>JAEOAD010000060.1:0-1475000 GCA_036365145.1 Orientallactaga sibirica
CTGGAATGCCAAATCTACCACTACATTTTAGGGCTGGACCCTAAGATGCACCCAGTGACACTTCCTCCAGCCAGGTGGCTGTAGATCTAAATTATAAACTGTATTAAAATCCTGAATATATTGGGGGACATACATTTAAACTACCACAGGAGGTTTTTGATTGCCTTTAAATCTCAATGGATGTGATATGTTTGTTTAGGAGATAATCTGCCCTGAGTTTAGTTTTGGCAGGGTGTATGTGTCTACAAATTCATCCATTTCTTCTACATTATCCAGTTTTGTGGAGTAGAGGTTTTAGAAGTATGTCCTAATGATTTTTCCAATTTCACTAATATCTGTTGTGACCTCTCCTTTTCCATTTTTAATTTTGTTAATTTGAGACTTCTCTTTTTTGTTGTTTGATCAAATTGGTCAATGGTTTGTCAATCATGTTTAGTTTCTCAAAGAAGCAGCTCTTTGTTTCATCAACTTTCTTAATTGTTTTTCTTTGTTTCTGTGGTAGTTTGAATAGATGGCCCCCAATATATTCAGTGTTTTATTAGTTTGTTGTTTGTATCTGCATCCACCTGGCTGGAGGCAATGTCACTGGACAGATCTTAAGGTGTGGTGTTGGGTTTGAGATTTTAATCTAAAGATATGCAAAGTGTGTTTAGCTGAGGTGTGCTGTGCTGTGTGGCTTTTGGCTTTTGGTTCTCTCTCTCTCTCTCTCTCTCTCTCTCTCTCTCTCTGTGTGTGTGTGTGTGTGTGTGTGTGTGTGTGTGTGTGTGTGTGTTTGGTCCTGTGTAAACAGGCCAGCTTCTTCAGCCATTATGGAACTTCCCCTGGATCTATAAGCTTCAATAAATATCCCTTCCTCCATAACTGTGCCTGTTCTGGAAGTTCATCTCAGCCAACTTGAAGCTCTCTGCTACAGGAAAGTGGTATTGAGATTGGGGTTAGATGAACATAACCATATGGATTTTTGTCTTTTGGAACCTTTGTTTTGGAGGAACAGGCATGGACTTGGTACTTGCAATTGAAGATGCCTTCTGGAATACTAAGCCAAGCATTATGGACTATTCTGATGAGAGTTTGAGAATACTAAATGCAGACAGTATTGAACTTCGAGGCTTGGCTTATGAGCTTTCTAAGGGGAAGGAAAGACTGCAGAGGACTTTGTTGTAACTAGGCTACTGGCATAAGGGCTGGCTGCATCCTGCTGCCCTGGCCTAGAGAGTTTACTTAAGGTTAAATTTGTAATGGACTGATGTGCTTGGCTAAATATATTGGACTGATAGATTTAAGATTTTAAGTTGGAAAACCTCAAGCAAGTTAAAATTAGAGGCACTGAGACTGGTTTTATGTTACTAGAGGTGCTATGTAAACACATTAGCAATCTTAAGGAAGGTGGCCCAATTGCTTTACATTAAAACAATGGAGAAGATGCCTGAGGAAAGAAATGCAAACTCTTTTGGAAAGAATTGACTGGAAAAGGAACCTCCTTTTCAAGGTGGTCACATTCTCTCTCATCTCTCTGTCTTTTATTTCTCATCCAGGTCCCACGTAAGCCAGATGTACAAGGGGGCACATGCATCTGGAGATTTATGGCTGGTCTGGTGCACCCATTCTCTCTCTATTCATTTTCTCTCTCTCTCTCTCTCTGTCTCTAATAAATAAAGTAAAATGAAAATAAGAAAAATCTTTAAAAAAGAATATGGCTGTGTCCACACCTGGTATTCATTTTGGAAGCATGGAAAATGCATGGAGTGGTCATGAATTGCATATGGTTCCAGGAGCAGGGGAATGAAATGTGGAATGCTCTGATAGGTTGAAAGAGCCTTTGGAAGATGGACTGTGGTTTCCATGGAGACCTGAAGACATTTTGGATATACCAGGACTGTACAAGGGCTACCATGGAATGCAGTGTTGGCCTGGGATGGAAGTTTTCCCTGGCTACTCTGCCCAGCTGGAGGGGTGGAATTGGAAAATCCAGAGCTGGTCAGTCTCTGATCGTATTGAACTTGAACTGCAGAAGTTTGATGATTGCTGATGGTGGCTGAGTTTGCATTGTTCTAATCTCTCCTTGCTGTGCCCTATACCAGCTAAAAATATTTACTCTGTGCCTTTACATGTTGAAAGTATTTAACTTGTTTGATTTTACAGGATTCACTATCTTAAGTTTGTCAAGACCATGGGGACCTTTGAAACTGGACTGAGTACAATTTACAATGTGTGATAATTATAAATCTACTCGGGGCCAGGAGCAGAATGTGGTAGTTTGAATAGATGGCCCCCAATATATTCAGTGTTTTATTAGTTTGTTGTTTGCATCTGTATCCACCTGGCTGGTGGCAATGTCACTGGGCGGATCTTAAGGTGTGGTGGTGGGTTTGAGATTTCAATCTAAAGATATGCAAAGTGTGCCTAGCTGGAGTTCCTGAGGTGTGCTGTACGGTGTGGCTTTTGGCTTTTGGCTCTCTCTGTGTGTTTGGTCCTGTGAAAGCAGGCCAGCTTCTTCTGCCATTGTGGAACTTCCCCTCAATAAATATCCCTTCCTCCATAACTCTGCCTGGTCTGGAAGTTCATCTCAGTGGACCTGAACCTGTCTGCCACAGTTTCCAATTAATTAATTTCTGCTCTGATCTTGATTATTTCTTTCCATCTGGAGCTCTTAGGTTTGGATTCTTCTGTTTTTTCTAATGCCTTTAAGTGTATGGTTAGGTTACTGATTTGGGATCTCTCCATCTGTGTTATGAAGGCATTCAATGCTATGAATTTTCCCCTTAGGACTACCTTCATTGTGTCCATAAGTTTTGGTTGTAAGTAAAGTAAAAGAGAAAAGCAAAGGAAAATATTGGACTTGATCTCATTAGACAGAGACTGTTTATTGAAGCCTTTCCATGGGAAGGAGGCTCAAGCAATGAGCTATGCTGAGGTTCAAGCTTATAAGGAGGATCCTAAGAAAAACAGACTGGACCAGGTGCAGTAGATAAAGAACTTGTAGCTGTTTGTGTCCTTGCCATTATGATCTGGTTATTATCCATGTATGAGCTTTTTGTATGTGACATGACATATATAGGTGACATGAATATTATATTTAAGGTTGAAAAATAATAATAATATAGGTGATAGGTAAGGAAGAAGGAATTATTAACTTGGATGGGAAATTAATTGCAATTTTTGGAAATATAAAGATTTGGTTTAGGTAAGGTAGGATGTATAAGAGATTAATATTGAAGCAATATTGAAATATATTAAATTATTTTGAATTTAAATATGATAGAGTTTAAGAACTTAGCTAATTTTGAAGTTTAGGTTTAAAGGTTTGTTTTTGTGTAAATCTTTAATGTAGAAGGCTCATAGTCTTTAGTTACTTGGTCCAAAGATCTTAGTGTTAGGAGAACTAATTATGTTAGGCTGAACTAAGGCTAAAAGTTTGATTAGTCTTGATCATTTACTATTATCTGTTGTTTATTTTATAAACACAATGAAATTGTGTTTTATATAATTATGTTGATTATATAATACAGTGAAATATATTTTATGTAATTTGGCCCAGTTTTAACTATTAGAATAAGTTTTAAAATAATTTTTTTAAAAAAAGT
Source organism: Orientallactaga sibirica (assembly GCA_036365145.1). Classification (NCBI taxonomy): domain Eukaryota; kingdom Metazoa; phylum Chordata; class Mammalia; order Rodentia; family Dipodidae; genus Orientallactaga; species Orientallactaga sibirica. Next base: position 3,585 of record JAEOAD010000060.1, read on the forward strand.
CTTTCCCAATAGGAAAACATGTAAGAGTAGAACACTTAAGAAACCTGTTGTTGTAAATAGGTGTCCAATGCAACAAAATAAAGGCTTAATTTTGATTTTTATGTCACACTTGTATAGAGTTTAAATAGACAAAACTGGTTAAAATATCTTGATCTTGTTAACCTTGATATTGATATGGGAAACTAAGACTTACAGAATGGGCACCAGAGACAGAGTTGGAGAATCAGTTTAGTTTTACATCAGCATGACTCCAGGGGAATCTCTTCTAAAGCCTGAAAAAAATGGTTAATTAGTAGAGAGATATCTGTAGTTGTGTTATGGAGTTAAGTAGAAACATGGGATAATTTTATTACTGGCCAGAAGGTGTAATACAAACTATGGCCTTGAAACAGTATAAAAACTACAGTGTCGGTGCAAAAGACTATGTAGCATGGGACAGAATCAGCATAAAAGTTTATTACAGTACAAGACTACAAGATATAACTTTGGGCCAGGGGCATTTAACTTTTATTTTATCATAATATGAAGTATGACACTATAACTAAATTTACTACCTCAGTATAGAGAATTAAGGTTGAACTATGTAAACAATTAAGGTGAGAAGAATACAGAAAAACAGGTTTTTGGAAGATAGGAACATCTTATTCTTTATCTAATAGTTATAAGGATAGGCAGAACATGTCAAGTAAGGCAGCATAAAGTTTTGGCATTTGTATTTGATAACATCTTTGATTAGTTTAGATGCTTGTGTGGGTACCAATTACCTAGGGAAGTTTGGAAGCAGGGCCATTGAGTTTGAAATCATTTATTTTAGATGAAGACTATTGTTTGAGCATAGGGATGTACCGTGAGGTAAAGAATATGTCTTAAGAGTTAATTTACATATGAGCAATGAACTTGAGATATCAGAAATGATACAGTTATTTACCTTTTTGATGACACATAAAGAGCAGTATTGGTCTTTGTTGAACTAAAACAGATGAGCTCTAATACAACCTTTTACAAATCTGTTTTTAAAGAGAAAATACCATTGAATAATTAACATTTTTAGTTTAAGTAAAGTAGCAGCTATTTTTAAAACTTTAATGTTTTTAGTATGAGATGCTTATCTTGGGAAATTAAACATTAATAAGTTAACCTCTATCATAAGATTCAGTTTCTCCAATAGTTAGAACATTTTTTAAAATCTGTCTCCCTGTCAGCTAACAGTTCCTGGAAACTATCAGAGACTATGGGGAGAAGCTGCAATCAGAAGTATCTAGGTTCTCTGATGACCTGGACTCAAGGCAATCCTCCTACCTCTGCCTCTCAAGTGCTGGGATTAAAGGCATGCACCACCACACCCATCATGACCATCTTTTGTTTTTTAATCTTACTGTTTACATCCTTGTACCTCTTTGCACTTCTATTGACCATTTAAATATAAAATTTTATTAAACAATTTTTTACCTAATGGGAAAACATATAAGAACAGAATATGTAAGAAATCTGTTGTAAACAGAGAAGCAGATGTTCTATCAAACAAAATGAAGATTTTATCTATTTGAAAACATGTAAACTTAGCATTTGGATATAATTCAATCATAACAACTTTCCCCCACCCCCAACTTCTGCTTTTATAGTTTTTGTCCCTGTGGTTAATTATAAGTAGGCTGTCTGGATTCTGATTATCTGTCTTCCCATTTCCCTGGGTCAGCAGTCCTCTAGGCACCCCCTTTTTTATTGAATATCTAGAAGGTTAGTTATATTAATTTCATATTTCTGACTTTTATTTATTTATTTTTTTGGTTTTTCAAGGTAGGGTCTCACTCTAGCTCAGGCTTGACCTGGAATTCACTATGTAGTCTCAGGGTGGCCTCGAACTCACGGCGATCCTCCTACCTCTGCCTCCCAAGTGCTGGGATTAAAGGCATGCGCCACCACACCCGGCATTTTTGACTTTTATATTACATTTAGATAAAGTTTAAATAAACAAGCAAAAATTGAGTCTTGATTTTGTTAAACATTCACTTTTTTTCAATAGTCAGAGCTTAACAGAAGGAAAACTAGATATAGCTCAATTTTAACTTTGATTTTTAGACATGGCAATATATATATATTTTTTTTTTTGGTTTTTCGAGGTAGGGTTTCACTCTAACTCAGGCTGACCTGGAATTCACTATGTAGTCTCAGGGTGGCCTCGAACTCATGGTGATCCTCCTACCTCTGCCTCCCAAGTGCTGGGATTAAAGGCGTGCACCACCACGCCCGGCATAAATTTTTAAACTTAATACAAAGTGTAAGTCTGAATTATATGAACAATTAAAGTGAGAAAAATCTGGAGAATGAAAACCTTTAAGTTAACCCATTTTACCATATGCAATTTAACCCTTTTTCAGTTTAAGTCCCACAACATTTTTATGTCATTTTCATATCCTTTTAATAAAAAACTTTAGAACAATATTTTACCCTATAAAGTCTTTTCTGATTTAAAAACATGTCTCTTTCTGTAAAGTAGGATTAAAATTTGGTATTCAAATATGTCTATTGTAGTAAGCATGAACAAGCTTGTCAAAAACATGGAGGTTAATTATATTGTAAACCTGGTTTTAATAATTTAAAATCATCTCAAAATATATGAGCACAAGAATATTTAATGACCATAAGTATTGGAACAATTAATGACCATGAATTTGGTCATACATAAAGACAGACTACATGCAACATAGAACACATAACATAACATGGTTAGCCAACATTAGACATGACAACATGAAACATGGAGAAACATCCCTTTTAAGATTTTAGTTATGTTTTAATTGGTGAGGACTTAATTTCAACAGGGCAACAGCCAGTGGTTTGAATTTAGAACTGATAAGTTTTTCTTTTATGGCCATTAGCCATATGTAAGGGGACTGGGGATAAAGGATTTTTTGTTATTTTATCTAGCTGTGTAGCAGGCACTGGTTTTTCTAGTCATTTAAAGGTTAAGTTTTGTGTACTGTGATTGCCCCACCTCTGTTGTCAGTTTTTCTTTGGTGGATTGTAATGAAAAGAAAGGGAAAAGGGAAAAGAAAGGAGAAAACCTTAGAAGCTGTATAATGATTTTAACTTTTAGCAAGGAGAGAAAAATTACATATCCATATGTAGAAATTAGAGAAACCCAGTAAAGAGTTTGTTTAAGAAGGCAGGGTTTGTATTTGATTTAGTGAGATGACTTGAATTTGGTGTGAGAGGAAGAGACTCTGGCAAGTCATGGCCAGCTGACAGAACTATGTGTGAGAGATAGAGTTTTAAGAGGGGTAGGGGAGGGAAGCTCAGACCATTTGCCATGTCATCAGAGAATGTTATCAAGACCAATGGGATTGTTGAAATCCAAAGTACCAAATTCATGCCAGCATTGGCCATTGTCTAGAGGATATTGCAGCCAAATCTGAATAGAGAATTGGAGTAATTTGGTAGGCAGGAAATCAGATAGTCTGAGTTTCTTTAAATTAGTTTTGAGACATGCCAATGGAATGTCTTTTGGAATAGATAATTTAAATCTCATTTTAGAGGACAAGGGTTAATACAGTGGCCAATCCTGCCACCAGGGATGTCTCCCAGGCTTAGGGAGCAAAAAAAAAAAAAAAAAAAAAAAAAAAAACCCAAGGATTACAAGGGAGTGTCCTCGTATTCATAATGCTTCGGGTGTCTGATGGAGTGATATGTGGGAGGCTACTGGAGCCTCCAATCGTCCATGGACAGAAAAATGGGAAACTCCCAGAAGTTTCTAAGGTCAGAGATGGGGTGCCTCCACTGCAGACCAAGAGTGAGTACCTTGCCCTGAAGGCTGTAATTTGATGAGGGTGTGGATGAAAATGGTCACATGGCAATGGCCTCTTATCTGGAGTTCAAAAGTCTTATGGGAGGGGAGAAGGTGAAAAGAAGAAGAAAAGGAAGAAGGCTTCATGTATTAAGCTAGAAAGACTGGAGGTTTCAGTTTACAGGTGGCTGTTTAGTTCAGAGTAGTGAGCACAGCAAGTTTTTATGCTCCCGAGGGAGTAAAGCATTGGCAGGGAGGTAGAGAAGAGGTGAGGAAAAGAGAAAGAGAGGGCATTCAACCTGTAAGCCCTGGAGGGCTCTGATCTGAGTCATGGCACCAAATGTAAGGAAATTGAAAAACAAAGGAAAACATTGGACTTGATCTCCATAGATAGAGACTATTTATTGAAGTACAGTGAGGGGCAGCAGCCTTTCCATTAGATGGAGGCTGAAGCACTGAGCTAGAATGGGATTCAAGCTTATAAAGAGGATCCTAAGAAAAAAACAGACTGGACCAGATGCAGTAGATAAGGAACTTGTAAGCTGTTTGTATCCTTGCTCAGGATGAGCTTTTTCAGCAAGAATTTTGTAAGGGAGGATACCCCAGATGGTGTCTGTCCCTGTCTCTAATAGAAAATCTATGTACTTGTCAATACATATTGTGAGCCCCACAACAGATGTGCCTTCAAATGTCAAATTGCAGCATACAACCTGTCAGTCACACAGTTGCCGGAGGCCTATCTTTTTCCCATTGTGGGTCTAAGTCAGCCACACAGCTGTTACTGTAGAACTTCCCTTTACCCTTTTCTGTGAAGCAGGCTGCTGTTTCCTTAATCTTGTGTTTTCATCTTTCTTGGCTTGTTCCCTTGTTTTGCAGAAATATAATTTTCAATAAGAGAAAAGAAGGACACACAGAAGACAAAAACTTGCATTGTTAAATGCCTTCCTCTTTGCCCTTGAGCTTTAGTGATAAGACTGGGTTATAAAACTGTATGACAAAATTAATCTCCTAAGAATTTTGAAAGTGTAGTTCCAAAGCTTTATAATGTTGATTTTAGGAGGCTTGGTGGTGTCATTTGAACACAAAGGACTGGGAGTTACAGCTGCTTCCTTCTATTAGAAAACTTGTTCGATACTCAATATATCTCTCTTTCTCTGCATTCTTACAATCATCTACCTTGACACATGACTTCATTTTCTTTAAATGCGGGTATATGGTATGTGTATATGAGTATATAACACTTGTACATATTTGTGGGGTCCAGTGAAATTTCAGATCAAGGTAACTGGGATATCTATGATGTAAAACATTCATTGTTTCTTTGTGTATGTTGAAAAATGTCAAAATCCTCTATTAGCTGACTTGAAATACACAAGTAATTGTTGTCAGCCATAGTTAACCTACTCTGCTATAGAACATTAGAAGTATTTCTCCTAGTCAGCTGGACCTTTGTATCCAGTAACTATACTTTCTTTAACTCTTCTTCCCCACACTAGTCCATTTTCCACTTCTATGAGGTCAGTTTCCATTCCCCTGGGGTTTTGGCCACAAACATCCTGGGTGAGGGAGAGAGGAGTTGGGAGGGAAGCAGCAGGATCCTTCCTGGAGCAGCGAGTGAGTGCAACACAAACATGACGGGCAGGGAACACCCTGGAGACCGTCTGATGGGGAGTGGGTTTATAAACACTTGGGGAAGGTTAAGATGGCAGGTACAGACTATATGGCAATCGGATGCATAGTTTATGGGCTGTTATCTAGGTGGCGGAAGGACTAGTAACTTCAAAGCTATGGGGAAAGGATAAGGGAAGGGGAAGGGTAGAAGAGGAGATTAACCGAAAACTGTGGGTGGGGGAGAGATGGTGAGAAGGCTACGTGACTACAGCCACATGAGGGTCTGCTAAATAGAACTCCATGGTGTACATACACCACATTCTCTTCACCCTTCATCAGATGGTGACATTTGTTTGGGTCTATATTTGGCTGTGATGAATAGTGCAGCTACAATAAACATGGGAGTGTGGGTCTTTTTCCCGTTACCATTCCCCTGGGGTTTTGGCCACCAACATCCTGGGTGAGGGAGCAGGAAAAAACAGAATACTATAAAGATTGTAAGTCAAAGCTGAGACAATTTCCTAAATAATAATGTTTACAAACTAGGTGATGTTGAAATTCAGTCTGACTTATGGAATGGTCAGAGCCTTTGGGGGTCTGGGGGTAGGGCCTCGCCAGTTCTTCTCATTCTGGGTGATGATAGCACACTACAACCTACAATGTAGGGAAGCCAGTCACCATCTCCAGGGACTTCCTGATGAGAGGGCCAGCTGCATGCCCACAGCCCAGGGTCCCTGGCCATGTCCAATAGTTCAGGCTATCCTTCTCACAGGTCCAGCACGTTTTTAGCAAGGCCCAACATGGGAGTATAGATGTGTCTTTAACAGATTGATTTCATTTCCTTTGGGTATATACCCAGCATAGAATTACCAGATCATATGACAGTGCAAACTATATCATTTTTTTTTTCCATTGAGGAGCCTAATATAATGTACATTTATCCCAGTGGAATACGAGAGTACCTTGAGAAACTTGTTTTTTTTTTTTTTTTTAAAATCTCTTGACAGTTCCCTTTCTTCTTTCCTCTTGGTACTCCTCTTTGGAATTCCTATTTGGACCTGACTTGCTGAATTTCAACATCACCTAGTTTGTAAACATTATTATTTAGGAAATTTTCTCAGCTTTGACTTACAATCTTTATAGTATTCTGTTTTTTCCTGCTCTTTATAATAACTAACTTCCTATTCCATAGCATGCCATTGCTTCTTTTCATAAATGTGTGTGAAAGATTTGAAGGTATTACATGTATTTTTCTTTTTAAATATTTCTTCTGCTTTTTGGCATCATCTCTGTTTCTTCCAAGCTCCTTTTCTCTCCTCTCTCCTATTCTTTCACATCTTTTCCTGTTTGTTTTGTTTTGCTTCCTTGTCATTGTATAGGCTTCCTTAGCAATCATATCTTCCATAACTTAATCACAAATAAAACAGACAGCCATAAATAAACAGCCTTTAAGGGAATTTCCAATCATGTAATTATAGAAATGTGAACCTGAAGAATGGTGGTAATTGGGTGAGGAGTTGGCCTTTTTTGGGTTTTATTCTGTGGGCACCTGGTATCTCCTTATCCCAGCTCGTCTGGGCCTGCCAAGTTGTGGGCTGATATACTTCCCACCATTTCTGCAGGCACTTAGGCTGAAGCATCCTTTGTTCTACTATGTAGCAGCCACTTCATCTGATAGTCTTTTCATTATTTGCTAAAATCTCTTGTTAATGATATAGTTTGGTATTAGTTAGAAATATTTTCAGGTACAAGTTAATAGAAAGCTGTGCTTATGAATGGGGAAAATGACTCAGTGGATAAAGTGCTTACAGTGCAACTCTGAGTACCTGAGTTCATATCCTCAGAGTCCACATAAAAGCTGGAAGCCATGGTATCTTCTGTAATCCCAGTGCACTTATCACAAAATGAGAGAATTTCCAGAAGCTTGCCAGTAGACCTGGTGAACAATAACAAAAGAGACTGTCTCATCCATGGTGAACAATTAGAGACCGTTACTCAAAATGAGGTAGAAAGTGAGAAACAACCCCAAAGTTGTCCTCTGACCACTACACATGCACTGTAGCACATGTGCTTTCACACTCTGAACACACGCAGTAAATAAAAATAAATGAATATGTGCTTATAATAGATAAGCCACACAAGAATTCAGTTTTCACAGTAATAAGAAGTCTGGAGGTACATGGTTATTGGCTTGGTTTTCAATAGCTTAGTGATGGCAAGACCAGCACCCCTGTGATTACTGTGGCCTTTAACCTCTTCATCATCATTAAAAAAAGTGTGTGAATTCAAGGCTAGCCTGGGTGACTGAGTTTCTGGTCAGCCTGTGCCAAATAAGACCCTGTTATTTTTTTTTTTTATTTTTATTGACAACTATACTTATAGACAATAAACCATATTTCTCTCCCCTCACCCCTTTCCCACTCAGGACTCCACTTTCCATCATATCCCCTCCATCTATCCATTAGTCTCTCTTTTAATTTGATGTCATCATCTTTTTCTCCTATTATGAGGGTCTTGAGAAGGTATTGCTAGACTCTGTGAGGTCATGGATATCAAGGCCAATTTCTGTCTGGACAGTTGCATTGTAAGGAGTTGTTCCCTTCCTTTGGCTCCTACATTCTTTCTGCCTTCTCTTCCACAATGGACTCTGAGCCTTGGAGGGTGTGAAAGAGATATTTCAGAGCTAGATACTTCTCCATCTCTTCTTCTCAGAACTATGTTGCCTTTTGGGTCATCCCAGTGGTTATCGCCATCTGAAAAGAGAAGCTTCTCTAACCAGAAGTGAGTGTAGCATTAATATATGAATATGAACATTAAGTATAGTGCTTTCAGTTCAGTTTTGTGGCAATAAGATATACATTTAGCCAGACAAGAGTAGGCTTTATACATCTGAGGCTCATGACCTACCCTGCCATGGGCTTTTGATTAGGTTTTTCAGTACCAGGCATGTATTCCCTCCTATAGAGCAGGCCTTTAAGTCCAGTTAGAGAGCAGCTGGTTTCCCCCAAAGCAGCCATGCCACATTGCACCCATTCAGTCATTTGGCCTGTCTGGCCAGACTTGAGGCTTCCAGTGTCCACTGTTTTCAGCACTGATGACTTCTGTCTCCCATAGGGCTGCAGGCAGTGCTGCTTTTTCCAGCTTTCAATTGGCTGGTCTGCAGGGTGAAGATTATATGCTCAGTACCAGCTTGATTTTGGAGTGACCTTGCCACTCAGGCAAGTGAAGTATTCAGCAATACAGCCTTACCATCTGTTTCTCCAAGGAAACCAAGGGCCTTGGCAATAGCCTGTAATGTTTTGAAGGCAACAGGGACCTTCCTGGCCAACAACTGACTGGAAGGTATCCCATCTCTGGTACTGAAAATTTTCTAGTAACAATCTATGGCTTCTGGATTTGCCATTATTCAAAAAAGTAGGTTTACATATGTCTTATTCAGAATATTTTGAATTTTGATTGACCCTCCCCCTGCCCTTCCTTTACACATTCTTTTACTCTGGCCTCGCTTAGACCTTTCCCCTCCCTATAATCTCTTCTTCTACTTACATATGTACAATACCATCCCCTTAAGTCCTTCTCTATCTTCCCTCCCTTATAGCCTTTTTCTAGCTTACTGGCCTCCACTACTGACTTTTGGTTCCAGCTCACACACAGTTTATACATTTGTAGCTAGGTTCCACATATGAGAGAGAACATGAGATGTTTGGCTTTCTAGGCCTAGGTTACCTCACTTAGTATAATCCTTTCCAGGTCCATCCATTTCCCTGCAAATTTCATTTTTCTATACTGCTGAGTAAAACTCCATTGTGTAAATGTACCACATTTTTATTATCCATTCATCTGTGGAGGAACATTTAGGTTGGTTCTATTTCCTAGCTATTGTGAATAGAGCAGCAGTAAACATGGTTGGGCAAGTATCTCTAAGGTAGTGAGAAAAGTCATTAGGATATATGCCTAGGAGTGCTAAAGCTAGATCATATGGTAAATCTATTTTAGCTGTCTCAAGAACCTCCACACTAATTTCCACAATGGCTGGACTAGATTACATTCCCACCAAAAGTGTAGAAGGGTTGCTCTTTTTCTGCATCCTCACCAACATTTATTGTGCTTTGTTTTCTTGATGGGAGCCATTCTGATAGGAGTGAGAGAGAATCTGAAAGTAGTTTTAATTTGCATTTCCCTGATGGCTGAGGATGTAGAACACTTTATTTCTTCTGATGAGAACTCTTTATTTAGTTCCATAGCCCATTTTTAATTGGGTTGTTTGATTTCTTATTGTTCTGTTTTTTTTGAGTTCTTTGTATATTTTGGATATTAATCCTCTGTCAGATGATTAGCTGGCAAAGATTCCTCCAATTCTATAAGTTGTTTCTTTGTTCAGTGTCCTTTGCTGTACAAAACCTTTGTAATTTGAATAGATCCCAGTAGTTGATTAGTGCTTTTATTTCCTGAGCAATTGGGGTTATATTCAGAAAGTCCTTGCCTATGCCAATATGTTGAAGGGTTTTCCCTACCTTTTCCTCTAGCAACTTCAGAGTTTTAGGTCTGATATTAAGGTCCTGGATCTACTCGGATTTGATACTTGTGCATGGAGAAAGACAAAGATCTATTTTCATCCTTCTACATATAGACATCCAGTTTTCCCAGCACCAATTGTTGAAGAGGGTAGCTTTTTCCCCATGAACATTTTTATCATATTTGTCAAAAATCAGATGGCTGTAGCTGCCTGGATTAACATCTGGGTCCTCTATTCTATTCAATGAATCTACACGTCTATCTTTGTGCCAGTACCATGCTGTTTTGTTAATATAGCTTTGTAATATAGCTTAAAATTGGGTATGGTGATACTACCAGCCTGATTTTTGTTGCTCAGAATTGTTTTGGGTATTCGAGGTTTGTTGTGCTTCCAAATGAATTTTAGGATTTTTTTCTATTTCTGTGAAGGATTCCATTGGAATTTTAATGGGGATTAAATGTGTAGATTGCTTTTGGTAAGATTGATATTTTCACAATATTGATGCTTCTAATCCATGACCATGGGATGTCTTTCCATTTCCTTGTATCTTCTGCAATTTCTTGCTTGAGTGTTTTAAAGTTCTCATTATAGAGATCTTTCACTTCTTGGTTAAGTTTATTCCAAGGCACTTTATTTTATTTTATTTTATTATTTTATTTTATTATATTATATTATATTTTATTTTTTTAGGCAACTGTGAATGGGAGACATTTTCTGATTTCATACTCTGCATGTTTGTTGTTAGTATATAGGAAAGCTACTGATTTCTGTGTGCTTATATATCCTGCTACATTGCTAAAAGTGTTTATCAGCCCTAACAGTTTGCTGGTAGAATCTTTAGGGTCCTTTATGTATACAATCATATCATCTGCAAATAATGATAATTTGATCTCTTCCTTTCCAATTTGTTTCCCTTTTTTGAGTGTCTTTTGCCTTACTGGTATAGCTTAGATTTCTATTACTATATGAAATAAAAGTGAGGACAGTGAACACCCTTGTCTTGTTCCTGAATTTAGTGGAAAAGTTTCAAGTTTTTCCCCATTTAGTGTTATGTTGGCTATAGGTTTGTCATAAATAGCTTTTATTATGTTGACAGATGTTCCTTCTATTTCCAGTTTCTATAATACTTTTACCATGAAGGGATGTGGGATGTTGTCAAACGCCTTTTCTGCATCTATTGAGATGATCATGTGATTTTCATCCTTCAGACCATTTATATGATGTATTACATTTATCAATTTGTGCATCTCTGGGATAAAGCCTATTTGGTTGGGGTGAATAATCTTTCTGATATATTCTTGCATTCTGTTGTTTCCCAATATTTTGTTCAGAATTTTTGCATCTATGTTCATGAGGAAGATTGGTCTGTAATTTCCTTTTTTTGTTCTGTCTTTGTCTGGTTTTGGTATCAGGGTGATGCTGGCTTCATAGAAAGAGTTTGGTAGAATTCCTTCCTTTTCTATTTTATGAAAACTTTTGAGAAGCAGTGGTGTTAGTTCTTCCATGAAGGTCTGGTAAAATTTACCAGTGAATCCATCTGGGCCTGGGCTTTTTTTAGTTTGGAGACTTTTTATAACAGCTTGGATCTCTGTACTTGTTATAGTTCTATTTAAATGGTTTATCTCATCTTGATTTAATTTTGGTAGGTCCTGTGTATCAAGGAAATCATCTGTTTCTTTCAGATTTTCAAACTTAGAGGCATATATATTCTTAAACTATGTCCTTATGATTTTCTGAATTTCTTTAGTATCTTTCTTCTGGTCAGAAGGGTTTATTAATCTAGTTTATCCTTTCAAAGAACCAACTCTCTGTCTCATTGATTCTTTGGATTCTTTTTTTTTTTCATATTTCTACTTCATTAATGTCTTCCCTAATCATTATTGTTTCTTCCCATCTACTGATTTTTGGTTTGCTTGTTCTTCATTTTCCAAAGCCTTAAGGAGAAGCATTAAATTGTTTACTTGTGAACACTCTAATTTTTTTCTTTTTGTTTTTATATTTATTTATTTATTTATTTATTTATTTATTTATTTATTTATTTTTTATTTTTGAGGTCGTGTCTCACTGTAGCCCAGGCTGACCTGGAACTCACTATGTAGTCTCACAGTGGCCTCAAACTCTTGGCAATCCTCCTACCTTTACCTTCTGAGTGCTGGGATTATAGGTGTGCGCCACCACTAATTTCTCAATATAGGCACTTAGAGCTATAAATTTCCCTCTTAGAACTGCCTTCATTTTGTCCCAAAGGTTTTGGTGTGTTGTATTCAGTAAACTTATTGATTTCTCTTTTCATTTCTTTAATGATCTATTCATCATTCCGTAGTGTACTGTTTAGTCTCCATCAATTTCTGTATGCTCTATAGTTTTTCTTTTTGCTGATTTGCAGTTTAATCCCATTGTGATCAGACAGAGTACAAGGGATTATTTCAGTTTTCTTGTATTTGTTAAGATTTGCTTTGTATCCTAATATATGGTCTATTTTAGAGAATGTTCCATGTGCCGCTGAGAAAAATGTATATTTGGCAGCATTTAGATGGAATGTCCTGTAGATATCTATTAGGTCCATTTGGTCCATGTCACCATTTAATCCAGGTGTCTGTTTTTTTTTTTTTTTTTTTTTTTTTGCCGGGATGACCTGTCAATTGATGGGAGAGGGGTATTGAAATCACCCACTACAACTGTATTTGGTGTTATCTCTGACCTTAAGTCTAACAGTGTTTGTTTGATGAAATTGGGAGTCCCCATGTTAGGTACATGTAAGTTTAGGATTGTAATGTCTTCCTGTTGGAGTGTTCCTTTAATCAGTATAAAATGACCTTATTTATCTTTCCTCACTAATGTTGGTTTGAAGTCTATCCTGTCATCTATTAGGATAGCAACCCCTACTTGTTTCCCATGCCCATTTGCTTGAAATACTATTTTCCATCCTTTCACCCTAAGACAGTGTCTATCTTTTATTAAAAGATGAGTTTCCTGGAGGTAACAAATGGCAGGATCCTGCCTTTTAATCCAGTCTGTGAGCCTATGTCTTTTGGTTAGGGCATTGAGGCCATTGATATTAAGAGTTATTATTGAATGTATGTATTTATTCTTGCCATTCTTCTTGTTTTGTAGTGCTACCTGTTTTCCCTTTTCTCGCTTGTTTTAACTGTTATTTGAGTATGATATTTCCCCCCATCTCCTCCTGTGTGTGTTTTGCTTTCTATTCAGCGTGAAGGATTCCTTCAAGTATTTTCTGTAGAATGGTTTAGTTGTCATAAATTCCTTTAGCCTGTTTTCTCAATCAATTTGGATAGATAGCTTTGCAGGATAAAGTAATCTTGGTTGACAGTTGATATGTTTCAGAATTTGGAATACATCATTTCAAGCCCTTCTGGCTTTTAAAATTTGTGTTGAGTAATCTGCTATTATTCTGATGGCCTTGCCTTTGTAGGTAACTTGCTTCTTCTCTCTAACTGCTTTCAGCATTTTTCCTTTCCTTTCCTTTCCTTTCCTTTCCTTTCCTTTCCTTTCCTTTCCTTTCCTTTCCTTTCCTTTCCTTTCCTTTCCTTTCCTTTCCTTTCCTTCCCTTCCCTTCCCTTTCCTTTTCTTTCTTTCTTTCTTTCTTTCTTTCTTTCTTTCTTTCTTTCTTTTCTTTTTTTTTTTTTGAGGTAAGGTTTTACTCTAGCCCAGGATGATCTGGAATTCACTATGTAGTCTCAGGGTGGCCTTGAACTCATAGAGATCCTCCTTCCTCTGCCTCCCAAGTGCTTTTCAATATATTTTCTTTGGTTTGCGTGTTTAGTAGTTTAATTATAACATGGCAAGGAGAGGTTCTTTCTGGGTTTTGTCTGTTTGGTGGTTCTAAAAGCTTCTTTTATCTGCATTGGCCTTTCTTTCCCAATTTGGTGAAAAATTTCATCTATGATTTTTGTTCTCAACAAATCCAGAGGATTGAAATTCTTCTTCTACTATACCCTGAATTCTTATGTTTGATCTTCTCATAGTGTCAGATATCTTGAAATTCCCATTCATACCATCCTATTAGCTTGTCTTTCTCTTTGTTGGACTGTATTAGGTCTGCTACCTGGTCTTCTAGCTTAGATATTCTGTTTTCTCCTCCATCCATTCTACTGGTGAGACTTTCCACAGAGTTTTTTATTTGACTGACTGTGTTCTTCAGAGCTATAATTTCAGCCTGGTTTTTCTTCAATATTTCTATTTACTTACGCATGTCTTATAATGACCTCCTTATTTCATTAAGCTGGTTTCTTGTGTTCTCTTTCAGGAGTTGTTTCCTTCTTTAATTCCTTTGTTTTCTTCTTTGATTCCTTTGATTTCTTTGAGTATAGATATAATCATTCTTTTGAAATCTCTGTCAGGCATTGCATCTAAAACAGTCTCATTGGTGGTCATTTCTCATGGATTTATAATTTTTGGTGGGATTGTATTGTCTTGATTCTTTGTGTTTCTTGTATTAATGTAGTAACTTTTGCATCCTGAATTGATTTTATGCTTGGGTTTTCTACTTATCTGCAGTGCTCTTTTATGTGGCAATCTACCTTTATATACTTTCAGGATATGTGTTTAAGGTGCTAAGTGTAGCTGTTGTACCCCAATCCAACCACAGAAGTAATCCTATGTGTTGAGTATGCTTGCTAAGCAAGTATTCTAGTGTACTAGGTGGAACAATTTACTGGTAAATTTTAAACTTCAACTAAGCAATATACACATTCAATAAAAACCAGCACAGAGTATATAAGTGTGGGCATTAAAACAAACAGATAGTCTTATAAAGCCAAAATCCCTAAGGGTGTGCATTGCTCTACACCCTTAATCCTGTCAACTGGGAGGTAGAGAATTCTGTTCTGTATTGGGTTCCAGATCAGCCTGGATCTGAATAGGTCCTTGCCCCCAATAATGACAGAAGCAAAAGACTAAGGCCCTATAAATCTGAAAGCATCAAAGGCAACAATATTCAACCCCTAAATACAGCTTATTTGAAAATGGTAAAGCCAACCAAAAATATGTAACCCATAACCTGCCCTGACATGGAAAATGAGATTAGTACTTCCAATGCAATTACAATTGTTTTGTTTTGTTTTTTTCAGTCAGCCTTGTTACCTTTTGGCGTGGCTTCCAATCTCACCAATGCTGAATGCCCACCTTGATCCCTCCATGTTGTGCTGTGGATCAGGAGTTTTGTTCAGCTGTGCTGGATGCCCTGAAGCCAGGGGCTGAATGCCAGAGGTGCACAGTTCTG
The DNA here is from genome assembly GCA_036365145.1 of Orientallactaga sibirica. Classification (NCBI taxonomy): domain Eukaryota; kingdom Metazoa; phylum Chordata; class Mammalia; order Rodentia; family Dipodidae; genus Orientallactaga; species Orientallactaga sibirica. Next base: position 18,738 of record JAEOAD010000060.1, read on the forward strand.
ATGGTTGGGGGATGGGAGAGTGTAGGAAGCCTTGAGTTGTTCACCCAGTCCCACTTGTATCCCTCTCAGTAGCTCCTTAGTTGATCTCAGCTGTCCTTTCTTCAGATTTCTTGACTTTGCAAGGAGGCTGATGAGGTTGGAAAATCCCCTTGTTTGGTCTCTGTTGCTGTTGCTCAGCACACCTGGCAGGCAGTGCCGGGCACACAGATGGCATGGATTGTGGCTGCAAGCACCTCAGTGGGATTCTGGCAATTTTCCTCCTTTCTGTTAGATCTTGGTCTCTCCTGTTTCTCCACTGTGTCTAAGAATTACCTATACTCCTTCACTTTTCAGAGGAAGAGTTTATTTTGCTATGCTTTTGCTTAAATCCCTCCCTAGACTGGTTTGGCATGGCTCCTATGCTGCCATCGTACCTGGAAGTCCCACTATTTGTTTTTTTAAAAAAGGAAAATGTCCCAGTGGCTGTGGGGGCAGTGGAACCTGGGCACATGTGAGCCAGCATGAAGGCCCATGGCCCTGGGGGTTGAGACCTGCCACCTGTGGCCACATGAATGTTCTTCTCCATGGAGGCTGGAGAGGAACCACTGCTGCTGGCTCAACTCTAGCCTAGGCGCCCCCAGCAATTTGATTGGAAATGCAGCTATGAAACCTGGAGTGTCACCTTCTCCCCAGATGACTCCTGGTTCTCCTGATCTCAAAAGACACTGCACCATCAAGCTGATCTCCTGGCCACTGGGGGAACAGTTCATCCCTAAAGGGTTTGAATACAAAAGTCAAACAGCAAAAATGATCCAAAAGGAAGAGGCAGCCCAAAAGAGAAGATGCTGGACTGTGATCAGATTGTGTGGGGCTTGGCCTTCAGCCCATGGCCCTGTCCACCCAGCAGGAAGCTCTGGGCATGTCTCCAGCATCATCTTGGCTATAGGACTCAATGATGGGCAGATAAAGATCTGGGAGGTTTGGACAGGGCTTCTGCTTTTGCATCTTTCTGGCCACCAAGATGTCGTGAGAGATCTGAGCTTCATACTCAGTGGTAGTGTGATTTTGGTCTCTGCACTATGGGACAAGACTCTTAGCAGCTGGGACCTAAATAAACTTGTGTTTAAATGACAGAAGTCCTCTTGCTCTGCACTGAAATGTGGATCTTTGGTCCCAGCTGTGAGCTAGCTAGATGTAGACAGATTCAGGTGTTATGCAGTGGGTTTACAGCTGCTCCAGCTCTCCTAAATGCAGCATGCTGTTCTCTGCAGCTGAAGAAAATGTGGTCTTTCTGTGAAGCATGCGGTCCTACACACTAATCAGGAAGCTAGAGGGGCCACCAAAGCAGTGTTGTGTCTTTTGACTTCTCTCCTGACTCTGCCTTGCTTTTCATAGCTTCTTTGACATCAGCATGATTATGTGGGACCCCTACACTGGTGAGACTGAGGTCACTCCACTACACCCAGTTCGACGCTTGACCCTGCCATGGATGACAGTGATGTCCACATGAGTTCCCTATGCTTCTCTTCTGAAGGCTCCTCAGGATCTGGGCTCTGGAACTGAAGGCTCCAATTGGATTTGCTCCTATGACCAATGGTCTTTGTTGCACATTTTATCCACAAGGTGGAGTTATTTCCACAGGGATGAGGGATGGCCTGGTCCAGTTCTGGACTGCTCCAAGAGTCTTCTCACTGAAACACTTATGCTGGAAAACTCTTTGAAGTTTCCTGACAACCTACCAAGTCCTAGCACTGCCAATCCCCAAGAAAATGAGAGTTTCTCACATACAGGACTTTTTAAGCAGTGCTGTCCATCCTGTTTTGTTTTGTTTTTGTAGCAGAATCATCTTCCCCACAGAGGAGCAGCTGGAGCAGCAGACCAAACATCTGGTCTTGGTGCAGTAAAACTGTGGGGCTGTGATTAGAATGTAGCAAGCCAGAGCCCCCTGGACCAGTGCAGATCTTTATCCAATGGCATGTGCAAGTCAGTCCTGAGGGAGTTGGGGTAGAGTCTGCTTTTTGGCCACAGAGCCTTTGTCTTTGGTGAATAGACATCATGGAATCTAGTTGTTTTAATGCAAAGTGAAGTTTCTTTTAGTTTTGGTAATAAAAGCAAGGCCTCAAGAGCTCCAGAGCCTGTAATGGTGGCAACTTTCACACTTGTCAGCTGAGCATTGATAGCTGCATAGCATAGTACCTGTCCTCCTTGGTTGTGGACTTTGGTAGCACAGTTAAGTTCCTCTGCTGGGGTCAGTTGTTTGCACATCAGTAAGTGCTTCTGACCAACTGTGGGTCTAAACTGCAGCACTCAGGAGGCAGAGGTAGGAGGATTACCATGAGTTCAAGGACATCCTGCGACTACAGAGTAAGTTCCAGATCAGCCTGAGCTAGAGTGAGAACTTACCTCAAAAAATCAAAAACAAACAAACAAAATAAAAATACAAATTTGGGCTGGAGAGATAGCTTAGCACTTAAGGCGCTTGCCTGCAAAACCTGTGGACCCATGTAAGCCAGATGCACATAGTGGGGCATGTGCCTGGAGTTTGGTTACAATGGCTAGAGGCCCTGGCATGCCCCCCCTCTCAAATAGATAAATAATAATAAGTATTTTAAAAACCACAAATTTGGGAGCTGGAGAGATGGCTTAGTAGTTAAAAGCACTTTAAAGCCTACTGGAATGAGTTTGGTTCCCCCAGTAACCATGTAAAGCCAGATGCACAAAGTGCTGCATGAATCTGGAGTTCATTTGCAGCACCAAGAGGCCCTGGAACACCCATATTGTCTCTCTCTGCTCATAAATATTTGTTTTAAATAAAATACCAACAAATTTTGTTTTTCCAAGTTATGGAAATGAGGAATGCAATAGGGAGCATCACTTCAGAAGACCTGGATGTAATTCTGGCAGCTGCTCTGTTCTTGCTAATAAGCCATCATCTTTGAAGGACACACTGTAGATGTATGTGTGTTTGCTTTTATTTCCCTCTGTCTTATATTTTCTCAGAAGGAATTACTGAGTTTCAAGTTGCAGTATATGATTCCAGTTGTAGAGGTGAGTTCTGCCAACAGCTTTTTGATGCATAGGAATCATTTTGAATCTATCATTTGATTAAAGTTACTTTTCAGGGTGTGGTAGTTTGAATATATGGCCTCCAATATATTCAGTGTTTTATTAGTTTATAGTTTGCATTTGCAATCACCTTGCTAGAGGCAGTGTCACTGGGGACCAGTCTTAAGGTGTGAGATTCCATTGTAAAGATATGCAAAGTGTGCCCAGTAGGAGTTCCTGAAGTATGCTGTGCTGTGTGGCTGTAGTTTTTGCTCTGTGTGCTGTGTGCCTGGTTGGCTTTGCTCTCTGCTTGGTCCTGTGAAGGCAGGCCAGCTTTTTCTGCCATTATGGAACTTCCCCTGGATCTGTAAGCTTCAATAAATAATATCCCTTCCTCCATAACTGTACCTGGTCTGGAAGTTCATCTCAGTGAACCTGAAGCTGTCTGCTACACAGGGCAAAATTAAAAATATTTCCCATTTCATAGTTGTAAGGTTCGGGAGTGACCATGACCATGCAAACCACTCTGAGGCAAAGATTTTGAGAGACTGTTTTTCAAGTGGAGCTATTTTTGGATCTTAAAAACACTTAAGCACTTATAATGAGTATTTTCAACATTTATTAGCTCTCCTTTTTGACTTGTTTCAAAGTTAGATAGTTAAAAAAAACTCTTTTTGTTTCATTGTTGGACCAAATTCAGTCACTTTCAAATCCACCCTAAAATTTGTATTATTATCCCATGGTATTTAATGAACAGGCTATGCCTCCCATGTTTTTTGTTTATGACAGTCCTCAGTGTTTAAATAGGATTTCTATAAAATGGGTCTTGCATTATGAATGATGCCAGGAGGTGGGGGAAGAGTCACTGTGAATTAAGCAGCAGTTACTATAGTAATTCCTTCAGCTATTTTTATCTCTGTATACAAAGGATGCTAACAGCTTTCTTAAAACACATATGAAACATTTTGCTACAGGTTCCTTTCCTCTTATGCCTTAAGGACATGAAAAGTATTTTTAAGGACATTAAAAATACAAGCAAAACTATAAAGAAACTTCAAAAAAGATTAATTTAAATCATATATAAGATGGGCAACCTACCATATAATATAACATTATCCTTTCAAACAAGTCTGATAAGAAACATCTTCTAAGTTTAGTGTTAAAAAATAATTTTCTCATTCAGAAATGAAAATCTTCTCATTTATAAGATCAGGATATCATTTGATTAGTAAAGCCGGTTCTCCTCCCCCAGTTTTGTACTTCCTTCTCTTCATTTAGTAATCCTAGATCTCTAAGAACAAATTTTTAAAACATTTATGAAAGAGGTGCATTTCAGTATATTTGGTGGTTAAGGTTTTTGTTTATCTTAATACAAAGTACTTCAACAAAAGAACTAAGCCATTTATTGTTTTAAAATCCTACTCTTTTACTTGCTTTACTTGTTTGAATAGAAAAATCATTAATTTGTGTAGAGTTTTGCCTATAGGAGCAGGCCAGAGAAGGTCTTAAATATCTAAGTCATTTGGCTAAAGAAAACTGTTTACTTGAGACTTGCAGGCATTCATTCATCACTTGGTGCTTGAAGGCATTCTTCAGTGAACTTCTTCCCTAACAGTTTTCAGAGTAAAGCACAGGATCTGGGCTCCTGGAAGGAATTGCTTCCACCTGGGACATCAACCAGCAGGACGTCCTTGCAGGCATTCTGCATGCAGTACTGTTGAAGCTCTGCAGCCACCTGCAAGACCTTGATCCTCTCCATGCTGGCCTCCAGCTTGAGCTATTCCACCAGGCACTGCAGGGCACTCACGCTGGCCCTGGAAAACATGGCGGCAATAGTGCTGGCTCCCAGGTGGCCCTAATTTTACTTTTTTTTTTTTTGGTTTTTCGAGGTAGGGTTTCACTCTGGTCCAGGGTGACCTGGAATTAACTATGTAGTCTCAGGGTGGCTTCAAACTCATGGTGATCCTTCTACCTCTGCCTCCCAAGTTCTGGGATTAAAGGCGTGCACCACCACGTAATTATAGACAATAAACCATGGTAATTCCCTATCCCCAATTTCACCTTCACAACTCCACACTTTCATCATATCCCCTCCCCCTCTCAATTAGTCTCTCTTTTATTTTGATGACATCATCTTTTCCTCCTATTATGAGGGTCTTGTGTAGGTAGTGCCAGGTACTATGAGGTCATGGATGTCTAGGCCATTTTGTGTCTGGAAGAGTGCATTATAAGCAGTCCTACCCTTCCTTTGGCTCTTAACATTCTTTCTGCTACCTCTTCTGAAATGGACCCTGAGCCTTGGAATGTGTGATAGAGATGTCTCAGTGCTGGACACTTCTTTGTCACTTCTCAGCATTATGGTGCCTTTTGAGTCATTCCAGAGGTCACCGCCATCTGAAAAGAGAAGCTTCTCTAACCAAAAGTGAGAGTAGGATTAACATGTTGCTATGAATGTTAAGAGAAGTGCTTACCAGGCAGTTTGGTGAGCATAATATATGCATTTAGCAAAACACCAGCAGGTATTACACCCCTAGGGTTCATGACCTCCCCCATCATAGGTTTTCATTACCAGGCATGTATTGTATTGCTTCCTGTGGAGTGGGCCTCCAGTCCAATTGGAGAGTGGTTGGTTCCCCCATAAAAGACATGCCACTATTGCATCAGTTGGCATATTTGGCCTGGCTGTCCATACTTAAGGCTTGCAGTGTCCATTGTAGTTTATCTCCACTGATGAGTTATCTCTCTCCTTATAGAGCTGCATGCAGTATAGCTTTTTCCATCTTTCTGTCTGCTGGTCTACAGGGAAGAGATTTCAGCTTAGCTCCATTAAGATTTCTCAATGATCTTATAGCCCATGCATATGGAGTGTTCAGCAATAGGTTCTTACCCTGATGGCTTTTTTTTTTTTTAGATGTTTATATGCCATGCCATCTGTATTTCTTTTGAGAACTCTCTATTTAGGTCCATAGCCTATTTTTTAATTGGGTTGTTTGATTTCTTCTTATTTATTTTTGATTTCTTTGCATATCCTGGATATTAATCCTCTTTCAGATATATAGCTGGCAAAGATTTCCTCCCATTCTGTAGGCTATCTCTTTGCTATTTTCACAGTGTCCTTTGCTGTATAAAAGCTTTGTAATTTCATGAGGTCCCAGTGGTTGATTAGTGGTTTTATTCCCTGAGAAGCAGGGGTTATATTCATAAAGTTGTTGCCTATGTCAATATGTTTTTCCTCTAGCAGTTTCAGAGTTTCAGGTCTGATAATAAGGTCTTTGACCCATTTGAACTTGATTCTTGTGCATGAAGAGGGATATAAGGATGTATTTTTATCATTCCACATATAGATACTCAGTTTTCCCAGCACCATTTGTTGAAGAGGCTGTCTTTTTGTTGTTCACAATTGTCTTTTTGGCTGTAGCTGCCGGGACTTACATCTGGGTCCTCTATTCTGTTGCATTGATATATGTCTCTTTTTGTGCCAGTACCATGTTGATTTGTTATTATGGCTCTGTAATATAGGTTAAAATCAGGTACAGTGATGCCACCAGCCTTATTTTTGTTGCTTAAAATTGTTTTGTCAGGGCTGGATTGCCTGCAAAGCCAAAGGATCCTCTTTTGATTCTCCAGGACCCACATAAGCCAGATGCACAGGGGGTGCTTGCATCTGGAGTTCGTTTGCAGTGGCTGGAGGCCCTGGTGTGCCCATTCTCTCCCTCTCCCTCTCTCTTTCTGCCTCTTTCTCTCAAATATATAAATAAAAAATATTAAAAAAAAATGTTTTGTCTATTCAATGTTTTTTGTGCTTCCAAATAAGTTTTAGGATTTTTTTTTTTATTTCTGTGAAGAATAGCATTGGCATTTTGATGGGGATTGCATTAATTGTGTAGATTGCTTTTGGTATGATTGACATTTTCACAATATTGATTCTTCCAATTGAAGATCATAGGGTGTCTTTCCATTTCCTAGTGTCTTTTGAAATTTCTGTTTTGAGTGTTTTAAAGTTTTATTGTAGAGATCTTTCACTTCCTTGGTTAGGTTTATTCCAAGGTACTTCATTATTTTTTTGGAGGAAATTGTGAATGGAAGTGATTCCCTGATTTCATTCTCAGCATGTTTGTTGTTAGTATATATGAAGACTACTGATTTCTGTGAGTTTATTTTGTATCCTGCTACATTGCTAAAAATGTTTATCAGCTCTTACAGTTGGCCAGTAGTCATTAGGGTCTTTTATGTATAGAAACATGTCATCTGTAAATACTGATAATTTGATCTCTTTCTTTCCAATGTGTATCCATTTTATGTGTGTCTCTTGCCTTATTGCTATAGGCTAAGATTTCCAGTACTATATTAAGTAAAAGTGGGGGCAGTGGACACCCATGTCTTGTTCCTGATTTTGGGGGAATGCATCAGGTTTTCCCCATTTAGTATTATGTTGGCTGTAAGTTTGTCATAAATAGCCTTTATTATGTTGATATATGTTCCTTCTATTCCTAGTTTCCATAGGACTTTTACCTTGAAAGGGATGTGGGATTTTGTCAGATGCCTTTTCTAAATCTATTGAATGATCATATGATTTTTGTCCTTCAGTCCATTTATATAGTGTATTACATTTACCAATTTGTATATGTCGAACCATCCCTGGATCTCTGGGATAAAGTCTACTATATTGATATGTTCTTGTATTCTGTTTGCCAATATTTTGGTGAGAATTTTTTTATTGACAACTTCCTTAATTGTACACAATATCCCATGGTACTTCTCTCCTTCCCCCCCCCCACTTTCCCCTTTGAAACTTCACTCTCCATCATATACCCTTCCTCTCTCAATCAGTCTTTTCAGTTTGATGTCATGATCTTTTCCTCCTATTATGATGCGGTCTTGTGTAGGTAGTGTCAGGCACTGTGGGGTCATGGATATCCAGGCCATTTTGAGTCCTGCTCTTCCTTTGGCTCTAATGATCTTTCTGTCCCCTCTTCCACAATGGACCCTGACCCTTGGAAGGTGTATTTGAGATGTTTCAGTGCTGAGCACTCCTTTGTCCCTTCTTCTCAGCACCATGGTGTCTTCTGAATCATCCCAAGGTAGCCACCCTCTGAAAAGAGAAGCTTCTCTAACCACAAGTGAGAGTAGCAGTAATATATAGGTGTGGACATTAAGAGAAGTGCTTACTGGGCAGCTTGGTGAGCATAGTATATACATTTAGTGAGACACCAGCAGACATTATACCCTTAGGGCTCATGACTACCCCTATCATAGGTTTTCAGTATCAGGGATGTATTCCCTCCCATGGAGTGGGCCTCCAGTCCAATTAGAGAGCAGTTGGTTTCCCCCATAACAGACATGCCACTATTGTACCCATTGGCTCATTTGGCCTGGCTGGCCAGATTTAAAGCTTGCAGTGTTCACTGTTGAGTATCTTCACTGGTGTTTTTTCTCTCTCCCATTGAACTGCATGCAGTGCAGCTTTTTCCAACTTTCTGTCAGCTGGTCCACATGGAGGAGGCTTTCAGCTCAGCTCCAGTAGGAATTCTCAGTGACCTTGCAGCCCATGTATGTGGAGTATTCAGCAATAGGGTCTTGCCATCTATTCCTGGTGGGAAACCAAGGGCCTTGGCAATGGCCTATAATGTTTTGGGGGTATCTATGACCTCCCTTGCCAATAACTCACTGAAAGGTATCCCATCCCTGGTACTGAAAATTTTCTAGTAACAATCTATGGCTTGTGAGTGTTCCATTCTCCAGAAAAGTAGGTTTCTGTATGACTTATTTATATCCTTTTAGATTTTGATTAACCCTCCCTCCACCTTTCCTTTACTCAATCTCTTCCCCTAACCTCACTTAGGCCTTTTCACCCCCATTAATCTGTTCTTCTACTTACATATATACAATACCATCCTATTAAGTAACCCCCTCCCTCCCTTTCTATTCCCTTTATATCCCCTTTCTAGCTTACTGGCTTCTGCTACTGTGTTCTTTTTTTTCTCTCAGATAGAAGTCTAATAATTTGTAGCTAGGATCCACATATGAGAGAGAACATGTAATGTTTGGCTTTCTGGCCTGGGTTACCTCACTAAGTATGATCCTTTCCAGATCCATCCATTTTCCACCAAATTTCATAACTTCATTTTTCTTTACCGCTGAGTAGAACTCCATTGTGTAAATGTGCCACATCTTCATTATCCACTCATCAGTTGAGGGACATCTAGGCTGGTTCCATTTCCTAGCTATTGTGAATAGAGCAGCAATAAACATGGATGAGCAAGTATCTCTAAGGCAGTGAGAAGAGTCCTTAGGATATACGCCTAGGAGTGGTATAGCTGGGTCATATGGTAGATCTATATTTAGCTATCTCAGGAACCTCCACACTGATTTCCACAATGGCTGGACCAGGTTGCATTCCCAGCAACAGTGTAGAAGGGTTCCTCTTTTTTCATATCCTCACCAGCATTTATGGTCATTTGTTTTCATGATGGTAGCCAATCTGAAAGGAGTGAGATGGAATCTCAGCGTAGTTTTAATCTACATTTCCCTGATGACTAGGGATGTAGAACATTTTTTAGATGTTTATATGCCATCTGTATTTCTTCTTCTGAGAACTCTCTATTTAGTTCCATAGCCCATTTTTTAATTGGGTTATTTGATTTCTTATTACTTAATTTTTTGAGTTCTTTGTCTATCCTATATATTAACCCTCTGTCAGATGTATAGCTGGCAGTGATTTTCTCCTGTATTTCTAATGTATATATCTGTTAGGTCCATTTGTTCTATGACCTCATTTAATCCAGAAGCATTTCTGTTTATTTTTTGCTGGGATGACCTGTCATTTGGTGAGAGTGGGGTGTTGAAGTCACCCACTACAAGTGTGTTTGGTGTTATCTGTGACCTTAGTTCTAATAGTGTTTGTTTAATGAAATTGGGAGCCCCTGTGTTAGGTGCATATATCTTTAGGATTGTAATGTCCTTCTGTTGGAGTGTTCCTTTAATCAATATAAAGTGACATTCCTTATCTTTCCTAACTAATGTTGGTTTGAAGTCTACCCTGTTAGATATTAGGATAGCGACCCCTGCTTGTTTTCTAGGCCCATTTGCTTAAAACACCATTTTCCAACCTTTCACCCTAAGATAGTGTCCATCCTTTGTAGAAAGGTGAGTTTCTTAGAGGCAACAAATTGAAGGATCCTGCTTTTTAATTCAGTCTGCAAACCTATGTCTTTTGGTTGGAGCATTCAGGCCCTTAATATTAAGAGTTATTATTGAAAGGTATGTATTTATTGTTGCCATTTTTCTTGTTTTGTAGTTCTTCTGGTTTTACCTTTGCTCTCTTGTATTAAGTAGTATTGGAGTATAGTTTGTTTTTTCCAGGTTCCTTATATGTGTGCTTTTCTTTCTCTTCAGCATGGAGGATACTATCAAGTATTTTCTGTAGACCTGGTTTTGTCTTAAAATATTCCTTTAGCCTGCTTTTGTTGTGGAATGTCCTTATTTCTCCATCTATTTGAATAGAAAGCTTTGCAGGATAAAGTAACCTTCTTTGACAGTTGTTATCTTTCAGAACTTGGAATACATCATCTAAGCCCTTCTGGCTTTTAAAATTTGTGTTGAGTAATCTGCTGTGATTCTGATGGGCTTGCCTTTGTAGGTAACTTGCTTTTTCTGTCTAGCTGCTTTCAATATATTTTCTTTGGTTTTTATGTTTGGTAGTTTAATTATAATATGGTGGGAAGAGGTTCTTTCCAGTTTTTGTCTGTTTGGTGTGCTAAAGGCTTCCTGTATCTGCATTGGCATCCCTTTCCCAATTTGGGGAAAATTTTCTTGTATGATTTTGTTGAAAACACCTACTATGCCTTTGGAGTGAAATTCTCCTTATACTAGACCCTGAATTCTTATGTTTGATCTTTTCATAGTGTCCCGAATATCTTGAAATTCCCATTCATACCTTCCTATTAGTCTGTCTTTCACTTTGTTGAACTGTATTAGATCTGCCACCTGGTCTTCTAGTTTAGATATTCTGTTCTCTCCTTCATCCATTATACTGGAGAGATTTTCTACAGAGTTTTTTATTTCACTGACTATGTTCTTTATTGTTAGTATTTCTGACTGGTTTTTCTTTATTATTTCTATTTCCTTATTTATGTCTAGTATTGACCTTCTTATTTTATTAAATTGGTTTCCTGTGTGTCCTTTGATTACCTTGATTTCCTCTTTGAAGTCTTTGAATCCTTTGATTTCTTCTTTGAGGTCTTTGAACATATTTACAATCATTCTTTTGAAATCTTTCTCAGGCATTTCTTCTAATTCAGTCTCACTGAAGGTCATTCTGATGCATTAATACTTTTTGGTGGATTTATATTGTCTTGATTTTTTGTGTTTCTTGTATTATAATATAGAGATCTTGCATCTTGGGTTAATTTAATGCAGTAATATTAGATGTATCAATCAATCTGATGTTATATATCTTCAGGATAGGAGCTTAAGGTGTTAGGTGTGGCTCTTAAGACTCTCAGAGTAACCAGAAAAGTGACCCTAGGTGTGGTTTGCCTGCTATGAGAGTATTCAACTAGACTGAATGGAACAGAATATACACAAATTCTAAAAACTAACCTAAACAATGTACCCATTCAATGAAAAACAGCACAGAGTATTCATGGAAAAATAGGTATTATGACAAACAGATCCTCTAACAAAGTCACAGTCCCTAAGGATGGATATTGCCCTACACTCTTAATCCTGTGAACTGGTAGGCTAAGATTTCTGGTCTGTAGAGGGTTCAAAGGTCAGCTTGTGACCAAGTGAGACCCTTTCCCAATGAATGACAGAAGAGGAAACAAAGGCACTATAAATCAGGAAGCAACAAATGAGCAGCCCAAAATATAGCTTGCTTAAAAATGTCAAAGCTGACCATCCATCAGATTTAACATAAAATTTACCTTGACATGGATGGTGCAATTAGCCCTTCTGATGCAAGTCTATATACCAGGCTTATTTGGTGGGTACTGACCTTGTGTAATCCCAGTTACCTTTTGGGTCGGCTTTGATCTCAGCTATTCTTCATGGCCACTGTGTCCCTTTTGTTGTGCTGTGGGCTCAGGAAGGCCAGCTGGGTCTGTGGGTTGCTGTTCTGATCGTGCTGGGTGCTGGGTAGGTGATCTCCCTTCCCCAGGTCTCTGGTGCTGGCTCTTGTGCTGGCAGTTGGGAAGGGGAGGCTGTGGATGGTGGCTGAAGTCTGCCTGCTGGTCCACGCAATCCTCTTCCTCACAAGCTGCTCCATTGGTCTCTTCCACATTTCTTGAGTTTGTGAGGAGACTAATGTGAGTGGAAAATCCCCTCACCTGACTTTAAAATCCTGCAGCTCAGGCAGATCATGGTGGCTGCAGCCGTGTGGAACTCACCACCGCTGCTGGATCTGCTTCTGCCTGTTTCTGTGGGCTCTAGACACTCTGGATCTCTCCCACTTCTCTGCTGAGGTTGATAATTTACTATACACCTCACTTTTTAGTAGAAGAGTATATTTTGCTGTTTGTTTTGTTGTTGTTTTTTTTTTTTTGCTTTTTCTCCCCTAGCTGTTTTGGCGTGTGTAGCAGACAGCTTCAGGCACAGTTATGGAGAAAGGGATATTTATTGAAGCTTACAGATCCAGGGGAATGGCAGAAAGAAGTGGCCTGTCTTCACAGGACCAGGCAAGAGAGCAAAGCCCCCAGCCACACAGCACACAGAGCAAAACTACCATCCAAAAGCCCATCACACTTCATGAACTCCCGCTATGCACACTTTGAATATCTTTACAATGGAATCTCAAACCCACCACAAACACCTTAAGACCAGCCCCCAGTGACATTGCCTCTAGCAAGGTAATTGCAGATGCAAACTATAAAGTAATAAAACATTGCATATATTGGGGGCCATATATTCAAACTACCACATTCTGCCCCTGGCCCCCAATAGATTTATCACTATCACACAATGTAAATTGTACTCAGTCCAATTTCAAAGGTTCTTACAGTCTTGACCAACTTAACATAGTGAGTCCTGTAAAATCAAACAAGTTAAATACTTTCAACATGTAAAGGCACAGAGTAAACATTTTTAACTGTATAAGGAATAGCAAGGAGAAACTAGAACAATGCAAACTCAGCCACCATCAGCAGTCATCAAACTTCTGCAGTTCAAGTTCAATATAACCATAGACTGACAGTCTCCAGGTTTTCCAATTTCACCCCTCCAGCTGGGCAGAGTCGCCAGGGAAAACTTTCATCCCATGCCAACACTGCACTCCATGGTAGCCCTTTTGCACAGTCCTGGTATATATAAAACATCTTCAGGTCTCCATGCAAACCATGGTCCATCTTCCAAAAGGCTCTTCCAGCCTATTCCTCAGGGACTTCATGCCCTGCCTCATCCCGCATCTCAGCAGCGGCTCCTGGAACCGTGTGCAATTCATGACCACTCCATGCATTTTTCATGTTTCCAAAACTAATACCAGGTGTGCAGGACACAGCCATATTCTTAATCCAGGGACGAAATAAATCATAGCCTTGAAAAGTAGGTTCCTTCTCCAGTCAACACTTTCCAAGAGTTTGCATTTCTAACAGTCTTTCCTCAGGCATCCTCTCCATTGTTTTAATGTTAAGCAGTCAGGCCACCTTCCTTCCACCTTCCTTAAGATTGCTAATGTGGTTGACAATAGCAGCTCAGTAACCTGAAACCAGTCTCAGTGCCTCTATAATTTTAACTTGCTTGAGGTTTTCCACCTTAAAATCTTAAAATCTCAGTCCGATATCTTTAGCCAAGCACATCAGTCCATTACAAATTTAAGTTTCATCAAACACTCTGGGCCTGGATAGCGGAACGTAGCCATCCCTTATGCCAGTAGCCCAGTTCCAACAAAGTCCTCTGCCATCTTTCCTTCCCCTTAGAAAGCTCATAAGCCAAGCCTCGAAGTTCAATACTGTCTGCACTTAGCATTCTCAAACTCTCATCAGAATAGTCCATAAAACTTGGCTTACCACTTCAGAAGGCATCTTCAGTTGCAAGCACCAAGTCGATGCCAATTCCTCCAAAACAAAAGTTCCAAAAGACGAATATCCACACGGTCAGGTTCATCTCACCCCACACTCCTCGGTACCACTTTACTGTAGCAGACAGCTTCAGGTTCGCTGAGATGAACTTCTAGACCAGGCACAGTTATGGAGAAAGGGATACTTATTGAAGCCTACAGATCCAGGGGAAGTTCCATAATGGCAGAAGTAATAAAACATTGAATATATTGGGGGCCATATATTCAAACTACCACAGCATGGTTCCTATGCTGACATCTTAACTAGAAGTCCCAGAATTTTTGTATCTATGTTCATGAGGAAGATAGTCTGTAGTCTTCTTTTTTTCTGTCTTTGTCTGGTTTTGGTATCAGGGTGACGCTGGCTTCATAGAAGGAGTTTGGTAATATTACTTCCTTTTCTATTTTATGGAAAAGTATACAAGCATTGGTATTAGTTCTTCCATGAAGGTCTGGTAACATTTACCAGTGAATCCATCTGGTTCTGGACTTTAATTTAATTAATTTAATTTAATTTTTATTATTTTTTTGGAGAGAGACAGAGAGAGAAAGAGAGATTGAGAGAGATAGAGAGAGATAGAGAGAGGAAGACAGAGATGGGCACGCCAGTAGTGTCTCAGCTGCTGTGAACGAAATCCAGATGTGTGCGCCTCCTTGTGGTCAAGTGTGGCATTGTGCCCTTGTGTCACTTTGCATCTGGCTAAATGTGGGACCTGGAGACTGGAACCGCTGGAGATTGGAACCAGTGTTCTTAGGCTTAGGAGGCAGGCGCCTTAACCCCTAAGCCATCTCTCCAGCCCTGGACTTTTTAAAATTGCGATATTTTTAATAACTGCTTGGATCTCTGTACTTGTTATAGGTCTATTTAAATGGTTTAGCTCTTCTTGACTTAATTTTGGTAGGTCATATAAATACAGGAAGCTATCCATTTCTTTCAGATTTTCAAACTTAGTGAAGTGTATCTTCTTAAAGTATGTCCTTAAGATTTTCTGAATTTCTCTGATACCTGTTGTAATGGTGCCTTTTTCATCTCAAATTTTATTGATTTGTGTCTCTTCTCTCTTTTCTTTTAGTTAGATTTGCTAAGGGTTTATCAATCTTCTATTTTTTTGGATTCTTTATTTTTTTGAAAGAACCAACTCTTTGTTTCATGATTATTTTATTGATTTCAATTTCATTAACTTCTGCCCTGGTCTTTATTATTTCTTCCTACCTACTAATTTTTGGTTTGCCTTTTTTTTTTTTTTTTTTTTTAAGGTGCAGTATTACATTGTTTACTTGCCACCTTTCTAATTTCTTGATATAGGCACTTGAAACTATAAATTTCCCTGTTAGTACTGCCTTCATTGTGTCCCAAAGATTTGGGTATATTGTGTTCTCATTATCATCTGATTCTATGAATTTTTTTGACTTCCTTCTTGATTTCTTCATTGGCCCATTCATCATTTAGTAGTGTATTGTTTAGTTTCCATGATTTTGTGTATGCTGTATAGTTTTTATTGCTGTTTATTTTAGTTTAATCCCACTGTGATTAGATAGAGTGTGTGGTGGTTTGATTCAGGTGTTCCCATAAACTTAGGTGTACTGAATGCTAGTTTACCAGCTGATGGAATTAATGCCTTCTGGAGGCAGTGTATTTTGGGGTGCATACTTATGGGCATTATAGCCAGTTTCCCCTTGCCAGTGTTTGGCACACTCTCCTGTTGCTGTTGTCCATCTGATTTTGGCCAGGAGGTGATGTTTCATCTGCTCATGCCATCATTTTGCCCTGTCATCATGGATCTTCCCCTTGAGCCTGTAAGCCAAAATAAACCCTTTTTTCTTACCAGCTGCTCTTGGTTAGGTATGTCTTGGTAGCAATGTGAACCTGACTGCAACAGTGTATAAGGAATTATTTCAGTTTTACTGTATTTGTTAAGGTTTGCTTTGTGTCCCAACATACAGTCTGTTCCATGTGCTGCAGTATTTGGATGAAATATTCTTTTGATATCTGTTAGGTTCATTTGTTCTATGACTTCATTTAACCCAGATGCTGGGTTGACCTGTCAGTTGATGAGAGAGGAGTGTTGAAGTCACCTACTACAATTGTGTTTGGTGTTACCTTAATTCTAATAGTGTTTGTTTAATGAACTTGGGTGTCCCCATATTAGGTGCATATATGTTCAGAGTTATAATGCCCTCTTGTTGGAGTGACCTTCTTTAGCTTTCCTCACTAATGTTGGTTTAAAGCCTACTCTGTCAGTTATTAGTATAGTACCTGCTTAATTTCTAGGCTCATTTGTTTGACATACCATTTTCCATCCTTTCATGCTAAGTTAATATCCGTATTTTAGGGAAAGATGAGTTTCTTGGAGGCAACAAATAGAAGGATCCTGCTTTTTAACCCAGTCTGCAAGCTTGTGTTTTAGTTTGGGCATTGAGGCTGTAGATATTAAGAGTTATTATTGAAAGGTGTGCATTTTTTTCTTCTTGTTTTGTAGTTCTTACATTTTTTCCTTTACTCTTTTGTAGTAAGTATTATATGCATGTGGTTTATTTTTTCTGTTTCCTTATGTGTGTGCTTTTCTTTCTCTTCAGCATGAAGGATCATTTCAAGTATTTTCTGTAGAGCTGGTTTAGTGGTTATATATTCCTTTAGCCTGCTTTTGTTGTGAATTGTTTTTTCCATCAATTTGGATGGATAGTTTTGCTGGGTAAATTAATCTTGGTTGACTGTTGTTATCTTTCAGAACTCAGAATACATTATTCCAAGCCCTTCTGGCTCTTAAAGTTTGTGTTGAATAATCTGCTGTTATCCTGATGGGCTAGCCTTTGTATGTGACTTGATTTTTCTCTCTAACTGCTTTCAATATATTTTGTTCGGTTTGTGTGCTTTGTTGTTTAATTATAATATGATGATGGAAGGTTCTTTCCTCATTTTGTCTGTTTGGCATTCTAAAGGCTTCCTATATCTGTATTAGCATCAGTTTACCTTTTGATGTGTGGGGGAGATTTTCTCCTATGATTTTGTTAAAAATACCTACTTTGCCTTTGGAGTGAAATTCTTCTCCTTCTACCATACCCTGAATTCTTATGTTTTATCTCTCCATAGTGTCCCAAATGTCTTAAAATTTCCATTTATACCTTCCTATTAGTTTGTGCTTCTCTTTCTTGGATTATATTAGATCTGTTACCTTGTCTTCTAGTTAGATATTCTGTTCTCTCCTTGATCCATTCTACTTGTGAGACTTTCTACTGAGTTTTCTATTTGACTTACTTTGCTTTTGCATTTTTAGTATTTCTAATTGGTATTTTGAATTATCTATATTTCCTTACTTATATCTTCTATTGGCCTCCTTATTTCATTAAGTTGGTTTCCTGTGTTTTCTTGGGACTCCTTCAGGAGTTTGTTTTCTTCTTTGATTCCTTTGATTTCTTCAAGCGTAGATACAATCATTTTTATTTTAAAATCTTTGTCAGGCATTTCATTTAATGTAGTCTCATTGGAGGTCATTTCTGATAGATGTATAATTTTTGGTATAATTTTATTGCCTTGACATTTTGTCTTTCTTGTATCATAATGTACATATTTTTGCATCTTAATTTAATGCTTGAGTTTTTAAATTATGTGCAGTATTCTTAGTCACATCAATCTAATTTTATATATCCTCAGGGTAGGAGTTTAAGGTGCCAATTATGGCTCTTATACTCCCAGAGTAACATCATAAGTGACCCTAGATGTTGAGTTTGTCTGTTATTCAAGTATTTAGTAGGCTGGGTAGAGCAAATTACTGGCAAATTCTAAAATTCAACTAAGCATTGTACATATTCAATCAAAACCAGCACAGAGTATTTATGTAAGAGTGGGGATTAAAACAAACATATCTAATAAAGTCAAAGTCCCTGACATTGCCCCATACCCTTAATCTTTTCAACTGGTAGGGTGAGATTTCTGGTCTGAAATGGGTTCCAGGTCAGCCTTGGGCCAAGTAAGACTCTGCCTCCTATAATGGCAAAAGAAAAAGGCCCTATAAATCAGGAAACATAAAAGGCAACAATAGTTAACACCCCAAAACAGCTCATTTTAGATGGTAAGGCCAACCAAGAATACATGAGTCAAATTTAACATATAACCTGCCCTGATCTGGAATGTGAGATTAGCACTGCCAGTGCAGGCCTGTGTATGTGGCTTTGTATAAGTAGGCCGTATTATCTTTTGGAATGGCTTCCAATCTCACCAATGCTGAGCACCGACCTTGGTCCCTCTCTGTTGTGCTGTGGATTCAGTTAGGGGGCTTGGATCTGTTGTTCTGATTGGCTGTGCTGGATATTGTGTGGCTGGAGGGTGGATGAGTTCTCTGGTCATACTTGGCTCTGGTGGATGGGGGAAGAGAGGGTGTGCAGGATTTCTGGGGTTGGACTGGAGCTGCTCAGCAGGTCCTATTTGTGATTTCCTTCCCTGCTATCTTCTCCTTTAGGTTTATTTACTTTGGAAGGAGGCTGATGTGAGTGAAAAATGTCTTCACCTGACTTCTGCTCCTGCAGCTCTGCCCTGCACTGGGCCAGGTGGCTATGTGAATTGGGGCCACCAGTGCAGGACTGTGTTTTTGCCAGTTTTCTGCTTGCTAGAAATTCTGGGTCTCTCCTTTTTCTCTGCTGCAGTTGACAATTCCTTCTACACCTTTACTTTTCAGTAGAAGAGTGTATTTTGCTGTTTTTCTGCTTATTCCCCACCACCAGGCTGCTTTGGCATGGCTATAATGCTGCCATCTTACCTAGAAGAGTGTAATTTTACTTTGTTTTTTCCTCGTTTTTTTTTTTTTCAAGGTAGGTTCTCATTCTATCCCAGGCTGACCTGGAATTCTGTATTCTCAGGGTGGCCTCAAACTCATGGAGATCCATCTACCTCTGCCTACTGAGTGCTAGGATTAAAGGCATGTGCCACCATGCCCAGCTCCTAATTTTCCTTTTTTTTTTCTTTTTTGGAGAGAGAGAGAGAGAGAGAAAGGAAGACAGATAGAGATGGGTGCACCAGCAGTCTTATCAGCTGCTGTGAACAAAATCCAGATGTGTGCACCCCCTTGTGGTCAAGTGCGGCATTGCACCCTTGCATCACTGCATCTGGCTAAACGTGGGACCTGGAGATTGGAACTGACATTCTTAGGCTTAGCAGGCAGGTGCCTTAACTGCTAAGCCATCTCTCTAGCCCTAATTTTACTTTTAATAAAGATATTACATGGACATTTTTAAAATTTCAAATGGTGCTAAAAACAAAACAAAAAACCTCAGTAAAAACAGCAACCACTTCTGTTCAACCTGTTCCTTCTCACTTCTCAACAGTTGTTTTAGTAGTTTTCTTTTATTTTGGCATTTTCTCAGTTTAGAATAACTTGAAGCTAATAAATTATTAATTTTAAATGCTTTCTAGTGTCTTTTGTATTATAATAGATGAAGAAGCATTCTAAACTATAGATACTTATTTTCTTAAGTCCTTAATCAGTGATTCTATTTTTTTGCATATATGTTTGGGTATGTGTTCTTGTACATGTGTGGGCACATGTGTTTGTGTATGGGGGAGGTGTGTGTGTAGGCCAGTGGTTGCTGTCAGCTGTCTTCCTCAATTGCTCTCCACTCACTGAACTTGGAGCTCACTAATTCTGCTTGAGTAGCTAGCAAGAAAACCCCAGCAATACTCCTGTCTCTGCCTCCCCAGCACTGGGATTATAGTCACGTGCTTGCTGAACCCATGGGGATTGGAACTCAGGTCCTCATGCTTGCACATTGAGCCATTTCGAGGGCCTGTGATTCTAAAACTTTTGAACTGGAAAATTTAATAATAGATTGAGTTGATCTAAGTTTCTTTGGAAATTATACTTGTCAGTTCTATTTTTGGTTTCTTAGGAAATCAATTAAGATAGCTTTTTAGTTCAAGGCCACCCTGAGACTACATAGTAAATTCCAGGTCAGCCTGGGCTAAAGTGAGACTACCTCAAAAAACCAAAATCAAAACCAAAAAAAAAAAAAAATAACACGGCTTTTTGGTCCTTGATACATTTCTAATTACATTTTCTGAAAGCCTCTTTTGAAAGGCTTTTTTCTGTTAAAAAGGTACAGGGTCCTTTCCTTGTACTAATTGGAGCATTGGTCTAAAAAAAATTTCCTGTTCCCTCTAAGCATAGTCATTAAAAATCTACATAGAAATGTTTGCTGAGGGATGACTCACAGAAGTCATATGCTCTAGGGCTGGAAAGATGGCTTAGCAGTTAAGGCACCTGCCTCCTAAGCCTAAGAATGCTGGCTCCAATCTCCAGCGGTTCCAATCTCCAGGTCCCACGTTTAGCCAGATGCAAAGTGACACAAGGGCACAATGCCACACTTGACCACAAGGAGGCGCACACATCTGGATTTCGTTCGCAGCAGCTAAGAGGCTGCTGGTGCTCCCATCTCTGTCTTCCTCAACCTCTCTCCCTGTCTCTCTCTCTCTCAAAAAAAAAAAAAGTCATATGCTCTAGACAAAGCTTTTAAATTTGAAGTTGTTTGGTGTAATCATGAGCTTTATTTGTGAAAACATTTTTAGTAACTGAGGTCCAGCTAGAAGTTCCTTCTTCTTACCAATGATTAGCCTACTAACTGGTGTTCCACATGGTATGTGTAATATGGGTCCCAGAATGGGTATGGAGACAAATTTTGTTTCCATGCCTAGAGTAGAAGCAGTATGCTGTTGAGTGGAAAGAGGCAGGAAGATGGGAAATTGAACTTCAGTATTCTGAGTGCCTGCATATTATAGTTTGTAGCTCATGGACCTTGCTTGCTGCCAGGTTTACTCTTACTTTAATGGATTTCCACTGAGTTATTCATATATTTTCTCAGATACTTAAGAGATAAAAACTGAAAGGAGAGAGGTAGTTGCAGATTAGTTGCTGCCTCTTCTGGAGGTATGAACCAAGGAAAATGGTTCTGCTTCAGCCTGCATCTTTTCAGGCTTTTACTTTGATCTGGTGGTTATTAATGGCTCTGCAGCTGCTATCTCTAAATTGCAAAGCAATTCTGATGGGCTCTGGTAATTTGTGTAGACATAGGAAATATATATACTCTAATGTCTTTCCCTTTGGATGGCCTTAGCCTTGTATGGCTTAAAAAATGTAATGTTAGCTGATCCTTCTGGACAGTGTTTCTTTATAGCAAGTTATCTGACCATCCCAAGCATTAAAAGTTAGTCTAATTATCCGAGTATGGTGGTGCAACGCCTTTAATCCCACCACTTGGGAGGCTGAGGTTGGAGGATTGTTGTGAGTTCAAGGTCAGCCTGAGACTACATATGGAATTCCAGGTCAACGTGGTCTAGAGTGAGACCCTACCTAGAAAAACCAAAACAAAAAACTTGGACTAATTAATACATAATTAATATCATACTATTTAACTTGAAGGATTAATAGAACAATAATATGGCATATGCCCTGACTTCATTGCTTCCCACCATTCTGTAAATGTGTATCTAAGGGCACCAACCTTCCCTGATATACCTATATGTATATCAACATCCTAATGGCAATTATAAGAGAAAGGAATAACTTTGTTCCAGGTCTACTAGGAGTTGACAAAAACAACTATAATTATCTCCTACATTTTTAAACTGTAAAATTATTAACCTATTCAAATTATTAAACTAATGTATATTATAGTAGAGACTACCAGTTCCTAATATCCAACTATTCTCTTATTTCTTTACTAATACAGTCTGAATTTAAACATAGCTTCTGCTGTGGTGTTTAAAAAAATATTTTTATTTATTTATTTGACAGAGAGAAAGAGGGAGAGAGAGAAAGAGAGAGAGAATGGGAGCGCCAGGGCACCCAGCCACTGCAAATGAACTCCAGACTCATGTGCCACCTTGTGCATCTGGCTAACGTGGGTCCTGGGGAATCTAATCAGGGTCCTTTGGCTTTGGAGACAAATGCCTTAACCACTAAGCCATTCCTCCAGCCCTGCTATGGTATTTTTTTTAAATATTTATTTTTATTTATTTGGGGGGGAGGAGAAAGAGGCAGATAGAGCGAGAGAAAGAATGGGCATACCAGGACCTCTAGCCACTGCAAATGAACTCTAGACGTACCACCTTATACATCCTGTTTACACGGGTACTGGGGAATAGAACCTGGGTCTTAGGCTTTATAGGCAAGCACCTTAACCATGTCTCCAGTCCTCTGATATGGTTTGAGCATTTGTGTCTCTCTAAAGTTCATCCGTTGATGTCTAGTCCCCAGTTTAAGAGGTAAGGGATTTGGAAAATCACAGAAGCAGAACTATCATGGTATTGATGGCCTTATTAAAAAGGCTAGGTTAAGCCCTGCTGGAGAATTTCTGTCTTTCTTTTCTTTTCTTTTCTTTCTTTTTCTTTTCTTTTTTTTTTCAAGATAGGGTCTCACTCTGGCCCAGGCTGACTTGGAATTCACTATGTAGTCTCAGCGTGGCCTCGAACTCACATCAATCCTCCTACCTCTGCCTCCTGAGTGCTGGGATTAAAGGCATGTGCCACCATGCCTGGCTCTTTCTTTTTTTAATGATACTGTTGATACTGTGCACTCAACAGAACTACATCCCAGCCCTCCACTGGGGCCTTTATCCCTTAGCATAAAGACTGTATTTCTCAGCTTCTATGAAGTTTCTATGGACAATTAAATGTGAGTAAAATGCCTCCCTTTAATTTTTTTTTTTTAATTTTAGCTGTGAGTGGTGGTGATGCCTTTAATCCCAGCACCTGTGAGGCAGAGGTAGGAGGATTGCCATGAGTTTGAGGGCAGATTGAGACCATAAGTGAATTCCAGGTCAACCTGGGCTAGAATGAGATTCTGCCTCAAAAAAACTAAATTTATATTATATTACATTATATATATTATAACAGGTTATACACTTTTACCCATTTAATCCTAGTTAGGAACTGTAGATGAGAGAGTACATGTGTGCTGTCCCTTTTTAGTGACAGAGTTTCACTATTCATTCCAGGCTGTCCTTAAACTCTCAATTCTTCTGCTTCAGCCTCTAAGTGTAGGGATTACAGGCATAAACCAATTTACCTGGTTTTATTATTGAAGTGTATATGTAATTTTTAGAAACAATCTCTTGAAACCCAGGCTGGATTTAAGCTCATAGTATAGCCAGTGCTGGCCTTGAATTCTAGATCCTCCTGTTTCCATTTCCCAGTGCCACAATTATAGGCATGTGTCACCATGCCTGGCTTGAAGCTTATGTGTGTGTGTGTGTGTGTGTGTGTGTGTGTGTGTGTGTGTGTGTATGGCTTTATGTTTATTGTTATCACAACATATCAAGGTACTTATTATGCCATTAAACACTCCCAGTAAATACCCTTTTTAAAAATGATGTATTATGGGTAGATTACATACCTGGAATTGTTTCCTCAATTATGACAAAATAAATAAAGATAAGTTCTGTTCCATCTAATTTCTTTTATGTAGTATTTTCAAAATGGTTGGCAAGCTAAACTTACTTCCTTTACAGAATAAAGCAAGGCTGTGGCCCAAACCCAGCACTTTAAGAACCTTAGTTCTAGGTTCTTAAAACAGCTAAATTAAATGGCATAAACACACTTTTTTTGCTTGAGTCCAGTCTTTGGTGTTTGGGACAAGGCTTTGATTGGATGATGCATCATGAACTCTTTTTTGCATGTATTAGTTTTTGTTGTTCTAGAAAAAAAACAGAATTTATTTAGTGGAAAATCTTTGAAAGAGAATATAGTTGGGTCACTGTATAGCTTCCATAAGAATGGTACCACAATTAAAAAAAAAAAAAAAAACTTAAGAGAAAGTTTTAGGATCTATGGGGTAGTCTCAGTGGTTACAGGTGCTTGCTTTCAAAGCCTGCTGCTTTGGGATCAATTCTCTGTCACCCACATAAAGCAGGATGCAAAGTAGCTTATGCATCTGTGGTCCTAATGTACCTACATCAATGGGAAACTGAGCCAGGAGAATCAAAAGCTCATGGGCCAGCCAGTGTGACATTTGTTTGTAGTCTGGCAGTTCCTCTGCAGTGATAAGAGACCCTGTCTTAAAGAAGATGGAGCACAGACACCTCAAAGTTGTCCTCTGACCTCCCCCCTCCAACACACACATGTATTTGGTTTTTTGAGGTAGGATCTAACTCTATCCCCAGGCTGACCAAGTGATCCTCCTACCTCTGCCTCACCAGTGCTAGGATTAAAGGAGTGCGCCACCACACCCAGTCAAAATTTATTCCTTACAACTATGGAAGCCAGAAAATCTCAAATCAAAGTTCCAGCAGATTGATACTCTGGTGAGATCTAGGTGTGATAGCCCACACCTGTAGTCCCAGCTTCTTGGGAAGCTGAAGCAGGAGGATCACTTGAGTGCAGGAGTTCTAGGCTATAGTGCTCCATGCCCATCGGATGTCTGTACTAAATTCAGCATCATCCTGGGAGCCGGGGACCTCAGATTGCCTAGGGAGGAGTGAACCAGCCCAGGTTGGAAATGAAGCAGGTCATCAGAGTCTGGTGAGGGCCTACTTCCCTGTTCATAGATAGCTGTCTTCTTGTCATGTCCTCACATGGAAAGGGGGTATCAGACCTCTCTGGGAATATTTTATAAGGGCATGAATCCAATTCTCAAGGATTCTGCCTTAATCCTCCTCAGCCACCTCACAATACCCTCACATTGGGATTAGATTTCAACATAAGAATTTGACATGGGGGTGGACAATGTAGAAATGAACACAGGTCAAACATTTAGACAATCGCAGATCTTTTTCCTGAAGTTAACCTGCTTTAATGCAGCAAGGACTTGAGTAAATTCATTCCTTCATTCACTGCATTCAATCAATACTTGTTGAGAACCTATTATGGATAAAGCACCAGGATGTACTATGGAAAACTGGAGAAATTACTTACTCTTCTAAAGGAGTCAAATAATTAACCAGTAGATCAATAAAAGAAGATAAGTATGAATTGTGACAAGCTCTAGGAGGGAATAAATAGGGTGATAAAAGAGTATATATTTTAAAGGGATACTAGAGATAAGTATTTCATCTTTTGGGGCTGGAGTGATGGCTCAGTAGTTAAGGGCACTTTCTTGTAAAGCCTGAAAACCTGATTGCCCTGGTCTGATTCTCTAGTACCCATGAAAAACCATATGTACAAAGTGGCCCAGGTATCTGGAGTTCATTTGCTCACTCTTTCTTTCTCTCTCTCTCTCTCTCTTAAATAAATAAATAAATAAATAAATAAATAAATAAATAAATAAAATATTCTAAATAAATCTCATCTTTTATGTTCCAGAATATAACATGCTTAAATGAGGTAAGAGAAAACTGGATTTGAAGTCGAGCCTCAAGATCTTGTACAAATTCTTTAACATCTCTGAATACTGTGACAGGCCAAACATAATAAAATAGATGCACTAAGTGCCCAATGATTAATAACAATCCCCATTAATAGTAGCTGTAGAATTAAATTAGTACTATAAGTGATTCTTTCTGCTATGGCCCAAATAAATTAATTTCCTATGAATCTTTTTTAAAACTATATATAACTTAACTTTTGTGATAACCATTCCCCAGTGTCCTGATTTCAGGGAAGTATTCTATACCTCTTTGAATCAACTAATTCATCAAATATTTGTTGAGCATTTAGTATGTGCCAGTCTTTTGTGACATAATGGTGAGGAAAGACACTATCTGCCTTGCTACAGTTCCCTTACTGATCATGTTTTGCATGGCTCACAAAGTGTCTTTCACTACTGGCTCTCCCAACCAGCAGTCATGATTTTTCATCTCATGCATATGCATACAATATGTTCAACTTTTCTTATTGTGAAATGAAATTTTTTCTTTGGTATATTTATTTATTTTTGAGACAATGACTTGCTATATAGTCCAGGCTGGCTTAAACATGCTATGTAGCCAAGGCTACTCTCCAGCTCATTGAGTTCCTTCTACTCCAGCCTCCCAAGTGCTGAGAACAGGTACATGCCACCACACCTGGCTGCAAAATAAAGTTAACATGCAAAAATGAATAAAACAGGTAATGAACTCTAAAATCTAACAGTTCCTTTTTTATAAAACTCTAATTACTTATGTGCTTACCATACATTTCTGTCACCCCCCATAATTAAAAAAAACAAACAAACAGGAAAACAGAAGATAAAATTCCTGGCCCTGTTGTCTGGACAGCCTCAGCTTGCTTCTGGACATCCTCCTGCACAGAGAAACAAAGCCTGGATTTAGTCATGCACAGTTGTAGGCAACTATCATCCTGAATTTACAACAGTTTAACAAAATAGAGGTTTTCTGGTCTTGTTTTCCCTTGGATATTTGTTTGTGCACATGGCAGTGCACATACTGGTACAGACAGGTTTTCTCAGTCTTGCTACGGAGACCTGGCCACAGAGCTCTGGAAACACTTCCCATGGAAATGACAAGATACTTACTGATGAACTGCAAAGCCTACTCAAGCTGGGAACTAGGTATATGCCTGCCATTCCCACCCTTTAACACTATTGGAGAGTTCAAGCACAGTAAAATACAACAGAAATAATAACTATTATAATGCATGAGACAGGATTATCAGGATATAGCATTACTAATCTAGAAGGCTTACAAAAACCAATTGAGACATGATTAAAACTAATAAGTGTTATAAATACTCATAGAATTAAGTAGTTACCTTGGGTTCAATGTGATGCATTTAATTTTAACTGCCACCATACCATCTCCCATGGATAGGAGTGGGTACCTGTACTGCTCATCTGGTCATGGCCCCAGATTCCCTACGAACCGTAAGTCTCATGAATTTCCATATTATTTAATATGGCCAAGGTAAGACTAATAAAAAGTGCTGGGATAATGAAGTTGGCTTCCTACAGAGGTTGTTGTTAGTAGCCATCCTACCCTGACATCATTGTTCCCTAGATCCAACCATGAATCAGGCTGTGTAGCACTCAGGACCAGGTACCTCCCTAACAACTGTTGAGGCTGGGTAAGGTCATCAATGGAGGCCCACAAACCTTACATTTAAATGTTGACTTTTTAACCAAGTTAACCACTGTTAAATGAAATATGTTCTTTTAGTCCACCTTGACATATAAACCTTTTGACAATAAAACTGAAGGTGTGGGCTGGAGAGATGGCTTAGTGGTGAAGGTGCCTGCCTGATAAGCCCAAGAACACCTGTTTGATTCTCCAGGTCCCACGTTTAGCCAGATGCAAGGGCGCAATGATACACTTGCCCACAAGGGGGCACGGGTGTCTGGAATTCATTCACAGTGGCTGAAAGGCTGCTGGCACACCCATTCTCTGTCTCTGTCTCTCTCTCTCTCCAAAAAAACCTGAAAATGTAAATTAAAAGTTATGACTATAAGCTAGGAGGATAAAAAAAAAAAAACATTAGAACTAGGGCTGGAGAAATGACTTAGCAGTTAAAGTGTCTGCCTGTGAAGCCAAATTACCCAGGTTTGATTCCCCAGGACCCATGTAAGCCAGACGCACAATGGGTACATGCACCTGGAGTTTGTTTGCAGTAAATAGAGGCCCTGGTGTGCCCATTCTCTCTCTGTCTCTCTTCTCTCTTTCTCGCTGTCTCTGCTTGCAAATAAATAAATAAAATTTTAAAAAATTGTATCTAATGATTATGCATGTTTGAGTGTTCTTATGTCAGCATTTGGATGAGTGGTAATAAAAAATAATGTAAGACTCATAATCTAGCCTATAAAATTTTCTTTGCTTTTTTCTTAGCAAAATACTAGTTTCATTATAATAAGATATACAATTAATTTTTGTTGTCACAGTAATTATCTAAAATATTTAAAAATGTATTCACAGTGTTTCCTGTTTGAATATATTTTCAACAAAAATATAAATTAAGGCAATTGCAAAAATTTCAAAGATGAAATGTCCTAATATGGTTTCTAAAAATTTTATTTATCCTTTAAGATATTTGAAATAATTCATTAATAGTAATGATGAATTACAAATTATGATTAATGACTATCCATTTTTAAAATTATTTTAATAAGTCTGAACATTTAAAATTTAATCTTTTGAAGATGAAATATTAGAATTTCATCTTAGTATATGGCCTTGATTTTAGTATTAAATGACCCTTTAGTTGGCAGGGTAAAGACTTGCTGTCACATTTTGAGCATGTTACATTTAAATCTACTGATTTACAAGTTTACAATGAGTATTTCTCTGAAACTACCCATGGGAAACCATTGCAGAGCAAGATGATAGACACTTGACACTTCCAGAAAGATGTTTCCTCATGCTGGAGTCCAATGCATTCATTCTAAGAAGAAGGACTTGATGGGGTCATTGACTTTTCATTTTTTCCTCCTAAGCATTTCTATCATTTGGATCATTACAATAGTTGGAAGGACGGGCTCTCTCCAAGGTCACAGTAGTACATCATTTAGAGGGCTGGAGAGATGGATTTAGCAGTTAAGGTGCTTGCCTATGAAGCCTGAGAACCCATATTTGACTCTCCAGGCCCCACATAAGCCAGATGCACAAGGTGATACAAGTGCACAAGGACACACATGCACACAAATTGGCGCATGTGTCTGGAGTTCAATTACAGTGACTGGAGGCCCTGGTGCACCAATTCTCTCTCTATCTCTCTCTCGCTATTGTTCTCGCTCCCTTTCATTAAAATATGGGGCAGTCTATTGGGCTTGCATCAAAAAAATTTTTGAATGAATGGGAAGAAGTCTATCTTTGGATTAAATGACTCAGTGCTACAGAGATATAAATTGCTTCAACTCAATACTTTTAAAGCATTTGTAATTGCAGTGAGCATCGTGATTCTTTCCCCAACATTTATTCCTGCCAAAATGACTCCAATTAATCAAGTCTACTCTCTTACTCATGTCCTTCTTAATGTGATTGAGAAAGAATGGCTTTGGTAGTGTCTTCTAGTCTTCTGCTGAATGTAAATGAGAATGCAGCAATCCAGATCGCTTCTGTAGTCATCTATGAGAAGACCTAGCTGTGGGGTGGACTTGACACAGTGAGGGAGGAGATGGAAGATGTGAGATGGAAATGCATGAGTTACTAATGAAACCCATGGGCTGTTATTCCAAGCAGTGCTGAAATACAATCTAATTTTGGACTCCTCTTTAGGTTTATTGTTTAAACATTTCACAATTGAGATTTCAGCCAGGCATGGTGGTGCATGCCTTTAATACCATTATTCATGAAGCTGAAGTAGGAGGATAGCCATGTGTTCGAGGCCAGCCTGGGGCAACAGAGTGAATTCTAGGTCAGCGTAGGCTAGAGTGAGACCCTACTTTGAACAAAACAGAATTCAGTTTTCAGTTATTTGTACTTAAAATATCTTTTATTTTTATTGTTCCTTCCCTCTCCAGAGGCTAAGGTAGGAGGATCACCATGAGTCTGATCCAGAATGGGCTCCAGAGTAAGTTCTACATTAGCCTGGGTGAGAGTGAGACCCTGCGTCCCCACCCTGGTACCACACACACACAAAGAGATGTGCTTTCATATGGCTTAAGGCACCAACCCCTGATTAGATGGTTGCCCTGCTACTCTGCATATATGCCAATTCTGTTCCTACTTGCTGAATCCTACCTACCCTGGCCTTTTGGAACTGCTTTGCAGGAGGATATGTATGAATTTGAAATAGTGGCCTAAGAGATGTCTTGCAGCACTTTAAGTACAGCTTGATGGACTATTCTGGTCAGAGATGGAAGACCTGAATGCAGTAAAAACTATGGACTGTGAAGTTTGGCTTATGAGAGTGAGAAAGAGCTTTGGCTGGCCTGGGCTGGAAGCAGTTTGTATGAGAGATTTGCTGTTATGCTGTGTCCTGAGAACTTGTGCAGGGTTGCATTGCATAGAAATGGACTGGTGTGAGCAAAGTGATATAGCACAGAACAAAAAAGAAATCTTTGGGCTAAAACTGCTGCTCATTTATCTGCAATCATATGAGAAATTACAAGCTTTGAGGTTGAGCCAGCTAACTTGCATTGGGACAGCAGAAAGAATACAGACTTTTGGAAGGGACATATATGCTGAAGGAATGTTCCATTCTTCAAAGTCTGCTTTATTCCCCCTGGATTAACAAGTTGGCAGTCCACCTGGTATTACAGAGTATAACAAATGCAGGAAAGAGAGGGTCATTGAGTTTGCAACATGGTTTTGTAGTTTGGAAATGACCATGGGCAGTGTGAAGCAGACTTGTTGGTTTATCTGTGTAGAGACTTGATGGAGCCATGAGGATGAATTGTGGGTTACATTGGAGACCCAGTGGAGATACCAGGACTATGAGATGGCTGCCAAGAAGAACTGCCACCACTGGGTGAAGTTTTCCAGGACTGTGAGTAGCCTAGCTGGAGGGTTAGAACTGGAACTCCAGAGATTGTTGCTGGTTAGAATTATTGGACTTGGATACTTGACACTGGTTAGTTATTGGACTTGGAGCTACAGAGTTTGATGTTTGCCATACTTGTTTTAAATCTTGTATTGGTTGGCTATTTCTTTGCTCTGCCCAATGCCATCTTTTGCAGTGTGAATGTTTATTCTGTTCCATTATGAGTTTTTTGTAATTTTGGTATTATGGCTGTTAGAAGAACTTGGACTATGGGGATGTTTGAGCATCATTGAACTGATAAAAAAAAACTATGGGGACTTTTAAAGATGTATGAATGCATTGCATTTTACATCATGTATGGCTATCAGTTCACGGGGGTTAGGGGCAGAATGTGGTGGTTTGGTTTAGGTGTCCCCCATAAACTTAGGTGTTCTGAATGCCACGTCCCCATCTTTTGGCAATTTAGGAATCAAACCCTTCTGGAGGCAGTGTATTGTCGGGGGTGGGCTTATGGGTGTTATAACCAGCTTCCTCTTGCCAGTGTTTGGTACACACTCTTGCTGCTGTTGTCCATCTGATGTTGGCCATGAGGTGATGTCTCATGTCATTGTTTTCCCCTGCCATCATGGATCTTCCCCTTGAGTCTATAAGTGAAAATAAACACATTTTTACTAAAATCTGCTCTTGGTTGGGTGATTTTTGCCAGCAATGCAAACCTGACTACAACAGTGTTATAGCCAGCTTCCTTTTGCTAGTGTTTGGCACACTCTCCTGGTGCTGTTGTCCATCTGATGTTGGCCAGGAGGTGATGTCCACCCTCTGTTCATGATGCCGTTTTCCCCTGCCATCATGGAGCCTCACCTTGAGTCTGTAAATCAAAGTAAACCCTTTTTTCTCCTATAAGCTGATCTTGTTCACGTGTTTTCTGCTAGCAATGCAAACCTGACTGCAATAGGCACTAACCATACTTCTAACATTTTATATTATATATATGCAACACAGCATTCTCAACACTAACAATCATAAAATCAAAATATTGATAACCCTGATGAATGTTGAGGATGTTCTGTTAACTTCCTATAATATCAAGTATTCATCCAATATTTAATTCTTGTTGAAATAATTATTTATTTATTTATTTGTAATCAGAGAGAGAGGAGAGAGACTGAGAGACAGAGAGAGAATGGGCATACCAGGGCCTCCTGTCACTGCTAATGAACTCCACATGCATGTGCCACTTTATGCATCTGGCTTTACATGGGCACTAGAAAATCGAACCTGGGTTGTCATGCTTTGAGTAGGTGCTTTGAGTAAGTGGTTAACATTGAGCTATCTCTCCAGCCAAAGATTTAATTTTTATGTAATAATAAACAAGTATATCCACTTGAGTATGAAAATTATATAGTTTTTGTCCTTAAGTCTGTTTGAGTGGTATGCTGAATTATACTTACTGATTTGTGTATGCTGAACCAACCTTGCATCCCAGATATGATACAAACTTGGTCATGGTGTATGATTTTGCATCTGTGTTCTTCAGTGTAATTGGTCTCTAGTTTTCTCTCTTTGTTGTGTCCTTAAACAGTTTTTGTATGGATTTTGTAGTGTTTCTTCCCTTTCTATTTTTTTATGAAATAGTTTGAAGACCATTGGTGTTAGCAGTTTGTGAAAAGTTTAGTAGAATCAGGCAGTGAATCTGTCAGGTCCTAGACATTTCCTTGTTGGTAGGCTTTTTATTTCTGCTTCAATCTTGACAATTGTGGATATATTTAAGTTTTCATTTAATTTTGATAGGTCATATATGTCTAGAAATTCATCTATTTCTTCTATATTTTCCAGTGTTTTGGAATATAAGTTTTCAAACTACTCCCTAGTGATTCTCTGGGTTCCACTGGGATTTGTATTAACATTCTTGGTTTCTTTTTCTTTTCTTTTCATTTATTTGCAAGGAGAGAGAAAGAGAAAGAGACAGAGAGACAATGGTGTGTCAGGGCTTTTTGTCCTTGCAAATGAACTCCAGACATGTATGCTACTTTGTGCATCTGGCTTTACATGGATACTGGTGAATTAAACCTGGCCTATCAGGCTTTGCAAGCAAGTGTCTTTAACCACTAAGCAATCTCCCCAGTCTAATCTCCCCCTTTAATCTCTAATTTTATTAAGTTTTCTCCTTCTTTTGATTACTTTGGCTAAAATGTCATTCTTGTTTATTTTTCCAAAGAGCCAACTCTTTGATTAAATTCATGAATTTTTTTTTTATTCTTCTGCCCTGATCTTTATTTATTTATTTATTTTGCCAGCTACTGCTTTTGGGTTGGATTGTTCTTGATTTTCTCAGGTCTTGAGGTACACCATTAGGTTATTTGCAATCTCTCAAATTTCTTAATGTAAGCATTCATAGCTATAAGCTTTGTTAAGAAATGCATTAGTTGTAACCCAAAAGTTCTGATAAGTTGTGCTTTCATTTTCATTTGATTCCAGGATCTTTTATTTTATTTCTTTTATTTTATTTTTTTTGGAGAGAGACATAGAGAGAGACCGACAGAGACAGAGGGAGAGGGAAACAGATAGAGAATGGGCATGCCAGCAGTCTCTCAGCTGCTGTGAACGAAATCCAGATGTGTGCGCCCCCTTGTGGGCAAGTGCGGCATTGCGCCCTTGCGTCACTTTGCATCTGGCTAAACGTGGGACCTGGAGATTGGAACCGCGGTTCTTAGGCTTAGCAGGCAGACGCCTTAACGGCTAAGCCATCTCTCCAGCCCTGATTCCAGAATCTCTTAAAGTTCCTCCCTGATTTCTCCAGTGGTCATTCAAAAGTATATTGTTCAGATCTACAAATTAGTGAAGTTTCTATAGGTTTTCCTTATTTAAAAAATGAATTGAGAGTCTGGAATTTATTTATTAATTTTTATTTATTTATTTGTAAGTAGAGAGACAGACACAGAGAGAGAGAGAGAGAGAGAAAGAAAATGATGAGAATGGGCATACCATGGCCTAGTGCCACTGAAAATGAACTCCAAACACATATGCCACTTTGCACCTGGTTGTACATGGATGCTGGGGAATAAAACCCAGACCTTCAGGCTTTACAAGCAAGTGTCTTTAACTGCTGATCCATCCTTCCAGCCCCTGGCCTTTACTTTTTTTAAAAAAATGTATTTTTTTGAGGTAGGGTCTTACTCTAGCGCAGGCTGTCTTGTAATTCACTATGTTGTCTCAGGCTGACTTCAAGATTACAGCAATCCTCCTACCTATTCTTCCCTAGTGCTGGAATTAAAGGTGTGTGACATCATGCCTGGTGCAGAGAAAGGGAGAACGAGAGAGAGAAGAGAATGGGCATGCCGGACCTCCATATACTGCATATAACTCTGGGTACATGCACTAACATGTGCATCTAGCATTACATGGGTATTGGGGAATTGAACTCAGGTCTTTAGGCTTTGCAGGCAAGGGCCTCAACTCCAGCCCCCTTAAATATTTGTATGTACTTATTAGAGACAGGGTGGAGAGATAGAATGAGAATGGGTATGCCAAGGCCTTCTGCCACTGCAGTTGAAAGCCAGACACATGTGCCACTTTGTGCAGATAGCTTTATGTCAGTACTGGGGAATCAAACCCAGGCCACCAGGCTTTACAAGCAAGCACCTTTAACTACTGAGCCATCTCCCCAGTCTCTCTATAGTTTTTCTTGATACTAATTTCTAGTTTTATTCCACTATGATCTGATAATACACAAGTATTATTTTCATTCTTCTGTTTTAGTTAAGACTTGATTATAGCCTTGTATGTGATCTGTTTTAGAGATGTTCCCTACTACTGAGAGAACATGTGTCCTGTTTTCTGTTGATGGTATGTTCTATAGCTGTTAAGTCCATTTGATCTGTGGTGTAGTTTAACTCTGAATTCTGTGCTGCTTTTAGCTTATATGACTAATCTAGAGCTGATAGTAGGGTATTAAAATCACCTAATC
Organism: Orientallactaga sibirica; assembly: GCA_036365145.1. Classification (NCBI taxonomy): domain Eukaryota; kingdom Metazoa; phylum Chordata; class Mammalia; order Rodentia; family Dipodidae; genus Orientallactaga; species Orientallactaga sibirica. Next base: position 53,112 of record JAEOAD010000060.1, read on the forward strand.
AGGATCTGTATTACTTTTCTCAGAAGTTCCAAGGGATGCAGTCCATCATGTCAGGAAAGGCATTGAAACAGAAGCAGGAGTCCACTGGTTACACTGTATCTGTAGTCATGAAGCAAACAGTGAGTAAGAACTTAACCTTCAGCAAGGCTTTTTTCCCTAAAAGTTCCACAACCTTCCCATGAAGCATTCATTAATAGCTGGAGCTCATGACCATCTCATGATGCCAAATGCTTTCATTCCAGCTTCTATTGCCTTATAGTTTTTAACAGTTCTAACAGTTCTAACACTGTTCAAAAGTCCAAAATCACTTCTAAGATTCAAAGAAATTATTTAACTGAGAGCCCCTATACAATTAATAAACAGTTATAGACCCAATATGCAATGGCATAGAATAAACATTCCCATTCCAAAAGAGAGGAACGGGGCATAGCAAGGAAAGATCACACTAAAACAAGACCCAAATTCTGTAGGGAGTATACCAAATACTGTAGCTCCATATCTGCATCTGGGGCTCTTGATGAAATCATCTGGGCTCCACAAAGCTAGGGTCATCCTGCTCTTCCAGTTCTGCTCCTGCTTCTCCCTTGAGTTGTCTCCACCCTGTGCCTGCAGCTTTCCTCAGCAGATCTCCCATGGTCCTGGTATCTACACCATCCTGGGGTCTCTACTACAATTCAGGCTTCACCTGCATAGCTTCACACAGTGGCCTCTCTGGGCCTCCTTGAATGGACTTTGACCCTGCCACACATTGCCTGTCCTCAGCAATTCTGAACCCATTGCCCAATACTTCATGACTGCTTAATTAATTAACCTTTGATGTTTGTAAAATTGTTACCACATAGATGAGACTGCCATGCAAGTTTTGCTACTAGCTCATGCTATAGACATTATTTAGGGTATGTGTGGAAAAAATGAAAGAATGAAATAAAGGAAAGAGACAGGGAAAGGAGAAAAATAGAAGTAAGTAAAGAAATGAAAGGAAAAATGACACTACTCATTGTATTTGATCTCCTATTGTTAAAGGACTGAGGGCTGGAGAGATGGCTTAGTGGTTAAAGCACTTGCCTGCAAAGCCAATGGTACCCAGGTTCAATTCCCCAGGACCCCAGTGGCTGAGGTAGGAGGATTGAAATATTTTTTAAAACTTTTTTAGACAGAGAAAGAGAGAGAGAGAGAATTGATGTGCCAGGGCCTCAGCCACTGTGATTGAACTCCAGATGCTTGTGCCAACTAGTGGGCATGTGTGACCTTGCACTTGCCTCACCTTTTGCATCTGGCTAACATGGGATCTGGAGAGCAGAACATGGATCCTTAGGCTTCATGCATCCTTAGGCTTCACAGTAACCACTAAGCCATCTCTCCAGCCCCAAAACATTTTTAAAACAGAAGAGAGCAAAAAAGCTTTTGCCCTTGGTTTCAAGTTGAAGTTTTGGTTTAAGTTGTCCTAATATCTATTAAAGTTATAAAGTGTTTCAAACAGAAAAGAGGGGCTAAAGCCAGGCATAGTGGCACACAACTTTAATCCCAACACTCAGGAGGCAGAGTTAGGAGGATCACAGTGAGTTCAAGGCAAGTCTGAGACTGCATAGTGAATTCCAGATCAGCCTGGACTAGAGTGAAACCCAACTTCAACAAAACAAAAAAAAAAAAAAAGGGCTGGAGAGATGGCTTAGTGGTTAAGGTGCTTGCCTGTGAAGCCCAAGAACCTGGGTACAATTCCCTAGTACCCACTCCCTAAGCCAGATGCACAAGGTGGTGCATGCATCTATAGTTCATTTGCAGTAGCTTGAGGCCCTGGCATGCCCATTCTCATTCTCTCTCTCTCTTTTTCTGTCTGTTAAATAAACAAACAAACAAACAAACAAATTTAAAAGAGAAAAGAGACATTGGATTTTTTTTTTGTCCCTGTGACCAAATACCTGAGACAAACCAATGTAAGAGAGGACAGGTTTATTTTGGTTCACAGTTCTAAGGGGAACAGGCCCTCATGGTGGGAAGGCCTGGATATTCCATGCTTTGGCTTGTGGTGCCCACCAGGGAACTACCAGGCCTCAGCAGGCTTCCTCCCAGTCCATTTTTACTAAGTCTGGGACCCACAACTGATACTACCTACAGTTAGGATGTTTTTCCTCTTCAGTTAATCTTCTCTGGAAATGTCACAGTTGTACCCAAAGGTATGTCTCATTAATGCCCTGGGTGCTTCTTTGTTATTAATTTATTGTTTTTATTATTATTGAGGTAACATTTCACTCTAGCCCAGGCTGATTTGGAAATCACTCTGTAGCTCCAGGCTGGCCTTGAATTCACAGCAATCTTCCTACCTCTGCCTCCTGAGTGCTGAGATTAAAGACACATGCCACCATTCCCGGCTCCTGGGTGCTTCTTAATCTAAACAAGTTCAACAATCAAAATTAACCATCACAAATCTTTATCCCCTGTTGAAATTAACCATCACAAATCTTTATTCCCTGTTTGTCAAATAATGCACTTTTACAACTTTATGCTTTTTATTTTTTATGAGAGGAAGAGAGAAAGAAGAGAGAAAGGGGGAAGGAGAAGTATACTAGGGCACATCACCATTTTGTGCATCTGACTTTATTTGGGTACTGGGAATTGAATTTGGGTGGGTATGTTTTGCAATCAAGCATCTTTAATTGCTGAGCCATTTCCCTGGCAAAAGCTTTATTTTTAAATTTTAATTTGTTATTTGCAATGTGGAAGACAGAGAGAGAGAGAATATGAATGAGTACACTGGGTCCTCTTACCACTGCAAATAAACCCCAGAAGCATATGCCACTTTGTGCATCTGGCTTTACATTGGAAATCAAACCCAGGCTGGCAGGTTTTAAAAGCAAGTACCTTTAACTGCTGAGCCATCTCCTCAGCCTCCAAGCTGTATTTTTATTATAACAACATAGAAATAATGATAATTTAGAAAAAGGAGGTACCATCTGTTGACCATTTATTTGTCTATCACATTAAGATAGTCGTGATCTCCTGTAAATCTTGAAACAGGCCTATAAAAGGGAAATTATTTTCAAACTTTTTTGACTATTGAGAAAGTACAAGTAGAGGACATGAAAAGAACTATTCAGAGACACTATTTGTTAGGAAATAGGGCTGGGATGAGCCCTGTGAGCCAAGTCCACTGTGGGTCTGAATCCTGAATAGTACCTGAACTGGCACACTTAGTCATATCAGGAACTCAGAGGTAAGGCATAGTGAATAAATGTAACTTAGCTTTTCTACTTGCTTTTTTTCTCTTTTTTCCTTTTTTGGTTTTTAGTTTAGTTTTGTTTTTTTCTCAAAGGGCTAAATTTTTATTCAATAGTAATTATGTGCAAGCCAGGCATGGTGGCACATGTCTTTAATCTCAACACCGGGGAAGCTGAAGTAGGAGGACTGCTATGAGTTCAGGGCTAGCCTGGAACTATAGACTAGGTTCTAGGTCAGCCTGGATTAGAGTGAGGCCCTTCAAAAAACCAAACAAAAAGAAAAGAGAAGAAAGTAGTTGACATATGCTATGTTTAGGTGTGAGATATTCCTCCAAAAGGCAGAGCTTTAAGTGTAGCAGTGTTCAGAGGTGGGACCCCCTGAGGAAGTGATGGGACAGGAAGTAATAAGGGCTTTTATCTACTATATGAATAATCCACTGGTGGATTTGTAACTTGATGGCATTATTGGGAGGCAGTGGAAAATAGAGTTGGAAGTAGGGCCATGTTGGTTGAAGTATATCACTAAGGGGAGTGTTTTTGAAAGGTATATCTTGATTCTGGCTCCTTGCTGTTCTGTCTCTACTTCCTGGTCACCATAATGTGAGCAATTGCTCTGCCATGACCTTATTCTAGGGTTCTGTCTCACCATAGGAACCAACCAATAGAGCCAGCTGACCATGGTCTGAAACCGTGGACTACAGTTCTTTTTTCAGGCACTTTGTCACCAACATGAAAACTGACCCATGCAGAAAATAAGTACCAGCAAGTAGGATCATTGCTAGGACTGGTCCTAACAATGTGGTCTAGATATGTTGCCATAGCAATGACAAGCTGTTAAATACACACTAGGATTTTGGAGCGGGAGAAGAGAAATACTTGGTACTTAAGAGCTACTTAAAATTTGCTTTGAAAACATTTTATGGAGGAGCTGGTGAGATGGCATAGTGGTTAAGGTGCTTGCCTTCAAAGCCTAACAACCTGAGTTTGATTCCCCAGTACCCACATAAAGCCAGATGCACAAAATGGCACATGCATTTGGAGTTCATTTGCAGTGCTTGAGGCCCTGGCATGCCCATTCTCTCTGTCTCTCTTCTCTCTACCTCTCTCTGTTTTTCAAATAAATAAATAAAATATTAAAAATATTTTATAGGGAAGAATATTGCATTCTTTTGATTTTATTTGTACTATGTTAAAGAAGATTAAGAGTCAGTTCCAAATATGAAAACCTCAAGACATTACCTTTTACTCTTTCCTCCTGTTCTTTTAGAAATACTTTGTAATGAGTTTTAGTCAATTCAACAGGAAGTAAAACATCAATAATTGAACATTTTAAAAGCTTACTTCAGTTTATTGAGTTAAAATTTTTGCTCAATCTGGTTTTCTCATTCATAAGGCATGTTATGTTATTCCAATCATAAATGTACTTAGTGACTGATTTTTCTTTTATCAGGTATTCTAAGAACATATAGTACAGATTATAGCTATTGAGTAGTATCATGTCAAAGACATATTTTGTCGACATTTCATTTTGTTCTTTTCTATTTGATGTATTTAGGAGTTCTGCCAATATTCCCCTTTTTCTGTTGTTTTGTATTGTTGTGATTAATATTTTTGTAAGTGCAATATTGTAAGTACAGATCTCTAACCAGATATAAAGACTATGTTGAGAATATATTATTTCCTTCTTTTATAAATTCTATAAAACTAATATTATTAAATGTGTATTCACAGTTGGTGTGTTAAGAGTAATAACTGGGAATTATCTTAGTATCTTCTATTTTCTGATAATGCATAATCAAGTAGAAGTAGGAATAGAGAGAACTATTGGTTTGTTAGTGGGTCCTCTCCAGTCTAGGTCAGAAGAAAGACCTCAGAACTCAGTGGTGAGATAGCCTTAAAATTTTTATTTAAACCTCCTCCTTTATCCTCTTCCTTTCATTTTTTTGAAAATGTCTTTATTTTATTTTGTTTTTTTTAGAAATATTTTATTTTTATTTATTTGAGAAAGTGACAGAGAAAGAGAGAGAGAGAGAGAGAGAGGGAGAGGGAGAGGGAGAGAACGAGCATGCCAGGGCCTCCAGCCACTGCAAGCAAACTCCAGATGCATGTGTCACCCTGTGCATCTGGCTTATGTGGGTCCTGGAGAATTGAACTGTGGTCCTTTGGCTTTGCAAGAAAGTGCCTTAACCACTAAGCCATATCTCCAGCCCCTTTCATTTTCTAAAAAATTATTTTTTACTTTTAAAAAGTATTATTTATTTATGTGTGTGAGAGAAAGAGAGAGACAGAGAGAACTAGTGAGCATGGACATACCAAGGCCTCTTGAATGCATCACTTTGTCTCACTTAATGTAGGTAGTGGGGAATTGAATACTGGCTAGCAGGCTGCAAGAAAGTACCTTTAACTGCTGAGTCATCTCCCTAGTGCCCCTTATTGGTTTTTTGAGGCAGAGCCTCATGATGTGGGTATTTCTCTTCTGTTTGCCTTCATAGCTTCTCTTGGAATACTGTTTCATTAAGGGGTCATGTTAGATTCCTGTATTGAACAGAGCCATACCAGCTGTACTTCAGATTCCTCAGCTCACCTCAGCTTCTTAGACTCCTTTGTCATGGTAATTAGCTGAAAGGTTGTATTTTCAATATATCTTATTTGATATTCAGCTGTTGTTCTAGTCAGCTCCTCCCTGCTGGGATGAACTTCCAAGCCAGACAGAGTTTATGGCAGGAAGGTCTTTATTTGAAGTTCACAAATCCAGGGGAAGTTCCATTGATGGCAGAAGAATATAGCCACCAGATTCACAGATCCAAGCAGAGAGACCCAACCATAAAGGAAGCACCACAAGCAAGAGCACAACTAGCAGCCATGGAGCAGGGAACCCAGGCAGAGCTCAAGTACTCCGCATATCTAAACCAGATCTGGCCCCAAACACACCTTTGGGCTGGACCCCAGGATCTGCCCTCAGTGACACTTTTTCCAGCCAAGTGGCTAGAAATTCAAGTTACAAACTTTACTAAAACCCCTGAGTCTACCAGGGGACATACATTCAAATTACCACATTCCACCTATAGATCCCAAGAGACTCCATGACAATCTCACATTGCAAATTGTATGTGGCCCAACTTCAAACGTCGTAGAGTGTTTGTTAACCTTAGACTGTCTCTTAACTGTAAGTCCTATAAAATCAAACAAGTTACATACTTACAACATATAATGGCACAGAATAACCATTTCCATTGGAAAGGCATAACATTCCATAGGAAAGCATAACAATGAGACAGTGGACCAATGCAAGTCAATAACCATTAAGCAAATATCAAACATCTACAGTTCCAGTCCCATATCCATAACCAGTGACCAGTGGCAGTCTCTAGATTTTCTAATTCTGCCTCCCAAGCTTGGCTGAGTGACCAGAGAGAACTTCCATCCCAAGCCAACAGAGCTCCATGGTATTCCTTTCACAGTCCTGGCATATCCAAAATATTTTTTGGGTGTCTATGCAAACCATAGTCCATCTTCCAATCCTGTTTTACTGGCCTTTCTATTGGGGTCCTCATATGCCATGTCTCAGCAGTGGTTCCTGGAACTGTGTGCACTTTATGACCCACTCCACACATTTTACATGCTTCAAAAATCAATACCAGGTTTGCAGGACACAGCCATATTGTTAATTGACATACAAAATAATTTTTGACCTTTAAGAGCAGGTTCCTTCTTTTGCATTATCTTCTTTTAAAAGAGTTTGCATTTCTGCCATTCAGTCATTCCTTAGGCATCCCTTCCATTGTTACAATGTAAAATAGTTAGGTCATCTTCCTTATGATTGCTAATGTTTGACAGTAGCAGATTTAGTAACCTAAAACCAGTCTCTGTGCCTATACATTTTAAACTTGTTTGGATTTCTCTAATTTCAAATCTTAACTATTTCTTTTCTATATCTTCCACCAAGCACATTATTACTTTCAAATTCAACCTTGATCAAAGTCTCTAGGCATGGGCAGTAGAATGCAGCCATCCCTATGTCAGTAGCCCAGTTCCAACAAAACTCTCTGTAGTCTTTGCTTCCCCCTTGAAAGTCCTTAAGCAAATCCTCTAAATACAATTCTTTCTTTCAGTTAGTATTTTCAAACTCTTATCAGAATAGTCCATAAAACTTGGCTTACCACTTTGGAAGGCATCTTCAGTTGCAAATGCCAAGTTCTGTCCCATTCCTCTAGCACAAAAGTTCCAAAAGACCAAAATCCACATGGTCAGATTCATCACAGCAACAGCACCCCAATTCTGGTACCAATTATTGTAATTAGTGCCATTCTTCTAGGATTGCTTCTAAATCAGACACAGTTTACTGGAGGAAGGAATTTATTTGATACTTACAGATCCAGGGGAAGTTACATTGATGGTAGAAGAAGCCAGCCCCTTTCACAGACCCAACTACATAGCCAGCACTACAAGTAAGAGCAAAACTGGCAGCCAGACATGAGGGATCCCAGGCAGAGCTCAAGCACTCTTCATACCTTTAGGCTAGAAATCAGATCCTGCCCCAAACACACCTTTGGGCTGGACCCCAGGATCTGTCCCCAGTGACACCTCTTCCAGACAGGTGGCTGGAAATTCAAGTTACAAGCTTTAATAAAATGCTTGAGTCTTTTGGAGGACATACATTCAAACTACCACAGTTATTTTCTATGACTGGTTTGTAGATTTAATCCTTTGAGTATTAGCTGCATGTCACAGAAAACTGAAATCATAATAACATGATTATAATTATACTAAAAAGGATTATTTTTTCTCTTATGTAAGTGAAGTCTGGTGATAGCAAATCAAAGCTTGTGTGGCAGGTCCTTGGCCACAAGGTTTGCAGACTTCATCCTCCAGGCTTCACAGGTGCAATATGGCCTCCGTATCTCTAGCTCTAGGCTCCATAGCCCAGTCAAATATAATGAAGGAGTGGCAGAGCAAAAAGACATGCATCTGACTGGGCCAACTGCCTTTTGTGCATTTGCTTAGGAGCCCCAGTAGCAATTTGTGCTTCATTTGTGGCAAGAAAGGATGACAAATGAATTCCTTCATCTGGCCATAGTGTCATAGCAGTTAAAACTGGGTATCATTGTTAAAGAAGAAAGCTAAATGTATGCAACATGAGTATTTAAGAACTTATATTATTCCTGGATATTTAATCTATTTTCCTTCTAAGATTTGTCCTTTTTCCAAGTGAATGGTGTATCAAGCAAGATTCCCCAAATAAATGGTGAGCATATTATTTATATATTTCTGTTTCTGTGGTCAAAATAAACATGTAGTGAAGACTTAATTTTCTTCTTTGGTGTGATTAGTTTTGAAAAAGTTTTAAAGGCTTGACAAATTATATTAAATTAATGTTTATGAAGTTCCTATTATAGTCAGGATACTGCTCTATACGGGGTTTACCAATCTTGGCACTGCTGACATTGAGGGCTAGTTAACTCCTTGTTGTTTGGCTGCCCTATATACCACAGTATGTTTAGCAGCAGCTCTGACTTCTATCCACTAGATGCTAGTTGCAACCACCATCCTCATTGTCTCTTCACCTTCTGTTTTCAGAGGTCACAATCTCCCTTAGTTGAGAACCACTCTGCTAAAGAATAACCCATGTTATTCTAGTTCTCTGTCACTGTGGACTGTTACTGTCATGGCTGTTGGTGTTGTGGATAAGATAGCATTATTGACTCTACTCTGTACCAGACATCATGGTGAGAGCCTCATTTAATCTTAATGGCAGAACTATGTTAGTACATGTATTACCTCCATTTTGTAGATGATGAAAGTGAAGCCTGGTAGCCTGAAAGCCAAGCCTGGGTACAATCTTAGGAGTGAGCATCTTGTTTGAGAGGTGGTCTAGGAAGCTGGATGAAAAGTCAACAAAGGAGTGGATGATCTGGGAGCCAATTGCTGGGGCTGGCAGAGTGTTATATCTTGGGACCTCTGGGTATGACTTCCTACACCCACTTCCCTAGATCAGGGAACAGCTCAGGAACTTCTTCCCTGGCTTTCAGCTCCTGTTTGATGCATCAGGGGCACCAACCTCTGTCTTCCTTTCACAGTGATGAGCCATGTACACAAAGATCTATTTTTGTGGTGCTTCTAGTGTGAGTGGGAAACGTTATTAGTTAATAAATAATAGGTGTCAGATAGCAATGAGTGCTCTGAGAAGAAAAACCCAGGGGGGAATGTACTGGGTGAAGCAATCTAGGAAGGCCTCTAGAGATGGTGAATTGTAATCTAAGACCCAAATGGTAAGAAGGACCTGGCCACACAAAAGCCCCTGAGCGGGCACATATTTCTGTAAGAAATAGTTACCAGGAATGGAGGGTTGTGAAAAGGGAAGTATGATGGGGTTTGCATTGGAGGTGGATGAGAACCAGTCAGGACTTGAGTAAGCAGTTTAGATTTTTTTTTTTTTTGGTAGTTTGGATTTTATTCTGAGTGTTTATGCTTATTCATCAGAGGCTATTAAATAGGTTCAGAGGGATCTACTTATGATTAAAAAAATTTACCATCACAGGCATCTTTTTTTTTTTTTTTTAAATCTTTTGAGGTAGGGTCTCACTTTAGTCCAGGCTGACCTGGAACTCACACTTTAGTCCCAGGCTGGCCTCAAACTCACAGAACTTCTCCTACCTCTGCTTCCTGAGTGCTGGGATTAAAGGTGTGTGCCACCATTCCTGTCTCACAGGCCTTTTATATACATTCTCATGAATGTAGCCATAGACTAAATTAAAAGCTAGGTTTTTGCTAACTTGGATGGAATAGTTAGTACAACTCTGAAGTGAGAAGATGTCAATTTATACCTTAGTATGCTGAAGTTGAGTGAATGAGACATGAAACATGTAAGGCACAAACCATAATTCTTATCAGTTTAGATATTATTCAGAATTATTTTCTTTTTTTCCCATAATTTATTTTTATTATTCTGATTTTACATTCATAGTGTTGTCTCCCTTATCCACCTCCCTGTCCTCCCACAGAGAATTATTTTCTTTAATGGTGGTATTCTAGTTTGTTCTTTGAAACATAGCTTTCAAGTTCTTTCATATTGGCCATTGTCAATACATACTTAGAATAGTGACCAAAATACGGGTTAAAATGAGAGACTAATGAGTTAGCTAGTCTCTGTTATTTCTGCAATCCTAGAATTGTTACACACAGAATGTTCCAAGACCTCACACAGACCCACAGCTTTTATCTCCTGGTATGTTCCTCATATGGTCTGTGTCTGCCTCCAGCTCAGGGGCATGTCAAGCTTGCTTTTCCTCTGACTCCCACTATACAGATGGAGGTCTTTTAGCTGTACTCTCCCTCTCATTTGTTTATTGTCTCCAAGTTATTATCTCCTGTAGTTCTCTTCCCATTTCATACATTCTTTATCATCTTTTTAAATTTAAAAATATTTATTTATTTATTTGAGAGAGAATGAGCACACCAGGACCTCTAGCCACTGCAAACAAACTCCAGACACATGTGCCACCATGTGCATCTGGCATTTGTGGGTTCTAGGGAATTGAACTTGGGTCCTTAGACTTTGCAGGCAAGCACCTTAACTGATAAGCCATCTCTCCAACTCCTTTGTCATCTTTTCTTCTTCTGCAGTATTAGCATGGTTCTTCCCCTCCCTTCCCTGATCTCTCTTTTCTCTCTCTCTCTCTGATTTCCTTAGTTCTGCTCATGATGTTAATAACATGTTGTCCTTCATCTACATTTCTTACTTTCACTTTATGTGGCAGTCTTCATCATTTTGTTTTCTTTTCTAAGGTTATTATAGTTTGCTTTTTAAAATCCCCGGAATAGTGAATGGTAGTTTATTATGTAATTTTTTGTTGTTGTTGCTGTCTTGAGGTAGAGTCTCACTGTAGTTCAGGCTGACCTGTAATTCACTATGCAATCTCAGGGTGGCCTTGAACTCATGTGATCCTCTGCCTCTCAAGTGCTGGGATTAAAGGTGTGTGCCACCATGCCTGGCCCTTATGTGCTTTTTTTTTAAAAAAAAAAAAAAAAAAAGATTTTACTATTTATTTATTTATTTGAGACAGAGAGAGGGAGAGAGAGAGAGTGAGAATGGGCGCTCCAGGGCCTCTAGCCATTGCAAATGAACTCCAGATGCATGTGCCACCATGTGCTTCTGGGTTATGTGGGACCTGGAGAATCAAACCAGGGTCCTTAGGCTTCGCAGGCAAGTGCCTTAACCACTAAGCCATCTCTCCAGTCCTTATGTGCTTATGTCTTAATTGTTGGAATTTGATCTCTACATGACTTTCCATAAACTTGGCATTAGGTGACCCCATGGTTGGGCAGGAAATTAGTTTTTGTCCAGAATAGCAAGATACAACAGAAATGATTTTCTTGGTTTCAAAGACTCCTTGCTGCAAGAAGCACACATTGAAATAGTGGTCTGGTAATTGACTTAACTCATTAGACAGCCCGCTGATAAGAAATTATGATTAGACTTTGTAAGAAAAGAGATTTTTTTTTTCATGCTCAGGGTAGATTTCATTTGGAGGGAAGTAAAGAAAATTGTTATTCGCCTATGGTATTGAGCAAATTCTGTGTTATGAGTCAAGGTTTATGAAGTTAGTTATTCATCAGGTTGTGTCCTTACATCCCATCCTATGATTATTTATATGTACATATATGTTCATTGAAGCAATTCCTAATAAAGTTAACTTTTTTACATTGACTTCTCTTTTAAGAAAAACATTGAAGAAATGTGAAAAATAATATTGCTATTACTTTTTTTGGCAAGCTCAGCTTTTCAGATTGTTTATTTTTGCAGATGTGTTTCATCAGTTCTTAAGAATGAAGCTAGGAATGTTTGCTGGCTCCTAGGTTTAAACCACTCAGAATTTTTAAATTGTTTTCTTTAAATATGTTAGTGGAGGGCTGGAGTGATGGCTTAGTGGTTAAGGCATTTGCCTGCATAGCCAAAGGAGCCTGGTTTGATTCCCCAGGACCCATGTTAGCCAGATGCAAAGGGGGTGCACATGTCTGGAGTTCATTTGCAGTGGCTGGAGGCCCTGAGGTGCCCATTTCTCTTTCTCTCTTCTCTCTCTCCCTCTTTCTCTGTCAAATAAATAAATAAATAAATAAAAATATGCTATTTGAGGGGAAGTGCAAAATTTTTTTCATTGTTGTGAACTAATAGATTTTAAAATTCTAGGTAATTCATTTTAAATATTTAAGCAAAGTATTACTACTTTTATGTTTATTCCTGATTTTAATTTCATATTAGCTTTTGACTCTTATTTTGGGCAGATGTATTTGTTATTTTATAGTTAACAATTTGTATGGGAAAGGATGAAAGGTTGTTCATGGTTCCTTTTGCTTGGAAATTTGAATATACTATTCCTACCACCTTAGAATTGTCTCTTATTCAGAGCATCTCCTCTAAAGATTAGTCTCCAAGGATATTGGTTCTTAATAGTTGTGACTTGTGACCCAGACAAGTAAATAAGTAAATACTTCTTATATAGTGTGTCTTACATAGTTATATCATTGTTCCGATGTATTTTCTTTGAATCAAACTAGTGTAAAATGAGTTTTTTTTTTCCTTTTACAAAAATATTTTTTATTTCTTAATTTGCAAGCAGAAATAGAGATAGAAAGACAGAGGGAATGGGCATCCAAGACCTCCAGCCACTGCAAACTCCAGATGCATGTGACCCATTGTGCATCTGGATTTATGTGGGTACTGGGGAATCAAACCTGGGCCGTTAGGCCTTGTAGGCAAGCACCTTAATCACCAAGCCATCTCTCCAGCCCCTCATTTGTTTTCTTGATGATAGCCATTTTGACAGGAGTGAGATGGAATCTCAAAGTAGTTTTAATTTGCATTTCCCTGAAGGCTAAGGATGTAGAATATATAACCTGGCATTATTCCTTCATTTAACAAGCATTTCTATTATGCTTACCAGATGTCACAAGTGTTGACATTGGTGTGTCTCTTCAGAAACTTGACAGGATAATTCAAGACAAAAATGAAAGCAGTAACAATTCAGTATGATAACTGTCAGAAAAGGGACTCCTTTTCCTGATTTATTCCTTCAATGTTTGGTAACTTCTAACCCTGTATACACTACTTTGATCTTTGAAGTTGGGGAACAAATCAGAACCAAGAACAGAAAGAAACCCTGAAATCAAGAAATAAAATTTAAGCCAACAGAGAACTATGACATTGTGCTCCTTTCCTTCTAAATCCTTGAAAAAACTAATTATGTCGTTAATAGCAATGTTACCCAAGTTGAGGAATTAAGGATTGTATTCCTCACTCTTGAATAAAAATAACATTCCTGTGGACCTAAATTGCTTTTATAATTTTACCATTGACCTAAATTATTTTTATTAATATATGATTTATATTGCATATTATGTTAACATGCACAAACAAAACTGCATCTAATTTTATGCTTATAAATCCAATGAACTAAAAATTATGAATTAAATGTAAATAGGGCCACAAATTGATCACCATTAAAATGAACTGCATTGTAGTTCAAAGCAGCATTGATCTGATAGAATGAGTACTTTGTTGACACAGTTGACTTGGTAGTTGTGGTGGAAAGATGCTGCTATAAATCTAGTTCCGTGCCTCATCTGTTTCTTTATGTGGGTTTTAAAAATATTTATCAGACGAGTGTTTGCATTATCAAAAGTATTTGTATGTTTAACTGATTGCATAGTCTTTCTTTCTTTCTTTCTTTCCTTCCTTCCTTCCTTCTTTCTTTCTTTCTTTTTTTTTTTTTTTTTTTTTTGGCGTTTTTGAGGCAGGGTCTGCCTCTAGTCCAGGTTGACCAAGAACTCTCTGTGTAGCTCCAGGCCGACCTCAACCTCTCAAGTGTTGGGATGAAAGGAATGTGCCACCATAAAGTTAAGTTAATAAGGTCTTATTATTAACAAAATTTTGCTAGTGAGCAGTCTTTGAATAGCACATTGAAGAAGTATCACTTGGCAACTCTCTAAAAGTTCATATTTGAAGGTAAAATTAGCCTCATTGACAGCTTCATTAAATAATTATCATTAAATGCAATTACTACTAACATTGAGAAGTGAAAATACGCTTTTTGTCCACTTGCAACCATGTTTCTTTCCAAAAACTTGATACAATATGATACAGACAAAGATAACACAGGGCTCTCCCACTGTCTCTGCTTATTTGGACCAACTATATGGTCTTTCAACCATACAGCTTTCCATGATGTCATCTAACATAAACTCAGTTGTACACACAGACAGACTCCTGTACAAAAGTCTCACAGCAGTACACACCAGGTGCATGGGATCATCCAAAAGATGAAGGCCATCTTTAACGTTTTAGATTACCATGCAAACTAAAACAACATATTTTAAAGTCTCATTAAGAATGTGAAGATGTTTAATAATTTATAAACCTTAGTTTGAGAAATATTGCTGTAGACTAGGGCATATTAAAGTTTTCATACTTTCCCTTTTCATCCAAGTAAATTATATATATTCCCATTATATAGATATGTAAGATAGGTATACAATTCACACTTACTGATAACAAGTCATAAAAAATTATTTATTTATTTATTTATTTATTTTATTTTTAGAGAGAGACACAGAGAGACAGATAGTGAGAGAGGGAGAGGGAGACAGATAGAGATGGGCGCGCCAGCAGTCTCTCAGCTGCTGTGAACGAGATCCAGATGTGTGCGCCCCTTGTGGGCAAGTGCGGCATTGCACCCTTGCCTCACTTTACATCCGGCTAAACGTGGGACCTGGAGATTGGAACCGGGTTCGTAGGCTTAGGAGGCAGGTGCCGTAACCACTAAGCCATCTCTCCAGCCCCCCAAAAATTATTTTAAAACAATTATTTGATATGTACAATTTTACCATTTATTAAAAACAAAAGCAAATTTGCATACTAATGATATGCATGTGCTTTTGTTTTAGGTCAGAGTCTCACTATAGCCTGTGTTGACTTGGAACTCACTCTGTAGCCTCAGCCTGACCTTGAACTCACAGTGATCCTCCTACCATAGCCTCTCCAGTGCTGGGATCACATATATGCTTTTTATTTTTACATATAGAATTAAATGTTGGGGGACTGGGAAAGTGACTCAGTGTTTAAAGGCACTTGTTTTCAAAGCCCACTAGCCCAGATTCAATTCCCAAGCCACCCACATAAAGCCTGTAGCAGACAGCTTCAGGTTCGCTGAGATGAACTTCCAGACCAGACACAGTTATGGAGGAAGGGATATTATTTATTGAAGCTTACAGATCCAGGGGAAGTTCCATAAAGGCAGGAGAAGCAACTGGCCTTCACAGGGCCAAGCAGAGAGAGCAAAAGCCAACCAGCCACCACAGCACACAGAGCAAAACTACATCCAAAAGGTCACACAGCACACTTCAGGAACTCCTGCTAGGCTTATTTGCATATCTTTACAATGGAATCTCAAACCATCACCACACCTTAAGACCAGGGCCCCCAGTGACCTTGCCTCTAGCAAGGTGATTGCAGATGCAAACTATAACTAAAAAAAAAAACCACTGAATATATTGGGGGACATATATTCAAACTACCACATTCCGCCCCTGGCCCCCAATATTTTTATAACTATCACACATTGTACTCAGTCCAATTTCAAAGGTTCTCACAGTCTTGATCATCTTAAGATAGTGAGTCCTGTAAAATCAAACAAGTTAAATACTTTCAACATGTAAAGGCACAGAGTAAACATTTTTAAGTGGTATAAGGCATAGCAAGGAGAGACTATAACATGCAAACTCAACCACCATCAGCCGTCATCAAACTTCTGCAGTTCAAGTTCAATATAACCAGAGACTGACAGTCTCCAGGTTTTCCAGTTCCGCCCCTCCAGCTGGGCAGAGTCGCCAGGGAAAACTTTCATCCCATGCCAACACTGCACTCCATGGTAGCCCTTTTGCACAGTCCTGGTATATCCAAAACATCTTCAGGTCTCCATGCAAATCATGGTCCATCTTCCAAAAGGCTCTTCCAGCCTATTCCTGAGGGTCTTCATGCCCTGCCTCATGCTGCATCTCAGCAGCGGCTCCTGGAACCGTGTGCAACTCATGACCACTCCATGCATTTTTCATATTTTCAAAACTAATACCAGGTGTGCAGGACACAGCCATATTCTTAATCCAGGGACAAAATAAATCATAGCCTTGAAAAGCAGGTTCCTTCTCCAGTCAGCTCTTTCCAAGAATTTGCATTTCTAACAGTCTTTCCTCAGGCATCCTCTCCATTGTTTTAATGTAAAGCAGTCAGGCCACCTTCCTTTCACCTTCCTTAAGATTGCTAATGTGGTTGACAATAGCAGCTCAGTAACCTGAAACCAGTCTCAGTGCCTCTATAATTTTAACTTGCTTGAGGTTTTCCACCTTAAAATCTTAAAATCTCAGTCCGATATCTTTAGCCAAGCACATCAGTCCATTACAAATTTAAGTTTCATCAAACTCTCTGGGCCTGGATAGCGGAACGTAGCCATCCCTTATGCCAGTAGCCCAGTTCCAACAAAGTCCTCTGCCATCTTTCCTTCCCCTTAGAAAGCTCATAAGCCAAGCCTCGAAGTTCAATACTGTCTGCGCTTAGCATTCTCAAACTCTCATCAGAATAGTCCATAAAACTTGGCTTACCACTTCAGAAGGCATCTTCAGTTGCAAGCACCAAGTCAATGCCAATTCCTCCAAAACAAAAGTTCCAAAAGACGAATATCCACACGGTCAGGTTCATCTCACCCCACACTCCTCGGTACCACTTTATTGTAGCAGACAGCTTCAGGTTCGCTGAGATGAACTTCCAGACCAGACACAGTTATGGAGGAAGGGATATTATTTATTGAAGCTTACAGATCCAGGGGAAGTTCCATAAAGGCAGGAGAAGCAACTGGCCTTCACAGGGCCAAGCAGAGAGAGCAAAAGCCAACCAGCCACCACAGCACACAGAGCAAAACTACAGCCAAAAGGTCACACAGCACACTTCAGGAACTCCTGCTAGGCACATTTGCATATCTTTACAATGGAATCTCAAACCATCACCACACCTTAAGACCAGGGCCCCCAGTGACCTTGCCTCTAGCAAGGTGATTGCAGATGCAAACTATAACTAAAAAAACCCCACTGAATATATTGGGGGACATATATTCAAACTACCACAAAGCCAGATGCAAAACGGTGGCTTATAGTAGCAAGAGGCTTTGATGTGTACACACACACAGTGAAAATAAATAAATCCATTTAAAATAAACCTTGGATGAATATTTGATATTGCAGAATGTAGACTATGCTCACCATTTTTCATTTGATATCTTGATCTTCTAATTGTCAATGTTGAGAACACAGCTCTATAAGAATACATACTATAAGATGACAGAAGTGTGTTTAAAGCCATTTCAGAAATTGTTAGAAATTCTATCCTAATCCCAAGTCAGTTTATTGATTTTTCTATGAAATTCAAAAATCAGTAACTCAGACTCAAAAATCAAACATTCTAACCCCAATATATACTAATATGGTACTTACATGCTTAATGACAGTATGAAAAGATTGAAAGTCTTTGTTTTACATGTCTCTATAAGAGCAGAACACTTTGTTTTACACTAAGAAACACTGCAGCTCATAGCATGCATTCATATGGAATCTGAGCTGAGATGTTGCAGGCAGTACATGGTGGCATTGTGTGGCATGATGACATGCACAGTGCACACAAGTCATGTGTTCAGAACCAAGCCTGCATGTATGCAATGCAACGTGGGTAAGCAAGGTCAGAAACACCTCAGATTCATTATACATTTGATTTTGAATTAATTTGTGGTTATTGTACATTCAGAAACTGCCTTTTGCCATTTTTCATTTTTTACTAACAATTTTCATATATACACATAATGTATTTTGATCATAATCCCTCCTATTGTTTTATTTTGTCCCCTTCCCTGTGCCCTTTGCACTGAATGCCTTCTTCTTTCCAACTAGTGTCTCTTCTCTTTTGATGTCATTTTTTCCCTCCTTCATCATCCATGACAACATGTTGATGGACACAATGTTATGTAAGTCTTATCCAGGTGACAACAGGTGCTGTGAGTTGTGTCTAGAAGATATTCCAAAGCACTCCTCCCCATCTTCTGACTCATATGTTATTTCGGCCACCTGATCTGCAGTGTTCCTTGAGCCTTGGGGTGTGATAGAGATGTCTCATAGAGTGCTGAACACTCAACTCTCACTTTCAATATATTGATGACTTTTGAGTCTCCCCAGTAGTCACTGCCATCTGAAAAGAGAAGTGAGAGCAACACTGATATATGAGTATAATCATAAATATTTAAAGTTGCCAAATTTGTGGCAACTCCCACATTTAGTTAAACAACTCCATATGGGGTCCTGCTTCTCAATTTAAGATGCTAGATTATAGACTACTCCAAGCCCAAACTTCTATCTATTTAAATAAACTGGCAAAGAGTTTTCAATGATAAATCATACTAAAGTACAGCATTGTAACATTATTTAACTCTGATGTCTAAAGCCTGACATATAGCATATGTATTGTATTTGATTCTAACCTGTCCTTGGTGTTAAGAGAGAGACTTAACTGCTGTTAGTGTTTACTCTGACCTGATTTGTTGGGGTCCCCCCTAGGGCCAGCCCAGGTGGGACGGCAGGGTCTCTGCTGAGTAGGCACAGAGTCATGACACAGACTCCGGGAGTTGGGTGGAAGCAGCAGAGGGCAAGCTGCTGCAAACTCGTTTATTGAGGAGGTACATGGAGTTTTAAGGGGCTTGGCTGGCCAATCATTGTATGGGGTGGTCGCCTTTTTGTGACCAATGACAGCCTGTCTCCAGACAGATCATCTTGTAGCAGGTTTCTCGCGAGCATGGGACTGTAGCTGTTGTCATGCCAAGCCTGCGCAGAATGCCATGTTCACAGAAGCCACTTCCTAGTTTCTCTGCCATGTGGTCTGGCTAGGGCCAGGCCTGCATTGTGCCATACATATCCTCCTTTTTGTTTTTATTATTGTCAACCCTGGGAGGCATGGTTCTTTGCCAAGCCATTGTTGAACCCAGGCCCCAAGGGATCATCACATGTGACGGTGCCTGTCTTAGGTTGCCCCATCTCCCGGGGTCTTACCCATCATTGACTAACCTACTGATCTGGTGAGAAAACCCAAGGGGTGTTTTGTTATTGGTGACCCTCGGAGGCATGGTTCTTTGCCAAGCCATTGTTGACCTCAGGCCCCAAGGGATCATCACATGTGACGGTGCCTGTCTTAGGTTGTCCCATCTCCTGAGGTCTTACCCGTCATTGACTAACCCACCAATCTGGTGAGAAAACTCAAGGGGTGTGGTTGTTGCCTAGGAGGCATGGGAGGGCCAAGTGGTAGTGGCTCTGTGGCGTGCAGACGGTTCCAGCAAGCTAGAATCAACTATAAAACCTGAAAAAGACTGGGGTAGGACAGGTTGTTGGGTGACTGTCGTGAGCTCACCCTTAACATCATAATTAGTAGCACTGAGTGTCCTTATTTATAGCAGATCAAAGAGTTGCAAAGGAATTTATGGCTGGTTGGAGGGTAGCATTACCATAAGAGGCATTAATAAGCAAAAAAGGCAAAGGTGTGGCTAAGGAGAAGTATGTGCTTGAAGGGGGACGAATACAGCAAAATAGAGGGCTAAAATAAAACCTAGGAAAAAGGGTGGGAATCTAGGCCCACAAGTATGGCCTAAGAATTGTCCAAAATGGTTTCTGGGAAGTGGCAGTAGGAGAAAAGGAGAAAAAGGGGGAATAAGTTTAAAGTCTTGTATCTGGCTTGAGGGGTTTGGCATCATCCTCTTCATCAAGGTTGATCCCTGAGCCAGTGGCTGGACAGATGTTTCTGGTAGGAATCTGTGAAGTTTCTGGAAAGACACAAGCATACCCTCGGCCCTGCGTTAAAACTTTTGTTTTATAATTAGTTCCTTTAGGGTCTGGTTAGTTCTCTCCACGATGGCTTGTCCTTGTGGGTTGTAGGGAATCCCAAGAGAGTATTTTATTCCCCAAGATTCCATGAAGGATGTGAATTGGACAGATGTGTATGCAGGGCCATTGTCAGTTTTAATTGACCAAGGCACGCCCATGACCAACATAGCGGTGTTTGTCACCTTAATGACATGGGAAGCCTTTTCCCCTGAGAGAGCAATAGCAAAAGTAAGCTTAGAGTAAGTGTCCACAATGACATGGACATATTTGAGGTTACCAAAATAAGGTATGTGGATAACATTCATCTGCCAGGTAGAATTTGGGGTAAAGCCTCTAGGTTTGACTCCTTGAGGCTGTAGGGGGCCTAAGAGGGATGGGGGGGCACATGCCTTACAGGTACGGGTTAAATGTTTGCATTGGCTAAGCGAGAGCTCAGGGTATAGGGTTCTTAGGTTAGTGGGGGATAGATGGAACCTTTGGTATAAATGTCTAGCTTGTTCTAAAGGTGTCAAGGAGGAGACAGCAATAAACTTGTCTACCTGCGAATTCCCATCAGCAATAAAGTCAGGCAGACCAGTGTGTCAGTGAATGTGCTCAGTAAGTCTGAAGGTGGATGGCCCATTGTATGTAAAAGGACCTGTTCAAAGTAAGAGTCAATGCCAGATTCCTGGGCTGCCTTGCCGATGAGAGCCAGATCAGAGAAGGGAGTGGGGTACCAGGGCCTGGCTGTTGCCACCGGCCCTACGTTAAGTGGAAGGCGGCGAAGGGTGGGGCAATGGTGTGTGTTAGCAAACTGGCAGCTGCCTGGGTGTGTCCAGGACGATCGGACAGAGGTCCTTCCAAGGGTAAAGAGGGGGAAGGGTGGTTGTGCACGACTGCCACAGGCGGCGGTTGTGGGCCAAAAAGGCAGCAAGCCGGTGGTGGTTTGGGTGGCGGTCTTGGGAGGAAGGAGATTTTAAGAGCCAGTTTCAGTTTTTCCTTACAGCTTTTGTTATGGGCAGAAATGACTTCTTCCACAGAGAAGCCTTTAAGGCTGGTAATTATGGCAAGGAGGATTGGACTAATCCATGGGGCTAAAACAAGAGTTTCATCCCAAAAGTCATGGAGGTCCTTTTGGTTCACTTTTAAGCCACATTGCAGGAGGAGGGCCTTAAGAGCCTGTAATTGCAGTGTCCTCTTGTGGGGAGGGAGGTTGCCATTTACGGCGTGGTGTTGTTTGAGGGGGTGGGGCTAGGCTGGGACACTCCTGAATCAAGGAGACTGAGAAAATAATAACCCAGATCAAAAATGATAGCCCAAGCTTGGCGTGGTGGCGCACGCCTTTAATCCCAGCACTCGGGAGGCAGAGGTAGGAGGATCACCATGAGTTCGAGGCTACCCTGAGACTACATAGTTAATTCCAGGTCAGCCTGGACCAGAGGGAGACCCTACCTCGAAAAACCAAAAAAAAAAAAAAAAGATAGCCCAAAGGATGATCATGCAAACTACAACTCCTAATGCCAGGGCCAGCTGAGACAAACGGATAGAATGTTTAGGACCCACATGTCTTGTGCTTAGTGGGGGACTTCCATGGGTCATTACTCCATGGCCGTAGGCCCACACGGTGTCTCTGGGGTGGCTCAGCCAAAGGCCCTTGCCTTGGTTCCAAAATCGGGTAGGTCAAACCCTTATGTGATTTCACCAGGATGAACCGATATTGGAGGGGCCAACACGGGCTTTGGGACCGTGTGGCGATGTGTGCCTTCCTGGGGGGGGGGAAACAAAGGAAAAGGGGGGATGAGGGTGCTGCCCGCTCACCCTCAGGCAACCATCAGCATACGGAACAGCAAGGGGCCTACTCACCAGACGATCAAGAAGGGGGTGTCTTGCCAAACGCTGATAGGGCTACTCGCTGACAATCAAGAACTGGGCGTCTCGCCAACACCGATGGGGCAGAGGGTCCCTGTTCAGGTGCCAGATGTTGGGGTCCCCCCGAAGGCCAGCCCAGGAGGGATGGCAGGGTCTCTGCCGAGTTGGGGGGTGAGAGGCTCAGAGTCACAACACAGACTCCAGGAGTTGGGTGGAAGCAGCAGAGGGTGAGCTGCCGCAAACTCGTTTATTGAGGAGGTACACGGGGTTTTAAGGGACTTGGCTGGCCAATCATTGTATGGGGTGGTCCCCTTTTTGTGACCAATGACAGCCTGTCTCCAGACAGATCATCTTGTAGCAGGTTTCTCACGAGCATGGGACTGTAACTGTTGTCATGCCAAGCCTGTGCAGAATGCCATGTTCACAGAAGCCACTTCCTGGTTTCTTTTGCCATGCAGTCTGGCTAGGGCCAGGCCTGCATTGTGCCATACACTGATCTACTTAGCTTGGCTAAAAGAAGTACTAAGCTCAGGTTTCATGCGTTCTATATCCTGACTGGACAATGTTGTTGGTTTTATGCTGCATACATAATTTTTGTTTGATTCACTTTTTATTTATTTTTACTCATTTTTCATGAATTACTGATTATGCTCTATATTACTAGAAATGATTCATTTATCAAAGAATAAGAATAACTGAGAATAACTAGATATAGCAGACATCTTCAGGTTTGCTGAGATGAACTTCCAGACCAGGCACAGTTATGGAGAAAGGGATATTTATTGAATCTTTTAGATCCAGGGAAAGTTCCGTAATGCAGAAGAAGCTGGCCTGCTTTCACAGGACCAAACACAGAGAGAAAAGCCACAAGCCAAAAGCCACACAGCATATCACACCTCAAGAACTCCAGCTAGGTACACTTTACATATCTTTAGATTAAAATCTCAAATCCATCACCACACCTTTAGATCTTCCCAGTGACATTGCCTCCAGCCAGGTAGCTGCAGATGCAAACTACAAACTAATAAAACACTGAATATATTGGGGGCCATCTATTCAAACTACCACACTAGGCTTATTGGGTTTTCTTTGATAAATGAATCATTTCTGGTAACATAGAGCATAATCAGTAATTTGTGAAAAATGAGTAAAAATGAATAAAAAGTGAATCAAACAAAAATTATGTATGCAGCATAAATCTGTGTTTTAAATTCTGAAGAGGGCTACCATTTTCCTGTGTATTGCCTTATAGTGCCCTCATGTTGTTGTTGTTTTGAGATAGGGTCTCATACAGTCCAGGCTGTCCTCAAACTCTGTGCAGCCAAGAGTGGCTTTGAACTCCTGATTCTCCTGCTTTTCTGCCTTTCAAGTTCCGGGATTGCAAGTTTGTGGTTCTATACCCAGTTACAATATCCTCTTTGTGATACAAATTTAATTCACTATTTTATCCTTATTGGCCTGCAGGATTTCAATGCTTGAAAATTCAAATGGAGCAAATCTGCATGGTTCATGGTACTACCATTTCTGCTTCTTGCATAATTTTTCTTTCTAATCTACTTTAGCTAATTTATTTGGGGCAGACTTTCAACATGTGGCATACATGTTTGCATTAGATCAGGGATGAGTCTAAGTTATTGACAGTGATTGACACCCAGTAAGTAAATTAAGGAATAAACAAATGAAGAATGAATACATTTAGATTACTAGTAATGGTCATGGTATGGCAGTGTTAGTGATTTTTTATGGAAAAATATTTTGTTTTTTAATGTGTATGAATGAAAATTATTATGATGAGCATATTCACATATTTTATACATATATTATAACACAACTTCTCTGAAAAGATCACTCTAACACGAGCATGAGTGAAAGTAGAGGAGTTTATTTCCTGGGGACCAAAGTTGTGATTACTCTCCAAAGTTATTTTGGTGTTAAGCTGAGATTTCACTTTCATTTTATAGTGTTCATAGCTGAAGGGAGGGGTGAGCGAGCAAGCTGGCAGCTTGTTTACAGAAGCAAGATGTGACAGTTATCTTGTGCAGTCTAGATGATTCAAAATGAGTTTTCAAAACATACATATGAATCAATATGCATGTGAATCATGCAGCTGAATTACCCTAGCCATGAACTCTCTTTTACTCTATTTTAGTCTAAACCATCCTTCCCTCATCATCCCTCTGGGTCCCCTCCTTAGACAGTTCTCTCTTTGGGATTTAGTCAGCTACTAACAGAGATAAGTTCAGGTCCTCAGCAGTTAAGTCTTACTGTGACTTAATGCATCAGTTCAGCTTTCAGCTTCATTTCTACTACATTTCCCTCCTTGGTGGACATTGTGTTCATTTTTTTATGATATCCCATGGTGAATTTCTCAAGCTAATGCTGTGCTTAGATTATTTAGTGATTATGGAGTGACTAGAGGAGGGTCTGCTTGTCAGGGGCAGGTGTCCTCCAGAGCTTGTCCTGGAGGGGACCCTCTGGGTTCCTAGTAATCTGTTAGCTGCTACAATCAACTGAGGACAGTATATTCTTGATTTTGATGCAATGGATCTATATTGTATCTCTTAGCTGATGGGTATGAGATCAACTTTATAGGGGTATGTAGGTCCCCTTGTGTTACAGATTTTAAGGGAGCACCATCAATGGCATTAGAATCTGGCTTACCTCTATAAGCAAAGAGACACCATCAAACAACCAGCACCACCAACATTAGCAAGTACAAACAGAACTCTAAATTGTTTTTACACCTTAGGACTGGGGTCTGAGATATGTCCTTAGTGATATACCTCATTTAATAAGACATATCAAGAAGATATTGGACTAATACAAATCAATAACTATCAGGTGAACATAACCATTGAGAACAATTTTTGGAATTTTTATTTAAAGGCAAACAGGGTCTGACTAATCAGGAACAGGCAGAGGCAGAAGGCTTATTATTGTAAGCCAGCATCAGATAGGGGAACCTATGATTTGGAATCTTTGTTTATATTGTAATATCTGGTAGTTATATTTTCTCACTGGATGATTAAGACCATGTGAGGAGTCCTATGACTGTCAGCATTGTGTCATCTGTGCCATGCTAACCAAGTGGCCTTCCCTCTTTTGGGACACCTAGAGGACTGATTTTCCTTTGACATGATTCTCCTGTGGCAGATACATTGACTTGAAGTCCATCTCCAGGACTGTCCTCCATGATCAAGAAGACAGGTAACTTACCAGAGTCTAGAAGCCAGTAAGTGTCCCATCATCTCCTGTGGCCTTCTGACCTGGGAGCATGAACCAAAATATTGGTTATCCTTTTTTAAAAAAATTTATTTTTTTTATAAATATATATTTTTATTTATATTATTCTGATTTTACATTCATAGTATTGGTTCCATTGTCCTCCTCCCCGTCCTCCCTCTTTCAAAGGGACCCTCGTCAATGGGGAATGTGGGTCATGCATTATGAGGTTAGTAAAGAGTTCTGGGGGGTAGGCCCCAGTCTCTGTGCATAATGCCCCAACTTATGACTCTAACAATCTTTCTACCCCCTCTTCCACAAGTTTCCCTGAGCCACATTGGGGTCATTTTAGTTCTGCTTCAGTGATGAGGTTTTGGGGAGCCTCTGTGTCACTGGATATCTGGCTTCATTGGAGTTTTAATCCCATACTTCCAATTGACTTTCACTTCTACATATGGTTGTTAATCAGAGACTGTACACATCAGATTAACAAACAGAATCAGTTAAAGAAGTGTAGAACATATCTATCTAGTTAGCAAAGCAGATCTGGTCAGAGAATGACACAAAAGTTTAAAATCATTCTGCTTAGTATTTAGTTGTCAGGTCACAGTGTAAACTATATTTGGAACATACAAAGCATATGCCTTTTAACAGTTATAAGTGTAAGCAGAACATATTAGTAGCCCTGAAAACAATCTTTTACCAACAACTTTTAAATCAATTGATTTGATCTAGAAATCATATGATAGGAAAAGACAAGACAGTATAAAATCTTAGCATCTGTGTTTGAAAACAATTTCGGTTAGTCTGTATACCTATGTAGGTACCAATTACCCCACAAACTAGAAGCAGAATTTAAGATCATTTTTCTAGAGTAGGGAACATATCTTAAGTATGGATATATCTATAAGCAATGAACTTAAGATATCAGGAATAAGACAATTACTTATGTAGAACCTTGACTGAGAGTGATTATACACAGCTTAAGAATAAAGCCAAACCTGTTCATTGTTGAGCTAAGTTAGCCTGATTTTAAACATACAGAGACATTTTGACAGACACAAAGTAATTTCCTAAACAAGTATCTTTAACCATTGAATCTTTTTTTAAGTTTAACATAAAGCAATAGTTATGACTGTTAGACTATATGAAGCCTAAACATACTATACTATCATTATTTGTATATAGTAGATTTCCCTAGGACATGGGGCACTTCCTCAGTTTTCCTAAGAACAAAATCAAAATGACTAAATGACCTTTTGTAAGACAGACTATAACCTCAGTGATAACCACCCTGCAAAACTAGCATGATCAAGACAGGAACCATTTGAAAATTACAGGGTTTTATATATAATAACCTTATAAGAGAATTAAATACTAATGAGCTGATTTTAACCTTAAGATTTAGTTAAAAGGTTGACAAATAGAGGAACATAGATAATTTGGTTGAGCAATCTAAAGCCAGCCTTTTACAACCATTATCAAATTAACCTCAAATTAACCTCAGTGAGTTAAAGTTTTAAGTTTACATACTGAATACCATAGCATCCTGCAACCAGCCAGCATCATCCTTTGTTAGTCTAACATAAGCCCTAGGCTAATAGTCATCTCATATCTCAAGAAGTCTGTAATCTGATCAAACATTTTAAGACTTAATCAACTTTGTCTTTAACCTGTTTAAACTTACTTATACCTTTAGCCACATACTTTACTCATGTCTTCATCTACATACCTTACAACCTATGTAACCACTCTGTAATAATCTTTTTTTGATCAAACATGTGACATCCAGCATTTAAAGTATCCTCTCCAGTTTACTCTCCTTAGTCAGTTCATCTCATTATAACTATCAACAAAGACTTTCATTATAACCCAATTTTACTGTATAAATAAATGACATGTTGGTCTTATTTTCTTAAGATACAGATACAAACTACATACACACATACATACATACATCTATCTCTCATCTATCATTTATCTATCTATCTATCTATCTATCTATCCCCATTTTTGTGTTTTCCCTGGAAAGCCACCCCAGCTGCAGCATGTGAGGGCAAGACAGATAAGTTTCCTCAGGTTTCTAGCACCGTCCTGGGACTGGTCCTAGAACTTAACTCTTGTTGACTGACCTCTTGCCCCTGTGGAAAACAGCAGGACAGCATAATCCTTCTTTGCAAGTGTGGAGGGCTCTCCCTCCTCTTCTGGTAGGTATGAGATTGGGTTTAGAGCTTGAGTAGCTTTCACTCTTATTTTGGGATTTTATAGTTTGTACAGAGCCCAAAACTATGGAAAATCAAGGCTGGAACACCTGGTATTAGCATAGAGTCAGAAGCAATTTTAGCATGGGAAGCTCCTCAGATGTGACCCAAGCATCTCATCCACATTAAGCTTAGAGGCCCTTGCAAAACTTCGTAGATAGACTTCCACCTTGGCTCATCTCCTTCCATCATTTAATCCTGTCATTTAATCCTGTCATTAATCAGGCTCTGGAGGGGTGGGATTCCCCAGTAGCCCAGACAGCACTGTTTCCTTCCATCCCCTTTTGTGTGGCCTTGGGTGTAGCCATTTTCAAACATTGCCAGCTAGTATCTCATTACTGGAGAGTGTGTTTGGAGGCAGCTGTGTGGGGGAGGGAGAGGGGGAGCATCTGGCCTTGAAGCTTCTGGTCTGACTCTAGTTGAGCTGTGTTTTTTCCTAAATTTTGGGGAGAATTTTGGATTTTTCTCAGGGCTACAAAACAGCTCTCTGATCCTCTCAGTTTATAACTTTTTAAAAATGTTTTTTATTGACAGCTTCCATATTTACAGACAGTTTATAACTTTTCTTCTTTTTTTTATTTTTTATTTGAGAGAGAGATTGAGAGAGAGAGAAAAAAATAGTGTGCCAGGGCCTCAGCCACTGGAATTGAACTCCAGACACTTGCACCACCTTGTGGGCATGTGCAACATTGTGCTTGCCTCACCTCTGTGTGTCTGGCTTATGTGGGATCTGGAGAGTTGAACATGGGTCCTTAGGCTTCACAGGCAAGCACCTTAACCACTAAGCAATCTCTCTAGCCCCAGTTTATAACTTTTAAGAGTAGGAGAATCTTGTATTTTTCCCTGTCTATAATCTTATTCCATTAATTTCAGTGTTCCCTTTGGGAGCCATTCAACATTAAAAGCTGATCATGTAGTCTATGACAGGGGGATTGGTGGAAGACTTACCCTACAATGAATTTTCCACTGTGTTGATGTAGTAGAACAGACAAAAGACAAAGCCTTCCTGAGCATACACTGCTCAGAACAAAAATTACCCTGCAGTCTTAGGGCTGTGAGCCACATACATACTCATACACACACATTCATTTCAGGTGTACTTTACATGGAGACTTCAAATAGCCATCTCCCCTTCACACATTCATTCATCTATTCATCATTGAGAAGCTATGTACTCCCATTTTAAATTCCTATTCTATTTACAACTCCAGAGACCAAAACAAAACCTCATAATTACTTTGAGCATAGTTCCAAACCTCAAAACTACTTCAGGTATAATTCCAAACATTGAAATCACTTTGAATATTAAAGGAAACCAGTGTAACTCCAGTATCAGGTCAGAACTTCAGATGTTATCTCCTGTGGGTAATCAGTCCACACTGGCTCTTCCAAACCTCAATATTATATCAAGTATAATTTTCAAACCTCAAAATTACTTTGAGTACAATTCCAAACCTTGAAAGCAATAAAACTGCTTTTGTGTATAATTCCAAACCTCAAAATTACTTTAAGTATAATTTCAGACCTCACATTGAGGATTTTCCAAACCAAAACCTGACTAGTCTTAATTCCAATTTTCAGTTTTTAATTTCCAGTTTCCCTGGGGAGTTCTTACCTTGTCCT
Organism: Orientallactaga sibirica; assembly: GCA_036365145.1. Classification (NCBI taxonomy): domain Eukaryota; kingdom Metazoa; phylum Chordata; class Mammalia; order Rodentia; family Dipodidae; genus Orientallactaga; species Orientallactaga sibirica. The sequence goes on from JAEOAD010000060.1 coordinate 82,240, forward strand.
GACATCTGGCTCAATCTCATCTCATTTTACTTGGGAATTCCAGTCCAGGGTTTTTCAGTGTCCTTGGGCCACCTGGAAGACAACTGCACAATCATGTTAGGGGTGCTCACTTCTCAGTTCCAGGGACCTTTGGCAGGCTGGGAGGCCTGGAGCAGTAGCTCATCCTGACCAGTTGTTGGGGTCCCTCCTAGGACCAGCCCAGGAGGGGATACAGGGTCTCCACCAGATAGGGGGTGAGAGGCACAGAGTCATGACACAGACACTGGGAGTTGGGTGGAAGCAGGCAGAGGGCAAGCTGCTGCAAACTCATTTATTCAAGGAAGTGTAGGGGTTTCTAAGGATTTGGCTGGCCAATTGTTGTATGGGGTGGTTCCTTTCTTGTGACCAATGACAACCTGTCTCCAGGCAGATCATCTCGCAGCAGGTTGCTCACAGGCATGGGGCTGTAGCTGTTGTCACTCCAGGCCTGTGCAGGATGCCACTTCCACAGAAGCCACTTCCTGGTTTCTCCTAGCAGGCAGCCTGGCTGGGGCCCGACCTGCATTGTGTCATACAACCAATGAGGGTTATGGTGAAGGAGTATCTTGTTAGGGCCTCCAGAGATGTTGCAGAACTTCTCTGAAAGGATCACTCCAACACCAGCATGAATGAAAGTTGAGGAGTTTATTTCCTGGGGACCAAAGTTAGGATCGCTCCCCAAAGTTACTTTGCTGTTAAGCTGAGATTACACGTTCATTTTATAGTGTTCATAGCCAAAGGGAGGGCTTAGTGAGCAAGCAGATAGCTGGTTTACAGAAGCAGGATATGATGGCTTGTGTAGTCTATATGTTTCAAAACAATTTTTGAAAACATATATATGAATCAACATGCATATAAATCATGCAGTCAGGTCATCCTAACCAAGCTTATTTTACTCTATTTTAGTCTAAACTGTCCTTCCCTCTTGTCATCCCTACAGGTTCCCCCTAGACAGTTCTCTCTTTGGGATTCCTTCAGCTACTGACAGAGATAAATCAACTCCTCAACAGTTAGCTCTTACAGTGACTTAGTGCATCAGTCCAGCTTTCAGCTTCTTTTCTACTACAGTTATATTCTTTTATCCCCTTACCCCTGCTTCCATTTTCCTAGGGCCCTCTTTAGTGATATTATTGCATTCACTGTAGGGTCATGAAAGCCTCAGCCAGTCTCTATGGAGTATTGGGGGCACTATGCCTCAGGGTATTACTACCTACTCTGTGGTCTTTAGACTCTTTCCATTCCATCTTCTGCAATGTTCCCTGAGGTATGGCAGGCCTGTTGGTAGTCTGATTTAGTGTTGAGTTCTCTGTGATCTCTGGATTTCTGCTTTGATGGGTTTTGATTGATCATGGTGTCTGTCATCATCAACTTGGAGCTGGTTGTCAGGCTGTCAGTAAGAGCAGTATTCATGATGTCACTTCCTCCACAATTTCTCCTGAGCCCTGGAAGTTGTGGTAGAGGTGGCAATTATTGTGGTGGAAAGTTGGCTATCTTGTCTTATAGATATATTTTTGGCTCTCCTCTATTTTCTCTGTCATCATCTGCTGGTTTTCTCCTCCCAGTCAGCTGTCCTATAATCTAGTGATTTTTTTAAAAAGACAAATTTGTATTAATTTCAAATTGAAGCTGCTTTTATTATTTGGAGATTAAAACCTTTGGAAAATTTGTTAATTCTTTTTTAAACTAAGTTTTAAAATTTGTGTTTTGACATTTTCACACCTATATTTTGCATTTTTAATTATTTTTTAAATTTTTATTTATTTATTTGAGAGAGAGAAAATGGGTGCACCAGGGCCTCCAGCTGCTGTAAATGAACTGTAGATGCATGTTCTCCCTTGTGGATCTGGCTTGTGTGGATCTTGGGTAATCAAACCTGGGTCTGTTGACTTTGCAGGCACCATCTTTCCAGCCCTATAGTTTGCACTTGGATCATATGCATCCCCCATTTCCCTCCATTATCCTCCCCCCATCACTTACACCACAGAAGATAATGACTCCTCTTCCTCCCCCAGGAACCATTAACTGCCCTTATCTCCTCAGGAAGAGATGCTACTTTTGTAGCAGACAACTTCAGGCTCACCGAGATGAACTTCCAGACCAGGCAAAGTTATGGATGGAGAGATATTTATTAAAGCTTACAGATCCAGGGGAAGTTCCATAATGGCAGAAAAAGCTGGCCTGCCTTCACAGGTCCAAGCTGTGAGAGAGCAAAAGCCACAAGCCAAAAGCCACAAGCCAAAAGCCACAACTCAGGAATTCCAGCTACGCACATTTTGCATATCTTTAGATTGAAATCCTAAACCCACCACCATACCTTAAGATCCGACCAGTGACATTGCCTCCAGCAAGGTGTCTGCAGATACAAACTATAAACTAATAAAACACTGAATATATTGGGGACCATCTATTCAAACTACCACACTGTTGGAGTGTTCCTTTAATCAGTATGAAGTGTTGTTCTTTATCTCTCCTCACTAATGTTGGTTTGAAGTCTATCCTATCAGATATTAGGATAGCAACCCCTTCTTTTTACCTAGGCCCATTTGCTTGAAATACCATTTTCCATCCTTTTACCCTAAGACAGTGTCTTATCTTTTATTGAGAGATGAATTTCCTGTGGCCAGAAACAGCTGAATCTTGCCTTTTAATCCAGTCTGCAAGCCTGTGTCTTTTGGTTGGGGTATTGAGGCCACTGATATTAAGAGTTATTGTTGCAAGGTATGTATTTATTCTCACCGTTCTTCTTGTTTTGTAGTGCTTCCTGTTTTCCCTTTGCTCTCTTGTTTTAACTGTTATTTCAGTGTGATTTATTTTTTCCTGTTTCCTCATGTGTGTGCTTTGCTTTCTCTTCAATGTAAAGGATTCCTTCAAGTATTTTCTGTAGAGCTGGTTTAGTTGTCATCAATTCCTTTAGCCTGTTTTCATTGTGGAATATCCTTATTTCTCCTTCAGTTTGGATAGATAGCTTTGTGAAGTAAAGTAATCTTGGTTGACAGTTATCTTTCAGGACTTTGAATGTGTTATTCCAAGCCCTTCTGGCTTTTAAAGTTTATGTTGAGTAATCTCCTGTGATCCTGATGGGCTTGCCTTTGTAGGTCACTTGCCTTTTCTCTCTACCTGCTTTTCAATATATTTTCTTTGGTTTTCGTGTTTAGTATTTTAATTATGATCCGGTGATGATAGGTTCTCTCCAGATTTTGTCTGTTTGGTGTTGTAAAAGCTTCCTGTATCTGCACTGGCATTTCTTTCTCAATTTGAGGAACATTTTCTTCTTTGATTTTGTTGAAAATGCCTACTATGCCTTTGGATTAAAATTCTTCTTCTACTATACACTGAATTCTTGTTTGATCTTTTCATAGTGTCCTGGATTCTTGAAATTCCCATTCATAACTTCATATTACCCTATCTTTCTCTTTGTTGGGCTGTATTAGATCTGCTACCTGGTCTTCTAGTGTAAATATTCTGTTCTCTCCTTCATCTGTTCTACTGGTGAGACTTTCCACAGGGTTTTTTTTATTTGACTGTGTTTCTCAGTTCTACAATTTTTTGTCTGGTTTTTCTTCAGTATTTCTATTTCCTTACTCATGTCTTATAATGACCTCCTTATTTCATTAAGCTGGTTTCCTGTGTTCTCTTGGAATTCCTTCAGGCATTTGTTTTCTTCTTTAATTCCTTTGTTTTCTTCTTTACTTCCTTTGATTTCTTTGAGTATAGATAAAATCATCCTTTTAAAATCTTTTCAGGCATTTCATCTAACACAGTCTCATTGGTGATCATTTCTGATGGTTTTATAATTTTGGGTGGTGTTGTATTGACTTGATTCTTTGTATTTCTTATATTATAATGGTGTGATTTTTGTAACCTGAGTTGATTTAATGCTTGGGTTTTCTAATTATCTGTGGTACCCTTAGACTTGGAAATCCAACTTTATGTACCTTAAGAGTAGGAGTTTAAGGTGCCAAGTATAGCTCTTGTACTCCAATCCAACCATAGAAGTAATCCTGTTTGTTGTGTTTGCCTGCTATTCAAGTATTCTAGTGGGCACAGTGGAGCAATTTTCTGGCAAAATTCTAAAATTCAACTGAGCAATATACACATTCAATAAAAACCAGCACAGAGTATGCAAGTGTGGGGATTGAGATAAACAGATAACCTTATAAAGCCAAAATCCCTAAGGGTGTGTGTTGCTCTACACCCTTTATCCTGTCTGCTGGGAGGTTGAGATTTCTATTCTGAAATGTCTTCTAGGTCAGCCTGTATCTGAATCAGACCCTGCCTCCAATAATGACAGAAGAAAAAGACAAAGGGCTTATGAATCTGAAAGAATCAAAGGCAGCAGTAGTCAACCCCCAAATGTACCTTAACTGAAAATGTAAAGCCAACCATGAAAATGTAACCCATAACCTGCCATGACATGGACAGAGAGATCAGCACTTCCAGTGCAGGCCTATTTACCTGCTTTTTTGTCAGTTGGCCTCCTTTCCTTTTGGGGTAGTTTCCAATCTCACCAATGCTGAGTGCCCACTTCGATCCCTCCATGTTGTGGTGCTCTGACTAACTGTGCTGGGTGTCCTGTTTCCAGGGGCTGAATGAGCTCTCTGGAGATTACTGCTTCTGATGGTTGGGGGTTGGGAGAGTGCAGGAAACCTGGAGTTGTACTGGAACTGTACTGGTCCCACCTGTATCCCTTTCACCAGCTCCTTAGCTGATCTCCACTGCCTCCCCTTCAAGTTTGATGAGTTTGGAAAATCCCCTTGTTTGGTGTTTGCTCCTGCAGCTGGGTGCTGGGCTGGGTAGGCATGCGGGGCTGGGCGGCACATGGATTTGCACAGGCTGCAAGTGCCTTTCAGGATTCTGGTCATTTTCCTTCTTTCTGGTAGATCTTGGTCTCTCCTGCTTCTCCACTATGGCCAATAAATACCTATACACCTTCACTTTTTGGAAGAAAAGTATATTTTGTTGTGGTTTTGCTTAAATCCCTCCCTAGGCTGGTTTGGTGTGACTCTGATGCAGCCATCTTACCTGGAACTCTGTAATTTTTTTTAAAATTTCATTTAAAATGTAAGGATGGAAATTCTAAGTTTTTATGCTAAGGCTGTTTCTCTACAAATTTCCAATAATAAGATGGTTAATTAACTCTTGAAACTAAACTACTTTCTTCTTTGTCAATGGGTAATAAGATTAATCAATTTGATATAATTTCTCTTAATAGTCTTTTAAGAAAGATGGTTAACAATGGTTGAGATGAGGTGATTGAAAAAACTGAGAAAGATTTTTTCAATGTTGGACATAAAATGCTTGCTAAAAATGCTTTTTTAAAAGTAGAACTTAGATCAAAATGTTAAAATATATGGATGAAGGTGTGTGTATATAAAAAGGATATAGAAGATCTAAAAAAGTCCTAATTTTGCCTAAAATTAATTTCCTTTTATGAGAAACAAACAACTAATTTTCAGGCTAAACAGACAAAAACCATGTCTAAAATTAAAAAGATTTTTCAATTGTTTACAAGCTGTTACAAAAAAGAGTTTACAACCTCTTAAGGATGCTCTAATTTTTTTATATAGGGACACAGGCTTAATCTGAATTCAACTTAACATTAAACACACTTAATGTCCTATCCTTGGTGAGTGACAAAGTCATAAGCACAGATGTAATTCACATTCTTTGGAGGTCTAACCAGGTTATACATCAACAAGAGCCTATTGCCTATGTATTACAAATGAATTAAATAAATAAATAAATAAATAAATAAATAAATAAATAAATAAATAAAAAAAAACAAATGATTTCAAAATAAGACATGAAATGTTAGGATGCTTACCTCTCTGCTCTGTCATTTCATTTTGCTCCTGCTTACTGCTATGTTGTTATAGGAATTAATGAGTCAATGAGAATAATTTGACAAAATCCACCTCAGAGAGAGCATTTATTCACATGTGGAACTCTGCTGTCTCATGCCAAAAACCAACAGAGGCCCTGAACTCAGATTGTGCTGGACTTATAAACCTTTCACCATCCTTTGTCTGAATTCTACTGTGCTTAGAGAGGGGAGAGATTTACTTTCATGAGCGTAGGGTTCTGTCAAATAAGACTAAGTACAGGCTGCTGTCTCCTGAGATAATGCAGTTATATATTGTCCAAAGGAATCAGGTTCAGAGTCACATAATTCTTGTTAGCTACTATCAGAGGAATCTTCTCCACTGAAGTTTCAGAGGAGTTGTGGTGGTTTGATTCAGGTGTCCCCCATACAATTAGGTGTTCTGAATGCTAGGTTCCCAGCTGATGGAGATTTGGGAATTAACACCTCCAGGAAGCAGTGTATTGTTGGGGGCAGGCTTATGGGTGTTATAGGCAGTTTCCCCTTACCAGTGTTTGGCACTCTCCTGTTGCTATTGTCCACCTGATGTTGGCCGGAGGGTGATGTCCACCCTCTGCACATGCCATCGTTTTCCCTGCCATCATGGAGCTTCCCCCTAAAGCCTGTAAGCCAAAATAAACCTTTTTTCCCATAAGCTGCTCTTGGTTGGGTGATTCCCACAGCAATGTGAACATGACTGCAACAGGAGGGAAGTGCAACATCTATCATGTTACTCAAAGTCCTAGGAGCATTTACATTTCTTATAGATATATTGATTATATTCCATCTAAACTAATATAAGCTAGAAACATTAAATATATGGTATTCCTTCAATAATGTGCTATTTAAAGTTATGACAAGCTGGACTTTAAAAAAAGAGATGGCATCCCATTTATCTCAGACTCCAAACAGGTTTAAGCCATATATCCCCCAGGCTCTGTCCAGAGTCAAAATGGCCAATTATCTCTGACAAGGAAAAGAAAGCAGGAGCAAAATGACAAGGAAAAGAAAATGACAAACAACATATATCTTTGGTTCTCTTTCTAGTTCCTCTCTTTGAACACCTAAAGTCACATCTGTCAGATAAAAATTCTCACTAGACAAAAAGCTCATATGGGTAAACTGAGTCAAGGTCTTTGATCAGATTGCAAACTCTTTATGTAAGACAAACATCAAACTTACCTAAAATGTATATCAGGGTAAAAACAGATATGATAAAAAGACATCAAGTACAGCCAGGCATGGTGGGCCATGCCTTTAATCCCAGCACTCAGGAGGCAGAGGTTGGAGGATCACTGTGAGTTCAAGGCCACCCTGAGACTACGTAGTGAATTCCAGATCAGCCTGGACTAGCGTGAAACCCTACCTCAAAAAAACAAAAAAACAAAAAAAAAAAGACATCAAGTAAGTGATCTCTCTCTGTCTCTCTGTCTCTCTCTCTCTCTCTTAAATATTAACAAAGGGTAAGATCCCTATATTTAAGGTAATAAAACCAGCTATTACATTTTAAATGATACCCTTTAGTCCCTAGGCCATTCTGAAACACTCACAGACCAGGGGGCACCCATGTCCCAGGCTCCCTCAGAGGGGAAAAGAAAAAGGGGTGCCAAGAACTTCCCCCAAGTATGACATATAAGCTACCAAAATGAAAGTAACGACAAAAGCCTTCAGACTTGGGCTTAAAATGGTCACTGGCATTCCTTATATGCCATGAGGTAAGACACATACAAAGAACTGGAGGAAAAATTCAAGAAAACCCAAGCTTGGCATCTGGGCTTTATGGGGTGAGCATGGATATCCTATCTTTGACTTTCCTTGCTCCAGGAGACACATAAATTGTTCTATGTGTCTGCCTTTGATTGGAAAACAAACAAAAAAAATTGGGTTAGGATTCTAGAAAAAAAAAAGGATTAAAAAAATCCTTTGATTCCCAACACTTGGGCTAGAGGGAGACCAGATCTTTAAATCTTTAAAAACAAAACAAAACAAAAAAACCCTACTAATTTCCTCTCCCAAATCTGGCTGGAGTGATGCCCCCCCAATGAAAAAATTTAAGGCAGGATGAGATGTAACCTGACAGTAGATTATTCTTTCACTGACCTCTGTTTTGTTTCAGATGGGACAATTGGCTTCTAAGATACCCCAAAAGTCTCTGGTAGCCTGTCTCAGAAACAAAACAAACAAACAAACAAACAAAAAAAACCTCGGCTCATTCTAATACAAAGATAACAAAAATTGCCCATTGTTTTTCTCCAGAGACTTAAGGACACAATTAGTAAACATACTAATGTAACTCCAGATACTTTGGAAGAGAAAATTCTTCTTAAAGTAAATTTTAACTCATTCAACACCTGATATTTATAAAAAGTTACAAAAATTGGTATCCAAACCAGATAAGAACTTAAAACAGTTACTCCAGGTGACAATTTCTATTGATTATAATCAGAAAGCCTTAAAAAAGAAAGGATAAACATTACCAAAAGATCATAGTGACAATAAAGGTTGCACAAAAAGGACCCCTTCATCAAAACATTTAAGTAAATAAAATCTAAAATACGTTTACTCAATTCCAAGGTTTTAACCAGTTGAAAAACTGAGTCCAACAGTTCACAACATCAATTTTTCATAGTTTAAGAAATATAAAAACTGGCTTTAATACTCTCAGTAAAGTGAATTAAGTTCCTCTATTTGTCAAGTTTTTGGTCAAGGTTTTAACTATTGGAAAAACTAAGCCTTAAGATAAAGGTTCACATATAAATGTTTAATTTCCGAAGGTAAGGTACTCATGCATAAAGACGTTGTGACTTTAAAGATTGCTCCTGTTTTATCTATGCTAATTCTATCACATGGTCATCACTAGAATTAATCACTTAGGTTTAAATGATTTAATGTCAGTCACTATAACATTTATCCTCCTGTTAGGTAAAATATGTTGGGATAGCTTGCCTAAGCTTTATCAATTTTCAGTCATGAGTAAGACATAACATTTTTTATGTTAATAATTCCTATTATTAGCTTATATCCAAGATTAATTTAAAAAACATTGGTTGTCAAATGGTGTTTTCTCTTTCTAAAACAGATTTGTCAAGGGTATATTAGAGCTTAGCTGTTGTGGCTCAACAATAATCAGATTCTACTGTATATAAATATAAGGTAAATGTCTCATTTTTGACATCTCAAGTCTAGTGCTTATATTAAAATTAACTCTTCAGCCGAGCATGGTGGCACATACCTTTAATTCCAGCACTCGGGAGGCAGAGGTAGGAGGATTGCAATGAGTACGAGGCCACCCTGAGACTACATAGTGAATTCCAGGTCATCCTGGGCTACACTGAGACCCTACCTTGAAAAACAATAACTCTTTGGACATATTCTCTGCTACTCAAACAATGGTCCTCATCTAAAAAAAAATAATAATTTCATTGTCCAGAGAAGCCTTAGTTTGTTACTAGAAAATTTTCAGTGCCAGGGATGGGAGACCTTCCAGTGAGTTGTTGGCCAGGGAGGTCCCTGATACCCCCAAAACATTACAGGCCATTGCTCAGGCCCTTGGTTGCCCAGCAGGAATAGATGATAAGACCCCATTGCTGAAGACTCCACATACATGGGCTGCATGGCCATTGAGAAATCCTGCTGGAGCTGAGCTGAAAGCCTCCTCCATGTGGACCAGATGACAGAAAGCTGGAAAAAGCTACATTGCATGCAGTTCAATGGGAGAAAGTTAAATCACCAACGAAGATACTCAACAGTGGACACTGCAAGACTTAAATTTGGCCAGCGAGGTCAAATGAGCCAATGGTGCAATAGTGGCATGTCTGTTATGGGGGAAAGCAACCACTCTCTAATTGGACTGGAGGTCCACCCCATGGGAAGGAATACATCCCTGATGTTGAAAGCCTACAACAGGGGTAGTCATGAGCCCTAGGGGTGTAACATCTGATTAAATGTATATACTGTGCTCACCAAGCTGCCCAGTAAACACTTCTCTTAATGTTCACACCCGTATATTAATGCTACTCTCACTTTTGGTTAGCGAATTTCTCTTTTCAGATGGCAGTGACCTTGGGATGACTCAGAAGACACCATGGTGCTGAGAAGTGACAGAGGAGTGTTCAGCACTGAAATATCTCTATCACACCTTCTAAGGCTCAGAGTCCATTGTAGAAGAAGTAGCAGAAAGAAGTCAAAGGAAGAGTAGGACTCCTTACAACGTGCTCCTCCAGATGCAAAACAGCCTGGATATCCATGACCTCACAGTGCCTCACACTACCTACACAAGACCCTCATAATAGGAGGAAAAGATCATGACATCAAAATAAAAGAGAAGCTGGGCATGGTGGCGCATGCCTTTAATCCCAGCACTCGGGAGGCAGAGGTAGGAGGATTGCCGTGAGTTCAAGGCCACCCTGAGACTACATAGTTAATTCCAGGTCAGCCTGGGCCAGAGTGAGACCCTACCTCGAAAAACCAAAAATAAATAAATAAATAAATAAATAAATAAATAATAAATAAATAAAAATAAATAAATAAGAGACAGAGAGGGGAAGGGGATATGATGGAGAGTGGAGTTTCAAAGGGGCAAGTGGGGGGAGGGTGGGAATTACCATGGGATATTGTCTACAATTATGGAAGCTGTCAATAAATAAAATAAAAATTATTTTAAAAATTTCAAGCTTTGTGATTCTGTTTCCAACATGAGTAATTGGTACCCACACAGGTATCTGGACTAACCTAAGATGTTTTCAAGCACAAATGCCAAAACTTTATGCTGTCTTACTTGTCCTTTTACTGACACAATTTCTAGTTAAATTAATTGGTTTCAATGTGTATTATTTTCAAGATTGGTAACAAGTTCTGCCTGTATTATAGCTATTAAATATTAAAATGGTAAAATGTGCCTATTTTCTATGCTTCAGATATGGCCCATGCTGCCACGAAACAACTAAACTTAAAAAGGTTAGACAAAATGAGTTTAAGCTCTTGTGTTATTCTTTAACTAGATCTGTTTTAGTAATCAAATGTACTACATACATCCAGGTTGGTGTAATTTCTTTTCTAAGTGTTCTAATGACTTATATAAAAGCCAAAGCCAATTAGATTCACCAAATTTTTTAGGCCAATATTTTAGTCCCTGCTCCCAGGTCATGAAGCCACTGAAGATGATGGGACACTTGTACATCTGTCTTTCTGATCAGAGAAATATGGAGACCCAAAAACAACAACAACAAAAAATCAACATATAATCTAAAATAGACAAATCACAACTGAAAAACTGAAAGGGAGACCAGATCTTTAAAATCTTTAAAAACAAACATTCCCAACACAAAGGAGACCAGATCTTTAAATCTTTAAAAACAAAACAAAACAAAAAACCCTACTAATTTCCTCTCCCAAATCTGGCTGGAGTGATGCCCCCAATGAAAAAATTTAAGGCAGGATGAGATGTAACCTGACAGTAGATTATTCTTTCACTGACCTCTGTTTTGTTTCAGATGGGACAATTGGCTTCTAAGATACCCCAAAAGTCTCTGGTAGCCTGTCTCAGAAACAAAACAAACAAACAAACAAAAAAAAAAAAACCTCGGCTCATTCTAATACAAAGATAACAAAAATTGCCCATTGTTTTTCTCCAGAGACTTAAGGACACAATTAGTAAACATACTAATGTAACTCCAGATACTTTGGAAGAGAAATTCTTCTTAAAGTAAATTTTAACTCATTCAACACCTGATATTTATAAAAAGTTACAAAAATTGGTATCCAAACCAGATAAGAACTTAAAACAGTTACTCCAGGTGACAATTTCTATTGATTATAATCAGAAAGCCTTAAAAAAGAAAGGATAAACATTACCAAAAGATCATAGTGACAATAAAGGTTGCACAAAAAGGACCCCTTCATCAAAACATTTAAGTAAATAAAATCTAAAATACGTTTACTCAATTCCAAGGTTTTAACCAGTTGAAAAACTGAGTCCAACAGTTCACAACATCAATTTTTCATAGTTTAAGAAATATAAAAACTGGCTTTAATACTCTCAGTAAAGTGAATTAAGTTCCTCTATTTGTCAAGTTTTTGGTCAAGGTTTTAACTATTGGAAAAACTAAGCCTTAAGATAAAGGTTCACATATAAATGTTTAATTTCCGAAGGTAAGGTACTCATGCATAAAGACGTTGTGACTTTAAAGATTGCTCCTGTTTTATCTATGCTAATTCTATCACATGGTCATCACTAGAATTAATCACTTAGGTTTAAATGATTTAATGTCAGTCACTATAACATTTATCCTCCTGTTAGGTAAAATATGTTGGGATAGCTTGCCTAAGCTTTATCAATTTTCAGTCATGAGTAAGACATAACATTTTTTATGTTAATAATTCCTATTATTAGCTTATATCCAAGATTAATTTAAAAAACATTGGTTGTCAAATGGTGTTTTCTCTTTCTAAAACAGATTTGTCAAGGGTATATTAGAGCTTAGCTGTTGTGGCTCAACAATAATCAGATTCTACTGTATATAAATATAAGGTAAATGTCTCAATTTTTGACATCTCAAGTCTAGTGCTTATATTAAAATTAACTCTTCAGCCGAGCATGGTGGCACATACCTTTAATTCCAGCACTCGGGAGGCAGAGGTAGGAGGATTGCAATGAGTACGAGGCCACCCTGAGACTACATAGTGAATTCCAGGTCATCCTGGGCTACACTGAGACCCTACCTTGAAAAACAATAACTCTTTGGACATATTCTCTGCTACTCAAACAATGGTCCTCATCTAAAAAAAAATAATAATTTCATTGTCCAGAGAAGCCTTAGTTTGTTACTAGAAAATTTTCAGTGCCAGGGATGGGAGACCTTCCAGTGAGTTGTTGGCCAGGGAGGTCCCTGATACCCCCAAAACATTACAGGCCATTGCTCAGGCCCTTGGTTGCCCAGCAGGAATAGATGATAAGACCCCATTGCTGAAGACTCCACATACATGGGCTGCATGGCCATTGAGAAATCCTGCTGGAGCTGAGCTGAAAGCCTCCTCCATGTGGACCAGATGACAGAAAGCTGGAAAAAGCTACATTGCATGCAGTTCAATGGGAGAAAGTTAAATCACCAACGAAGATACTCAACAGTGGACACTGCAAGACTTAAATTTGGCCAGCGAGGTCAAATGAGCCAATGGTGCAATAGTGGCATGTCTGTTATGGGGGAAAGCAACCACTCTCTAATTGGACTGGAGGTCCACCCCATGGGAAGGAATACATCCCTGATGTTGAAAGCCTACAACAGGGGTAGTCATGAGCCCTAGGGTGTAACATCTGATTAAATGTATATACTGTGCTCACCAAGCTGCCCAGTAAACACTTCTCTTAATGTTCACACCGTATATTAATGCTACTCTCACTTTTGGTTAGCGAATTTCTCTTTTCAGATGGCAGTGACCTTGGGATGACTCAGAAGACACCATGGTGCTGAGAAGTGACAGAGGAGTGTTCAGCACTGAAATATCTCTATCACACCTTCTAAGGCTCAGAGTCCATTGTAGAAGAAGTAGCAGAAAGAAGTCAAAGGAAGAGTAGGACTCCTTACAACGTGCTCCTCCAGATGCAAAACAGCCTGGATATCCATGACCTCACAGTGCCTCACACTACCTACACAAGACCCTCATAATAGGAGGAAAAGATCATGACATCAAAATAAAAGAGAAGCTGGGCATGGTGGCGCATGCCTTTAATCCCAGCACTCGGGAGGCAGAGGTAGGAGGATTGCCGTGAGTTCAAGGCCACCCTGAGACTACATAGTTAATTCCAGGTCAGCCTGGGCCAGAGTGAGACCCTACCTCGAAAAACCAAAAATAAATAAATAAATAAATAAAAAATAAAAAAATAATAAATAAATAAAAATAAATAAATAAGAGACAGAGAGGGGAAGGGGATATGATGGAGAGTGGAGTTTCAAAGGGGCAAGTGGGGGGAGGGTGGGAATTACCATGGGATACTGTCTACAATTATGGAAGCTGTCAATAAATAAAATAAAAATTATTTTAAAAATTTCAAGCTTTGTGATTCTGTTTCCAACATGAGTAATTGGTACCCACACAGGTATCTGGACTAACCTAAGATGTTTTCAAGCACAAATGCCAAAACTTTATGCTGTCTTACTTGTCCTTTTACTGACACAATTTCTAGTTAAATTAATTGGTTTCAATGTGTATTATTTTCAAGATTGGTAACAAGTTCTGCCTGTATTATAGCTATTAAATATTAAAATGGTAAAATGTGCCTATTTTCTATGCTTCAGATATGGCCCATGCTGCCACGAAACAACTAAACTTAAAAAGGTTAGACAAAATGAGTTTAAGCTCTTGTGTTATTCTTTAACTAGATCTGTTTTAGTAATCAAATGTACTACATACATCCAGGTTGGTGTAATTTCTTTTCTAAGTGTTCTAATGACTTATATAAAAGCCAAAGCCAATTAGATTCACCAAATTTTTTAGGCCAATATTTTAGTCCCTGCTCCCAGGTCATGAAGCCACTGAAGATGATGGGACACTTGTACATCTGTCTTTCTGATCAGAGAAAATATGGAGACCCAAAAACAACAACAACAAAAAATCAACATATAATCTAAAATAGACAAATCACAACTGAAAAAAAAAAAAATCAGTCCTCCTGGCTTCCCAAAGAGGGAAAAACTAACTTGGCCAGCATGGCTCGTCCTAACATACAACACCAGTATTGGAAAAGCTATAAGGTTACTCCTGGGTCCCTAAAGTCTCCTTTGGAGAGCCATTAATGACTTCCAAAATTAATTGATTAAATTTTGGCTACCTACTTAGTCTTAAACACTCAAAAAAAAAAAGAGTATAACCAAAAAGAAAGAAATACCTCAAATATTATATAAATGGCTTACTAAGTAACACAACAAGCTTCCCCCCCCAAAAAAAACCCAAAATCCCCACAAAAAAAAAAGCCTTTAGGCATATTGGCCTGCTCTCTAATAGTTCTAATTCTACAATAAAAATAAAACAATCACAGAAGTTAATGGAACTAATCATATATATATGTATGTATATAGCTCTGACCAATGGTCACTTAATTCAGAGGACTTCCTTTTACTGTCAACAATGGTGAATCTCTTCTAACCTATGTCAGAATGTCACTAAATAAGTCCTGAGGCAAACAATAAGTTGTACAGCCCTTAATGGTACCCAATGGCTCTATGTTACCAACCTTTGGCCCTGGCTACCCCCAGGACAAATTTTAAAAGGGTACACTCTGAAATACTATCATAGAAAATATGGTATATTCACCATTATCAAGGTTAAATGTGTATATATTCCTGATAACTCTACTAATATCTTGTCTGTTTTACAAGCCACATAAAAACAAATCCAGGCCATATCAAAACACTACTGTGTCATTTGATGAACAGTTAAAAAAAAAAGTCTCAGCTAGCTCATACTCAGTTGGTCCTGAGACAATCCAACTCCTCTCTACCTGGGTTCCCTCAAATGCTCCCCAAGGCCTAAAAGTCTACAAAAAAGATAACTCTAAAGGCAACCAGTTTGCTGTGTGCTTACATCTCATTAACTCCTTACTTTTATTCTTTCTCCCTAACATTTTCTTCCAAGACTATCTTCCTGTTCTCCATCAATACACTTTTGGGTTCCTTTAGAATAGTTCCTCTCTCTGGGAAATACTGTAATTGCCACACCTCTGTGCCCCATTCAACAAAAAGTAGTTCACAATCTGACATCATCTTCCCTTTTCCTCTAACAGCAGTTAGAGTGTCTTCTCATGAGAGAGGTATACACTTAGGGTGACTGGACCCCTGAAGGTAAAAAAGGAAAAAAAATGTTTACACTTGCTAGAAATTAAAGATGATCTGACTTCTTATCTCTTGCCTAGTTCCCTAGACCTGTTTTTCCACAAACAACTAGAACCCCTCCAGGGTGGGAAATCTTTCATAGGAAACATTGTGGTTGATCAAGTTCAGCCCCCGCAACTTGGTGTTTGGGCTAGCCTCTTCCTGAGACAGTCCCTAGCCCTAAACAACCAACTGTCCCTCTGGTTCACCTGTGCCAGAAGACAGCCCACCACCATAGGTTATAAATTATTAGGAACATAGTGTGATTAGTTGGATAGTGAAAGTAAAGCTGAGGCAGCCAGTGCCAAGGTCATGGCGATATGCAAAGCAGCCAACCCTGAGGTTCAGTTGTTGAAGGCTAAGAGTGTGAATAAAGGATTTCACCATTATACTGGCTCACATTCCTGATTGCTTGGGATGGCAGGATAAAAGTGAAAGTAAAATTGGCTCTTAACAAAAGGTGGAGTGGATCCATGGTGTAAAACTTGATTCGCTGTAAATTTCTGATTAGAACATTGAGGCTATCCAGGCCCTCAAACAGGACTTGGAATCCTTGCTGGGTGGTGGGCAGTAAACTCTGGACCCCCAACAAAGGAACTGGCTTCTGCCCTAAGACTGTGTAATGGGAGTGGAACACTCACTGGCAGCACCTGATGGGACCTGTGTGTGGGCACCACCTATGGGTATAAGCCTGCAAGGACAACTTCCATGAAGATAGGGGCTCCTGTCCTAAAACCAGGTAGCAGAAGCAGTATATGCCAACCCCTCTGAGGGCACACTGTTCACCAGTCTCCCATGAAGGCACAGACTCCTGTCCTAAGACCAGTAGTGGGAGTGGGATTAGCCCTGGCCCCTAGCACACAAGTTCTGAGTTCATGAGAGCCTGGATTTCCAAGAGAACTTTTAGATTGACTGAAAAAAACAAAAAACAACAACAAAAAACCCCTCAATAATTCAAAAAGACATAAGCCAAGCCAGCTAACTTAATTGGTACCTGAGGAAAAAATATATAAAATACCTGTTCTCAATTGCCTCAATAAGTATTGGATCCGAGAGTGGTGGAAGGCAAAAAAGGAAAGGAAGAAATTTAAACCACAATCAGGGTGGAGAGGAACAGAATGGATAGTCCAAGAAAAATTACCTAGTTATGATAAGGGAACTAAAATAGATATTCTGCTATATTAGCCAGAAGTTGTAGAACCAATTATAGCCCAAGTCAACATAAGGAGGTATTATTAATGACATAGAAGAATATGGGATGAAAGGAAAAAGATTAGCTAGACAAATAATAGAAAGATGTAAGTATAACCCATTCCTGGAAGATGCAATTAAGGAATGGGAAGGGGGAAAACCCACCATGGCCAGCCTACCAGTCTCAACAAAGAAGGTGGTTAATACCCACCCTCCCACACACAAGACCCCTAGGGGACAGAGAGTAGGAACAGAACAAATAATTGAAACTAGACTCTTGACTAGAGTGGACCTGCAGAATTATAGACAATATTTTGCCCAGAGGGCGGAAAAAGATGTCATGTACTTGACTAGGATTTGGGGAAAAGGCAGTGACATGTTAATGCTGATGTCAGATGAAATACATAGTTTAGCTGGCATAGTGGAAAACCTACATACCTACGAAAGCCTTAGCATGATCCTGGACGCACACACTGGTGATCTTCATTTGTTATTTTCTTCGGTGGTGTTTGTATGGGTCCATTCCTTCCCCACATTGGACTTAGTGGCCTTTGAGGCAGAGAGACAATGGAGAACCAGGCTATTAACTATGTTGTAAGTTAGGGATATTATATAAAATTTATAATATGGGTGTAACTATGCACCAAACAGCACCTTTAATGCCCAGATTGTGAAAAATCATTATCAAGGGTGCTCCTCAACATATGAGGATGACCTTTATGACAGCATTAGCTATTTGCCCTACTATTTATAGCAGTAACAATTGATTTCTTTAAACAGACTAGTGAATTACAAACTGATCAGGTAGTGACTTTGTCAGCAGGAATCAAAGTCCTGTGAGTAGCATCCTTCCTGGCACAACGCTTCTGAGCCCCAACTGAAAGCCAACCTACCAGGACAGGAGCTTCCAGCTGGCGGTGTAATCATGGCTACCAGATGAGATTTAAATGTTCAGCCTTAAAAATTGGGGTATGCTTCTGGGGGCCCTTATACCCCAAGGGAGAATTTCAAAACATCAGACCTCTTGAGAATGTCAGATGACCTGAAGAAGAAAGCCAGCCAATGCTCAGAAATTGGCAACCTACCAGGAGGGGGACTGTGGGATACCATCAGGTCAGTAACAGGTTTCCAAGAAGGACATGAGGCCCTATGTCCAGCTCTGCTGCAACATAAGAAATCAAGCACATAATCTGTCATTCCTGATAGACACTAGAAGTCAGATAACCATAATATCTAGTTTGCCTGCCAAACCAACAGGTAAGTATATAATAGTAAAGGGAGTCTACCAATCTATTTCCAAGGCGCCCATTAAAGAAATTAACTTTAGGTTATTTGATAAAAATATAAAATGTGAAGTCATGTTTATGGCTTCCTCCATTGATATATTGGGGATGAGTATGATTCCAAAATTTTTTCCTGATTGGATATTCTGTAAAAGGATAAAGGCATTGAGCCAAGTTATATTAAGTACCATGAAGTTGTCACCCATACAACTGCCTACTGTCATTCCATCATTTACTAAACAGTGTCTGTTGAAGGGTGGACCTGAGGAAATTTCTTCAAATATAGAAAAGCTGTTAAAAGAAGGTATTATTGAACGAATGCAATCATTCTCATTTAACAGCCCAATATAGCCTGTTCATAAGCCTAATGGTCAGTACTACTTTACAGTAGATTATTGAAACCTCAATGCCAAAACCCCTGCAATGCCAGGAGACCTACTAGAAGTAGAGGAGATATTTAACAGGATTAGAAAGTTTAATGCCAGTTTCTTTGCATCACTTAATTTGAGTGATATATTTTTCTGCCTATCACTCCACAAAGATAGCCGGGAATACATGACATTTATGTGGCACAACATACAATATCAATTTACAAGGATACCTCAAGGATACAAAAATAATACAGGCATAGCACATGTAAGCTTACAATGGAGTATGGACAAAATTCACCCAGAACCAGGAATGTTAATATTATCACATGTAGACAATATTATTATTTGTGGCAAAACAAAGAATGCCATACAAAAAACTTTGGATGCTCTGATAGATATGTTAAGGAATGATGGTTGGATGATTAATCAGGAAAAGGTCCACCCACCAGACACTAGTGTAAAATTTCTGATTGTAATCTGGACTAGTGAAGGCCCTAGGGTACCAGCCAGCATGATAGATAACTTTACAGCCACCAAAAAAACAAAACCCAGATGCAACACTTGAAAGGATTATTTTGATATTGGCAACTACATATACCATCCTTAAACCCCTTTATGAGGTTACTAGAAAGGCTTCAGACTTTGTATGGGGTCCAGAACAGCAACAGGCATTTAAGACAGCCTGCAAATATCTATCTGAGTTTAGCCAGCTATATATCATTCATCCCTCAGATGCAATATATATAGACTTGTGTATATAGCTGGTATGGTGACTGGAACATCTTTGCTAAAGCAATAGATGGGAATCAGAGACCAGTGGTCTTCTATTGCAAATGATTCCCATATTCAGAGAACAAATATTCACTCTTTGAAAAACTAGCATGGATATTGTATGAAGCTCTGAGGATGTTTAGTCCTAATCTGGAGGACCACTGCCTAATAGTCCAGACTCCTATCCCATTGTTAGAATGGATACACATGCCCAGAGAGGCATTGTTAGGAACCAAGACTGAACCAAAGGTATTACAATGGGAATGGTACCTTCAAGAGTTCATTTGGGACCACAAGGTATCAGCTAATGGGTTGACACCAGGTTGGGTAGAGAAGAAAGCTCAGCTGGCACTTGTACCCAAACCAACTTATATCCAAACCCCTCCCTAGAAATTGGCATTTAGGGGAAAAACCTAGTGGGATCCCACACAGGTAAATGCATGGTTCATCAGCCAATAACAGGGGCAATCTGCACTGGAAATCAGTAGCCTGAAGATCATTGGACAGGCAAATCCTTACTGACAAGAGCACAACTAAATCAGTACAACATACAGAGGTGCACACAGCTTTACTGATCACAAGAAAATCAGTACAGAAAGATCGTAGACTGGTTCATGTATACTCAGATTTGTGGTGTCTTTGGAAAGGATTTGCCATCTGGTCCACCTAATGGAGGCAGACCAATTGGACTATTAATGGGAAGAACATATGGTCTAAGGAGGATTGGAAGGAAGTCAGTGAATTAGTGCAATACATTAAGATTTTAGTGAGTCATCTTAATGTGCACACTTTATGAACAGATGTTATGAGTCAACATAATGACAAGGCCAACAAACTTGTGCAGATTATGTTCAGAGAATTAGGAATGATGCACCATGGCAAGTAGCAGAACAAAAAGATACTAAAATCAAATTAATAAAACCTAAGGAATGGTGGATTATACCATCCATGAACAAAGCACCAATCACCAGTGATGAGCTACTGGCATTACATAAGTCCTCAGGACACTTAGGCACTCACATCATGTTCTCTTGGGCAACTTTACACAACTTGCCCATTTCCTGGAAGTGCTACAAGGCAGTAATTTCCCAATGTACAGAATGTCCAGGCTAATTACTGTGTTTAGGAGGAATCCCTGTAGTAATATATACAGACCAGGTAGTTTTAACCACTCCGTGCAAATAGATTTCATAAGACCCTTACTAAGGTTTAATAACCAGTATTGTTATACCATCATTGATGTTAGCACTGGGTTAAGTAAAGCCAAGGCATTCCATAAACCTAACCAGGCAACAGCCATATATACTTGGACATGGGTTGCCCAACATGGCATGCCAACAGTGGTCACATCATACCAGGGAGTGCACTTCACAGGAACATTAATACAACATTGGGCAAAAATAATGGATATACAGTGAGATTTTCATCTGCCATATAACCCTACAATGGCAGGGCATGTGGAGAGATTTTTTGGGTTATTAAAAACTAAATTGAACTCTCTAATAAGGACTCCTTTAAAAAAAGGCTTTAGACAGGAGTGAGATAGAAGTTCAAGGTAGTTTTAATCTGCATTTCCCTGATGACTAGGGATGTAGAACATTTTTTTAGATGTTTATTTGCCATCTGTATTTCTTCTTCTGAGAACTCTCTATTTAGTTCCATAGTCCTTTTTTAATTGGGTTTGATTTCTTGTTTAATTTTTTGAGTTCTTTGTATATCCTAGATACTAACCCTCTGTCAGATGTATAGCTGGCACAGATTTTCTCCCATTCTGTAGGTTGCCTCTTTGCTCTATTCACAGTGTCCTTAGCTGTACAAAAGCTTTGTAATTTCATGAGATCCCAGCAGTTGATCTGTGTTTTTATTTCCTGAGCAATTAGGGTTATATTCAGAAAGTCTTTGCCAAGACAAATATGTTGAAGGGTTTTCCCTACTTTTTCCTCTAGCAGTTTCAGAGTTTCAGGTCCGATATTAAAGTCTTTGTTACATTTGGACTTGATTCTTTTTTTTTTTTTTTTTTTTTTTTTTTTTGGTTTTTCGAGGTAGGGTCTCACTCTAGTCCAGGCTGACCTGGAATTAACTATGTAGTCTCAGGGTGGCCTTGAACTCTCGGCGATCCTCCTACCTCTGCCTCCCGAGTGCTGGGATTAAAGGCGTGCGCCACCACGCCCGGCTGGACTTGATTCTTGTGCATGGAGAGAGATAAGGATCTATTTTCATCCTTCTACAGATACATATCCAGTTTTCCCAGCACCATTTGCTGAAGAAGCTGTCTTTTCTCCAATGGGTATTATTGGCATTTTTGTCAAAGATCAGGTGGCTATAGCTACCCGGACTTACATCAGGGTCCTCTATTCCTCTGTTCCATTGATCTACATGTCTGTTTTTGTTACTATGGCTCTGTAATATAGGTTAAAATCAGGTATTGTGATGCCACCAGCCTTATTTTTGTTGCTCAAAATTGTTTTAGATATCTGAGTTTTTTGTGCTTCCAAATGAAGTTTTGGATTTTTTTTTCTATTTCCGTGAAGAATGCCGTTGGAATTTTGATGGGGATTGCATTAAATGTGTAGATTGCTTTGGGTAGGATTGCCATTTTCACAATATTGATTCTTCCGATCCAAGAACAGGGGATGTTTTTCCATTTCCTAGTGCCTTGTGCAATTTCTTGCTTGAGTGTTTTAAAGTTGTCCTTGTAGAGATCCTTCACTTCCTTGGTTAGGTTTATCCCAAGGTACTTTATTTTTTTTGATGCAATTATGAGTGGGAGTGATTCTCTGATTTCATCCTCTGTGTGTTTGTTGTTAGCATATAGGAAGGCTACTGGTTTCTGTGTGTTTATTTTGTATCCTGCTACATGGCTATCTCACTCCTGTCAGATTGGCTACCATCATGAAAACAAATGACAATAAATGCTGGTGAAGATGCAGAAAAAGAGGAACCTTTCTACACTGTTGGTGGGAATGCAACCTGGTCCAGCCATTGTGGAAATCAGTGTGGAGGTTCCTGAGACAGCTAAATATAGATCTACCATATGACCCAGCTATACCACTCCTAGGAGTGTATCTGAAGGACTCATCTCACTACCTTAGAGATACTTACTCAACCATGTTTATTGCTGCTCTATTCACAATAGCTGGGAAATGGAACCAACATAGATGTCCCTCAACTGATGAGTGGATAATAAAGATGTGCCACATTTACACAATGGAGTTCTACTCAGTGGTAAAGAAAAATGAAATTATGAAATTTGCTGGAAAATGGATGGATCTGGAAAGGATTATACTTAGTGAGGTAACCCAGGCCCACAAAGCCAAATGTCACATGTTCTCTCTCATATGTGGATCCTAGCTACAAATGACTGGACTTCTAAGTGAGTAAAAATAAAACTCAGTAGCAGAAGCCAGTAAGCTAGAAAGGGGATATAAAGGGAATAGAAAGGGAGGAAGGGGGGATTTAATAGGATGGTACTGTATATATATAAGTAGAAGGACAGATTGATGGAGGTGAAAAGCCCTAAGTGAGGTCAGAGGAAGAGATTGATTAAAGGAATGGTGGAGGCAGGGCTAATCAAAATCTAAGAGGATATTAAAACATCATGTGGAAACAATTAAAGAAGTTGTCAATAACAATAATAAACAAGTAAAAAAAATGAGAAGTGACAGAGGAATGCTCAGCACTGAAATGTCTCAAACCTACCTTCCAAGGCTCAGGGTCCATTGCAGAAGAGGGGGCAGAAAGAATGTAAGAGCCAAAGGAAGAGTAGGACTCCTTACAACGTGCTCCTCCAGACACAAAATGGCCTGAATATCCATGACCTCACAGTGCCTGACACTACCTACATAAGACCATCATAAAAGGCAGAAAAGATCATGACATCAAACTGAAAAGAGAGACTGATTGAGAGGGGGAGGAGATATGATGGAGAGTGAACTTTCTAAGGGGAAAGAGGGGGGAGGGAGGGAAATAACATGGGATATTGTCTACAATTAAAGAAATTGTCAGCTGGGCATGGTGGCACATGCCTTTAATCCCAGCACTTGGGAGGCAGAGGTAGGAGGAACCCCTTGAGTTCAAGGCCACCCTGAGACTACAAAGTGAATTCCAGGTCAACCTGAGCTAAACTGACACCCTACCTCGGAAAACAAAACAAACAAACAAACTTGTCAATAAAAATAAAAATAATTTTAAAAAACAAATAAAAATATAAATAATCAAAATTCAAGATAGTGTGAATAAGACTTATGTAAACCTACTTTTTTGAATAATGGCACATCCGGAAGCTGTAGACTGTTACTAGAAAATTTTCAGTGCCTGGGATAGGACACCTTCCAGTGAGTTGTTGACCAAGGAGGCCCAGGTAGCCTCCAAAACATTAAAGGCTATTGCCAAAGCCCTTGGTTGCCCTTGAGAAACAGATGATAAGACCCTGTTGCTAAAGATATATCTTGCCTGAAAGGCAAGGTCACTGAGAAAGCAAGCTGGTGCTGAGCAGAAAACATTCTCCCTGTAGATCAGCTAACTGAATGCTGGAAAAAAGCTGCAGTGCATGCAGCCCTATGGGAGACAGAAATCATCAACAGTGAAAGCAGTGGAAACTGAAAATTCAAGTTTGGCCATTACAGGCCCAATGACTGAACTGGTACAATAGAGGCATGTCTACTCTTGGGGTAACCAACTGCTTCAAATTGGACTGAAGGCCCTCTCTATGGGAGGGAATACATACCTGGTGCTGAAAAACCTAAGGAGGTCATGAGCCTTAGGGGTATAAAGCCTGCTCTTGTCTGGCTAAATGTATATATTATTCCCACCAAGCTGCCCTGAAAGCATTACAGTTAATGTTCATATTCACATATTAATGCTACTCTCACTTCTGGTTAGAGAAGTTTCTCTTTTCAGATGGCAATGACCACTGGGATGACCCAAAAGGCAACATAGTGCTGAGAAGAAGGGATGGAGGAGTGCCCAGCACTGAAAAACCTCTCTCACACCCTCCAAGGCTCAGGGACCATTGCGGAAGAGGGGGCGGATAGAATGGAAGAGCCAAAGGAAGGGTATGACTTCTTACAATGCAACTGCCTAGACAGAAATTGGCCTCGATATCCATGACCTTGCAGTGCCTAGCAATACCTTCACAAGACCCTCATAGTAGAAGAAAAAGATAATGACTTCAAATTAAAAGAGAGAGTAATGGAGAGAGGGAGGGGATACGACGGAGATTGGAGTTCTAAAGGGGAATGGGGGAGGGGAGGGAAATATTATATTTTTTTGTATGTAAGTATAGAAATTGTCAATAAAAAAATTGTCAATAAAAATAATTTAAAAACAAATAAACATATAAATAAATAAATAAGGCTTTAGATATTGCTTACTATGAATTAAATTCCCATTACAGACAAAACCGCCATAGCCCCTTAGAAGTGTATGGTAAAGGGAGTGTATATGTACCAGCGACTGAAAAAACCCCAACACCAATTATCCCTTACAAGATAATGTGGCAAAACAACAACACCCTCCTCTCTCCACAAGAAATGGCCCCGGGACATGGGAACACTAATCTGGACCAGCGGAGGGAGCTTTATGGATGACAAAAATTAAGGACATCACCACAAGGAATTAAATTATGTGTCCCAGCACAATGATGTTTATACTGAGGGCACTCACCATCCTTCTCATCTTTTCTATTTTAGTTACCTTGATGGGGCATTATACCTTCTGCAGATTCTATAGCAAGAATAGTAACTACTGGGCTGGAGAGATGGCTTAGCGGTTTAGACACCTATCTGCTAAGCTTAAGAACACTGGTTCCAATCTCCAGGTCCCACGTTTAGCCAGATGCAAAGTTATGCAAGGACGCAATGCTGCACTTGCCCACAATGGGGCACATGCATCTGGAGTTCATTCACAGCAGCTGAGAGGCTGCTGGTATGCCCATTCTCTATCTGTCTCCCTCTCCGCCCCCGCCCCCGTCTCTCTCCAAAAAATACCCTGTGCTTAATATATGCATTTATGTCACGTGTATCATACTTACAACCACCCCAGAGGTACTATTGACAATACTGCCACTGCTACTGCATCATGGACACAACTGAAATTTCCCATGGGGAAACATGTTCACCAGGATCCAGAAGGACAAGTGTTGGAATCATTACCACTTTGCTTTGAATGTCACGTTCTGCAGGCAATGATTCTGCATTAAATATGCATATTGCCAACACCGTGGGTCTGCATGTGTATTATTCTTACTGTGACCATTATAGGAAAGCCACAGCTCAATATAATCCACTCTTTAGAACAAATATATTTGAAATCAGTAATACTAATATTTATGATGAAAATCACTTGAGATGCCATACAACAGAACTTTAGAGGCAGGTGACTTCTACTTCAGCCATATATGAGGAAGACTGACCTTCACACATGAAAAACCAACTCTCTTAGATGTGTCAAGAATGGTGCAAACAAGATAGCCTTCAGTTGGGATGATGGACCAATTGTTCACATGTAAATATGATACAAAATTTCTTTCAGTATTTTTCGCATCCTGGTTTGCCCAGATGTTAGATCCTGACTATGATTATGATTATTATGGTGATTATTATGAATATAGAGATGCAAAGACCACAGGGTCACTGATAATGGAGACAGAAGAGCAAACAACAAAATCGGCAACAATAAGTCCATGGCGAGATGAACACTTTAAACTACCGCAGAGCCTTAAATGGATGTCCATACCTGTCCAGATGAACAGTGGGCATCATACCCTACACTGAACAACACCAACTACATGATTCTATGTGTAGTTGTCATCCCCAACTTACCATATTATGGTAAGATATGGATGTGACCAACACATCTTTTTCTCTTGTCACAGATGGGTGGAAGATGCTGGCTCTAGGGACTCAGCGTTATACATTTCTAATCATATTGATGGATCCTATTCCCTATTCCTACATGACTTACAATGTTGAGACTAAGAATGCACTGGAAGGATGCCAATCTCTGGACATGTTATGCCTGGTGGCAATAGCATTGCCAGGCTGGACCAACACAAACACCATGATAAATGCCTATCCTGCAATTGTATGCCTAAGCATACCCTACCATGCATGGGAAGGTGACATGTTCTAAAATATGGACATATACATTTTTGGGGATTGAAAGGAGGGGATATTCTGATATTCTCCAATAACCTTACAGCAACATATAGAGGAGAAAATGTGATGACTGTCAACAAGGACATACCATGGCAAGTAGTGACTCATGATGACAGGTATAAAAACATACACAACCTGACTATGCATTCCACTCAAAAATTTTGGTGGAACAGATCAAGAATTAATTCTTCCTTTGACTGAAAAGGTACTCCAGTGTACTGGCTTTCTAGACAAAATGAATACTTTCAACCCATAATTCTTGCTACAAAATGTGGGAAGCAAAGCATAATTACAAGCTGAGATCATTGTTGATGTACTTCTTTGACCCTCTTTGACATCACTGACCAGATACTGGTGTCTTACATTGGTAACAGGACAACATTAGGGATGTCTACATTTGTAAATTTGTAAATCTGCACCATTTCAGATCCCAATGGATGTACATTTGCACAATAAAATAGTTGAATATTAGTCATGCAGTGTGTCACATTATATTATATGTCTACAGTGGGATATATCATCCCACATTTGGAATTCAGGCAATGGGCACCTCTAGTTGGACTGGGATACAGACAGGGAGACCAGCTCATGGAGACAGATATTGTAGAGACAAGATACTCAATTAAGAAAGCAAATCACAGAACCATAAAATGGTGGAATACAGCAGGAATGAAGTTTGGAACCAGACTACAAGTTTTTAAATATCATCACAATCTTCCATATTACATCTACATGATTCTCCCTCTAACACGAGTGAGAAAATGGGGCATCATGAATCTGGTGATGCATACTCTGTACATTAATACAACCCAACTAATCCTTGACATTGGACAAGTATTTCAATTTTAATTCCATATGGATTTTCCAAATTTCCTTTGACTCTTGCTACATAAAAGAGGATGGCAATACACCATACATCATTGACAGAGAAGGATTCAATGAATCTCACAGGTTCTTTACTGCACATTATAAACCCTCTGTCCTGCTAGCACATCGAGTAGGATCAAACTCAACCATTAGTGAAGCACCAGTGTTAGTACCAGACTTTCAGTACTAGCAAGATTAATTGTTCAACCTAGAATCCAACTGATCACCATAACGTTCAACCTTTGGACATGGTTCCCACCAGAAGAACTCTGCCCAGAGGACAGCACATATACACTCCCAGTTTTCTCCAATTCCTCTGCTATTAGATGGTCAGCAATAAACCCATTTCAAATTTTGTCAGTCGAGCATTTATAGCAGGAGTGGCATCAGGAGCAGGCATTGCCTCAGCAATGCTATCCCCAATACAAGCAGATATCAAACATCTGCCTGCAGAACAAGCTCAGGTTATTTTAGCACTTTTGGATGCCCTTCACACCACAAAAGCACTATTGATGCAGATGCAACTGGAAATGAAATTATTGCAAGAGTACATCAACAAATATGCTGAATATATCACTAGACACAATGATGCACTTGATTAGTAATAAC
This sequence comes from Orientallactaga sibirica, assembly GCA_036365145.1. NCBI lineage: Eukaryota > Metazoa > Chordata > Mammalia > Rodentia > Dipodidae > Orientallactaga > Orientallactaga sibirica. Next base: position 110,233 of record JAEOAD010000060.1, read on the forward strand.
AAACAACTTGAACAATGTACCCAATGCAACTCATGCTGAATAGGCTTGAGAGTGTACTTAGCATTTTATTCACCACAGGACTGGGAGCAGAAGTTGCAGTCTTTAAATCCATCCTGGACAGCAGCCAAACATCACATTGTGAACATGGTATATGTAAAATACATTACCTACAAGTATTTGCTGACAGAGCAGTCCAAGCATACATGACTAAAGCACTCCTGCGATGACTGGGTAACAGATTCATCCAACCCATTTGATCGTTTCTATGGGCCAACATATCCAAGATGCAGCATATTATCCCTTGGATGATACACTCCACTTGGGTGCCAACACTTATGTTGCTATGAAACCACTACTAACAGATATGCAGATGTCTGGAGTCTCCCTGACCATCTTTTCAGACAGACTTGAGGACCTCGGAAATTTGGCATTCTTGGTGTGCAACATGAGCAACTTCTTTATCACCACTTCACCACTTTCTACTACATTCAGACTTATAAGAACCAATCTACTACAGTACCTGGAGGATGTTTTCTCATCACAGGTGCTTATAAAGTAACTGCACACTTTGATTCCTCCAATGTCATCAACATCTCAACAATCACAATCCAAGAACACATATTCAACTCAACCAAGTCCTTTGAACCCAAATGATTTCAAGATGAACATTATTTCCAAAGTGTTAAAGAATCAATCAAAAGACTAATTTCCATTTTGCAACACAATCAAAAACAGCTCAACAATATGGATAACTCCTTTCATCAATTATTCCTGAAAATGGATGCAAACATGGACTATGTGAACCATATTGCACATGTCTTACAGACAGACAACCCTGGCATGGATAAAGTACACAAAGTGGGACACTGTTCACTTTGGGACATGTTAGAATGTATTGTGCATTTAGAATTCACATATATATGGACTTGGAATCCTTGGCACTGGGATAAGGAAGTATTTTATGCTATACTCATGGTCATCATGGCCTATATTTGAATTAAGATACTATTTCTCCTTTTCAGACATACAGCTACATGAACCTTCAATAGGAAAGCATCAATCCTCACCATCAATATCTGGAGAAAATATGCAGAACTTGAGTAGCTTCAATTCCAACCAAAGATTCTGCCTGAATTGGCTGGGTCATGCTTCTTCTGACTTGGACTGAAACACTGCCTCATGCACAACATACATACATACATACATACATACATACATACATACATACATACATACATGGAGGGGAGTTCATTACAACAGACATTAAGTACTTGGTGTTGTGGGAGGCTCCCATGAAGTATTAGGAATTCCTAAACAGTAGACTGAGAATTCAGAGCAAGCCTGGTCAGTGGAAATCAAGGAGGAGTGGCTGGAATAAAATCAGAGTAATGGTAATTTAGGACACAGGCAGGAAAGCCAAGGGGTTTCTTATGTTATCTCTGCTTCTGTGTCTGGAGTGCACTACAGAGTCAAATGAAAAGCTAAAAGAAAGGGTTAATTCAATTTAATCCTCCTCAGAATGAAAAAGAGCAAGGACACAGAGTCAGGTAGGTCATTACAGATTGGCCCAACTAGGTTAGAGCTCCAGGTAACAGGTTAATTTTACTAACATGTTTTCTTCACCATGACAGGTCCTGCTTCTATGGGACATGGGCATCAGGTCAAAGTGACAGTTGATATCCAAGGCTTGTGGAATAGAGATAAATTTTTTATAGCATAACTAAAAAATGTGTGTAAGGAAAATCTAAGAGAAAAACCAAATAGAACACCAGACTTGATCTGTATAGACAGACCATTTATTGAGAGAACCAATGAGGGGCAGCAGCATTTCCATGGAATGAAGGCGGAAGCACTGAGTCAGGATGGAGTTCAAACTTATAAGGTGGATTCTAAGACAGACAAACTGAACCAGTTGCAGGTCCAAGGGAAGTAGATAAGGACTGGAGTTATTTTCTGAGCTAAAGGAAGATTATCAGTCAGGGGAATTGTTGGGCCTATCAAGACTGAATGCCTCCCTGCTTCTTTATGGCCTTTTAATCTTAAGGTTAGTTGTTAACTGTTTAGTTCCCTCTAGTTTTCAGAGAAGGCTATTAATCCTTCAGACTGGACTCTGGAAGGATAAAAAAGATTAAGGAGAACTGGGGATGAGTGGGGCACTTAGGGGAGGACTGCATGGGCCAGAACATGAAGAGCTCTCTCAGACTGCTTCCTGCTGGGGGGAGGGGCAGTAGATCTCTCAAGGTGTCTCACGCAGTTCTGTGGAGGTTGGGTGTCCAGCAGCTGATATTCAGTGGCCATGAAGATTTCAGTGATTCACTGTAGGCATGTATTCTGTCTTGGAGGAATTCAGTGTGGTATCTGAGTATGCAAGTACCAAAAGAAAGGGTGAATATTATCATAATCATGGGAAGAAAGTACATTTCAGAGACAGGAGAGGTTTAACTTGAAGGTAGTAGAGCTGTGATTTTTTTTTGTTTGTTTTTGTTTTTGTTTTTTTCGAGGTAGGGTTTCACTCTGGTCCAGGCTGACCTGGAATTAACTATGTAGTCTCAGGGTGGCCTCGAACTCTCAGCGATCCTCCTACCTCTGCCTCCCGAGTGCTGGGATTAAAGGCGTGCGCCACCACGCCCGGCTGTGATTTTTTTTTTTTTTTTTTTTTTGAGGTAGGATCTCACTCTAGCCCAGGCTGACCTGAAATTCACTATGTAGTCTCAGGGTGGCCTTGAACTCACAGCAATCCTCCTACCTCTGCCTCCCAAGTGCTGGGATTAAAGGCATGCACCATCATGCCTGGCAAGATTTTTTTAAAAACTTAGAACAATAGGTATTCTAGCTGATCACAGACAAATGTCAGGTCACATGCAGAGAAATAATATTATTGGCCATTAAAAAGGCTAATAACTAAGCCTGGCGTGGTGGCGCACGCCTTTAATCCCAGCACTCGGGAGGCAGAGGTAGGAGGATCGCTGTGAGTTCGAGGCCACCCTGAGACTACATAGTTAATTCCAGGTCAGCCTGGGCCAGAGTGAGACCCTACCTCGAAAAACCAAAAAAAAAAAAAAAAAAAAAAAAGGCTAATAACAACTCAAAATATTATTGGCTCTGGATTGGCACCATTTATTTCTCCACAATTGCTGCAGTCTGACCCCAGGGAAGGCTGGTGGGATCCCTCCCTGCGGGGGAGTGACCATCCTCTCATGGAGCGGGTCTGCCTTGCATTGGGCCCACTACATCCCCCGTGCAGGCTTAGGCAGGAGCCGTGCTTGCTGGAGCCAGAGCCGGAGCCAGAGCCATAGCCAGAGCCATTAGGGTCTTCCTGTGCCTCTGCCAATGGGCTAAACACATTTTTTTAAAAATATTAAAGCAGATTGGGACATTATTAGAAATTGTCTTATAAATTCAGTATGGGACACATCTAAATTAAAACATAAATCTTGGGACTGTTTTTCTGTTAATAGTCCCACAGAAGCATAGAGAGATAAAGTAAACTTAAAATCGTTGCAAATTCTTATAAGTCCCCATCTATTCACAGCAACTTGGTATTGATCCTGAGATTCCCTGTACCTGCAGCCTCCTGGCTTTGCAATGCAGGGAATCTAAGAAAGAGCCTCTTTTTTTTCCCTCTAAATTCAAGGGAGAGTTTTGGACTTCCCTCAGGACTACAAGGCAGCTTTCTGATCCTGTCATTTTACAACTCTTTAAGAGTAGGAGAAATTTTTGCCTATAATCTTAATTACTTTTAGTGTTCCCTCTTGGGGACACTCAACAGTAAAAATTGGCTCTACTGTCTAGTACAGTGGGCTTGGTGGAGAACATCACCCACCCACCATGAATGGCACTATTCAGAACAAAAATCATTCTACGTCCTTAGCGCTGTGAGCCACATACATATTCGAATACACACATTCATTTCAAGTGCACTTTTCATATAGACTCCAGACAACCATTTTCCCCCTTACAATTCATTCATTCATTTAGAAGCTATGTATTTTCATTTTAAATTTCTATTCTATTTACAACTCCAGAGACAAAAAACAAACCTCGTTAGTGGGAGCATAATAGAGCAGAGAGAAGCTGTGCATACAGAGTGAAAATTTTCAGACCATTTTCTGTACTTGGCAGAAGTTTTCTAAATCAGTGAGAATTTGCACATCAAAAGTACTTTATTTAGGCCATTTGGATCCATTGCATAGAAAGATCAGACAGGGAGGCAGGGAAAGAGCAAAACAAGGGTGAGAGAAAGGAGCCAGTGCTTAAGCTGGGTTTACACAGAATACCAATATGACCTTCTGGCCCATTAGGGTGTTTGTTTAGGGCCTGCACCTACCACATGGGCAGAGGCTGTACAGGTCATAACTGTCGGCTTTTTAGCCTGTTAGTGGGCAAGGTGGTCATCTGTGCTCCTGATGGCGAAAGCAGTTAGCAGTGAAGATGAAGCCTCAGGAGTGAGAGGAGGGAGGAGGAGAGTGTCCTGAGATGGTGCAACCAAACCAAAAGGTGCCTCTAAGGGTGTGGAAGACCAGACAGTGAGAAACCTGAGGTGTCAAGAGTGTGTCTTTCTTGAGACCTGGGATTGGGCCAAGAAGCACAAGATGGTACAGCTTCCACCAGGAGGGATTAACCACAGAGCAGGCCAACCTGAGAGGGGCACTTATGGAGAAGGAGGGAGGAGACAAGAGGAGAAGAGTGAGGCTGAATTGTGGTGGGTGTTGAAAGCCGGTACCAGGCAAAGATGGTCTGAAGCCATGAGAGGGTAGGCAAATGGCATTTCAGTGGTTTGGTCAGGGGAAAGGAAGTCTGGCCATCCAAGAGGGCAACAGGAAGCCTCCTATCTGAGTCAGGGAACCAGATGTGAGGTTCAGGAGTGACCACGACCACACAAACCACTCTGAGGCAAACATGATAGCTTTTATTCAGGTAAAGCATGAGCTGCCAGGGCCGGCTCACAAGAGAGGAACACAGGCCCTAAACAACAAAAAAATTTAAAGAGATAAACATTCCAGATAGCAATACTTAGGAGAGGCATTTAAATCATCTCCATTTACTATTCTAGCCTGTAATCTGGGAAAGAAAAGTTGTTTTTCACATAATGTTTACACTACCTCCATATTTTATCATACAACATCTCCAAAGATAATACAATTACCTGCTCTTTTTAAAGCTCATGGTTCCCTAGGTCTACTTGTAGAAACTACTAAAAGTCTCCAAACTTGCTTTAGGAACCCAGCTTAATTTTGTTTGTGCTAAGAAGCTGTTCTCATTCTGGGGAGATTGTTCAGTGGCTAAAGGCACTTACTTGCAAAACCTGCTCTCCTGGGTTCAATGACCACCTAAAAGCAAATGCACAAAGTGGCATATGCAGCTGAAGTTTGTTTGCAGTGGCAAGAGGCCCTGGCATGCCCATACCCTCTCTCACAAATAACTAAATAAAAATATGTTTAAAAAAGAAGTGGGAGCTGGTGAGATGGCTTTGTGGTTAAGGAGCTTGCCTGCGAAATCTAAGGACCCATGTTTGACTCTCCAGTTCCCATCTAAGCCACACGCACAAAGGTGTGGCAAGTGCAAGGCTGCACATGCCACTAGGTGGTGCAAGCATCTGGAGTTCAATTGCAGTGGTTGAGGCACTGGTGCACCAATTCTATTTCTCTCTTCCTCCCCTCCCTCCCTCCTCTCCTCTCTCTCTCTCTCTCTCTCTCTCTCTCAAATTAAAAAAGAAGCTGCTTTCCAAGTGATTGACATGTAGTTTTTGGTATCAAAAATATTTCTATTGCTTATTCTGCCCATTTGTCATGTTCTGTTCAATGTATAGCTTTGTTATCATGAAATGAGTTTAAAGTATACAAGAGAAAAAAGGTAAGATATAGAATGCATTGAAGAAATGCAGTGTCCTGTTTACATGCATTCTCTAAATCAATGAAATTTATGCACATATTTGAGTCTCAGCTCAGATCACAACAGTCAGAAGTGGAGAGTGAGTGCAGCCAGAGACCTGAGAGGAAGCGAACATGACTATTTAATGAGCTGAGACTTCCATTCAGTCCTTTCACCTCTGAGTTTGTTCCCTTGAGTGTCACTGGGAATAATACCTGCTTTGTAGCATCCTTACAAAGAAACAAATGTATATAAAGTTGCAAATACAGGCTTCCAATGGAAGCTAACTATTACCACTCATTAACATCTTAATGATTTAACTGGAGAGAGCTGTATCATTTTAATGATAAGAATGCTTCTGATTTGAGAATGTTTTCAGTGTCTGGGCATTCTTGCACAACCTGTTGGTCCACTAGCTATTGCTATCTGCAGTTGGTACTGATAGCCAGCATCCTGGAAAGTGATTTAATAATAGTAATCCTTTTTAAAAAAGTTTTTTTAATTGTATTTATTTTTGGAGAGAGACAGAGAGAGGACAGAGAGGGAGAAGGAGACAGATAGAGAATGGGCACGCCAGCAGTCTCTCAGCTGCTGTGAACGAAATCCAGATGTGTGCACCCCCCTTGTGGGCAAGTGCAGCATTGCACCCTTGCGTCATTTTTGCATCTGGCTAAACGTGGGACCTGGAGATTGGAACCCGGTTCTTAGGCTTAGCAGGCAGGCGCCTTAACCGCTAAGCCATCTCTCCAGCCCAGCAATCCTTTTTTTTAAAAGATAGTATTTTAAAAGTTAATATTAAGTTAGCATACAAAGTAATTGGTTACACATGACATCTTCATATATTTTATATGTCATTATACTGTCTTGTCATGCATTCATTATTCCTTCTTTTTCCTCCACAAGAACAGCAGGCCTTTTGGGAAATTTTGGTTGCTTTCTATGGTGGCTATGCTTTCATGTGTGTGTGTGTGTGTGTACATATGTGTGCAGGCAGACATGCATATATGCACATGTGTATGTGGAGGCCAGAGGACAACTGTGGATGCCATTCCTTAGACATCACCCATCTTATTTGAGACAGAATCTCTCACTGGCTTGGAGTTCACCAAGTAGGCTAAGCTCACTGGGCAATAAGTTCATGGATCCATACCTGTCTCCCCCTTTCTAGTGCCGGGATTACAAGTGGCATAACACCTGGCTTTTTTTCCTTAATGTAGGTACTGACAATCAAATTCAGATGTCATGTTTGTATGGAAAATATTTTACTGATTGAGCTCTTTTAAATGATATATTCTTTTTACTTTACTTTTTTTTCCCCCTTTGGGTTTTTGAGGTACGGTCTTGCTTTAGCCAGGCTGACCTGGAATTTCCTATGTAGTCTCAGGGTGGCCTCAAACTCATGGCACTCCTACCTCTGGGAGTAAAGGCGTGTGCCACCACATCCAGCTACTTTTTACTTCTGTGTCTTATTCTACCCACTGCTTTGTACTAATTGTGGTACTTCATAACAAAACTGTATCAGGAGGCCTTGGAATGCAAAATACAGTAAACCAGATTTGATCTATCTCAAAAGATAATTTAAAGGGAGTTTTTTTCATATGTACATGTGTGCGTTCTGCACTGTGAATATTCATATGTGTTTTTGGCCACACATGGGGGCAGGTCTCTCTGCACATGAATGTGGAGGACAGAAGTTGATGCTAAGTGTCTTCCTCTATTATTCATTACCTTAATTTTTGAAACAGGGTCTCTTACTGAGTCTGGAACTCACCAGTTAGGGTAGAATAGCTGGGCAGCAGTGCCCAGAAACTCTCCTGTTTCTGCCTCCTCAGCCCTTGGATTACAGCCACATGTCACTATGCCCAGCTTTTATGTGGGTACTGGCATCCAAACTCAAGTCCTCATGCTTGTGCAGCAAACAATTCACTGACTAAGACACATCTCCTTAACCTCTAAAAACATTCTTTATTATTTTCTCAATAAATGTTGATTTTTACTGAAATAGAGTCTCACTCAGTAGCCCTGGCTGGAACATGTTGTATAGCCCAGATTGACTTGAATTTGTAGTTATCTGCCTATCTGTCTCTGCCCCCTGAGTGCTTACGATTACAGTTGTGTGCCACCATGCTCTGTAGAAAGTTAATTTTTAAGAAATTTCTTTTATTCTAAACTGGTTGAGATGATTATTTTGATTCTTTACTTTTAGTGTGATGAATTACAGATTATTAAACTAACTTTAAGTATAATGGCATACAACAAATTGCAAATATTTAAGGTACACAGTTGATAGCTTTTGCCATATGTATACCTAGAAAAGCCATCACTGTCTTCCCCATAGTGAATCTATCTAGCTGTGACACTGAATATTTCTTCATCTCCTCAACAGCTCTTCCTCTCACCCTCCTTACTATTCCCAGGCAACCACTGAGCGAATTTCTGCCACTACATACTCATGACTGATTGACATAAATGTTAAATTCTTTTTTTCCTTATTAGTTATTTACATACTCAGTGTGTAGACAGCACATGTTGGTACCATCCTTAGCTTCTTCCCTGTCTTCCCCGCTCTGAAGACATCCTCATTGAGGATGCCAGTTATCCTCATGTGGCTTGTGGATCATTCATAGTGGGGGTATAGATCAGTTATGGGGAAGAGGCAATGTCTCTGTGCATAATGTCCCAACTTGTGGCTCTAACAATCTTTCCACCCCCTCTTTTGTGAATTTTCCTGAGCCATGTTGGGTTTGTTTTAGGACTACTTCAGTGATGTCCTGGGAGCCTCTGTGTCTCTGGATCTCTGGTTTGGTAGGAGTTGAGTGTTCATTGTGTCTATCTTCTTCACTCTTGTGCTGATACCAGGTTCATCAAGAAAAGCAGAACTTTTGCTTATTTCCCCAATTACTCTATGGTTTCACCTGGGGCCCTTGTGAGGTGCGATAGGCTGATCCTCCCCTAAGGTTCAGCATCCATCTGAAAAAGAGAAGCAAATTCTTCAATTGAGAGAGAAGTCAGAACCAGATAGATGGGATGGCCATTATGATTTTAGAGAGAATTTTATATCTGTAGGCCCTCTTATAGCCCACAATTATTGGGAGCTTGATACTGGAGAATGGGCTCATTTTTGGGGCATGGCTTTGACATGTTTCCAAGTTCCAGCTATGAGTTATATTCCACTGAGTGGATCTGTTAGCCAAATCAAGAGCAGTTGGTTACCCACCATGGCTGTGTGCCACTATTGCACTTGTTTGAGCATCATGTCAGGTTATTTATTGCTGAGTTGCTTCGACTATAAGTTGTTTGGACAGATGTTGGTTATTTTCCCCCAGTCACTTGTGTAGCACCTTCTGGCACTAGACAAGCTAACTATCTGGGGACTGACCCTCTTCCAGATTCCAGTCCAGTCACTCCATGTTCTGTCCCAATAGTATATGTTGTCTTCAGCAGTAGGGTCTTACCATTAACCTTTGGTGGGTCATCAAGAACTCTGACAGAAATCTGTCTTCCTTTGGGAAACTTGTAGGTCTCTGATCAACTGCTCATTGTGAAAGTTAACTGCAAGCTGGTACTGGGAGTTACAAGTCAGCACCAAGGAAGATGAAGGAAGAAAAATATAATATAGGGTAATATAATATTATAAGGTAATATAATAAAAGAGAGAGCAGAGAGAAGAGAGAAGAGAGGAGAGAGAGGGAGAGAAAGAGAGAGAGAGAGAGAGAAACAGGAAAAGATTAAGGTTAGTCTTTATGATGTTCTCTCCCGGGCCCTTTGGTTCAGGTGTTCACTCTACAGGCCTGCTGAAGGATCAATCTTTTAGCCTGTTGTTCAGGATATAGGATTTTATAGTACCATTTCCATTTGTGTCCCTATTTGTGTCCCCCCCACCCTTATCCTCCCCCCACCCTCACCTCCCTCACCACAGTTACCATCGCCTCCCATCCCACCCTCCCTATTGTCTGCTCCTCAAGGTGCTTATTAGGTATGATAGCATCTCAGGCAGATTCAGGTTAGGTGCCAGAGATGAGTGAGACCATGCAATGATTATCTTTCTGTGATTGGGTAAGGTCACTGAGAATGATCTGTTCCAAGTTTGACCATTTTTCTTCAAATTTCATTGTGTCATTTTTCCTTACTGCTGTGTAGAATTCCATACTGTAGACATACCACATCTTAGTTGTCCATTCATTTAATGATGGACATTTGGGTTGATTCCAGCTCTTAGCTATTATGAACTGAGCAGCTATAAACATGGTTGAGCAAATCTCTCTGATCTGGGGCTTGGAACTTTCAGGGTAAATACCCAGTAAGGGAATAACTGGACCTGTTAGTAGGTCTATCTCCATATTGCCTTCCATAGTGGTTGTACCATTTTACATTCCCACCAACAGTGAAAGAGGGTTCCTATTTCTCCACAGCCTTGCCAGAATTTGTTTTCATTAGTTTTTTTAATGTTAGCTATCCTTACTGGGGTAAGGTGGAATCTCATAATTGTTTTAATTTGCATTTCCCTGATGATTAGGGATGTTGAACATTTTCTTAAGGGTGTGTTTGCCATTTGTATTTCTTCCTCTGAGAACTCTTTGTGCAGTTCTCTGCTGCATTTTATGAGTGGGTTGTTTTACTTATCATTTAGCTTTTTGAGTACTTTGTAAATTCTACAAATTAGGCCTCTGTCAGTTGTATGGCTGGCAAAAATTTTCTCCCATTCTGTGGGTAATCTATTGGCTCTGGTTATTGTATTTTTGTCTGTGAAAAAACTCTTCAGCTTCATGAGATCCCAATGGTTGAGTGATTGTTTAATTTCCTGAGCTACTGGGGTTTTGTTCAGAAAGTCTTTTCCCACTCCTATATCATGGAAAGTTCCTCCTATTTTTTTTTCCAGTAGTAGCAGCGTTTCTGGTCTTATATTGAGGTCTTTGTTCCACTTGGACTTGATTTTTGTGCATGGCAAGATGTGTGGATCGAGTTTCATTTTTCTACATATGGTTATCCAGTTTGTCCAGCACCATTTGTTGAAGATGCTGCCTTTTTTCCAGTCTACATTGATGAAGTGTTTTTCAAATATCAAGTATCTGTAGTTACTTGACCCAAAGTCCAGGTCCTCTATTCTGTTCCATTGGTCTATATTCCTGTTTTTATTCCAGTACCATGTTGTTTTTATTACTATGGCTTTGTAGTATAGCTTTAGATCAGGTATGGTGATGCCTCCAAAGGAGTTTCTTTTGCTGAGGATATGCTTGGATAGCTGAGGCCTTCTGTCATTCCATATGAATTTTGAGATCATTTTTTCTATCTCAGTGAAGAAATAAGTTGGGATTTTTATTGGAATTTTGTTAAAACTATATAATGCTTTTGGTAAGATTGCCTTTTTCACAATGTTAATTCTGCCTATCCAGGAGCATGGGAGGTCTCTCCATTTTCTCAAGTCCTCCTCAATTTCTTTCTTGAATGTTTTTATGTTTTCATTGTATAGGTCTTTTACTTCCTCAGTTAATGTTATTCCAAGGTATTTAATTTATTTATTTTTGTTCCTATTGAACATGGGACAATGTTGCTTATATCCTTTTCTGTATCTTTGTCTTTTGCATATAGAAAGGCTACTGATTTTTGTGCATTGATCTTGTATCCTGCTACTTTGCTGAAGGCATTAATCACCTTTAAGAGTTTTGAGATGGAGGTTCTCAGGTCACTTACGTATAGAATCATGTCATCTGCAAATAGGGCTAGTTTAACTTCCTCCTTTCAAACTTGTATCCCTTTTACTTCTTTTTCCTGTCTTATTGCTTGAGCTAGGACTTCAACTACTATATTGAAGAGCAGAGGAGAGAATGGACACCCCTGCCTTGTTCCTGATCTCAATGGGAATTCCTCTGTGTCTCCCCATTAAGTATTACTTGTGCTTTAGGAGCTTTATATATAGCCTTTATTATGTTGAGATATAAACTGTCCATGCCTGTTCTTTCCAATATTTTGATCATGAAGTGATTTTGTATTTTGTCAAAGGCCTTGTCTGCATATATCAAAATGATCATGTGGTTTTTGTGTTTAAGCTTATTTATGTGGTGTATTACACTGACAGATTTATGTATGTTGAACCACCCCTGTGTTCCAGGGATGAAGCCTACTTGATCAAGGTGGATAATGCTTTTGATGTGCTGTTGAATTCAGTTTGCAAGGATTTTGATCAGGATCTTTGCATCTACGTTTATCTGGAAATAGGCCTATAGTTTTCTTTTCTTGTGGCATCCCTGCCTGGTTTTGGAATTAGGGTGATGGTAGCTTCATAGAAGGGGTTGAGGATCTTTCCCTGTTCTCTGATTATGTGGCACAATTTGAGAAAAATTGGTTTCAGTTCTTCCATGAAGGTTTGATAGAATTCAGCTGAGAATCCATCTGGTCCTAGACTATTCTTTTTGAGGAGGTGTTTGATTACTTCTTCAATATCAATGGGTGTGATAGGTTTGTTTAGGAGATTAATCTGCTCTGGGTTTAGCTTTGATAGGTGTATATGTCCAGGAATTCATCTACTTCCTCCATATTCTCCTGTTTTGAGGAGTAGAAGGTTTTTAAAAATGTTTTATCTATTTATTCATTTGAGACAGAAGCGGGTGGGGGGGGGGAGAGAATGGGCACACTAGGGTGTCTAGCCACTGCAAATGAACTCCAAATGCATGTGCCCCCTTGTGCATCTGGCTTATGTGGGTCCTGGAGAGTTGAACCGGGATCCTTTGGCTTTGCAGGCAAATGCCTTAACCGCTAAGCCATCTCTCCAGCCCAAGTAGAGGTTTTTGAAATAAGTCCTGATGATTCTCCAAATTTCACTTATGTCTGTTGTGATCTCTCCTTTTTCATTTCTAATTTTGTTACTTTGAAGGGTCCCTTTTTTTCCACTTGATCAAATTGGCCAGGGGTTTATCAATCTTGTTAATTTTTTCAAAGAACCAGCTCTTTGTTTCATCAATTTTCTTAATTGTCTTCTTAGTTTCCAATTTGTTAATTTCTGCTCTGATCTTTATTATTTCTTTCCATCTGGAGCTTTTCAGATTGGCTTCTTCTTGTTTTGCCAATGCCTTTGGGGGGATGGTTAGGTTATTGATTTGGAATCTCTCTGTCTTTGTTATGAAGGCGTTTAATGCTATGAGTCTCCCCCTAAGGACTGTCTTCATTGTGTCCCATAAATTTTAGTGTGATGTGTTCTCATTGTCATTCAGTTCTTGAAATTTTGCCAATTCATACTTTATTACATCCACCACCCATTTATTGTTTAAAAGTGTGTTTTTCAGTTTCCAGGAGCTGGAGGGATTCCTGGTGTACCTTTTGTGGTTAATTTCTTAGTATTACAGCATTGTGGTCTGATATCATGCAGGAAATTATGTCAATTATCCTAAATATATGGAGGCAGGCTTTGTGGCCCAAAATATGATCTATTTTAGAGAAGGTTCCATGGGCTGCTGAGAAGAATGTGTAATCAGTAGATTTGGGGTAGAATGTTCTGTAGATGTCTGTTAGGTCTAATTGCTCTATGGTGATGTTGAGCTCTTTTACTTTCCTATTAATTTTCTGTTTAGATGATCTATCTATTGCTGATAGTGGAGTATTGAAGTCCCCAGCTATGATGGTGTTGGTGGTTATTTCTGTTTTGTTGTCAAGTAAGTTTTGTTTTATGAATTGTGGTGCACCTGTGTTTGGTGCATAAAGATTGATGATTGTGATATCCTCTTGTTGGATTGTTACCTTGATAAGTAAGAAGTGGCCTTCTTTGTCTTTTTTGATTACTTTTGGTTTGAAGTCTATTTTATCATATATTAGTATAGCCACACCTGCTTGTTTCTTATTTCCATTTGCTTGGAATACCATTTTCCACCCTTTCACCCTGAAAAGGTGTCTGTCTTTAGTGGTGAGGTAGGTTTCTTGAAGACAGCAGATTTTCTGATCCATCCTGTCAGGTTATGTCTCTTGATGGGTGAATTAAGGCCATTAATATTAAGAGTAATAACTGTGAATTTGATTTATTCCCTGCCATGTTGTGGTGGTTTGGTTTATTTATTTATTTATTTTGTGCCTTCTCTGAGTTTGGTTATTGTGATCTGCTTCTTGTAGACTCTTGAGGTTGGTTATTTGGTTCTTCTGTGTGGGGAATTCCCTGAAGTACTCTCTGTATATTTGGCTTTGTGTTCATATAATTGGGGTCCTGTACCCAGGGGAGTGGGGCTGTGGTGAGTTCACAAGTGGAGTTCCCATGCCTGGGGGTGAGGGTAGGGTGGGGTGGGACTAAACAAGTGAGTGGAGGAGTGAGTGGAGTTCCTGCTGGCATGGATGGTGGGATGTCATGAGGACCAAGCAAGTGGATATCCTGCAAACAGGGAAGGTGGAAGTGGGGTGGTTCAGGGACCCAAGGAGGGCAGGCTCAGAAGGTGGGGGTGGGGCCACATGGGACCAAGGGATTGGATTTCCCATAAGCATAGAGGGTGGGGTTTGGTGCTGCAAGGACTGAGTGAGTGAAGTTCCCCCAGATACAGAGGGTGGGGGTGGCGCAGTGGGGGGGACTGAGGAGAGCAGACATGGAGGGTGGGGGTGGGGCAGTGGGAGACCAAGGGAGGACAGGCAGGGATGGTGGGGGTTGGGCAGCATGGGGACTGAGTGAGTGAAGTTCCCGCAGGCATGGAGGGTAGGGGTGGGGCAGCATGGGGACCAAGTGAGTGAAGTTCCCACAGGCATGCAGGGTGGAGGTTGGATGGTGCAGGACCAAGTGATTGAAGTTCCCACAGGCATGGAGAGTGGGGCTGGGACAGCACAGGACCAAGTGAGTAAAGTTTCCGCAGACATGGAGGGTGGGGGTGGAACAGCATGGGTGATGGAGTTGCTTGTGGAGCTCTACATCAGAGGGAACCTAGCATGGAGGAACACTAGCCTGCTGGCTTGGGCCTGCTTATCTATTGCTGGAGGAACTTGCACTGGGACTGTGGCTAGGGTGGCTGTTTGAGGGGGGTTGGGGACTGGTGGGTCCCTGAGAGCATGGGAATCTGAGGATTCCCTGCTTTGGTCCTCCGTGCCCTCCCACCAAACCCTAATGAACCCTAAAAGTCTTGCCTTTCCTTCCACACCAGGTGAGGCTTGTTTTCACAGACACTATCTTGTCAGTCTCCACGATATAAGATTTTATGATACCAGTTCCATTTGGGTCCAGTTTTGTGCCCCCCCCCATCCTTATCCTTCCCTCCTGCCCAACCCTCCCTATTGTCCAGTACTCAAGATGCCTATTAGGCATGTCAGCATCGCAGGCAGATCCAGGTTAGGAGCCAGAGATGAGTGAGACCACATGACGATTGTTCTGTGATTGGGTGAGTTTGCTGAAAATGATCTGTTCTAAGTTCAACCATTTTTCTTCAAATTTCATTGTCATTTTTCCTTACTGCTGTGTAGAATTGCATCATGTAGATATACCACATCTTGGTTATCCATTCATCTAATGATGAACATCTGGGTTGATTCCAGTTCTATTATGAACTGAGCAAATCTCTCTCAACTGAGTGATGGAACTTTTAGGGTGAATGCCCAGTAAGGGTCTGTTGGTAACTCTATAGTCAACCTTTTTAGGAGTCTTCATAATTCTTTCCATAGTGGTTGTACCATCTTACATTCCCACCAACAGTGAATGAGGGTTCCTATTTCTCCACATCCTTGCCAGCATTTGTTTTCCTTTTATATTTTAATGTTTGCTATCCTTACTGGGATAAGGTGGAATCTCATAGTTGTTTTAATTTGCATTTCCCTGATGGTTAGGGATGTTATACATTTTCTTAAGTGTGAGTTTGCCATTTGAATTTCTTCCTCTGAGATCTCCCTATTTAGTTCTCTGCCCCATTTTGTGAGTCAGTTGTTTGATTTTTTATTGTTTGGATTTTTTTAATTCTTTGTAGATTATAGAAATTAGGCCTCTGTCAGTTGTATAGCCAGCAAAAATTTTCTCCCATTCTGTCGGTAATCTATTGGTTCTGCTTATGGTATATTTGTCTATGAAAAAACTTTTTAGCTTCCTGAGATCCCAATGGTTGAGTGATTGTTTAATTTCCTGAGCTACTGGGGTTTTGTTCAGGAAGTCTTTTCCCACTCCTATATCTTGGAAGGTTCGTCCTATTTTTTCTTCCAGTAGGAGCAGAGTTTCCTGTCTTATATTGAGGTCTTTGATCCATTTGTACTTGATTTTTGTGCATGGTGATATGTGTAGATCAAGTTTCTTTTCCTGTATATGGTTATCCAGTTTGTCCAGCACCATTTGTTGAAGATGCTGTCTTTTTTCCAGTCTACATTGTTAGGGCCTTTGTCAAATATCAAGTAGCTGTAGTTATTTGACCCAAAGTCCAGGTCCTCTATTCTGTTCCATTGGTCTATAATCCTGTTTTTAATACCAGTACCATGTTGTTTTTGTTACTATGGCTTTGTAATATAGCTTTAGATTAGGTATGGTGATGCCCTCAGAGCTGTTTCTTTTGCTGAGGATGTGCTTAGATAACTGGGGCCTTCTGCCATTCCATATGAATTTTTTTTAAGAGAGAGACAGACAGAGAGAGAGAGAGAGAGAAAGAGAGAGAATGGGTGTGCCAGCAGCCTCTCAACCACTGTGAATGAACTCCTGATGCATGCGCCCCCTTATGGGCCAGTGCAGCATTGCACCCTTGTGTCACTTTTTGCGTCTGGCTAAATGTGGGACCTGGAGATTGGAACCGGCATTTGTAGGCTTGGCAGGAAGGTGACATAACCACTAGGCCATCTCTCCATATGAATTTTGAGATCATTTTTTTCTATCTCTGTGAAGACAAATGTTGGGATTTTTATTGGTACTGAATTAAATCTGTATATTGCTTTTTGTAAGATTGCTATTTTCACAATGTTAATTCTTCCTATCCAGGAGCATGGGCGGTCTTTCCATTTTCTCAAGTCCTCTTCAAAACCAATGAGTGGTTTTATGTTTTCATTAAATTAACCACATATTTTCTTAAATAAACCCAATTTAGTCATTATATATTAGCTATGTTTCTTATATATTTCTGCATTCATTTTGCTTCTGTTTATAAATGAGATTGGGTTGTGATTTTTATTTCTACTAATGCCCTTACACTGTCTTGATATCAATGTTATCCTGTCCTCATAAAATGAGCTGGGATGTGAGGTATTTCATAGTCTCCTCTTGAACATTCCCTGGAAGAATTTGTGTGAGCTGGTGCCTTTTTTCCCCTTAAATTTTTGGTTGGAACCAACCACTGAAACTAACTGCACATAGAGTTTCCTTGGTGGAGTATTTAAATTGCTGGTTCAAGTTTCAGATAGAGATGAGACTGTTCATATTGGCTTCCTTTTGTGCTGTCAGTTTGTGAAAGATACATTCTTTGTTTGGAAGATGCATCCCTTCTTTGTGAGAAGCAAGGGAGGAGTGGGCTGGGCACTAACTTGATTACTGCCTGCCAGTATGCATGCTTTCCTGAATGAAACAAATTTTATTCATGTGTATCTGTATGTCTGGGAAAGTATGTGTATTTGTGCAGGTGCACATGCATGTGTGTGTACATGCCATGCATGTAGAGTCCAGAAGGCAGTCTTGGGTGACATTTTTCAGGACTGCTATATAACTTTTTTTGAGACAGTATCTCTCATTGTCTTGTAGTTCAACACTTAGTCTATCCAGCTAGCCAATGCACTCCAGGGATCTGTTTGTCTCCACCTCTCTATTTGATTTCATCAATATAGTTTAATATATAATATAGGGTATGCTATTAGGTACATGAAATGTATATTTGTTATTTCTTATTTAAAAAATATTGTAATTTTGACATAACCTATTTCTTGTGATGATTTTTCTTTAGTCACCTTTGCTGATACAGTTTTTGTAACATTGACACTTATTTTAACCATATATATATTTAACATCTCACAATATATTAAAATAATTGTGATATCCAGTTAAACTCAAATAAGTGTACAAACATGTTCCCCTTTCACTATTCTTTATTTCTTCTTGCATCTTTGGGCTTGGAATAAATATTTCTCTATAGAAAATAAAAACACCTTTTTTCCCACTCCAACATTAAGGAATAATTTCACTGGTGGGGAATTTTAGGTTTCTCTCTCTCTCTCTCTCTCTCTCTCTCTGTTTGGTTTGGTTTCTACTTTGAAGATATCATTCTGGGGGTGTAGCAGACAGCTTCAGGTTCACTGAGGTGAACTTCCAGATCAGGCATGATTATGGAGGAAGGGATATTTATTGAAGTTTACAAATCCAGGGGAAGTTCCGTAATGGCAGAAGAAGCTTGCCTGCCTTCACAGGACCAAACACAGACAGCAAAGCCACAAGCCAAAAGCCACACAGAACAGCACACCTCAGGAACACCAGCTAGGCACACTTTGCATATCTTTAGGTTGAAATCCTAAACCCACCACCACACCTTAGGGCTGGACCGTAAGATCCACCCAGTGACTCTGCCTCCAGCCAGATGGCTGTAGATGCAAACTACAAACTAATAAAACACTAATAAATATATTGGGGGCCATATATTCAAACTACCACATTCTGCCCCTGGCCGCCAATAGATTTTAAACCATCAAATATTGTAAATTGTACTCAGTCCAATTTCAAAAGTTCTCACAGTCTTGACCAACTTAAGATAGTGAGTCCTGTAAAATCAAACAAGTTAAATGCTGTCAACATACAAAGGCACAGAATAAACATTTTCAACTGGTATATTGCATAGCAAGGAGAGACTAGAACAATGCAAGCAAACATCAAACTTCTGCAGTTCAAGTTCAATATAACCAGAGACTGACAGTCTCCAAGTTTTCCAATTCCACCCCTCCAGCTGGGCAGAGCATTCAGGGAAAACTTCCATCCCAGGCCAACAGTGCACTCCATGGTAGCCCTTGCACAGTCCTGGTATATACAAAGCATCTTCAGGTCTCCATGCAAACTATGGTCCATCTTCCAAAAGCTCTTCTAGCCTATCAGGGCATTATGCCCTGCCTCATGCTGCATCTCAGCAGCAGCTCATGGAACCGTGTGCAATTCATGACCACTACACACATTTTTCATGCTTCCAAAACTAGTACCAGGTGTGCAGGACACAGCCATATTCTTAATTCAGGGATGAAATAATTCATAACCTTGAAAAGCAGGTTCCTTTTCCAGTAAACTCTTTCCAAAAGAGTTTGCATTTCTAACAGTCTTTCCTCAGGCATCTTCTCCATTGTTTTAATGTAAAGCAGTGGGGCCACCTTCCTTAAGATTGCTAATGTGTTTACGATAGCAGCTCCAGTAACCTAAAACCAGTTTCAGTGCCTCTAATTTTAACTTTGTTGAGGTTTAAAATCTTAAATCTCTCAGTCCAATATCTTTTTTTAAATTATTGTTTTTTATTGACTTTTATAATTACATACAAAAAAAACCCACCTGATATTTCCCTTCCCTCCCCCCATTCCACTTTAGAACTCGAGTCTCCATCATATCCCCTCCCTCTCTCCATTAGTCTCTCTTTTAATTTGATGACATCATCTTTTTCTTCTATTTTGAGGGTCTTGCAAAGGTATTGCTAGGCACTGCAAGGTCCTGGATATCGAGGCCAATTTCTGTCTGGGCAGTTCCATTGTAAGAGGTCATACCCTTCCTTTGGCTCTTCCATTCTATCCGCCCCCTCTTCCACAATGGTCCCTGAGCCTTGGAGGGTGTGACAGAGGTGTTTCAGGGCTGGGAACTCCTACATCCCTTCTTCTCAGCACTATGTTGCCTTTTGGGTGATCCCAGTGGTCATCACCATCTGAAAAGAGAAGCTTCTCGAACCAGAAGTGAGAGTAGCATGAATATGTGAATATGAACATTAAGTGTAGTGCTTTCAGGGCAGCTTGGTGGGAATAATATATACATTTAGTCAGACAAGAGCAGTACCAGGTATGTATTCCCTCCCGTGGAGAGGGCCTTCAGTCCAATTATGGAGCAGTTGGTTACCCCAAGAGTAGACATGCCACTATTGCACCTGTTCAGTCATTGGTCCTGTCTGGCCAAGCTTGAATATTCAGCGTCCACTGTTTTCACTGTTGATGGTTTCTGTCTCCCATAGGCTGCATGCAATGCAGCTTTTTCCAGCTTTCAGTTGGCTGGTCTACAGGGAGAAGGTTTTCTGCTCCACACCAGCTTGCTTTCTCAGTGACCTTGCTTCTCAGGCATGAGATATCTTCAGCAATAGGGTCTTACTATCTGTTTCTCTAGGGAAACCAAGGGCTTTGGCAAAAGCCTTTAATATTTTGGAGGCTACCAGGACCTCCTTGGCCAACAACTCACTGGAAGGTATCCCATCCCAGGTACTGAAAATTTTCTAGTAACAGTCTACAGCTTCTAGACGTGCCCTTATTCCAAAAAGTAATTTTACGTATGTCTTATTCATAATATCTTGAGTTTAGATTGACCCTTCCCCTACCCTTCTTGCCAAGCACATCAGTCCATTACAAATTTAACCTTGATCAAACTCTCTGGGCCTGTGCATCAGGATGTAGCCATACCTTATACCAGTAGCCCAGTTCCAACAAAGTCCTCTGTAGTCCTTCCTTCCCCTTAGAAAGCTCATAAGCCAAGCCTTGAAGTTCAATACTTAGCATTCTCAAACTCTCATCAGAATAGTCCATAAAACTTGGCTTACTACTCCAGAAGGTGTCTTCAATTGCAAGCACCAAGTCCATGCCTGTTCCTCCAAAACAAAGGTTCCAAAAGACCAACATCCACATGGTCAGGTTCATCTACAGCCTACTCTCAGTACCAACTTTCTGTAGCAGACAGCTTCAGTTTCGCTATGATGAACTTCCAGACCAGGCACAGTTATGGAGGAAGGGGTATTTATTGAAGCTTACAGATCCAGGGGAAGTTCTATAATGGCAGAAGAAGCTTGCCTGCCTTCACAGGACCAAACACAGATAGCAAAACCACAAAACCAAGTCACACAGCACAGCATACCTCATGAACTCCAGGTAGGCACACTTTGCATATCTTTAGATTGAAATCACAAACCCACCACCACACCTTAGGGCTGGACCCTAAGATCTGCCCAGTGTCTGCCTCTAGCCAGGTGGCTGCAGATGCAAATTACAAACTAATAAAACACTGAATATATTGGTGGCCATTTATTCAAACTACCACAGGGGGACAGACTTACAGTCAAGATCGTGGCCTCCTAACCAGCTTCAGCACTTCACCCAGGGCCCACATGAAACCACAGAGGAATTGGCAAGATGAGCAAGAGTGCTGCTTCCATGTTGAGCCTGACAATCATTGAGACAGGTGCTGAGTATCCTCAGCATTTACCAAAGCAGAAATCCAGAGGCTCATAACAGCTCATCACTGAAGTAGACTTAAAACACACTCAACACAGCTCAGGGAATTTTACAGAAGAGGGGACAGGAGGATTGTAAGAGCCACAGGTTGGGATATTATGCCCAGAGATATTGCCTCCCTGCAATAACTGCTGTTGCTCTCGCAGTGCATAACCTACAAGCCCATGGGGAATACTAGCAACCCCACCAAGGAGGGCCTTCAGCAGAATGGGTCCAAGGAGGAGGAAAATGATGGTACCTACATATAATGTGTCCATACAAAATATTTTCTTTAGAAATATATTAAATATTTTTAATATGTATTATTTATTTATTTGAGATAGAGAGAGAAAAGAGGTAGATAGAGAGAGAGAGAGAGAGAGAAAAGAGGTAGATATATATAGAGAGAATGGGCATGCCAGGACCTCCTGTTGCTGCAAACAAACCAGGTGCATGTGCCACCATGTGCTTCTGGCTTACATGGGTACTGGGGAATTGAACCTGAGTGCTTAAGTTTCACAGGCAAGTGCCTTAACTGTGCTAAGCCATCTCTCCAGCCCCAAAGTATATTCTTAATAAAAAAAAAAAACTCAACTCATGTACAAAAAAACACATGGGGCTGGCTTAGCAGTTAAGGCATTTGCTTACGAAGCCAAAAGATGGAGGTACAGGGCTGGAGAGATGGCTTAGTGGTTAAGGCACCTGCCTTCTAAGCCTAAGAACCCGGTTCCAATCTCCAGGTCCCACGTTTAGCCAGATGCAAAGTGACACAAGGGCGCAATGCTGCACTTGCCCACAAGGGGGCGCATGCATCTGGATTTCATTCACAACAGCTGAGAGACTGCTGGCGCGCCCATCTCTGTTTCCCTCTCCATCTCTGTCTTTCTCTCTCTGTGTCACTGTCCAAAAATAAATAAAATAATTTAAAAAAGATGGAGGTTCAATTCCCCAGGACCACATAAGCCAGATGCACAAGGCAGCACATGTGTCTGGAGTTTGTTTACGATGGCCCTGGCATGACTATTCCCACTCTCTCTCTCTCTCTCTGTCTTTATCTCTTTATCTATCTATCTATCTATCTATCTATCTATCTATCTATCTATCCATCTATCATCTTTCTATATGCTGTCTCTCTCTTTCAAATAAATAAAATAAATATTTTTTTAGAACTTGGGTGGACCACTGTAGAGTCTGTTTAGTGTGGAATGATTAATCTTTTTCTCTCTCTTTCTTCTCTCTCTCTCTCTCTCTCTCTCTCTCTGTGTGTGTGTGTGTGTGTGTGTGTGTGTGTGTGTGTGTGTGTGATTAAAAAATGGTTGGATCTATTGTAAAAAAAGATCATTCTATTGTATTTTTTTTTCTGGCTTCTTTTTATTCTTTTGAGAAGTTGGCTATCAGTGGTTTGTTTATTGTGCTTCTTCAAGTTTGGAGCTTCATTTGAATTGGTAGCTTTGGCCAATTTTAGGAAAGGTGCATAACCATCATCTTCTTAAATAAATACTGCCTCTTTCTCATTCTTTTATTTTTCTAGCTTCTGGACACCCAAGGATGGAGCCTAGCAACCTACCTGATCCCATTCTTTGTACCTTTGTCTTGTAACTTGCTTCTTTACTTTGCACATTGCATCTTTGGTCAAGAATATAATTTCTGAATGTGCTTTGACCCTTTCCTTACATGATTCAGGTCTCTGATCAGGCTTTTTCACATCACTTTTTCAAAATTGTCATTTAGACTTCTCTACCCATTGTGCTCTAACCATTTAACAAGTTGTAATCTTCACATTACTAGTTACAGTATGACATGGCATGCACTTAATAGTCTCCCAGCTACCTCCTGCCTCTGCAAAGATCAGAGAAAGTAGCATGTTTCAGAGAAGGAATAAATGAAAGATGTTTCAATAATGGACTTAGGATGATAGGTGGTGATGAATCAGACAAGGATAAATCCCAAACTAAGCAAGGATTTTAATTTTTGTCATCTATTACATGTTTTTCTGAATATGAAGTTAGTGTAATTGATCATATTTCCATCCATCAATGGCAAAATTGAACATTAATATGTCAGAAATATTACTTTCATAACTAAAAATTTTTAGACATGTAATTTTAGGGTTTTGAGTAAACTTACCAAATATGATGTGCTAGTTTCTAGTGAATTAATGAATAAAAGGCTCAAGATTCCTTTGATATTTTTTATACTGTGAAATTATTTTGATTGCATATAAAATTTGGTAGATTATTTTGGAAAAAATATTTTGAGTGCTTACACATACAAAGGCTCAAACTAGCCAGTACCTGGGTACTGCTTGTCCTATTTCTTTTGTGACTTTGAGATTACAAATTTATTATGTATATATTAGGGGACTCAAAGCACTGTTTGATTTTTTTGTGGACAAAATATCTCTCAGATCTTCTAAAACATCTTTTATAAATTTCTTTCCCTAAATAAGGCAAAAAAAATCACCTATAATTCCTAGATCTCCACAATTGTGTGGCCATATGTATTCAGAAGAAATCTGTACTGCAGATCAAAGCTACTTGGCTAGAAAGTCTGCTAATAATAACATTTTTACCTCACTGGTACCCACAGTATTTTGCCAGATTGCCAGAGGTCAGCATACCTTCCTGATGTTCAAGGACTATGCTGCTTTCCCAGGAATGTCTCAAAGGTATCCTGGCTGAAAGAAGAGATGCCTTACTGTGACATTTTACAGCTTTTAAAGAGAACAAGAATAGCTCTGAATCCTGTCCTTTTAGCTAGCTTCAAGCAAACTTACCCTGGTTAAAAACAGAAATGGAACTGATGAAGTCATCAAACTGAGCCTGCCCCACCACCCTTGTATTTTTTAGTGTAGAATGAATCTAATGATAAGTGCTTCTAGGAAGCACCCTAGGGGAGGTGAAGGAAAAAAGCATATACCACTCCATTACTACTCTTTTTCTTTATCTCTGAAACTGGATGGTTCATATCTGATTGAGCAAGAGAAGTAGTTGATACTCTACCATATGTCCTTGTTAGAAACACTGAGATCATAATAACCAAAACACTCTGGGGGTGTGTCTAAGCCACCAAGGTTTTAGAGGGCACAGCATTACCACAGCTGAAGTAAGATTTTATATGATATTGACATTACCACCCAAGGTGACCTAAGCAGGTGGTATGGCAAACTCCAAATACAAAGGCTCTGTCACAGTCCCCTAAAAGCCAAATGTATTGCTTTCAGAGTGGAATAAAGAAGAAAGTAATACATATTTCTAAATGGTATGTGTTTATATGTGAATTTGTTC
Organism: Orientallactaga sibirica; assembly: GCA_036365145.1. NCBI lineage: Eukaryota > Metazoa > Chordata > Mammalia > Rodentia > Dipodidae > Orientallactaga > Orientallactaga sibirica. The sequence goes on from JAEOAD010000060.1 coordinate 134,733, forward strand.
ATTTGTTTTTAAAAATTTTTTTATTGACAACTTCTATACTTATATTCAAAAAATGCATGATATTTCCCTCCCCTGGCCCTATACTCCTTCAGACTCCAATCTCCATCATATCCCCTCCCTCTCTCCATTAGTCTCTCTTTTAATTTGATGTCATCGTCTTTTTCTTCTATTATGAGGGTCTTGCGAAGGTATTGCTAGGCACTGCAAGGTCATGGATATCAAGGCCAATTTCTGTCTGGACAGTTGCATTGTAAGTAGTCGTACCCTTCCTTTGGCTCTTCCATTCTATCCGCCACCTCTTCCACAATGGACCCTGAGCCTTGGAGTGTGTGACAGAGATGTTTCAGTGCTGGGCACTCCTCCATCCCTTCTTGTCACACTATTTTGCCTTTTGGGTCATCCCAGTGGTCATCGCCATCTAAAAAGAGAAGCTTCTCTAACCAGAAGTGAGAGTAGCATTAATATGTGAATATGAACATTAAGTGTTTCAGGGCCTCTTGGTGGGAATAATATATACATTTAGCCAGACAAGAGCAGGCTTTATACTCCTAAGGCTCATGACCTCCCCTGCCATAGACTTTTGCTTAGGTTTTTCAGTACCAGGTATGTATTCCCTCCCATAGAGAGGGCCTTCAGTCCAATTATGGATCAGTGGTTACCCCAAGAGCAGACATGCCACTATTTCACCCATTCAGTCATTTGGCCTGTGTGGCCAAACTTGAATATTCAGTGTCCACTGATTTCACTGCTGATGACTTCTGTCTCCCATACGGCTGCATGCAGTGCAGCTTTTTCCAGGTTTCTGTTGGCTGGTCTACAGGGAAAAGGTTTTCTGCTCAGCACCAGCTTGCTTTCTCAGTGACCTTGCCTCTCAGGCAAGAGATGTCTTCAGCAATAGGGTCTTACTATCTGTTTCTCAAGGGAAACCAAGGCCTTTGGCAAAAGCCTTTAATGTTTTGGAGGCTACCAGGACCTCCTTGGCCAACAACTCACTGGAAGGTATTTCATCCCAGGTACTGAAAATTTTCTAGTAACAGTCTACAGCTTCTAGATGTGCCCTTATTCAAAAAAAAGTAATTTTACACAAGTCTTATTCATAATATCTTGAATTTAGATTGACCCTCCCCCTGCCCTTCTTTTATGCATTCTCTTCCCATGGCCTCGCTTAGGCCATTCCTCTCCCTGTAATCAGTTCTTCTACTTACATGTGTGCAATGCCATATACTTAAGTCCTTCCGTTTCCTCCCTCCCTTATAGCATTTTACCAGCTTACTGATTTCTGTACCTATTTTTGGTTCCAGTTCACACACAAGTCTATACATTTGTAGCTAGGATCCACATATGAGAGAGAACATGTGATGTTTGGCTTTCTGAGCCTGGGTTACCTCACTTAGTATAATCCTTTCCAGATCCATCCATTTACATGCAAATTTAATAGTTTCATTTTTCTTTACCACTGAATAGAACTCCATTGTGTAAATGTACCACAACTTTACAACTATATTATCCATTCATCTGTGGAGGGACATCTAGGCTGCTTCCATTTCCTAGCTATTGGGAATATAGCAGCAATAAACATGGTTGTGCAGGTATCTCTAAGGTAGTGAGAAGAGTCCTTTGGATATATGCCTAGGAGTGCTATAGCTGGATCATATGGTAAATCTATTTTTAGCTGTCTCAAGGACCTCCACACTGATTTCCACAATGGCCGGACCAGATTACATTCCCACCAACAGGGTAGAAGTGTTCCTCTTTTTCCTCATCCACACCAAAACTTATGGTCATTTGTTTACTTGATGGTAGCCATTCTGACAGGAGTGAAATGAAATCTCAAAGTGGTTTTAATTATGACTAAGGATGTGGAACACTTTTTTAGATGTTTATATGCCATCTCTATTTCATCTCCTGAGAATTCTCTATTTAGTTCCATAGCCCATTTTTTAACTGGGTTGTTTGAATTCTTATTATTCTGTTTTTTTGAGTTCTTTTTATATTCTGGATATCAATCCTCTGTCAGATGTATAGCTGGAAAAGATTTTCTCCCATTCTGTAGGTTGTCTCTTTGCTCTATTCACAGTGTCCTTAGCTGTACAAAAGCTTTGTAATTTCATGAGGTCCCAGTGGTTGATTAGTGGTTTTATTCCCTGAGCAATTGGGGTTATATTCAGAAAGTCCTTGCACATGCCAATTTCAGCTCTGATATCAAGGTCCCTGATTCATTTGGACTTGACTTTTGTGCATGGAGAGAGACAAGGATCTATTTTTATCCTTTTACATACAGATATCCAGTTTTCCCAGCACCACTTGTTAAAGAGGCTATCTTTTCTCCAATGAATATTTTTGGCATTTTTTTTCAAAAATCAGGTGGTTGTAGCTGCCTGGATTAATATTTGGGTCTTCCATTCTGTTCCATTGATCTACCTGTCTGTCCTTGTGGCAGTACCATGCTGTTTTTGTTACTATGGCTTTGTAATATAACTTAAAATCGGGTATGGTAATACCACCAGCCTGATTTTTGTTGTGCAAAATTGTTTTGGCTATTAGAGGTTTTTTTGTGTTTCCAGAAGAATTTTAGGATTGTTTTTTCTATTTCTGTGAAGAATGCTATTGGGATTTTAATGGGGATCACATTAAATGTATAGATTGCTTTTGGTAAGATTGACATTTTCACAATATTGATTCTTCCAATCCAGGAGCATGGGTTGTCTTTCCATTGCCTTGTGTCTTCTTCAATTTGTCACTCAAGTTTTTTAAAGTTCTCCTTGTAGAGATCCTTCCCTTCCTTGGTTAAGTTTATTCCAAGGTTTTTTTTTGTTTGTTTTTTGTTTTTGTTTTTTTTTTTTTTTTTGAGGCAATTGTGAATGGGAGAGATTCCCTGATTTCATCCTCTGCACGTTTGTTGCTAGTGTATAGAAAAGCTACTGATTTCTGTGTGTTTATTTTGTATCCTGCTACATTGCTACATTATCAGCTCTAACAGTTTGCTGGTAAAGTCTTTAGGATCCTTTATGTATAGAATCATATCATCTGCAAATAATGATAATTTGATGTCTTCCCTTCCAATTTGTATCCCTTTTGTGAGTGTCTCTTGCCTTATTGCTATAGCTAAGACTTCCAGTACTATATTAAATAGAAGTGGGGAAAGTGGACACCCTTGTCTTGTTCCTGAATTTAGAGGAAAAGCTTCAAGTTTTTCCCCATTTAGTATTATGTTGCTGTAGGCTTGTCATAACTAGCTTTTATTATGTTGAGATATGTTCCTTCTATTCCCAGTTTCTGTAATCACCATGAAGAGGTGTTGGGTTTTGTCAAATGCCTTTTATGCATCTATTGAGATGACCATGTGATTTTTGTCCCTTAGACCATTTATATGGTGTATTCCATTGATGGATTTGCATATGTTGAACCATCCCTGCATCTCTGGGATAATGCCTACTTGGTCGGGGTGAATAATCTTTCTAATATATTCTTGTATTCTGTTTTCCAGTATTTTGTTGAGAATTTTTTTTTAATATTTTATTTATTTATTTATTTGAGAGAGAGAGAGAGAGAGACAGAAATAGGCAGGTAGAGAGAGAGAGAATGGGCGCGCCATGGCCTCCAGCCACTGCAAACGAACTCCAGATGTGTGCGCCCCCTTGTTCATCTGGCTTACGTAGGATCTGGAGAATCAAGCCTCGAACCGGGGTCCTTAGGCTTCACAGGCAAGCGTTTAACCGCTAAGCCATCTCTCCAGCCCTGTTGAGAATTTTTGCATCTATGTTCATGAGGGAGATTGATCTGTAATTTTCTTTTTTTTTGATCTGTCTTTGTCTGGTTTGGGTACCAGGGTGATGCTGGCTTCACAGAAGGATTTTGGTAGAATTCCTTCCTTTTCTATTTTGTGGAAAAGTTTGAGAAGCATTGGTGTTAGTTCTTCCAGGAATGTCTGGTAAAATTCAGCAGTGAATCCATCTGGGCCTGGGCTTTTTTTAGTTGGGAGACTTTTTCTAACTGCTTGTATCTCTGTAGTTGTTATAGGTCTATTTAAATGGTTTATCTCATCTTGATTCAAATTTGGTAGATCATATGAATCAAGAAAATCATCCATTTCTTTCAGGTTTTCAAACTTAGAGGCATATATATTCTTAAAGTATGTCCATATGATTTTCTGAATTTCTTTGGTATCTGTTGTGATGATGCCTTTTTCATCTCTAATTTTATCAATTTCTGTCTCTTTTCTCTTCCTTTTGGTCAGATTTGCTAAAGGTTTATCAATCTTGTTTATCCTTTCAAAGAACCAACTCTTTGTTTCATTGAGTTTTTGATTTTTTTTTTTTTTTTTTGGTTTCCATTCGTTAATTTCTGCCCTGACCTTTATTATTTCTTCCCATTTACTGGTTTTGGGTTTGCCTTGTTCTTCTTTTTCCAAGGCCTTAAGGTGAAGCATTAAATTGTTTAGTTGTGAACTCCCTAATTTCTTAATATAGGCATTTAGAGCTATAAATTTCCCTCGTAGGACTGCCTTCATTATATCCCAAAGGTTTTGGTATGTTGTATTCTCATCATCATTTGATTCTATGAATTTCTTGATTTCCTTTTTAATTCCTTCAATGACCCATACATCATTAAATAATGTACTGTTTAGTCTCCATGAATTTCTGTATGCTCTGTAGTTTTTCTTGTTGCCAATTTGCAGTTTAATCCCACTGTGGTCAGATAGCATATAAGGGATTATTTCAATTTTCCTGTATTTTTTAAGATTTGATTTGTGTCCTATTATATGGTCTATTTTAGAGAATGTCCCATGTGCTGCTGAGAAAAATGTATATTCTGGAGCATTTGGATGGAATATTCTGTATCTGTTAGGTCCATTTGTTCCATGATATCATTTAACGCAGATGTCTCTCTGTTTATTTTTTGCTGGGTAGACCTGTCAAGTGATGAGAGTGCAGTATTGAAGTCACCCACTACTATTATGTTTGGAGTTATCTCTGACCATAAGTCTCATAGTGTTTATTTAATGAATTTGGGAGCCCCCATGTTAGGAGAATATATGTTTAGGATTGTAATGTCATCCTGTTGGAGTGTTCCTTTAATCAGTATAAAGTGACCTTCTTTATTTTTCCTCACTAATGTTGGTTTGAAGTCTATCCTGTCAGAAATTAGTATAGTATCCCCTTCTTGTTTCCTAGGCCCATTCGCTTGAAATACCTTGTTCCAACCTTTCACCCTAAGAAGGTTTCTATCTTTTATTGAGAGATGAATTTCCTGGAGGCAACAGATGGTAGGATCCAGATTTTTAATCCAGTCTGCAAGTCTGTGTCTTTTGGTTGGGGCCTTGAGGCCATTTATATTAAGAGTTATTATTGAAAGACATGTATTTATTCTTACCATTCTTCTTGTTTTGTAGTTTTTCCTGTTTTCACGTTACTCACTTGTTAAGTGTTATTTGAGTATGGTTTATTTTTTCCTATTTCCTGCTGTGTGTGTTTTGCTTTCTCTTCAGTATGAATGATTCCTGCAAGTATTTTCTGTAGAGCTGGTTTAGTTGCCATAAATTCCTTTAGCCTGTCTTTGTTGTGGAATGTCCTTATTTCTCCATCTATTTGGATAGATAGCTTTGCAGGATAAAGTAATCTTGGTTGACAGTTTTTATCTTTCAGAACTTGGAATACATCACTCCAAGCCCTTCTGGCTTTTAAAGTTTGTGTTGAGTAATCTGCTGTGATTCTCATGGGCTTGCCTTTGTAGGTGACTTGCTTTATTTCTCTAGCTGCTTTCAATATATTTTCTTTGATTTGTATGTTTGGCAGTTTAATTATAATATGGTGGGGAGAGGTTCTTTCCAGGTTTTGTCTGTTTGGTTTTCTAAAGGCTTTCTGTATCTACATTGACATCTCTTTCCTAATTTGGTAGAAGTTTTCTTCTATGATTTTGTTGAAAACACCTACTATGCCTTTGGAGTGAAATTCTTCTCCTTCTACTATCCCTTGAATTCTTATGTTTGGTCTTTTCAAAGTGTCCCAAATATCTTGAAATTCCCATTCATACCTTCCTATTATTTTGTCTTTCTCTTTGTTAGCCTGTATTAGATCTGCCACCTGGTCTTCTAGTTTAGATATCCTGTTCTCTCCTTCATCCATTCTACTAGAGAGATTTTCTACAGTTTTTAATTTCACTGACTATGTTCTTTATTGCTAATATTTCTGACTGGGTTTTCTTTATTCTTTCTATTTCCATATTTATGTCTAGTGTTGACCTCCTTATTTCATTAAATTGGTTTCCTGTGTGTTCTTTGAATCCTTTGATTTCCTCTTTGAGGTCTTTGAACCCTTTTATTTCCTCTTTGAGTTCTTTGGACATATTCATAATCATTCTTTTGAAATCTTTCTCAAGCATTTCTTTTAATTCAGTCTCACTGAAGGTCATTTCTGATATATTAATACCTTTTGGTGGATTTATATTGTCTTGATTTTTTTGTGTTCTTGTATTATAATGCAGAGATTTTTGCATGTTGGATTAATTTAATGCTTGGGTTTTCTAATTATCTGCAGTAATATGAGATGTATCAATCAATCTGACATTATATATCTTCAGGATAGGAGCTTAAGGTGCTAGGTGTGGCTCTTAAGACTCTCAGAGTAATCACAAAAGTGACCCTAGGTGTTGGGTTCACCTGCTACAAGAGTATTCAAGTAGGCTGAATGGAACAGAATACAGTCAAATTCTAAAAATTTAACTAAACAATGTACCCATTCAATGAAATACAGCACAGAGTATTTGTGCAAAAGTAGGTGTTATGACAAACAGATCTTTAATACTGTCACAGTCCCTAAGGATGTGTGTTGCCCCACACCCTTAATCCTGTCAACTGAGAGGCTAAGATTTCTGGTCTTTAGAGGGTTCCAAGGTCAGCTTGTTACCAAGTGAGACCCTTTCCCAACGATTGCGAGAAGAGGAAACAAAGGCACTATAAATCAGGAAGCAACAAATGAGCAGCCCAAAATATAGCTTATTTAAGTATGTCAGATCTGACCATCCATCATGTTAACATATAATTTACCCTGACATGGAAGGTGCAATTAGCCCTTCCAATGCAGGCCTATACACCGGACTTATTTGGTAGGTACTGACCTGGTGTAATACAAGTTACCTTTACCTTTTGGGACGGTTTTGATCTCATCTATGCTAAATGGCTGCTTGGGTCCTTCTTTGCTGTTTTGGGCTCAGGAAGGTCGGCTGCGTCTGTGGGTCACTGCTTTAACCGTGCCAGATGCTGGGTTGGTGAGCTCTCTTCCCCAGGTCTCTTGGTGCTTGCCTGCGCTTGTGCTGGTGGTGGGGGAGGGGAGGCTGTGGATGGTGGCTGAAGTCCGTCTGCTCGTCCACGCGAACCTCTTCCTCACGAGCCGCTCCGTTGGTCTCTGCTGTCCTCCTTCCACGTTTCTTGAGTTTGTGAGGAGGCTGGTGTGATTGGAAAATCCCCTCACCTGGCTTTAAAATCTGTGGCTCAGGCAGAGCCTGGCGGCTGCAGCAGCATGGAACTCGCCGCTGCTGCTGGATCTGCTTCTGCCTGTTTCTGTGGGTTCTAGACACTCTGGATCTCTCCTACTTCTCTGCTGCAGTTGGTAATTTACTATACACCTCACTTTTTAGTAGAAGAGTGTATTTTGCTGGTTTTTTTTTTTTTTTTTTTGCTTTCCTCCCCTAGCCTGTTTTGGTGTGGTTCATATGCCGCCATCTTAACCGGGAGTCTGTTCATTTGTTTTTAAAATTATTCTAAGATGTGCTTTCAAATTAATCTCTACATTTATACACACACTCACTAGTTAAAGATTAGAATAATGGCTGGAGAGATGGCAAGGCACTTGCCTGCAAAGCCTAACAGATGGTTTTGATTTTCATTCCCCAGTACCCACATAAAGCCAGATGCACAAAGTGGCATATGCATCTAGAGTTTGTTTGCAGTGGCTGAAGGCCCTAGTACACCCATTTTCTCTCTCTTTCTTTTTTCTCACTCTGCTTGAAGATAATAAATAAATAAATAAATAAATAAATAAATAAATAAATAAAATATTTTAAAAATTAGAATGATTCCTAGATGGAATTGTGACTTAAGTTGTCCAGAATGCTAGAATTCTGCCATTATACATGTGAACTTCTTATCAGAAGGGATCTAGCAATGTGGTCTTCCCCATGTGACCAAGTAGATGTTGGAGAGGGATCTGGGCTTGCTCAGTGAAGGTCGCTAGGATTGGGAGCACTCAGTGTGTGTGGCTTAGGAGGGAACACTTCATGAACTCAGCGTTGCATTTTTAGGAACTATGTTTAGGTAACAGTAGCCCAAGTCAGAAGAAAATAATAGGTACTGCCTTATTATTTATAATGGAAAACAGACCTCATGTAGAAATATGCCTGTAAGTACAGTCAGACTTCTTGGCAATCAGAGAATGCAAAAGAAAAGTGGATTTTTCCAAAAAGCAGCACATGAGACTTTTGTAACCCAAACAGCTCACTTTACTCCATCCTAGAGGTATGTCTTTCCAATAACTTGGAAAGGTTGTGCCATCTCCAACCACATTTACTCCATCATTTTCTAACATTAAAATTTTCCATTTTCTTTTTTTTTTAATTTAATTTTATTTATTTGGCAGGGTGGGGGGAGAGAATGGGCACTCCAGGGCCTCCAGCTACTGCAAACGAACTCCAGACACGTGTGCCCCCTTTTGCATCTGGCTAATGTTGGTCCTGGGGAATCGAACCTGGGTCATTTGGCTTTGCAGGCAAACACCTTAACCACTAAGCCATCCCTCCAGCCCAACTTTTCCATTTTCACTGGTCTTCAGAACAAACACATCCCCACCTCATAGGCTGAAAAACTAAAATTTCTAATTGTGCAAATCAATCAACTTGGTGACATGAGCAGCTCACCAGCAGACAGAACAAAGAGTTAGAAAACCAGGGGCAACCTGCAACATCTCTGACCTTGATTATTTTTTGGAGTGGGGATTAGTTTCTTAAGGTGCAAAATAAGAAATTTTGGAAAGATTTCATGGTTGAGGAAATGAATTGATGTTCTTATTCAGATAAAGAGGCTTGGTACCATTTTATTTTATTGTTTGTTTCAACCTTTACTTTAGCCAGTTGTGGTAGTGCATCCTTTAATCCCAATACTTGGAGGCAGAGGTAGGAGGATTACCATGAATTCAAGGCCAGCCTAATAGTAAATTCTAGGTCATCCTGGGCTAGAGTAAAACTCAACATTAGAAAACCAAAAAGACAAAAAAAAAAAAATCTTTACTTTAACTTGGAAGCCCCCTCTCCTTTTGGCTAGCTAGAGAGAAAGTGCCATTGGCATGGTCCAGAGTATCTTTCTTGTAGTTCTAAGTGCTTGTTATAGAGAAGTATTTTTAATTAAATTCAATTGCTATAACTGAAATTAATCTCTATATTTAGGTTCATCTTGAGAAACTATACTAGATACCAGCTGATATACAACCAAATTTCCATGGAAATAACAATTATATAATACATTCTGTTCTTGAACAGTTCTAAAATTACTGGGTTAAATGTGATACTGACCCTAGAAAGGAAACTCTACTAACAACAGGTATTCGAGTATATAGTCAGGTGCTCAGAAGGTAGATTTGAAAATAAGACACTGAAAAAGAGTCAAGACACAATATCCTGGGCTCTCTCAGACTCCCCTAATGCCTCTTCAAATTATAGAAGAGTTTTGTGTCTCCCCACCCTCTTTACATCAGTTTTTCTATGACTTTTACTCTTCCATTATGCTTTCTCCTTGAGAGTTTTGCATTTTATCCTTTTCCATGACATTTCTGAATCTCACGTGTGGCTCTTTGCCTGTGTGTTCTTCCTCCATAGCCTTTCAAGGCTGAGGAGCCAAGTTTATCAAAGGAGATGTCTAGACAGTGACATAATCCTTGCTCTTCCAAATGTTGTTGGTCAGATCTGAAACTTAGGTAGAAGGCTCATGGAGCCATGGAACACCCAAAAATCTGTTTCAGCTTTAAGGTTCCTTTAGCAAAGTGATTTTAACCAGCAGTATATATGTCCTAAGTACCACTGTATCTAACATTCTGCTATGGGTACTATTCAACTCTGCCCATGTCCGCTCTGGCTGCAGGAGGAGGATGTGCTTGGCTCAGGTGGATGAATCAAGGTCTGAAGTTCATTCTTTTAAAAAATTTATTTACATGCACACAGGAGTGTCTGTGTGTGTGCATACCAGGGCTTCTTGATACTGCAAATGAATGCCAGACACTTGTGCCACTTCTTGCATCCAGCTTACATGGGTGGTGGACTTTGCAAGCAAATGCCTTTAACCACTGAACCACTTCTCAGCCTGTAAAGTTCATTCTTTATATGTGCTAGAAATTTATATTTTGCCATTCAATTTTAAGTTCTGTAAGGGCCAGGATCATGTAGCTCTGTTCTTTCTATTATTTAATGTCCAGTGCTCTAGACTACTTTGATACTGAATATGAAAGTCTCACCACTTTTTCCGCCCAAAAAGTCCTAGTAAAATAGACTCAGCATGAATTCTGAGTCCCTTTATATAAATCAAAGTATCCTGTCTCTCATACTTAATAGAAAATGTGGCCATTGGGAAACATATGACCATATATATATATATATATATATATATATATATATATATATATATATATATATGGTCTATATGGTCTATATGGATGCCATTTACAATTATGTGTGATATAAACTATTGGTAGAAGGTGTAAAAATCCAACTGAATGTAACAATGTTTCAGAGGCAGCAAATTCATGCCATATTTTTTATCTTTTATGTATAAAAGTTCTATATTCAGGTATCTTGTTATATACAAGAATGCATTTTGCTCAAATAAGCTAAAATTAAATTATTACATTTCTACAAAAGATTTTGCTATTAATATTCAGTCTTATGTGGCAGTTACTGAAGGTGTGGTCTGCAGTTGTTTTTAACTTCTTCTTTATTATTGAGAGAGACAGAGAGAGACATACACAGAGAGGAAGAGGCAGAGAGAGAAAGAGAGAGAGAGAGAGTGAGAGAGAGAGAGAGAAAAGACATGCCAGAAGCCTCTCTGCCACTGTGAACGAACTCCAGATGTGTGCGCCTCCTTGTGGGAAAGCTTGGCATTGCACCCTTGCATCACTTTTGTGTCTAGCTAAACGTGGGACCTGAAGAATCTAACTGGCTTTCTTAGGCTTGGCAGGCAGGCGCCTTAATCACTAAGCCATCTCTCCAGCCCTGATCTTAACTTTTAATTATCAAGTGAAATATAAAAATTTTCAACTGGAAAGATATGAAACTTTGAATATAGAACTTTATGTATGTATGTATGTATTTATTTATTTATTTATTTATTTATTTATTTATTTATTTATTTATTTATGAGAGAGAGAGAATGAGTATACCAGGGCCTTCAGCTGCTGCAAACGAATTCCAGACACATGCACCACCATGTGCATCTGGCTTATGTGGGTCCTAGGGAATTGAACCTGGGTCCTTTGGCAAGTGCCTTAACTGCTAAGCCATCTCTCATCAAGTATGTGAGGGAGCCACTTTTTCAGGTAACATCCTTGATAAATAACAGAACTAGATTACATTTGGATTTTATGACTTCCTTAGCTGGAAATCTAAACTTTGAAACCATCACAAGGCATTAGTAGTGAACTATTTTTTAATGTTATTTTATTTTATTTATTTTATTTTATTGTGAACTATTTTTAACTAAATGAACAGAGCATGGATATTGAAAATTGATGATCTATGTCTAGAAAACAGAACAATTTCCTTTTATTAAATAGATTTTAGCCATTTGAATGTGGCACAGTAATAATATTATTCACTGAATAGTCATATGTGAGCTATTAGCTTACCCAAAGAGATATGAAATATAGTTTTATTTATTTTTAAAGTTGTTTATTTTTATTTATTTATTTGCATGGAGAGAGAGAGGGAGTCAGGACCTAGAGCCATTGTAAACAAACTCCAGACATATGTGCCTCTGTGCATCAAGCTTTATGTGGGTACTGAGGAACTGAACTTGGTTTGTGAGGCTTTTCAAGCAAGCACAGACTTAACTGCTGAGCCATCTCTCCAACCCTTATTTATGTTTTAATTCACCCCTTTTAATTCCTCCTTTCACTGTCCTTCTGGTGACTCTTATATGCTGACATCTACAAAGTCACGCTTTTAGATTCCTTATATCTAGGATACTGGGTATGACTTGGTTCTGGGATAGAAAGTACAAAATAAAGGTACAACTTTCATAATGGTGGGGGTGGGAGAAGAGAGGCATATTCTCTACCTCTGTTGATTACTCTAAAGCACCTTTCCCTTTACCTCTTCCTTAGAACATTAAGAAAGGCTGCATTGGGCTGGAGAAATGGCTAAGCAGTTAGGGGTACTTGTTTGCAAGGCCTGACAGCCCAGATTCGAATCCACCTAAAACTTAGTATCCACCTAAAACCAGATGCACAGAGTGGCACATGCATCTAGATTTGGTTGTAGTAACAGGAGGTTCTGGAACACCCCATTTCTCTTTTTTTCTCTGGCTCTATCGCTCTGATTGCAAATGTATAATAAATAAAAATATTTTTTAAAAATGCTACACCAAGGTTATGAAGAAAATGAGAACTACATTTTAAAAGTCTGAAACAAGATAGGCATGGTAGTGCACACCTTTAATCCTAGTAGTCTAGGGGCTGGAGAAGGATCTCTACAGAGTAAAAAACACCCAAACAAAATGTCACGAGTTTGGGAAATTTGCTTAATCCTTTAAACCTAGTTTTCCTAACCAAAACTATAGTGATAACTATAGAATCTACTAGAACAGAAAATTACAATGCATATTTCAGAAGGCTACAGAGAAAAATAACAAAGATTACACAAAAATAGTTTTATTCTTACTTCCCAGGCCCATCAGATTTTTTTTATACATAAGGTCATTTTCATGCCAGTATATAAATTTTGAGTATATTCTCCATATTCCATCTCCCTCCCTTGGCCCCCTTCCCATTAGTCCCCTTTGTTCCCCTAGACCATTTCCTTTTTGCTTTCATGTTGTGTGTGTATAGATAATTTTATTTATCTGTATGGGACCTAAGACCCATAAGTGAGGAAACATGATGTTTAACTTTCTGAGAGTAAATTAATTAACTTAATATAATTACCTCCACTTACATCCATTTTCTTGCAAATGACATAACTTCATTTTTATTTATGGCTGGAAAAAATTCCAGTGTATATGGAAAACACATTTTTCAGTCCTCTGTTGATTAACACTTAGGTTCCAATACATTAGCTATTGTGAAAAATACCACAATCAATATTGATATGCTAGAGCTGCATCATATAGTAGGTATTATTTTTGGAGTTTGTTTTTGTTTTCAAGGTAGAGTCTCACTCTAGCCCAGGCTGACCTGGAACTCATGGAATCCTACCTCTGCCTCCTGGGTCCTGGGATTAAAGGCAAGTGCCACCACATTTGGCTTATTTTTAGTTTTCTGAGCAATCTTTATCTGATTTCCATGGTGGCTGGTCTAGTTTACATTCTCACCAGCAATGTAAAAGAGCTGCTTTATTGTCCACATCCATACCAGTAATTTTGTTTTCTTTTTTTTTTGGGGGGGGGGTTTGCAAGGTAGGGTCTCACTCTGGTCCAGACTGACCTGGAATTAACTATGTAGTCTCAGGGTGGCCTCGAACTCTTGGCGATCCTCCTACCTCTGCCTCCCGAGTGCTGGGATTAAAGGCGTGCGCCACCATGCCCAGCTTGTAATTTTGTTTTCTTGATGGCTGCTTTTCTGACTAGAGTGAGATGGAACCTCAGTGTAGGATTTATATGTGTGTGTGAATGTTTGTGCAGGTGTTCATGCGTGTGTGTGTGTGTGTGTGTGTGTGTGTGTGTGTGTGTGTGTGTGTAGGCTAGAGGACAACCTTGGGTATCTCAGTAATGCCATTTTATGAAACAGTCTTTTATTAGCCTGGAGATTGCCAAGTAAACTAGGTGGGCTGGGCAGCAAGCCCCAGGGATCCACCTGTCTCTGATTCCCCAATGCAGGGACTACATGTGCGAGCTATCACAGTTGACTTTTTTTTTTTCACATGAATTCTGGGGTCAAACTTAGTTCTTCATGTTTGCATGGCAGGTGCTTTACTGACTGAGCCATCTCCTAGGCTCTCAGTGTAGTTTTGATTTCTTTTCTCTGACTAGTGATGTTGAATATTTTTTCATATGTTGATTGGACATTTGTAATTCATCTCTAAAAATTATTTATTTGAGAGTGAGAGAGAGAATCAGAAACAGAGAGTAAGACTCAGACAGAGACAGAGAGTAAAGTATGGGCACACCAGGGCCTCCTGCTTCCACAAACAAAATCCAGACACATTCACCACTTTTTGCCTCTGGCTTTACGTGGGTACTCAGGAATCAAGCCCAAGCCATCAAGCTTTCAGGCTTTGTGAGCAACCACCTTTAACCACTGAGCCATTTCTCCAGACCCTGTAATTCATCCTTTTACAACAGCCTACTCATTTCATTAGACCATTTACTGTTTGGGTTGTTTGACTTCTTGTCATTTAATTGTTTTTGTTGTTTTGGTGGTGCTGGGGATAAAACCAAGGACCTGCTAGCTCTACCACTGAGCTATATCCCCAGCCAGTTATTTAGTTTTTTAAGTTCTTCACATATTCTATGTATTAATCCTCTTTCAGTTGTAGGCTTTGAGGTCACAAATGTAATGGAAGACAGCATTCCAAAGCACTCATTCCTATCCTCTGGCTTTTGCGTTCTTTTCACTCCCTTTTCTGTAATTTTCCATGAGTTTTGGAGGATATGATACAGATGTCTCGTTTAGTGCTGAGTACTCCACAGTCCCTTATTCTTAGCACTTTGACAAGGTTGATTCTCCCCAGAACTCACTGACAACTGCAAAAAGAAGCTCCACTGATCTATGGGCATAAACACACATATTAGTAAACTATCAGCATTAGCATAAATTTTTAGGGGGAAATTGGATGGGCACAGCATATCCATTTGGTCAAACAATAGTAGATGCTGATTTTCATATGTTAATTTTGTATCCTGCCACTTTACATAAAATGTTTATCAGATCTAAGAGTTTTCATCTTTAGGATATCATTTGTAAATAAGGATATGTTGACTTCTTCTTTTCCTATTTGTACCATTTTTATTTCCCTGTCTTATTGCTTTAGCCAAGATTTCAAGTACCATACTGAATAAAAATGGCAAAAGTGGACATCCTTATCTTGATCCATATTTTACTGGAAATACGTTGTTTTCCTCATTTAGTAAAGTGTTAGCTATAGGTCAGTCATGTATAGCCTTTATTATGTTGAGATATGTTCTTTTTATTCTTAATTTCTTCAGGACTTTTATCATGAAGAGGTGTTGGATTTAGTCAGAAGCCTTTTCCTCAGCTATTGAGATGATCATGTGATTCATTACATGTATTGATTTGCATATGTTGAGTCATTCTGTATCTCTTGAATGACATCAACCTGATCATGGTATAATACCTTTTTAAAAAAAAAAAGAAAGAAAAAGAAAAACTATGTATTTATTTGCAAAGGAAGAGAATGAGGAGAATGAATATGGGTGTACCAGGGTTTCTTGCCATAGCAAACCCTTGATGCATATGCCACTTTGTGCCTCTGATTATACATGGGTATTGGGGAATTGAATCCAGGTTTTGTAGATGATCTTTTTGAGATGTTTATGAATTTTTTTGCCAGTACGTTATTGAGTTCTTTTGCATTTATGCTCATCAGAGAGACTGGCCTGTAATTTTCTTTTTTGTTATTGCATCTAGTTGAATATCAGGGTATTATCAGCTGCATAGTTTAGTAGAATGACTTTCTTTTCAGTGATATAAAATAGTTTGAGGAACATTGGGATTGGTGTGTGTGTGTGTGTGTGTGTGTGTATGTATGTTATATGCATGTATGTGTGTAAATGGGTACACCCCATGTGCACCCATGCAAAGAACAGAGGAGAACATTGAACATTTTGTTCGACCACTCTTCTGAGTGTCAGCTTATGTTTGTGGTCAGACTGGATGACCAGTGAGCACTAGTGGTTCTCTGGTCTCTGTACTCCCCGCAGGCCTGGGGTTATAGGCATGTGTGCCCATACCAGTTGTTTACCTGGGTTCTGGGGGATTGAACTCGGCAAATCAGGTCTTTTCTGGCCCTCTCCTGCTTGTGTGGCAAGCTCTTACTTGTTGGTCATCTCCCCAGACTATGATTAGCTCTTCATTAAAGGCCTGGTAAATTAGCAGTGAATTCATCTGGACCTGGACTCTTTTTAGTTAGGAGATTTATATGTGTCTGGCTTTATGTAGGAAATGGGAAATTAAACCCAGGCCAACAGGGTTTACAAGCAAGGGCTTTTAACTGCCAGCTCAAGGGAGATTTAAAAAATACTATTTCAATTTCATTGTTTCTTAAAGTTATGTTTATCTCATATTGATTTAATTTTGGTAGGACACATGAGTCTAGAAATTCATCCATTTCTTTTAGATTTTCTAATTTGGTAGAATATGTTTTGGGTTTTTTTTTTTTAGTATTTTTTTTTATTTATTTATTTATTTATTTGAGAGAGAGAGAGAGAGAGAGAGAGAGAGAGAGGAATGGATGTGCCAAGGGCCTCTAGCCACTGGAAATAAACTCCAGATACATATGCCACCTTGTGCATCTGGCTTATGTGAGTACTGAGGAATTAAACCTGGGTCCTTAGGCTTCACAGACTAGTGCCCTAATTGCTAAGACATCTCTCCAGCCCAATATAAGTTTTTTTTAAAGTATGTTGTAATGACTTTCTGAATTTTAATAGTATCTGTTATAATGTCTCACTTTTCATCTCTTACTTTGTCTTTTCTCTCTTGGTTTGTTTGGTTAAGGGTTTGTCCATTTTGTTAATCTTTTCAAAAAGCCAACTGTTTATTGTATTGATTCTTTGTATTTTTTTTGTTTTTAACTTATTAATTTCTGCCCTGACTGTGATTATTTCTTCCCACCTACTGATTTTAGGTTCAGTTTGTTCTCATTTTTCCAGGACCCTAAGGTGCATCATTATTTATTTGAGATTTTTAATTTTTTTTCTTTTTTGTTTTTTAAAATTTATTTACTTGAGAGACAGAGAGGGA
Source organism: Orientallactaga sibirica (assembly GCA_036365145.1). Taxonomy (NCBI): domain Eukaryota; kingdom Metazoa; phylum Chordata; class Mammalia; order Rodentia; family Dipodidae; genus Orientallactaga; species Orientallactaga sibirica. The sequence goes on from JAEOAD010000060.1 coordinate 151,907, forward strand.
GAGAATGGGTGCTCCCGGACCTCTAGCCACTGCAAATGAACTCCAGATGCATGCACCACCATGTGCATCTGGCTTATGTGGGTTCTGCAGAATCAAACCTGGGTCCTTAGGCTTCACAGGCAAGTGCCTTAACCACTAAGGCATCTCTCCAGCCTCCTTATTTGATATTTTTAGTGTAGCCATTTGTAGTTATTAGTTTCTTTCTTAGTACAGCTTTTATGGGATCCTAAAGGATTTTCATTCAATTCTAGAACTTTTAAAATTTCTTAATTTCTTGGACAATTCATCCATTATTCAATAGTATGCTGTTCCATCTCTACAAGTTTTATGTAGCTTAACTTTGTTTTAAAATTTTTAATGTTTTTATTTATTTGAGAAAGAGAGTGTGTATGGGTGTGCCAAGGCTTCCTGCTGCTGCAAATGAACTCCAGATGCATGTATCACTTTGTGCATCTGGCTTTATGTAGGCACTGGGAAATTGAAACCATGCTGTCAGGTTTTGCAAGTAAGTGCCTTTAGTCACTGAGCCATCTCTACAGCCCTGTGTAGTTTAACTTGCCGTTGACTTCTAGTTTTATTACATAGTGGTGAGATATAATGCAAGTATTTTTTTCACTTTTCCTGCATTTGTTAAGATTTGTTTATGTCCTACCATGTGATCTATTTTAGAGAGGTCCATGGACTGCTAAGAAAAATGTATATTCTACAGTGTTTTCTGGTTGAGTGTTTTTTTTTTTTTTTTTTTTTTTTTTTTTTTTGGTTTTTCTGAGGTAGGGTCTCACTCTGGTCCAGGCTGACCTGGAATTGACTATGTAGTCTCAGGGTGGCCTTGAACTCTCGGCAATCCTCCTACCTCTGCCTCCCAAGTGCTGGGATTAAAGGCGTGCGCCACCACGCCCGGCTGGTTGAGTGTTTTATAGATATCTATTAGTTTCATTTGATTTATAGTATCATTTAGCTCTGATGTTTTTGGGTTTACTTTTTTGTTAGGATGTGCTGTTTGTTGGTAAGAGTAGGATATTGAAGTTACCGCTATTAATGTAGTGGAACTAATCTGTGCTTTTATATTCAGTGAAATATGGTTTTAAGTTGTCTTTTTGGAAAAATAACAGGTTCTTTTAGTTTTGACATTTCTTTGCTTACTTAAGTATAGTAAACATACAGCATAGTGTTTCCAAAATATATACTTTAACAAAGCTTATCACATTGATTATACCCCTGAATCCAGTACCCAGATCAAGATTTCCAGCATCTCCAGTGCTTCAGAATATACAAGCTCCTATATTCTCTTTCATTCAATTGCTACCTACCACCATAAAGGCAAATACTAAGAGAGAATTCTCCAAGTGTCTCCCATATCACTGCATGTCTTATAAGCAGAGACACTACCACCAACATTCACAGTATTTTTTCAAAAGTTTAGAAACAGCCTTGAGAACTGTCTTCCATAAGAGCAAAAAACATGCTTGCTTTCACACTTTAAAAAATATATTGTGTGCTGTGAATCAAGTTCTAGTATAATAAAGATAATATTTCTCTGAAGCAAAAAGGTGATGTGCGTACTGCCTATTCTAAAAGATTTGGGTTCCTTAATGTCAGGTTTTATTTTTTATAACATCTCCCTATGTGATTGGATATTATGTGGCTTTCTTCATGTTGCTTTATGGGAATTATTGTTCAGGAAACTGTTACAAATAATGGTTGTAAATATTAGCACCATGTATTGAGTTGTAAGGTCCTTTGTCTCTGACTCAGCATCCATTAACTAGGAAGCCTAACTTGTTATGTAAATGGAATTGTATAGCACATACTTTTTTCTCTTCATATACCCCAAATTATATTTGAGTAATTTATTCATATTATTTCTAAAAGGTATAGTATTTTTATTTTTGACGGCAATGTATTGTGCGAATATTTAATTTTTAAAAATTTTTTAAATTATTTTTTATTTATTTTTGGAGAGAGACACAGAGAGAGACAGAGAGAGAGGGAGAGGGAGACAGATAGAGAATGGGCGTGCCAGCAGTCTCTCAGCTGCTGTGAACGAAATCCAGATGCATGCGCCCCCTTGTGGTCAAGTGTGGCATTGCGCCCTTGCATCACTTTGCATCTGGCTAAATGTGGGACCTGGATATTGGAACCGCTGGAGATTGGAACCAGCATTCTTAGGCTTAGGAGGCAGACGCCTTAATCACTAAGCCATCTCTCCAGCCCAAATATTTAAATTTTTTTCTTTTTAAAAATATTTTTAAGTAGGAAAGGGACAAAACCAGGTTAAAATGGGGTGAATATGAACTAAATATATGCATTAAATATATAAGGAGGGATGAGAAGATGGCTCAGTGGATAAAGAGCTTGCCATGCAATTCTAAGTACCTCATGTAAAAACCAAACCTTGCATCCTGGTATATTGTCTAAACGTACAGAAGTTGTCAATAAAAAGATTTTTTTAGAAGGCAAAAAAATTTTTTTATTGATTTATTTGTAAGCATAGAGAGAGAGAGAAGTGGGGGATGAGAATGAGCATGCCAGGGCCTCTAGCCACTGCAAATGAACTCCAGATGCATGCACCACTTTGTGCATCTGGCTTTACTTAGACACTAGGGAACTGAACTCAGGTTGTTAGGCTTTGCAGGCAATCTCCCCAAACTCTAAAACATTTTTTTCTATTTGGGGGGCAGATTCTGGTATTAAAACTGTGCTATTATAAAAGCTGTTATCCATGTCTTTGGGTGACTATGCATTTATGCAGATTCCTAGAGCTAGATCAGATGCTGTGTATAGATAAATTATTTGTACCAGGCTATTCTCCCATTAGTGATGAATGAGCCTTGCTTTTTTTTTTTTTTTTTTTAAGAATGATATGCTTTGAGTTGGGGAGATGGCTCAGCAGGTAGAGTGCTGTGCAAGTGTGAATATCTGAGTTTGCATCTCCAGAATCCATGTAAAACAGATGCAGTAGTGCATATCTGCAATCCCAGTGCACCTACAGTAAGATGGAAAGTAGAGACTTAAGAGCCTTCTTAAGCTCATGGGGCAGCTATCCTGGAATATGAAGGGGCAAAATCCTACCTCAGAAACAGTGGAAAGGCAGGAACTGATGTCTGAGTTTGTCCTCTGACAATATATGTGCATGTGGTATGCATGCACTCACATGAACATACATAAACACAAACATTGTACACACACATACACACACAAAGATTAAAAAAGAAAACCCAGTTCAAGTGATATGCTTTTAATTTTATCATCCTACATAGAAGAAAAATGGTATACTTCCAGTTCTATAAAGCAATCTCACAAGTATCTATGCTGCTTAATAAAGAGACACATCAGTTACTAAGCTGTTACCAGGACAAATGATCAAATAAGACAATGAAGTATGCCACAGATATTTTTGTACTTTATTTTTCCATGAAGTCAACAAACTACAGTTTTCAGGGTCTGACCAGACCAAGTTACTCAAATTAAAATTTTTAGGATATAATTTTTAATAATTTATTATTTTGTTTATATTATTCTAATTTTATAATCATATTGGTGACTCCATTATCCTCCTCCCTGTCCTCCCCCCTACAAAGGGACCCTCATCAATGGGGGATGTGGGTCTTGCACTGTGGGGGTAGTCAAAAATTATGGGGGATAGGCCAAGTCTCTGTGCATAATGACCCAACTTGTGGCTCTAACACTCTTTCTGCCCCCTCTTCCACGAATTTCCCTGAGCCATGTTGGGATCATTTTAGTTCTATTTCAGTAGCGAGGTTTTGGGAGCCTCTGTGTCTCTGAATATCTGGCTTAGTAGGAGTTGGATGTTCTCTGTGTTTGTCTCCTTCAGCCTTTTTTCTGATGTCGTGTTCACCAAGAAAGCTGTACTCTTGCCCTTTCCTCACATTACTCTATGGTTTCAGCTGGGGCCCTGGTGAGGTGTGATAGGCTTATTCTTCCTTCAGGTTCATTGTCCATCTGAAAAAGATAAGCAAATTCTCCAATGGAGAGAGAACTTAGTACTAGATAGATGGAATGACCATAGTTATTTTATAGAGAATTTTATGTGCATAGGCCTTCTTCTAGCCCACATTTGGTGGGAGCTTGATCTTGGAGACTGGACTCATTCTTTGTACATGGTTTTGACTTATTTCCCAGTTCCAGCAATGAGTTCCATTCCACTGAGTGGATCTATTAGTCAAATTAAGAGTAGTTGGTTACCCACCATGGCTGTGTGCCACTTCTGCACTTGTTTGAGCATTGTGTCATGTTGTTTCCTGCTGGGTAGCTTAAACTGCGAGTTGTTTGGATAGATGTCAGTCATTTTCCCCCAGTCGCTCTTGTAGCACCCAACATGGCTTAGGGAAATTAGCAGAAGAGGGGGCATTTACCCTAAAGGCTCCAAGCCTCAGAACAGAGAGATATGCTCAACCATATTTATAGCTGCTCAATTCATAATAGCAAAACAGCTGGAATCAACCCAGATGTCCATCATTAGATGAATGGATAACAATGATGTGGTATATCTATGCTAGGATATAATTTTAATAGAACAAAAGCAGTTTTTAGTATTCATGTCTTTATATTATACAGAAAAGATTGAAATGCTTCCAAATGTTCCCAACTAAAAGAAAAAGAGAATCTATATAGTTCAATCTCTCCACTAAGTGGAAAAAGAAGTTGACTAAATACTATAGTGAAATTAAGAGTACAGTTTAAAATATTTTTTTTATTTATTTGCAAGCAGTCAGGGAGAGAGGGAAGAGAGACAAACAGAGAGAATGGACATGCCAGAGCCTTCAGCCAGTGCAGAAAAACTTTGAATGCATGTGCCACTTTGTGCATCTGGCTTTATATGTAGATACTGGGGAATTGAACCCAGGTTGTTAAGTTTTGCAGGCAAGCACCTTAACTGCTGAACCTTCTCTCCAGCCCTAAGAGTACATTTTAATCTTCCACATAAATAAAGCCACATATAAATAAGCAAGAAAACATCCAAATATGCATTATTTATATTTCTTCAAAGAACCATTCTCTATATAGTATATGTAGCATGCCAACCACTTCAATTCTCCCATCCCAATCTTGAGAAAAGTATTCTTTGATTTTTTTTTTTTATTTGGTTGTTGTTTTGTAGTGTTGGTTCTTGGACAAAAGGCCTGGAGAAAGCTTAAGCAAGTGTTTTACTACTTAGCTATACTCCCATTCCCCAATCACCACCAACAGAGTTAAAAAAAAATCTTTTTTTTCACAGGCTGTCAATCCATTCAGTCTTATTTCTGTTTACAGTTTTCCTCAGGTATTTTTGTACTTCACCTCTTTTTTATAGTTGGGAGATCTTTTATAACTGCTTGGATCCCCATACTTGTTATAGGTCTGTTTAAGTGGTGAATCTCATCTTGATTTAATTTAGGCAGATCATATAAATCAAGGAAATAATCCATTTCTTTCAGATTTTCAAACTTAGTGGAGTATTTGTTCTTATCGTGTGTCCCTATGATTTTTTTAAATTTCTCTGTTATCTCTTGTAATGGTGCCTTTTTCATCTCTGATTTTATTAATTTGTGTCTGTTCTCACTTTCTTTTGGTCAGATTTGCTAAGGGTTTATCAATCTTGTTTATCCTTTCAAAGAACCAACTCTTTATTTCATTGATTCTTTGGAATTTTTTTTTTTGGTTTCTATTTCATTAATTTCTGCCATAATCTTTATAATTTCTTCCCATCTACTGATTTTTGGTTTGTCTTGTTCTTCTTTTTCCAAGGCTTTAAGGTGGAGCATTAAGGTGTTTACCTGCGACCTTTCTAATTTCTTAACATAGGCACTTAAAGCTATAAATTTCCCTCTGAGGACTGCCTTCATTGTGTCCCAAATATTTTGGTATGTTGTATTCTCATTATCATTTGACTCCATGAATTTTTTGATTTCCTTCTTGATTTCTTCATTGACCCATTCATCATTTTGTAGTGTATTGTTTAGTCTCCATGACTTTGTGTATGCTCTATAGCTTTTCTTGTTATTGATTTGTAGTTTGATCCCATTGTGATCAAATAGAGTGCAAGAAATTATTTCAATTTTCCTATATTGGTTAAGATTTGCTTTGTGTGCTAATTTAATGTCTATTTTAGAGAATGTTCCATGTGTTGCTGAAAATAATGTGTATTCTTTAGCATTTGGGTGAAATATCCTGTATATATCTGTTAGGTCCATTTGTTCTATGACCTCATTTAATCCAGTGCCTTTGGCTTAGTGTTCCCTACTTAAGATACCCATTTCCATCTCAAGTTCTTCCAACCTCTCTGAACTAGAAATCATCTTTCTGTCTATCTAGATCTATGTCCCTTTAACCCCCTAGGCATTGCTCAAAGGTGGTAAGAAGATAGGGAGAAAGCAGAGGCAGAAAGAAAAGACCTGGAAATCTACTTTTCCAGCCTCTCCACCTCCAGACATGATAAAGAGAGCTGAGTTTAATTAAAAAGCCTGTTTTGAAGATAATTTTGAGCCACTACTTTTTTAGTTTATTCAAGTTTACTTTAGCCCAGGCTGACCTGGAACTCACTCTGTAGATCCAGACTGGCCTCAAACTCACAGCAATCCTTCTATCTCTGCCTCCAAAGTGCTGGGATTAAAAGGCATACACCACCACACCTGGCTGAGCTACTACTTTTTTAAGAACTAGAAGAGACATGACAGATTAAAGATGGATTGTAAACCCACCACCCTGACACATCTAACAGGTAAAGGAAGGGAGGGGAAAAAAAAAGGCACCTAGATTTTGTATTCATTTACTGGTTGGGGCTGAGAAAATCTTGTCCTTTGGTTTGAGAACAGGGTCTATTTTGTCACCTCAGCCACTTGCTTGACAGTTATATAGGGTTTCTGGATGGAGAGGATGATTGGTGATGGTGGCAAGATACTGAGTGGTCTCTAGAAGAAGGGAAGGGTCTTTTTTATGCTGGCAGAAAACCTGAGTCCTTTACCAGTCTGGTTGCCTGGATCTCACCATCACTTCTACTTGCCACCTGTGTACATATTGTCGCATTCTGCATTCCTGCTGGTACCAGAGGTAAACTTGTCAGGTTTCTACCTAAAATAGACTCCTGCTCCACTGAGGCAATGGATTCTATTACCTTCAACTATTGATGGGCATTTCCCAAATAAGTGTCCGTCATATCTCCTGAATCATTTTTGCTCTCTATCAGATCATCCTCAGCAACATGTACACAGGCATAGTTTTTCTACCAATTTACTAACACTTTCATCAGCCCACTTTCCATCTGATTACCACCTGGATTTCTAGTTAGTTTAGGAGCCTATTTTACTCACCCTTCTCTGCATTTTGGCAATATAAATACTCAGCTTGTGACAAATGCTAAGGATTAATGAATCAAATGAGAAAAAATGGGTCACTTGATTTGTGTGATTTATGTGACTTCAGTATTCTTTCTGCTCTGTGGTCACCTATTGCTATCTGCTACAGGCTATCCCCCTGTTTCCCTGCATAGGCTTCTGCTTCTTAGATGAACAAACTCTAGACCTTACTTGGCTACACTTTCTGTTTTCTGGTAAAGAAAAATCAATAGTTGAAGGTAATAGAATCCATTGCCTCAGTGGAGCAGGAGTCTATTTTAGGTAGAAACCTGACAAGTTTACCTCTGGTACCAGCAGGAATGCAGAATGCGACAATATGTACACAGGTGGCAAGTAGAAGTGATGGTGAGATCCAGGCAACCTTTAGACATGGTGACACAGCATTGTTATTTCTCTCTACAAAGTTCATGCTCAAGAACCTTAGTTGCAGAATATCTCATGATGTTTTAAGTAAGCTTATGATTTTGTATGGGGCTCAACTGATAGGTCTCTCAGGCCAGATGCGGCCCATGTGCCATGGGCTGGGCACACATGAATGGAATTATCTTCTGAGTTCTTTAGTCTTCTCAGAGAAATAGAAAGCAAAACTTTCAAGTGAGCACGAGGACAAGGCAAGAGACAGTGAAAGTCTGAAGAGAGAGGAGAAACTGTAATGAGTGCCTAGTCTGAGGGATGATGGTCAGATGACCATTATAAATTTGAAATGAAGCCTGTCAGCTTGGTTATGAATTTTCCTCCAACCTCATTCAGCTTACAGGTGCATTATGAAAAGACAGTTAGATTTATTCAGAGCTAAGCAAGAAGGGAATTTAGAATTTGAGCTGAAAGAATAAATGATATACAAAGGTAAGTGGAAAGGTTGTCTGATCCATGGGGGAAGGGCCAGGGTGTTTAAGGGTTGCTGAGAATGAGCCGAGAATCAAAGATAGTGGCTCAGAATGGAGTGTCAGGAAAGAGTCGGCCAGAATCCTATTCATCCATTCATACTGAGTTGTACTGAAACAGATTGAGGACATGGTCATTGCAAAGAAAGCCAGGGAATCACAAGGCCAGGACATGTATTGAATTATATATGTGTACAGGGTGTGTTTTTTTTTGTATGTATGTATGTATGTATGTATGTATGTATGTATGTATGTACAGGGTATTATGTATTGAAATCACTGAAAGAGAAGCCCAGAGAGAAGCAGGAATGATCCAGGAGCTAAAACTCTTGATAAATGAAGTGATTGTTACATGTGTAGCAATGTAGGGCAATCAGTTGGCAGTCTTAAACCATCAGGAGACTCAAACCTGGGTCTGTATTCTAGAGCTAGGGTGCAGCACCTTCACCTCTGGATGAAATCAGCTTGTGGGAAGGCAGATACTCATTTCCTAATATCACAGGCCCGATTTCATTACTATTTTATTTTCTTTAAAGTGGCGAGAAGACCACCCATAGATAATGAAAAATCAAGCATATATATTCTTTTTTAAAATTGGAGAGTAAATACTGATAATACTCTGAATTCAATGTGGAATTCTATTTTCTTTTGGGGTTCCATTCTGCTGGTGTCCTAAGTTAGGGACCAGGAACTATTGAAAAGAACAAACAGAATTTCAACACTGGGGGACTGAAATGTCCTGTTTTTGTTGTTATTTACTTGATGATGGTGGTGATTTTTTTTTAATAAGAGAAACACAAAGAACTAAATGTATGGTGGAGAGAAGAAAACTGGGAAGGGAAAAAGGCAAGAGGGCTTCTTGGAAGAGTGCAATTTGGCTATACAGCTGCATATCATAAAATAAGAGACCTTTAAATCTCTAATAATCAGAAAAAGCACCACATTATGAAGGTAAACTTAATGTAAGATGAAAGAAATTCTGAATTATACAGTCTTGTTTTCCCTTGACTTTTCAAATATTGTTACTCAGTTCTAAGTTATTTTGAAAGGGATCCCTCATACTTGATTTAACTTCTTTAAACAATATTGTTTGTTCAGAAATATTGCTCATTGCAATAGGCCACCCAGTTTAGAAAGCTGAGGAATTCAAAAGAATGTGGGTAGGCAAGAGGAAACACACTGTTAATTTCCTGTTTCCCTAGAGATTCCATTAAATTGTGTTTGTAAAGGGAATTTTCTTAAGGGAAGCTTTTTCTTTCTTTTTTAAAAAAATTTTATTTTTATTCATTTATTTTGATAGAGAGAGAGGGAGAGAAAGAGAGAGAGAGTGGGTGTGCCAGGGCCTTCAGCCACTGCAAATGAGCTCCAGACCTTGTGCATCTGGCTAACATGGGTCCTGGGGAATTGAACCTAGGTCCTTTGGCTTTTCAGACAAATGCCTTATCTGCTAAGCCATCCCTCCAGCCTAGCTTTTTCTTTTTTTTTTTTTTTTTTTTTTTTAACCAAGTAGCTTTATAGCTATGGTAGTGAGACTGTGAAAATATAGAAACTGGGGTAGTTAACAATTATGATTTAATCACTTTCTAATATAGTGCTCAAGCCAGCAAGATACATAACTATAACTATTTCTGGTGAAACTGTAAGAGGCTAAAGGTCTGTGTGAAGTCCTAGCCAGAAAGACTGGCCCCAGGATGGTAAAGCCATATGGCAGGAATAGCCTAAATCAGCCAGGAGTAGGCAGAGCCACAGGATTGTGACTGGTTCTGTGCCCCAACTATACCAAGGGTCCACCTGTGAATGTACTGTAGTAACAAAATGACACATTACAGCATCTATCCTACAGTGCCCACCAGCCTTTTATATTAGAATTATTCAGAATTCATAAGAGTGTAACTAAATAATGAATGTGTTTTAAATACAACAAAATTATGTAATTTTTATAATTATATAATTATATGCTTAGGTGGTGAATTATGTTTAAAAGATTTACAATCCTGGTTCAGGATAGGAGGTAGGGAAGCTATAAAAAACATTCTTGGGAAAGTGAGAAAAATTTAAATGCAGACAAAAATTAGATTTTTAACAGAATTATATGAATTCTGTGAGGGAGGAAGGGATGGAGGAAAGCAAATATAGTAAATGTTATCTGCTGAAATATCTAAATATATGCATACACATATAGATGCTTAATCCTACCATTCCTTCTATGTTTCTAAATATGTATGAAAATTTCTATAAGGGTTGGGAGTCAAAAGATAAGCGTCATACTTTTGACAATGGCTAGATGAAGCAGATGAAGAAGAGCAGCAGGAGAAAGGGAAGAAGGCAAGCATGACCTGCTGTGACTTTGGGTAAACACTTAAGCCTACTTGGTCCTAAGCTTTCTTCATTGCATGTAAGGGGTGAGATGCATTATAGGGATATTGTTAGACATATTCTGCTATTAAAGCCCTGGAGAAGTGGGGGAGGAGAAAACCTCTTAAAAGAGGGTGATGTTAGAGATGTCCTGCTCAAAAGTATAGCCTAAGGATTAGCAGCATCAGTGTCACCTGAAGTTTGTTAGCAAAGTAGAATTTCAGGCCTCACCTGAATCCTTCTGAATCAGAGCCTGCACCTTAGCAATCTGTTTAGGCTACTGGCCTGACATAAAAGCTGAAGCAGCAGAGATGGAAAGGAAAAGCAGTCTTCCTCAAAGTAGGAGGATGCAGATCCTTCTTCCTTCTAGCCCCAGAGGACTGGGTGAAGATGAAGTTGGAGTTGCAATATGAATCTGCTGACTTCCTTTCTCTGGATTAAAGTCCACAGAGGCAACCAAAGATGGGCTGAGAGAAAGACAAAAGCAGCAGTTTTTGTCCCATTTCCCACAGGCGAGGCCTACCATTAAGTGTTTTCCCACATTCCAGAGGGGTTAGAGCAAGGGAAGAGCAGCAGCAGTCTGAACAAAAGAGGAGCCTGGGTTGGTACTCTGAACTGCCCTTAATTTTCTCAGTGAAGAAGGGTCCTAGCAGTTTCAAGTGTAACTCAGAGATTGTTTGGGAAGCTGGAGCAGATAGAGAGAAGGCAAAGTTATGAGGCATCTCCAGGCTAGTAACCAATGGGAGTTATGGTCAGAACTTAGGAGCTTCCCTAAATTGGACAGACTTGAGTGAGAAGGACCTCTAGCCTTCATTAGACAAGGACATAAGCCTCAAGGCTACAAGGACCCAGGATCCAGGTAGAAAAAGGGCCTTGCCCTGGGGCCTGAAGCTGCTAAGAACTGTGCAAGTCTCTCACCCTTAGCCAGCAGATCACAAAGCCATTCCTCTCCTATATCCCAAACACCATCATGGAGATGAGCAGGCAGATATTCAGAGGTGGAGGTAAGGGGTAAAAGTCTATCCACTTATCCAAACAAGAAGCATGCATTACAGAAACTGCTTAAATTACTGATTCAGGATGAATTTCCCATAGATGATAATGTTTAAAAAAAAATGTAGACACATGCTGGGCGTGGTGGCACATGCCTTTAATCCCAGCACTCAGGAAGCAGAGGTAGGAGAATCACTGCACTTCGAGGCCACCCTGAGACTACAGAGTGAATTCCAGGTCAGCCTGAGCTAGAGTGAGACCCTAAAAAAAAAAAAAAAAAAAAAAAAATGCAGAGAGAGCTTGCAAAAAACACAAGGAAGATACAAACTCATAGCAGAATGTGACTTTATCTCTCCTACTATATGACAGAATATTAAAAATAAAGTAAGAGGGCTGGAGAGATGGTTTAACTGCTAAGGCATTTGCCTGCAAAGCCAAAGGACCCTGGTTCGATTCCCCAGGACCCACGTAAGCCAGATGCACAAGGGGGTTCATGCATCTGGAGTTGGTTTACAGTGGCTGGAGGCCCTAATGTGCCATTATTTCTCTTTGCCTTTCTCTCTCTCTCTCTTGCAAGTAAATAAGTAAACTATCTTTAAAAATAATTAAAGTAATAATATTGAGCATAGAAGTATAAAGACCAAAGCTTCATGCATAGTATTTAACAATTGTTAGCTGTCAGACTGTCTAGGACTTGACACCCTGACAATAGAGAATATCTCCTTCTTTTCATGCACTCATTGAACATTCATAAAAATTGAAACCAAATAAAATTCCTCAATGTATTGAAAAAATGTAGAAACAGTATAAGCAACATTTTCTAAAAACAGTTTTATAATAGCAGATATAAAGAAAGAACTCTCTAAACCAACTAATGGGTCAAAAAGGAAATAAAAGAAACCTGGGGAATGTGGCTCAGTGGTAGATTTGCCTAACATGTGCAAGTGCCTGGGATCAATCCCAGCAACACACACACACACACACACACACACACACACACGATAAAAAAGTTCTAAGCCAGGTATGGTGGTGCACGCTTTTAATCCCAGCACTCAGGAGGCAGAGGTAGGAGGATCACTAAGAGTTCAAGGCCACCCTGAGACTACATAGTTAATTCCAGGTCAGCCTGGACCAGAGTGAGACCCTACCTCGAAAAAAAAAATGTTCTAAATAAAATATAAGCAAGCAAGATCCACCAATACACTCAGACTCCTTTACCAAATCCAAGTGGGGATTATTCTAACAATATGTTATTTTAGCACATTTAATTATCCTCACCAGAATCTTATAAACTCAGCACTGTCATTTGTCATTTGACTAATAAGAGACCTGAAATGCAGAAATGTCAAGTAATTTGCCCAATGGACAAATAATGAATGGCAAAGCCAAGAAGTGAACTGGGCAGTCTGACCCCAAAGCTCTTCTTATACCCTGTGGGTACTTGCCCAACTCTTCTTGCCTTCAATTTTTTCATCTAAAATAGAACAAGTACTTTCATCTCCTAGAGATATGACAAATAAGAGGTAGCATATATAAAGGAAGACACTGGTGTTTCCTTTATCTGTTTCTGGATTGTTTGGTTTGTTATAATGAACATGCATTAATTATTCATGTATTTAAAATCAAGGAAATGTTTTTTTTTTTTTTTTTTTAAGCTGTGTGAGAGTCTCTGGCTTAGAGAGGAACCCAATAAAGTCAGTATAACTATGTCTGACAGCTAAGTCAGTGTTTCTATTTGATTCATCAACTCCAGAAGCTTAAAGTGTAAAGGGAAGAAATAAATGGGACAATAGCTGGAGGGGAATTCATTGAAAAGCTTTTAATTTTTTTAACTTTTTATTTTTATTTATTTGAAAGATAAAGCAAGAAAGAGGCATATATATAGAGAGAATGGGTGTGCCAGGGCCTCCAGCCACTGCAGATGTGTGCACCACCTTGTTCATCTGGCTTACGTGGGTCCTGGGGAATCAAACCTAGATCCTTTGGCTTTGTAGGCAAGTGCCTAAACCACTAAGCCATCTTTCCAGCCCAGAAGCTTTTATTTTTGAATGAGAATGCTTTATATACCTAAAGTTAGGAGTGGAGACCTCAGAAAGGAGAAGGCATGGTTCAGGCCAGTGGTGACTACAACCACTAGAATAAGGATTTGAGAGTGATGGTGATAAAATCTTCCTGGATAAATTATTTGGTGGAAGGTTAATAGTTTTCACAGGCAAACAATTTTATAAACTTTATAAATACAACTTCATAAACTCTATGTACAAGTCTCCCTGAGGCAACAAAAATATTCAGAAAATATTCAGAAACTAAGAAGAGGGTTAAAGAACTCTGTGGCTTTACTTATCTGCTTGGTTGCAGGGAGTGCGAGGATGGGTTTTTTGAGGAGGAACCAGCAGCTTATTTTTCCATTTCTGGGTTTCAGTGGTAAAAGGATTGTGAGCAAAGGACATCTTTTCAAACAGCTTCTCTTGATGTGCTTCAGAGGGGCCACGGGAGTTATTTCTACAGCTGGGAAAAAGGATTAGGACTGTCTGCCTGGAATCAGCTCTCACTTCAGAGTCTAAAATAAATTTGAAATACTGTGCTATTTGGGAATGGAGCCCATTCATTCTAAGTGCATCCGTCACTTATTAATTTCAAGTTTAAAAACACATATCCTCAAAACCCCAGTCACTGTCACTACCTCAGACTCACTATGGAAAGTCTTGATTTTCTGCTAACCATTGTTACTTTGAACATGAGCACAATTTCAATTCCTTTAAAAATGAATTTCAATTCCTTTAAAAATGCTCCTTCCTCCCTAACTTCTTCCCTGAACTTTGCAACCAAGATTCATCTTCATTTTCAAAAGTTAAAGTATGAACTCCACTGAATAGGTCTGCATTTTGGTTTTTATTATTCTATAGCTTTTAGTAGTTACAATGAAGTTGTTGGACTACTAAAGTCATAAAGCCAGGATTGGATACATGTGTTTTCCCCCTTTGTCTTCATTCCAATTTTAGTGAGGAAGGCTTTTTTCATTTAGGTGCTTTAACAAAGCAAACTTTGTCTGTTTGTTTATAGTTGATCCCACAAAGGACCCAAGATATCTTTAAGAGGGAAAACACAGGGCAACAGAATAAGGGAATTTACCTCTTCATAAGGAGGCCGGCAAAAACAACGAAAGATGCTGGTCTCCACAATGAAGCCTCACAGGGTGGCAACAGTGGCACACACTAGTGTGCTCACCTCCCTAGCACCCCTGAGAGACACATGTGCTCTCTGTAAGGCTGTGGCATAGTGAAAGAGACTAGCTTACCTTTGATGCTAATATTCCTAATTTCTTTTGTGTACCTTCTTGACCTCATATATGTGGAAAAATACAATAAAAGACTGTAAATACATTAATACTGTAATGTTCAAAAGTTATTCCTCTCTACTCCAATTTTATTTATGGAAAAATCCATTATTCACCCACTCCATGTCAGTAGTGATTTCCATTTTTGTCATTTTCCATGTATATGTCAGAATTATTACTGGACTCTTTTCTACTGTTAAATAATATTTCCCAATTTAATTACAATTTTAATGACTATATAACAGTATGCTGGGTTATAACTTATATTGAACAGTTTGTTTCCAGTTTTCTTTTGTTGTTGTTGTTGTTTTTGGTTTTCCGAGGTAGGGTCTCACTCTAGCTCAGGCTGACCTGGAATTCACTATGTAATCTCAGGGTGGCCTCGAACTCTGCCTCCCAAGTGCTGGGATTAAAGGCACGCCCCACCACTCCCAGCTTCCAGTTTTTTGCTGTTGTAAATATCCTAAAAAAAACTTACTCATCAACCTTACTTGAGTTTCTTCCTATGTGAATATCATGTTTATGTGTTCTGACTATTGATTTCTTGGTTTTAGTATTTTTGAAGATTCGAGTAAATTATTTGTTGTAAATACTTTCTGTGTTATAAATATTTCCTACTTGTGTTTTTCTTCTTGTAATATTACAATAATTTTTCTGACTAGGTTTTTTTTTTTTTTTTTTTTTTTTTTTTGGTTTTTCGAGGTAGGGTCTCACTCTGGCCCAGGCTGACCTGGAATTCACTATGTAGTCTCAGGGTGGCCTCGAACTCATGACGATCCTCCTACCTCTGCCTCCTGAGTGCTGGGATTAAAGGCGTGCGCCACCACGCCCAGCTTTTCTGACTGTTTTTAAGCAATTTATTTTTGCTTTTTGATTTCTATTGCCATGAGTTTTCCAGAGATAAGTGCCCCTCTAAAGACTTCACAAATATTTGATTTTTTCACCTAACTTTGCTAATAATTGAAGAAAATATTTCACTCTTTAATCTATAAGGGACTTATTTTGGTATGTGGTATAAATCATTTCTATTTTGTGTTTAGATAATAACCAATTATTCTGGCTATTATTAAGGTATGATATGGCAATTTACAAATGAGTATTCTTCCCCCTAAGTTTATGATTACATATCATATACTCAATTTATTTCTATATATTCCACACTGTCTTAAATTTTTATGTGCTAGGGATTAAACATAAACCTAGGCAAGCACTGTATCGCTGAGCCATATCCTCAGTCCTTGCCTTAGTTAATTGTTATAATAATTTAGTATACTTTCTGTCAGGGTTTTTGGGAAACTGGGCTCATATCATTAATTCACAGTCTCTTTATTTCTATAAAACTTTTTTGAAATTTGACTTTTCTTTTTTATTAGTGATGGACATACTCGGTATGAAAACAGCACATGTTGGTACCATCTTTTCCCTCATCCCTGCCCCCTCAAAAGGGACCCTCCTAGTTGGGGATGCCAGTCATCCCCATGGGGATTGTGGGTCATGCATTGTGGGGGCAGCTGTCAGTTATGGGGAAGAGGCAACGTCTCTGTGCATAATGTTCCAACTTGTGGCTCTAACAATATTTCTGCCCCCTCTTCTGTGAAATTCCCTGACCCATGTTGGGTTTGTTTTAAGTCTACTTGGTGATGGCCTCTTAGGAGCCTCTGGATCTCTACTTTGGTAAGTGTTGAGTGTCCTCAGTGTCTATCAAGCAATGCTATCACACCATTTATCCATAAGCATATGTGAATTATATGTTTGGGTCCCTGTCACATTTTGGTAATGGTCAAAATGTTTCAAAGTGTTTCATTATTATACTTGTTATGGTTATATGTGATCAGTGATCTTTTAAAAATATTTCATTATTTATTTGCAAATAGAAAAACAGAGAGAGAATGAGAATGAGCTTGCCAGGGCCTCTAGCTGCTGCAAATGAACTCCAGATTCATGTGTCACTTTCTGAATCTGACTTTATATAGGTACTGGGGAATGGAACTCAGGTCTTCAGGCTTTGCAGGCAAGCACTTTAACCACTGAGCTATCTCTTCAGTCTGATCCGTGATTTTTGATGTTACTATTAAAATTATTTTTTCCACTGTATGTGTACATATATGTGTTTAAATGTGCAGATGTGCATGTGTGCACATGAAATGTATGGCCCCATAGACTAAGGTATTTTATTAAAATTGAGCTTGTCACTTCATTCCCTAGCAGGCAGATTCTTGCTAAAGTGGATGTGACTGGAGGAGGCTGATGCTGGGGTCCAGCCCTAAGTTGTGTGTTTGGGGGCTGATCTTCAGTCCAGCCCTACTAGTTTGTTCACAGAAGTTTGAGCTCTGGTGGTTAATGCTTGCTGATGTTTGTGTTTCCTTGCTGCAGTTTTGTTTTTTCTGCTTGGATTATGGAAGTAAGCAACTTCTTCCACCATTGTTCCCCCTAAAATAATTCCTTCCTCCCATAAGCTGTGTTTGGTTGGATGTTTTTCCCAACAACATGGAACTGACTGCAACAGAGGCACAACCTCCAGTGTTGTTCCTCAAAAGGCCAAGCACCACTTTTGAGAAGGGGTTTCTCATTGGCCTGAAAGTCCACCCCACCCCCAATAGGCTAAACTGACTGGCCAGCAAGCCCCAGGAGTCCACTCTCTCTGCCTTTCTTCCTATGTGAATATCATGTTTATGTGTTCTGACTATTGATTTCTTGGTTTTAGTATTTTTGAAGATTGAGTAAATTATTTGTTGTAAATACTTTCTGTGTTATAAATATTTCCTACTTGTGTTTTTTTCTTCTTGTAATATTACAATAATTTTTCTGACTAGGTTTTTTTTTTTTTTTTTTTTTTTTCGAGGTAGGGTCTCACTCTGGCCCAGGCTGACCTGGAATTCACTATGTAGTCTCAGGGTGGCCTCGAACTCATGACGATCCTCCTACCTCTGCCTCCTGAGTGCTGGGATTAAGGCGTGCGCCACCACGCCCAGCTTTTCTGACTGTTTTTAAGCAATTTATTTTTGCTTTTGATTTCTATTGCCATGAGTTTTCCAGAGATAAGTGCCCCTCTAAAGACTTCACAAATATTTGATTTTTCACCTAACTTTGCTAATAATTGAAGAAAATATTTCACTCTTTAATCTATAAGGGACTTATTTTGGTATGTGGTATAAATCATTTCTATTTTGTGTTTAGATAATAACCAATTATTCTGGCTATTATTAAGGTATGATATGGCAATTTACAAATGAGTATTCTTCCCCCTAAGTTTATGATTACATATCATATACTCAATTTATTTCTATATATTCCACACTGTCTTAAATTTTTATGTGCTAGGGATTAAACATAAACCTAGGCAAGCACTGTATCGCTGAGCCATATCCTCAGTCCTTGCCTTAGTTAATTGTTATAATAATTTAGTATACTTTCTGTCAGGGTTTTTGGGAAACTGGGCTCATATCATTAATTCACAGTCTCTTTATTTCTATAAAACTTTTTTTGAAATTTGACTTTTCTTTTTTTATTAGTGATGGACATACTCGGTATGAAAACAGCACATGTTGGTACCATCTTTTCCCTCATCCCTGCCCCCCCTCAAAAGGGACCCTCCTAGTTGGGGATGCCAGTCATCCCCATGGGGATTGTGGGTCATGCATTGTGGGGGCAGCTGTCAGTTATGGGGAAGAGGCAACGTCTCTGTGCATAATGTTCCAACTTGTGGCTCTAACAATATTTCTGCCCCCTCTTCTGTGAAATTCCCTGACCCATGTTGGGTTTGTTTTAAGTCTACTTCGGTGATGGCCTCTTAGGAGCCTCTGGATCTCTACTTTGGTAAGTGTTGAGTGTCCTCAGTGTCTATCAAGCAATGCTATCACACCATTTATCCATAAGCATATGTGAATTATATGTTTGGGTCCCTGTCACATTTTGGTAATGGTCAAAATGTTTCAAAGTGTTTCATTATTATACTTGTTATGGTTATATGTGATCAGTGATCTTTTAAAAATATTTCATTATTTATTTGCAAATAGAAAAACAGAGAGAGAATGAGAATGAGCTTGCCAGGGCCTCTAGCTGCTGCAAATGAACTCCAGATTCATGTGTCACTTTCTGAATCTGACTTTATATAGGTACTGGGGAATGGAACTCAGGTCTTCAGGCTTTGCAGGCAAGCACTTTAACCACTGAGCTATCTCTTCAGTCTGATCCGTGATTTTTGATGTTACTATTAAAATTATTTTTCCACTGTATGTGTACATATATGTGTTTAAATGTGCAGATGTGCATGTGTGCACATGAAATGTATGGCCCCATAGACTAAGGTATTTTATTAAAATTGAGCTTGTCACTTCATTCCCTAGCAGGCAGATTCTTGCTAAAGTGGATGTGACTGGAGGAGGCTGATGCTGGGTCCAGCCCTAAGTTGTGTGTTTGGGGCTGATCTTCAGTCCAGCCCTACTAGTTTGTTCACAGAAGTTTGAGCTCTGGTGGTTAATGCTTGCTGATGTTTGTGTTTCCTTGCTGCAGTTTTGTTTTTTCTGCTTGGATTATGGAAGTAAGCAACTTCTTCCACCATTGTTCCCCCTAAAATAATTCCTTCCTCCCATAAGCTGTGTTTGGTTGGATGTTTTTCCCAACAACATGGAACTGACTGCAACAGAGGCACAACCTCCAGTGTTGTTCCTCAAAAGGCCAAGCACCACTTTTGAGAAGGGGTTTCTCATTGGCCTGAAAGTCCACCCCACCCCCAATAGGCTAAACTGACTGGCCAGCAAGTCCCAGGAGTCCACCTCTCTCTGCCTCACCATTGCTGGGATTACAGGTGTGCACCACACCCACTTTTTTTTTTTTTTTTTTTTTTTGGTTTTCGAGGTAGGGTCTCACTCTAGCTCATTTAGTCTCAGGGGGCCTGGAACTCATAGTGATCCTCCTACCTCTGCCTCCCTAGTGCTGGGATTAAAGGCATGTGCCACCACACCTGGCCAACACACCTACCTTTTTTAACATGGATGCTGGCAATCAAACTCAGGTCCTCATGCATTCATGACAAGTATTTTCCTGACTGAACTCTCTACCCAGCCCTGCATTGCAGTTATTAAATATGGGTTAAGGAAATGTAAGTGTAGCAGGGGTAGAGTGCCCATGCTGGGCCTGAATAAGCCATAAGAAATGGAATACTGGGGCTGGATAGATGGCTTAGTGGTTAAGGCATTGGCCTGCAGAGCCAAAGGACCTCATTTCAATTACCTAGGACCCACGTAAGCCAGATGCTCAGGTTGGTACATGCATCTGGAATTTGTTTGCAGTGGCTAGAGACCCTGGCATGCCCATTCTCCCCCCCTTCTTTCTTTTGCAAATAAATAAATTTTAAAAAAGAAAAGAAAAGGGGTATCTCTCTATGTTGGCCTGTATATGAAAGGCTTTGGCTCTGGGCTTCCATGACCTGGTAAGCTTATCCTGTCCTAGGATCTGCATTGACCAAGGACTTACTAGGAACTCGAAGGTCACAGTCAATCTGAGGAAGAATAGTCTTGGAGAATGTTTGCATTCTCACTTTACTTGCCTTTTAACCCAGAGGTCTCACCAGGTTAAGTAATTTATCCAAAATCACCTACATATAAGTGGCTTCTTTGATGGTGAGTGGATTCTCCATTCTACCAGTAATATCCATGCAATAGTATGACTTTTCCAGATTACTTCACCTCTTTGAACTGTAATACCTTCATCTACATATTCAAAAGAGTTTAATAGAGTGATCTGACTCTGACAGGCTAATTCTGTTGTTAAGTATGTATTATTATGAGCATCTTGTCTTTCATTCAAGACTGTTCACAGAGGCCATAATTTCTGTAGTCTTGAGTTGTTTATAATGGCTTGCACAAATAAGTGCTCAGTAAATATTTGTTGATACGTTATGAATGAATCCAAGAAAATGCTATTCTTTTGTCGTTGTTGTTGTTGTTGTTGAGGCAGGGTCTCACTCTAGCCCAGGCTGATCTGGAACTCACTCTAGTTCCAGGTCGGCCTGAAACTCACAGTGATCCTACCTCTACTTCATGAGTGCTGGGACGAAAGGCATGCAACCCAGCCTGAAAATGCTATTCTTAATGCTTTTGTCATAAGTGAAAATTTTAATACCAAGACATAAGTGCCTGTGGGTATGCTAAAGTCTCCTCACTTCACATTTTTCCTGTGGAATTTTTAACCCAAAAAAGTATTTGTCGTATTTTTTTTCTTAAGAAGGGTCTTAGTGTAGAGATTATATTTCTTTGAAAAGGGCAAAGGATTGGGGTTAAGAAAGCAGGAACCTAGGAAGGATCAAGATGGGAACTGTGGGAGGTAACTGTTCTGTGAGAATGACGTGTGGGTTATTTTTGTCTTTGTGTTTCTGTTACAACAACAATATGACAACTCTGTGACTAGTCACTTTACTGAACTAGAATTTGTACAAACCCATCTTTTAATGAATAAATGAATGGATGTGGTACCTATGCTTGAACACCACTATTATTACAGATGGGGACTAAGTCTCATGTTCTCATGCTTAGTTTAAACATAAAATGTCTTGAGTGAACTCAGAAAATACAGTCCAAAACTAGTACATTATTTAATACAGTGTTCTTTTCATTTATTTATTTATTAGAGACAGAGGGGGAGACAGAGTGAGAATGGGTGCACCAGGGCCTCTAGCCGCTGCAAACGAACTCCAGATGCATGTGCCACCAAGTGCAATTGGCTTACGTGGGAACTGGAGAATCCAACTAGGGTCCTTAGGCTTCACAGGCATATACCTTAACTGCTAAGTCATCTCTCCAACCCTATAGTATTCTTTTCTATGCAAAAAAAAAAAAGCCTTAAAAGGTAGATGCATAGTCCACAGGAGATATAGAATCTATAGAATTTCTAATTACTCTTTTTAAACTCAAAATATCTCCCTCCATTAGTTACTCTAATTCTATGCCTGAATTATCTTGAGCAGATAACTGTCCTCCATTTCCTCCCTAGTCAATGGGAGGAGAGAAGGAAGATCCTCACCACCAAGAGTTACAGCAGCTATGTTAGGAATTAAAGCAGGAATTTGTACCATGTATAAGTCTAGTTTTGTCTCTTGAGCATTACAAAGGTCAGCATCAAGCTAAGATTATAAAGTTATTGTTCTCTGAAACTAAAGAAAAATACCATGGAAATTGAACATTGCTTGTTGAAAATTCACTTAACCTTAGGACATCTTTTTAAATTCTTTTTTATTGACAACTTCTATACTTACAGACAAAAAAAACCATATTTCCCTCCCTTCTCCCCATTCCCCTTCAGAACTCCATTCTCTGTCATATCCCCTACCTCTCTCCATTACTCTCTCTTTTAATTTGATGTCATCATCTTTTTCTTCTATTATGAGGGTCTTGCGAAGGTATTTCTAGGTACTGCAAGGTCATGGATATCGAGGCCAATTTCTATCTGGACAGTTGCATTGTAAGGAGTTGTACCCTTCCTTTGGCTCTTACATTCTTTCCACCACCTCTTCCGCAATGGGCCCTGAGCCTTGGAGGGTGTGACAGAGATGTTTCAGTGCTCATTTTTTAAAGTATGTTTCTATATAAAAGGATGCATGGTGAGGACAGTAATAAAGAATCAGACTACTTCTTATGAGCCACTGTATATGCAAAAAAGGAAAACATTATATAAGCCAGGAACAGTTTCTCTAACACAGACACAAAGGAGGCTGATGTAATCACACTGTAGGTTTGTGCTTCCACAGTAACAGTGCTTCCAATAAACTAAAATATTCAGTTAAACCTGACAAAAATCACACAAAAATGCCTTTACTTATAAACATTTGTTTACCATATTTTAATAGAATTAAGCATCCTTGTCCAAGAATAGGAAAAGGAAAACATTCTAATAAATTTTGAGTAATATAGTCATAATGCACATTTGCAATGTTATTTTAAGATGCCAAAGAGAGTACAGGGCTCAGCTATTTAAAAAAATGCCATGGCAACTTGAACTGAGATGGTCCAGAATTCTCTAAACCACAATACAGGTTTCTTAATATTACTTAAAGTTCTGTGTAAATGTGACAAAGAAAAAGAGAACCTCCTCACTAACCTAAATAACCTCATTCTTAATTAATAAAATTATTTTGACCTTGACATGAAATGATCAAGCTTTGCTGGATGACTATAATGAGGTCACTCTTCTGTGTTTACTCATTAGAGTCTATGTAAATCCTGAAATTGTATGAGTTCAACTACATTCTCGAAAAACCAAGACTAACATGAACTTAAATGCAAACTCACTTTTCCAGTAGTAGCTGTCTACTTGTATTTCATCATCTATCCTTTTTTTTTAGATTTTATTTTTATTTATTTATTTGAGACAGAGGGAGGGAGAGAGAGAGAGAGAAGGAGAGTGAGAATGGGTGCGCCAGGGCCTCTAGCCACTGCAAACAAATTCCAGATGCATGCACCACCATGTGCATCTGGCTTACATGGGACCTGGAGATTTAAACCGGGATCCTTAGGCTTCACAGGCATGTGCCTTAACCACTAAGCCATCACTCCAGCCCTCATCTACCTTGAATCTTACTTCTGGCCCTTGGAAGTGAGAGTAGGCAGCTAGATTATTTGACAAAGATGAAAATCTCATAAATATATATTTTAATTTCAAAAGTAGAATAACACTTCTTGACTATTTCTAGCTTCTAATTTTAGGTCAACAGAGAAAACATTTTCAAAACATTTTCCATAATATCATGGAATAATTTAGGAATGGGGAAATCTATGCTTGATTTCAACACACCTAGGTAAAAGCTTCCGGAGATTCATAGGGGCAACTGTTAGCTATTAGAGTGTTGATAGGATGGAACAATGCCATTTCTAAGGAACACCAAGACAGAAAAATGATTACTCCAATTTACGACTCTAACAGATTATGTGGATTCTATTTATATGAATTTGGAATGTCAGTATTGTAGTTACCTTCTTGTTGCTAGGACAAAACACCCAACCAAATGCAGCTTATGGAAGGAAAGAGTTTATTTCAGCTTACAGTATTGAGAGAAAACATCATCATAGCAGAGGAAAGTATATCATGAGCGGAGGCTGGTTATCACATCTTGCCAAAGCAGGAAGCAGTAAGAGACCAGCAATAGAAGATGTCCAGAGGAGCTGAGGAAGATGCTCTATGGGTTGGAGCACTTGACACACCAGCATAAGGGCCTGAGTTCAATTCTCATCTCTCACATAAAAAGCCAAACATGGGCCAGATGTGGTGGCACACACATTCCAGTACTTGGGAAGCAGAGTTAGGAAGATCCCTGTGAGTATGAGGTTAGTTTGGACTACATAATGAGTTCCAGGTCAGCTTAGGCTAGAGTGAGACCCTATTTCAAAACAACAACAACAAACAAACAAAAAAATACAAGCATGTATGTGTGTGCCTGCAACCCTAGTACTGTGTGGGAAGGTGAACAGAGGAGAATCACTGAGACTCACTGGTTAGAAAGTCTGTCGCTCTCAAATAAATTAAAAAGTTAAAAACCAAAAACAGCATCTCTGAGTTCAGTGAAAGGTTTTATCTCAAGGAAACAACATGGAAGAGCAAAAGAAAATGACAACTGACATTCTTCTCTGATATCTGCACATTTTCGTGTGTGTGTGTGTGTGTGTGTGTGTGTGTACACACACACTATGTACAGAGCTACACATTGATAGGAAGGACACAAATATTAACTCTTTTCTTGTTGCTTCCTAAGATTTCCCCAAGCCCCAGAAGCAAGTTTAATTCATATTCCTGGTAAATGAACTGGACTTAAGTGAGAGGTAATAAGGACAGAAGAGAGAGCAATGAAAAATTACTGAAATCAAGGTTGATTGGCTGTGTAGGAATGGCTAAAGTCTAACTTCCTGGATTCTGTCAAGTTTGAGATTTAGGAAAAGAGTACATGGGTAAGAGAGATGTGAATGAATAGAGGGGTGTATAGGTGGTTGGAGGTAGATACATGCTGTCAAGTAGGGACACTCAGTAGGAGTGTATGTCACTGGAACTTTCATGCTAAATTTGAGTTTAGATGAAACCACTCAGAGAGAAGATAAAGATGAAGAGACCAAAGCCAGGCATAGTGGCACATGCCTTTAATCTCAGCACTGGGAGGCAGAAGCAGGTGGATCGTTATAAGTTCGAGGCCACCCTGAGAGTACATAGTGAATTCCAGGTCAGCCTGGGCTAGAGCAAAACCCTACCTCGAAAAAAAAAAAAAAAAAAAAAAAAAAAGATGAAGAGATCAGAGGATTAAGTCTAGGGATCACTGCAGGGAATGAACAAAGAAAGAGAAACTCCCACTAAGAAGGCCAGCCCAGGAGGGACCACAGGGTCTCTGCTGAGTAGGGAGTGAGAGGCGCGGAGTCACTACACAGACTCCGGGAGTTGGGTGGAAGCAGGAAGACAGTGAGCTGCTGCAAACTCGTTTATTCAAGGAAATGTAGGGGGTTTAAAGGGTTTGACTGGTCAATCATTGTATGGGGTGGTCCCCTTCTTGTGACCAATGACAGCCTGTCTCTGGACAGATCATCTTGCAGCAGGTTTCTCGTGAGCATGGGACTGTAGCTGTTGTCACACCAGGCCTGTGCAGGATGCCACATACACAGAAGCCACTTCCTGGTTTCTTCTGGCATGTGGTCTGGCTCCTTTATGTTTTTATTATTGGCAACCCTGGGAGGCATGGTTCTTTGCCAAGCCATTGTTGACCCCAGGCCCCAAGGGATCATCACATGCAATGGTGCCTATCTTAGTTTGCCTCATCTCATGTGGTCTTACCTGTCATTGACTACCTGCCATCCTTGTGAGAAAACCCGAGGGGTGTGGCTGTTACCTAGGAGGCATGGGAGGGCCAAGTGGTGGTGGGTCTATGGCGTGCAAACTGTTCCAATGAGCAAGAATCAACTACAGAACCTGAAAAAGACTGGGGTAGTGTGGGTCTCGTTCTGTGGGTCTCATTCTGTTCCCGTTCCCCGGGGGTCATTGGCCACTGATGTCCCGGGCGAGGGAGAGAGGAGTTGGAAGGGGAGCAGCAGGGTCTTTCTGGCTGGGCAGGTGAGTGTGACACGCGGACACATGAACACATGACGGGGCAATGAGCACCTGGGAGATTGTCTGATAGACAGTACTCATTTATTCAAAAGGGGGGGCTTATAAACACTTGGGGAAGGTTGAGATGGCACATACAGACTATATGGCAATTGGATGCATAGTTAGCGGAAGGACTAGAAACTTCAAAGCTATGGGGGAAGGATAAGGGAAGGTAGGAGGAAGGGTGGAAGAGGAGATTAACAGGAGGCTGTGACTTCAAATCTGTGGGGGGTGGGAAGGCTACTTGACTTTAGCCACATGAGGGTCTCTTGGGCAGCTAGCCACAAGTCAGGAACTGTGGGGGACAAAGTCTGACTTATGGAATGGTCAGAGCCTTTTGGGGTCTGAGGGGAGTGCCTTGCCAGTTCTGCCCACTCTGGGCGATGACAGCTCACTACACCCTACAAAATAGGGAAGGCCATTACCATCTCCAGGGACTCCTGACAGAGGGTCAGCTGCAACCCCACAGCCCAGGGTCCCTGGCCATGTCCAATAGTTCAGGCAAGCCTCCTCACAGGACCAGCCTGTTACTAGCAAGGCCCAACAGGGTAGGACAGGTAAACAAATGAGAAATGGTGGATAAGATATTATATGGTGGTTCATGAGGGGTTGCCTCTTCCAATTGATAAATGAATCCCTGTAATAGAACCTGGTTTGTTTGGATGGCGGGGATGCACTGAGCAAAAGTTCTGAGACATCTGAAAAGGATCAGCATGATGGCAAGAATAATTAGGATTCCCACCAGGATAAGAAGGGAGAAAGGGTTGAAGAAAGAAATGTAAAGTTATCATCAGGAGAAACAGCTGCAAAGCCAATTGGCACCTAACGATAACATGGAGGTCAGCATGAATAGTCATGTAAGGGCTCAGTCTACAACTAAGGAGGGAGTAGTTGAGAAAGCCCACAGAAAAGAATAAAAAGGCAGAGGCATTGAGTGTTAGGGCCAAGACAAAATAATAGGGGTTTTTAACATAAACAGGTTGTTGGGTGACTGTCATGAGCTCACCCTTAGCACCATAAATAGCAGCATTGAGTGTCCTTAATGGTAGTAGATCAATGCAATCAAAGGAGTTGCACAGGAATTTATGGCTGGTTGGAGGGTAGCATTACAATAAGAGGCATTCATAAGCAAAAAAGCAAACATATAGCTAAGGAGAAGTACTTGCTTGAAGGGGGAGGAATACAGCGAAATAGAGTGGCTAAAATGAAGCCTAGGAAAAGCGTAGGAATCTGGGTCCACCGCACCAAACAAGTATGGCATAAGAAGAATTGTCCAAAATGGTTTCTGGGAAGTGGTAGTAGGGAGAAAAGGAGATAAAAGGAGAAAAAGAGGGAATAAGTTTACAGTCCCGAATCCGGACTGAGGGTTTCAACATCATCCTCTTCATCAAGGTCGATCCCACAGTCAGTGGCTGGATGGATGTTTCTGGCAGGGATCCAGATCAGGATCTGTGAAGTTTCTGGAAAGATACAAATATACCCTCGGCCCTGTGTTAAAAGAGGGTGGGGTCCCTTCCAGATATTAGTAAGAGGATCCTTCCAGTGGACTAAGGGTAAGGGTGTTGTGTTTGGTTGGGATCTCCAATGTTTATAGGCTGGGGAGAGTCCTGCCTCGTCAAAGGTGAGAAAATTGAGGGTGAAGAGAGCTTCCACCAGGGCCAGGTGGGGATCCTTGGGCGACATAGTGGACTTTTGTTTTATAATTAGTTCCTTTAGGGTCTGGTTAGTTCTCTCCATGATGGCTGTCCTTGTGGGTTGTAGCAGTCCCAAGGGAGTGTTTGATTCCCCAAGATTCCATGAAGGATACGAATTAGGCAGATGTGTATGCAGGGCCATTATCAGTTTTATTGCCCAGGGTATGCCCATGACCAACATGGCAGTTTTTGTCACCTTAATGACATGGAACACATTCTCCCCTGAGAGAACAGTAGGAAAAATAAGCTTAGAGTAAGTGTCCACAATGATATGAATATATTTGAGGTTACCAAAGGAAGCTTTGTGGGTAACATCCATCTGCCAGATAGAATTTGGGATATGGCCTCTAGGATTGACCCCTTGAGGTTGCAGGGGCCCAGGAGGGCTATGGGGGCACATGCCTTATAGGTATGGGTTAAATGTTTGCATTAGCTAAGCGAGAGCTCAGGGTATAGGGTTCTTAGGTTAGTGGGGGATAGATGGAACCTTTGCTGTAAATGTCTAGCTTGTTCTAAAGGTAGCAAGGAGGAGACAGCATTAAACTTGCCTACCTGTGAATTCCCATTAGCAGTAAAGCCAGGCAGACCAGTGTGCGAGCAAATGTGCTCAATAAGTCTGAAGGTGGATGTCCTATTGTAAAAAGACTTATTCAAAGTAGGAGTCAATGCCAGATTCCTGGGCTGCCTTGCAAATGAGAGCCAGATCAGAGAGGGGGTGGGGTACCAGGGCCTGACTGTTGTATCTGGCCCTACGTTAATGGGGAAGGTGGCAAAGGGGCATGTCAGGGAACTGGCAGTCACCTGGGTGTGTCCAGGACTGAGCAGGCGGAGGTCCTTCCAAGAGTAAAGAGGGGGAGGGGTGCTTGGGAGCGCAGCTGCCACAGGCGGCAGTTTGGGTGGTGGTCTTTTATCACTGAAAGGTTGGTCTTCCTCCTTATCATTGTAAGAGGGGGTTGGGAGGGACAAGGTTTTAAAAGCCAGTTTCAGTTCCTCCTTACAGCTTTCGTTATGGGTGGAAATGACTTCCTCCATGGAGGAGCCTTTAAGGCTGGCAATTATGGCAAGCAGGATAGGAAAGAATGGGGCTGAGGATGTGTGCCCTTCATAAACTTTGTGTTTACTTGCAAGGAAGAGAACCCGGGACCAAATGGAAGTGTCCCAGATGTTCTCCAGACTAATCTATGGAGCTAAAACAAGAGTTTCATCCCAAAAGCCATGGAGGTCCTTCTGTTTCACTTTTAAGGCACGTTACAGGAGGAGGGCCTTAAGAGCCTGCAATTGAGGCATCTTGTGATGGGGAGGGAGGTTGCCCATTACAGTGTGGTGGTGTTTGGGGGGGGGGGGGGCTAGGCTGTGACACTCCTGAATCAAGGAGATAATCCAGATCAAAAATGATAGCCCAGGGCTGGAGAAATGGCTTAGCGGTTAAGTCGTTTGCCTGCGAAGCCAAAGGATCCTGGTTCAATTCTCCAAGACCCACGTAAGCCAGATGCACAAGGGGCACATGCATCTGGAGTTCGTTTGCAGTGGCTAGAGGCCCTGGCATGCCCATTCTCTCTCTGTCTGCCTCTCTTCTATCTCTCTCTCTCTGCTTGCAAATAAATAAAAATAAAATTAAAAAATGATAGCCCAAAGGATTATCATGTAAACCATAACACCTATTGCTGGGCCAGCTGAGACATACAGACAGAATGTTTAGGACCCAAATGTCTTTTGATTAGTGGGGGACTTCTGTGGGTCATTACTCCATGGCCATATGCCCACACGGTGTCTCCAGGGAACAGCCAACAGCCTCGCCTTGGTTCCGAAATCGGTTGGGTCAGATCCTTATGTGATTTTGCTGGGATGAACCAAGAGTGGAGGGGCCAACACGGGCTTTGGGACCATGTGGCAATGTGTACCTTCCTTCCAGGGAAAAGGATGAACAAAAGGAAAAGGGGGGAGGAAGGGGCTGCCCGCTCATCCTTGGGCAGCCATCAGCACACAGAACAGCAAGGGGCCTACTCACCGACGATCAAGAAGGGGGCATCTTGCCAAAGCCTAGGGGGCTACTTGCCGACGAGCAAGGAGGGGGTGTCTTGCCAATGCCGAGGGGGCAGAGGGTCCCTGTTCAGGTGCCAGATGTTGGGGTACCCCCTAGGGCCAGCCCACGAGGGACCACAGGGTCTCTGCTGAGTAGGGGGTGAGAGGTGCGGAGTCACGACACAGACTCCGGGAGTTGAGTGGAAGAGGACAGAGGGCAAGCTGTTGCAAACTCGTTTATTCAAGGAAGTGTAGGAGGTTTAAAGGGTTTGGCTAGTCAATCATTGTATGGTGTAGTCCCCTTCTTGTGACCAATGACAGCCTGTCTCCAGACAGATCATCTCGCAGCAGGTTTCTCATGAGCATGGGACTGTAGCTGTTGTTATGCCGGGCCTGTGCAGGACGCCGCGTCCATAGAAGCCACTTCCTGGTTTCTTCTGGCATGCAGAATGGCTAGGGCCCAACCTGCATTGTGCCATACAGTCTGGTGCCACAGAATCCAGTCACTGTAGCTCAGAAGTAAAGATCCACTTTCCTTTTCCTAAGTAAGTGATATGTGCCCATGCTTTGGCTGCCACAAAGCCTCTATTAAATTAACTTTATCAAACTAAATACCAGGTAGTAGTTAGTGATATAAAGTATTTAAGTTATAGTTTAGGAAAGCATATAATTGTTATAAAGTATATCAATGGTAGCACCAAGGTGCACTATTGTTCGTACTACAGGGGACACAGTGTCTGAATGAACAGACTGCCAGGTGCACATAATTAGCTTGCATGATGTTCAGGACAGGTAAGGATGGCTGATGCTGGAAGCCAGACAGAATTCAGGTGGGTAAGATTCTCTGTTTTCTTGGAGCCAGAGTAACAAAGACATTAGTTATGTGGCAAATCACAGCTACAGTTTGGAAAAACTTTGTGCTCAGTTTTTTGTGACATAGAATTTAATTCTAGGCTCTGAAGTCTAATTAAAAAGCCAAAATCAGAATCATATTCTTGTAAATGAGAATTATAATTACTGGTAAGAAAACCACTTCCATAAACCTATCTTCCCAACTGATTCCCTTCTATGTCTTTTCCTTTTCTTTTTCATGACCCACTAAGTTAAACTGGGGTTGCTTGCATGAGCATAGGTGGGTAGTTCTTTACTGGAATATGGACAACTCACCAGTGACTACCAACATGACTCTCCCTCTTCTAGCAATCATTAACTGCCAGTAGCTCATCTGGGAGGGGATGGGTCTTGAATCCTTCCCCATCCATGATGGAATGTTGATGGATTCTATCTTGTGCAGGACACTGAAGCTGCTGTGAATTCAGATTGTGACATCCATGTTGTGGCCAGAAGACAACATTCTTCAGCACTCCTCCCTCTCTTCCAGCTCTTGCATTCTTTCTATCCCCTCTCCCAGGATATTCCTCCAGCTCTTACATTCTTTCCATCCCCTCTCCCAGAATATTCCTTGAACATTAGAGAGGGTGGTATAGATGTCCCATTTCAGGCTGAACAAACAATAATCACTTTCACTAGCTATGCATCTCTGCATTGACCTCTGCCCCTTGTAAAATGAAACTTTGTGATCAAGGCTGAGAGCAGCACTAATTATGGCTACAAACACAAATATTCAGAAGGCAGTTTAGCAATATGTCCACTTAGTCTAACATCAATAGTAGGTTCCCACCTAGGACCTAGGACCTCCCTTGCCATGAGCTTTTGACCAAGTTTACAGTACCAGGTACAAATTCCCTCCTGCATAGTGAGCCTCAAACCCAATGAGGCTAGTTACTGCCATAAAAATCACTGTTACACCAGTGGGCACATTTTACCTGGTAAGGCAGTTGTGGAGCACATAATATCAATAGCTGGGTAAGACTGTTAATTACTTTTCTCCCCCAGAAGCTTGCATAGGACCTTCTGGCACGATGCAAGCTAGCCAACCAGAAGGAAGATTGCAGCTCAGTTCCAGTCAGTTTTTCTGCATCCTGAAATCAAAGCATGTTGTGTCTCCAACAATAGGGACTTACTATCAAGTTTTTATGAGCAACCAAGAGCCATGAAAAATAGCCTATACTGTTTTAGGGGCCTCTGTAGCCTCCTTGACCAACAACTCACAGTGAGGTTATCTCACCCCTAGCACTGTGATTTTTTGTTAATAATATTGTGCTTCTGAGAGCAGCATTATCCACCCTTGTACTTTTTTTTCCTTTGGTTTTTCTAGGTAGGGTCTTGCTCTAGCCTAGGCTGACCTGGATTATGTAGTTTCAGGCTGGCCTTGAGCTCACAGCAATCCTCCTGCCTCTGCCTCCCAAGTACTAGGATTAAATGCATGAGCTACCATGCCTGGCTTCAAACTCTTTTTAAAATTATAACTATACATTTTACAATTATATATATTAATATTTATATGAGAGAGAGAGTGTATGTGTGCATAGGTGGGCCTCATGCTGCTGCCAACAAACTCCAGAAGCATGTGTCCACCTATTTGTGCATCTGGCTTTATATGGGTACTGGGAAATTGAACCCTATCCAAAAGACTTTGCAAGTGAGCATTTTTAACCATTCAGTCATCTCCTCAGCCTCTAACGTATATTTTTAACTAGCTTATAAAGTAATAAATTTCCATGTATCTTTTTCATAATCCTTAGTTTTGATTAGCCCTTCCCTCACTCCCTGCTCTCTCCTATTCCCTTATTTCTATCCTTGCTTAAACATTCCCTCTCTACTTTCACATCACATATGTTCTCCTATCCCCCTCCCTAAAATCCTTTCTTCCTCCCTTGTGGTCCCCTTCTAGCTTCCTGATTGCTATAGACATTGATTCCAATTTAAGCACACAAATTGAAAAATTCAAAGCTAGGATCCACATATGAGAAAATAAGAGGCTTTTGTCTGTCTGGGTCTGGGTTACCTCATGCTTTACAACCTTCTCACTGCTTCCTCACTGGGAGGAAAGACAGGGATGGAAGGAGCAGACTCACCCTTTGTCCACTGAGTTCTAGCTTACCACTACTGATGTTGCTCTCTTCCATGCCACCACCTTTTCCTTGCAGTTGACCATTCCACAAACCCACCCATGTGCTCTAAACCTAACATTGTTTTTCTAAAGTTTTCTCTAGATCCTTTTCCTCCAGCTATTGCTTTATATCATCCTCCAATGAAGCAGTTTCTACTTTCTCACCCTTCTATTTTGCCCCTTAAACCCTTTTATAAGATACTAATCTTATCTATGAGTGCTCTGTCTTTATGACTTAGTCACCCTTTAAAGTTCCACATCTTAATACTGTCACATTGGTAACTAAGTTTCCATTTGAATTTTGAAAGACATGTCATAGCAAGCAAAGTCTAGTTCCTCTTCCCTGGAATTGGCTTCTAATTGATAGAATTTAGTGGAGGTGACATTAAGGGGCTCACAAACGTGACAATGTAGATTCTGCCTGGCACTCACCTCCCTCACCTGCCATCAGATCCCTGAACCAACACATGGGCAGAAGTGTGGCTACTCTGATGTGACAAGAATAGAGAAGCCACATTGCACAGAGATTCCAGAGGAGTCCACCTATTGTGGAAGTAGTTGAGTTTCCCAGTGTCACCTGCTAGTCATTTGAGTGTAGGAATCTTCCAGTATTCTAGTTATCAACTCTGGACATCAAGTATGGTAGAGATGAGATTTCCCTGTTGAGCTGTGTCCAAATCGCAGATCTCTGAGCAGGATAAAGCTCTAGAGTGCAGGCTGACCTAGAATTCACTATGTAGTCTCAGAGTGGCCTTGAACTCATGGCAATCCTCCTACCTCTACCTCCTGAGTGCTGGGATTAAAGGCATGTGCCACCATGCCCAGCCATACTTTTTAAAAATATTTTATTTTGTTGGAGAGAGAGGCATGATACGGAAAGAATAAGATAGAAAATGGGCATGCTGAGGCCTCCAGGCACTGCAAATGGACTCCAGATGCATGCCACTTTGTGCATCTGGCTTTACATGGGAACTGGGGAATTTAACTCAGGTTGTTAGGCTTTGTAGGCCAGTGCCTTAACTGCTGAGCCATCTCTCCAGCACAATACAAATTTCTTTAAGTCTCTAGGGTTGAGAGTCATTTGAAAAGTTCCCAATTATGTGAACGTGGCTGAGAAGCACATGAACCCTACATGCTACCCCTTTACTGGTTTATGTTGAGAACATTATGACCTTTCAGCTCCTTCTTGGGGGCTAATTGTATCCATGCCTGGAAGGAAAAAAAGAAAATGAGCACACCAGGGCCTTTTGCCTCTGTAAACAAACTCCAGATGTGTGTGTCAATTTGTGCACCACATTTTATGTGGGTACTAGGAAATTGAACCTGTCCAGCAGGCTCTGTAAGCATGTGCAACAGTGTGATAGGGGTCCAGGAAAGTCCTTAATCCCCAAACCCTAGGTTCTTTTTTTTTTTTTTTTTGAGGCAAGCCCAATAGACTGGACTTTTTTATGTGAGAGAGCAAGAGTAAGAGAGAGAGAATTGGTGTGGAGGGCCTCCAGCCACTGCAATCAAACTCCAGACACATGTGCCACCTTGTGCACATGTGCAACCTTGCACGCTTGTGTCACTTTGTGCATCTGGCATATGTGGGACCTGGAGAATTGAACATGGGTCCTTAGGCTTCACAGGCAAGCACCTTAACTGCTAAACCATCTCTCCAGTTCTCTTTTTTTAAAAAATATTTTATTATTATTTATTTGAGAGTGAGTCAGGGAGAGAGAGTGTATGGACACGCCAGGGCCTCCAGCCACTGCAAACGAACTCCAGATGCATGTGCCACCTTGTGCATTTGCCTTAAGTGAGTACTAGGGAATTGAACCAGGATTCTTAGGCTTTGTAGGCAAGCACCTTGACCAGTAAGCCATCTCTCCAGCCCCCTCCAGTCCTTATTTTTAATTTGAATCAAATAATAGAATTAAAAAGATCAAGAAGGATAATTATTAAATTATTATATTTGTTGAGGGAAGTACAGAGCCAAGGAAGGGCACCCATGTAGCTAGAGATCCCACATGGAGGGCCTGGGAAAAAAGCATGGAAAGAAAAGAGAAAAGAAAGTTCAAGAAGCTTCTGCCATGTGGGGAGCTGGAGGAGCCCAGGTGAGGGAAAATCTCATCCATAGCTAGAAGTTCCCAAGTGGGCAGAGAGGCTGTGCTTCCTTTGCAAAGGTACTTATAAGCTAACATTGGTGAGGGCTGTCTTCAGGCTTAGGTGAACCAGAGTGACAGCTGGTTGGTTAGGACTAGGGTCTGTCTCAGGAAGAGGCTATCCCTGACACCAAGTTCCAGGGACTGAACTTGATCAACTATAATGTTTCAATCCTATGAAAGACCTCTCTCTCAGGAGGGGTTCTGGCTTGTGGAAAAACAAGTCTAGGGAACTAGGCAAGAGATAAGAAGTCAGATCATCTTTGATTTCTAGCAAGTGCAAACTTTTCTGCCTTTTTTACCTTCAGGGGTCCAGTCACCCTAACTCTACCCACCTCTCATGAGAAGACACTAACTGCCATTAGAGGAAAAGGGTTGATGACATCATATCATGAACTATTTTCTGTTGAATAGGACACAGAGATGCAGCAGTTAGAATGTTTCCCAGAGAAGGGAACTATTCCAAAGGACGTAGAAAGTGTATTGATGGAGAGCAGGAAGATAGTCTTGAAAGAAAATGTTGTAGAGAAAGAATAAAAGTAAGGAGTTAATGAGAAGCGAACACACAGCAAACTGGTCACTTTTTTTTTTTTTTTTTAAGGCAGAGAGAGGGAGAGGAAGACAGATAGAGATGGGCGCACTAGCAGCCTCTCAGCTGCTGAGAATGAAATCCCTTGTGGTCAAGTGCAGCATTGCACCCCTTTTGCATCTGGCTAAATGTGGGACCTGGAGATTGGAAACCCTGGAGATTGGAACTAGCATTCTTAGGCTTAGGAGGCAGGCGCCTTAACTGCTAAGCCATCTCTCCAGCCCATACTGGTCACTTTTAGGGTTATCCTTTTTGTGGACTCTTAGGCCTTAGAGAACATTTGAGGGAACCCAGGAACTTAATTTACTTTATCGAGAGTATTAAAGCCAGTTTTTATAACCCTTAAATCATGAACAAATTAATATCAGTGAGCTGTTAATGAGTGAAGTCTTAACCATAAGACTTAGTTTTTTTACTGGTTAAAACCTTGGCATCAAGTAATCATATTTTAGATTTTATTTCATTAAATGTTTTAATAAAGGGTCCCTTTTTTGAGTAACCTTTATCAGCATTATAATTTTTTGGTGACATTTATCTTTATTTTTTTAATTTTTTTTTTTTTTTGCTTTTTTAGGGGGTGGGGTTGATTATAATAAACAGAAGTTTTCACCTGGAGCAACTGTTTTAAGTTTTTATCTGGTTTAGTTATTAATTTTTGTAATTTTATGAATATCAAGTATTGACTGAGTTTAAAATTTATCTTTAAGAAGAATTTTTTCCCACGGCATTTGGAGTTATTAGTATGTTTTGTTTTGTTTCTGAGGTAGGGTTTCACTCTAGTTCAGGATGACCTGGAATTCACTATGTAGTCTCAAATTCATGGTGATCCTCCTACCTGTGCCTCCCAAGTGCTGGGATTAAAGGCATGCACCAGCACACCCAGCTTAGTATGTTTTTTAATTGTCTTTTTAAGGCTTTGAAGAAAAGTAATGGGCAATTTTTGATTTTTGTTTTTTGTATTATATTAATGAATCAAGTTTTAAGGAGACAGGAAACTTTTTGGATATTGTGGAAGTCGATTGTCCCATCTGAAACAAAGTGGAACAAAGTGAAAGAAGAGTCTAGAATTAGGTTATGTCCAATTTTGGCTTGTATTTTTTTTTTTTTTTTTTTTTTTTTTTTTTTTTTTTTTTTTTTTTGTAGAAGGGGGCATCTCTGGTAGAAGAGATTAGGGCTTTTTTTTTTTTTTTCCTTCAAGGTAGGGTTCCACTCTAGTCCAGGCTGACCTGGAATTCACTATGTAGTCTCAGAGTGGCCTCAAACTCATGGTGATCCTCCTACCTCTGCCTGGCTTTTAGATTAGGGCTTTTTTTTTTTTTTAATCTCCTTCCTATAGGAGTCCTCACCCAAATTTCTTTGTTTTCTCCCCAATCAAATCAGGACACATAGAGCAGTTTATGTGCCTCCTGGAGCAAGGGAAGATCCAACATAGGATATCCATGCTCATCCTACAAGGCTGGCTGCCAAGCCTGAGTACCTCCAGCACTCCCTTAGTCCTGCATGTGTCTTACATCATGGTATATAAGCAGTGCCATTGGCAAGATAGCCCAAGTGTGAAGACTTGTATTTATTTTGGTCTTGACAGCCTAAATGTCCTTTTTATTTGGGGGAAAGGGTTCCTGGGATTTTTGTTGTTGTTGTTTTGTTCTGTTCTGTTTTGTGGGATCCTGGGATATGGGTCTCCCCCCATTTTTAAATGTTTTAGAATGGTCTATGGACTAAAGGGTGTCATTTTAAAGGTAATTTCTGATTTTATTACTTTAAATATAGGGATTTTATCCTTTGTTGATATTAGAGAGATAGAATAAGAGTGATCATTTAGCTGATGTCTTTTTTAAAAAAATAACAAAATATAATTTAACATTGGGACAGAGTTGAAAAGTTCAGTTGGTTACTTCATTTGAATAGGGTATAAATGTTATGTTCAGCAATTTATTTTAAGAGATCATACAATATGTTCATTAATGCTGGAGATGGTCTACCTGAGAGAATGGGTACACCAAGGTCTTTAAACACTGCAAACGAATTCCAGATGCATGCACTACCTTGTGCATCTGGCTTACATGGGTCCTGGGGAACTGCACCTGGGTCCTTAGGCTTCACAGGCAAGTGCCTTAACCAGTAAGCCATTTCTCCATCCCTGACTAGATGTCTTCTTATCATATTTGTTATTTATTTATTTATTTGAGACAGAGAGAGGGAGAGAGAATGTGTGTGAGAACGGGCATGCCAGGGCCTCTAGCCACTGCAAATGATGCATGCTTCACCATGTGCATTTGGCTTATGTGAGACCTGGAGAATTGAACTGGGGTCCTTAGGCTTCTCAGGCATGAGCCTTAACCGCTAAGCCATCTCTCCAGCCCTCATATTTGTTTTTATTTTGATATACATTTTAGGTAAGTTTGATATCTTATGTAAGGAATTTGTAAATTGATGAAATATCTTGACTTAGTTTATCTCTTTGACCTTTTTGACTACTGAGAGAAATTTTATTTAACAGAAGTGACGTTAGGTGTTTAAAAGAAAGGAACTATAAAGATAATCAAAGTTTTATGTGGTTTGTTTTGTTTTTCTTATTGTTGTTTGTTAGAGACAATTGGTCATTTTGTCTCTGGACAGGTCTGGGGGACATATGGCTTAAATTTGTATGGTGTCTGAGATAGAGGGGCACCATCCCTTTTTTTGGTATCCAGCTTGCCATGACTTTAAATAGCACTTAACAGTAAGCAAGAGCAAAAGGAAATGACAGAGCAGAGAGCTAAGCATCTTGACATTTTTTGTCCTATTTTGAAATTGTTTTTATCTAGGAAATTTATTTTATCTATTTATAATACACAAGATGATAGGGTCTTGTCTATGTCTAACCTGGTTAGACCTCCAAAGAACGTGAATTACATTTGTGTTTATGATTTTGTGACTCATCTAGTATGGGACATCACCTGTGTCTAAAGTAAGCTGAATTTACATTAAGTCTGTGTCCCCACATAAAACTTTTAAAGTCTCTTAAGAGTCTGTAAACAATTGGAAAAGTCTTCAATTTTAGGCATGGTGTTTATCTATGTTTAGCCTGAAAATTATATTTCTGTTTCTTACAAAAGGAAATTAATTTTAGGCAAATCTTATGTCCTTATATATGCACACCTTTACCCACATATATTAACATTTTGATCTAAGTTCCATTTTTTAAAAAGCATTTTTAATAAGCATTTTATGTCCAATATTGAAAGATTTCTTTCTTTTTCTTTTTTTCTTTTATTTTCCTCTTTCTTTTTTCTTCTTTCTTTCTTTTTTCTTTTTTTTTTTTTTTTTTTTTGTTTTTGTTTTTGTAGCCCTGGCTGGCTTTGAACTTGCTATATAGACCCAGCTGGCCTTAACTTTCAGTGATCCTCCTCTGCCTCCCTATCCCTGGCTAGCCTAAAATTCACTGTGTAAACCAGGCTAGCCTTGAACTTGCTTTGATTCTCCTGACCTGGCCTCCAGATTGCTAGGATTACCAAGTGTATGCCACCACATCAGGCAGGTATGTGAATAATACTCTTTTTTTAAAAAAAAAAATTATTTATTTATTTATTTATTTATTTGCAAGCAGAGAGAGAGAGAGAGAATGAATTGTCATGCTAAGGCCTCCAGCTGCTGCAATCAAACTGCAGATGCATGTGCCACTGTGCATCTGGCTTCACTTGGGTACTGGGGAATTGATCCTGGGTCATTAGGCTTTGCAGGAAAGTGCCTTAACTGCTGATCCATATCTCCAGCCTCAAATATTGTATTTATCTATTTGTTTATTTATCTATTTGAGAGGAAGGGAGGGAGGGAGGGAGAGAGAGAGAGAGAGAGAGAGGTACATAGAGAGAAATAATGGGTATACCAGGGCCTCCAGCCACTGCAAATAAACTGCAGACACATGTGACACCTTGTGCATCTGGTTTACTGAAAGATTTTGTTTTAGTTTCTTTCATCATCATATCTCAACACATAATTAATTATCTCTTTATAAGACTTAGGAAAAATTAGACCAAATTGATTAATCTTATTATCCATTGATAAAGAAGCATGTAGTCTAGCTTTAAAGGGTTAATTAACCATCTTATTATTGGAAATCTGTAGAGAATCAGTCTTAGCAGAAAAACTTACAACCTTTTTAGTGTTTATGTTTACCTGACAATCAGACTTGTCTTATAATACCAGTATATATAGCTATAAATTTTATGTAACCCATTGATTTGAGATATCTTTTATTAATAAACTCTATGAAATACATTTTAGAGTTATAAGTCTATGAATACAGGCAAAACATGACAACTGTTTTAGGGATAATCTTTATCAATAACTCCAAAACACTTGGAAATGTTTTTATTTAGAGTAACTAAGGCAAATTTTTGTTTTTGTCTTGAGGTAGGCTGGCCTGGAACTCAGGCTAGTTTTCTCCTTTTTGGGGGGGAGAAAGGTGAGAGGAAAGGGTTTATCTAGATTTATAGACTTGAGGGGAAGCTCCAAGATGGAATGGGGAAATGTCGCATGAGCAGAGGCTGGACATCAACTCTTGGCCAACATCAGGTAGACATAATATAGCATAAATAGCAGCAAGAGTGTGTGCTAAATCCTGACAAAGGGAAACTGGCTTCAACACTAGTAAGACTGCCTCCAACAACAAACTTCCTCCAGCAAGGCTCCAATTCCCAAATAACCATCAGCTGGAAACCAAGCATTCAAAAACACAAGTTTATGGGGGACACCTAATTCAAACCACTACATTCCACTCCTGGAACTGAAGACCATCGAGGATGTAAAATGCAATGCATTCAGTCCAACTTTAAGAGTCTTGTAGTTCAAGGACAGACAGGTAGATCAATGGAACAGAAGACCCAAATATTAATCCAGGCAGCTACAGCCACCTGATTTTTGACAAAAATGCCAAAAATATTCATTGGAGAAAAGATAGCCTCTTTAACAAGTGGTGCTGGGAAAACTGGACATCTGTATGTAAAAGGATAAATATAGATCCTTGTCTCTCTCCATGCACAAGAGTCAAGTCCAAATTGATCAGGGACCTTAATATCAGACCTGAAACTCTGAAACTGCTAGAGGAAAAGGTAGGGGAAACCCTTCAATGTGTTGGCATAGGCAAGGACTTTCTGAATATAACTCCAACCACTAATCAACCACTGGGACCTTATGAAATTACAAAGCTTTTGTACAGCAAAAGACACTGTGAATAGAGCAAAAAGACAACCTACAGAATGGGAGAAAATCTTTTCCAGCTATACACCTGACAGAGGATTGATATCCAGAATATACAAAGAACTCAAAAAACAGAATAATAAGAATTCAAACAACCCAGTTAAAGAATGGGATATGGAACTAAATAGAGAATTCTCAGAAGATGAAATACAGATGGCATATAAACATCTAAAAAAGTGTTCCACATCCTTAGCCACCAGGGCAATGCAAATTAAAACCACTTTGAGATTCCATTTCACTCCTGTCAGAATGGCTACCATCAAGAAAACAAATGACAATAAGTGTTGTGGAAAAAGAGGAACACTTCTACACTGTTGGTGGGAATGTAATCTGGTCCAGCCATTGTGGAAATCAGTGAGGAGGTCCTTGAGACAGCTAAAAATAGATTTACCTTATGATCCAGCTATAGCATTCCTAGGCATATATCCAGAGGATTCTTCTCACTACCATAGAGATGCCTGCACAACCATGTTTATTGCTGCTTTATTCACAATAGCTAGGAAATGGAAGCAGCCTAGATGTCCCTCCACAGAAGAATGGATAATAAAGATATGGTACATTTACACAATGGAGTTCTATTCAGTGGTAAAGAAAAATGAAATTATGAAATTTGCAGGGAAATGGATGGATCTGGAAAGGATTATACGAAGGTAACCCAGGCTCAGAAAGCCAAACATCACATGTTCTCTCTCATATGTGGATCCTAGCTACAAATGTATAGACTTGTGTGTGAACTGGAACCAAAAATAGGTACCAGAAACCAGTAAGCTGGTAAAAGGCTATAAGGGAGGGAGGAAAGGGAAGGACTTAAGTGTATGGTATTGCACATATGTAAGTAGAAGAACAGATTACAGGGAGGGGAATGGCCTAAGTGAGGCCATGGGAAGAGAATGCATAAAAGAAGGGCAGGGGGAGGGTCAATCTAAATTCAAGATAGTGTGAATAAGACTTACGTAAACCTACTTTTTTGAATAATGGCACATCTAGAAGCTGTAGACTGTTACTAGAAAATTTTCAGTGCCTGGGATGGGATAACTTCCAGTGAGTTGTTAGCCAAGGATGTGCCAGTAGCCTCCAAAACATTAAAGGCTTTTGCCAAAGCCCTTGGTTTCCCTTGAGAAACAGATAGTAAGACCCTATTACTGAAGACATCTCTTGCCTGAGAGGCAAGGTCACTGAGAAAGCAAACTGGTGCTGAACAGAAAACCTTCTCCCTGTAGACCAGCCAACTGAAAGCTGGAAAAAGCTGCACTGCGTACAGCCGTATGGGAGACAGAAATCATCAGCAGTGAAATCAGTGGACACTGAATATTCAAGTTTGGCCATACAGGCCCAATGACTGAATGGGTGAAATAGTGGCATGTCTGCTCTTGGGGTAACCAACTATTCCATAATTGGACTGAAGGCCCTCTCTATGGGAGGGAATACATACCTGGTACTGAAAAACCTAAGCAAAAGTCTATGGCAGGTGAGGTCATGAGCCTTAGGAGTATAAAGCCTGCTCTTGTCTGACTAAATGTATATATTATTCCTACCAAGCTGCCCTGGGGGCACTACACTTAATGTTCATATTCACATATGAATGCTACTCTCACTTCTGGTTAGAGAAGCTTCTCTTTGCAGATGGCGATGACCACTGGGATGACCCAAAAGGCAACATAGTGCTGAGAAGAAGGGATGGAGGAGTGCCCAGCACTGAAAAACCTCTGTCACACCCTCCAAGATGGAAGAGGGGGCAGATAGAATGGAAGAGCCAAAGGAAGCGTATGACTTCTTACAATGCAACTGTCCAGACAGAAATTGGCCTCGATATCCATAACCTTGCAGTGCCTAGCAATACCTTTGCAAGACCCTCAAAATGGAAAAAAAAAAGATGATGACATCAAATTAAAAGAGAGAACTAATGGAGAGAGGGAGGGGATATGATGGACATTGGAGTTCTAAAGTGGAATGGGGGAGGAGAGGGAAATATCATGTGTTTTTGTATGCAAGTATAGAAGTTGTCAATAAAAAAAATAATAAAAAAAAAAAAAAAACAGTCTTGTAGTTGGGCATGGTGGCAAACATCTTTAATCCTAGCACTTGGGGGTCAGAGGTAGGAGGATCACTGAGTTTGAGGCCAGTCTGGAACTACAGAGTGAGTTCCAGGTCAGTCTGGGCTAGAGTAAAACCCTACCTTGGAAAAGAAAATAGCTATTAAGGGCTGGAGAGATAGCTTAGCAGTTAAGGTGCTTGCCTGCAAAGCCAAAGGATCCTGGTTTGATTCTCTGGGACACCTGTAAGCCAAATGAACAAGTGGGTGCATGTATCTGGAGTTCATTTGCAGTGCCTGGATGCCCTGGCATTCTCTCCCCTCTTTCTCTCTCTCTCTCTCTGCATCTTTCTCTCTCTCAAATGAATAAATTATATATATATATATATATATATATATATATATATATATATATGCTATTTAATTTTGGGTTTAAAAATTTTTTAATGATTAACTTCAATAATTATAGACAATAAACTATGATAATTCCCTCCCACCACCACTTTCCCTTTCTCAACTACATGTCACCTCCTTTTAAGTAACAGGACATTACAGCCTTTTAAAATATCTGGCAAATTATGAGCACCACCTCTGGGAGCATTTTATTCTTTTGAATAATCCTCTATGTATGTTGAAGTTGACCTAGAACATTAACTCAGTATTTATATTTATGATCTCATGTAACAAATTACGGCCTGTTTATATAAAATTTTAGCTTACTGTAGGCTTTAGTTAAATCTGATTTTTAAAGACAACCCCCCCAAAAAAACCTTGAAATAAATCAAATGAAATACAAAAATCAGAAGGTGTCTATAAATAACATCTTATTTGTATACACCTAAACAAAAGAGAAAATATCAGGTACAGTTCAAATTAAAATTATGTACTTATTTTTATCAAACAATGTAAAAGCCATGTGGTTTTTAAATGTGGGTTCAGGCTATGACATTGGAGCCATGAACTGGTGCTCCACCTGTATCAGCTTTCCAAGTAGCTAGGATAACATGCTGTGCCATTATGCCTAGCTCATTTTATTTTTTTTGTAGTACCTGTATGAATCATGGCAGTTAAAAAGCACCATAAAGTATGTCTTTTTTTATTGTGTCTCTGTATTTTTTGAGAGACAGCATGGTTACCTCTCCCATCCAGTTGTCACAGCCCCAGGCCTCAGCTCCATAGAGGGGAGGAGGCATGTGGCTGAAACCCAGGCTGTTGAAGAAACCTTTCCAGCAAAGCTCCTAGGCTTGGTGTGTGGCTAGGGCAGTTTCAGTCTCCCCCTCATTTAGGTGGCCAGAGTCCTGCTGTTTCAGGCTGGTGGTTTCCCAGCTTCCTAGAGATGTGCCTTCAAGTCTCCAAGTGAACTGGGCAAAGGCCAGTGCCACAGGAGAGGCAGAGCCAAGAGCAGGAGCTGGAGCTCCATCCTCCCACTCCCATGGGCAGCCATGTCTCTTGTAATGAAGTGGCTTGAAATGGAAAAAGGAAAAAAGGCAGAAAAAACTTAGAAGCCATTTATCTTAGAACCTAGCTCTCTGATTCTTGAGCCCCCATGTGGCTGTGAAGCCCCTTACCCTCAGCTCAACAGAATCAGTTCCTAGGATCCAGAGGAGTTCAGCCTTCTGGCGGGGGGACAGAGAAGCTCAACCAAGTATATTTCCCTTCAAAAGTTGTCACCTTTACAAAAGAACCCAACCTGGAACCATCTCAGTTTGGCCCCAGGTGATAGCACCCATTTCAGTAGGGCTCCAGTCCCAGTCC
This sequence comes from Orientallactaga sibirica, assembly GCA_036365145.1. NCBI lineage: Eukaryota > Metazoa > Chordata > Mammalia > Rodentia > Dipodidae > Orientallactaga > Orientallactaga sibirica. The sequence continues at coordinate 196,436 of JAEOAD010000060.1, forward strand.
CCAGTTGGAAAGGAGGCCAATGCCATGCACCATTCATTCCCCTTAGCTTAGCCAGAGCTAGTGATCTTAGCCTCCAGCAAGAAGAGAAAGCTAGCCAGTTTTTCCGTAAGTGGAGAGAACCAGTAGAAATACCCCAAGACATTCTCACAGCTGGAAAATGTGCTTCCCATTTTCTGTCATAATAATCTTAATTTTCCTTCTCAAGATTGTCCCACCAGAGTTGCCAACTGTAATGGGGTGTTAGGGGTCCAGGAAAGTCCTTGAACCCAACCCAAGGTTCATTTCTAATTTCAATCAAAGAATTGCATAAAAAAGAAGACTGGAAAGGTAATTATTAAATTATTATATTTATTGAGGAAAGTACAGAGCCAAGGAAAGGCACCCACATGGAAGACCTGGAAAAAAAGTGTGAAAGGAAAAGAGAAAAGAAAGTTCAAGGAGCTCCTGCCATGTGGGGAGCTAGAGGGGTAAAGGAGCCCATGTGGAGAGTAAGGGCTAGGGGCCCTCCCAGCTGAGCCTGGGCCTAGTCCTGGGCTGAAGTAGCTCAGGTCCAGCCAAGGGAAAAGCTCACCCACAGCTGGAAGTTCCCAAGTGGTAAGAGAGCCTGCCCTCCCCTTGTAAAGTTACTTATAACCTTATATTGGTAGGCTGGTTCAGGTGAACCAGAGGGACAGCTGGCTAGTTAGGACTAGGGGCTGTCTTGGGAAGATGCTAGCCCTGACACTAAGTTGCAGGGACTGAACTTGATCAACCATGATGTTTAAATCCTATGAAAGACCTCCCTCCCAGGAGGGGTCCTGGCTGTTTGTGGAAAAACAGGTCTAGGGAACTAGGCAAGAGATAAGAAGTCAAATCGTCTTTGATTTCTAGCAAGTACAAACTTTCCTGCCTTTGTTACCTCCACAGGTCCAGTCACCCTAACTGTACCCCCCTCTCACAGGGGCCTTCAACTGCTGAGCCACCTCTATAGTCCATAGGACTGTTCTTACAATGGCTAAGATACTGGTCAAATGCAACATTTAATACAAAGTAATATAAGCTGTTCTATTTTATAAACTGCTCTGTGCATTAGTTCCCCTAAACTTTCCATTTAAGAGAACACTTTTAAGGTCAATTTCTTATAACACTCAAAGTTTCTTTATATAAGTTTATCTGCAGCCAGAAACAGTGTGTAATTAGATGAGATTCTCAAGCTCCTCGGGCTCAAACATCCCAACAGTACACCTAACCTCAGGCAATTCAGTATCTTCCACAGAAGGATCCATCTTCTCATATTAGTAACTTATAGGACTCTAGCCTTCCAATTATGTTCAACAAAGAGATGCCATTCTGGTGAGTTTGGGTCCTAGTTAGTACTGCTCCAAAAATCACTTGGAAAACTAAATTATGACAGACACCTTCTGTAATGGGATACTTTCAGAGCAAAAGAAATAATAAGTATTCAGAATTGCATTTTAATTCTTTAATCATTTTAATAAGAGTGTTGAAGAATTGAGTACACTCCACAGTGCAATAGTAAGATGGTATGTAATTTTGTGTTGAAGAGGTCATTACATGTCTTCAGTATCTCCCTCAAATCTCTTCTCTCTTTCAGCCTCTAATCCTTTTTGCTTCTATTTTATTGCCTCCAGCTAAATAGGCAACTTGGTTATACAATATCTTCATATTTGTCTAATATTAACCATACTGTTAATAATTTAAGTTTTCTTTTTGAGAAGCAAAATAAACTTAAGTCATCTAACATGCACATATTGATTAATTTTTTTTTAACTGAGACAATGATATGGCACTCCATTTTAGTTTTCAAAATATAGTCAGGAGACTTCTGGGTAAGATGGCAGCATAAGAGCCATGCCAAACCAGCCTAGGGAGGGAGACAAGCAGAAAGACAGCAAAATAAACACTTCTTCCAAAAAGTAAAGGTGTATAAATTATTATCAACCACAGCAGAGAAGCAGGAGAAACTAAGATATTCCAGAAAAGAGGAAAGTTGCCAGAATCCCACTGAGGTCCCAGTGGCCCAGTCCTCATTCATGCCCATCAGCCTGGCAGGTGCAGAGCTGAAGGAACAGAAACCAGGTGGAGGGAATTTCTACTCACATCAATCTCCTCACAAAGTCAAGAAACCTGAAGGGGAAGGCATCAGGGACCAGCTGAGCAGCCACTAAAGGAGAACACAAACAGGACCAGCTGAGCAGCTCCAGTACAACTCCAGGCATCCTAAACTGTCTCCCATCCCCCAGCCATCAGTGCCACAGTAAACCACTAGAGAACTCATTCAGCCCCGGCAGCAGGTCATCCAGCACAGCTGATCAGAACACCAGATCCACAGTGCAACAAGGAGGGATCAAGTGGGCACTTAGCATTGCTCATATTGGAAGCCATGCAAAAAGGTAACAGGGCCTACTGACAGAAAAGCAGGTACATAGACCTACACTGATAATGCTAATATCACTTTCCATGTCAGGGCAAGTTATGAATTACATATTCTTGGTTAGCTTTACCATTCTTAAATAAGCTGTATTTTGGGGTTTACTATTGCTGCCTTTGACATTTCCTGATTTATAGGGGCTTTGTCTTTTTCTTTTGTCAGTATTGGGGGCAGGGTCTAAGCAAAAACCTCAATCTCCCAGTTGACAGGATTAAGGGTGTGAGACAACACACACTCTTGGGGGCTTTGGCTTTATTAGATTATCTGATGGTTTTAACCCCCAGCCTTGCATACTCTGTGCTGGTTTGGGTTGAATGTGTATATTGCTCAGTTGAATTTTAGAATTTGCCAGTAAATAGCTCTGCCCAGTCTACTAGAATACATGAATATCAGGTGAACTCAACCCCTAGGGCCACTTCTGCTGTTTTCTTGTTGCATCTTAAACTCCTACCCTGAAGGTATATAAAGTTGTATTTACACAGCTAAGGACACTGCAGACAACTAGAAAACCCAAGCATCAAGTTAACTCAAGATGCAAAAATCTCTACATTATACTATAAGAAACACAAAACATTAAGACAATACAATCCCACCAAAAATTATAAATCCATCAGACGTGACCCCCAGTGAGACTATGTTAGATGAAATGGCTGACAAAATCAAAGAAGAAATCAAAGGAATCAAAGAAGAACACAAAGGAATCAAAGAAGAAAGCAAACTCCTGAAGGGGAAGACAGAAAACTAACTTAATGAAATAAGGAGATCAATATAAGACATGAGTAAGGAAATAGAAATAATGAAAAAATACCAGGCAGAAATATTAGAAATGAAAAAAGAGTAAGTCAAATTGAAAGCTTTCTACAAAGTATCACAGTAGAATGGATCAAGGAGAGGACAGAATATCTAAACTAGAAGACCAGGTGGCAGACCTAATACAGTCCAACAAGGCAAAAACAAATAGGAAGGCATGAATAGTAATTTCATGAATTTCTGGACACTGTGAAGAGCTCAGACATAAGAATTCAGGACATAGTAGAAGGAGAAGAATTTCATTTCAACAAAATCATAGAAGAAAACTTCCCGCAAATAGGGAAAGTGATGCTAGTACAGATATAGGAGGCCTATAGAACACCAAACAGACAAAATCAGGAAAGAACCTCTCATCATCATATTATAAATTACAAACCAGAAAAAAAAGAAAAGAAAACATACTTAAAGCAGTTAGAGAGAAAAATCAAGTCACATATAAAGGCAAGCCCATCAGGATAATAGCAGATTACTCAACACAAACTTTAAAAGCCAGAAAGGGTTGGAGTGATGTATTCCAAATTCCAACTGTCAACCAAGATTACTTTATCCTGCAAAGCTATCCATTAAAATAGAGAAATAAAGACATTCCACAACAAAAACAGACTAAAGGACTATATGAACACTAAACCAGCTCTACAGAAAATACTTGAAAGGATACTCCATGCAGAAGAGAAAGAAAAGCACACACATAAGGAACCAGGGAAAAAAATAAACCATATTCAAATAATAGTTAATACAAGATAGTAAAGGAAAAACTGGAAGAACTGCAAAACAAGAATGGCAAGAATAAATACACACCTTTCAATAACTCTTAATATCAATGGACTCAATGCCCCAACCAAAAGACCAGGTTTGAAGACTGGGTTAAAAAGCAGAGTACTTCAATTTGTTGCCTCCAAGAAACCTACCTTTCCATAAGTGATAGACACTATTTTGGGTTGAAAAGTTGGGAAGTAGCGTTTCAAGCAAATGGGCCTAGATAACAAGCAGGTGTCACTATCCTAATATCCGATAGGGTAGGTGTCAAACCAACATTAGTTCGGAAAGATAAAGAAGGTCACTTTATATTGATTAAAGGAACACTCCAACAGAATGACATTACAATCCTAAGCATATATTCACCTATGGGGGCTCCCAATTTCATCAAACTATTAGAATTAAGGTCACAGAAAACACCAAATACAATTGTTGTAGGTGACTTCAACACCCTACTCTCACCAATTGACAGGTCATCCCGGCAAAAAATAAACATAGAAGCATCTAGATTAAATGAGTTCATAGAACAAATGGACCTAACAGATATCTACAGAACATTTCACTCACATGCTGCAGAATACACATTCTTTTCAGCAGCACGTGGAACATTCTCTAAAATAGGCCATATATTAGGACACAAAGCAAACCTTAAAGATACAAGAAAATTGAAATAATTCCTTATACTCTATCTGATCACAAATCAACAGCAAGAAAAACTATAAACTATACACAAATTCATGGAAATTAGGCAATATACTACTAAATGATGAATGGGTCAATGAAGAAATCAAGTAGAAAAATCAAAAAATCATAGAATCAAATGACAATGAGAACACAGCATACCAAAACTTTTGGGACACAATGAAGGCAGTCCTAAGAGGGAAATTTAGAGCTTTAAGTGCCTATATTAAAAAATTAGAAAGTCACAAGTAAGCAACTTAGTGCCCTGGAAAAAGTAGAGCAAGGCAAAAAAAAATCAGTAGGCATGAAGAAATAATAAAGATTAGGGAAGAAATTAGTGAAATAGAAAACAAAAAAAAAAAAAAATCCAAAGAATCAATGAAACAAAGAGTTGGTTCTTTGAAAGGATAAACAAGATTGATAAACCCTTAGCAAATCTGACCAAAAGAAAGAGAAAAGAGACACAAATTAATAAAATTAGAGATTAAAAAGGCACCATTGCAACATATACCAAAGAAATTCAGAAAATCATAAGGACATATTTTAAGAACATATACTCCACTAAGTTTGAAAAGCTAGAAGAAATGAACAATTTCTTTCACTTACATGACCTACCAAAATTAAATCAAGATGAGATTAGCCACTTAAATAGACCTATAGTAAGTATGGAGATTCAAGCAGTTATATTAAAAAAAAAAAAAAATCTCCTAACAAAAAAAGTTCAGGCCCAGATGGATTCAATGGTGAATTTTATCAGACCTTCATGGAAGAACTAACACCAATGCTTCTCAAACTTTTCCAAAAAATATAAAAGTAAGGAACTCTGCCTCCTGAGTGGTGGGATTAAAGGCATGCACCACCATGCATGGCTTACACTGGCTTTTTTTGTCTGTTTGTTTTTTGAGAGAGAGAGAGAGAGAGAGAGAGAGAGAGAAAGAGAGAGAGAGGGAGAGGAAGACAGATAGAGATGGACGCACCAGCAGCCTCTCAGCTGCTGCAAACAAAATCCAGATGCATGCGCCCCCTTGTGGTCAAGTGCGGCATTGCGCCCTTGCGTCACTTTGGATCTGGCTAAACGTGGTACCTGGAGATATTGGAACTGCTGGAGATTGGAACCAGCGTTCTTAGGCTTAGGAGGCAGGCGCCTTAACCGCTAAGCCATCTCTCCAGCCCAACAATGGCATATTTTTGAATACAAAAGGAAAAACATTTTATTTCTCTTTTTTTAATAAATTTATTTTTATTATTTATTTGTGAAGAAGAGAGACAGGTTAATAGAATGGGCACATTAGGGCCTTCGGCCTCTGTAAACAAACTCCAGATGTATGTGCTACCATGTACATCTGGTTTATGTGGGTCCTGAGGAATTGAACCTGGGTCCTTGGGCTGTACAGGCAAATGCCTTAACTGCTAAGCCACCTCTCCAGCCCAGGAAAAACATTTTAATAGAAAAGTTATGCTTTCTGACAATCTTTAGCTATATAGCAGATGAAATTTATGAGCATTTAACACATCAGTGCTAAAAATATATAATATAAAGTCACCATTTACAGGTGACTTTTGTGAACTAAAGCATTGCTGCAGCATTGTTTTCTCCTGTCACTTCACAAGAGGTGAGGCCTGGGCTTGGATAAAATATCTAAGGGAAAATGATAATATGATAATATGAAAAGAATAGTAACTGTCATTTAAAAAAATTTTTTTAGGGGCTGGAGAGATGGCTTAGCAACTAAGGTGCTTTCCTGCAAAGCCCTAAGGACACAGATTCAATTCTCCAGGTCCCATGTAAACCAGATGCACAAGGTGGCTCATGCATCTGGAGTTTGTAGTGGCTAGAGGCCCTGGTGTGCCCATTCTTTCTCTCTCTCCCTCTGTCTATAATAAATAAATAAATAATTTTTAAACTTTTAAAAATATTTTATTTTTATTTATTTGTTAGAGAGAGTAAGAGAAAGAAAGAGGCAGATAGAGAAAGAGGCAGATAAAGAGAGAGAGAACGAATGGGTGCACCAGGTCCTCCAGCCACTGCAAATGAACTCCAGACACATGTGCCACATTGTGCATCTGGCTTATGTAGGTCCTAGGCAATTGAACATAAGTCCTTTGGCTTTGCAGGCAAGTGCCTTGACCACTAAGCCATCTCTCCAGACTGAAACTGTCATTTTTAATCCTGGAAGATTGAAAAGGTAAAGCCATTTCCCTAAGTATGAGACATATGCATAAAGAAGGATTGGGCATTTTGTTAACTAAAGACATTCTGCAAACTCTCAGCTGTGGGGTAAACAACATGTAGTGCATCATACTCTGTTACTGGTGATCCCTTTAAAACTGTCTTCTCATTAACATTTAAGTTTTACTTCTGGTTTACCATCCATTGGGGTTCTTGTGCCATTGGCTGCTTTTCCACACTGTCTTTGAACTATTCTGATTCAATTGTGAGCACATTATTTCCAAAATGATTGCCAAGGAGATGCTCTGGGAATTTTCCTCTGGAGCAGTACTTGTCTTGTTCTGCAAGGAGGCCATAGCCAGGTGGATGTCTATACACCTGGCACCTCTCAGGAGGCCTCCTTTGCCAGCTCTTAGTCTGAGAATCCATAATCAACAGGATGACAGCTGTAGAGATAACTGCCTTGTGGGTATCTATTTTCATAACCCCAGCACAGCCTGAGCATTGCCTTTTTGGAGAAGGTCTAGCAAAGTTGATAGTTAAGCAAAACTGTAAATAAATCCCTCTCCCATCATTTCCATTACAAAAGTTGAAGAAATAGTATCAGTGAAGGAAAAAAGTTCACAGCTTTATATATTTATACCTCACTTTGTTCCTGCAGAATGTGAAGTGTTTTAAAAGAATATAAAAAAAATTGTAACAAGAGAATAGATGCTTAAAAGTGAAAAAAAGATGGAAATAAGGGTGGGAGCATAAGGTACAGCCAGGAACAAGGCCTTAAAAATGCTTAAAATGGGCTGGAGAGATGGCTTATCGGTTAAGGCACCTGCCTCCTAAGCCTAAGAATGCTGCTGGTTCCAATCTCTAGTGGTTCCAATTTCCAGATCCCACGTTTAGCCAGATGCAAAGTGACACAAGGGTGCAAAGCTGCACTTGACCACAAGGGGGCGGATGCATCTAGATTTTGTTTGCAGCAGCTGTGAGGCTGCTGGCGAGCCCATCTCTATCTGTCTTCCTCTCCCTCTCTCTCTGTCTCTCTCCAAAAAAAAAAAAAAAAAAAAAATGCTTAAAATGAAGACTGCTAACAAGAATGGGTCAAACTATTGAGTAGCCCTCTATCTGCTAATGACATTAGTCCAAAAGCTCAATTTGTTTATGAGCACTTTGGAGAGAGGTAGAAAGTCAGGGTGAAAGGTGAAAAATACAAGGGTGTCTGACCAACTCATTTTTCATTTGGCTTCCTGTGGGAGTAGATTTTAACATATCTGGAGCAGAGAGCATCCTGGACTGTGTGTCCCTTAATGCAGTGTTCTTCAGCCCTTACACTTCTGAGACAAGGCACTCATAAATATCAGAATGCATTGGATTCAAAATTGAGGCTGGCTGGCTTGCCAGTGGCAGAACCTTGAAGCTGTTTCAAGCTGCTCTGTGTCTTTTCTTTCACAGTCTAACTGCTCAGAGTATTTATGTATTGTGCTCTCTGCGTTTCTCTTCCCCCCTACTCCTACAGACATTCTAATCTGGCTTCCACCCTTGCCACCTCACTGACACTGATCTTCCTAAGGTCCCCCAAAGCTCCTTTCAGTTCTTATTGTACTTGGGGCCCAACAGCATGTGGAAGTTGACAGCTCTCTCCTTTTTAAAATAATCTTTATCTTTGCTTTCCTAGCACTACCCTGTGAAGTCATCTCTCTCTTCTCGGGGCATTGCCCTGGCTGTCCTCTGTGGCTAGTGTTCCTCCAGATCTGAGAAAATGGGACCAATCACATCATGAGCTAAAATGTATAGTAGTGGATATAAATGTTCCTAACACTTCTGAATCTCATAGCATCAGATTTTGTGCAGTTCTTGTTAACAGAATAGAGCAGAGATAGGTGTAGTATATTGGCCTGGTCAACATCTATTCAAGACTCTTCTACTGTTTTCCTTTACTTCAGACCCAAGAGAGTTAGAAGCTTCCCTGATCTGCCTTACATCTAGGATTTAAAATGTGATTTATGTTTCACTAGTCAGAGAAACTTGAACTTCAACCCAGTTAGGTGGAAAGAAAGGCAGCAATGCTGAAACGTGTGTTTAGCTTGTTCTGATGGACATAGTGTGGCTTCATACTGTGTACATTGCATGTGAATAGATGTTCAGAAGTGATTTCAAGTTTCCTGGCTCCCAGAAGTTCCCCTAAGAGGGCTATCAGGAAAAAACATCCCAGCCTTGGAACTGAGTCATAAAGATGAGAGGGGTTGTTTGGGTAAGCTCTGGGTATTGCCTACTGGAGGTTTCAGGAATTTCCTGATTCTGTAAGGATTGTGCCTTTGATGCATTTCCTACTCACTAGGTAATTTTACATCTGTGTACCCTACCTAAACTTGCAGCAAGTGTGGAAATGCAAATAATTCTTGTCCATAGTAAACAAATTAATTTTTTTCCTAGTAGATATACATTGTATTTTTACACTGAGTAAAATTTAATACCAAACATTATTTGTCCATTGCCCTGGAGCTTCACTGTCTAATAGCATATGTAGAACTGAGCACTTAAATGTGGTAAAAGTTTGAATTGATATGTGTGTTAGTGTAAAATACAGACCATGTGAAAAAACTCAATATTGGAAAATATATAAAATATTTCATTAATGTCATATTGATTATATCTTATAATAATATTTGGATACATTGAATTAAATAAAATATGTTTTAAAATTTTAACATAAACTATTGTTTTTACTTTTAAAATGTAGCTCCAGAAATATTTTAAATTGCATTCTGGTTCTCTTGGATGTTCTGCCCTATAGGATTTTAACCAGTTTAGCACCTATAGCAAGTTGACTTTAATTCCTGATTATATGTATATGCTCATTCACAGGTTTGAATATACATGCATGTTGATACATCTCTAAATTCTCATTTTCCCTCCTTAACTAACTTACTGAATAAAATCTTTGATATGTATCATTTTATATTTGCATAAGAATCATTTTATACTTTAACTTTAATTTAACATTTTATACTTTAATAGCTAATCTTGTAGATTATTTCAACAGACCCAGTCTAAATCTTTCTTCTAACCCTCTCATTGATGTTGTAAGAACCCAATTCCCTTTACTAAATTCCATTCTAAATAGCTAATGTAGTTGTTTTCATTACATATTTTTATTCACTTCATTACATAGACCCTGACTGCAACAATAGCTAAACAGTATTGTGTATATACCCCTTCCTAGATATTATGTTAAGAATTTTAAAAGATTTTCTCATTTAACCTTCTTAGCAACTATATGCAATAGGTAATACATTTACAGATAAAGCACAGAGTTTAAGAAGTCTGTCCAGGATAATCAAATAGGAAACTACCACATACAAGCAAAATGACCCCAATGTCTACTTCCATTACCACTGTGGTAGGCTAGTGCCTACTTTCTTTCCATTCATTCAAACAAAACTAAGAACTTATCTGTCACTTCACTGGCCTAGAAACTGTGGTACAGCAAGGGAGCTAGTTATAGTCAGAGTCTCACTTGTTCTACCTTCTCTGTCCCCAGGCTGTTGAATTAGTGACTGTGCCATAGCTCATGTCTAGGGAGCTCTCCTAGACTCTTGCCCAACTGAAGACGTTGAGTGATGTGTCATTTCCCACTGCAGCTAAAATGTACTTCTGCCAAGACCAAGAGGCCTTGCTAGTGGAGGTGACAGAGAAGTATGTGGCTCTGGGGAATCACAGAACTTGCTTGTAAACAGGCTGTCCTCCTCTTTGGCAAAGGCAGGGAACAATCACATTGTAATAGCAGTTATTGAGGGCCTCCTGTGTGACAGATGGTACATTGGCTGATTTATAGACATTCTCTTTAATCTTTTCTATCTCTGTAATGGCAGCAGTAGCACCTCTCCCCCCCTTTTTTTTACAGATGAGGAAACTGGTCTCAGGTTCATTATATGTATCCTGGGGTTCCCTGGATAACTGACAGATATTTTAGACATGACATCAAAATACCATTTAAACATTTGTTTTGAAAATAAAGAAGTATTATTTGTCCACATGTAGCTGAATAAGGAAACTTGTTAGAGAAAAGAGAATAACAAAAATGTGCTGTCATTCCATTAAATTAAAAACTTGAACTTGGAAAGCAATTCAGTATTTTTCTAATATGCACTACATTAGATTTTAACTCACTAACTGTCTTTTCCTCCTGTCTGCTCTCTTGCTATGGTCTATTATTTTATACTGGTGCTGTAGAGATAGTTAAAGGATAATTCCACCCCACTCTTGTCCTGGTAAATAGAACTGCTATGACTTATTGATAGTGTAAGCTTTCTAGTGCTTTAATTTCACCTCTTTGTTTCAGCCAAGGATATTAATTAAACAGAACTTTTTATATTTCCAAGGAACTTAATTTACTACTTTATGAAGGAAATGCTAATTGACTTCCATTACAGAAAACACAGTCTATGTTGGTTTCTACTTCTACATATGATGAATTCTCTATATATTCCACATGCACACATCTTAGCTTGGTGGTAATTTTCAAACTGAATTTCTCAGACCCTTAAAACACCCAAGAAGTACTAAAAGGGTATGGTGGAGGAGCTATTTGTGTATAAACACACGCCATTTTCTTGCTTCAGAGAAAATCCACTTACTGTTGGAAGAAAGGATTCTTGTCTCTAAAAGGATTGAAAATATGAATTAACTCAATAAATACATGAGTAGGTGTAAGAGACTAAGGAAAATGTCAAAATATCTCTGCAATGCGACTGAGCATGCACAAACATGCAGCATACTTAGAAGAGGGCAGCGTGTTGTGTGACTGGCTTGCAGGTTGAATTTGATCCTCCTGTGGTATTGTAAGAATCACTGAATGCCCAGAAAAATCACTTCTGGTGTTAATCTATATCCTCAATAAACTCACACTCACAAGAAACAGGAAAGTTGGAGGTGTTGGCAAAAATAAACAATTCCATGAATCATCTTGCCTCATATGTTTGATCCATAAGCCTCCAGTGTCCTTTGAGAAGATAAATATGTACTCATTACTTGTGTTGTTGCATAGGAGACTACCATGAGCAAAATATTTCTTTTAGCTTTCAAAGAACTTGCATTCTAGAATGGGACAGGTACATAAGAAAAAAAAAAAAACAATTACATCAACATAGCAGCTTACAGAATGCCATAATGCATGTTATAGGGTGGAGGAGGGGCCCTTTCACATAGGATAGGGGGAGTCCAAGAAAGGCCAGGGAAGGTCAGTAATGGAAGTGCATTTTAGAAGATCACAGCTAGCTGTTTTGCTGGTTGCCAAGGCCATAAATGTACAGCACTTACTGTATTTGATGGGCAAATATGTACCATCTACCAGAAAAAATACAGAAAATATATGGAAACCCCAAGGGCACCAATAGTAAGTGATTGCCTGAATAGTAAAAAAAAAAAAAAAAAAAAAAAAAAAAAAAAAAAAATTAATAAAATACAGCACAGGTAACTTATTAAACAGATATGTTCTTGGTCATTTAAAATGTTTTATGTATTTATTCATAATACAAAGATGGCCTGAAGGCCACTTAAAAGTAATAAGATCATTGTATTTTGCCATTCCATAAAAATTCTTTTCACAACTGTATAGAACCCTCATCAAACATGTAGTAAATGGGAGTTCCTTGCATGGACAGTGTGTGGGTGGGGGCCTCAGTCTGGAGTGGGCTACTCCCAACTCCCGGGTCTGAGTTCCTTGGCAGACAGGGTCTGGTTGACACCCTGGTCTGGAATGAGTAGGCCAGTCTCATTTATGGACTCTTCCCACCTCCCGGGCCTGAGTTCCTTGCATGGACAGTGTGTGGGTGGGCACCACTGTCTGAAGTGAGTAGGCCAGACCCATTTCTGGGCTACTCCTAACTCTTAGGTCCTTGCTTGGACAGGGTATGGGCCAGAGCAGCAGTCTGGAGTGAGTAGGTCAGACCCATTTACAGATTGCTCCCACCTCCTGGGCCTGCCAGCCTGAGTTCCTTGCTCAGACAGTGTGTGTGTGCCAGCACCCACTCTGGAGTGAGTAGGCCAGACCCATTTCTGGGCTCTTCCCACCTCCCAGGTCTGAGTTGCCTACCCTGGTCTGTGTGCAGGAGAGCTAAGCCTGATATAGGCCAGATCTCTGTTCCCTTGCTCCTCCCAGTCCCCTGGTCCTGGTAGGTCCCATCGTGTCCTGCTTGGGGAGGCCTGTTCCCTGTGTGAGCTGTGGAATCAGGCCTTTTGCTCTGGTATCCTGACTGGCCACTAGGAACCAACATCCCTGTTTACCCAAGTCAGAGGGTGAACAGGACAAAGGACAAAAAATTGCTTCCTCCTCAATAAAATAAAGAGTCTTCCTAAAATGGGTACACAACAACACAACAAAAGCCAATGAAAGCCAGAAAACTGAGAGATCTCCTCCAAGGATGCCTAGTCCTACAATAGAAGCCCCCAATGAAATTATAGAGAAATCAACAGAAATTCATTCCCAAAATGAAAACACAACAACCAATGACACCCTCATAAAGAAAATTGCTGAACTTGAAGCAAACTATCAAAGAACCAACAAGCGTATCAATGAAATTGAACAGAGTCATCTCCTAGAGTGCTTACCTTTGGGCAGTAGGCTTAACCTGATTGAAGAAAATGTTAGAACCCTCCAAAGAGATATGAAAAATTGAAGGTAAGTCAAGAAATGGAAGACCTCAACAACTGGTTGGTTAACCTTAATGAAGACTTGATCAAATGCAAGAATGAATTACAGGAAGCATCAAGAAAAACAGAATTTGGACTGGAGAGATGGTTTAGTGGTTAAGGCACATGCCTGCAAAGCCTAAGGATCTTGATTTGGTTCTCCAGGTCCCACATAAGCCAGATGGGCATGGTGGCGCATGTGTCTGGAGTTCATTTGCAGTGGCTAGAGGCCCTGGCATGCCCATTTTCCTTCTCTCTCTTTCTCTCCCTCTCTCTGTCTCTAATGAATAAATAAAAATAAAATCTTTTTAAAAAAGAAAGAAAAACAGAACTCGAATTGAAATCATACCTCAAAAAAGAAATGGACATGATGCCAAAACAACACAACAGAAACCAAACATCAAATAGAAATTATAAAAACCTTTCTAGAACCCCTCACCAACAGAGTTACTCATGTGGAAGACAGAACTTCTGACCTGGAAGATAAGACAGAAGAAATTGATTGGGAGGCCAAAAATGTTGCTAAATTCAAAAAATCAAGTGAACAGAATATAAGGAAACTATGGGACACTCTAAAACAAACAAACATCTGGATCATGGGTATACCAGAAGGAGAGAAAATCAGACCAGAGGCATAGAGAACACATTAAACAAAATTATTGAAGAAAATTTTACAAATTTCACAAAGAGAGGCCCATCCAGATACAAGAATCCCAGAGAACACCAAAACAGACAAGACCAAAGAAGGAACTCTCCAAGACACATAATAGTTAAAACTCTTAACAATGAAAACAAAGAATGTTAAAAGCAAGAAGAGAGAAGCAATTTACAACAAATAAAAGCAATCCCATCAGAATTACATCAGATCCTGAAAGCTAGAAGGGCCTGGAATGGAACACTTCAAAGTCTGAAATACTATGGCTTCCAACCCAAGCTACTTTACCCAGTAAAAGTATCTGTCATAATAGATGGTGAAAGAAAAATTTTCCATGAAAAAAATTCAACTCTATGATTATATGAATACAAAGCCAAAACTACAGAGAATACTTGAGGGAGTACTACACACAGAACAGTCAAACAACCAATCTCAAGAGCCAACAAGAAGAAGATTAAAATAACCAAAATAAACCAGGCTCAAAACAGTATATAACACAAGAAAGCAGCAAACCCCATAAAACACCTCATCAAGGCAAGTATTAATTCAAACCTCACAGTAATAACCTTAAATATTAATGGTCTTAATTCACCCATCAAAAGACACAGGTTATCAGGATGGGTCAAAAAACTGTACCCTTCTACCTGCTATCTTCAAGAAACCCACCTCACCATTAAAGATAGACACCTCCTCAGGGTGAAATGTTGAAAAATGATATCCCAAGCAAATGGAAGTAAAAAACAAGTGGGTGTCACTATATTAATATTTGATAAAATAGACTTCAAACCAAAAGTAACCAAAAAGGACAAAGAAGGCCACTTCCTACTCATCAAGGAAATGATCCAACAGGAGCACATCACAATCGTAAATATATATGCACCGAACACAGGTGCACCACAGTTTATAAAATGAAACCTACTTGACAACAAAATATAAATAAACACCAACACCATCATAGTCAGAAACTTCAATACTCTTCTATCATCAATAGACAGATCATCCAAGCAGAAAATCAACAGAGAAATTATAGAGCTCAATAACACCATAGATCAATAAACCTAACAGATTTCTATAGAACTTTCCACCCCAACTCTACATAATACACATACTTTTCAGCAGTCCAGGGAACCTTCTCTGAAATTGACCATATATTATGTCATAAAGCATGCCTTCATAAAGTCAGGAAAATTGAAGTAACTTTCTGCATCATGTCAGATAACAATGCTTTAAAGCTAGAAATTAACAAGAGACACACCAAGAACTCCACCAGCTCCTGGAGACTAAACACACACCTTTAAACAATGAATGGGTCATGGAAGAAATAAAAAAAGAAATGTAAAATTCCTAGAATTGAATGATAATGAAAACACAACCTACCAAAACTTATGGAACACAATGAAGGCAGTCCTAAGGGAAAAATTCATAGCCCTAAATGCCTTCATTACAAAGACAGAGAGATCTCAAATCAATAACCTGATTATCCACCTAAAGGAGCTGGAAAAACAAGAAGAATACAACACAAATGGCTCCAGACAGAAAGAAATAATCAAGATTAGAGCAGAAATTAATGAATTGTAAAACAAGAAATCAATTTTTAAAAATGATGAAATGAAGAGCTGGTTCTTTGAAAAAATAAACAAGATTGACAAACCCCAGCCAAAATGATCAAGAGAGAGAGAGAGAGAGAGAAGTCTCAAATTAACAAAATCAAAATGAAAAAGGTGAGATCACAATAGACTTCAATGAAACTGGAAGAATCATCAAGGTATACTTCCAAAACTTCTACTCTACAAACTTAAATAATCTGGGAGAAATGAATGAATTCCTAGACACATACCACCCTCCAAAACTAAACTCATTGTAAGTATAAAAGTTGTTGTTAAAAAAAAAAAAAAAAAACTAAACTCAGAGCATATTAGTCTCCCAAACAAACCTATCACATGCATGGAGATTGAATAGGTGATGAAAAACCTGTCCAAAAAGAAAAGTCCAGGACCAGATGGCTTCTCAGCTGAATTTTATCAAACCTTCATAGAAGAACTAAAACCAATTTTTCTCAAACTGTTCCACAAACTCAGAGTCCAGGGAATCTTCCCCAATTCCTTTTATGAAGCTAGCATCACCCTAATACCAAAACCAGAGATGCAACAAGGAAAGAAAATTATAGGCCTATATCCCTAAGGAACTTAGATGTAAAGCTCCTGAACAAAATCCTTGCAAACTTAATTCAACAACACATCAGAAGCATTTATCTACCTTGATCAAGGGGGCTTCATCCCAGGGATGCAGGCATGGTTTAACATATGGAAATTGCTCAATGTAATACACCACATAAATAAACTGAACTACAAGAACCACATGGTCATCTCAATTGATGTAAAGAAGGCCTTTGACAAAATACAACACCACTTCTTGATCAAACCACTGGAAAGAATAGGCATGGAGGATTTATATCTCAACACAATAAAGGCTATATATAAAGCTCCTAAAGCCAAAATAATACTTAATGGGGAAAAACTCAAGGAGTTCCCACTGATATTGGGAAAAATACAAGGGTGTTCACTCTTACCAATGCTCTTCAACATAGTACTAGAAGCACTAGCCCAAGCAATAAGACAGGAGAAAGAAATAAAAGGGATTTGAATTGGAAAGGAAGAAGTCAAGTTAGCTATATTGCAGATGACATGATTCTATATGTAAGTGACTTAAAGTCTCCATCTCAAAACTTCTAAAGGTGATAACTTTGTTCAGCAAAGTGACAGGATACAAAATCAATGCACAAAAAATCAATAGCTTTGTATATGCAAAGGACAAATATACAGAGAAAATCAGTGAGGCTGTCCCATTTTTAATAGCAACAAAAAATTACATACTAAATACCTTGGAATAACATTAACCAAGGATTTATATATAATGAAAACATATATAATGAAAACATAAAAACACTCAAGAAAGAAATAAAGGAGGTCTTGAGAAGATGGAAATATCTCCTATGCTCCTGGATAGGTAGAATGAATATTGTGAAAATGGCAATTCTACCAAAAGCAATATACAGATTTAAAGCAATATGAATAAAAATACCAGCATCATTCTTCATAGAGATTGAAAAAAATGATCTCAAAATTCATATGGAATGGTAGTAGGCCTCAGATATACAAACATATCCTCAGGAAAAAAATCACCTCTGGTGGTATCATATACCTGGTCTAAAGCTACATTACAAAGCCATAGTGACAATAACAACATGGTACTGGAATAAAAACAGAAACTTAGACCAATGGAACAGAATTGAAGGCCCAGACCTTAGGGCAAGCAAATACAGCTCCTTGATCTTTGACAAAGTTACCAATAATGTAGACTGGAGAAAAGACAGTATCTTCAACAAATGGTGTTGGACAAATTGGATGACCATATGTAGAAGAATGAAATTAGGCCCACTCACTTTACCACACACAAAAATAAAGTCCAAATGGATTAAGGACCTCAATATGAGACCTTTGCTAGAACTGGAAGAAAACATAGGAGGCACTCTCCATGATATAGGACTGGGAAAGACTTCCTGAACAAAACCCCAGTAGCCAAGGAAATTAAATAAGCACTCAACCAATGGGATCTCATGAAGCTAAAAAACTTTTGCACAGACAAACATACCATAAGCAGAGCCAATAGATTACCCACTGAATGGGAGAAGATCTGTGCCAGCTATAGCATTGACAGAAGCCTAATATCTAGAATCTACAAAGAACTCAAAAAACTAAACAATAAAAAAAATCAAAAAACCCACTCCAAAAGCGTGGCAGAGAAGTAAATAAGGAGTTCTCAGAAGAATTACAAATGGCAAACACACACTTAAGAAAATGTTCAACATCCCTAACCATTAGGTAAATGCAAATAAACCAACTACGAGATTCCACCTTACCCCAGTAAGGATAGCAAACAAAAAAATCAAATGAAAACAAATGTTGGCAAGGCAGTGGGGAAATAGGAATACTCAATCACTGTTGGTGGGAATGTAAGCTGATACAACCACTGTGGAAATCAATATGGAGACTCCTGAAAAGGATGAATATAGAGTTACCAACAGACCCTGTTATTCCCTTACTGGGCATTTACCCTAAAAGCTCCACATCTCAGTTCACAGATGTTTGCCAACCATGTTTATAGCTGCTCAATTCATAATAGCTAAAAACTGGAACCAATCCAGATTTAGCTCTTTCCACCCCCGGTAAACTGTTCTTCCACTTACATATATATAATACCATCCCCTCAGGTCCTCCCCTCTCCTCCCACCCTTATAGCCCCTTTCTAGCTTGCTGACCTCTGCTAATGAGTTTTATTCCAGCTCACATATAAGTCCAACATTTGTAGCTAGGATCCACATATGATAGAGAACATGTGACACTTTCTGGGCCTGGGTTACCTCACTAAGTATAATCCTTTCCAGGTCCATCCATTTCCCTACAAATTTCATAATTTCATTTTTATTTACTGCTGAATATAACTCCATAGTATAATTGTACCAATCTTCATTATCCACTCATTAGTTGAAGGACATCTAGGCTGGTTCCATTTCCTAGCTATTGTGAATACAGCACCAATAAACATGGATGTGGAAGTATCTCTGTGTAGTGTGATGAGTCCTTAGGATATATGCCTAGGAGTGATATAGCTGGGTCATATAGTAAATCTATTTTTAGCTGTTTCAGGAACCTACACACTGATTTCCACAATGATTGTACCAGATTATATTCCCACCAACAGTGTAGAAGGGCTCCTCTTTTTCCACATCCTTGCCAACATTTATTGTCATTTGTTTTCTTGATGATAGCTATTCTGACAGGAGTGAAATGGAATCTCAAAATGATTTTAATTTGCATTTCCCTGATGGCTAAGAATGTAGAACATTTTTTAGATGTTTATATACAATATGTTTTTCTTCTTTTGAGAACTCTCTATTTAGTTCCAGAGCCCATTTTTTAATTGGGTTGTTTGTAATTTCTTATTATTTAGTTTTGTGAGTTCTTTGGATATCCTGTATATAAATCCTCTGTCAGATGTATAACTGGCATTTTCTCCCATTCTGTAAGTTGCCTCTTTAGTCACAGTGTACTTCGCTGTACAAAAGCTTTCTAATTTCATGAGGTCTCAGTGGTTGATTTGTGATTTTATTTCCTGAGCAACTTTATCCTCTAGCAGTTTCAGAGATTTGGGTCTGATATTAAGGTCTTTTGATCCATTTGGACTTAATTCATGTGCATGGAGAAAGATAAGGTTCTATTTTCATCCTTCTACATATAGATTGTGGCGGGCGGCATCTGGGGCCGCACCATCCACGTTGAAGATGGCAGCTGGCACCTTGCCAAAGGGCGTTGAGCTCGAGTCTTGTCAGTAAACAGGAAGTTATGGTGATTGGCTAGGAGGCATATCCTCATTGCATCAATGTATCGGCTTCAGCCAAGTTAGCTTTCTTGCCTAGCAACTATGTTATGATTGGTCTTCATAGGATATATAAGCTGTGCTATTTCCTGTAATAAAGTGTGTGGGTGTGGTCTCCCGTCCAAGCAAGCAACAAGAGTGGTGCGTGTGTCATTAGTGTCCCGAATGGTCGGCGACATTTGGTGGCCCGTACGGGGACCCTCTATCAGCACCAACTTAAGGTAAAAAAGAGGGTATTGTGGTAGTTTGAATATATGTCCCCCAATATATTCAGTGTTTTACTAGTTATAGTTTGCATCTGCAATCACCTTGCTAGAGGCAATGTCACTGGGGGCTGGTCTTAAGGTGTTAATGGTGTGGGTTTGAGATTCCATTGTAAAGATATGCAAATGTGCCTAGCAGGAGTTCCTGAAGTGTGCTGTGTGACCTTTTGGCTGTAGTTTTGCTCTGTGTGCTGTGGTGGCTGGTTGGTTTCTCTCTCTCTCTGCTTGGCCCTGTGGAGAGCAGGCCGCTTCTCTTGCCATTATGGAACTTCCTGTGGATCTGTAAGCTTCAATAAATAATATCCCTTCCTCCATAACTGTGCCTGGTCTGGAAGTTCATCTCAGCGAACCTGAAGCTGTCTGCTACAGGTATGAAAAAAGAAAATATAAGAAGGCTGTTAACAGATATTAGCGAGAAGGTTTCCTTCGAGGAAACGCAGCGGATGGTTTCCTTCGAGGAAACGCAGCGGAAGGTTTCCTTCGAGGAAACGCAGCGAGAAGGTTTCCTTCGAGGAAACGCAGCGAGAAGGTTCCTTACGAGGGAACATTAGCGGAAGGTTTCCTTCGAGGAAATGCAGCAAGAAGGTTCCTTACGAGGGAACATTAGCGGAAGGTTTCCTTAGAGGAAACGCAGTGAAAAGATTCCTTAAGAGGGAATGATAGCCGGACAATTAATGTATGTTTGTTCGTGTGTTTTATTAGTATATAAAAGTTAGTTAACCTCATGCTGACTAGCTTAGAGGAGGAGGCTCAATTATTTGTGTTGTCAGTGTGTCTAGTCATATTACATAGGCCAAACAAGAATGAGCCTCTCCCCTTGGGGACCCTACCCATATGGGCCCTAATTCGTTCTTGTTTAAAGTCTCCAAAACCTAGGATTCAGAAGCAGTTAAAAGAAGGGAAAAAAAATTTAGAGGAAGTGAGAGAAGAGCACTCGAGTAAAACATCTAAAAGAAAAAGTAAAAATTCAGACTCAAAACAAAACAATGAGGAGGAGCCGGAGCTTTCAGGGAAAAAAAAAGAAAAAAAAAAGTTTAGCCAATTGCATTTAACCCCTAATGCCCCACGCCCTCCGGCGTATCATCCTACTGAAGGTGTTCTTTGGGGCTGTCAGGCTGTTTGTGCTTGTGGTTCACACCCACAGTTTGAACAGTGGAAGGATCTTGATTTTAGATCTGCTTTTCCAGTACTGGAGGATCAAAATCAGCAGAGATATTGTCAGGCCGTTGATCTGAAGACAGTGAAACAGCTTAAGAACATTACTGATCCAAATTCAACCTATAGACAAGGTTTTCAATAGGGGCCACTGAGCCAATTAGAATAACCTGGAAGCGGCCCATCAACTAGTTAAGGAACAGCTGGAAGCCAATCATATTCGACCATCTACTTCTCCTTTTAACACTCCTATATTCATTATAAGGAAGAAGTCTGGCAAATGGAGGCTATTGCATGATTTAAGAGCTATTAATGCTAAATTGTAGTAAGACCATCGACTTTAGATCCACACCTATATGTGTAAGACCTCCTTTTATGGTTCTAGTGAGCAATCAAATTGTTATTAATAACACTCTTGCTTGTCAAGCGAGTTCTTGTTTTCTTTCAGAATGCTGGAATGCCACTCAATTTCCATTGGGCATGCTGATGCGTATCCCCACCTACCTGCCTGTTCCTGTGGTCATTCAAGAATAAGAACTGTCGGTGTTGCTACGGCCTAAGAGAGACTTTAGAATTACTGCAGCTATCATGGCTGCTGTTGCAGCTTCTGCTGCCACTGCTGTGGTAGCTGCTGCAGCCCTAGCTATGGCCATCCCAGCGGCCCAACCAATAAACAGCTTATCTGAGAGGACTGCTTTGGCCCTGATACCCAGACAGAAATCAACCAACAGTTGCATGCAGACATTCTGCTAGTAAACCAACGAGTTGATCTCTTACAAGAACAGTTGGACATTGTTGTATCTCAATGGGACTTGGGACCACAAATTTGATAATCTTACTAGAACGTTAAGGGGTCAAATAATTGCTATTAATAGTACCTGTGTAGAGGTTGCTTCTGTAATGCAAATTGCCTCTTTCTTTCAATCTGTGATTAATTGGGGAAAAAAATTGGTTTGGTTTTCTTGCTTTAGGCGACTTGCTATGTGTTGTATCAGCCTGTTATATCTGGTGCCTATGCAAGGCACGCCAATGCCAAATTCAAGAATGCTTATTGTCATCAACATGGGTTCTTCTCCTCAAGTGTAGATTAATTTGCTGGACCCTTAATGGATCCATGCAGCTCCTCTCCTTAGGGAACCGCATGAGGTGTCAGACCTGTGTGTCTCAGTTGTCACTGGGAATGGGTACTAAGCTGGGTGCGAGGCAAGCACTGCAAAGGAAAGTCATTTTAGACTGTTTCTGACTTCCTTGAGGAACATGTCTGATTAGCATGGAGGTTGGCATCCTTAATTTTGCCTCCCCTCTACAAAAGATGTCAAAACTTTAGAGGAATCAGACCACTGTTCCCCCCAGTTGGTTAATGCCCTCTGTCTATTTAGACACTGCATTTGGGAGCTAATTGCTGTTTATAAACAAAAAGGGGGAGATGTGG
Source organism: Orientallactaga sibirica (assembly GCA_036365145.1). NCBI lineage: Eukaryota > Metazoa > Chordata > Mammalia > Rodentia > Dipodidae > Orientallactaga > Orientallactaga sibirica. The sequence goes on from JAEOAD010000060.1 coordinate 218,909, forward strand.
CGGGCAGCATCTGGGGCCACACCATCCACGTTGAAGATGGCGGCTGGCACCTTGCCAAAGGGCGTTGAGCTCGAGTCTTGTCAGTAAACAGGAAGTTATGGTGATTGGCTAGGAGGCATATCCTCATTGCATCAATGTATCGGCTTCAGCCAAGTTAGCTTTCTTGCCTAGCAACTATGTTATGATTGGTCTTCATAGGATATATAAGCTGTGCTATTTCCTGTAATAAAGGGGTGTGTGGGTGTGGTCTCCCATCCAAGCAAGCAACAAGAGTGGTGCATGTTTCATTAGTGTCCCGAATGGTCGGCGACAATAGATATCCAGTTTTCTCAGCACCATTTGTTGAAGAGGCTGTCTTTTTTACAATGAATATTTTTGCCAATTTTGTCAAAGATCAGGTGGCTATAGCTACCAGGACTTACATCTGGGTCCTCTATTTTGTTCCATTGATCTACATGTCTGTTTTTGTGCCAGTACCATGCTGTTTGTTTTACTATGTTTCTGTAATATAGGATAAAGGCGAGTATGGTGATACTATCAGCCTTATTTTTGTTGCTCAAAACTCTTTTGAATATTTGAGGTTTTTGTGCTTCCAAATGGAATTTAGGGTTTTCTTTCCTATTTCTGTGAAGAATGCCATTGGAATTTTAATGGGGATTGCATTAAATCTTTGGTAAGATTGACATTTTTACAATATTGATTCTTCCAATCCAAGATCATGGGAAGTCTTTCCATGTCCTAGTGTCTTCTGCAATTTCTATCTTGAGTGTTTTAAAGTTTTCATTGCAGAGATCCTTCACTTCCTTGGTCAGGCTTATTCCAAGGAACTTTTTTTTGGAGGCAACTGTTAATGGAAGAGATTCCCTGATTTCATCCTCACCATGTTTATTGTCAGTATATAGGAAGGCTACTGATTTCTGTGTGTTTATTTTGTATCTTGCTATGTTGCTAAAACTGTTTATCAGCTCTAACAGTTTGCTGGTAGAGTCATGGGGTCCTTTATGAATAGATTCATATCAACTCCAAATAATGATAATTTGTATCCCTTTTATGTGTGTCACTTGCCTTATTACTTTAGCTAAGACTTCCAGTACTACATTAAATAAAAGTGGGGCCAGTCTTGTTCCTGAATTTAGTGGAAAAGGTTCAAGTTTTCCCCATTTAGTATTATGTTGGTTGTAGGTTTGTCAGAAATAGCCTTTATTATGTTGAGTTATGTTACTTCTGTTCCCATTTCTATAGAACTTTTATCATGAAGAGATGTTGGATTTTGTCAAATGCCTTTTCTGCATTTATTCAGATGGTCATATGATTTTCTTTCTTCAGTCCATTTATATAGTGTATTACATTTACTAATTTGGGTATATTGAACCATCCCTGCATCTCTGGGATAAAGCCTACTTGGTTGGAGTGAATGATCTTTTTGATGCATTTTTGTATTCTATTTGCCAATATTTTGTTGTTTTTGCATCTGTGTTCATGAGGACAATTGGTCTGTAATTTTTTTGTTTTGTTTTGTTTCTGTTTGCTTTTGGTATCAGGACGATGCTGGCTTTGTAGGAGGTGTTTAGTAGAATTCCTTCCTTTCCTATTTTATGGAAAAGTTTGAGAAGCATTGGTGTTAGTTCTTTTGTGAAGGTCTGGTAAAATTCACCAGTGAATCCATCTGGGCCTGGACATTTAAAAAAATTATTTAGTTACTTGAGATACAGAGAGAGAGAGAGACCAGGGCCTCTAGCCACTGAAAATGAACTCCAGATACCTGCATCCCCTTGTGTATCTGGCTTACATGGGACCTGGAGAATCAAACTGGTATCCTTAGGCTTCGCAGGCAAGTGCCTTAACCACTAAGCAATCTCTCCAGCCCTGGACATTTTTTAGTTGGGAGTTTTTTTTTTCTCTTTCTTACTTTCTTTCTTTCTTTTAAAAGAAAGGCAGAGAAAGAGAGAGAGAGAAAGAAAGAGAGAAAGAGAGAGAGAGAGAGAATGGGTGTACCAGGGACTCTAAGCACTGCAAACAAATTCCAGATGCATGTGGCACCTTCTGCATCTGGCTTTATTTGAGCACTGGGGAATCAAACCTGGGTCCATTGGCTTTGCAGGCAAGCACTTCACCTGTTAATCCATCTCTCCAGCATAGTTGGGAGATTTTTTATAACACCTTTGATCTCTGTACTTGTTATATGTTCATTTAAGTGGCTAATCTCATCTTGATTTAATTTTGATAGGTCATATAAATCAAGGAAATCAACCATTTCTTTCAGATTTTCAAACCTAGTGGAGAATATGTTCTTAAAGTCTATCCTTAAGATTTTCTGAATTACTTTCATATATGTTATAATGGTGACTTTTCATCTCTAATTTTATTAATTTGTGTCTCTTTGCTTTCTTTTGGTCAGCTTTGCTAAGGGTTTATTAATCTAGTTTATTCTTCCAAAGAACCAACTCTTTGTTTCATTGATTCTTTGTAATTTTTTTTTGTTCCTATTTCATTTATTTCTCCCCTGGTCTTTATTATTGCTTCCCATATACTGATTTTTGGTTTGCCTTGTTCTTCTTTTTCCAAGGCCTTAAGGTGAAGCATTAGGTTGTTTACTTTTCACCTTACTAATTTCTTAATAGAGGCAGTTAAAGGTAGAAATTTTCTTCTTAGAATTGCCTTCATTGTGTCCCAAATGTTTTGGCATGTTGGATTCTCATTATCATTTGATTCTAGGAATTTTAAAAATACATCTTATTTATTTATTTTAGAAAGAGAGACAGAGAGAAAGAGGCAGAGAGAAGGGAGGGAGAGAGAATGGGTATGCCAGGGCCTCAGCCACTGCAAACAAATTCCATACACATGCATCCCCTTGTGCATTTGGCTTACATGAGTCCTGGGGAATCAATCCAGGGTCTTTTGGCTTTGCAGGCAAATGCCTTAACTGCTAAGCCATCTTCTCCAGCCCATGATTCTAAGATTTTTTTAAGTTTCCTTCTTGATTTCTTCATTTACCCATTCATTACTTAGTAGTGTATTGTTTAGTTTCCATGATTTTTTGTATGCTTTATAGCTTTTCTTGCTGTTGAATTGTAGCTTATTCCCATTGTGATCAGATAGAGTACAAGGAATTATTTCAATTTTCCTGTATTTTTTAAGGTTTGCTTTGTGTCCTAATATATGGTCCATTTTAGAGAATGTTCCATATGCTGCTGAAAAGAATGTGTATTCTGCAGCATTTGGATGAAATGTTCTGTATATATCTATTAGGTCCATTTGTTCTATGACCTCATTTAATCCATATGCATCTCTGTTTATTTTTTGCAGAAATCTGTTAATTGATTAGAGTGGGGTGTTGAAGTCTCCCACTACAACTATGTTTGGTGTTATCTGTGACCTTAGTTCTAATAGTGTTTGACAAAATTGGGAGCCCCCATGTTAGGTGCATATATGTTTAGGATTGTAATGTCCTCTTGTTGGAGTGTTCCTTTAATCAATATAAAGTGACCTTCTTTATTTTTCCTAACTAATGTTGGTTTGAAATCTACTCTGTCAGACAGTAGGATAGCAACAGCAGCTTGTTTTCTAGACCCATTTGCTTGAAACACCACTTTCCAACCTTTCACCCTAAGATAATGTCTGCCTTTTATGGAAAGGTGAGTTTCTTTGAGGCAACAAATAAAAGGATTCTACTTTTTAACCTAGTCTGCAAATCTGTGTCTTTTGGTTGGGGTGCTGAGGTGTTGATATTAAGAGTTATTATTGAAAGGTGTGTATTTATTCTTGCCATTCTCATTTTGTAGTTCTTCTAGTTTTTCTTTTACTCTCTTGTATTAACTATTATTTGAGTATGGTTTATTTTTTCCTGGTTCCTTATGTATGTGCTTTTCTTTCTCTTCTGCATGGAGGATCCTTTTAAGTATTTTCTGTAGAGCTGGTTTAGTGTTTATATATTCCTTTAGTCTGTTTTTGTTGTGGAATGTCTTTATTTCTCCATCAATTTGGATGGATAGCTTTGCAGGATTAAGTAATCTTCTTAGTTGACAGTTATCTTTCAGAATTTGGAATACATCATTCCAAGCCTTTCTGGCTTCTAAAGTTTGTGTTGAGTAATCTGATGTTATCCTGCTGGGCTTGTCAATATATGTGAGTTCATTTTCAAACCATTTTCAGTATATTTTCTTCATTTTTTGTGTGTGTTTTGTAGTTTAATTATAATATTCCAGATTTTGTCTCCTTGGTGTTCTATAGGCCTCCTGTATCTGTATCGGGGAAAGTTTTCTTCTATAATTTTGTCGAAAATACTGCTATGCCTTTGAAGTGAAATCTTCTCCTTCTGCTATGCGCTGAATTCTTATGTTTGATCTCTTCATTGTGTCCCAAATGTCTTGAAATTCCCATCATGCCTTCCTACTCGTTTGTCTTTCTCTTTGTTGGACTGTATTAGATCTGCCACCTGGTATTCTAATTTAGATATTCTGTCCTCTCCTTGATCCATTCTATTGGTGAGACTTTCTACAGAGTTTTATATTTGACTTACCCTTTTCCTAGTATTTGTGATTATTTTTATTTCCTTACTCATGGCTTTGTGATTTTTTTTGTTCATTTGTTTTTTTTCGAGGTAGGGTCTCACTCAAGCCCAGGCTGACCTGGAATTGACTCTGTATTCTCAGGATGGCCTTGAATTCATGGCAATCTTCCTACCTCTGCCTCCCAAGTTCTGGGATTAAAGGCGTACACCACCATGCCCAGCTTGTGATTATTTTTATTTCCTTACTCATGTCTTGTATTGACCTCCTTATTTCATTAAGTTGGTTTCCTGTGTTCTCCTTCAGGAGTTTGTTTTCTTCTTTGGTTAGCTGGTCCTGTTTGTGTTCTTCTTCATCAGCTGCTCAGATGGTCCCTGCTGTCTTCCCCTTCAAGTTTCTTGACCTTGCAAGGAGGCTGATGTGAGTGGAAAATCCCTATACCTGGTTTCTGCTCCTGCAGCTCTGTGCCAGATGGGCAGGCCTATGGACTCAGCATGGTGGGGAGGGCCTACCCCCATGTCTTGGCAGGATTATGGCTGGTTTTCTCCTTTCTAGAACATCTGAGTCTCTCCTTCTCTACTGTGGTTGATAATAATGTATACCCATTCACTTTTCTGTAGAAGAATGTATTTTACTGTTTTTCTGCTTATTTCCCTTCCTAGATTGTTTTGGCATGGCTAATATGCTGCCATCTTACCCAGAAATCCTCATATCTTATTCATATTGATTCTAATTTAATTCTACTATGGTCAGAGAACATATTATGAATCAAATAATTTTATATTTATTTATTGCCCCCCATTCTATATTTACTGAGATGTATCTTATGGTCCCCCATATGGTTTATCTTGATAAGTGTTCCTTGGGCACATGAAAAGACTGTGTATTCCATTGATTGAGAAGAGCATTTTACAGAAATAAGGTATTTTACCTGTATTATTTAAAATTTTTTACTTTTGTCTCCAAATGTTCAGATAAGTATAGTGAAATTTTCAATTATGATTAAGAATTTATCTGTTTCTCCTTTCTGTTATGTCACTTTTTGCTACATTCATTTTGAAGCTATGCTATTATAAGAATATACATTTAGGGTTGTTATGTCCTTGTGATTAACTTATCTCTTCCTCACTATTGAATGGCCTTTTTAAAATCTCTGATAATATTTCTTGTCCTATAGTCTAATTTATCTGGTAACATAGTCACCCTTTCTATATTTCTTTTGACTAGTGCTATGTGATAAAACTTTTCCCGTAACTTTTTTTGAAAGTACTGTGGCTTTATGTTCAAAACTGGTTTCCTGAGCAGCTCCTTTGGCTCCTGCTCTCATGCCTCTTTTTTTTCTTTCTTTCTTTCTTTCTTTCTTTCTTTCTTTCTTTCTTTCTTTTTATTTATTTTAATTTTACATTCATGTTAGTGCCTTTGATAGCCTCCTCCTTGTCCTCTCCCCTCTGATGGGACCCTTCTTATTGGGAAATGTGGGTTGTGCATTGTGGGGATAGCCAACAGTTATGCGGAAGAGGCAATGTCTCTGTGCATAATGACCCAACTTGTGGCTGTAACACTCTTTCTGCCCCCTCTTCCATGAATTTCCCTGAGCCATGTTGGGTTTTATTTTAATTCTACTTCAGTAACGAGGTCTTGGGAGCCTCTGTGTCTCTGGATATCTGGTTTAGTAGGAGTTGAGTGTTCTATGTGTTTATCTCCTTTATCCTTGTTCTGGTGTCAGGTTCACCAAGAAAGCTGCACTCTTGCCCATTTCCCCCATTACTCTATGGTTTCAGCTGGGGCCCTGGTGATGTGTGATAGGCTGATCCTCCCCTCACATTCGGTGTCCCTCTGAAAAACAGAAGCAAATTCTCCAGTGGAGAGAGAAGTCAGCACCAGATGGATGGGATGGCCATTATGATTTCAGAGAGTTTTATATGCGTAAGCCCTCTTACAGCCCAAAATCGGTGGAATTAAAGAGATGTGTCTTCCTTGCAAGAGACCTGGCTTTTTCTTTTCTTTTCTTTTCTTTTTTTTGAAACATTTTAAATACATTTTATTTATTTCTTTGAGAGAGAAAGAGGGAGGTAAGGAGGGAGAGAATGGGTTCACCAGGGCCTCCAGCCACTGCAAAGGAACTCCAGATGCATGCACCTCCTTGTGCATCTGGCCTATGTGGGTCCTGGGGAATTGAAGTGGGATCCTTTGGCTTTTCAGGCAGATGTCTTAATTGCTAAGCCATCTCTCCAGCCCCTTTTCTTTCTTTCTCTCTTTCTTGTTCTTTCTTTCTTTTCTTCCTTCTTCCTTCCTTCCTTCCTCTCTTTCTTTCTTTCTTTTTTTAAAATTATTATTTTTTTATTGACAACTGTTATACTTACATACAAAAAACCCACCTGATATTTCCCTCCCTTCCCCCCATTCCACTTTAGAACTCCAATCTCCATCATATCCCCTCCCTCTCTCCATTAGTCTCTCTTTTAATTTGAAGTCATCATCTTTTTCTTCTACATTGAGGGTCTTGTGGAGGTATTGCTAGGCACTGCAAGGTCATGGATATCGAGGCCAATTTCTAAAGAAGTCTGAGCAGTTGCATTGTAAGAAGTCGTACCCTTCCTTTGGCTCTTCCATTCTATCCGCCCCCTCTTCCGCAATGATCCCTGAGCCTTGGAGGGTGTGACAGAGGTGTTTCAGTGCTGGGCACTCCTCCATCCCTTCTTCTCAGTACTATGTTGCCTTTTGGGTCATCCCAGTGGTCATTGCCATCTGAAAAGAGAAGCTTCTCTAACCAGAAGTGAGAGTAGCATTAATATGTGAATAGGAGCATTAAGTGTAGCATTTTCAGGGCAGCTTGGTGGGAATAGTATATACATTTAGTCAGACAAGAGCAGGCTTTATACCCCTAAGGCTCATGACCTCACCTACCATAGACTTTTGCCTAGGTTTTTCAGTACCAGGTATGTATTCCCTCCCGTACAGAGGGCCTTCAGTCCAGTTATGGAGCAGTTGGTTACCCCAAGAGTAGACCTGCCACTATTGCACCCGTTCAGTCCTTGGGCCTGTCTGGCCAAACTTGAATATTCAGCGTCCACTGTTTTCACTGCTGATGACTTCTGTCTCCCATATGCTGAAGAAAATGACCATTCAAAATAAAGACACATTTTTTATATAATACAACTACATAGTCCCAGGTAGACTAAAGATATAAGAATAAAGGATAGAGCTATGCTTTAAGGTGAAAATGTTTCATTTTGAACACATTCTTTACCTTTGGCCCTTCCTAAACTCCACTTATAAGGGAAGGGGATTGTTTTAATGTTTAAGCACCCACAAAGACAAAAAACTTGAGAGAAAACTACAGCAACTTTGGGAATTAGAAAGCAGATGAGCAAGTGGTTATATGGACTTGAGTTGTAAAACCCGCAGTGATAGAAGACTTGAGTTGTAAGCCCGCATGAAACAAATGGTCTGATTAACACAGTAAAAGGCTCAGGACACAGGAGATGGCCATGAAGGTAGAGCTAAAATTAAGAGAACCAATTCCAAATCTTTTCAATAAACAGTTACCTCACACACCACACTGGAAAGCTGCTGAGATGTCCAGGAGGAAGTCAGAGTTTCAAGCTCTGAAGAGAGTTTTTAGGCACAGCTGACAATGATATTGCCACAAATAGAAATTCAGTGAAAGCAAAACTCTGAGTGTTGAGGCCTTAGCTTTTCATAATTGTAACAAAATACCTGAGACTATCAGCTTATAAAGAGAAAAGGCTTCTTTTGGCTCACACTTTGGTGGTTCCAGTCCATGGCTGATTGGCCAGTACATCATGATGAAAATGAATGGTTGGGAAGCAAAAGACAGCAGAAAGTGGTGAGGGTCTCATAATCCCTTCAATGACTGAGAAGAGTCCTAAGAGGCTTCCTCTCCTAAGGACACCACTCTCACCTAATTGCACTGCCCTGAGGGCCAAGTCTTGAATGCATGGACTCCAGAGGGGCATGTAAGATCCACAGTATGGCAAACTTTCACCTTCACAGAGTTCCAGAACATGTCCTGCCAGATTTACACACTCCCTTACACCTGAGATTGTCCTCTGGACTTCACATGCATAACCCACTCCCCACACACAGACATGCACCCACACATACATGGACATACCCACAAACATATACACACATGTGTTTTTATTTTAAAAAGAAAAAGATAGATACATGTAATTAGGTTGCAGGTAACTCAGTATATTGTACTATCAGTTGTGGCAAGTCCCCATGTGCACTAATACTGTTCTTGGAATTGCTGGTTCCCATTCCTCTGCTCTCATTCTTTCATGATCCTATTTGGATATGGCTTCCATTCCACCAAAACTGCTCTTGTCACAGTCAGCAGTACCTCTACAGCCCTAAATGCAATGATTAATGCTCAAGTCTCACTCCACTTAACATGCCAGTAGTGTTCATGTAGTGGATTCCTCTTTACTTCTGGGGACTTGGACTCCAGGATATTACACTCTCCCAGTTTTCCTCAGACCTCACAGGGTGGGTCTCCTCTCTACAGATTCTTCCTCATTTCCCAAGCTCTTCACATTAGAGTACAATCGTTGGACCCTTCTTTTTTCCATCTGTATTCTTTTTCTTAATGATCCCAGCCAATCATATGGTGTTCAGTATGGATCTTTCTACTGGAAGACTCTGAATTTTATTTCCTTTAGCCAGACTCAGATCCCACTAACTTGCTTGTCTATTAACATCTCAAACTTTGCATTCCCAAACTGAATTTATCCTCTTTCCCTAGAATCTGCTCTCCTCCCTTCATCTCCTTTTCAGCAAATGACAGCCTATCCAACCTATTACTCACATCACATATTCCAGTTGTTATCCTTCATGCCTCTTCTGTTCTCATGCCTATGCCCAATCTGTCAGCACATCTATTTACTATACCTTTAGAATACTTTCAGAACCTGACCACCTCTCTCCATCACCATTTAGCAAGTTACTTAACTCTCTTGTTTTCTCTTTCCTCAGCTGGGAGCAATGATTAGCTGTGACTTAGAGGGCTCACATGTGGAGTGAAGAAAGTAATACATGTAAAGAAGTTAACAAACAGTGCTCATAAAATGATAGCTTCATGATTATTTCTGGCCTTTGTTTTCTAGAAGGGTTCAAGGTTTGACTAGTAAAATTAAAGACATTAGCTGTTTTTCACAAAAATTTTTCCACACATGAAATTTCCATTTTTAAGATTTCAACTAAATGAGTAAAGAAAATGAAATGTGTAACTGTTGATGGGCTAGCTTCTGAAAAGAAGTCAAAGTTAACTCCATCTAGTAAAAATCTAAAGTAAGAACCAAGGAGGTTGGAACTAAAAAGGGATAATGGCAATTTGGACCATGAGAATTCTCTGGACTGGTTAAGAACAAATTTTAGGTAGTCAGAAAAATTTGGCCCAGAAAATATTCATGGTAGCCAAGGTTATATGCAATTGAATTGCACAGCAGAAAACAGTGGTAGTTTCACAACATGAAATACCTGAAGATATGAGGAAAGTCACAGAAAGTTTTTACAACTGATATTTGTTAGTAATCATCACTTATATAAAGCAGTCTCATTTTTTAACCTGTCTCTGGTATCACTGGATCTATCATCCCCACTAATGACTAATTGGAGAAAGATTATTATTATACAGCATTATCTGAGGCATCAACAATATATCCAACAGGTGTGAACTATGTATAGGAAGCATCTGAATTAAGTATTCAAATGCATAAATTAAATACACTGCTAAGATAACCACAGCTCTAAATAATCAGCAGAATGTTTTCAGAATGATTATCTTATGCTTTGATTCAAGAACTGCTAACATATGCAGTAAGAACACTATTTGAATAGATAAAAATGTTCATCTAAGCCGGGCGTGGTGGCGCACGCCTTTAATCCCAGCACTCCGGAGGCAGAGGTAGGAGGATCGCTGTGAGTTCAAGGCCACCCTGAGACTACATAGTGAATTCCAGGTCAGCCTGGGCCAGAGTGAGACCCTACCTCAAAAAACCAAAAAAAAAAAAAAAAGTTCATCTAATTTTATTTTTGGAAAATCATGTTTATGCTTTATTCTTTCAGTAACACATTCTCTATAAAATGTATATATGCACATATGCATTCACACATGTGACCATGAACCATCCACTATGTGCTGGGTAATGAGAAAATAATGGTTAATTGTTTTAATTGCTGACCACTTTGTGAAAATGTTCTGACTATAAGAAAATAAACGCTTGGTAATAGTGGTGGGCATGTTTTAAGAATGGAAATATCTCTACCATGAAATCATCAGGAATTAATTGACTTGCTCAATTTATTATTAGCCTTTCTTTGTTCATATTTAGTTGCATGTTATATTTTGTGGTATTCTTAGACTAATATATACAGTGTAAATAAATTTACTTATTCATTTATTTATATTAACTTTCAGTTGGCATCCAAAGCAATTAATTTTATTGTAACTTTTTATTCCATATGTAAACAAATTTATACATCACATTTCATGCAAGTCATTTTGTAAATGCAAACTCTTGTTATTACATTGTGGGACCATTTCAGTTGTTCCATATATACTTTATGTGCTAATTTTCTTTTTTTGTTTGTTTGTTTTGTAGGAAGTCTTGGCTGAGCAAGGTTGGGAGTCCTAGTTCTCGCATTGACCGGACAGACTTTTCCAATGAAAAAACCATCTCTAAATTGGAATACTCTAACTTTAGTATTCGATACTAATGGAAGAAAAGTAAAAATTGTAATGCTTATACTGTAGGAAAGACAATATATAATCTTAAATGTATATTCTAGAACACTAGTAGTAGAACAGAATAAAAAGTGGGAACTTTCTGTACTGAAAACTACAGAATTATAAGGTACTAAAAATATCTGACACTGGAACAATTTTATTCAACTATGTTTTAGCAAGCAAAAACATGATATTCTAAAATAAAATATCATCTCAAGATAATTAATATGAACATTCAAGTTAAGTTTGTCTCATAGACTCTTTAATTTCAGAGAACATAATAGAATACATGTAATTTAGATAGACATGAAATGATAAAATTAAACATAAAAATTATTTTTGGTACCATTATCTGTTGTGAATTTTAATGCCTTCTGAATAATAATAATAATAATAATAATAATAATGATGAGTGGTTTGTTATTGGAGTCTTTCAAAGGACTGGTGTTTAAAATAAATGTATGTTATAGTCATTATAACCAGAAAATAATAGCAAGAGTGTTAATTTTTCAAATTCTGTTTAAACATGATATGATACTAAGTTGGAATACTTAATGTCTTTGAATTACATTGTTCCATAGAGTGGATAATCAGACTTCATGGTGACAGCTATAAGAGCTCACACTTTCAATATAGCCAACAACAAGATTATTTTGTGTGTTCATATGTGTGGTTTATATGCAGGTATATATGCATATTTATATGCATGTGGGTGTGTCTGTACAGGTATGTGTGCACATGTATGTGCATTCATATGAAAGCCAAAAGTCAACTTTGGTTGCTTCCTCAATCACTCTACACCTTATTTTTTGAGACAGGGTCTTTTCCTGATGCCAGAGCTCACTGATTCAGCTGGACGAGTGAGCCAGCAAGCCCTGGTGGTCCTCTTCTTTCAACCTCTATAGCACTAAGATTTCTGTTGTGTATCACCATGACTACTGACATTTTATACATGGGTGCTGGGGATCAGAACTCAGGTCCTCATACTTGTGCAATAAGTACTTTATGGACTGAGCTATCTTTCCAGCCCTGTGCAGCAAGATGGTTATCAACTTCAGTGATGATCCTATAACTAAAAGCACTGAGTCTAAATAAATCATACCATAAAATCTTCTAAACTAATCATTTGAAGATCTCCAAATATAAATGATAGTTGAGCAACAGTATTTTAAGGGGAAGGTTCATTTTTTTAACATAGAATTATCATATTAAATAAAGACAACCTATAATGAAAAACACTAGAGAATGTCAAATGTGGTGGGTAAGTACTTGCATGTATAATTCAATGACTTCCAACGTTTACAACACTGGAACCTTTCATTAAAACACATTTTTGGAGCCTATGTTTGAGGAGGTCTTAAGCCCTAAGTGGGAAACTACTACTTGTCTGGCTAAATGGGCATTTATGAGTACCAAACTCCCTCTAAACATTTGTTTATGTCCATATATTAATGATACTCTCATTTTTGGTTAGAGAAACTTCTTTTCTTTTATATATTTAATTTTTTTATTGACAACTTCTATACTTACAGACAATAAACCATGATATTTCTCTCCCCTCCCCCATTCCCTTTCAGAACTCCACTCTCCATCATATCCCCTCCCTGTCTCCATTAGTCTCTCTTTTAATTTGATGTCATCATCTTTTTCTCTTATTATGAGGGTCTTGCAAAGGTATTGGTAGGCACTGCCAGATCATGGATATCAAGGCCAATTTCTGTCTGGACAGTTGCATTGTAAGGAGTCGTACCCTTCCTTTGGCTCTTACATTCTTTCTGCCCCCTCTTCCGCAATGGACCCTGAGCCTTGGAGGGTGTGACAGAGACATTTCAGTGCTGGACACTCCTCTGCCCTTCTTCTCAGCTGTATGTTGCCTTTTGGGTCATCACAGTGGTCATCACCATCTGAAAAGAGAAGCTTCTGATTAGAGAAACTTCTATTTGCAGATAGCAGTGACCATTAGAGTGATTAAAAATGGCCAAAGTGCTGAGAAGAAGTGACAGTGGGGTGTTCAGCACTAAGTGAAACATCTCTATCATACCCTCCAAGGCTCCAGGAACCATTACAGACCAGGTAGCAGAAAGAATGTAAGAGCCAAAGGAAGGGGAGGACTGCTTACAATGCTATCATGACCTCACAGTGGGTAATGCTACCTACATAAGACCTGCCTACTAGGAGGGAAAAATAATGGCATCAAAACAGAAAAGAGGGGGCTGAAGGGATGGCTTAGCAGTTAAGGCATTCGCCTGCAAAGCCAAATGACCCAGGTTCGATTCCCCAGGACCCACGTAAGCCAGATGCACAAGGTGGCACATGTGCCTGGAGTTCGTTTGCAGTGGCTGGAGGACTTGGTGTGCCTATTCTCTCTGTCTGTTTGTCTCTCTCTCTGACTCTCTCAAATAAATAAATAAATAAATAAAACTTAAAGAAAAATTTAAAAAAAAACAGAAAAGAGACTAGTTGGAAAGAAGAAGGGATTCAGTGGAAGGGGTATTTGGTAAGGGGAGAAAAGGAATATTGGGAGGGGATTATAATGATGATATATTGTCTATATTTATGAAAGTTGTCAGTAAAAAGTTTTTTTTTAAACCCCACAATTTGGGGCTGGGGAAATAGTTCAATGAGTAAGAGTGCTTGCCACAGGAGCATGAGGACCTGAGACTACATTCAATCCTCCGCTCCCATGTAAACAGCTGGGCAGGGCCACACGTACCTATAGCCCCATTTCTGTGGGGAACAGTGACTGAGAGGATTACAGCAGCTTCCTGGTCAGTCAATCTTACTGAAAACAGTAGCTCCATATTCAGTAAGAGACACCATCTCAAAGAAACATAGATGAGCAATGATGTTCTCCTTTGGCCTCCGCATAAGTGTGCACGGGGCACATACACATGCATAAAGCACGTGTGCACACATACACATGCACACACACACACCACAGTTTTGTGCGATTGAATACATAAACCAAGTTTTTAAAAAACACCATTGGAGCTGAAGATATGACTCAGTGTTAAGGCACTTGCCTGCAAAGCTTAGTGACCTGGGTTCGATTCCCCAGGACCCATGTAAAGCAAGATGCACAAAGTGATACATGCATCTGGAGTTTGTCTGCTGTGGCTAGAGGCCCTAGCATGCCCATACTCTCTATCTCTCCTTGCAAATAAGGAAATAAAAATTTTTTAAAATATAATTGGTAAAATTGAAATTAGTGTGTGAGGCTCCTGCAAACTTGACATCTCATTATTTCTTGGTCTATTTCAAATCCCTTGGAGTGCAGGTTGAACGCTACCATTCTATCTGGGCAAAAATGTCCACTGCTACAAGGTACGGAGAATCTAGGACTCTGCTGCATGATAAAAATTGAGAGAGGGAGATGAAGAATGGGCTATTTGTTTAAAAAGAAGCTCGTCCAATGGATGATGATAACACTAATATCGTGTGTGTGTGTGTGTGTGTGTGTGTGTGTGTGTGTGTGTGTGTCTATAGTCATAATACAACACTGGAAAATTACCTTCCAACTATACCTAAAATAAAGAATATTCCTATTGTTTTGATACATATATTGCTGTTAAGCAGTATATCTGTTAAGAATATACTGAAATTTTATTACTTTGGTCTCCCATTTCCTCACTCCAGATTAAAGAAAGAGGAGACATCTCAGGGAGGGTTTGGTGATAGATACCCCTGGAAACAATTTTTCTCCCAAGGTTTCATTTTAAATGAGGCATTAGGTTGTAGTTGAACAAAGGAAAAGATACACATTGGGTCTTTGACAGGTAAAACAGAAGCAGAAATACTGAGACTCAAGGAAATAAGAGGCTATTCAAGACTTTGGAAAGTGACCAAAGGTTATGCTTTTCCCAAGTCATGAAGACCTCTACCTTTCTCCCAATAGCACCATAGTTATGGAAAACTCCGAGAGGGGAGCAGCAGTACCCTAGGCTCATGGCCTCAGCTCCAGCAAGATTCTTATCCTCAAAAGGGTTTCAAGCATAAGACAAGTACCCAGGTGGCTTGGACAGTACTACACATAGTAATTGGTGTGTACTGGAGACCAGAGAAGTCTGCCTTGATGTATTTTCTTCATAAGACCCTTTGTGACTTGCTACTGTTGTATCCATAGGCACATCTTGCCTAGCTGGTTAGTAGTGTAACCGGTAGGGATCATAGCTGAGTAAAAATTTGATGGCAATTCTCCCACAGCAGCCTGCATAGCACTCTGGCAATATAAGAGCTAGCTTGCAGAGAAAAAGCTTCCATCCCAGTTCTAGCTTGATTCCTCTGTATCCTGCTACCAAAGCATGGGATGTTTTCAGCAACAGGGTCTTAGCATCTAGTTCTGGTTGGCAGTCAAGAGACATGGAAATGCTTCTGTTGCTTTGGGGGACTCTGAGTCCCTCCTGATCAACCATTCATTATTATGAACAATTTTTTTTTTTGAGATGAGAGTCTCACTATGTTGCTCAGGTTGGACTCAAGTAATCCTGCCTCTGCTTCCTGAGTATAGCTTAGGACTATATGTGTGTACCAGAAAAAAAATGACTAAATACTTTTATCTTTATATAAAGGAGTTTTCAGGTGCATATCACAATTAGAGATAATGGAAAAGCAGAATTCATTTCCAAAACTTAGCTAGGTTTTGAAATTATATAGACCACAAGTATACTTCATGCAGTAATACTTCCTGGACTCTGTTGATACAGATATATCAAAGAATGTTCTCTCCTTGGTTAAAAGGAAGAATTTTGGTGTCTGGAACTAATTTCAGGAATGAAAAACATGGAGGAGAGGCTCTGCTTGTGGAGTGAGGAGAGATGCATTATGGGCCCAGCACATCCACTACTTAGCTATGTACCTTAGGATTCTCTGCTGCAAATTCAAGAAGTTAGACTCTGTCAGGATTTTACAAGATCCCAGTGAGCCACAGGACAGAGATGGCAAGGGAGAACTACAGAAGACCAGTGAGAAAGATGAGCAATTTGCTCTTAGTGAGAAAGATGAGCAGTTTGCTCTTGGCCCATGGCCCTGATACCCCAATCACAGCAGCTCTACTCTCACCTCTTTCATATACTGAAATTGCTTATACAGAGCTAAGTCATCTCTTTAATAGCCCACCCATTGCTCAGCTTTGTGTTTGACATGATATTCACCCTTATAACCATTAAGTACATCCTTTTGGAATGTGTTAGATTTCAGGGTTCTCAGTGGAGGACCAAGATGGACAGTTTCTAGAATCTAAGATTTCATTATAATGGGGAAGAGGGAGAAAGTTGGGTGAGGGTAGGGAGATAAAGGGTAACATGCACCAAAGAGAGGGGAGAAGGAGAAAAGTAGAATGCACACACCAGTAGCAGGAGAGCCAAAAGAGAACAAGAGCAGGTGGAATTTTATGGGATGAATGGAGAAACTTCTGTGAGGGAGGCTTGGGTTGTATGAAGAGGTGTGGGAAAAAAGTGGTCTTCCTTCCTCTTAGCCTGAGGTATACTCAACCATACCACCAGGCAGTCACAGAGTCTCAGGGTTAACATGGTAGGGTAAAGAGGGGGCATGGGTAGAGAGCTCTGAGACTGACAGAATGTACAACAGATTAGCTTCTGCCAACCTAAAGTGTAAGAATGTTATCAAAGAACATCTTAAGTGTACCACAGAAATTTCTCTGCTTTTGCTGAACCTACCTGATGGCTCCACCATGCCTTTATAACTTTCTTTTTTTTTTTCTATTACTATAAAAAGTTCATGAAAGTATCATGTTGGAATATGGTATTTAGGGTAACCCAAATCTGTGATTTGGGGCCACAGTCACTTTGACTGGATTGCAGAATAAACTCTTACTCCTTTTGGGGTGAAAGCTGTGTTTTTGTATCAACATAAAGAGACATAAAGTCACAAAAATCTTCCACTATCAATCATAATACAGTGACAAATCCTGGACTCATGCTCCTGTGATAAACAATAGGGCTCTGGGCAAAATCCATGGAACTATTGTTTTCAGGAACTATATAACAGCCAGTGCAGTTCCATAAGCTCTAAGAAATGGGGAGCAAATGAGCCCTATAATTGCTCCAGGTTTCTGCCTAGAGACAATTTCCAGACTGCAGGAATAGGATGAGAAACTGGAAGAGTGCCTGAATACTTGGCTAAAGAAAGAGATAGAAAATGGGGTCCAGAGCTTCTAAAAGATGTGGAGTTAACAGAAAGGGCAGAGTTCTGGAGAGAGAAGTAACAACATAGAAAAATTGTGAAATGTGCACTGGTGTTCCTTTGAGTGTTTCATGATTACTAAGCCATGCATATACAAAGGCCTAGGAGAAATTCAAGCCAGAAGTAGATAGTTCCCAATGATCATTCTAGATCCTTTATAGGAAACCTTCTTTCTTATCAGCAAATGACTTAATTGCTGACCAAACAAAATACAACACTTAAGGAAAGAAAATAAAAAGTGGATTGTTGAGCCCTTCATGTTCAGAATAGCCAGCATTTCAACTTGGAATAAAAAACTGAACACTAGGTGTTCTCCCCGCTTTATCCCAGTTCCCTGGTCCTGGTTATTTCCCCTGCTTGGAGCTACATGGACCCTGCAAGCTTGCTGCACAAGCAGGCCCCTTGTGCTGGCTTCCTGATTGAATGGCCTCTGGGCCCCATCTCCTGCATTGAAGAGTACAAATGCAGAGTGGGTAGGCCAGAACTCCCAGTTCCTTCCACACCACCCACTTGCTTGGTTGGTTCTCTTGTGGCCTGGTCCCTGCATGTGGGCTGTGGAAGCAGGCCTTTTGCTCAGGTTTCCTGATTGACTGTCCCCTGGGTACCCAAATCTCTATTCCCCTGAGCCAGAGGGTGCATGGGCCACTGTGGGAGCTGGCCTCTTGCCCCTGGTTTCCATCTTTCTGGCTTCTGGTTCCCCAACCCCTGATCCCTGTGTGCTGAAGAGTATGTGCAAGTGGAGTGGGTAGGCCAGAACTCCCAGTTCCCCACTTCCCAGTTCCCCAGGTACCTATGATATACTTGCAATCTTCACAATCTGCACATCTGCTTTTATAATACTATCATACACCAATCTAGTTCACATTTAAAACATAACACCCACTGAAGATCCTACAAGGACAAATACTTGGTTCCTCCTCAGTAGAAGAAAACATTTCCCCAAGATGTGGCAAAAAAGCCACAAAAGTCAGAAAACTGAGATATTTCCACCAAGGATGCCTAGACCCACAATGAAGCCTCTAATGAAATCATAGAGAAATCAACAGAAATTGAATCCCAAAATGAAAACACAACAAGCAATGTTACTTTGATCAAAATAATTGCTGAATAGGAAGCAAACCGTCAAGAAACCAACAATCACATCAATGAAATTGAGCAGAATCATTTCTTAGAGCTCTCAGCTTTTGACACTAAGCTTAACTTAATTGAATAAAACCTTAGAAGCCTCAAAAGAGATATAAATGGATTGAAGGTGAGTCAACAAATGGAAGATCTCAATAACTAGTTGATTAAGCTTAATGAAAATTTGATCAAATACGAAAATGAATTCCAGGAAGCATCAAGAAAATCAGACCTTGAACAAAATTGTACCTCTCAAAAGAGATAGACACAATGCAAAATAACACAAAAGAAAACAAAAATCAAATAGAGCTTTTAAAAACCTCTCTAGAGGGCTGAGAGATGGCGTAGCAGTTAAGGCGCCTGCCTGCTAAGCCTAAGAACGCCCTGTTCGATTCTCCAGGTCCCACGTTTAGCCAGATGCAAGTGATGCAAGCGCACAATGCCACATTTGCCCACAAGAGGGCACACATGTCTGGAGTTAGTTCACAGAGGCTGAGAGGCTGCTGGTATGCCCATTTTCTATCTGTCTCTCTCTATCAAAAAAAAACCTCTCTAGATCCTCTCACTAACAGAGTTACTCATGTGGAAGTCAGAACCTCTGAGCTGGAAGACAAGACAGAAGAAGTTCAAAAAGTCATGTGAACAAAATACAAAGGAACTATGAGATACCATAAAACGACCAAAAAATCTGGATCATGAAGGAGAGGAAATCCAGGCCAGAGGCATAGAGACCATATTCAACAAAATTATTGAAGAAAATTTTCTACATCTCTCAAAAGAGAGACCCATCTATGTTCAAGAAGACCATAGAACACCAAACAGATAGGACCAAAGAAGGAACTCTCCAAGGCCACATCATAGTTAAAACTCTTAAAAATGGAAACAAGGAGCTGGAGAGATGGCTTAGCGGTTAAAGCACTTGCCTGCAAAGCCAAAGGATTCCGGTTTGACTCTCTAGGCCCCACATAAGCCAGATGCACAAGGAGGCGCATGCATCTGGAGTTCATTGGCAGTGGATGGAGGCCCTGGTGTGCCCATTCTGCCTCTCTCTCTCTCTCTCTTTCTCTCTGCCTCTTTCTCTATGTTAGATAAATAAATAAAATATTTTTAAAAAATGGAAACAAAGAGAGAGTGCTAAAAGCAGCAAGAGAGAAACAACTCATGACAAACAAAAGCAATTCCATCAGAACTACTTCAGATTTCTCAGTGGAAACCCTGAAAGCCAGAAGGGCCCAGAATGGAACACTTCAAAGTCTAAAAAGCTATGGTTTCCAACCCAAGCTACTCTACCCAGTGAAAGTATCCTTCATAATAGATGGTGAAAGAAAAAATTTCCATGAGAAAAGTCAGCTCCATGATTATGTGAACACAAAGCCAAACCTACAGAGAATAGGAATGCTCCACACATAAGAGTCAAACAACTAATCTCAAGAGTCTACAAGAAGAAGAACACAATAACCAAAAATAGATCAGGCTTTAAAAAGTGCAAAGCCTAAGAAAGCAGGAAACCCCATTATGGCAGGGATTAAATTGAACCTCACAGTTATAACCTTAAACATTAATGATCTTAGCTTACATCAAAAGACACAAGTTAATAGGGTGAATCAAAAAAAATGAACACTTCTATCTGCTGTCTTCAAGAAACCAACCTCACCAATAAAGACAGACACTTCCTCAGGGTGAAAGGATGTAAAATGATATTCCAAGAAAATGGAAATAAGAAACAAGCAGGCATTGTTATATTAAATGATTAATGCTATATATATGATATATAATATAGATTTCAAACCAAAAGGAATAAAAAAGGACAAAGAAGGCTACTTTTTACTCAAGGGAATGATCCAACATGGGAAAATCACAACCATAAATCTATATGTGCCAAACACAGGTGCACTATAGTTTACAAAACAAAACCTCCTGGACAGCAAAACAGAAAAATGTACCAGCACCATCATAGTCGGAGATGTTAATACTCCACTATCATATATAGACAGATCATCCAGGCAGAAAATCAACAATAATAGAGCTCAACGATATATGATATATCAATTAGACCTAGTGAACATCTACAGAACTTTCCACCGAATCTACAGAATACACAGCACTCACATGCAAAGCCTGAAGGAATTTGGTTCAATTCTCTAGCTAGCCATGTAAAGCCAGATGCAAAAAGTGGCACATGCATCTGATGTTCATTTGCAGCAACAATGACCCTGACATGCCCATATACACATATAAACACACACATAAATAAACAAATTAAATAAATAAATGAATAGTTTTTAAACCTCTTTAAAACATGTGACATTCTTCCACAGAGATATATAATGGATTATTCTGAAAAAATTAAAATAAGGTAAAGTGCTTAAATTTCCATTCATTCCCTATCATAATTTTAAAAGGGAAAGAGGTTTTGGTTTGTGGTTTTATACAATGTATCAACTATCTTAATAAAGCAAAAAATATAGCTTAATGAATCGATGTTGAAATAAACAGATTTACCATTATATTTTCAGAAAATTGAGAGAATATATGATAAATGCTTCTAGTTTGACTATGACCTCTTACTATCCCTATTCCAAATAAATTTGCTTGAATTTAACAACAATAAGAATTATATTAAAGGGCCCCATTAGTGCTTACAATATTCAATGTGAATAATACATTTGAGATATCAGCATTCTAGTATTAAGCTGTAGCTCAATCCTGATTTTAAAAAGAATGTCAGTGACCTATTCATTTTAATGCTTCACTAGTAGTTTGAAAACAAAGTGGTAGAAAAAAATTAGCTATTTTCAAGTGTCAGCAAACCTGGGTAATTCTAAATGTTTAGAGCTGTCAATCCCTGGTACATCAGAAGCTTCATTCACCAGGGTGAGCATTCACGGTCATCACTGCTACCCAAGAGATTCAGATTCTATTAATAGAAGTCAAATTCTACATCACACACTTTATTACCAACAATGTCACTATATTTTTTGGTCAAGTGTAAAGACAAAACAAGTACATTAAATGCTACTCACATGATTAAATTTGCAAGCATCACTTGGAGATATGTCAAAATAGATTATTTTAATGCTAATTGTTTTTTTCCAAACCATAATGTGCATTGTTTTACAGTAAAATGGCCACAATTTGAACTGGGGAATAAGACATTCACAGACATGTGTTTGAAGTAAAGTTCTAAGGGAATAAACAAGTGATGTTATGGCATTATAATCTGAGTGGTGTAAATCTTAAAATTAAGGCCCAACATTATATATTGCCTTCATAGCTGTGGGCCTCAAGTGTCTGAAGTCCTTCCCCAAATGCTGCTTCCATGAAAACGATCTCCTGTCTAAACAGTCCTCCTTATCAAGGGACTGGATGCTTATCAGTGAGTAGCAGGCTTCGATTCCTTGCCAGCCTGAAGAATTATCCTAACAAGCTAATCACATTCTCTGGTGGAAACCTGGAGTTACTCTCTCCATGGGGACACAACAAAGCCTGATTTCCAGAGTTTACGACTGTTCATTCTGTTCTCAAGGGCAACACTCAGGTAGTGTTCTCTTCTGTTCCACTACTAATGAATGTGACTATTAACTACTGACACATTTGCTGGATCACATGTTTGGCCATCTCCACAGCTCTAGGGCAGGAAGCTCTCACTCAACAATGGGGTGACTATAGCCCATTGTAATTAGGGTATATCCTGATATTATAAGAGATCAGTTTTAGGAAAGACTCAGTGGCTGCCTAAAAAGGGTTTTCTTTTTTCTTTTTCTTTTTAAAGTGTGCACTGTGTTTCTTCTTTTTCTTTTTAGCAATTGGAAGCTGAGTTTATTTTCTTTCTTTTTTTTCCTTTTTCTTTTTTTCTAAAGCTTGTACTGTGTTTCTTCTTTTTTAAAATATATTTTATATATTTGAGAGAGAGAAAGAGGCAGAGAGAGAGAGAGAGAGAATGGGCATGCCAGGGCCTCCAGCCACTGCAAACGAACTCCAGATGCATGCACACCTTTGTGCATCTGGCTTATGTGGGTCCTGGAGAATCAAACCAGGATCCTTTGGCTTTGCAGGCAAATGCCTTAACTGCTAAGCCATCTCTCCAGCCCTAAAAGGGTTTTTTTAAATTTATTTTTTATTGACAACTTCCTTAATTGTAGACAATATCCCATGGTACTTCCCTCTCTCCCCCCCTAAAAAGGGTTTTCTATAAAGTAATTGGTCTGAATGGAGAATATTAGGGATTTGGCTTTGCATGTAGCTTTGGTCTTATTTTGAGGATTCTCTGGGAAAGAATATATAAAGAAGAAATTATAGTCAAAATTTCCCCTGCCGGCGGGGTTCAACAGAGGCTCAAGGGGAGGCTAAACCTGGATGGGGAACAAACAGGAACAAAGAAAGAAGCCCTGCTTCAAACTCCAGTCAAGGCTTCATTTATTATTATTCATACAGAGGTATATATAGGGGAGGCAGGAAGAAGGCAAATGGGATTTATGGCTGCCAAATGGATTTTATGGCTACCAGAGGTTTTGATTGATGAGGAGAGAGGGGCGGGGGTCTCTTGAGTGACAGGCCTCACGGATGTTTACAAGAATGTCTGTGTTGAGATCACAGGCAGGGCGGAGTTACATCAATCCTGTTTGTTAAGATACACATCTTTAGGTTACACCTTGTTCTTATCTACAGATCAAAGTAGGCTTTTTGGGAAGGCTTGGTAAATTTCACAGGAACTCAGGAAGCTGAAATCTTAACACAAAGAGTGGAGGCTTCTTCCTCCAAATGGTTGCAGTTTGGCTCA
This sequence comes from Orientallactaga sibirica, assembly GCA_036365145.1. Taxonomy (NCBI): domain Eukaryota; kingdom Metazoa; phylum Chordata; class Mammalia; order Rodentia; family Dipodidae; genus Orientallactaga; species Orientallactaga sibirica. The sequence continues at coordinate 242,274 of JAEOAD010000060.1, forward strand.
AGGTCCCCAACAAAAATGCAGACAAAATTCTGATTTCATTAGCTAGACAAAAACTCCATCCAACAAAAGAAACTCAAGTGTAGTTACAGAAATTGAGTTAGGGTAGGAGGCCAAAGTGAACGTACTTCTTTCCTATGCCTTCTTTCTTATATTCTATACCCTCTCAAATATAGTTGTTCCATTATGGATGACTGGTCCATTGGTTGTCTGATGCAACAGTTGAACAAAATTGAGACAACAAGGCCACATAATAGAGGCCCTGGATGCTTTGTTCAGTCTCTCAAGAAAGGAACTATAAGGGCAAATGTGTGTGTCATGCTTAAGTACTGGCATGTAACATGAAATTTGTGTTACTACTCATGGATATTTGGTTTTTCGAGGTAGGGTCTTACTCTAGTTCAGGCTGACTTGGAGTTCACTCTATTCTCCGGGTGGCCTCGAACTCACAAGGATCCTCCTACCTCTGCCTCCCGAGCGCTGGGATTAAAGGCATGCGCCACCATGCCCGGCTTCTTTTTAAAGTTTATTTTTACCTTCTCTTTGAAAATGTTTATGGTTTTATTTTACCTAGATGCATTGCAATCTTTACTCTGAACTGAATATAGACAAAACTGAAATTTTACTCAGTATTTTTAGTTGTGTGTGTGTGTGTGTGTGTGTGTGTGTGTGTGATTTTTTGCTGCTGCAATCACTCATCAGGCATTATGTATGTGGATAGCTAAGGAACTGAACCCTGGATCAGCAGGCTTTTCAAGCAAGCACTTTTAACCACTGAACCATCTCCCCAGCCCCTCAGGCTAAGTATAAGATTGGAGTAGATTATATTGAGGCACTACTCAGCCTGATATTTTTACAGAAAGAAATCCAGTTTAAAATGAGAATTGGCCTGGCATGGTAGCACAGGCCTTTAATCCCAGCACTTGGGAGGTCAAAGTAGGAAGATTGTCATGAGTTCAAAGTGAGCCTGAGACTTCAAAGTGAATTCCAAATTATCCTGGGCCAAAGTAAGACCCTACCTTGCAAAAAAAAAAAAAAAAAGAGAGAGAGCGAGAAAGAGAGAGAGAGAGGAAGAGAGAGAGAATTGATGGTATACTCAGCTATCAAGCAGAACATAAAATATAAACAAAAAGCAAGTAAATGTTTAACAGGGGATGCTGTAACCTATGTACACATTGATGGACACTATTTTACACATGGGTAGTCACCTTCTCTGGAAAACTAATTCCTAGAGGATGAGTTTAGGACATGAGCCCAGCCACACTGGATTTAATACACATGATTCCTTACCCTTATTAAGCAACAGCAGTTTCCCAAAGCTTTTCTTCCATGGAACTGTTTTTTTAACCTTGCCCAGGCAGATGTTGGCATCCTCATGTACTAATGAAGACACAAAGGCTTGGAGAAGTCAGACTTATCACGGATCTCAGAAATAGCAAGCAAAACAGGCCAAATTTACATTTCTATCAGAGGAGTCCATGCCCCTGTTTATTGTTGTGGCCTAGCAGACTATGGTCTACAGTGCTTCCCAGCAGGCCACATAGGGTTGAGTAGCCAAAATACAGAAGCAGCTGGGTGTGGTGGCGCATGTCTTTAGTCCCAGCACTTGGGAGGCTCAGGTAGGAGAATCACCATGAGTTCAAGGCCACCCTAAGACTACATAGTGAATTCCAGGTCAGCCTGAGCTAGAGTGAAACCCTACCTTGAAAAACAAAAACACAAAACAAAACAAACAAACAAACAAACAAACAAAAAACCCACAGAAGCAGCAGGGACTGTCTGTAACACTTCCCAGAGCTATTCTGAATATGGCAAAAACTTACAGAAATGCCATATCTCTTTCGAATCTTCTTTTAAAACATAGGAAAATCCCTTATGATTTCTTTTCTTGAGTCTTACAGCCTTATCAATTGGCAGAGGAAGTAACAAAAAGAGAAACTTAAAATCAGGTATGCAATTTGCTCCAGGCTTACTATAAGAGGATTACAATCATGGTGAAGTTTCCAAACTCTGGGAAAGCTTATAAATGCTGCGGTAATTAATTTTAAATTGAAACACACAATTCCATTAGAATTATATAAGGGGAAAAGGACAGGCTAGAATAAAAGTTTAATAGAGGGCCGGAGAGATGGCTTAGGGGTTAAGGTGCCTGCCTCCTAAGCCTAAGAACACTGGTTCCAATCTCCAGGTCCCACGGTTAGCCAGATGCAGTGACACAAGGGCGCAATGCTGCACTTGACCACAAGGGGGCGCACACATCTGGATTTCGTTAGCAGCAGCTGAGACACTGCTGGCATGCCCATCTCTGTCTTCCCTCTCTCTCTCTCTCTCTCTCTCTCTCTCTCTCTCTTTCTCTGTCTCTCTCTCTCTCTGTCTCTCTCCAAAAAAATAATTTAAATTTTTTTTAAAGTTTAATAGAGATGAGTTGTGAAAGTTTTATTTGCCAAACTATTTTCAAAAGAATGGCATTGGTCTAGTTAGTAAACTAAAGTGCTGCATTTTTCTTTTAACATCTTAATTGTGACTAATTTTTTAGTCATATTCAAACTTTTAGATCAAAATCCTCATTTTAAAATTTATTTACTTATTTGAGAGAGAGATAGAGAATGGGCATGCTAAGGCCTTTGGCCACTGAAAACGAACTCAAGACACACATGCTCCACATTGTGTTTCTGTCTTACATGAGTCGGTCCTGAGGAATCAAACCTGGGTCTTTGGTTTTGCAGGCAAGTGCCTTAACCACTAAGCCATATCTCCAGTCCCCGAACCTTCATTTTTAAAAACTAAAATCTCAAGTTCTTTCCATTTTCCTACAGAAGGATCTACCCATATCAAAATGTCACCACTATTGGCCAGCTTAGTGGCATTGTCTCAAACTTGATGCCACATAAAGTCACAAGTTGGAGTCATGGTGTTTGGTGATTATGTGCTTATTCTTGAATTGTTAGTTTTTATGTTCTCTAAATTTTGATTAATTATGGACTTTACTATATGAACAATTTATGTGTTGGTTATATTCCCTTCAGGTTATACTCCTATATCATCTCCTCTCCCCAGGCCCTATTCATTGAGGGCCCTCCTCAGTGGGGTTATTGACTTTTATTGAGAGGACATGAATACATCAGTCAGTCTCTGTGGGGGTGGGGCAATGCCTCAGGATATTTCCACCCTGTGGCTCTTACAATCTTTCCATCCCTCTCTTCTTCAATGTTCCCAACCTTGGTGAGTGTATTATAAGGCTACTTCACTGTTGAGTTCTCCATAGGCCCTGGAATTTTGCTTTGATAAGTTTTGAGTGTCATCAATGTCTACCACCATCTCCCTGGAACTGGTTGTCAGGCTAGCAGTGAGCAGTGCTCATGTTTAAATTGCCACTTCCTCTGTAACATCTCCTAGCCCTTGGCAGATGTGATAGAGGTGGCTCCTAGGTAATCTTTTCTTGTCATATTGATGGATCTTTGTTCTTCCTAGTTTTCACTGCCATCTACATCGGCTGTGTGCCACTATTCTATAGATGTGTACATCTTGCCTGGCTGGTTGATTTTTTAGCTTGCAAGATCCCCTGTTTGTTTGTGCTGTTGGTGATTATCCCCCCCCGCCCCCCCGCCCCCCCCCCCCCCCCCCGCCCAGCAACTCACATAGCACTTTCCAGCCCCATGAGGACTATCCAGAAAGGATCTGGCTTCCTTTTAATTTCCAGCATGATCTCTTGATATCCTGTGTCTGGGACCTGTAGAAATATGGTGTTACCATTTCTGCTATTTCTTTTTACCAACTGTGGAACCTAAGCAGCTGTACACTTGTCAGAGTGCTGTGATAGTGATGTTTTGTAAGTCGATGTAGCACACTTTTACCCACCTCATCGCTGAATAACTATCATATTCTCCTCCATGTCACAGCCTCCCTGTTGTGAAGTTTTCCACTTGAAGGAGGACTGGAGAAAGCTAGCTTTTTAAGGTAGTTTCAGTTAGGGATTGAGGCTCAAAGAGAACCAGGAGGTGCTACCTCGCATGCCACCTCACCCTGGCACAAGAACAAAATTCTGGACAAAAATGAAACTCATCTGATAGAAACCTATGCCTCCTGCTTCCCACAGTCTACCGAACTACCTGGGTGGGCTGACCCAAATGGGCTGACCCTCAGGTTCATCCTCCATGTATGTACTAACCAATCAGATCTTCCCCTTACATACCTAAATATGATGCTATAAAGGCTGCAGCCTTCAAGCCCCTCCCTCTCCTTTCTCTGGTCAGGTCCCTTAGAGTGTTTATGCACCAGTGTGACTTTGTCTCTTTGCTCAGGCTATATGGGCCCATGTGAGTCTGGCTTCCCGCTCACCCAGCCTGGCTGGTGGGGTGTGGGGTGTTGGTCTGAGGAAACTTTTCCGCTTGCCTCTGCCTTATAGTTTGGGGTACCTTCTCACTTTAATTACATGTATGATTCTTCTCTGATTTTTGAATCACATGGGTGATTTTTGACCACATGGGTGTTCTCAACCAATTCTAGATTTGCTACCTGTGTAGTTACTCTAAACCCAAAGTAACAGTAAGTCTAACCCTCTTCATCACTCATTTCTCCTCTCCATCTCTTGGTTTCTTCATTGATATCTGCCCTCTCATTTTCTGCCTTGAGCCTCACCATCTGTCCTCTTCAATTTCTCTTAAGTCCACCTGCTTGAAGCTTTCCCTATACAAGCTCATAGATTCTGCTTTCCAAAAGCCTCAATTTCTCTTAAGTCCATGTGCTTGCAGCTTTACCCTAATTTCTCTCAGTTTAATTCCCCTTCACATGCTTTTCCAGTTTTCCCCCAAAGGTCCTCAATTTCTCTTTTGCCTTGATATTTTCCTTCATCAGGAAAGCACATGACAAATACCATATTTTTTTTTTTTTTTTTTTGGTTTTGCGAGGTAGGGTCTCACTCTGGTCCAGGCTGACCTGGAATTAACTATGTAGTCTCAGGGTGGCCTCGAACTCTCGGCGATCCTCCTACCTCTGCCTCCCGAGTGCTGGGATTAAAGGCGTGCGCCACCACGCCCGGCCCATGTGTGTTTTTGAGACTCTCTACATATACATCTAAGTTCTACTTTCCATGTGCTTACAACTCTTTTCCAGTCATTTTCCAAAGACCTCACTTTCCTTCAAATGAACCTTATAAACTATACAATGATTCCACATGACAGCAAGTTTCCTACTTTCCATGTGATTAGTCTCCTTCCCAGACCCCAATCTCCCTTAAATAAACCCCACAATTTGTGATTCCCCCTAAATAAACTTAATAATTCATAAATTATCCTTCTTGAGATCATCTTTACTAATTCTTTATTAAAGGTAAGACAGAACTCAAAACTTGGGGTTCATAAATTCTGGGGGACTTCTCCTAACCCCAAAATCCTGCATCACACTCACCACCAACTCTTATAACATGGGCTGATTTAAAAAACTTTTTATTTACTTAGAAGCAGAGAGAAATAGAAAGGAGACAAACAGAGAGAAAGAATGGGTACATCAGGACCTCTAGCCACTGCAAACAAACTCCAGATTCATGTGCTACTTTGTGCATCTGGCTTTACATGGACACTGTGGGGACTGAACCTGTGTCACTAGACTTTGAAGGCAAGTGTCTTAACCGCTGAGCCATCTCTCCAGTCCATGAGCTTATTTTAATCTTTTGAAATTTGTGATTCTTTACAGAATCTCATATCATAGTCTTCCTAATCTTTCAAATCTAGTCTACATTAGCAAAACAACATACAGTTTGATATTCAATTTTTACTACCTTAGTTTAAAATAAGAGGTAAAGAAAATAGATCAGAAATCATGAGGTATAAAAAAAAAAAAAAAAACTAATCTAAAACCAAATGATGAATGTTTTACGTTTTAGCTGTTGACCTTAGATAAGGGTGAGGACGGTCTAGGGTGGTAGGAATGATGCCTTCTGAGTGCTGACTTTGAGTTTGTGTCTTGTTTGGAGTTGTTTGTTTGTTTGTTTGTTTGTTTGTTTGTTTGTTTGTTTGTTTTGAGACAGGATAGCTACTGCCCAGGCTAGCCTCAAACTGTCAATCCTTCTGACACAATAGTCTGAGTATTGGGATAAAGGCGTGACACCATGCCTGGCTTTTTTGAGTGTTTACTTTGTGTCAGGTGCTTTACAAACATCATTTAATACACCAATATTACATGTTCTTTTGTCCCTACTTTCTCTTTTTTTATTGTTAAGCAAGCACTCTACCACTGAGCTAGACTCCCAGTCTTTGGTTTTTTGAGACAGGGTCTCATTTACCTCAGGCTGGCCTTTAACATGATATCATATTGCCTAGGCTGGCCTTGAGTTCAAGATTCTCTTACCCCCACACCCCACTTGTTGTTATTACAAGCATGTGCCACCAGGCCCCTACAATTTATTTTGAAAAGATTAACAATCAACATACTTAAAGGCTAAGGCTCAAGAATTTAAACAATTTACCCAGAGTCACAAAGCTAGGATTTAAACACAGGTCTAATTCCAAAGTTCAATAAATATTAGGTCTCCTCCCCTAGGGAAAGCAAGGGGAATGGCAATTTGTATCATCAAAGGGATCAAAGCAGATTTTCTGGGCAGAAATTGAAGAGCTTGTTTTTTATCTTAAAAGAACTTTTAATTGCCATTTTAAGATATGAAGATTCTCTGAGGAGTACAAGAACAATTTTTGTGTTGTCTATAAAAAATACTGAAAAATTAGAAAGCATATATTTTATAAAGTATAAGAAAGGATTTTTCTGGGTCAATCTCACTAAGAGCTTTTTATCACAAAGGGTTCTTTTCTGGATGCTGGAACCTCAACTCCATCAATTAAAATTTGATAATTTGATAAGAAGAGGTCAGAATATTGAAACTAGCCTGTTGCTCAGTAATTAGATCAGATATGATAAGGGCCTACATGGGAGATAATCACATCTCTGGAAATTTTCAGGTATATCATCAGGAAAGACTGCCTTAGAAAGAATCTAGGCATAGAAAACCTTCAAAACTAGATAGCTTAGTGATTCCTAACTTTTTGAGAATGGTATCATTCCAACAATGTTTCATCTTACAATGATCCTTAAACAGGTTTTATGCTGATAGTCATTAATTCAAGCAATCTTTACTAAGTTATCACTCTGTTTATAACACCTTATAAATTTTGTGTCACACACTTTTAATCCCAGCACTCAGGAGGCTGTTGGAAGATTAACATGAGTTCAAGGCCAGTAGACTGAGTTCCAGGTCACTCTAGGCTAGAGCAAACCCTGCTTCAAATAACAAAAACAACAAGAAAATTCATAAAAGTACAAAAATGGCCCATTACTACTCTGCCCATGTGAGACTAGCTTTTCATTTATCTTTTGGTCATATAGCTTCTTTACAGGCAAGTATATTGGGGATCTTTATAAACTTTTTTTATTGACAATTTCCATAATTATAGACAATAAACCATGACAATTCCCTCCCCTCCCTCACTTTTCCCTTTACAAATCCACTCTCCATCATATTCCCTCCCACTCTCAATTAGTCTCTCTTTTGTTTTGATGTTTTCATCTTTTCCTCCTATTATGAGGGTCTTGTAAAGGTAGTATCAGGCACTGTGAAGTCATGGATTGCCAGGCTATTTTGTGTCTGAAAGACTGCATTGTAAGCAGTCCTACCCTTCATTTGGCTAGGATTGTTTTAAAATGAATTTTGAATCATGAAATCATAGAAGTAGGTAGAACCATTGATATTTATAGATCACAGGTTTCTTTCTTCAATCATGTGAATTTTCAAATTAGTGATTTCTAATAATGACTTTGCTGTGACTCAGTAATTGTTCATCAGTTCTAGAGATCTATAAAATGTAAAAGTATTATTATATATCTGTATGCATATTATGTTTTTTATTTTTGTTTATTTTTAAAGCAGGGTCTCTCTGTAGGCTAGACTAACCTGGAACTCACTCTATACCTCAGGCTGGCCTTAAACTCACAGTAATCCTCTTACGTCATCCTCCCTAGTGCTGGGATCAAAGGCATGTGCCACCATATCCATCTCTATATGCATATTATCTTATATGCATATATACAAGGCCATTTATGTAAGAAGCAATCAATATTTACATGAGATTTTCACCTTTAAAAATGTTAATTTGCTTAGGCACGAGCACATGTGTGCATTTGTGTGTATAGGGTGCACCAAGGTCTCTTGTCACTGCAAATGAATACCAGATACACACACTACTTTTTACATCTGGCTTCACACGAGTGCTGGGGAATTGAACCTGGGCTGGCAAGCTTTTCAGGCAAGCACATTTAACTGCTGAGCCCTGATTTTCACCTTTTAGGAGATATAACATCTCATATTTGTTTGTTTGGTAATAATCTGTCTTACAAACATGATAGACATTAATTAGCTTTGAAATTGGACCACAAGAAAACTCAGGGCTGGTGACTTGCTAAATGTATATACTATGCTCACCAAACTGCCCAGTAAGCACTTCTCTTAATGTCTACACCCATATATTAATGCTACTCTCACTTTTGGTTAGAGAAGCTTCTCTTTTCAGATGGTGGAAACCTTGGGATGAATCAGAAGGCACCATGGTGATGAGAAGAAGTGACAGAGGAGTGCTCAGCACTGAAACATCTCAAACCTACCTTCCAAGGCTCAGGGTCCATTGCGGAAGAGGGGGCAGAAAGAATGTAAGAGCCAGAGGAAGAGTAGGATGCCTTATAACATGCTCCTCCAGACACAAAATGGCCTGGATATCCATGACCTCACAGTGCCTGAAGACCATCATAATAGGAGGAAAAGATCATGACATCAAACTGAAAAGAGAGACTGATTGAGAGGGGGAGGAGATATGATGGAGAGTGAAGTTTCAAAGGGGAAAGTGGGAGGAGGGACGGAAATAACATGGGATATTGTCTTCAATTAAAGAAGTTGTCAATAATAAAAAAAGGCAAACTCAGGGGCCTTTTTATATGGGTGATTCATTTGGACTCATCCATTCTCAAAGACAGACAGCTTTAACACTAACATTTCTCATATCCGTTGCCTTAAAATTAATGTCTGTTTTGGTTTGATAAAATTCATATAATCTAAAGTAATAAAACAAAGAACACCATGGCATAATACACTTAATGAATCTTCCCTTGTACTAAGCATAAATATAAGAAGAATGTGCCCTGGTTAGTTGTCTGAGTGAATTTTCACATTTAACCCTTTTAACACATGTGCAAGAGGCAAACAAATTAATTTCTAAAAATAGAATAGAGTCTGGCTATCATTTATGCCATTCATTTGAGCTCTTCTGTATCCCAGGCACATTACTGGAGAAAAGACTGAGAGAAAGCTGGGCCTCCCTCAGCTACTGTTTTACTATAAGGTTATACAGCTATATAATTTAAGGTTTTTTGTTTGTTTGTTTGTTTAGAGTTTTGCTGTGATTCAAATAATATTGACCATTTTCTACATCTGTAACATTTTGGATGAGCAATTTCTATCCTGGTGTGAACGCTTACATATGATATGTTAGCTTAAATAACACTAATGTTTTTAACATGGGTAATACTAGTAAATAAACTATTTTGAATTATTCTATGTTGACAAATACCTATCATAAATGAGAAAATTACATGTATTTAGATCAGTGTTCACTGATTTTTCAGAAAAAAACTTCCAATAGAATCCGAGTGTTTTTCATCTAGAAAACATAAGGATAATTTGATCTGGTTACCTCTCTATAAATGAGGATCTACAGCACAGAGAACTTGCTATCTCTCCTACATCAGTCATTAGTAAAAACCACTAAAGGCAATCTAGTGCTTTTTTTGTACAAAAAAATCAATAATTGTTGGGCCTTACTAGAAACGGGCTGGACCTGTGAGGAGGCTGGCCTGAACTATTGGACATGACCAGGGACTCTGGGCTGTGGGGTTGCAGCTGGCCCTCTGTCTGGAAGTCCCTGGCGACAGTGACGGCCTTCCCTACATTGTAGGTTGTAGTGAGCTGTCATCGCCCAGAGTGGGCAGAACTGGCAAAGCGCTCCCCCCAGACTCCAAAAGGCTCTGACCATTCCATAAGTCAGACTTTGCCCCCCACAGTTCCTGACCTTGTGGCTAGCTGCCCAAGAGAGCCTCATGTGGCTGGAGTCACGTAGCCTTCTCACCCCCCACAGAAACAGAAGTCATAGCCCTTTTTTTTTTTTTTTTTTTTTTTTTTTTTTTTTTTGGTTTTGCGAGGTAGGGTCTCACTCTGGTCCAGGCTGACCTGGAATTAACTCTGTAGTCTCAGGGTGGCCTCGAACTCTCAGCAATCCTCCTACCTCTGCCTCCCGAGTGCTGGGATTAAAGGCGTGCACCACCATGCCGGGCTTGTCATAGCCTTTTGTTACCTCCTTTTCCACCCTTCCTTTTCCCTTATCCTTCCCCCATAGCTTTGAAGTTACTAGTCCTTCTGCCACCTAGATAACAGCCCATAAACTATGCATCCGATTGCCATATAGTCTGTACATGCCATCTTAACCTTCCCCAAGTGTTTATAAACCCACTCCCCTTTTGAATAAATGAGTGCTATCCATCAGACGGTCTCCTGGGTGCTCATTGCCCCGTAGTGTTTGTGTCGCACTCACCCTCTGCTCCAGGAAGGACCCTGCTGCTTCCCTCCCAACTCCTCTCTCCCTCGCCCGAGACGTCAGTGGCCAACGACCCCGGGGAAATGGGAACGAACAAGACACACAAATAATTATTATGAAATTCATATTGTGCAATGTCCTACAGAGAATGCACCAAAAATAAATAACTGGAGGGGCTGGGGCAATGGATTAGTTGGTAAAGTGCTTGTTATGCAAGCATGAGGCTGAGTTCTGATCCCCAGCAGCACCAAGTAGTTGCCAGGTGTGGTAGCTGGCGCATGCCTGTCATCCCAGTGCTCAGAAGCAGCAGGCAGATTGATCCCTGGGACAAGCTGGCTAACAAGACTAGCTGAATCAGTGAGCTCTGGGTTCAATGAGAGACCTTATCTCAATAAATAAGGTGGAGATCCACAAGGAAGACACCCAATGTTGATTTCTAACCTCAACAAACACAGGCAGACACTTGTACATGCACCCCACACACATGTGCCCATATGAATACGTATACACATATACACACAAAAAGGAATATGATTATTATTATATTACATTACCATCAATACTGAAACTTAACACTTGTGACTATCAAATAATGCTATTATGTATTATTGGAGTTTTATTCACAATTTTTTTCTAGTTGAATGTTCTGTATCCCAAAGATTGTGACTTTTTTGTTGTAGGCACAATTTCCATTTTTAAAGACAGGGATTCACTCTATGTTCCAGGCGGTCCTGGAACACACTATATCACCAGACAAGCCTTGAATTTACAGTTATCCTCTTGCCTCAGCCTCCTAAATGGGATGTTTCTTGTGGACTTTAATAAATCCTGGACATATACAAACTGCTTAATGGTAGGAAAGAGACTGATTCATTTATGTTTTACATTAATACTACATTGCTCAAAGAGGCAAATCACTCAGTCTTTATGGGTGCAGGTGAATTTCCGAAAAGGGAGAAAGTTGAGAAAATGTCATTTCTGCTTAACCAGCAGTTGAAACCATCCCTGAGTGGATTTAGGAACTGGGAAAGTGGGAAATGTGCCGACTAAATCTCAGGACAAAGGGACAGCATATGTAGGCCGCATTCTCAATAAAAGTAGCACTAGCAAGTAATGACCAAGCATCTACTATGCATCACACTGCTCTTAGTGCACTGCCAATATTAGACCATTTACTCTTCACAACGCTAGGCATTTTTATATGTTGTAAATGATGAAACTAAGTCTGAAAGATTCAATGTTTTCTATTTTAACTAACAATTACATGGTGGAGGGCACAATTCAAGCACCCATGACTCCTAGGACCTATGTGCCTAACACTTTGATAATTAGGATAAAACTGATGACGAAGATGTTAACACAAGGTCCAACGAACGCCTGGTTCCCTAGTGGGGTGGCTCAGTAAAAGTTAGTCATCACCCCTCACCCCTTACAGCTTTCTGGTTCTCCAACCCACTTTCCCTATATTAACTTACCCACCCACTTCTAACTCCAGAAACACACAAAACCACATCCGCATATTCTTCCTTCCTTTTACAATGTCCACACCTAAATTGTAGGTCACTGAATGTCAAGTCAATTCATACACGTTTCTCTCTGCACTTTGGCTCATATGTGTTTTGTGTTCCTACGACCAACTTCCACTCTGCCACATCTGTCTATGGTAAATGTAGATATATAAACAGACTCTGATTATATGCTCACGCAGATGCTTGATCTACAAAACTCAACTCATGGAAAACCTATCCATTCCCATTTTCTTTCTTCTGCAGGAAAATGTGTAACAGTTACCATGACATGTGCCCAAGGCGTTTGGCTCTGGTAGTGCAAAGTGGGAAACAATGGTGAAATGAAGTAAGAAATTCCAGGTCCCTTTGAGCTGGGCGTGGTGGCGCACCCCTTTAATCCCAGCACTCGGGAGGCAGAGGTAGGAGGATCACCATGAGTTCAAGGCCACCCTGACACTACATAGTGAATTCCAGGTCAGCCTGGGCCAGAGTGAACCCCTACCTCGAAAAACCAAAAAAAAAAAAAAAAAAAGCTTTTCTCCAGAGTCACTCTTTTAGTGTAAGTGCACACGAATCAACAAGCCCTAACACGCCATCCTAGCCACGCGCCCTCCTCACAGTTCCGAACCCGTTCCATGGGCACATGCACGCGCCCCCAGGAGCCTCGTTTGCCCAAGATGGCGATATTTTGTCAGAAACTATGCTCAACAGTGACAGCTAAGCTTCCTCCAGTAAACCTCCCGGGCGGCGCATTACAACTGCACAGTATTCAGCGTTTCCGCCCCGCACTTCAGAAGCCAGCGCCGCCCCGCGTGGCCTCTGGGCCAGCTCGTCCCCGCCCCCGGGGGACCAGCGGAGCGGATAAACATCCGGCCGCGTCTACTGCAGGAAGGGCAGGTTCAAACGCACTGTGTCCAGCTCAGGGACCCCGCCCGCCCCCGCCAACGGACAGCTTCCGCCAGCTCCCAGGCTCACGCCCAGACCGGCGACTGCGCTTGCGCGCTCCCGCCCCGCCCTCACCGGGGCTGCGAGGCTGCTGTTGCTTAGCAACGCACCAGTCACAGTCGCAGTGCTGGGCGCCCTGGTAGCGCCAGGAATAAGTCAGTGTTAGACCACGTGAGGCTCTTTGCTGCCACGCGCCAGGCCTCAGGGGGCCATGGAAGAAACGCAGCAGTAAGTGCTGGGTTCGCTTTTCATGTCCTCTTCGCAATTCAGTTTTCTTCTTCGCAGAGAGGTGAGACCTGAGGAATGGGCCTCAGCACCTACAATCCAAGCCAAACTTCATCCAATATTGTTTCCACCCTGCTTAGTTACAGTAATGATGTTTGTTTGGCTGGTTTTTCGAGGTAGGGGCTCACTCCAGCCCAGACTGACCTTGGATTCACTCTGTAGTCTCAGGGTGGCCTCAAGTCACAGTTTCCTCCTACCTCTGCCTCATGAGTGCTGGGATTAACAACATGAGCCACCACACCCGGCTGATTTTTTTTAAATACATACATACTGTATGCTAGGGGCTTTAACATGCCTTGCCTGGCCTAAACTCCGTAAGATCATCTTGAAATAATCTACCTTCTTACAGCCCACATTTAATGTTATAGGCGTTGCAGGTGAAATTATCCAGACTCTACTTTTGTTCCTCGCTTTCACTATGATCCCCACCAGTCTCAAGAGCCAGCTTCTCAAACCAGGATACCACCAGAGCCGCACTTCCTGGCCTGGTGCTTTACAAGGAAAGGTAGATCACTGTTTTCCATTGAGTTGTACAGTGGCCACCCGCTCTTTGAAAAACTTGACCAGAGAATTAATAATGCGTGGCCCACAAATAAGAGCTAGTAGCAGAAGGATGAGGGGCCCTGCTAAGGCAGAAATTAGAGTTGTGAGCCAGGGGGACCAATCAAACAAGAACTCATACCAGTTCTGGTTATATTACCTAATTTTAGTTCTTTCCGGACTATAGCTAAGCTATTTCTAATGACACCTGACTTATTAACAAAAAAGCAACATTGTTCCCCTAGAGCTTGGCAGAGCCCTCCTTGTTTCAAAAAGAGAAGGTCTAGTCTGCCTCTATTTTGTAGTACCACCTCCACTAAGGAGTCTAATGACGGCTCCAAATGTTGGACAGACTTTTCTAATTGAGCAAGATCTTTATCTATTAGGCTAGTAAGGGCCTGATAAGTGCTGTCTGCCTTGATTATAGCAGCGGTTTCTGTTCCAATTCCTGAAGTTACTCCTGCTCCTATCAAAGCTGTAAGCAAAATGGCAGAAGCTCAAAAATCATGCTTCTGTCTGTGATGGTCGTACTCAGAAGCATCCACATAATTCATGTAGTGGTTAAAGGGAAGGTAACCTGGGGAAACAAGTTAACCAAAACACATAAGCTAGAATTTGTGAGGATTTATGGGTGAATGCGTGGAGTCAAGCCTGTGGTACAAGCGAACCATGTCCTATTAGGGGGCACCAGATAGGAACTATTACCATAAGCTGTGAGAGTATAGTTACACCGGTGTTTAAGATGGGGGAAGTTATCTAGTTTCCCTTCAGCACCCAATACACATAGTCCTGTTCGGGTTACAGAGTGTAGGGTTAAAACTGGAGACTTGCCCCATGAGCAACAGGGAGCCATCTTGGTTGGGGCTGTGATACAACCTGTGGTGGCCCAACCCATGTAGTATGGGGGTTGTGGGTCCAGACACAGCCAACATTCATTTTTAGTTAAGTTAGTAGTAGATCTAAGAAAGCTAGAAGTGAAGTTTAGCAAGTCAAATATAATGGGAGAATCTGGGGCCAGAGGAGTGATTATATTTGACATCATGGGGGTTAGTACCGCCAGCATGATTGGCGCTGTTGTTGTTGGCCTTGGGATGGGCTTGGTTGGCCCTTCCTGCTTTGCGATGGGTATGGCCGGTGCTGCTGCTGGCCCTATGGCTACCGGTGGGGGCTGTCCTGTATGATCTGTTTCTGAATCTGAAAGAGGAATCCTCTATCTTGTTCAGTGTTGCTTTCGTATAACCTCAGGCCCCAAATTTTCCCTGCTTCCCAACCCCTGCTTGTTTGCCCTTTTTGAGTCAGGGAGATGGAGAGTGGGTTTCTTCTGCCTAGTGATGTTTGATTCTTTGTCCTGGCAATGTGAATGAGGTCTCGATTACCTTCTACCTGGGGGCATTGGTTTCGCATCCCCATTTGTAACAAAAGAAATTCTCTGTCCCCCCACAAGTCCCATAGTCATTTGTACCTGGACAGACATAAAATTGTAGTCACAAGCTTTTGTGCCTGGCATTCATCTCCACAGGTGGCCACATTTTCTGTTGGTCTTGGTAGGACTGACAATTTCTACCCTTTGACCCCCAGGAGGGGGGTTTCCATATGGAACCAGCCAAGGCACAAAGATCCAGGTGGAAGACAGGAAAGGTGATACTGGCCGGTCCAGTCAGCATCAAGGTCAGCACTTCCTTCCAAGATCTCGTGAGGAAGTCTCAGGGCCTCACAATGTCCACTTGGTGGTAACAGCTCTGTGTGGGTTCAAAGAAGCTAGGGTTAATAAGCAACAGAAAACAGACACTGCATAAGCAAACCTGATCATCATTGAGTCTGTAGTTTACGGATCCTTAGTTTGAGTGTGTCTCGTGGATGTGAGACTGCTCTCCACGTTCCTGATTTTTCCTCTGGAACGTCATCACCAAAG
The DNA here is from genome assembly GCA_036365145.1 of Orientallactaga sibirica. NCBI lineage: Eukaryota > Metazoa > Chordata > Mammalia > Rodentia > Dipodidae > Orientallactaga > Orientallactaga sibirica. Next base: position 258,086 of record JAEOAD010000060.1, read on the forward strand.
TCTTTGGGTGGATCAGCAGGTTTCACGTGGGAGTGATATATCCAGGCTGGTACTCCATCCACCTGGATTGCAGTTGGAGTAATCAGGATCACAGTGTGGGGTCCCTTCCAGTTGGGTTCAAGGGTTTCCTTCTGATGTCTTTTGATGTAGACTGAGTCTCCAGGTTCAAATCTATATGGAGTGGGCAGTGGAGTCCTGTCATAAACGGCCTGTAGTTGTGGCCAAAGATGTTTTTGCACCTGGCATAAAGCTTGTAAGGAGGAAACTTCTCATCATTGAATTCAGCTAACAATTCTGCTTTTATGTTAGGCAATAGAGGAGGAGGTCTTACATACATAATCTCAAAGGGAGTCAGTCCCATAGTATAGGGGAAATTATGCACACAGAAAAGGGCAAAGGGAAGGAGAGACATCCAAGTCACCACCAGTTTCAAGGGTTAATTTAGGCAAGGTCTCCTTCAAAGTCTGATTCATTCTTTCTATCATGGCGTTCTTTCACTACCACTCCAACGACTTCCCTTTAGTACTCTAAGGATGAAGACATTTTTGCTGCACAGCTTCAACACTGACAGTTCACTCTGCTGGAATATTCTTTCCTCAAATATCCACTTAGATCACCCCTTCTTTTGTCAATCATCACCTTCACAATGCAGCCTCCACCCTACCTAAAAATGCAGCCTGCCTCCTACATCCATGTATGCCTTCTCCCGGTTCCCTGCTGTGTTGCCCTCACCACCCACCATCATCCAACAGACTCTGTGTGTTACCTGTTTGTCTCCTGCCTTCCTTTACTAGAATGTAAGTGCTATGAGAACAGGGTTTCATCTGTTCCTGCAGTAACCTCAGTGCCTCAAAGCTCCTGTCACTTAATATTCAATGGAAGAGTGACTATCCAATGCTGCTCACATATCCCTTGCAATAGTTATTCTTACTATGCACATACAGAGGCTTTGCCAGTTAGTAAACTGGCAAAGTTGGGATTCCAGTCAAGGTTTGACTGATTTCAGAATCCACTGGGTTTTTTGTTTGTTTGTTTGTTTGGTTTTTTTGCTGTTGTTTGTTTACTTTGCAGTGCTGAGATAGAACCCAGGCCCTCCTCCTCCATTAATGCTTTCTGTATTTTTATTCTACAGAGGCTACAACAGTCATATATTTTACATTTCTGTATTATCTATAGCCATTCACACCACAAATGCTGAAACAGATAAATGCATACATGTGCTAGAAAGTATCCATAGCTCTTTCCTTCAGAGCCTAATTTGGATACAAATGTATTGGTGGGTTATTACTATGAGAAACAGATGGAGAAAAATGATGCCAGGAGTTTGCAGGGATAAATTAATTGAATCAAAAGTCACAATCTTTAAACACAGACATATGTCTCTGGAAAAGTAATAGAAAAGGTAAGCATTTACACTTTACCAGCAATCAGTTTTTCTAAATCCTTTACAGAGAACAATTTTTGTTGGAAATAGGGAAATAATATCATGAAGTCTGCATGTTTTTGTTTGGTTGGTTTGGTTTTTCAAGATAGGGTCTCTCTCCGGCCCAGGCTGACCTGGAATTCACTATGTAGTCTCAGGGTGGCCTTAAACTCACAGCAAGTGCTTCACTCCTGGCTTCTACATGTTGTTTTTATGTACAGTGGAGTGAGGGTTCAAGTTGTACAGTGAAAACAAAGCCAGAGAAGAAAAACAAATCCCTCCAGGCTGGTGGCACATGCCTTAATCCCAGCACTGCAGAAGTTGAGGCAGGAGGATCCCTGTGATTTCGGGGTCAGCCTGAGGCTATGAAGTGAGTTCCAGGTCAGCCTGGGCTAGAGGGAGACCCTGCCTTGGAGAAAGAAAAGAGAAAGAAAAAGAAAGAAAGAAAGAAAGAAAGAAAGAAAGAAAGAAAGAAAGAAAGAAAGAAAGAAAGAAAGAAAAAGAGAGAAAGAAAGGAAGGAAGTAAAAGAGGGAAGGAAGGAGAAAGGAAGAGAGAGAAGGCAGAGAAGGAAGAAGAAAGGGAGGAAAGAAAGAGGAGGGGAGGAGGGAGGGAGGGAGAGAGAGGAAGGAAGAAAAGAAAAAAAAGAAAGAAAAGGAAATCCAGCAGATTCATCTGAAATATGTAAATGTTTTAATGGCAAACCATTTACCTCAGATGAACAGGACAGCTGCCTGCAATGATCAGTGAAACAGCCCTCCATTTCTGATGCTTCCTAAAATAAGTCAACAAAAGACATGTAGTCATAAATTATAAATTATAGTAAGTAACATGAACGAAATGGACAAAGCATAGAGAATAGTGGGGAAGGGTACCTAGGAAGGGTTTATGACAGGTCACTTTTCAACTGAGACCTGAATAAGTGGTGACCTGTGCAAGGAACTAGGGAAACATAGTGGTGAAGAAGAAGGAATAGCATGTCCAGGTGCCCTGAGGAGAAGAGAATTGAAACTTGGGGGTGGTGGAGAGAAGGCCTGGATGACATTGACATGACTAGCTGAAATAGGTCACAATGGCTCAACCAGGAGGCTGTATTTTATTGTAATGAAATGGAAAATCACTTGAAGGTTTTCAGTGAAAAACAGCAGGATAGATTGAAGAAAATGGGCTGGTTTGAAATAAGGTAGGGGTTACATTTAAGAGCTGTATATAAAGCAAAATAAAACTACCCACTATCATTTTGGACGCTTATTGGCTTACCTTCTATGGGGTCAAAAATTTTATTTTATAAACTTTTATGTTAAAAGTTTCAGATTTATGGCTGCGGAGAAGGCTCAGCATTTAAAGAGCACTTGCTACTGAAGCATGAGGGCTTCTTGGACTGGAGACTACCAAGTTTGACTCCCTAGAACCCAGGGGGTGGGGTGGAGACCAGAGAATGGCTGGGCCTCACTGAGGGCCAACAGTTCTAGGTTGAGGGAGAGACCCTGGCTCAAAGAAATATACGGATGAGCATAAGAGGACACCCAAAGTTCTCCTCTGGCCTCTGCCCGAATGTGCATGGGGCAAGTGCATCTGCACACACGTGTATATACAGCACACATCACACACATGTACCACACACAAATTTTTTTCAGATTAATACATTTGGTTATTTGTCAAGTATGTGAAATTTTAAAATGCTACCTTTTATACTAGTTGCTCTTAATTTTAATTTTTTTTTTTTTTTTTTTTTTGCAGTTGCTTACAGATCTTCCCTGCTAAGCCTATTCCAATTTTTTGAGTTATAAGTCAAAAAGCATTTTTCTTTTGCTTCTTTCTGTCTCCCTTTTTCAAATACTGTCCAAAATACAGGCATGCTTGTCCTGATACTATGAGTGTTCTCACTCTCTTAAAGATCCTCACCACCATGTAGCTGCTCATAAACTGCTGGAGCTCAGAAGTCCTGGCTTCCTTTTCTTCCTTTTCTCCATCTCCCTCTTCCAGGTAGCAGCCAATATTTACAGTTTCTCTTTCCTGCTGGTTTTCTCTCAAATTATTTTTAAACATTTCTTTAATATTTTTTCATTGCAATAATTTTTATTTTTATAAAATTTTTATTATTATAAGCAATGAGCAATGGGAGCAAATGACTTTTCTCTCTCTCTCTCTCTGTGTGTGTGTGTGTGTTATGTGAATGTATTTATGTATGTGAATGCAGGTGCATGTGTGCCATGGCATGCATACAGATGTCAGAGGTCAGTACTCACTATCCACCATCTTTGAGGCAAGTTCTCAAGCCATTCAACCTGGCTAGCTGGCTCCCAAGCTTCAGGAGGAATTCGTTTGTCTTTGCCTCCCTTCTTGGGAGGGCATAAGTGGGATTAAATGGTCTGCCACAGTGTCTGGTTTTTTAAGTAGGTGCTAGGGTTCTCATGCCTGCATATACTAAGCTGTCTTCCTGGCCAGAATGATTGATTTTGTCTGCATAGTGGTCTTTCCTCAAAAAGAAAAATATGGTGGACATTTGATGACATAAACTTGCCAGGTGGTCTTTTAAAATTAAGTAGCTATCCTTGTACAGCTGAATTTTCTAGGCAAAAAAGTTACAGCTCTTGAGAAGAAAAATTTTAAAGAAGAAATATTCAGATTAGCTTGTAACTTAGCCATATGCATAAATGATGTAAAATGATTTGTAAACACAATCAAGTCACTACTCCTGGAAAATAAGAGTCTGTTCACCATAATGAATAATCTTACTAACACAAATCTTTTAGCTCTTATGTGACTGAGAATGAGATATGATCTCAAATTTTAATAATGAGCTTATCAAAACTATTAATACAATTCAAATTATCTTGACTAATATTGAAATGTCTTTAAGTCTTATTGTATATAATTATGACTCTACTGAAATTCTTATTGGGATAAATGATTCACTACTTTTGTTTTTCAGACACCATAAAATAGATGCTGGTATATCATATATAAATGGAAAAAGAGAAGAAATCAAACATGAAAGCAATCCTGGAAGAAGCATACAACCTTCAAATTTACGTGTTGAGAGGAGACGTGTAAATTATGCTAAATTCATTACCACAAATGCAAGAACATACAATGACCCAGTTCCCTATATAGATTCATACAAAAGACCAGAAGAGCAGGTTAGACAGATGTTTGTTATGTACAAATATAGACTTAGATCCAGAAGCTATTTTGTAGGACAATTTGGTCAGTCTATTTAAAGGACATGACACATCTCAGAGAAGTACTATTTGTAATCTGGTGGTTAAAGCAGTGACTTGCACCTCTTATGAGAGATAACTGAGGCATCTAAATAATATGCATATAGAAAAGGAAGTCAATCATTGTTTCTGGATTGGACCAGATTGTAGCCACTAAGTAATACTCAAAAATTACTGAAAAAAAAGTCTTCTATAGTATTGTGTTTGTGACTTATATACTAATATAAAAATTTCCATGAGCCGGGCGTGGTGGCGCACGCCTTTAATCCCAGCACTCGGGAGGCAGAGGTAGGAGGATCGCTGAGAGTTCGAGGCCACCCTGAGACTACATAGTCAATTCCAGGTCAGCCTGGGCTAGAGAGAGACCTAACCACGAAAAAAAAAAAAATTTCCAGTGTTATCCAGCAATTCAGATACTTCCTTCAAAATCATAGCACCAGTAATTTAAAGCACAGAAAGTGCTAGAGACAAGTAATTTTATGTCAGTTATATTTTTTAATCTCTCCAACAATGTCTGAGTTGTTATTGGAACTATGGTGCAGTTAACACTTACTCCAGTCATGTTACTTGACATTCCTGAGGTAAATGAGCAGATGTCACAGTCATGTTTCTGACTTAGCACTGTTGGGTTAGCTACATCTTTCTTATTCACTATACCAAACTGAATGCTTGTTTGTCACATATATATGATATATAATTTTTATTTTTATTTATTTACTTGAGACAGAGAAAGAAAGTGGCAGAGAGAGAGAAAGTATGGGCATGCCAGGGCCTCTAGCCAGTGCAGACAAACTCCAGGTGCATACACTACCTTGTCTTACATGTGTACTGGCTTACATGTGTACTGGGGCATCAAACCTGGGCCTTAGGCTTCACTTCCCAGGCAAGCACCTTACCCATTAAGCAATCTCTCCAGTTCTTGTTTGATTTTTTGAGGCAGGGTTTCATGTAATCTGGGCTGGTCTCAAATTTGCTATGTGGACAGGGATGATCCTCCCATACCCACCTACCATACCCAGCTTTAAGGCAGGCATTGCTGCACTATGATTTTTTTATTAGTCTATTGTTGCTGTTATAAATTACCATAAGCCATTAGCATCATGTCATCAAATTTCTCTGTCTGACCATCTTGCCTCCTTCTTAGAAGGACTCTTGGAATTATATGGATTCACTTAATCCTCTAGGATAATCTCCTCATCTGCAAGTTCAGAGGTGAAGACAAGCAGCTTTGTGAGATGGGGACATTGTTCTTTCTATGGCATTTACACAGAAAAGTTCACCTGTTTTAGCTACAATACTGTGAGTCATGTTACCCCACCACAATCAAGCTCCCTGAAATGCTCTGGGCTCATTTGCAGACTTCCTCTTTCCTGGATCCAGAATAGGTCTGGTTTTGCCTTTTCCTGGGTCATACAAATGGATGTATATGTACAGCATATGTCTTTTAAAACTCATTAATCTCACTGAGTAAATGAGTTTACAGTTGCTCCACATGGCTGCAGGAATCCATCACTTGTTTCTTCTTCACTGATGTATGTGACTTTGGGACAATGATTTTTTCTAAGCTTTAGTTTGTTTCCTTATCAATCCAAGAGGACTATCTTTTCAGGGATTTTTATGAGGATTAAAATACTCTTTTGCCAAGCATGATGGTACATGCCTTTAATCCCAGCACTCAGGAGGCAGAAGTAGGAGGATTGCTATGAGCTCGAGACCACCCTGAGAATAGAGTAAACTCCAGGTCAGCCTAAACTACAGTGAGACCCTACCTCGAAAAACCAAAAAAACCCCATAATTTTATTGACAACTTCCATAAATATAAATAATATGCTATGATCATAATCTCCCACCACTCCTCTTTCCCCTTCCCAAATCCCCTCTCTACTGAATCCCTTCTTTACAACTAGACTCTACTATTTTTTTTAATATTTTGTTTATTTTTTATTTGTTTGAGAGTGACAGACAGAGACAAAGAGGAGAGAGAGAGAGAGAGAGAGAGAGAGAGAGAATGGGTACATCAGGGCCTCCAGCCACTGCAAGCGAACTCCAGATGGATGCACCACCTTGTGCATCTGACTTATGTGGGTCCTGGGGAATTGAGCTCGAACTGGGGTCCTTAGCTTCACAGGCAAGCATATAACCACTAAGCCATCAAGCCATAGACTCTTCTATTTTGATGTCATCATTTTTTTCCCTCCTATTAAGCAGGTCATGTGTAGGTAGTGTCAGCCACTGTGAGGTCATGAATATCAAGGTCATTTTGTGTCTGGAAGATTGCATTGTAAGCACTCCTCCCCTTCCTTGGGCTCTTACATTCTTTCCATCACCTCTTCCACATGGTCCTTGAGCCTTGGAGGGTGTGATAGAGGTGTCTCTCTTAGTGCTGAAAACTCCACTGTCACTTCTTCTCAGCACTTTGGCCATTAAAATATGTATTTTTAGCTAGGTATAGTCGCTCACACCTTTAATCTCACCATTTGGGAGGCAGAGGTAAGAGGATTGTATGAGTTGGAGGCCAGCCTGGGATTACAGAATGAGTTCCAGTTCAATTAGGGCTAGAGTGAGACCATACCTCAAAAAAATGTATTTTTATCAAGACTTTTCTATGTGCTAAGGATACACCAGTCAACAAAATATATATGGGAGGAAAGACAGGCATGGTGTTATATACTTTTAATCCCAGTACTCAGGAGGCTGATCACCATAAATTTGAGGCCAGCCTGGTCCACAGAGTTAACTTCCAGGTCAGCTTGGACTAGAGTGAGACTCTGCTTAAAAAATTAAATAAATAAATAAATAAATGGCAGTGGAGGTGGGGATATACTGTCCTTGTGCTGCTTATGTTCTAAGGGGAGAACATCAGAGAAAACAAGGAAACTGTATTGAGACATTGGATGGTAATAGCGCTGTCATGGAAGAGAAGGTAAAGGCTATAACTTTAAACAAGTAGTCAGAGGAAGCCTCAGAAATAAGGCGACATTTGAGTAAGGAAGTGGCCACCATGTAGGGACCTGGCAAAAGGGCTTTTATGTTCAACAAAGGAAGCACATTGTCAGCATTCGCTCTTGGGTCTAGCAAGTGACTAACAGATACTATTCAAAATATGCCACTCAGAGTTAATTGAAATTTCTTTCCTGCATGGCATTTGAGGAAGGAAAAATGTATCATCTGAATGGCCTCAGACACTTAGACAATGCCATCCTGGTCCTAATCCACTTCTTTCTCCATCTCTGCCGGTGTGTGAGTTAGGTAGAGCTGTGGTTTCATCTAACATTTAAATGGAGATTGTTTTTGTGCTATCCACACTAATGCCATCAATTGTCCTTGTCACAATGAGTGAATGTTCTTAGTGCTAGTTCAGCATTGAGTCAAGGGCATCTTTAGTGAAGACACTGAGAAAATAAGCTGGTTTGAGAATAGAGATATGAAATATTCCAACTAGTTTACTCTGTGGTTTATAGGTGTTGTGAAAAACAGAACAGAGGTATTAGGAATTGCTGTCTGCAAGACTAGCTGACAAAGTAGCAATCTAATTAGTGTGTGTTAGTGCTAGACCTGTAAGAACAGGGCAAAGTAAGTTGGCAGAGGTCAGGCCAAAGAGGCTGACAGTGGGTATGACTGAAGAGTGCTACAAAGGAAGGGAGAAGATGCCACAGGTAGAGTTATAGCATTGGTGCATGTGGGGAAGAGAATGTTCTTATTTCAAAAGCAACAGTGAATTTTGAAATGTACTCATTCCCACATACTCAGAGAATAAATATTTTTATTTCACATGTTCATAAACTTTGTTCTTTTTTTCAGAAGGCAGTTATTTTAAATGCTTTTTTAAAATTATTTTTTGAGAGAGGCACAGAGAGAGAAAGACAGAGAGAAAGGGAGAGGGAGACAGATAGAGATGGGCACGCCAGCAGTCTCTCAGCTGCTGTGAATGAAATCCAGATGAGTGCGCCCCCTTGTGGGCAAGTGCAGCATTGTGCCCTTGTGTCACTTTGCATCAGGCTAAATGTGGGACCTGGAGATTGGAACCAGGTTCTTAGGCTTAGCAGGCAGGCGCCTTAACCGCTAAGCCATCTCTCTAGCCCTTAAATGCTTATTTAAAATCTATTAATGTTGGGCTCAAGTGATTGCTCAGTGGTTAAAGGCTCTTGTTTGTAAAGCTTGAGAGCCTGGATTTGATTATTTACTACCCATATAAAGCTAGATGCATAAAGTGGCATTTGCAGTAGCAGGAAGCCCTTGTACATCTACCTTCTCCCTCTCTCTTTTTGTCTTTTTTTCTTCTCTCTCAAATAAATAAGTTATATATATATATATATATATTAAAATAAAGAAAATGAAGTTGTTTTAAGTATTTTAAATGCTGTTTAATATTAAGATATTTAGATCTCAACACCAAATTGTTTGGCTTTATGTATTTTTATATTTACTTACTTTGATGTATGTGTATATGATGTGTGTGTGTGTGTGTGTGTGTGTGTGTGTGTGTATGTTCATGTGTGTGACTCCATGTGGGTATGCCACAGCCACTGGTAAAGACAGAAGATAACTTAAAGAGTCAACACTTGCCTTCTAACTTTGTTTGAGGCAGAGTCTCTCATTGTTCACTGCTGTGTTCACCAGACTCGCTGGCCCATGAGCTTTTGGGAAATTCTTTTGTCTCTGTTTCCCTTCTTGTTTTAGGCACACTGAGATTAAAGATGTTTTGGCTACAGTGTCCTACTTTGATGTAACTTCTGGGGATCCAAACTCAGGTACTCATGCACAGCAAGTGCTTTATCCCCTGAGTCTTCTCCCCAGCTCTCCTTTTTAAAAAATATTTATTTGTTTATTTATTTGCAAGCAGAGAGAAAATTCATTTGCAAGCAGAGAGGGGGAAAGAGAGAGAGATAAAGGTCATACCAGGGTCTCTTGCCACTACAAATGAACTCTAGATGCATTTACCACTTTGCATCGGGCTTTATGTAGATACTGAGGAATTGAATCTCAGGGCCAACAGGCTTTGTAAGCAAGCACTTCTAACAGCTAGCTGAGCCATCTCCGCAGCCCTTGTTTTTTCTTTTTCTTAAAATATTTTTTTTATTTATTTGACAGAGAAAGAGGGAGAGAGAAAAAGAGAGAACAGCACATCAGGGCATCCAGCCACTGAAAATGAACTCCAGACGTGTATGCCCCCTTGTGCATCTGGATAACTTGGGTCCTGGGGAATTGAACCTGAGTCCTTGGGTTTTGCAGGCAAACACCTTAACTGCTAAGCCATCTCTCCAGTCCTGTTTTTCTTTTTCAAGACATGATCTCCCTATATATGTATCCTAGTCTAGCCTTGAACTCCAAATCCTCCTTCTGCAGCCTGGGATTGCAGGAATGAGCCACTACACTGGCAGTTAGCTTTATTTATTAGATTTTAAATTAAAATTATACTTACATATTTCTACATAAAAGCATAAAATTGTGGGTATTAGAATAAGTAAAAAGGAAGGTGTTTTGTTTGTTTTCTTAGCTCAATTACTTCCAATGTGTGATGCGGTAGTTTGACTATGAACATATGTCTCCCCATAGCCTCAGATAGTCTTTTTTTAATTTTTGAGACAAACCCAACAGACTGACCTTTTTCTTATGTGAGAAGAGTGAGAGAGAAAGAGAGGGAGAGATAACTGGTGCACCAGGGCCTCCAGCCACTGCAATCCAACTCCAGACACATGTGCTACCTTGTGCACATGTGCAGGCTTGTGTGCTTGTGTCATATTGTGTTGCTGGCTCACATGAGACCTGGAGAATTGAACATGGGTCCTTAAGCTTCATAGGCAAGCACCTTAACTGCTAAGCCATCTCTTCAGCCCAGCCTTAGATATTCTTTTTTTTTCTGTTCATTTTTTTATTGACAAGTTCTATACTTACATACAAAAAACACATAATATTTCCTTCCCCTCTCCCCATTCCATTTTAGAACTCCAATGTCCATCATATCCCCCCCTCTCTCTATTAGTCCCTCTTTAAATTTGATGTCATCTTTTTCTTCCATTTTGAGGGTCTTGTGAAGGTATTGCTAGGCACTGCAAGGTCATGGATATCAAGGCCAATTTCTGTCTGGGCAGTTGCATTGTAAGAAGTCATACCCTTCCTTTGGCTCTTCCATTCTATCTGCTCCCACTTCCGCAATGGTCCCTGAGTCTTGGAGGGTGTGACAGAGGTTTTTCAGTGCTGGGCACTCCTCCATCCCTTCTTCTCAGCACTATGTTGCCTTTTGGGTCATCCCAGTGGTCATTGCCATCTGAAAAGAGAAGCTTCTCTAACCAGAAGTGAGAGTAGCATTAATATGTGAATATGAACATTAAGTGTAGTGCCCCCAGGGCAGCTTGGTGGGAATAATATATACATTTAGTCAGACATGAGCAGACTTATACCCCCAAGGCTCATGACCTCATCTGCCATAGACTTTTGCTTAGGTTTTTCAGTACGAGGTATGTATTCCCTCCCATAGCGAGGGCCTTCAGTCCAATTATGGAGCAGTTGGTTACCCCAAGAGTAGACATGCCACTATTTCACCCATTCAGTCATTGGGCCTGTCTGGCCAAACTTGAATATTCAGCGTCCACTGTTTTCACTGCTGATGACTTCTGTCTCCCATACAGCTGTATGCAATGCAGCTTTTTCCAGCTTTCAGTTGGCTGGTCTACAGGGAGAAGGTTTTCTGTTCAGCACCAGTTTGCTTTCTCAGTGACCTTGCCTTTCAGGCAAGAGATGTCTTCAGCAATAGGGTCTTACTATCTGTTTCTCAAGGGAAACCAAGGGCTTTGGCAAAAGCCTTTAATGTTTTGGAGGCTACCGGGACCTCCTTGGCCAACAACTCACTGGAAGGTATCCCATCCCAGGTACTGAAAATTTTCTAGTAACAGTCTACAGCTTCTAGATGTGCCCTTATTTAAAAAAAAAAGTAATTTTACATAAGTCTTATTCACAATATCTTGAATTTAGATTGACCCTCCCCCTGCCCTTCTTTTATGCATTCTCTCCCCATGGCCTCGCTTAGGCCATTCCCCTCCCTGTAATCAGTTCTTCTACTTACATATGTGCAATACCATACACTTAAGTCCTTCCCTTTCCTCCCTCCCTTATAGCCTTTTACCAGCTTACTGGTTTCTGGTACCTATTTTTGGTTCCAGTTCACACACAAGTCTATACATTTGTAGCTAGGATCCACATATGAGAGAGAACATGTAACGTTTGGCTTTCTGAGCCTGGGTTACCTCACTTAGTATAATCCTTTCCAGATCCATCCATTTCCCTGAAAATTTCATAATTTCATTTTTCATTTTTCTTTACTGCTGAATAGAACTCCATTGTGTAAATGTACCACATCTTTATTATCCATTCATCTGTGGAGGGACATCTAGGCTGCTTCCATTTCCTAGCTATTGTGAATAGAGCAGCAATAAACATGGTTGTGCAAGTATCTCTAAGTTAGTGAGAAGAGTCCTCTGGATATATGCCTAGGAGTCCTATAGCTGGATCATATGGTAAATCTATTTCTAGCTGTCTCAAGAACCTCCAAACGGATTTCCACAATGGCGGGACCAGATTACATTCCCACCAACAGTGTAGAAGTGTTCCTCTTTTTCCGCATCCACGCCAACACTTATTGTCATTTGTTTTCTTGATGGTAGCCATTCTGACAGGAGTGAAATGGAATTTCAAAGTGGTTTTAATTTGCATTTACCTGATGGCTAAGGATGTGGAACACTTTTTTAGATGTTTATACGCCATTTGTATTTCATCCTCTGTGAATTCTCTATTCAGTTCCATAGCCTATTTTTTAACTGAGTTGTTTGAATTCTTATTATTCTGTTTTTTGAGTTCTTTGTATATTCTGAATATTAATCCTCTGTCAGATGTAGAGCTGCCAAAGATTTTCTCCCATTCTGTAGGTTGTCTTTTTGCTCTATTCACAGTGTCCTTGGCTGTACAAAAGCTTTGTAATTTCATAAGGTCCCAGTGGTTGATTAGTGGTTTTATTCCCTGAGCAATTGGAGTTATATTCAGAAAGTCCTTGCCTATGCCAATATGTTGAAGGGTTTCCCCTACCTTTTCCTCTAGCAGTTTCAGAATTTCAGGTCTGATATTAAGGTCCCTGATCCATTTGGACTTGACTCTTGTGCATGGAGAGAGACAAGGATCTATGTTTATCCTTTTACATAAAGATGTCCAGTTTTCCCAGGACCACTTGTTAAAGAGGCTATCTTTTCTTCAATGAATATTTTTGGCATTTTTGTCAAAAATCAGATGGCTGTAGCTGCCTGGATTAATATTTGGGTCTTCTATTCTGTTCCATTGATCTACCTGTCTGTCTTTTGCCAGTACATGCTGTTTTTGTTACTATGGCTTTGTAAAATAACTTAAAATCGGGTATGGTTAATCCACCAGCCTGATTTTTGTTGCACAAAATTGTTTTGGCTATTCGAGTATTTTTGTGTTTCCAGATGAATTTTAGGATTGTTTTTTCTATTTCTGTGAAGAATGCTATTGGGATTTTAATGGGGATCGCATTAAATGTGTAGATTGCTTTTGGTAAGATTGACATTTTCACAATATTGATTCTTCCAATCCAGGAGCATGGGATGTCTTTCCATTTCCTTGTGTCTTCTGCAATTTGTTGCTTGAGTTTTTTAAAGTTCTTATTGTAGAGAGCCTTCAATTCCTTGGTTAAGTTTACTCCAAGGTTTTTTTTTTTTTTTTTTTTTTTGAGGAAATTGTGAATGGAAGAGATTCCCTGATTTCATCCTCTGCACGTTTGTTGTTAGTGTATAGAAAAGCTACTGATTTCTGTGTGTTTATTTTGTATCCTGCTACATTGCTAAAAGTGTTTATCAGCTCTACCAGTTTGCTGGTAGAGTCTTTAGGGTCTGTTATGTGTAGAATCATATCGTCTGCAAATAATGATAATTTGATCTCTTCCCTTCCGGTTTGTACCCCCTTTATGAGTGTCTCTTGCCTTTTGCTATGGCTAAGACTTCCAGTACTATATTAAATAGTAGTGGGGAAAGTGGACACCCTTGTCTTGTTCCTGAATTTAGAGGAAAAGCTTCAAGTTTTCCCCATTTAGTATTATGTTGGCTGTAGGTTTGTCATAAATAGCTTTTATTATGTTGAGATATGTTCCTTCTATTCCCAGTTTCTGTAATACTTTCACCATGAAGCGGTGTTGGATTTTGTCAAATGCCTTTTCTGCATCTATTGAGATGACCATGTGATTTTTGTCCCTTAGGCCATTTATATGGTGTATTCCATTTATGGATTTGTGTATGTTGAACCATCCCTACATCTCTGGGATAAAGCCTACTTGGTCAGGGTGAATAATCTTTCTGATATATTCTTGTATTCTGTTTGCCAGTATTTTGTTGAGAATTTTTGCATCTATGTTCATGAGGGAGATTGGTCTGTAATTTTCTTTTTTTGATCTGTCTTTGTCTGGTTTGGGTACCAGGGTGATGCTGGCTTCATAGAAGGATTTTGGTAGAATTCCTTCCTTTTCTATTTTGTGGAAAAGTTTGAGAAGCATTGGTGTTAGATCTTCCAGGAATGTCAGATAAAATTCAGCAGTGAATCCATCTGGGCCTGGGCTTTTTTTAGTTGGGAGACTTTTTATAACTGTTTGGATCTCTGTGGTTGTTATAGGTCTATTTAAATGGTTTATCTCATCTTGATTTAATTTTGGTAGGTCATATGAATCAAGGAAATCATCCATTTCGTTCAGGTTTTCAAACTTAGAGGCATATATATTCTTAAAGTATGTCCATATAGCTTTCTGAATTTCTTTGGTATCTGTTGTGATGTTGCCTTTTTCATCTCTAATTTTATCAATTTTTGTCTCTTCTCTCTTTCTTTTGGTCAGATTTGCTAAGGGTTTGTCAATCTTGCTCATCCTTTCAAAGAACCAACTCTTTGTTTCATTGATTTTTTTATTGTTTTTTTGGTTTCCATTTCATTAATTTCTGCCCTAACCTTTATTATTTCTTCCCATCTACTGATTTTTGGTTTGTCTTGTTCTTCTCTTTCCAGGGCCTTAAAGTGAAGCATTAAATTGTTTAGTTGTGAACTCTCTAATTTAGGGCTATCAATCCCAAAGGTTTTGTTGTGTTGTATTCTCATCATCATTTGATTCTATGAATTTCTTGATTTCCTTTTTAATTTCTTCAATGACCCATACATTGTTCAATATGGTACTGTTTATTCTCCATGAATTTCTGTATGCTCTGTAGTTTTTCTTGTTGCTGATTTGCAGTTTAATCCCATTGTGGTCAGATAGCATTCAAGGGATTATTTCAATTTTCCTGTATTTGTTAAGATTTGATTTATGTCCTATTATTGCCAATTTCAAACAGGGTTTGTGCATATCATGTGTTATGTCCATATTCCCCAAACTAGAAAAGTTTCTTAAAAGCCACAGGTACTTTCTTATTTGTCCAAAGTATAAAATTCTTACATACATGTAAAAAATTTTCTTGTAAATTAGAGACAATACCTCTGCTTCTTCTCACAAAAGCACTCAGTTCATACCATGTTTTAATCCTTTAAAATTGTCCCCAGACAACCCATTTCTCCAATCATTCACATATTCCCAACCCAGCCCCAAACCACTGTGAAGTCTCACACTTCAAAGGATCTCAGTGTTCGCCATTACTAATGACAGCAGCTTCAGGTTCTGCTGTTGTTGCTGGGAGTCTTGGTACTTTTTTAGCAGGGCTTGGAGTATGCTCTGTTGCTATGTTTGAATGCATAAGTCCTACTCCTTCATCCAAAGTGTGGTCAGTTGGAGAGGGGAGGTGGGCATAAGTTCTTCTGTGCTTTTCATCCACTCACACTAAGTACCACATTCCTTCAAAGAGTGAGTCGATTGAACACTGAGGAATATAATTGGCTAAGTGGTGCGTGTCCTCTCTGATCTTCATGCTTTCCGCAAAGACATCTGGTGTTACACAAATTCTTGAGTCAAGCCTTGATTTAAGATCACATAAACTTGCTGTGATTTTGTCAAGAGAAGACCCTGGCTTGGCGTCTTGTGTAACTTTAAGAGAGTACAGAGTGGCACCCAAACCAGAACCGTAAGAGAACACTCCAGTCCTCTTCCCTGCCAACTGCTGGATGAGTACTGTGCTAGAAGAGAAGCAAGGGAACCATATACAGAAGATGTGTACATATTTCCATTCTGATTTGATATAAGCAAAGACGCCTTTGTCTTCTGGTGAAATAGTTCAGAACTAGCCTTCATAAATGCCTTTTCTACATCTCTGTCAAAGTAAGTGGCTTCCAAGCCACTATAGATACTATTTTTATCTCTGTTCTGATCATTAAGGAAGTCATTCAGGAACATCCAAGCTAGAGATTTCTGGACCAGTTTACAATATGGTGAGTGAAAGATCATGAACCCAAAATCATTCAGGGTAAAATCTTTATCACATCCCTCTTTCTGCCAATGGGCACGAATCTTTTTGCAGTAGACAGAGTAGCAGCGGTCTAAGGTACTGAGGTAGCACTGTATGGAGAGTTTCCCATCCACCACAGGATACTCAGAGAGCATGTCAAGCTTATAAAAGTCATAGGCATGTTGCATTTGTGTCCCACGAAGCCCTCAGTCAAAAATTAAAGGAGCATTTGGCCCAATGAGCAGAGCCACAGCTCCAATTCCACCTGTAGGTCTGCCATTACCTGTGGCATATATAGCAATGTCTCCTGCAACTACCAGAGCATACAGTCCATCCCAAGAGCTGGACTCGATCCAGTTAACAGCGTTGAAAACAGCAGCTGTGCCTCCATAGCATGCATTGGTTGCATCTATTCCTTCTATGTCAGTATTCCCAGACTCTTCAAACAGCTGCATTAAGTTCGACTTGACTGATTTTGATTTGTCAATGATTGTCTCTGTTCTGACTTCTAGCCACCCAATGCAATCATAGGAAAGGCTATTTATCTCCATCAGATTCTGAACCACAGTCAGGCAAAGAGAGATGATGTCCTGTCGATCTGTGCAGAAGTCCATCCTGGCCTGGCCTAAGCCAATGGTGTACTTTCCAGCATCTACACCATCGTATTTTTCCAACTCAGCTTGATCAACATACTGAGAAGGAAGATAGATCTCAAGGGTAACGATTCCCACATCTTTTGGCCAGCTGGCTTCTGTGTTCAAAGGCAGTGACCCAGGCATGGTGAAAGAACCAAACGTGACCGGGCTCGGAAGCGAGGAACGAGCGCAATTGGCCAAGGAAGGGACCGGCCCCGCTGTCTCCGCCAGCAGCTTTATAGCTACCGACCCACCCAACCCCGGCAGCGCTGGGAGGCGGAAGAAGGCAGGGACAGGTATTCTTGATTAAGGTTAAGCTTCCTGCTGAAGTCTCCAGCAGCCTGCTGGAGAAGAGTCACTGAGGGCAAATCTTGGTGTCCAGCCCTCAGGTGTTTTGGGGGCGGATCTTCAGCCCAACCCTACTATGTGTTTTCAGAGCAGTTTGAGCTCTGGCAGTTCAAGCTTTTTGGTGGTGCTGGCTGTTTGGTGGTGTCTCTCTGCTTGGATCTATGAAAGGGAGCCAATTCTTCTGCCATTAATGGAACTTCCCCCTAGATCTGTAAGCCTGAAATAAATCCTTTTCTCCCATAAACTGTGCCTGTTTGGATGTTCATCCCAGCAATGTGAAGCTGACTACAATAGTTAATTTGGTACCAGAAGAGAGGGGTTGTTATTGCTGAGATGAATCTGACCATGTGGATTTTGGTTTTTGGAACTTACATTTGGACTTTGGATGGGTGAGGGATAGTGCTCTGAAAAAATATACTTTAGAAAACATTAACTTTTCATAATGCCTTTTCTTTCTTTTTTCTTTTCTTTTCTTTCCTTTCTTTCTTTTTTTTTGAGTTAGGTTCTCACTCTGGCTCAGGCTAACCTGGAACTCACTGGCCTCAAACTCATGACAGTCTCTCCTATCTCAGCCTCCCTTGCACTGGGATTAAAGGCATGCACCACCATACCTGGCTTAATCTACTTTAAAGTACCAATATTTAGGACAACAGAGATGGTTTAGCATGCCTGTGAAGCCTAAGGACCCCAGTTCGATTCTCCAGGTCCCATGTTAGCCAGATGCACATGGTGGCACATGCATCTGGAGTTTGTTTACAGTGGATAGAGGCCCATTCTCACTCGCTCCGTCCCCCCATCTCTAATAAATAAAAATAAAATCTTAAAGTACCAATATTTAGAAATTAAATAAAACCAAGTTTCCATTGTGTTATAGTTAGCCCCATGTTGTTGGGAATGAACATTCAATGAGAAACAGTTTATGGGAGGAATGAGTTTATTTCAGGCTTACAGATCCAGGGGAAGTCCCACCTCCCCCCACAATGTGAGAGTTGAAAATGTCCCCATGGAATTAGAATTGCCAAGCCTGCCTGAGTTTGGATGTCCCTGGGCTCCAGAACTATGAGCCAATAGACTTACATTCATTGTAAATTACATATCTGTGGTATTCTGTTCTGGCTATACACAGGAGACTATAAGCCTTTGCTTATATATAGTCTGGTTCAGCATTCCACAGATTTGGTAATGGAGCATAGAATTTAGGTGCCTGCTAGTGATATAACTTGGAGAAGTTAATCTTAAAGTTTTCTCATATGAAAGGAGTAAACCTATCTCATAGAATTATAGTGAGAATCAGATAAGGCCTATAAGTACTATCATATTTATGGAGTAGAGAACTGTAAGAAAGCTGACAGTAAACCAATAGAAAGATGTGACTATTTTTAGCCATGTAGTGAGAAGATATCATCTGCTTAGTAATCTGTTCTAGACTTTTCTTAGGATCTATATCAAGTAGTCATAATTTAAAAAATTTTAGCACTGGGGAGATGGCTCACCAGTTAAAGGTATTTGCTTGCAAACCCTAATGGTCCAGGTTCAATTCCCCAAGTAGTTATGTAAAGCCAGATATAAAAGGAGCACATACATCTGGAGCGGCAAGAGGCCCTGGTGTGCCCATTCTCTTTTTCCTTCTCTCTCCTTCTCTTTCTCTCTCTTTCTGCTTGCAGATAAATGAATGTTTTTAAAAATTTATCTTTTGCACATTCTGAAAATATGAGACATTAGTCAACCTCTTTTTTTTCTGATGTTTTCTAGTTCCCAACTTTCTGTGAAACATGTTTATAATTGTCCATTATTTTCTTATTCCTGGTTACAAATTGTCACTGACTGGCACTAACGTAACAAAGTGAGATCTATTTCTCTCATTTGATATTCAGTTCTTAGTCCCCTCTTGTCATTCCATATTTTCTAATCTGAAGGTAATCTTCCTTCACAAAGAACTTCAAATTGAGTAACACTTATTAGTCTTTCCTTGATTTTTTGCTGCAATTTTTTTGGAAAAACCTTATTTTTGCTGTCTTTGGCATATTTCATGTTTTTTCTTGATATTTTATCATATTTTTAAAAGCTTTGACTATGGAGTCATATCTGATTTTTAAAAAGTGATCAACTTTTCATCATTTTCTAATCATATCTCAAGCTTCTAAGCTCTAAGTTACCTTCCTTCAAGTTCCTATACTTTTTGATCAAGCAGAAGTAAAACATTTTTATCAGAATTAAGTTGAGTAACAGTTTACTGTTCTCTTAACTTCTAAGAGATGAAATGGCCATAAAAGCTAAAGGATCCATCCATCTTTCTCTGTAAGACCTAGTACTGAAAATTCAGTAACAGAGATATTGTCCCTTGAAACAGTTTTGTGAATTGAATCATTAGTGAATTCTAAATCGATGTGAGTTTTGCTCAGTATTGTGACATGAAAGTGAAGAAAAGTAATAAAATAACATAGCCCTGCAATACTTGTAATGAATATTTTGTGAACCTTTTATTTTACTTTTATATAGGTATAGCATTGTATACTTGGTCAAGATATAAAATGTATTTTATGGTGTAGATTATTTTGCCATAATAAAAGGTGTAGAGCATAATTTTAGTTTAAATTATCTTTAATTTACAGATCTATAAATTTGAGAGTATATTTAATAAGATAGTTTAAAACATAGAAATGTAATTTTTATGATACATTTTACAACTTTGTTACTAGAAAGTAACTTACAGATTTAGCACATGTATTTTAGCTAAAAATATATGACTACCTTAGGTGCCTTTTAAGAAATATAGTCTTTATGAAAAGATTATTTTTATTCCTAGATTTAAGAATTCTGTTAAGGTGCTAGACTGTCTCATAACTTGTTAAATTAGATCACTAAATAATTATAGACTTTAAGCAACACAGTTTTTGACTCTGTGTTGCCAACTCTTTTCTCTGAAGAGTAACTGGTGGTCATATGGTAAATCATTGGTGCATGTTCTCCAACCACCTTACGATACAAGCAGCACCCAGAGGAGTGACTTCCAAAAACCAACATGTCCATTGGTTTTGCCAGTCAGACACAGCAGGATGCAGAAGCCTTCTTGTGGAATAGGTAAGATTAACCATGGCAAAATCTCTTTGTTACTACTCATTGTACTGCTGTTGAATTAAGATGGATTAGATACGTTGATGCCTTCTGAGAAAATTACTTCTCTAAAGGAGCTGTAAAATACAGAGTATGGGTAGCCCTCAACAAGTTTGCTAGCCCTTCTTAGTGGACAGCTTGTCTCCAAATAGTTTTAATATTAAAAAATTATACCGATTGTTAATAACACCAGTCTCAAAGTCGCAAACTTAGAAGTATTCTGTTCATTGTTGTTGCCACCAAAAAACATATATCATAGGAAACACACTCAAAGTGAACTCTGAGGGATACTAGTTGTATAATATTTATATATGCTTGAAAACTGAAACCAGAGAGGAAGTGGGGAGATGAGCAAGAGTGCTGCTTCCATGGCGTGCCTGACAAGCAGTGCCAAGGGTGAAGGAGACAGATGCTGAAGATACTCAACATTACCAAAGCAGAAATCCAGAGGTTCCTAAGAGCTCATCACTGAAATAGACTTAAAACACATCCATCAATGCTCAGGGAATTTTGTGAAAGAGAGGGCAGAAATATTGTAAGAGTCACAGGTTGGGATGCCATGCCCAGAGGCACTGCTTCCCCCCAATAACTGACTACTGCTCCTACAACATATAACCCAAGACCCCATAGGGAATACCAGCAACCCCACTGAGGAGGGACCCTGTGGAATGGAGGCAGGGAGGAGAGTAAAGATGGTACCAATATGTATCCATACAAAATATCTTCTTAATTAAAAAAAAAAAAGGCATTGAGAAGGCCCAATGAGTGTTTCCAAGCATGAAGAAAAAACACTCACCTGCATATAATTATTAAATCACAAAACACTCCATCCCTCCTCTTTCCCTCTTTTCTGTGTCTTTATTTTCTTTTCTTATTGAGAATTTAATGTAGGAATATATTGCAAATTGGTTATATTCCCATTAGGTTATATTTTAGTCTTTCTTTTATATTGTGTTTCCAATTACTAAGTTAGTTTTCATATCCTAGGGTCTGGTATAATGCTCAAAGTTGATAATATTTGTTTACCCATTTGAGTGGTTATCCAGCCATATGCTCTACCACTGAACTCTTAATTGAATGAATATTTCACATTACTCAACAAATTATTTAACTTAAATTCATAATGTAATTTAAATTAACATTCAAAAAACCGACATAGGCCTAAAGTTAATTCCTATTTTAAGTGGTGTTTGTACACTACATTTAAATAATTTTTTTTTTTTTTTTTTGGTTTTTCGAGGTAGGGTCTCACTCTGGTCCAGGCTGACCTGGAATTAACTATATAGTCTCAGGATGGCCTCAAACTCTCGGTGATCCTCCTACCTCTGCCTCCCGAGTGCTGGGATTAAAGGTGTGCGCCACCACGCCTGGCCATTTAAATAATTTTTATGAAAAGAAAAAATTTAATGTAATATTTTAAATGTGTAAAAACTCAACTGTGCCAGATTGTATATATGTGTATCAATATAGAAAAATGTTATTATCAACATGTACTAATACCAATTAAAAGTCATCTCACTCAGAGGCTTACTTGACCTCATCATTGAAGCAGACCTAAAATGGTCCCAACATGGCTCAGGGAAATTCATAGAAGAGGGGATGGAAAGATTGTTAGAGCCACAAGTTAGGACATTATGCACAGAGACATTGCCTCTTCCCCATAACTGATGGCTACCCCCACAATGCATGACCCACAAGCCCCAACAAAGAGGGTCCCCTCAGAGGGGGGAGGACAGTGAGCAAGCTAAAGGTGGTACCAGCATGACTGCATACACACTATCTACATAACTAATAATTTAAAAAAAAAACAGATTGAGAGGGGAAAAAGCAAAAATCAATAGATTCAGCATTCTAAACATTTTAAAATCTTTAAAAGATTATGCCTGAAATCGTGCATGTTGAAAACATAATACAAAGTAAGCTTTTTATATGTGGCCATTTATAATTAAAAATTTTTATTTGTGTTTTTGAAATTTAAGAAAAAAGTCATCTCATAGTCATTCTCTTCCATCAGCCCACTAATTACGTCTGATCTTTGGTATTTCAGCAATGTTATCTTGTGCTGACAATAAAAGTGCCCTTTATGTCTTGTACCACACATACTTTCCTGGCTGCCCTCCATGGTTACTTACAAATGGTTATGTTTTATCTCTGAGACCGTAGAAGAATACATCTTCACATTTGGATTTTTATAATAAAACTTTATAAATTGGAAAAGTTGACTTAATTGGTGAAGAGTGGCATTTATATTTAAATGAAATTTTGACTCCTTATCAACATCTTGATAGTTCTTGTGAATTAAAAAAAACAGATATAGTAATAAAATTAATTTTCAAGAGAGGTTTTAGTTTGTATTCTTTTGCATAAGGATAAACCATAAGCATGATTTATTTCTAGTTCTTAAAAATCTTTTTATTTGTTTGAGAGACAGATATACAGAGGGACAGAGTGAGTATAAGAATGCCAGGGCCCCCTAACACTGCAAAAGAACTCCAGATCATGTGCCACTTTGTAGATCTGACTTTCCATGGGCCCAGGGGAATCAAAGCCATGCTGTTAGGTTTTGCCTTTAACCACTGAGACATCTATCTAGCCCACTATAGTTATTTTTTAGCTCTATGTGAAACTTTATGATATTTTACATTAGTAATCTTTTAATATGAGATTAAAATAAAAACTAATAAGGAGTAGTACTCTACTAGAAAAAAAAAATTCCTTGGTAATGTTTTTAAATAGTCATAAAAGATTAAGACAATTTTTCGAAGTAAAACTGCTAAGTTCTCATCAATGTAAGGAACAAATTGTATGTTTTAATGAGTCCTGGCTTTGATAAAGTTTAAATGGCTAGGTACAAACTTGTTAAGAAATTTCTTATTTTGATTATGTCAAGTTTCTAAGAAATAGATTTCAAGTATTCTTCATAGACTTTCCATTGTCGTTCTCTTTAATTTTATTTATTTATTTATTTATTTATTTATTTATTTATTTACTTATTTGAGATAGGGTCTCATGTAGCTTAGGTTGGCCTTGTAGCTGAGAATGACCATGAACTTCTGATTCTCCTGTCTCCACCTCTTGAGTGCACCATCGTGCCTAACTTTTAAAAACATTTTTATTGCCAGCTTCCATAATTATAGACAATAAACAATAATTCCCCTGCCTCCCCTCAATTAGTCTTTCTTTAATTTTGATGTCATCATCTTTTCCTCCTATTATGAGGGTCTTGTGTAGGTAGTACCAGGCACAATAAGGTCATGGATATCTAAGCCATTTTGTGTGTGGAAGAGTTCATTGTAAGAAGTTCTACCCTTTCTTTGGCTCTTACATTCTTTCTGCCACCTTGTCCACAATGGACCCTGAGCCTTAGAAGGTAGGATAGAGAGGCCTCAGTGCTGAACACTTCACTGTCACTTCTCAGCACTATGGTGCCTCTTGAGTCTTCCCTGTGGTCACTACCATCTGAAAAGAGAAGCTTCTCTAACCAAAAGTGAGAGTATTATTAATATATGGGTGCCAACATTAAGAAAAAGTACTTATTGGGCAGATTGGTGAGCATAATATATGTATTTAGCCCTCATTACAGCAGGCGTTACTCCCCTAGAGCTCATGACCTCCCCTGTCATCGGCTTTTGAGTAGGTTTTTAGTACCAGGCATGTATTTTCTCCCATAGAGCGGGCCTCCAGTCCAATTAGACAACAGTTGGATTCCCCCACAACAGACATGCCACTATTGTATCAGTTGGCACATTTGGCCTGGCTGGCCAATCTTAAATTTTACAATTTACTACTGTTTATAACTGCTGATGAATTCTAGGGCTCCATGCAGCATAGCTTTTTCTAGCTTTCTGTCAGCTAGTCTAAAGGAAGGGGATTTTCAGTTAAACTCCAGCTTAATTTCTCAGTGATCAGCAGCCCAAGCATGTGGAGTCTTCAGCAATAGGGTCTTACCATCTAGTTCTGGTGGGAAACCAAGAACCTACCATGCCTGATTTTTATGTGGTGCTGAGACTCAAACCCAGGACTTTATTATGCTAAGAAGATACTCTGCCCACTGAGCCACATTCTAAGCCCTTTGTAGTTCTCTTTTAATAAGACTTATTTTAATTGCTTAATTGGGTCCAATGTGAATTCTTAACTGAGTGACTATTAAGAACCTGAATGTCTTCTTCCATCTTTTTACTCTTAGATATTCTCTACTATTGTTAATTTTTTTATTAAGTAGAAAGTTTTATGGATACATCATATGTTAGTACCATCATTTCCTTCCTCCCTGCCCCCAGTCTGCTGAAGGCACTCCTCAGTGTAATTTCTGGTATTCCCCGTAGGTTTGCAGGTTCTGAGGTGTGAGAGCATCAGTCAGTCATTGTAATGGTGAGGGGGCCATGCCTCTGGACATTCCCTTCCAACTCTGTGTCTCTTACATTCATTCTGCCCCCTGAGCCATGGTGGGTATGTTTTAAGTCTACTTTAGTGTTGTGCTCTCAGTAAGTTCTGGATTTCTGCTTTGGTGCTTTTTGAGTATCCTCTCTGTCTATCTCCATGACCCTGATACTGGTTGCCAGGCTAACTATTGAAGCAGCACTCTTGCTCATCTCACCAATTCCTCTGTGGTTTCACCTGACTGATGCAAGGGGTGGTTTATCTCCTCATTCTAGCTGCCTTCTGAAAAAGAAAAACATTCTCCAAAAGAGACTAAGGTCAGCATAGGTTCATTGGGATAAGTATTATTAATTAAGAGAGATTTAGGAGGGCATAGCCTTTCTTTTGGCTAAAGACTAATGCAAGCTTCTTGTTAAGAGTTCATGATTATAGTCGCCATAGGATTCTGACTCAGTTTCAAGTTCTAGCTAAAAGTTATTTTCTACAGACCAGATCTCTTATCAGATCAGAGAGACATTGGTTACCTACCTAGGCTGGGTGCCACTATTGCACAGGCATGTCCATCTTGTCAGGCTGGTTGCTTTTTTACAGCACTGTCCCCTGTTAGCACACAAGGTTATCAGCCATTTTCCCTCAGCAGCTCATACAGCACTTTCCAGCACTATATGGCCAGACCATTTGGAGACTGGCTTCCTTGCACATTCTATCCAGATCTCTGCTTCCAGTTCATCAATTTACTTGGTCAGGGTCACATAGCTTATTGTGTTTTCATTTTGGGATTCAATTTCTGTTGTTTCCTCTATGTTTTCATTGGAGGCTTCCATTGTGGGACTAGGCATCCTTGGCAGAGATCTCTCAGTTTTCTGACTTTCGTGTGTGTGTGCACATGAATGTTGTGGTCTACCCATATCAAGGTAAAAGTCTTATTTTATTAATAGGGAAGCAAGTATTTGTCTTTGTAGGATCTTCAGTGAATGTTCTGTTTCAGGTTTGACCCAGATCAGAGTTAGGATAGGGTTATAACTGCAGATGCGCAGGTTGTGGAGGTTGCAAGTAAAACAGGGATACCTGGGAAATCCACACACATACCCTCCAGTGCAAGGGAACCTGTTGTTAATTTTTTAGAAAGTCTCATACATGCACAAATTAGCCTGGTGCTATATCTAACTTTAATAGGTGGAATGTCTGGGTGGGGAATTCCTCTCTATAGAAGATTAGACTTTGCCCTTCCTTTAGTGGTCCCTGTGAAGACATGACTCCTTTTAAAAATCATTGGTTTTGAGATTCTGGAAGGTTATAGATCACTATTTATAAGATGATTCATTTTAATTGATTCAGTTGACTTTCTGTTTCACCACAAGCTACTTCAAATTCATTTGTTTAGTGTATGGCAATCTGGGCCAAGTTCAACTGGTTGGTTTGGTCTCAGTGGTGGTCACCTGTGTGGTAGCATTCACTTAGCAAGTAGTCTGAATTCTTGTACCAGCCAGGCCTCTCTTCCTTTGTGTAGTTTTTTGTTGTTGTTGTTGTTGTTGTTGTTTTTTTTTTTGGCTTTGCAAGGTAGGGTCTCACTCTGGTCCAGGCTGACCTGTAATTAATTATGTAGTCTCAGGGTAGCCTTGAGCTCTCAGGGTAGCCTCGAACTCTCGCCGATCCTCCTACTTCTGCTGGGATTAAAGGCGTGCGCCACCATGCCTGGCTTTATACTTTTTTTTTCCTTTGTGTAGTTTTTAAAATGAAGTTTGTAAAGCAAGGTGGCTGGACTTCTTACCCGGCAGTTCATGGCTCCTAAGGTATAAGCAGCCCCTGCAAGGCTTTCTTAGCTCTTGGAGTCAGTGTTGCAGCTGCCCTTGACAGCTCAATACAAAGGCAGACCATTTTTATTGACAGTATATTATGTTTTTGTGTTTTTAAATGAGAGTAATACTTACTTTTCTATTCTTTATTCCTTATCTTTTTCAGGAAACCAAACCTTTTCTAACTTTCCTTGTACATTTTAGACATTTTCCTTGGTTTATTTCTCTTAGTTGAGTGCTTTATCACATGTAGATGTGTTTTATGGGGAAATTTTTTCCAGACCTTCCATGCTTCCCAGTATTATTTTTTAAAACTTTGGTCTCATAGTTGACACTTTGGCTGACTATCAAAAATTCTATCTTTAAAGTCCCTTTTCCTTTAATATTTTTAACTAGTATGCAGTACTTCTATCCAAAGTTGCTTTTCAAATATACAGTGTTAATCTGTATCCTGCCACTTGAATGGATAACCTTTCTCTTTAGAGAATTGATAATTTTTCCCTTACGTGTCCCACAGGGCTGGGTGGAGAATGAAGCAAGAGATGTGAGGGTAAACTGAAGGAAGTACTTACTCTTCCCCTAAAGTCATGCAGGTGCCTCCCTGGCCTCTCTTCACTGCTGGTCTTCTAACATTTGGGTATCTGTAGACTATTTCCATTTGAGGTCTTCAGTCTAATATCTAAGGATTAAACTTAGATATTTATCTTCATTATTTCTTCAAATCTTTTTTTTTTTTTTTTTTTGAATTCTAGTGCTGGTATTTCTTTTTTTTTTTTTTTTTTTTTTTTTGGTTTTTCAGGGTAGGGGTCTCACTCTAGCCCAGGCTGACCTGGAATTCACTATGTAATCTCAGGGTAGCCTTGAACTTATGGCAATCCTCCTACCTCTGCCTCCCAAGTGCTGGGATTAAAGGCGTGCGCCACCATGCCTGGCTGGTATTTCTACTTTTCATGTTACTTGCCTTTTAAAATTTTTATTCCCTTCTGCCTTCTGGAAGAGTCTGATTTTCTAGCTTATGAATCTCATTATTTATCCATTTTTAAAATTTCAACTACTTTTCACTTTAATATCTTACATGATTCTTTTTATAACTTCGTGTCATACTGGTAATTTCTTTGTATTTGAGGATGATTTTATGCTTGCATTAAATTCTTGGTGTTCTGGCTTTGCATAGTATATGTTGAATGTTTCTGTCTTTCGCAATGTATATAGTTTATTACAGGTCACACTCCCCTAGAGCAATCTGCAGCCTTACATGGGCCAAAGGTAAGTAAGTCCCAGGATCTGATTTGGATCCCTCATGGTTAATTTAAGGAAAGAAAATGAGCCTGATGCTAGAGAGCTTCAGACATCACAGAACCAATTTTTTTGAAATACATTTTTATATATTTGCAAGAAGAGAGAGAGAGAGAGGAGAGAATGGATGAGCCAGGACCTTTGTCACTATAAATAAATTCCAGATGCATGTGCCATTTTGTATATCTGGTTTTACATGGGTACTGGGGAATCAAACCCAGGCCATCAGGCTTTGCAAGCAAGTGCTTTTATCTGGTGCGCCATCTCCCCAGCCCACAAAACCATTTTTTTTTCATTTTAACAAAACAAGTTTTGACTGTCTCCAGTTGCTGTCACTCTCCCAAGCCAGTCATCTAGTCAGGAGACTACCCCTTCCACCCTGTAGCAGACAGCTTCAGGTTCGCTGAGATGAACTTCCAGAACGGGCACAGTTATGGAGGAAGGGATATTATTTATTGAAGCTTACAGATCCAGGGGAAGTTCCATAATGGCAAGAGAAGCGGCCTGCTCTCCACAGGGCCAAGCAAGAGAGAGAGAGAAACCAACCAGCCACCACAGCACACAGAGCAAAAACTACTGCCAAAAGCCCAGCACACTTCAGGAACTCCTGCTAGGCACATTTGCATATCTTTACAATGGAATCTCAAACCCACACCTTAAGACCGGCCCCCAGTGACCTTGCCTCTAGCAAGGTGATTGCAGATGCAAACTATAACTAATAAAACACTGAATATATTGGGGGACATATATTCAAACTACCACACACCCTTAAGCTGAATGAGGCATCCCTGAGAGAGGCAGTCTTAGTGCTTAAATCCACCAATGCTGACTATTTCTAGGAGATTAGCAAGAGAGGAAAAAGCCTAAGAGGGTTGCAGACCATTTTCATCAACTCTTGTTGTTGTTTTTTGTTGTATTGCTTTTTTAATAAAAAGGTTGTACTCTTAGACCACCCTGAACCTGATTCTGCTGAGGGTCTTCTTCAGTGGGGTTATTGGTATTCATTGTGGGGATCAAGAGACCTCAGTCAGTCTGGGGGTAGGATAGAGTACCTTAGGTTATTCCCACCCACCCTGAGGCTCTTACAGTCTTGTTGCCCTCTCTTCCACAATGTTCACTGACCCTTGGTGGGCAAGATAGGAATCTGATTTAGTGTTGCTTTCTCTGTAGACTCTAGATTTCTGCTTTGATGAGGTTTGAGTGACCACAGTGTCTGTCGCCATCTTCCTGGAACTGGAATATGAGGGCTATATTTGTGTCACTGCTTCCCCTATAGTGACTTCTGGGCCTGGGGCAGATGAGATGGGGGTGACCCATCATATGGCAGACAGTTGGCTCTTTTGTTAAAATTATTTATTTATTTTATTATTTAAGAGGGAGAAAGAGGCTGTGGTAGTTTGAATATATGTCCCCCAATATATTCAATGTTTTATTACTTTATAGTTTGCATCTGCAATCACCTTGCTAGAGGCAAGGTCACTGGGAGCCAGTCTTAAGGTGTGGTGATGGTTTGAGAGTCCATTGTAAAGATATGCAAATGTGCCTAGCAGGAGTTCCTGAAGTATGCTGTGTGACCTTTTGGCTGTTGTTTTGCTCTGTGTGCTGTGGTGGCTGGTTGGCTTTTGCTCTCTCTGCCTGGCCTTGTGAGAGCAGGCTGTTTCTCCTGCCTTTATGGAACTTCCCCTGGATCTGTAAGTTTCAATAAATAATATCCCTTCCTCCATAACTGTGCCTGGTCTGGAAGTTCATCTCAGCGAACCTGAAGCTGTCTGCAACAGTAAAGTGGTACCAGGAGTGGGGTGAGATGAACCTGACCATGTGGATAGTCGTCTTTTGGAACCTTTGTTTTGGAGGAATGGGCATGGACTTGGTGCTTGCAACTGAAGATGCCTTCTGGAGTGGTAAGCCAAGTTTTATGGACTATTATGATGAGAATTTGAGAATGCTAAGTGCAGATAGTACTGAATTTCGAGGCTTGGCTTATGAGGATTCTAAGGGGAAGGAAAGCCTGCAGAGGACTTTGTTGGAACTGGGCTACTGGCATAAGGGATGGCTACGTTCTGCTATCCAGGCCCAGAAAGTTTGATCAAGGTTAAATTTGTAATGGACTGATATGCTTGGCTGAAGATATCGGACTGAGATTTTAAGATTTTAAGTTGGAAAACCTCAAGCAAGTTAAAATTAGAGGCACTGAGACTGGTTTTAGGTTACTGGCCTGCTATTGTCAACGCATTAGCAATCTTAAGGAAGGTGGAAGGAAGGTGGCCTGACTTGATTTACATTAAAACAATGGAGAGGATGCCTGAGGAAAGACTGTTAAAAATGCAAATTCTTGGAAAGAGTTGACTGGAGAAGGAACCTGCTTTTCAAGGCTATGGTTTATTTTGTCCCTGGATTAAGAATATGGCTGTGTCCTGCACACCTGGTATTAGTTTTGGAAATATGAAAAATGCATGGAGTGGTCATGAGTTGCACACAGTTCCAGGAGCCGCTGCTGAGATGCGGCATGAGGCAGGGCATGAAGACCCTCAGGAATAGGCTGGAAGAGCCTTGGGAAGATGGACCGTGGTTTGCATGGAGACCTGAAGATGTTTTGGATATACCAGGACTGTGCAAAAGGGCTACCATGGAGTGCACTGTTGGCATGTTATGAAAGTTTTCCCTGGCTACTCTGCCCAGCTGGAGGGGCGGAATTGGAAAACCTGGAGACTGTCAGTCTCTGGTTATATTGAACTTGAACTGTAGAAGTTTGATGATTACTGATGATGGCTTAATTTGCATTGTTTTAGTTTCTCCTTGCTATACCTTATACCAGTTAAAAATGTTTACTCTGTGCCTTTACATGTTGAAAGTATTTAACTTGTTTGATTTTACAGGACTCAGTATCTTAAGTTGATCAAGACTATGAGAACCTTTGAAATTGGACTGAGTACAATTTACAATGTGTGATAGTTATAAATCTATTGGGGGCCAGGAGCTAAATATATTGGGGGCCAGGGGCAGAATGTGGTAGTTTGAATATATGTCCCCCAATATATTCAATGTTTTATTACTTTATAGTTTGCATCTGCAATCACCTTGCTAGAGGCAAGGTCACTGGGAGCCAGTCTTAAGGTGTGGTGATGGTTTGAGAGTCCATTGTAAAGATATGCAAATGTGCCTAGCAGGAGTTCCTGAAGTATGCTGTGTGACCTTTTGGCTGTTGTTTTGCTCTGTGTGCTGTGGTGGCTGGTTGGCTTTTGCTCTCTCTGCCTGGCCTTGTGAGAGCAGGCTGTTTCTCCTGCCTTTATGGAACTTCCCCTGGATCTGTAAGTTTCAATAAATAATATCCCTTCCTCCATAACTGTGCCTGGTCTGGAAGTTCATCTCAGCGAACCTGAAGCTGTCTGCAACAGAGGCAAATAGAGAGAAAGGCACATCAGGACCTCTGGCCACTTTAAACAAATTCCAGATGCATGTACCACCTTGTGCATCTGGCTTTCTGTCGGTACTAGGGAATTGAACCTGGGTCCTTAGGCTAAGATAAGCATATTAATGGCTGAGCTCTCTCTCTAGCCCCAGGTGCTCTCTTCTTGAAGTATTGATGTATCCTGGTTCTCCCCAGTATTTTCCATCATCTGTCTCATAAGCACATGGCTGGAATTGGTGTACCCACCCCACATGTGCAGGGACAGACCCTTTTATTTTGTTTTGTTTTTCAGGCAGAGTCTCATCCTAACCCAGAATGACCTGGAACTCACTCTGTAGCTCCAGGCTGGCCTCAAATTCACTGCAGTCCTACCTCAGCCTCCCCAGTATTGGTATTAAAGGTGTGCTTCACCTTGCCAGGCTTCATCAACCCTTTATCCTGAAGGGACTTCTGTGTATTGTTACTCTGTTGACAACAAATGGGTAAGCTGTTAATGCCAGTTTCTGTGGCCCTGGATCAAATAGTGATCTTCCCTGGGAGAAAGTCAAAAGCAGATTTTTAAAGCTCTCTCCCAAGCTATTCTCTCTTAGCTACTTCTGAATTTTCCTACCCACCAATCCTGCAAATAGTTCACCATACAGCCTTTGGTTTCTCAGGGCTTTGGGATAGGTTAACAGATTCATATTTCCTCCTCCCATCTATGGTTTCACCAGAGTACAAAAATGGCTCCCTGCTAACTCTGAAGCAATCCCGCCATAATTTGACCCCAGCATCTTAGAGACATTCTAAATATTGTCCTTTATTCTTACCATTCTGAAAACAAACTATCATCACATTTTATAAATGAGGACATTGAATCACAATAAAATTACATGGTTTTTCAGAAAATCCACATAGCCAGTGTATGTGTTAGAGCTATCATGTGAAAACATGTCTCTCTTGTATCCAAATTCATGCTTGGATACTCTGCCAGCCCCACCTGATTGGTGCTGAGATATAGAGCTGCTATCCAAGAAATTATCACACCATGTTCCTGAAAACACCAATGCTGAGATGGTAGTCTTTTTCCAATTTGTGAGAAGAATGTAAATTGTGGGTAGAATTTTCTCAATCTGTGGTTATTACGTTCTGTGCTCATTCTCATCTTTGTGTGCTCACAAGTCCTACAAGAAAGGTAAGCATGAATTTCTATTCACCCTTGAGCAGATGGCCTCAACTAGAAATCAAGAAAATGTTTTTCAGCTAATTTTTTTCCTGACAACTGGAGAAACATTGCCATTTAATATTATATATGTATTTTTTAATTTTTTAATTATTTTTTATGTATTTTTGGAGAGAGAGACAGAGAGAGATAGACAGAGAGGGACAGGGAGACAGAAATGGGTGCGCCAGCAGTCTCTCAGCTGCTGTGAACGAAATCCAGATGCGTGTGCCCCCTTGTGGGCAAGTGCAGCATTGCGACCTTGCCTCACTTTGCATCTGGCTAAACGTGGGACCTGGAGATTGGAACCACTGGACATTGGAACCAGCATTCTTAGGCTTAGCAGGCAGGCGCCTTAGCCGCTAAACCATCTCTCCAGCCCAATATTATGTATTTTATAAATATTTGAGCACTATCATTCTTGCTAGTAAATTAATTTATATCAATATCTGGAAATAAAACTGAATTCATGAATGCTTAAGTATACTTCTTAAGTCAACATATTTTCCTTACTTACAAATTCCTCTCAATTTTAAACACATTTTTTGAGACAAGGTTTCAGTTGTATCTAAAGTTGGCCTTGAATTTATGGCAATCCTCCTGCCTTAGCCTTCTAAGTGCTGGAATTATAGGCATGCACCATTATTTTGCCTATGCAGGTGTAGCAGACAGCTTCAGGTTCGCTGAGATGAACTTCCAGACCAGGCACAGTTATGGAGGAAGGGATATTATTTATTGAAGCTTACAGATCCAGGGGAAGTTCCATAATGGCAGAAGAAGTGGCCTGCTCTCACAAGGCCAGGCAGAGAGCAAAAGCCAACCAGCCACCACAGCACACAGAGCAAAACTACAGCCAAAAGGTCACACAGCACACTTCAGGAAGTCCTGATAGGCACATTTGCATATCTTTACAATGGAATCTCAAACCCACACCTTAAGAACAGCCCCCAGTGACATTGCCTCTAGCAAGGTGATTGCAGATGCAAACTATAAGTAGTAAAACACTGAATATATTGGGGGACATATATTCAAACTACCACAGCAGGTGTGAACTATATGTGGTATGGTATGTGTGTGAGGTGTAGTGTGTATGTGGTAGATGCATGTGTGTGCAGATTTGTGCACCCTGTACACATACATGCAGAGCTAAAAAAGGAGAACATTGGGCATCCTCTCTTGCTCACCCACATGTTTCCTAGAGATGGAATCTCTCACTGAAGCTGGAGCTGCTATTTTTCAGTCACACTGGCTGACCATCTAGCTCAGTGATATTGCAGTCTCCATTCCCCATAGGACTGGGGCCACAGGCTTGCCTGGTCATATCCAACTGTTTATGTAAGTGCTGATGAATCAAACTCAAGATGCTCTCAGGCCTTCATGCTGAACCATCTCCCCAGCCCAGTGTGACTTTTAAAAAATAATTTTATTTCAATTTAATAGTGTATTCATGTGGTATTAAAATGATACAAAAATATATACAGCAAAATGTGATTCTACCTTTGTTCTCCAGTTACCCAATCCTTTCTCCTACAAGAATCACTGTTATCAGTTTCTTACATATCATTCCATATATATATATACACACACACACCAAGGATACACAAACTCTTACATCTACTTTTTATTGTTTTATTTTATGACTCCCCAGTCTTTAAAAGTATTTTTATTTATTTGTAAGGAGAGAGAGAATATAAGAGAATGGGCATGCCAGGGCTTCTAGCCACTGCAAATGAACTCCAGATGCATGTGCCATTTTGTGCATCTGGCTTTACATGGGTACTGGGGAATTGAACCCAGGTAGTTAGATTTTGCAGGCAAGCACCTTAACTGCTGAGCCATCTCTCCAGCCCCAACTCCCTGATTTTTTAAAAACCAGTCTTTTCTGACTGTAGTAGATAGCCACAGGTCACTGAGATGAATTTCCAAACCAGGCACAGTTTGGAGGAAGGGATTTATTGAAGCTTACAGATCCAGGGGAAGTTCCATTATGGCAAAAGAAGCTGGCAATGGCAAAAGAAGCTGGCCCTGCTTTCACACACAAAGAGAGCCCCAAGAGAGAAAAAGCTAAAAGCTAAAAGCCAAAAGCCAAAAGCAAAACCACACAGCACATTTCAGGAATTCCAGCACTTTTCGTATCTTTAGACGTGAATTGTAAACCCACCACCACACCTTAGGGCTGGACCCTAAGATCCACCCATTGACACTTCCCCCAGCCAGGTGGCTGCAGATCCAAACAACAAACTAATAAACACTGAATGTATTGGGAGCAACTACCACACTGACATATGTCCACATGAAATTGATGTTAGCTATCTCAAATGCTGAAATTTTCTATTCTTGCCTGTACTTTTTTAAATGCTAATGAAAGAATACTTATGAAAATACCACTACTCAAGCACATCAACATAATAGGACTTTTCCACCTTTTTAAACTTCTTTCTCACATCTAAGCTGACTATGACTTATGTGCATGTGCATATAAGACACATTTTTCTTTTTTCAGTATTTCTCAAATTTTTATTTAATATATTTTAAATTTTATTTTAATTTTACATTCATGTTGGTGCCTTCGATAGCCTTCTCCCTGTCCTCCCCACTCCGAAGGGACCCTCCTCATTGGGGAATGTGGGTCCTGCATTATGGGGGTAGCCAACAGTTATGGGGAAGAGGCAATGTCTCCATGCATAATGACCCAACTTGTGGCTCTAACACTCTTTCCACACCCTCTTCCATGAATTTCCCTGAACTATGTTGGGTTCATTTTAGTTCTCTTTCAATGATGAGGTCTTGGGAGCCTCTGTGTCTCTGGATATATGGTTTAGTAGGAGTTGAGTATTCTCTGTGTTTATCTCCTTCAGCCTTGTGCTGGTGTCAGGTTCACCAAGAAAGCTTCACTCTGGCCCATTTCCCCCATTACTCTATGGTTTCAGATGGAGCCCTGGTGAGGTGTGATAGGCTGATCCTCCCTTCAGGTACAGCGTCCATCTGAAAAAGAGAAGCAAATTCTCCAATGGAGAGAGAAGTCAGCACCAGATAGATGGGATGACAATTGTTATTTTAGAGAGAATTTTATATGCGTAGGCCTTCTTATAGCCCACAATTGGTGGGAGCTTGATATTGGAGAATGGGCTCATTTTTTGGACATGGTTTTGACTTCTTTCCCAGTTCCAGCTATGAGTCCACTGAACAGATCTGTTAGCCAAATAAAGAGCAGTTGGTTACCCATCATGGCTGTGTGCGACTATTGCACTTGCTTGAGCATCACGTCAGTTTGTTTACTGCTGAGTAGCTTAGACTAGGAGTTGTTTGGACAGATGTTGGTCATTTTCCCCCTGTCACTCATGTAGCACCCTCTAGCACTAGACATGCTAACTGTCTGAGGACTGACCCTGTTCCAGATTCCAGCCAGGTCACTCTAAGTTCCATCCCAACAGCATATGTTGTCTTCGGCAGTAGGGTCTTACCATTAACCATTGGTGGGTCATAAAGAACTCTGATAGAAATCTGTCTTCTTTTGGGAAAATATCAAGTAGCTGTAGTTACTTGACCCAAAGTCTGGGTCTTCTATTCTGTTCCATTGGTCTATATTCCTGTTTTTATGCCAGTACCATGTTGTTTTTATTACAATTGCTTTGTACTATAGCTTTAGATCAGGTATGGTGATGCCTCCAGAGAAGTTTCTTTTGCTGAGGATATCTGAGGCCTTCTGCCATTCCATGTAAATTTTGAGATCATTTTTTCTATCTCTGTGAAAAAAGAAGTTGGTGTTTTTATTGGTATTGTATTAAGTCTATATAATGCTTTTGGCAAGATTACCATTTTCACAATGTTAATTCTGCCTATCTAGGAGCATGGGAGATCTTTCCATTTTCACAAGTCCTCCTCAATTTCTTTCTTGAGTGTTTTTATGCTTTCATTTCATCACTTCCTTGGTTAATGTTATTCCAAGGTATTTTGTTTGTTGCTATTGAAAATGGGACAATGTTGCTTATTTCTTTTTCTGTATCTTTGTCTTTAAAAAATTTTTTTTCATTTTATTTATTTTTGGAGAGAGAGAGAGACAGACAGAGAGAGAGGGAGAGGGACACAGATAGAGATGGGCACGCCAGCAGCCTCTCAGCTGCTGTGAATGAAATCCAGATGCGTGCACCCTCTTGTGGGCAAGCGCAGCATTGTGCCCTTGCCTCACTTTGCATCTGGCTAAACGTGGGACCTGGAGATTGGAACTGGGTTCTTAGGCTTAGCAGGCAGGCGCCTTAACCACAAAGCCATCTCTCCAGCCCCCATCTTTGTCTTTTTTTAAAAAATTATTGTTTTTTATTAACTTTTATACTTACGTGCAAAAAAACCCCACCTGATATTTCCCTTCCCTCCCCCATTCCACTTTAGAACTCAAGTCTCCATCATATCCCCTCCCTCTCTCCATTAGTCTCTCTTTTAATTTGATGTCATCATCTTTTTCTTCTATTTTGAGGGTTTTGTGAAGGTATTGCTAGGCACTGCAAGGTCATGGATATCGAGGCCAGTTTTTGTCTGGGCAGTTGCATTGTAAGAGGTCATACCCTTCCTTTGGCTCTTCCATTCTATCCGCCCCCTCTTCCGCAATGGTCCCTGAGCCTTGTAGGGTGTGACAGAGGTGCTTCAGTGCTGGGCACTCCTCCATCCCTTCTTCTCAGCACTATGTTGCCTTTTGGGTCATCCCAGTGGTCATTGCCATCTGAAAAGAGAAGCTTCTCTAACCAGAAGTGAGAGTAGCATTAATATGTGAATATGAACATTAAGTGTAGTGCTTTCAGGGCAGCTTGGTGGGAATAATATATACATTTAGTCAGGCAAGATCAGGCTTATACCCCTAAGGCTCATGACCTAACCTACCATAGACTTTTACTTAGGTTTTTCAGTACGAGGTATGTATTCCCTCCCATAGAGAGGGCCTTCAGTCCAATTATGGAGCAGTTGCTTACCCCAAGAGTAGACATGCCACTATTGCACCCGTTCAGTCATTGGGCCTGTCTGGCCAAGCTTGAATATTCAGCATCCACTGTTTTCACTGTTGATGGCTTCTGTCTCCCATACTCTGCGTGCAATGCAGCTTTTTCCAGCTTTCAGTTGGCTGGTCTACAGGGAGAAGGTTTTCTGCTCCACACCAGCTTGCTTACTCAGTGACCATGCTTCTCAGGCATGAGATGTCTTCAGCAATAGGGTCTTACTATCTGTTTCTCTAGGGAAACCAAGGGCTTTGGCAAAAGCCTTTAATGTTTTGGAGGCTACTGGGACCTCCTTGGCCAACAACTCACTGGAAGGTATCCCAGGTACTGAAAATTTTCTAGTAACAGTCTACAGCTTCTAGACGTGCCCTTATTCAAAAAAGTAATTTTACATATGTCTTATTCATAATATCTTGAGTTTAGATTGACCCTCCCCCTGCCCTTCTTGTATGCATTCTCTTCCCATGGCCTTGCTTAGGCCATTCCCCTCCCTGTAATCAGTTCTTCTACTTACGTATGTGCATTACCATACACTTAAGTCCTTCCCTTTCCTCCCTCCCTTATAGCCTTTTACCAGCTTACTGGTTTCTGGTACCTATTTTTGGTTCCAGTTCACACACCTATCTTTGTCTTTTGAATATAGAAAGGCTACTGGTTTCTGTGCAATAATCTTGTATCCTGCTACTTTGCTGAAGGTGTTAATCACCTTTAAGAGTTTTGAGATGGAGGTTCTTGGGTCACTTATGTATAGAATCATGTCGTCTGCAAATAGGGCTAATTTAACTTCTTCCTTTCCAATTTGTATCCCTTTTATTTCTTTTTCCTGTCTTATTGCTTGAACTCGGACTTTGAATACTATGTTGAAGAGCAGAGGAGAGAGTGGACACTCCTGCCTTGTTCCTGATCTCAATGGGAATTCCTTCAGTCTCTTCCTATTAAGTATTACTTGGGCTTTAGGAGCTTTATATGTAGCCTTAATTATGTTGAGATATAAACTGTCCATGCCTATTCTCTCCAATTTTTGATAATGAAGTGATGTTGTATTTTGTCAAAGGCCTTTTCTGCATATATTGAAATGATCATGTTTTTTTTGTGTTTAAGCTTATTTATGTGGTGTATTACATTGACAGATTTCCATATGTTGAACCACCCCTGTGCTCCAGGGATGAAACCTACTTGATAAAGTTGGATAATGCTTTTGATGTGCTGTTGAATTCGGTTTGGAAGGATTTTGTTCAGGATCTTTGCATCTATGTTCATCAGGGAAATAGGCCTATAATTTGTTTTCTTGTGGCATATCTGCCTAGTTTTGGAATTAGGGGGATGGTAGCTTCATAGAAGGAGTTGGGGGTCGTTCCCTGTTCTCTGATTGTGTGGCACAGTTGGAGAAAAATTGGTTTCAGTTCTTCCATGAAGGTTTGATAGAATTCGGCTGCAAAGCCATCTGGTCCTGTACTCTTCTTTTGGGGGAGGTATTTGATTACCTTTTCAATCTCGATGAGTGTGATAGGTTTGTTTAGGAGATTAACCTGCTCTGGTTTTAGCTTTGGTGGGTGGTATGTGTCCAGGAATTCATCCATTTCCTCTATATTCTCCTGTTTTGTGGAGTAGAGTGTTTTGAAATAAGTCCTGATGATTCTCCCAAGTTCACTTATGTCTGTTGTGATCACACCTTTTTCATTTCTAATTTTGTTAATTTGAAGCATTTATTTTTTTTGCTTGATCAGATTGGCCAGGGCTGTATCAATCTTGTTAATTTTTTCAAAGAACCAGCTCTTTGCTTAATCAGTTTTCTTAATTGTCTTCTTAGATTCCAGTTCATTAATTTCTGCTCTGATCTTAATTATTTCTTTCCATCTGGGTTGGTTTCTTCTTGTTTTTCCAATGCCTTTAGGTGGATGGTTAGATTATTAATTTGGGATTTATCTGTCTTTATTATGAAGGCATTTAGTGCTATGATTTTTCCCCTAAGGACTGCTTTCATTGTGTCCCATAAGTTTTGGTATGATGTGTTCTCATTGGTGTTCAATTCTAGAAATTTTGCAATTTCATTTTTTATTTCATCTACAACCCATTTGTTGTTTAAAAGTGTGTTGTTCAGTTTCCAGGAGCTGGAGGGATTCCTGGCATACCTTTTGTTGTTAATTTCTAGCATTACAACATTGTGGTCTGATATCACGCAGGAAATTATGTTGATTTTCCTAAAAGTATGGAGGCAGGTTTTGTGGCCTAAAATATGATCTATTTTAGAGAAGGTTCCATGGGCTACTAAGAAGAATGTGTAATCTATAGATTTTTAGTAGAATGTTCTGTAGATATCTGTTAGGTCTAATTGCTCTATGGTGATGTTGAGCTCTCTTACTTCCCTATTAATTTTCTGTTTGGATGATGAATCTATTGATGATAGTGGAGTATTGAAGTCCCTGACTATGATGGTATTGGTGGTTATTTCTATTTTGTTGTCATATTGCAGTGCACCTGTGTTTGGTGT
This sequence comes from Orientallactaga sibirica, assembly GCA_036365145.1. Taxonomy (NCBI): domain Eukaryota; kingdom Metazoa; phylum Chordata; class Mammalia; order Rodentia; family Dipodidae; genus Orientallactaga; species Orientallactaga sibirica. The sequence goes on from JAEOAD010000060.1 coordinate 297,806, forward strand.
GTAAAGATTGATGATCGTGATATCCTCTTGTTGGATTGTTCCCTTGTCTTTTTTTTATTACTTTTGGTTTGAAGTCTATTTTATCTGATATTAGTATGGCAACACCTGCTTATTTCTTATTTCCATTTGCTTGGAATATCATTTTCCACCCTTTCATCCTGAGAAGATCTTTAGTGGTGAGGTGGGTTTCTTGAAGACAGCAGACTAAGGGGTCTAATTTTCTGATCTATCCTGTCATCTTATGTCTCTTGATGGGTGAATTAAGGCCATTAATATTAAGAGTGATAACTGTGACGTTTGATTTAATCCCTGTTATGTTGTGGTGGTTTCTCTTGGACTTTGAAGGGTTTTTTTGTAGTGCTTTCTCTGAGTTTGGTTATTGTGATCTGCTTCTTGTATGTTCTTGAGGTTGGTTATTTGATTCTTCTGTGTGGAGAATTCCTTGAAGTACTCTCTGCAGATTTGGCTTTGTGTTCATACAGTTGTAGAGCTAGGTTTCATCATGGAAAGTTTTTCTTTCACCATCTATTATGAGGGATATTTTTGCTGAGTAGGGTAGTTTGGGATGGAATCCATAAGTTCTTAGACTTTTCAGTGTTCCATTCCAGGCTCTTCCATTGAGAAGTCTGAAGAAATTCTGATGGGGTTACCTTTATATGTAATGTGTTGTTTCTCCCTAGCTGCTTTTAGGACTTTCTCCTTGTTATCAATATTTAGGGTTTTAATGATAATATATATTGGAGAATTTCTCATTTGGTCCAGTCTGTTTGGCGTTTTGTTAGCTTCTTGTAACTTGATGGGACTTTCTTTTGAGAGAGTGGGAAAGTTAAGAAAACAATAATTTTGTTGAATAAGTACTTGATTCCTTTGGTCTGAATTTCTTCCCCTTCTGGTATTCCCATGATCCTAATGTTGGAACATTTAAGGCTATCCCACATTTCCTGCATGTTCTGTTCACAAAAATTTTTGAACTTATTGAAACTTTGGGATTCACATGCTGTTTTTTCTGTTCTGTCTTCCAGTTCTGTGTTTCTATTCTCCACATGGCTGATCCTTTTCTTGAGAGCTTTCTATAAAGTTTTGGGCTTGTTCAGTTTGGTTTGTATTTTCTACTACTTTTTTATGTATAGTTTCCAACCCTCTGTCACGTTCCCTTTTCACATCATTTTCTGATTTTTTTTAGTGCTCCTTGGAATTCATCCTTGCATTTATTTGTGTCTTCATTGAGCTTAGCCAGCTGGTTATTGAGGTCCTCATTTTTTTTTTTTTTTTTTTTTGCTCTTCTTTGGTCATTTAATTGTCTTTGGAGCCCTTCCTGGTTCTTTTCTATTATGTCTAATCTCGCGAGAACAGCATTCATATAATTATTGGCCCTTTGTTGATTTTCTGCAAGTTCTGCTATTTTCTTGGCTAGGGTTGCATAGCTTATGTCTTCATTTTGGGGTTCTGATACTATTATCATCCATTGGGGGACTCGGTAGTCTTGTTGGATTTACTTGCATTTCATTTTTCATGTTATTCCTTTTGCACTGTGGTCTGCCCATCACAGTGAGGGAATCTTGTTAACTATAGCAGGAAGCTATAGTTTACCTTGATGTATCTTCAGTGATTATTCCCTTTTTTTTAAATTTTAATTTAATTTAATTTAATTTTGGAGAGAGAGAGAGAGAGAGAGAAAGAGAGAGAGGAAGACAGAGATGGGCGCCAGTAGTGTCTCAGCTGCTGCGAACGAAATCCAGATGCGTGCGCCCCCTTGTGGGCAAGTGTGGCATTGCGCCCTTGCATCACTTTGCATCTGGCTAAACGTGGGACCTGGAGATTGGAGATTATTCCCTTTTATGTTTATTTTGATTAGGCTTCTGATGGCAGTGGGGCCTGCCTACTCAGAAAGCCGGAGTCCATAAGGTTCTGGTGAGGGTCTGAGGGTCTGATGAAGGAGATTGTTCTTTGGTGGTTCAGGTATGGGAGTGCATGGTCAGGTGGCCTGAAGGGCAGAGGGTGGGGGGGCTATGGGTCAAAGCAGACTGGTGTTGCATCTGGGCTGCAGAGGTGAGGTGTATGGGAACACATAGTAGTTCTGTGATGCTGAGGATTGAGGGGATCGGACAGTGGGGAGGTGGGACTATGTTACAGGGAGTGGCTGGGATTGCAGGGTCCTATGACAAGGCAGAGCAGGGATATGGGATTGCTACAGGTCAGGTGAAATTCACAGGGGGGAATTGGTGGTGGTCCAGGTGGGGTTTCAGGAAAGGGGAGGGAATGGTGGAAAATAGCTTTTTGGCCTGGGTCTGTGCCAGGGAGGGGGGAGAAAGGGTGGAGCAGCGGGGGGGGGGTGGCGTTTGGCCTTTGAGTTGGTAATTCCCACACTCCAGATGGGGTTCCTATGCATGGGGGTGGGGGTTGGCAGTGGCAATGGGCATGGAGCTGGTGTGGGGGGTCCTGTATGGGGGGTTGGGGGTGAATTCACAAGTGGAGTTCCCACAGGCACAGACAATGGGTGAAAAGGCATGGGGACCAAGTGAGTGGAGGTCACACAATCAGGGAGGGTGGAGGTGGGGCCATGTGGGGACCATGGGAGAGCAGGCCCAGAGGGTGGGGGTGGGGCTGCACAGGACTGAGTGAGTGAAGTTCCCACAGGCAGGGAGGGTGTGGGTGGGGCAGCATGGGGACCAAATGAGTGAAGTTCCCACAGGCAGGGAGGGTGGGGGTAGGATGGCGTGGGGACCATGGGGACCAAGTGAGTGAAGTTCCTGTCAGCATGGAGGGTGGGGGTGGGACTGCACAGGGACTGAGTGAGTGAAGTTCCTGCAGGCACAGAGGGTGGGGCACCGTGGGTGATAGAGCTTGCTTGTGGAGCTGTGGTGGAGTGAACCTAGGGCAGGGAAATACTAGCCTGCTGGCCTGAGTCCACTTACCTAGTGCAGGAGGAACCTATGGCTGGGACCATGGCTAAGGTGGCTGTTTGAGGGTATTGGGGCACTGGTGGGCCACGTGAGAGCATGGGAACCTGAGGGTTCCCTGCTTTGGTCCTCTGTGTCCTCCCGCCAAACCCTAATGAACCCTAAAGGTCTTGCCTTTTCTTCCGTGTCAGGTGAGGTGTGTTTACATGGACTCCATCTTGACCATCTCCAAGACACACATTTTTCTGTTGATTCTAGGTAAACATGTGTCTTTTCTGAAGATCATTAAATTTTTAGAGGTTAAGTGGCTCAAACAGGAGTGAATAAACTGCAGAAATGAGACAAAAACAAAGCAAGAATGGTAGAGATTAATTTTACAAATCTCTCATACCTATATTTCTTTGTGTTTTAGACAAGGTCTCACTACATAACCCAGGCAGCCTAGCTCATGATGCTCCTGCCTCAGCCTCCTCAGTTCTGGGATTACAGGCATGTGCCACAACACTCAGCCTTTCCTATTTTCTGAATATACAGGTGTACATCCTGAGCGTCTGAGCTGAGATTCTTCTGATGCTAAGTCAAGAGCTGTTATGGACATGACTACCATGACTAACTGTTAAGAACACAGGGCAGAGAGGTATAAGACGAGCAGAGAGCACTGTTTGGGATGACCATGTCCCTACTCCAGGTACACCAGAATATTCAGATCTTGCTGGGTTCAGAGGCTGGCCTGGGCCTGCAAGCCATTCTTGTTCTGTTGTGGTTCATATTTGCTTAACTATTTTATAATTAGGGAAAAGTGATTAGACTAGATTTAAGTAGTCTAAGAGTTCCATGCCTCAAACTCAAACATTTTAAAATTTGTGTGTGTGTGTGTGTGTGTGTGTGTGTGTGTGTGTGTACTATAATAACAGATTATACTCTTTTATCCTCTGCTCCTGTTACCCTAGAGGCACTCTTCAGTGAGTTTATGGTATTCACTGTGGGTCATGAAGGCCTTAAGCAGTCTGTGTGGGATAGCTGAGGAACAATGCCTTAGCATATTCCTAGCCATTCTTTGGCTCTTACAGTCTTTCTGCCCCCTCTTCCACAATGTTCCCTGAGCCATGACAGGCCTATTGGCAGTCTGATCTAGTGTTGATTTCTCTGTGGTCTCTGGATTTCTGCTTTGATGGGTTTTGATTGATCACCATGTCTGTCACCATCACCCACCCTGGAACTGGTTGTCAGGCTAGCAGTATTCATGTCACCACTTCCTCTGCAATTTCTCCTGGGTCCTGGAAAATGTGGTAGAGGTGGAACATCTCATGGTGAGCAGTTGGCTATCTTCTTGTCTTATTGATGGATCTTGGTTGTCCTCCATTTTCTCTGCCATCTGTAAAGTAAAACAGATTCTGTAACCAAGAGTGAGAGCACCTTGGGTTAAAGGGGGTATGCAAAGTTATTGACTCAATTCTATTCTTCTGAAAATCCAACTACTTTTCTATGATTATTTATAAGATAAGCAGAAAGTTAGCTGAAGAGATAGGTGGGGCCTAGGACTAAAGACTACCATCACCCTTGGGTAAAGGACTGGTAAGCCACTTCTGGTGGGCAGGATTAAATAAGAGGCCTTCTCCAGGAAGGCCCTTCCCTACCTGAGGCCGCACTGCACACCAGCTCAAAGTAATTGCTGTCATCAGGATCTTCATTAATGAGCTGCTTCTATGGATCATAGCTTCCAAGCAGCCCAAGTCGAGCTTTATCACTTTTAACTTGATTACTCTTTCTAGTCACATCACTCAGATTGCTTTCTTCCATATACAGTATGAAAAAGGTGAAGTCTTCTTTGGTATTCTTTCTTGTCTTCTATGCTGTGCTAATGCTATGATTTTTTAGGCAGTTCACAGCTCTTGGGTCCAGGGTGCTGCCCATGTTGCAAGTGGAAACAGTGCTGCCATCAGTAGCCCAATTTTCTGAACATTTTCATTATTTAATAATTTTAAGAAAACTGTTTTTGCAATAGCAAGGGTACCCATATATAACACGAGTAGCACTGACTTGGCTCAACACTCAGCCATCTTTCAGTGCCAACTCTGGCACCCAGCAAGTGTTCTATACATACATACACACATACATACATACACACATACATACACACATATATTTTTATATTTTATAGCTCCAGTTGACCTGGAACTCACTCTATAGCCCAGGGTGACCTCAAATTCATGGGGATCCTTCAACCTCAGCTTCCCAAGTTCTGGGATAAATGGCATACACCAACACACCAGCTCAGTTTCTTTGTTAAACTGATTATCAGAAGCAGTTGGAATTGTTCTGAGTCATGAACTGTTGAAAGTAAAACTAATGATTTAAAAGTTATTTAGAATGTCAAACATGCATGAGTGAAGAAATCTTTATTCTCATATCTATATTGAAAGATTCCTTTAAAGAGCTTTTTCTCTTGCAAACATTGAGAACCTCTGTTATAGGACAGCAGCACTGGGTGTCGGGCTCCTTCCATAGTGCTAGCTGGAGCAATTTCATAGAATCCCTTGGTCACTACCATAATCACTCCACATGACTACCCATTTAGCATAAAATTTCCCCTACCCTTTCTATTTATAAAAAAATAAACTGACAAGGCTAGAGAGATGGCTTAGCAGTTAAAGGCACTTGCTTACAAAACCTGCTGGCCCAGATTCAATTCCCCATCACTCGCATAAAGCCAGACACAAAGTGGTGCATGCATCTGGCATTTGTTTGCAGCAGCAAGATACATGTGTGCATGCATGGACAAATAAATAAAAGTTTTAATAGAATTAATATTCTTTGAGAGTACATATAACATTTTAGGGCCACTAGCTTTTTAATATTATGCTATGAATTTTGGTTTTTAAAATTAATAATTCCACATGTGGGACCAATTTGATTGTTTTGATTTAGTTTTCATGGAAAATCAATGGTGAATCTATTGTATTAATTATATAGTTGTGGTAACTTTCATGCTTAAGGAATTTCATTTTGTTAGAATTTTTAAAAATATAAATATGATGAATACTGATTATATTTCCATAGACAACTCGAATTATTGTCCTGATTTCACTGAAATCTCTTCTTTTTCTTAGTTCCTCTTGTCTGTCTGGATGCATCGAGAAAATACAAAAACAACTTTATAGAATATATCTCTTTTACACATCAATACGATGCCAGAAAATCTCCCAATGAGCCCATCAAGGGCAAGGTGAGGTAGTGCTTAGAATTAACCATTTAATTAGGACAGACAAGATTTATGGGAGAACTATAAGCCTTTTCAAGTCATAGTCAAAGTTATTTAAAAGTAATTATTAGTAGAATAGAATCATAGCCACATACCATAAAACCTCAGCCACATATCATAGTAAACACCAAAGAGCAATGTCATTATTTTGAGTGACATTGAGGAAATTTAGTTTATTTAAATCATTTGTTTAAGATAATATCAAAGCCAGGCATGGTGGTGCATCCCTTTAATACCAGCACTCGGGAGGCAGAGGTAGGAGGATTGCCAAGAGTTTGAGGCCACCCTGAGAATACATAGTGAATTCCAGGTAATATCAAATTCAAGGTAATATCAAAACAATTTTATAAACTTTTTGATACCTTTAGTGTGTGTCTGTGTGTCATGAGACTGCATATAAGGTATTTATGAACCCAAATGAAATACAAGTCAATTGGTGGAATTTTTTAAACTGCAGATGTTTATTTTCATATTTCATTGCAAGTAATCTTTTTGTTGGAAGTAATAGATATTTGGACACAATCGTAAATTCTATGAGTTGTAGTATGTATTGTATTCATGGCAATCTACTTAGCCAGAAAGAAAACCTGATACAAATAGTCAGGTTCAGTCCAGTGACAGAAGCTGAGAATGCTCTTCTCAGGCTCCCTGATTTTTCCTGCTCATTTGCTGGTGTCTTTTATAATTTGTTTACAAAGCTCACTGATAATCATTCTGGTGGTGTCTTTAGGTTTGGACCAAATTTACAGTAATTAAAGAGACAGAGAAATAAGTGCTTGTATCACCCAGCCTTGAGCTAAACCAAAAACTGAGCTGCAGTTTTTCCTGGTTACTATCAACTTTGTTTTCCTTTCCAGAGACATGGAACTTTTGTGCAGAGAGAGATGAAACCAGGGAGTGGGCAAATAGTTCCTAAGGGAACAGAGGCATTACTGAATACTCCGAGGTCATCTGAACAGTCGAAAACAACAGAGAGAGGAAATTCAGCAGGAAGCAGAATGACCTCATCAGGTCGGTGTGGACAGAATTCCCAGAGCTGTTAGAGACTTAAAACTCACTTATCAAAAACAGACAACCAGACAGCCCCAGCATCCCCTAGGAGCCCTGAGTGAAGGCAAAGGATTGCAGGAGAGTTTCACAATTGTAGGACAAGCTCTTCTCACCAGACATGAGCCTTTAAATCCTCAAATAAAAATCCAGGGTAAGTCAAAATAAGTTCCCCTCTACAGACAAAAATACAAACCCTGGAATGTAGAGATATTTGGGAACCATTCTATAGCTCTGGTGCTTACTCTGTTGTGGTTTTTTTTAATAATTTATTTTTTACATTTATATTATTCTAATTTTACATTCATAATGGTGACTCCATTATCCTCCTCCCTGTCCTCCCTCTTCCAAAGGGACCCTCATCAATGGGGAATGTAGGTCATGCATTGTGGGGGTAGTCAAGAGTTATGGGGGATAGGCCAAGTCTCTGTGCATAATGCCCCAACTGTGGCTCTAACATTCTTTCCGCCCCCTCTTCCGTGAATTTCCCTGAGCCACATTGGAGTCATTTTAGTTCTACTTCAGTGATGAGGTTTTGGGAGCCTCTGTGTCTTTGGATATTTGGCTTAGTAGGAGTTAGATGTTCTCTGTGTTAATCTCCTTCAGCCTTTTTCTGGTGTTGTGATCACCATGAACGCTGTATTCTTACCCTTCCCCAACATTACTCTATAGTTTCAGCTGGGGCCCTGGTGGGGTGTGATTGGCTGATCCTCCCTTCAGGTTTGTTGTCCATCTGAAAAAGATAAGCAAATTCTCCAATGGAGAGAGAAGTTAGTACTAGATAGATGGGATGGCCACAGATATTTTGGAGGGAATTTTATATGCATAGGCCCTCTTCTAGCCTACATTTGGTGGTATCTTGATCTTGGAGACTGAGCTCATTTTTTATACATGGTTTTGAATTATTTCCAAGTTCTAGCAATGAGTTCCATTCCACTGAGAGGATCTATTAGCCAAATCAAGAGCAGTTGGTTACCCACCATGGCTGTGTACCACTACTGCACTTGTTTGAGCATTACATCAGGTTGTTTCCTGCTGGGTAGCTTAGACTTCGAGTTGTTTGGACAGATGTCAGCCATTTTCCTCCAGTTGCTCATGTAGCACCCTTTGGCACTAGACTAGCTAACTGTCTGGGGACTGACCCTCTTCTAGATTCTGACCTGGTCTCTCCATGTTTGGTCTCACACACATATGCTGCCTTCGACAGTAGTGTCTTACCATTAACTTTTGGTGGGTCATCAAGAAGTCTGACAGAAATCTGTCTTTTTTGGGAAACCTTGTAGGTGTCTCGGATCAACAGCTCATTGTGAAAGTTAACCCTGTGCTGGTACTGGGAGTTACAAGTCAGCCCCTAGGAAGGTGAGGGAAGAAAAAGATAGATAATATAAAAGAGAAAGTGAGTATAGAGAGGAGAGGGAGAGAGAGAGAAAGAGAGAGAGAAGAGAGAGAGAAGCAGGAAAAGATTAAGGTTGTTCTTCATGATGTTCTCTCCAGTTTTCTGTGGTTTAGGTGTTCCCTCTGCAGGCCTGCAGAAGGATCAATGTTTTAGCCTGTTGTTCATAATAAAGGGTTTTATAGTATCATTTCTTCTTGGGTCCCTATTTGTATCCCCCCACCCTTGTCCTCCCTCCTACCCTCCCACTCCCTCCCACCCTTGCCTTCTTCCCATCCCACCCTCCCTATTGTCTCGTCCTCAGAATGCTTATTAGGTTTGGCAGCATCTCAGGTGGATTCAGGTTAGGAGCGACAGATAAATGAGATCATGTGACGATTATCTTTTTGTGATTGGGTGAGCTCACTGAGGATGATCTGTTCCATGTTTGACCATTTTTTTAATTTCATTATTTCATCTTTCCTTACTGCTATGTAGAATTCCATAGTATAGATATACCACATCTTTGTTATCCATTCATCTAATGACGGACATCTGGGTTGATTCCAGCTCTTTGCTATTATGAATTGAGTTGCTATAAACATGGTTGAGCATATGTCTCTCATCTGAGGTTTGGAGCCTTTAGGGTAAATGCCCAATAAGGGAATAACTGGATCTGTTGGTAGGTCTATGTCATCCTTTTCAGGAGCCTCCATATAGCTTTCCATAATGGTTGAACCATTTTACATTCCCACCAACAGTGAAAACTTGTTCCTAATTCTCTACAGCCTTGCCAGCATTTTTTTTCATTGTGTTTTTTTTTTTGTTTGTTTGTTTTGTTTTGTTTTAATGTTAGCTATCCTTACTGGGGTAAGGTGGAATCTCATAGTTGTTTTAATTTGCATTTCCCTAATGATTAGGGATGTTGAACACTTTCTTAAATGTGTGTTTGCTATTTGTATTTCTTTCTCTGAGAACTCTCTGTGGAGTTCTCTGCCCCATTTTGTTAGTGGGCTGTTTGATGATTTATTGTTTGTTTAGGCTTTGGCGTTCTTTGTAGATTCTAGAAATTAGGCCTCTGTCAGTTGTATAGCTGGTGAAAATATTCTCCCATTCTGTGGGTAATCTGCTGGCTTTAGTTATAATATATTTCTCAGTGAAAAAGCTTTTCAGCTTCATGAGACCCCAATGGTTGAGTGATTGTTTAATTTCCTGAGCTGCTGGGATTTTGTTCAGGAAGTCTTTTCATACTCCTATGTCACGGAAGGTTCCTCCCATTTTTTCTTCCAGTAGTAGCAGAGTTTCTGGTTTTATATTAAGGTCTTTCATCCATCTGGACTTACTTGATTTATGTGCATCGTGAGATGTGTGGATCGAGTTTCATTTTCCTACATATGGTTGTCCAGTTTGTCCAGCACTATTTGTTGAAGATGCTGTCTTTTTTCCATTCTGCAGTGGTAGGGCCTTTGTCAAATATCAAGTAGTTGTAGTTACTGGACCAAAAGTCCGGGTCTTATATTCTGTTTCATTGGTCTATATTCCTATTTTTATGCCAGTACCATGTTGTTTTTATTACAATGGCTTTGTAGTATAGCTTTAGATCAGGTATGGTGATGCCTCCAGAGGTGTTTCTTTTGCTGAGGATTTGCTTGGATATCCGAGGCCTTCTGCCTTTCCATATGAATTTTGAGATAGATTTTTCTGTCAGTGAAGAAAGAAGTTGGGATTTTTATCGGCACTGCATTAAATCTAGTGTTTTTGGTAAGATTGCCATTTTCACAATGTTAATTCTACCAACCCAGGAGCATGGGAGATCTTTCCATTTTTGTAGGCCCTCCTCAATTTCTTTCTTGAGTGTTTTTATGTTTTCATTGTATAGGTCTTTCACTTCCTGGGTTAATGTTATTCCAAGGCATTTTATTTTCTTTGTTGCTATTGAAAATGGGACAATGTTAGTTACTTCTTTTTCTGTATCTTTGTCTTTTGTGTATAGAAAGGCTACTGATTTCTGTGCATTGATCTTATATCCTGCTACTTTGCTGAAGGTGCTAATCACTTTTAAGAGTTTTGAGATGGAAGTTCTCGGGTCACTTATGTATAGAATCATGTCATCTGCGAATAGGGCTAACTTAACTTCTTCCTTTCCAATTTGTATCGCTTTGATTTCTATCTCCTGTCTTATTGCTTGAGCTAATACTTCTAGCACTATGTGGAAGAGTAGAGGTGAGAATGGACACCCCTGCCTTGTTCCTGATCTCAATGGGAATTCCTTCAGTCTCTCCCATTAAGAATTACTTGGGCTTGAGGTGCTTTATATATAGCCTTTATTATGTTGAGATATGGGTCGTCCATGCCTATTCTCTCCAATGTTTTGATCATGAAGTGATATTGTATTTTGTTAAAGGCCTTTTCTGTATCTATTGAAATGATCATGTGGTTCTTGGTGTTTAAGCTTGTTCATGTGGTGTATTACATTGACAGATTTCCATATGTTGAAACACCCCTGGACTCTAGGGATGAAGCTTACTTGATCAAGTTGGATAATGCTTTTGATGTACTGTTGAATTCAGTTTGCAAGGATTTTGTTCAGGATCTTGGTGTGTATGTACAACAGGGAAATGGACCTATAATTATCCTTTCTTGTGGCATCTCTGCCTGGTTTTGGAATTAGGGTGATACTAGCTTCATAGAAGGAGTTGGGGCTTTCCTTGTTCTCCAATTGTGTGGCACAGTTTGAGAAAAATTGGTTTCAGTTCTTCCATGAAGGTTTGATAGAATTCAGCTGAGAAACCTGGACTCTTCTTTTTGGGGAGGTGTTTGATTACCTCTTCAATCTTGAAGGGTGTGATGGGTTTGTTTAGGAGATTAATCGGCTCTGGGCTTATCTTTAGTAGGTGGTACGTGTCTAGGAATTCATCCATTTCCTCCATATTCTCCTGTTTTGTGTAGTAGAGGTTTTTCAAATAAGTCCTGATATTTCTCCCTATTTCACTCATGTCTGTTGTGATCGCTCCTTTTTCGTTTCGAATTTTGTTAATTTGAAGCATTTATTTATTTATTTGCTTAATCAGATTGGCCCCGGGCTGTATCAATCTTGTTAATTTTTTCAAAGAACCAGCTCTTTGTTTCATCAATTTTCTTAAATGTCCTCTTAGTTTCCAATTATTAATTTCTGCTCTGATCTTCATTATTTCTTTCCATCTAGAGCTTTTTGGGTTGGCTTCTTCTTGCTTTTCCAATGCCTTTAGGTGGATGGTTAGGTTATTGATTTGGGATCTCTCTGTTTTTGTTATGAAGCCATTTAGTGCTATGATTTTTCCCCAAGGACTGCCTTTCATTGTGACCCATAAGTTTTGGTATGATGTGTTCTCATTGTCATTGAATTCTAGAAATTTTGCAATTTCATTTTTTATTCCATACACAACCCATTTATTGTTTAAAAGTGTGTTGTTCAGTTTCCAGGAGCTAGAGGGATTTCTGGCATACTTTTTGTTGTTAATTTCTAGCACTACAGCATTGTGGTCTGATATCATGCAGGAAATTACATCAATTTTCTTGAAAATATGGAGGCAGGCTTTGTGGCCTAATATATGATCTATTTCAGAGAAGGTTCCATAGGCTGCTGAGAACAATGTGTAATCTGTAGATTTTGGGTGGAATGTTCTGTATATGTCTGTTAGATCTAGTTGCTCTATGGTAATGTTGAGCTCTCTTACTTCCATATTAATTTTCTGTTTGGATGATCTATCCATTTTTGATAGTGGAGTATTGAAGTCCCCAACTATGATGGGGCTGGTGGTTATTTCTGTTTTATTGTCAAGTAGGTTTTGTTTTATGAATTGTGGTGCACCTGTGTTTGGTGCATAAAGATTGATGATCATGATATCCTCTTGTTGGATTGTTCCCTTGATAAGTAAGAAGTGGCCTTCTTTGTCTTTTTTTATTACTTTTGGCTTAAAGTCTATTTTATCTGATATTAGTATTGCAACACCTGCCTGTTTCTTATTTCCTTTTGCTTGGAATATCTTTTACCATCCTTTCATCCTGAGAAAGTGTCTATCTTTAGTGGTGAGGTGGGTTTCTTGAAGACAGCATATTGAGGGGTTAATTTTCTGATCCATCCTGTCAGCTTATATCTCTTGATGGGTGAATTAAGGCCATTAATGTTCAGAGTGATAACTGTGAGGTTTGATTTAATCCCTGCCATATTGTGGTGTTTTTTTTTTTTTTTTTTTTTGACTTTGAGAGGTTGTTTTGTTTTGAGTGCGTTCTCTGAGTTTGGTTATTGTGATTTGCTTCTTGGAGATTCTTGAGGTTGGTTATTTGATTCTTCTGTGTGGAGGATTCCCTGGAGTATCCTCTGTAGATTTGGTTTTGTGTTCATAAAGTTATATAGGTGGATTTTATCATGGAAAGTTTTTCTTTTACTGTCTATTAGGAGGAATAATTTTGTTGGGTAGAGTAGTTTGGGTTGGAAGCCATAGGCTCTTAGACTTTGCAGTGTTCCATTCCAGGCTCTTCTGGCTTTGAGTGTTTCCATCGAGAAGTCTGAGGTAATTCTGATGGGGCTACCTTTATATGTAATGTGTTGCTTTTCCCTAGCTGCTTTTAGGACTCAGTCCTCGTTATCAACATGTAAGGTTTTTATGATAATATGTCTTGGAGAGTCTCCTTTGGTCCAGTCTGTTTGGAGTTCTGTTAGTTTCTTGTACTTCGATGGGACTTTCTTTTGAGAGATTGGGAAAGTTCTCTTCAATAATTTTGTTGAATAAGTTCTCGATTCCTTTGGTCTGAATTTCTTCCCCTTCTGGTATCTCCATGATCCTAATGTTGGAAACTTTAAGGCTATCCCACATTTCCCACATGTTCTGTTCACAAAAATTTTTGAACTTATTAAAACTTTTGAATTCACGTGCTATTTCTTCTGTTTTGTCTTCCAGTTCTATCTTCCACATAGCTGACTCTATTCTTGAGAGCTTCTAAGGAGTTTTGGGTTTGTTCAATTTGGTTTGTATTTTCTATACAATTTTATGTATAGTTTGCAACCCTCTATTGAGTTCCTTTTACACATCATTTTCTGATTTTTTTAGCACATCTTGGAATTCCTCCTTGCATTTATTTATGTCATTATTGAGCTTAGCCAGCTGGTTACTGAGATCCTCTCTTTTTTTGCTCCTCTCAGGTCATTTAACTGTTTTTGGAGCCCTTCCTGGCCCTTTTCTATTAGGTCTAATCTTGCAAGGACAGCATTCATACATTTATTGGCCCTTTGTTGACTTTCTGCAAGTTCTGCTATTTTCTTGGCCAGGGTTGCATTCTTATGTCTTCATTTTAGGAATCTGATCCTAATACCTCTACTATGTTTTGGTTAGAGTCATGCATTGTGGGATTGGGTGGTCTTATTGGATTTACTTGCATTTGATTATTCATGTTATTTCTTTTGCGCTGTGGTCTGCCCATCACAGTGTAGGAGTCTTGTTATCTGAAGCTGTAGTTTAGTTTGAGGTGTCTTCAGCGTGGAGGGCGTTGGGGGGTGGGTGGGGCAGGGCATGGAGTGTGGATGGGGCTGCCTGCAGAGGCAGGGGGCTGGGAGCAGGGTGAAGTGCTTTCCCGGTGGGCATGGCTGCCTGCCTAGGCAGAGTGCAGGGGAGAGGGGAGCTGGGGGAGGGGGAGGGTGAAATGTTTTCCAGGTGGGCGTGTCTACCTGCTGAGGCAGAAGGCAGGGGAGCAAAGTGGAGTGGTTTCCTGGGGGGCATGGCTACCTGATGAAGCAGAGGGCAGGGGAGAGGGGAGGAGTGGTCTCCCGTTGGGCTTGGCTACCTGCCGAGGCAGAGGGCCAGGGAAGCTAGGTAAAGTGTTTTCCAGTGGGTGTGGCTACCTGAGGAGGCAGAGGGCTGGGGGAGTGGGGAGGAGTGTTTTCTGGATGGGCATGGCTACCTGCTGAGGCAGAGGGTGGGGGGAGCAGGGAGGAGTGTTTTCTGGGTGGGTGTGGCTACCTGCCAAGGCAGAGTGTGGGGGTAGCGTGGAGGAGTGTTTTCCAGGTGGGCATGGATACCTGCCAAGGCTGAGGGGGGGGGGTCATGGAGGTGGGCGGGTTCCCAGTGGGTAGGGCAGCAAGGGCAGGGAGGGTGGGGGGTTGCTGTGGTGTGGAGGACCAGGTGAATGGGGTTCCCAACCGGGTGGAGAGTCAGGGAAGGGGCGGTGCAGACACCGGGGCTACCTGCTGGGGATGAGGGGGGTTGGGGCTGTGTTGGGATGCAGTGGGGAGTGCTACCCATGGAATTGGGAGTTGTGAGGACTGGAGTTCCCCTAGTGCACAGGAATTGGAGTTTTTATTCCTCAGTGCCCTCCCAGACCCCCATGTGCCCCAAAGACTGCTAAAGATCCCTAAATCACTTGCCTTTGCTGCTGCGCTGGGTGAGGTGTGCTTATACGGATGCATCTTGCTCTGTTGTTTTTATCAGTAACCTCAGAGCATGCAATTTATGCACATAGGAAAAATAATATAGTACACTGAAATTTTAAGGATAGTTCTCAATTATTTGATAGATTGTGAGACATTATTTCTTTCACGTTATTTATAAACAATATTTTATTCAAAACAATCATTATTAACAAAAGCTATGCCATATTAGACAACCATTAGTTATGGCTATGGAATCAAAAATCAAAACACAGTTTGGAATGGTTGACTGCACTTCAAATGAACTCTGGGACCTTGGGTAAGTTACTTAACATCTCTAGACTTCATAAGGTTATTGGTAATGACATTATACATATTCATAAGTGGTCAGTGTAGTCCCACTATCACCTTACTTAGGGCCTGAAATATAGATAGCAAGTAACATAGGATAATATTCTATGATTTATACAACCAAGAGTAAAAATCTGCAAACATTTCTACCAGTACAAGATACATGCACAGAGACACCTGAGAACTTAGATGGAAATATTTCCTAATTTGTTATTTCACCTAGGTCATTTATAACACTAATCTGATACTTCCTTTTTAGATGAGTTTAGCAAATGTTAATTCTATAGGCTAAGCTCGTGTGTTTGCTGTGTCATGATATATCTACCATGTGTCCTATTGCATAGAAGTGGGAGCAGGTGGGATTTTTCACTGATATAAAGACTACAGCTACATCTTCATTACTTTGCCCAACCTCCACTAATGAAATTGTAATAGATTGCAAAAGAATGAGTGCCATTGTGTGTTGGGGATATCTAGTTCTTAAAATATAGCAGATTAAGGCTAATAGTGACCCCTTCCATTATAGATATCCTGAAATGCTGAATAAAATGGACAAATATATACCTGTAAATACAGCTCCTAAAACAGTAAAACCTTGATGTTCTAAAGTAGAAAACTTGTTTCAATGTCACTATATGTCTTGAAGATCTTTCCTTGTCAGTAGCTTTACCTTCTTTCATAGTATAAATGAAGTTCTATAAAATAGCACCAATAAAAAAGCAAACTGTGATGAGAAGCAGGTAAGGGAAAGGTTGTAAACAGGTTCTTCAAGGGTATTAAAGGCTAGTAGCTTCAATTTTAACATATATTTAAACAGAACCATAAGGTCTCCCAAGCAGATAGATAGAATTGAAATCCACTTAAAGCTAGAACTTTCAGATGACTGATTTGTCAGTAAAAGTTAGTTTCCATTCCATTCCTAACCAGGAAGAGAAGACAAGAAAGTGTGCCTCTGCAAATAAATTCTTCTTTTATTTCTATGTGTGTGTGTGTGTGAGAGAGAGAGAGAGAGAGAAAGAGAGAGAGAGAATTGGCACTCTAGGGCTTCCTGCCACTACAATCGAATGCCAGACATGTGCACCCTGTCATGCATATGTACGACCTTGCATGCATGCAATATTGTGTGTCTGACTTAAGTAGGACCTATAGAGTTGAACACGAGTTCTTAGGCTTTGCAGGCAAGTGCTTTAACCACTAAGCCATCTCTCGAGCACACAAGTAAATTATTTATAAGAAAGTAAAACCTGAGCTCGTGCCATATTTCTATTTGGAATATGTTTGCATGTAGAATTATTCATAGTTCACAAAATTAAAGTCCTGCTACTGATAATTATTTTTTAACTTTTTATTGATAACCTCCATTGTATATATATAGACAATGTACCATGATAATCCCTGCCTATAACCCTCCCTTTTCCCCCCTCTCTAATCTTCCTCCAATGAATTTTTTTTCTTTCCAACTAGCCTCTCTGCTGTTTTGATGTCATCATTTTTTCCCTTCTATTATGCAGGTTTTGTGTATGTAGTGTCAGCCACTGTGAGATCATGAATACCATGGCTATTTTATCTCTGAAGACAATATTGTAAGCATTCCTCCCCTTCCTTTGGCTCTTAACATTCTTCCTGCTTACTTCTTGATAGTCCCAAGCCTTGGAGGATGTGACAGAGATATCTTCTTTAGTGCTGAACACTCCACTGTCACTTCTCAGCACTTTGGTAGGTTTTTAGTCACCCCAGTGGCCACCACTATCTGAAAGAGAAGTTTTTCTAACTAAAAGTGAGAGTAACATTAATGTATGGGCATAAACATAAATAGTTAGAGAGTAGTTTGGTGGGTAAAATACATCCATTTAGCCAGACAGCAGAAGGAGTTTTCTGCTAAGGCTTAAAACCAGCCATAGGCTTTTAATTTGGTTTTTAGTATCAGGCAGGAATTTCCTTCTATGGAGTGGGACTTAAGTCCAATCAGAGAGCAGTTGGTATTTCTCATAACAAACACGCCACCATTGTACCAGTTAGTACACTTGGCCTGACTGACCAGCAGTGAAGTTTACAGGTAACACTGTTGTTTAACACTGTTGATGACTTTTCTCCCCATACAGGCTGCATATCTGTTTCCAGCATTCTGAGTGCTAGTCAATAGGGAGGGGGCTTCCAGCTCAGCTCTAGCCTTATTTCTCAGTGACCTGTGTAGCTCAAGCATATGGAATCTCCAGCAATAGGGCCTTAACATCTAATTCTGGTGGACAACCAAGAGCCTTGACAATAGCCTATAATGTTTTGAGGCTATCAGGGGCCTTCCTGACCAACAACTCCCTGGAAGGTACCCCACTTCTGGCACAGAAATTTTCTTGTAACAATCTGTGGGTTCTAGGAACAACATTATCCACCCCAACAAGGTACTTCTGCCCAAACTCTATTTTTGAACACATATATTATTTAGCTAGTGAAAAAGTAGGTTTTCATATGGCTTATTCTCGTATCTTTAATTTTGATCAATCCCTCCTGCCACTCCCTCTTCTCCCCCTTCCCTCCCCCTGACCCACTTAGACCATTTCACCCAGTACTCTGCCCCTCTACTTATATATCTACTATATCCTCTCCTGTTATGAATAATACTGAGATCTGATCAAAGAGCTATTTCATGATCTGCAGGAAATGAACAATCAAACAATGTTTATTAAAGGTAAGGTCACAAACAAAAATCACAGATCTGAGATAGGTATTACTGTGAAAGCCTATAATCCTAATATTTGGAAAGCTGAGTCAGGAGTATTGCAAGTTCATGACAAGCCTGGACTGTCTAGAGAGACTCTGTCTCAAAAACAATCCCCTTCCAAAAAAATACAAATCTTAAAAAAATAAAAGCTAACCAAGTAAGAGTCTTCACTATGAAAAATGATTAAGCTTCCCATTGCTGGTGGGAATATAGTCTAGTACAGTCATTGTAGAAATCAGTGTGTAGGTTCCTGAGATAGCTAAAAATAGATTTACCATATCACCCAGCTAGAACACTCCTAGGCATATATCCTAAAGATTTATCACACTACCTTAGAGATACTTACACATCCATGTTTATTGCCACTCTATTCATAATAGCTAGGAAATGGAACCAGCCTAATGTCCCTCTACTGATGAGTGGATAATGAAGATGTGGTACATTTATACAATGGAATTCTATTCAGCAGTAAAGAAAAATGAAATTTGCAGGGAAATGGATGGACCTGGGAAGGACTGTACTTAGTGAGATAACCCAGGCCCAGAAAGCCAAGCACTCCATAGTCTCTCTCATATGTGGATCCTAGCTACATGTTTGGACTTGTATGTAAGTTGGAATAAAACTCAGTAGTAGAGACTAGTAAGATAGAAGGGGGATAAAATGAAGGGAGAGGGGGGACTTAAGGGGGTGGTATTTTATATATGTAAGTAGAAGAATAGCTTAATGGGGGAAGAAAGACATAAGTGAGGTCAGGGGAAGAGATTGAGTTATGGAAAGTTGGGGAGAGGGTTAATAAAATCTAAGAGGGTATGAATAAGTAATATGGAAACCTACCTTTTTGGACAAATGTGCACCCAAAAGCTATAGATTGTTGCTAGAAAATTTTCAGTGCCAGGGATGAGATACCTTCCAGTGAGTTGTCAGCCAGGGAGGTCCCTGATATCCCCTAAAACATTACAGACCATTGCCAAGGCTCTTGGTTTCCCACCAGGAATAGTTGTTAAGACCCTATTGCTGAAGACTTCCACATGTGTGGGCTGCAAAGTCACTGAGAAATCCTGCTAGATCTGAGATGTAAATCTCCTCTGTGTAGACAAACTGATAGAAAGCTAGAAAAAGCTATGCTGCATGCAGCTCCATAGGAGAGAGAGAAGTCACCAGTATAGATAAACTACAGTGGACACTGCAAGTCTTAAGTTTGGCCAGCCAGGCCAAATGAGCCAATGGGTAAAATAGTGGCATGTCTGAGCTGGGTGTGGTAGCACACGCCTTTAATCCCAGCACTTGGGAGGTAGAGGTAGGAGGATCGCTGTGAGTTTGAGGCCACCCTGAGACTACAGAGTGAAGTCTGAGTCAGCCTGGGCTACAGTGAAACCCTACCTTGAAAAAAAAAATGGTGGCATGTCTGTTATGGGAGAAACCAACCACTCACTAATTGGACTGGAGGCCCACTCCAGAGAAGGGAATAAAAGCCTAATACTGAAAACCTATGACTGGGAATGTCATGAACCCTAAGGTTGTAACACCAGCTGATGTCTGCCTAAATGTATATATTTTGCTCACCAAGCTGTCTGGTAAACACTTCTCTTAATGATCCTGACCATATATTAATGCTACTCTCACTTTTGGTTAGAAAAGCTTCTCTTTTCAGATGGCGATGACTTGGGATGACTCAAAAGGCACCATGGTGCTGAGAAGAAGTGACAGAGGAGCGCTCAGCACTGAAACATCTCTATCACAACTTCCGAGGCTCAGGGTCCATTGCAGAAGAGGTGGCAGGAAGAATTTAAGAGCCAAAAGAGGGGTAGGACTACTCCTTACAATGTATTCTTCCAGACACAAAATGGCCTGTATATCCATGACCTCACAGTTCCTGACACTACCTACAAGACCATCATAATAGGAGGAAAAGATGGTGACATAAAACTAAAAGGCTGAGAGAGAGAGGAGACAGAGAGTGGAGTTGTGAAGGGGAAAGTGGGAGAGTGGAGAGAATTATCATGGTTTATTGTCTGTAAGGATGCAAGTTGTCCATAAAAAAAAAAAAAAAAAAACCACCCTGAATATAGTACAATTAAAACACTTAGAAGATTGTGTGTGTGTGTGTGTGTGTGTGTGTGTGTGTGTGTGTGTAATAGGATAGTTTGTTGGGTGTCTATGTTCATCTTATAAGGAGAACAAGCTGCCTAAAACCTTTAGAATCACTGTGCCAGGGGCCATGGCCCTGCAAAGAGCCCATTGTGAATCAAATTCTAAGAAAGAAGCAGCAAAAACCTTTCTACTACACAAATTCACTGCCAAATTACTAAGATTTATGGAGAGAATGCTGTTGGGTTCATACAATATAACAAAATGATTGACAGGAATATGGCACCCACCAATGTCAAAGATGGATTTTAAATTCTGTAGATTGAAAAGTCTAATATAAGTCATCCTTTGGTATCTCACACATGACATATCTGCTGATGTCTTACAGAAAATGCACATCCTCTCATGCACTTCAGATCATCTCTAGATTACTGATAATATAAGATAAGTCATTCTAAGCAGTTATACCATATACAATAAAATAAAGTCTCAACTTGCTCAGAATTATTAAAAATATTTCCTTTTTATTTATTTGTTTATTTGAGAGAGAGAATGGGCAGGCCAGGGCCTCCAGCCACTGCAAACGAATTCCAGATGCATGTGCCACCCTGTGCATCTGGCTTACGTAGGTCCTGGGGAGTCGGAACATGGTCCTTTGGCTTTGCAGGAAAGTGTCTTAACTGCTAAGCAATTTCTCTAGCCCTTGCTCAGAATTTTTTTAAATTTTTCTTATTGACAACTTCTATACTCCCATACAAAAAACCCATGATATTTTCCTCCCCTCCCCCAGTCCCCTTTAGAATGCCATTCTCCATCATATACCCTCCCTCTCTCCATTAGTCGCTCTTTTAATTTGATGTCATCATCTTTTTCTTCTATTATGAGGGTCTTGCAAAGGTATTGCTAGGCACTGCAAGGTCATGGGTATCAAGGCCAATTTCTGTCTGGACAGTTGCAGGGAGTCGTACCCTTCCTTTGGCTCTTACATTCTTTCCGCCCCCTCTTCCGCAATGGGCCCTGATCCTTGGAGGGTATAACAGAGATGTTTCAGTGCTGGACACTCCTCCATCCCTTCTTCTCAGCACCATGTTGCCTTTTGGGTCATCACAGTGTCATTGCCATCTGAAAAGAGAAGCCTCTCTAACCAGAAGTGAGAGTAGCATTAATATGTAAATATGAACATTAAGTGTAGTGCTTTCAGGGCAGCTTGGTGGGAATAATATATAGATTTAGCCAGACAAGAGCAGGCTTTAAACCCCTAAGGCTTATGACCTCCCCTGCCATAGACTTTTGCTTAGTTTTTTCAGTACCAGACATGTATTCCCTCCCATAGAGAGGGACCTTCAGTCCAATTATGGAGCAGTTGGTTACCCCAAAAGCAGACATGCCACTATTGTACCTGTTCAGCCATTGGGCCTATATGGCCAATCTTGAATTTTCCAGTGTCCACTGTTTTCACTGCTGATGACTTCTGTCTCCCATATTGCTGCAAGCAGTACAGCTTTTTCCAGATTTCAGTTGGCTGGTCTACAGGGAGAAGGTTTTCTGCTCCACACCAGCTTGCTTTCTCAGTGACCTTGCCTCTCAGGCAAGAGATGTCTTCAGCAATAGGGTCTTACTATCTGTTTCTCAAGGGAAACCAAGGATCTTGGCAATAGCTTTTATTGTTTTGGAGGCTACCAGTACCTCCTTGGCCAACAACTCACTGGAATGTATCCCATCCCAGGCACCAAAAATTTTCTAGTAACAGTCTATAGCTGCTGGATGTGCCATTATTCGAAAAAGTAGGTTTACATAAGTCTTATTCAGACTATCTTGAATTTTGATTGACCCTCCCCTTGCCCTTTTTTTATGCATTCTCTTCCCATGGCCTCGCTTAGGCCATTCCCCTCCTTGTAATGTTCTTCTATTTACATATGTGTAATACCATCCACTTAAGTCCTTTCTTCTCCTCCCTTCCTTATAGCCTTTTACCAGCTTACTGGTTTCTGGTACCGATTTTTGGTTCCTATTCACACACAAGTCTATACATTTGTAGCTAGGATTCACATATGAGAGAGAACATGTGACGTTTGGCTTTCTGTTGCTCAGAATTTTTGGTGCACAGTCACTTGAACCCATAGACATAGAACCCACAGATGAGGAGAGGGACATTGTATCTTACTAGTAAGTCACCTTTGTAGGTCATTATACTTTCTTTATTACTGAGTCAACTTTCTACTAGAAGAGACTCTCCAAAACTGGTTTCAGAATTCTTGGTTCTTTATTTCACAACCAGAAGCAATAGAAATTTATAATATAACACAGTTTTAATTGGTAGAATACTAATTGTAGCAATAAAACAAATTTCAGACATAATTCTTCTGAGAAAATCAGCTTCATGCTAAGGTTGCTTTTGTTTCTTTATAGCAGCCTGTGTATTTAGCTGTGGTTGGAGCTAGATATAGTGGAAAGGTATTTTTAAAGACTAAATGGGCATGGTGGCACACACCTTTAATCCTAGCACTCAGGAACCAGAGGTAGGAGAATTGCCATGAGTTCCAGGTCAGCCTGAGCTAGAGTGAGCCACTAGATTGTAAAAATAAATAAACAAAAGAGACTAATGTTAAATTTTGCTTGAAAGTATCTTACATAGCCCATTGTATCCAATTTTCAGTCGTGTGCAATAATTTTTCATTAAATATTTCTGAGGGCTTGCCTCAAAGGCACTTGCCTGCAAAGCCAAAGGACCCAGGTTCAACTCCCCAGGAACTACATAAACCAGATGCACAAGGTGGTCCATGCATCTGGAGTTAATTTACAGTGGCTGAAGGCCCTGACATGCCCATTCTCTGTTTGTCTATCTCTTTCTATCTGTCAAATATAAAAATAAAATAGTTTTTAGTCAGGGATGGTGGCACACACCTTTAATCCCAGCACTTGGGAGGGAGAGGTAGGAGGATCACCATGAGTTTGAGGCTACCCTGAGACTACATAGTGAATTCCAGGTCAGCCTGAGCTAGACTTGTTTTGATTTTCTCCTTTTACTGTAATAAACTTATCAGTGGACTTGAGTTTTATGAGTCCTAGAATCCTTCTAACAAAACATCAGACAAGGAGGCAGGCATGGGGGCTTCAACCTTGAACTAAGGGCTTCAGGTCTCATGAATATTCTTGTTATAAGAAATTTCAACTGTCTGAGCTGGAGAGATGGCTTAGCAGTTAAGGTACTTACGTACAAAGCCAAAGGACCCAGGTTTGACTCCCAGGACCCATGTAAGCCAGATGCATAAGGGGGCACACACATCTGGAGTTCCTTTGCAGTGGCTGGAGGCCCTGGCACACCCATTCTCTCTCTTTTTCTCTCTCTCTCTACCTGCCTATTTCTGTATCTCTCTCTCAAATAAATAAAAAATTGAATTGAATTAAAAACACAAATTTCAACTGTCACTTCAGGCTACAAAAAATATTCTTTTCATTATCACCTGCATCATTAGTTTACATAAACCTAGTGTAGGCAAAGCATATGTATCAATTACTTTTTCATTGCTGGAACAAAATATCTAACGAGAAGCAGCATATGGAAGGAAAGGTTTTATTTTGCCTTACAGTTCCATACTCCATCATGGCAGGAAAAACATGGCAGGCACAGGTAGCTGGCAGCATACCATCACATCAGTGGGGAAGACATATATAGAGACAGAACAGCAAGCAGGGATAAGCTATAACACTTCAAGGCTCACCCCTAGTGATACACTTCCTACAGCAAGGTTCCACCTCTTAAAGGTTCCTTAACCTTCCCAAACAGTGCCACTTGGCTGGGGACCAAGTATTCAACATGAGTCTATGGGAGACTACATTTTAGAAACTGTGTGTGTGTGTGTGTGTGTGTGTGTGTGTGTGTGTGTGTGTGTAACATGAAATACCCAGATGTGTAGACATTTTATTCCTGTCATTAGACAGAAAACCTAAACCACCCTAAAAATCACCAGGAAGGCAACTGGGACCAAATATAACAAAATGCTGAAAATTATGGTTTCTAATATGAAAGCAGGTCTTAGAAGAGAACATCTTGTCTATATGAACATCAATTTCTACTTTATGAAGCAATATTTGCAAGTCAGAAGACAGAGGATTTCTTTATATCATCTTTGCAGTCATGATCCTATGAAAAATGGTCCTTTATATATTGAGGACAATTACTTATTTCCAGGAGCACTGTTTTGAAGGAAGGAGGAAGAATGCCACTACATGTATTTGTTTTCTAATATGTAACATCTACCTTGCCCCACCCAGGGTAAGACAGTGTCACACTGATGTTTCCCCCCACATCAATCATCACACAGATGCTGGAGTTACTGAAGGGCAACCCTGCTGCAGAAAGTTGAGCAAATGTTCCTTAGCCTTTCTTCTAACATCATCACCAGTGATTTCACACAGTACAAACCCAGTAATTCTATACTACCTTAATGCTATATCATTTATATATGTTGCCAGCTATGTTTTAAAGTCAAAATTACATCTTTGAGGAAGACTATTCTAGAAATTGTGCTATGTTAATTTTTAAAAATAGTTTACAAATTCCTGTAAAAGGTATACTGTATTAAAAATAGTAGTGGTTCTTTTAGGTCTTTAAAAACAACCAATGATGAGTAATCATGGAAATGCAGGCCTGTGGCTGCACAGTCAATAGAATAATTTGGTTTTACCATGCAGGATTTCATCTCTCTGATTTTGAAGTGGGTAGGAACTTAACTTGTTGGGACCTCACATCTGTAGGTAGTTCTGAGATGGAGTAAGGCAGTCAAGTATCTCTTTTAGACAGTTAGAGTGACCCCTAAAAGTAAAAAGGCAGGACATCTGTACTTGCTAGAATTCTTATCTCTTACCTAGATCTGTTTTTCCACAAACAACCTGGGCCCCTCCTAGGAGGGAGGTGTTTCTTAGGATTTATATACTGTGGTTGGCCAAGTTCAGCCCCCAGAACTTAGTTTCAGGGCTAGCCTCTTCCTGAGATAGCCCCTAGCCCTAACCAACCATCTGTCCCTCTAGTTCACCTGAGCCAGAAGATATAAGGCCCACCACCATAAGGTTATAAATATATTTGTGAGGCAATGGCACCCTTCTTGATTCTGACCACTTGGGAACCTTCAGCTGCTGGTGAGTTTCCCCTTAGCATGGTCCAGCCCAGGCCAGCCAAGGAGAGAGCCCTCTAACCCTCCACATGGGCTTTTTATCCCCTCAGTGCTTCACATTGCAGGAAATCCTTGAACTTTCTTTTCTCTCTTTTCTTTCCATGGTTTTCTTAGATCTATCATGTGGGATCTCTAGCCACATGAGTACCTTTCCTTAGCTCTGTACTTCATTAAGTATAATAATTTAATAATTATCCTTCTCAGCCTTATTTTATTCAATTCTCACTAAAATTAGACACAAAGGCTGGAGAGATGGCTTAGTGGTTAAGGTGCTTGCCTGTGAAGCCTAAGGACCCATGGTTGACTCTCCAAGTCCCATGTAAGCCAGACACATAATGTGACACAAGCATACAAGTTGCACATACACATAAAGTGGTGCACATGCCTGGAGTTTGATTGCAGTGGCTGGAGGCCCTGGTGCAATCTTCTCTCTTTCTCCCTCTCTCACATTATTAAAAAAAAAAAAAAGCCAGTCTTTTGGAATTGCCTCAAAAATAAATAAAGAAATAAGATAGTAGCCACACCAAAGCAGCCTAAGAAGGGAAATAAGCAGAAAATAGCAAAATACACTCTTCTACCAAAAAGTGAAGCTGTATAAGTTATTATCAACCACAGCAAAGAAGTAAGGAAGACTCATATCTTCTAGAAAGGAGAAAACCAGCCAGAATCCCCTGAGGAACCAGTGGCCCAGATCTGCAGGAGAAGAAACCAGGTGAAGGGATTTTCCAATCACACTAGCTTCCTTGCAAAATCCAGAAACTGAAGGGGAAGACAGCAGGGACCAGTTGAGTAGCAGCTAAAGGAGAACAAAAACATGACCAGCTGAGCAGCTCCAGTACAACTCCAGGTACCTTGCAAAGCCTCCCATCCCCCAACCACCAGTGCCACCAATCAGAACACCAGATCTACTGACCAAGCAGCCACATTATAACCAAGAGTCCACATTTATAACCAGGAGGAATCAAAGTAGGCTCTCAGCATTAGTGAGATTGGAAGCCAGCCCAAAAGGTAACAGAGCCTACTTACACAAAGCCAGATACCTAGGCCTGCGCTGGAAGTGCTAATCTCTTTCCATGTCAGGAAATATTATGTATTACATTTGAATTATATATTCTTGGTTGGCTCTTCCATTCTCAAATAAGCTGTATTTTGGTGCTGACTAACGTTGCCTTTGACATTTCCTGATTTTCAGGACCTTTGCCTTTTTCTCTGTCATTATTGGGGGCAGGGGCTGACTGGCCACAGGCTGACTTGGGACCCATTTCAGACCATAAATCTCAAACTCCTAGTTGAAAGGATTAAGGATGTGTGGCAACACACACCCTTAGGGACTTTGGTTTTATTAGACTATCTGTTTGTTTTAATCTCCACATTTGCATAAATACTCTGTGTTGGTTTTGATTGAATGTGTATATTGTTCAGTTGAATTTTAGAATTTGTCAGTAAATTGCTCCACCCAGCGTACTAAAATACTTGAATAGCAGGGCAAACTGAGCACCTAGGGCCACTTCTGCTGTTTTTCTTGGAGTATACACCTGGCACCTTAAACTCCTACACTGAAGATATATAAAGTCAGATTTACACAGCTAAGAAAATTGCAGATAATTAGAAAACCCAGGCATCAAGTTAACTCAGATGCAAAAATTTCTACATTATAGCCAGCGCACGCCTTTAATCCCAGCACTTGGGAGGCAGAGGAAGGAGGATTGCTGTGAGTTTGAAGCCACCCTGAGACTACATAGTGAATTCCAGGTCAGCCTGGGCCAGAGTGAGACCCTACCTTGGAAAAACAAAAACAAACAAACAAAAAAATTCTACATTATAATACAAGAAACACAAAAAATCAATATAACCCCACCAATAATTATACATCCATCAGAAATGACCTCCAGTGAGATTGCTTTAGATGAAATGCCTGACAAGGCTTTAAAAATAAATGATTATTCAAATAAATCAAAGAAAAATCAAAGGAATCAAAGAAGAAACAAACTCCTAAAGGAATCCCAAGAAAACACAGGAAATCAACTTAATGAAATAAGGTCAATACAAGACATGAGTAAGGAAATAGAAATAATTTTTAAAAATACCAATCAGAAATACTAGAAATGAAAAACAGTAAGTCAAATAGAAAACTCTGTAGAAAGTCTCACCAGTAGGATGGATCAAGGAGAGGACAGAATAAACTAGAAGACCAGGTGGCAGTCCAACAAAGAAAAAGACAAACTATAAGAAGGCATGAATAGGAATTTCAAGACATTTGGGACACTATGAAGAGCTCAAATATAAGAATTCAGGGTATAGTAGAAGAATTTACAAATACATAGCAGGTATTTTCAACAAAATCATAGAAGAAAACTTCTCCCACATAGGGAAAGTGATGCCGATACAGAAATAGAAAGCCTTTAGAATGCCAAACAGAGAAAATCAGGAAAGAACCTCTCACTTTCATATTATTTAAACTACAAAACACACAAACACAAGAAAATATTTTGAAAGCAGTTATAAAAATCAAATCACATACAATGGCACGCCCATCAGGATAATAGCAGATTACTCAACACAAACTTTAACAGCCAAAAGGGTTTGGAATGACTCCAAGTTCTGAAAGATAACAACTGTCAGCAAAGATTTCTTTATTCTGCAAAGCTATCCATCCAAATAGATGGAGAAATAAGGACATTCCACAACAAAAACAGGCTAAAGGAATATATGAACACTATGCTAGCTACACAGAAAATACTTGAAAGGCTCCTCCATTCTGAAGAGAAAGAAAAGCACACACATAAGGAACCTGGAAAAAATAAACCATACTCAAAAATAAATTTTAAAGATTAGGCACGAGGGCTGGAGAGATGGCTTAGCAGTTAAGGCGCATGCCTGTGAGCCTAAGGATCCCAGTTCGATTCTCCAGGTCCCATATAAGCCAGATGCACATGGCGGTGCATGCATCTGGAGTTCGTTTGCAGTGGCTAGAGGCCCTGGTGTGCCCATTCTCACTCTCTCTCTCTCCCTCTCTCTGTCTCTAATAAATAAGTAAATAAAAATAAAAATAAAATCTTTTAAAAAGTTAGGCATGAACCTAGAGTTTAGGGTTCAAGGATTTTCCTGAACCCCTAACACCCTGTTACAGTTCTGCCTACCAGCTCTGTATAAGCTAACCCAGTCAACTTAAAACTGTAGGGGAGATGAAGAAACCCCAAGTGGGTTCTTTATAGAATAAGATTCTGTTGCAAGAGGCTCACTTCCTTTGTGTTACAGAGGAATTCTGGAGGGCAGGAGGGGGACTGTGACCCACCCACCCTGAGAAGGGGGTACAGTTAGGGTGACTATATCCACGAAGGTTAAAAAGGCAGGAAAATTTGCACTTGCTAGAAATCAAAGATAATCTGACTTATCTCTTGCCTAGTTCCCTAGACCTGTTTTTCCACAAACAACCAGAACCCCTCCTGGGAGGGAGGTCTTTAATAGGATTTAAATATTGTGGTTGATCAAGTTCAACCCCCAGAATTTGGTGTCAGGGCTAGCTTCTTTCTGAGGCAGCCCCTGGCCCTAACCACCCAGCTGTCCCTCTGGCTCACCTTAACCACTATAAGGTTATAAATATCTCTGCAAGGGGAGGGCAGGCTCCCAGACCATTTTGGAACTTCTAGCTGTGGGTGAGTTTTTCCCTCAGCTGGGTCTGGGCTGGCTCAACCTGGGTCTAGCCCCAAGCCCAGCCAGAAGGGCCAGCTTACTCTTTACATAGGTTTATCCCCTCCAGCTCCCCCACATGGCAAGAGATCCCTGAACTTTCTTTTCTCTCTTTTCTTTCCATGTTTTTTTCCAGGTCCTCCATGTGGGATCTCTAGCCATGTGGGTGCCTTTGCTTGGCTCTGTACTTCCCTCGGTAAATATAACAATTTAATAATTATGCTTTTCAGTCTTCTTTTTATTCAATTATTTGATTAAAATTAGAAATGAACATGGGGTTTGGGGTTCAAGGACTTTCCTGGACCCCTAGCTCCCCATTACAGCTGGCAATTCTGGTGGGACAATCTTGAGAAGGATGTCAGGGGAAAATGATGGCATAAGCAGAGGGAAACTCCATGATGGCAGGGAAACAGTGGCATCTGCAGAGGGTGGACATCACCTCCTTGCCAACATTGGATGGATAACAACAATAGGAGAGTGTGCCAAACACTGGCAAGGGAAAACTGGCTATAATACCTGCTCCCAACAATACACTGCCTCCAGAAGGCCTTAATTCCCATATCTCTATCAGCTGGGAACCTAGCATTCAGAACACCTTAGTTTATGGGGGACACCTGAATCAAGTCACCACCCTCCCTAGAAATCCGTAAGAAGGAAAACCCTGAAGGCAACCAGTTTGCTGTTTGTGAAGGGAGCAAACTGATGCCATTGACAGGCTTCAGTAAGGTGCTGCCCTAACTAGGCCTGTTTCAATTTCCCAGAGGGGTGGGTTCTGGGGCTGAGTCAGTTCCTAGAGACATGTCCAAACATGCCCAGACATGTCCCTTTCACCCCAACCAATCAAAGAGGTACAAATGTAACTGCTGCTTGCTTAGCCAATCATGTTAAAGATTACCTAACCAGCCTGGAATTCCCCCTAACTGTTTAAAAGGGACCTGTGTGCTTATCTGGGGGTTTGCCATTTTGTACGAATGGTTGACCCCTGCATGCTGGCTGATTCTGCAGAATAAACGTGCTTTGCTTTTACATACTATTTGACTCTGGGGTCTTTCTTCAGCAATTTTCGGACCTTTACATGTGCTCACTTCTTACTAACTTCTTACTTTTATTCTTTCTCACCAGTATTTTCTTCCAAGACTATCTTCCTGCACTCCATCCAATATACTTTCAGGTTCCTTTAGAATAGTTCCCCTCTCTGGGAGAAACTCTGTAACTGCCATACTTCTATACCTTGCAGCTGGAAGTAGTTCAAGATCTGAAGTCACTGTTCCCTGTCCTCTAACAGCAGTTAGATTGTCTTCAAATGAGAGAGAGGAATGGGGGTGGGGGGGGCGGTACAGTTAGGGTGACTGGAGCCCTGAAGGTTAAAAAGGCAGGAAAGTTTGCCCTTGCTAGAAATCAAAGCTGATCTGACTTTTTATCCCTTGTCTAATTCCCTAGACCTGTTTTTCCACAAACAACCAAAATCCCTCCCAGGAGGGAGGTCTTTCATAGGATTTAAACACTGTGGTTGATCAAGTTCAGTCCCTGGAACTTGGCAGCAGTCCTAACCTCTTCCTAAAATTGCCCCAGCTCTAACCAACCAGCTGTCCCTCTGGTCCACTTGAGCTGGAAGACAGCCCACCACTATAAGGTTATAAATATATTTCCAATGGGAAGGCAGGCTCTCTGATCACTTGGGAAATTCCAGCTGTTGGTGAGCTTTTCCCTTGGCTAGGCCAGGGCTGCCCCAGCCCTAGGCCCAGGCCCAGCTGAGAGAGCCCCCAGGCCCTTATAATAGGATTTAAATATTGTGGTTGATCAAGTTCAACCCCAGAATTTGGTGTCAGGGCTAGCTTCTTTCTGAGGCAGCCCCTGGCCCTAACCACCCAGCTGTCCCTCTGGCTCACCTTAACCACTATAAGGTTATAAATATCTCTGCAAGGGGGAGGGCAGGCTCCCAGACCATTTTGGAACTTCTAGCTGTGGGTGAGTTTTTCCCTCAGCTGGGTCTGGGCTGGCTCAACCTGGGTCTAGCCCCAAGCCCAGCCAGAAGGGCCAGCTTACTCTTTACATAGGTTTATCCTCCAGCTCCCCCACATGGCAAGAGATCCCTGAACTTTCTTTTTTCTCTCTTTTCTTTCCATGTTTTTTTCCAGGTCCTCCATGTGGGATCTCTAGCCATGTGGGTGCCTTTGCTTGGCTCTGTACTTCCCTCGGTAAATATAACAATTTAATAATTATGCTTTTCAGTCTTCTTTTATTCAATTATTTGATTAAAATTAGAAATGAACATGGGGTTTGGGGTTCAAGGACTTTCCTGGACCCCTAGCTCCCCATTACAGCTGGCAATTCTGGTGGGACAATCTTGAGAAGGATGTCAGGGGGAAAATGATGGCATAAGCAGAGGGAAACTCCATGATGGCAGGGAAACAGTGGCATCTGCAGAGGGTGGACATCACCTCCTTGCCAACATTGGATGGATAACAACAATAGGAGAGTGTGCCAAACACTGGCAAGGGAAAACTGGCTATAATACCTGCTCCCAACAATACACTGCCTCCAGAAGGCCTTAATTCCCATATCTCTATCAGCTGGGAACCTAGCATTCAGAACACCTTAGTTTATGGGGGACACCTGAATCAAGTCACCACCCTCCCTAGAAATCCGTAAGAAGGAAAACCCTGAAGGCAACCAGTTTGCTGTTTGTGAAGGGAGCAAACTGATGCCATTGACAGGCTTCAGTAAGGTGCTGCCCTAACTAGGCCTGTTTCAATTTCCCAGAGGGGTGGGTTCTGGGGGCTGAGTCAGTTCCTAGAGACATGTCCAAACATGCCCAGACATGTCCCTTTCACCCCAACCAATCAAAGAGGTACAAATGTAACTGCTGCTTGCTTAGCCAATCATGTTAAAGATTACCTAACCAGCCTGGAATTCCCCCTAACTGTTTAAAAGGGACCTGTGTGCTTATCTGGGGGTTTGCCATTTTGTACGAATGGTTGACCCCTGCATGCTGGCTGATTCTGCAGAATAAACGTGCTTTGCTTTTACATACTATTTGACTCTGGGGTCTTTCTTCAGCAATTTTCGGACCTTTACATGTGCTCACTTCTTACTAACTTCTTACTTTTATTCTTTCTCACCAGTATTTTCTTCCAAGACTATCTTCCTGCACTCCATCCAATATACTTTCAGGTTCCTTTAGAATAGTTCCCCTCTCTGGGAGAAACTCTGTAACTGCCATACTTCTATACCTTGCAGCTGGAAGTAGTTCAAGATCTGAAGTCACTGTTCCCTGTCCTCTAACAGCAGTTAGATTGTCTTCAAATGAGAGAGAGGAATGGGGGTGGGGGGGGCGGTACAGTTAGGGTGACTGGAGCCCTGAAGGTTAAAAAGGCAGGAAAGTTTGCCCTTGCTAGAAATCAAAGCTGATCTGACTTTTTATCCCTTGTCTAATTCCCTAGACCTGTTTTTCCACAAACAACCAAAATCCCTCCCAGGAGGGAGGTCTTTCATAGGATTTAAACACTGTGGTTGATCAAGTTCAGTCCCTGGAACTTGGCAGCAGTCCTAACCTCTTCCTAAAATTGCCCCAGCTCTAACCAACCAGCTGTCCCTCTGGTCCACTTGAGCTGGAAGACAGCCCACCACTATAAGGTTATAAATATATTTCCAATGGGAAGGCAGGCTCTCTGATCACTTGGGAAATTCCAGCTGTTGGTGAGCTTTTCCCTTGGCTAGGCCAGGGCTGCCCCAGCCTAGGCCCAGGCCCAGCTGAGAGAGCCCCCAGGCCCTTACTCTCCACAAGGGTTCTTTATCCCCTCCAGCTCCCTACATGGCAGAAGCTCCTTGAACTTTCTTTTCTCTTTTCTCTTTACATGTTTTTTCTAGGCCCTCCATGTGGGATCTCTAGCCAAGTTGGTGCCTTTCCTTGCCTCTGCACTTCCCTCAATAAATATAATTAATAATTATTCTTGTCACTCTTTTTTACTCAATTTTTTTATTAAAATTAGAACCCAACCTAGGGTTTGGGGTTCAGGGACTTTTCTGGACCCCTAGCATTCTGTTGCAACGCCCCCCCCCCAAAAAAAAAAAGCCAGGACAGGGTTCCTGACATTCTCAGGAACTTTCTGGAAGTCTTGAGAGGGGAAACACAGTCCCCAGAGGGACAGTGGGGGTGGTTCTCTTTAGTTAGAACCAGGGCTGCCTGCCAAAGGCACTGTTGTCATTGTTAGCAAATGTGACTCCACCCAAGGCAGGATTTTCAAAGATTCTTCAGATGAATAGGAATTTCTGGCTGGCCTATCCTTGTTTTCTGAAGTGTGTTATGACAGGCATTTGATCTGCACCTCCTTTGTAATTCAGGAAAAATTCCTCAGACCCTAGAGGGTGACCTTTAACAGAAAGCATCCAACAGACATGTTCTTTCCAAGCAGCTCCATGGTCTGAGGGGCTGGTAAATGTTTTCACGCATGTGTCTGTATTCTAGGTTGTACAAAAAGGAAGAAGCAGCATATCACTGGGGGCAGGCTGAGATCAGGAAGGGACATGGCTCAGTAGAGTTCCCAGGAAGTACAAGGGGACTCTGTAGGTCATGGGAAAGGCAGGCCTGGCCTGATTCAATAGTCCCCACAGCTGTTTTCAGCAGGCACATCTGGGCATGGCATCTGCTCTGGCACAGGCTTTGGGGGAATATCTTTACTTTTATGTGTCTAGTCTTGGGTTCTGTTTGGCTGTGGGGAAGTGCCATACCCTTGCCCTACCTTCTTCATCCCAGAGGAACATCAGCAGCCTGGAGATTTCAAGTGGGGAGGCTGGGTGCCTGTAGGCATACACCTTCTGTCACAGTTGTCCACATCTTCTAGGAAATTTCAGACATGCCAATGATGGGCAAGGGTGGAGGCAGCCACAGTAGCATCTTCCAGGATATCAGTGCCAGGAACATAGTGGCTTTGCCATGAAGCTAATCTCATAGTGTGGG
This sequence comes from Orientallactaga sibirica, assembly GCA_036365145.1. Classification (NCBI taxonomy): domain Eukaryota; kingdom Metazoa; phylum Chordata; class Mammalia; order Rodentia; family Dipodidae; genus Orientallactaga; species Orientallactaga sibirica. Next base: position 331,772 of record JAEOAD010000060.1, read on the forward strand.
TGGGCACAGGAGTGTTACCAAGCATGCTACTGTTTGGCGAGCAGCTGCACAGCCATGGAAGAGCTGGATCTATGGATGCAGGAAAGCAGCTTTCTAAGTCTCCACTCTGTCACTTCCTAAGGGTGAAACTTGCAAATTTTATCTGATCTGTTGTGGTCATCACCATTCCTCTGCTACATGATGATAAATAATGAGAATAGCTAACATAGCTTATGGTCCTCATAAGGAATAAATGAGATAATGCATGTTAGAGTGCTTTATAAACAATAGGTAAAGTGTATAGGATGGGGCTGTGTCATCTAGAGTCCTCACCTCCCCTTCAAAGTAGTTTGCAATTATTATACCTATTAAAATGGGGTAATGGGAAAGTGGAACACAGAGAGATTAAGAAACTTGCCTATCAACCAGCAAATAAACAGTGAATCTGGCATTCAACATTCCCACCACCTTCATTACTAGAAATAGCACATAATGTAGGGAATTTCACTATCTATATTCACACTTGAGGCTTCCTTCCTCTTTAACATAGTATTTGGTTTATGAAGTTTCTTCTTTTTTACTCTCACACTGTGGCAGTTTGAAAACATAGCCACAACCTTTTGTTGCTTGATTTTTGGTTTTTCAAGGTAGGGTCTCACTCTTGCCCAGGCTGACCTGGCATTCACTATGTAGTCCCAGGCTAGCCTCAAATTCACAGTGATCCTCCTACCTGTGCTTCCCAAGTACTGGGATTAAAGGCATGTGCTACCATGCCTGGCAGAACTTTCCAACAAGACTGTTGAAAGATGGCATCTGTGACCCATCCCCTTGAATTTGGAAAGGCTTGTGACTGCTTATACCAATAGAGTAAGGCACTGGTGATAATGTGAGTCTTCCATGGTTCAGTCATAAAGACCATTGTGTACTCATTCACCATATAGTCTCACAAACCATAAAGGAAATTTATTCCTCTGAGGTTGCTGTGGTAGAAAGGGCCACATGAAGGCATCTCACTCAGCAATCAGCCTTCTGATCTTGCCCATTGGGGTGTCAGGCACATGAGTGAAAGGGCAACTTAGAAGTGACCCCTGTAGCCCATTGCTCCAGCCCTAGCCATCTCATCATCCCATCTCTCAAGTAAGGCCTTGGATAAGAATCAGAGATGCACCATACTCGATGTATAATAAAATGGATGTTTTTTGCCACTGTGTTTGTGTTTTATTGGACTACAATAGATACTTGGTGCACTATCACAGCTTCTCTCCAGCCAGCTATTTTTCCAGCATATTGCTTTCTTTGTTACACCCAGAGCTACCCACTTCAAAACATGCTGGGTATGTTTCCATTCTTACTTGTTTGTTTGGATTTTTGTTGTTGTTGTTTTAGGGTCTCTCTTTATCCCAGGCTGACCTGGAATTCATCATATAGTCTCAGGCTGGTCTTGAACTCACAGTGACACTCCCCCCCACCCCCAGTGCTGGGATTAAGATGTGTACTACAATGCCTGGCTCATTCATTCTTCATGCTCTTCTGTTGCCAAGGCTGCCCACACTTCCATGCCTCCTCATGTCTGTGACATTTTATACTGCCACCTTCTTTGAAGCTTCTTCTCCAACAACAAGTAGAACAAATGCCCTTTCATGTGCATCTTAGTGTCTGCCAGTTTCTGTACCTGTCCCTTTTTCAGCAATTGTTGTCTCTATAGTCCATATGGTCAGAGCTTGCTAGATAGCCTACAAGTACTGCTAGGATCCCCACAGATGCTGCCCTCAATCAGTGATTGTTACACTAAGAAATTTCTCTTCTTTTTTAAAAATTATTTATTTGCAAGTAGAGAGAGAAAGAAGAGAGACAGAGAGAATGGGTGCACTAGGGCCTCTAGCCACTACAAACAAACTCTAGACATATGCACCACCTTGTAACATTTGGCTTTTTGTGGGTACTGGGAAACTGAACCTGGGTCTTTTGGCTTTGCTGGCAAGGGCCTTAACCACTAAGCCTTCTTTCCAGCCCAAATTTCTCTTCTTAAAAGCCAGTCAATGGCGCCCCTCCAATGAAAACAGAATGCCTTAGCATATTGTCAGTGACCTATACCTGTGTCTTTGAGCCCAGGAAAGCCTGAATAATGGCCAAACAGGGAAGTGACTCAATAAATCAGGTGAGTTAGCACCTTGACCAGTTCTATGTTGCTTCTGACCCTCATTCTTCCTGTATCTAACCATTTATTCTCCAGCATGGCACCATCTTCAGCTAATGAATTCTACTCACAAATGCACCTTCCTAATTATGTATTTCTCTTTGATAAATCTATTCTTCCATTCCTCTATCATCAAGTTTCTGCACCAAGTCTCAGGAATGTCCATGAGGTCATATTTCTTCTGAATATGAAAGTAGCAAGTTTGCTTTCCTTTTTACAATTCATTGCCTAAGCAATAGCAGACACCTAAAACCAGCACTATCATTTCTTACTTCTTTTCTGATTATCTTGACCTGCATTTTACTGTATAGCATGGCTTCCTGAAGTGCTCTTATACACCATACTGTCCATAGTAACTGGCATTTCAGTTCTAGATGAGCAGTTCATTTTTTGTTCAATATTGTAGTTCTTATAGATAGAATACTAAGATGCTGAAAATGGAAGTCTTTTTTCTCTTATTCTTCTATGCAGTATGTCAAGCAGCTGAATGCCAAGCACCTTTTAAACAAGATAGTTTAAGTAACTAAATTTGAATGGTCTGATTGAGAAATTGCATATCAAAAATTATCTGGCTATCCATAGATCCATTAGTCATTAATGTCATCTTAAAGTGAAAGGAAAAGCTAACTCAGAGGCCAAAAAGGAGCATACATAGTTTAAGTAAAGGTAAAACTATGCTCAGAAAATCAGTAAATTTCTATAGTAACAGGATAAGTTGACCCCAGTTAAACAAGCTTAATTAGGCTGAGGGTGTGTCTCAGAGATAGAACACTTCTCTTTTATGGTGCACACCTTGGGTACAATACTCAGCAATAATAATAAACAATAGAGGACTGTTATACACACTGTTTAAACTTTTTACTGACAACCTCCTTACATATTCACAATGTACCCTTATCATCATCCTCTCACACCACCCTCTTTTGTCGCCCCCTCACCATCCTCCCTCCACTGAATCCTTGCTTCTTTCCACTACTTGTTCTATTTTGATGTCCTCTTTTTGCCCTCATATTATGCACGTCTTGTACAGGTAACAACAGCTGTTGTGAGGTCATAAATGCAACTATCACTTTGTTTCTTGAAGATAGCATTCTAAAGCAGTCCTCTCTGGCCTTTGGCTCTTATATTCTTTCCACCATCTCCTCAGCAATGGTCCCTGACTTTGGATATCAGAATATCTCTAGACTGTTGGGAAGAAACTGAATCAGAACTGTGCAGTGTTTAGCAAAGTGGGAACATTAAGAAGGACCAACAAGGAATGGCCAGCATTTGCAACTAGACTTCTGAAAGCCCACCCAGAGGTATGACCAGCATCTAACAACCTGTGAAAAACCACCCACTAACAGGATCTGTACTCACAAAGTACTGCTCAGAGGTGTGACAGGCACTTGGGAGCTAGAGACTGGAACCAGCAAGCAGGTAAGACTGCATCCAAACCCTATATCCCTATCTAACTCTCTTTCTCTTTCACATTTATTAATTCTTTATTTAATATCCAGTGTCAATTTAGCAGGCCACTTCTCTTGCTGTTTTCATGTTCTCTTCTCCTTCTTTTCTTGTCTTTTTGTTTCTTCTTTCCTCTTAATGTAGTAGTGGTAGAAATATGCCAAAAAACTTGCACAATGGAAAGCCACCAAGATAAGATAAGAATGTGGAGAGATGACTAAAGAGGCTGCCCCTACCCCAGCTATTTATTGTCCTCACTCCCCTTTGTGGTTTACTATCTACTTTTACTATCATATACACACCATCACAATTTTTGTTTGCCAAACACTGCTTGCTACATTTTAAAAAATCTTTTGTAACCTGGTCACTCAACTTTCACATATGCACTATTGTAATCCATGCTTGCTTACATTATAAAGTGCCTAACAAACTTGACTTTGAGGCTGACGCCATTACAGAGAGATCCCTATGTCAGACTATCAGCATAAATAAACCTTGTCTCCTTCACCTGACTCTGCTGCTGGTCTCTTGACACCTAGAAATTCCCAACACTCCTCTTCTCTTCTCTTCTCCTCTCCTCCCTCCTCCCTCCTCCCTCTTCCCTCCTCCCTCCTCCCTCTCCTCCTCTTCCTCCTCCTTCTCCTCCTCCTCCTTCTCCTTCTTCTTCTCTCTCTCTCTCCAGTTTTTGTTTTCATTTTGACAGGCTTTCTTAAAGAACACAGGCAAGCGTGGTTTGCAAGGTTTTCATGGCCCAGCCTCCTAAAAGTGGGAATGTTTTAGGTTATTTGATTACATTTCTTTATTTCTATATTTTCATCCTCTTTTAGCCCCAAATACCACATCTGCCCCACCTCTGTCCCTACTGTTCCCCCTTCTAGTTATTCCCTCTACTTTTATTTATCAATCAAATGCTAATCATTAGTTTTCTTCTGTTTATTTGTTTCCTTTCCACTCATATAGCATTTATATTAGAGTACATGGTTTTGTCAATGTGCCTTTACTTGCTAAAATGATTGGTATTACAGGGACTGTAATGGGGTGTTAGGGGCTTAGTAAAGTTCTTGAACCCTAAACTCTAGGTTTGTTTTTAATTTTAATCAAAGAATTGAATTAAAAAGAAGACTGAGAAGGATTACTATTAAATTATTATATTTATTGGGGGAAGTACAGTGCCAAGGAAAGGCACCAACGTGGCTAGAGCTCCCACATAAGGGCCTGGGGAAAAAAAAGCATGGAAAGAAAAGAGGAAAAAGTTCAAGGAGCTCCTGCCATATCGGGAGCTGGAGGGACTAAAGGAGCCCATGTGGAGAGTAAAGGGTAGGAGACCCTCCCAGCTCAGCCTGGTCATAGGTCCAGGCCAAGCCAGCCCAGAGGTGAGGGACAAACTCACCCACAGCTAGAAGTTCCCAAGTGGTCAGAGAGCCTGTCCTCCCCTTGCAAATGTATTTATAACCTTATAGTGGCAGGCTGTCTTCTAGTTGAAGTGAATCAGGGAGACAGTTGGTTAGGGCTAGGGGCTGTCTCAGGAAGAAGCTATCCTGATATCAAGTTTCAAGGGGCTGAACTTGATCAACCACCGTGTTTCCTATGAAAGACCTCCCTCCCAGGAGGGATCTTGGTTGTTTGTGGAAAAATAGGTCTAGGTAACTAAGTGAGAGATAAGAAGTCAGATCATCTTTGATTTCTAGCAAGTGCAAATTTTCCTGTCTTTTTTACCTTCGTAGGTCCAGTCACTCTAACTGTACCCCCCTCTCAGGATGATGGTTTTGATTTTACTTTTACTCTATTTCCATTGAACCTACCCTATGGTAGTAATTCATAGTGATAGCAAGATGCACTCTTCAAGGAGAACTGGAGATTGAGCCTCATGCCTCCAACACAAGTCTAGCAGAGGCAAATAACCCTATCCTATCCTTTTTGAAAACTGGAAACTTTTCCACTGAAAAAATAATCCAACTAATTACCCATCCCCAGATGTGTAAGTCCTGGCATAAAACCTCATAAACCACGAAAATCAAAGGCAGTATGGCTCCTCAAAAAATTACTATCCCCACAGTAATGGCCTCCAATGATAATGAATTAGATGAGATCCCAAAGAATTTAAGGCAAAGTCAAGAAACCTTAAGACCTGTACTGGAAGTGCTAATCTCTTTCAGGCTCAGGGCATGTTATGAGTTACATATTCTTGGTTGGCTTTACCATTCTCAAATAAGCTGTATTTTGGGGTTGACTACTGTTGCCTTTGATGTTCATGATTCATTGGGCCTTTGCCTTCTTCTTCTGTAATTACTGGGGAAGGGTCTGACTGGGTCTCAGACTGACCTGAAACCCATTTCAGACCTGAAACTCAACATCCCAAATGACAAGATTATTGGTGTGGGGCAATACACATCCTTAGGGACTTTGGCTTTATTAGATTATCGATTTGTTTTAATCCCCATTACTACATAAATACTTTGTGCTGATTTGTATTGAATGTGTATATTGTTCAGTTGAATTTTAGAATTTACCAGTAAATTACTCTACCCAGTATACTAGAATACTTGAATCGTAGGCAAACTCAACACCTAAGGTCACTCCTGCTGTTTTCTTGGAATATAAGTGCTTCACTTGGCACTTTAAACTCCTACACTGAAGATATATAAAGCTGGATTTACATGGCTAAGAACACTACAGGTAACTAGAAAACCCAAGCATCTAATTAACTCAAGATACAAAAATCTCTATATTATAATTCAAAAGAAACACAAAATACCAAGACAATACAATCCCACCAAAAATTACAAATCCATCAGAAAGGATACCCAGTGAGACTATTTTAGATTAAATGCTTGACAAAGATTTCAAAAAAGAAAATAAATAAAAGGTTATATCTATACTCAAAGAAACAAAGAAGAAATCAAAGGAATCAAAGAAGAAAACAAACTTATGAAGAAAAACATAGGAAACCAACTTAATGAAATAAGGAGATCAATATAAGACATGAGTAAGGAAACAGAAATAATGAAAAAATACCAATCAGAAATATTAGAAATGAAAAACAGAGTAAGTCAAATAGAAAACTCTGTAGAAAGTCTCACTAGTTACTTGCCTACCCCTACCAGACTGCACCTAATTCCTGCCAATTTCCTCAAATAGCACCCTGATAAGCTGAGCCTCTTCCCATGCTGAGTGCTTCAGTCTCCATACTATGGGAAGGTTTTAGCCCCCTGTACTTCAATAAACAGTCTCTGTCTATTGAGATTAAGTCCAGTTTGCTTTTCTCTTTCACTTTCCTTACAAACAGGGAGGTAGTAGAGAGGGAGAGAACAGAAAGAATATCTGGGCTATAACACCTCAAGATCTGCCATAGATAGACACACTTCCTCCAACAAAACTCCACCTAATGGTTGTACAACCTTCCCAAACAGCACCACCAACTGGGGATTATGTATTCAAACACATGAACCTATGGAAGTAATTTTGCATTCAAACCACCATATACAGCTTCTCTCTGTGCTGCCCTTACCAAGTTCACCCACTCTTTCCCCTAGAATAATACACATACCCTCTTGAGCAACATCAGGCACTGAACATGCCTTGCCAGATGAACTGAGGCTTCCTTACCTACCCCATCCATGAATCAGCACCAAGTATTTTCATGACTAAACCTCAGATATGAACAAGCGGACCAAAGTCAAGTGTCATAGTCAACTTCACATTGCTGGGATGAACCTCCAAACCAGACACAGTTTATAGAAGGGATGGAATTTATTTCTCACTTACAGATCCAGGGGAAGTTCCATAATGGCAAAAAAGAAAAATCCACCACCAAAAGCAAGAGCAAAAACTGGCAGTCAAACAGCAGGAAACCCAGGCAGAACCCAGGCTGTATATATACCTTAGGCTCAAATTCCACATCAACCCCCAAATATACCTTAGGGCTGGACCCTAGGATTTGCCCATAGTAACACCTCCTCCAGCCAGGCTGCTAGAAATCTAAGTTACAAGCTTTAATAAACTCCTGAATCTATTAGAGACATACATTAAAACTACCACATAAAGCTAAAACAAAGAAACACCAAGCATAAATCCAAATATTTAACACAGGTGTGTCAGAAAGACTTGACAAACACACTATCTCCAGATGGACAAATCTCAATGCAAAATGAGTAACATGAAACACCAAAGAATGTGTCTCCTGCAAGAATTCCCAGACCCATAATAGAGCTTCCCCCCACCATGAGAGCAACTTAGAGGAAATTCCAAGCAAAGAATTTGGAAGGATAATTATTAATATGTACAAATTAATATGTACATATTAATATGTACAAAGAACTTAGGGAAGACACAAACTGATGCCTTAATGAATTCCATGAGAACACAAACAGCCAAATGAAAGCAGAAAGTCAAACCAGGATATAAAAATGGAATTCAATAAAGATATAAAAATACTGGGCTGGAGAGATGGCTTAGTGGTTAAGGTGTATTCCTGCAAAGCCTAAGGATCCAGGTTCAATTCTCCAGGTCCCACGTAAGCCAGATGCACATGGTGGTGCATGCATCTGGAGTTTGTTTGCAGTGGCTGGAAGCCCTGGCAGGCCTATTCTCTCTCTCTCTCTTTCTCTCTCATATATAAATAAATAAAAATCTTTTTTTTAAAAGATATAAAAATACTGAAGAAAAAACAAACTGAAATGATGCTGGAAATGAAAAATACAATAAGTCAAGTAAAAAAGCTGCATGGAAAGCCTCACCAGTAGAAGGGACCATATGAAGGACAGAATATTAGGCCTTGAATAGAAAGTAAAGGAAATGGATCAGTCAGTCAAAATCATAAGTTCAAAAAATATGAACAGAATATGAGAGACATTTAGGATGCCATAAAAAGACCAAATTTCTAAACAATGGGTATAAGAATTTTAGGCAAAGTACATAGAAAATATTTTTAATAAAATTACAGAAGCAAACTTCTCAAATATAAATAGATGCCCATCCAAATACAATAGACATACAGAACACCAAATAGACAATATCAGAAAAGGAACTCTCCAAGTTATAGCCAAAACACTACTAACACAACAACATCAACAAAAGGGTACTGAAAGCCATAAGAGAGAAATATCCAGTCACATATAAAAAGGTATATCTATCAGAATAAGTTAATTTTTCAATGGAAATTCTAAAAGCCAAAAGGACATGAGGCATTTCAAATATTGAAAGACCACAGCTGCCAACTCAAACTATTATTCCCAACAAAACTGTCTCTGAGGAGAAAAAGAAAACTTTCCATGATAAAAGAAGGCTAAGGGAATTTATGATAACTAAGCCAGCTTGATACTCAATGGAGAGAAGAATAAGCAAATTTAGGAGGCTACAGGAAATAATAATCATTAATGCTAGAACAGTTGCTAAGCAAAAGAAGACCAAGAAAATACCAACATCACCAAATCATCAAGATGACAGGCATCAACTCACACATATCAATAATAATTCTGAATAGTAATGGTCTGGATTCCCCAATCAAAAGATGCAAATTAACAGACTGGATCAGAAAACAGGACCCATCCTTTTGCTATCTTCAATAAACTCACCTCATCTTCAATGACAGACACTATTTTAGGGTAAAAGGGTAGAAAAAGGTATCTCAAACAAGTGGAACCAAGAAAAAAAGAGGTGTTGCTAATCTAATGTCTGACAGACTTCCAGCTAAAATTAGTCAAAAGATATAAAGGAAAAAAACGTTTAAAAGGCCACTTCAAACTAATTAAAGGAATATTCAATGATGAGGAAATTATGATCATATATATTTGCACAGAACAGAGGTACCCAATTTTATAAAACAAATACTACTAAATATGATGTCAAAGATTAACCCCAAACAGTTACAGTAGGTGACTTCAACATACCACTCTTTCCAATAGACATGTCATTTAGACAAAACAGCAAAATATTGGCATTAAAAGACATCATAGAGCAAATGAACTTAACAGATATGTATAGAGCCTTTCACACCAAAACTATAGAATACACATTTATTTTCAGAAATACATTGAATTTACTCTAAAATAGATAATGTATTAGGGCATAAAACAAGTCTCAAAAATACAGGAAAATTAAAATAACTCCTTATATTTTGTCTGACCACAATGCAACAAAGCTATAATTTAATAACAGTAAGTACAGAAAACACAGAAACTCCTGGAGATTGAACAACACACTATTGAACAATGAATGGGCTATCAAAATAATCAAGAAGGAAATTAAAAGATTCAATTAAATTAAAATGAAAACACAACACACTAAAACCTATGGAATACAGGTACTAGAAGGATCACAAATAAATAACTTATGATACACTTGAAAAAACAAGAACAAACCAAAACAAAAAGTACTAGATGAAACTAAATCATTAAAATCAGAACACAGACTAATGAAATAGAAACAACAGCAACAACAAATCAATGAAACAAAGAGTTGCTCTTTGAAAAGATAAACAAGATTAACAAACCCCCTTAGTGAAATTAACCACAGGAGACAGAGGACCTGAATAGTAATGCTAGACATGAAAAAGGAGAAATTGCAACAAATACTAATACAATCTAAAAGTCATAAGACATACTTTAAAAACCTATGTTCCAAACTATAACACTATATTCTTGCGGTTTAGAGAGATAGCTAACCAATTAAAGGTGCTTGCTTTCCAAGCCTACAAGCCAAGTTTCAACTTTCCAGAGCCTACATAAAGCTAGATGCACAATGTGGCACATGCATCTGAAGTTTGTTTGCAGTGGCAAGAGGTCCTAGTTCACCCATACTCACTCTCTCTCTCTCTGTCTCACACAAACACACACAAATAAATCCTTTTTTTCTCTTTTGACTTTTTATTTTTTCTTTTTTTATTGACAACTTCCAAAATTATAAACAATAAACCATGGTAATTCTGTCCCCAGTTTCCCCTTTGAAACTCTACTCTCCATCATACCCCTTCCCCCTCTCAACCAGTCTCTCTTTTGTGTGTGTGTGTGTCATCATCTTTTCCTCCTATTATTATGGTCTTGTGTAGGTAGTGTCAGGCACTGCAAGGTCATGGATATCCAGGCCATTTTGTGTCTGTAAGAACACGTTGTAAGGAATCCTACCCTTCTTTTGGCTCTTACCTTCTTCCCAGCACCTCTTCTGCAATGGACCCTGAGCCTTGGAAGGTGTGATAGAGATGTTTTAGTGCTGAGCACTCCTCTGTCACTTCTTCTCAGCACTATGGTGCCTTCTGAGTCATCCCAAGGTCACCACCTTCTAAAAAGAGAAACTTTTCTAGCCAAAAGTGAGAGTAGCATTAATATATGCATATGAACATTAAGAGAAGTGTTTACCTGACAGTTTGGTGAGCATAGTATATACATTTAGCCAGATACCAGTAGGCATTACACCCCTAGGGCTCATGACTTTCCCCATCATAGGTTTTCAGTATCAGGCATGTATTCTTTCTCATGAAATGGGAATCCAATTAGAGAGTGGTTGGTTCCCCCACAACAGACATGCCACTATTGCACCTGTTGGCTCATTTGGCCTGGCTGGCCAAGCTTAAGGCTTCCAGTGCCAACTGTTGTTTATCTCCACTTGTAATTTCTCTCTCCCATGGGGCTACATGCAGCATAGGTTTTTCCAGCTTTCTGTCAGCTGGTCTACATACAGGAAGTTTTCAGCTCAGTTCCAGCATGATTCCTCAGTGATTTTTGCAGTCCAAGCATGTGGAGGTCTTCAGCAATATGGTCTTATCATCTATTACTGGTCTAAACATTTGTAGCTAGGATCCACATATGAGAGAGAACATGTGGTGCTTGGCTTTCTGGGCATGGGATACCTCACTAAGTATAGTCCTTTCCAGGCCCATCCATTTTTCTGCAAATTTCATGATTTCATTTTTCTTTATTGTGGAATAGAAAGAACCCTATTGTATAAATGTACCACATCTTTTTTATCCACTCATTAGTAGAGGGACATTAGGCTGGTTCCATTTCCTAGCTATTGTGAATAGAGTGCCAATAAACATGGACGTCCAAGTATCTCTAAGATAGTGTGATGAGTCCTTACAATATATGCCTAGGAGTGTTCTAGCTGGGTCATATGGTAAATCTATTTTTAGCTGTGTCAGGAACCTACACACTGATTTCTACAATGACATTCCCACCAGCAATGGGAAGCTTAATCATTTTTCATAGTGAAGACTCTTACTTGGTTAGCTTTTATTTTTTTAAGATTTGTATTTTTTTGGAAGGGGATTGTTTTTGAGACAGAGTCTCTCTAGACAGTCCAGGCTTGTCATGAACTTGCAATACTCCTGACTCAGCTTTCCAAATATTAGGATTATAGGCTTTCACAGTAATACCTATCTCAGATCTGTGATTTTTGTTTGTGACCTTACCTTTAATAAACATTGTTTGATTGTTCATTTCCTGCAGATCATGAAATAGCTCTTTGATCAGATCTCAGTATTATTCATAACAGGAGAGGATATAGTAGATATATAAGTAGAGGGGCAGAGTACTGGGTGAAATGGTCTAAGTGGGTCAGGGGGAGGGAAGGGGGAGAAGAGGGAGTGGCAGGAGGGATTGATCAAAATTAAAGATACGAGAATAAGCCATATGAAAACCTACTTTTTCACTAGCTAAATAATATATGTGTTCAAAAATAGAGTTTGGGCAGAAGTACCTTGTTGGGGTGGATAATGTGCCCAGAAGCCATAGATTGTTACAAGAAAATTTCTGTGCCAGAAGTGGGGTACCTTCCAGAGAGTTGCTGGTCAGGGCAGCCCCTGATAGCCTCAAAACATTATAGGCTATTGCCAACTCTTTGGTTGCTCACCAAAACTAGATATTAAGGCCCTATTGCTGGAGATTCCGTATCCTTGAGCTGCAGGTCACTGAGAAATCAAGCTAGAGCTGAGCTGGAAGCCCCCTCCCCTATTGAGTAGCACTCAGAATGCTGGAAACAGCTATGCAGCCTATGTGGGGAGAAAAGTCATCAAAAGTGTTAAACAACAGTGTGTAAGCTTCGCTGCTGGTCAGTCAGACCAAATGTACTAAGTGGTGCAACGGTGGCATGTCTGTTATGGAGGATACCAACTGCTCCACAGGAGGAAATTCCTACCTGATACTAAAAAACAAATAAAAGGCCTATGACTGGGGAGATTATGAGCCTTTGCACAAAACTACTACTGCTCTCTGGCTAAATGTATATATTTTACCCAGCAAACTACTCTCTAACTATTTATGTTTATGCCCATATATAAATGCTACTCTTACTTTTAATTAGAGAAACTTCTCTTTCAGATGGTGGTTAGCCACTGGGGTGACTAAAAATCTTATCAAAATCTGAGAAGTGACAGTGGAGTGTTCAGCACTAAAGGAGATATGTCTTTCACCTCCTCCAAGACTTGGGACTACCACGGAGTGGCAGGAAGAATGTTAAGTTCCAAAGGAAAGGGAGGAATGCTTATTCATACCCTCTGTTGCAGTCACTTTCACATTGCTGGCAGAAATCACCCAACTAAGAGCAGCTTGTGTGCGGAAAAATGTTTATCTTGGCTTACAGACTTGAAGGGAAGCTCCATGATGGCAGGGGAAATGATGTCATGAGCAGAGAGTGGATATCACTTTCTCCCCAACATCAGGTAGAGAACAGCAGCAGGAAAGTGTGCCAAACACTGGCAAGGAGAAGCTAGCTTATGTTAATCCATAAATCCATCCCAAACAACACACTGCCTAGAGGAGGCATTAATTCCCAAATCTCCATTAGCTGGAAACCAAGCCTTTAGTACACTTAAGTTTATGGGGGACACCTGAATCAAATCACCACATTCCACCTTTGGTCCCCATAAATTGATAACCATCCATGATATAAAATGCAATGCATCCAGTACAACTTTAAAAGTTCCCATAATTTTTATCAATACTATTGATGGTCAAACATTCCAAGAACTTTTAACTGAGCCATAATACCAAAAAATTAACCTCAAAAAAGCCATAATGGCACAGATTAAAATCGCACCACAAAAGATAACATCGGGCATAGTAAAGAAATATTCAACCAATACAAGATTTAAACATCAAACTCTGTAGCTCCAAGTCCAACAACTCTAGTCAGTGACAAATCTCCAACTCTGATAATAATAACCAGCAACAAGTCTCTGGAGTTCCAATTCTGCTAGGCTTCAGCTAGGCTACTCACAGTTCTGGAAAACTTCATCTGGGGTTGGCAGCCGTGTCTTGTGGTCTTAGCATCTTCACTGGGTCTTCAGTACAACCCACAGTCCATCCTCTTGGCTCCATAGGGTTTCTATGCAGGCAATCCTGCTTCACACTGCCCATAGCCATTTCCAAAACACAAGACTGTTTTGCAAATTTAATGACCCTCTTTTTCCTGCATTTTTTATACTTCATAATACCAGGTAGGATGCCAATTTGTTAGTCCAGGGGGGTCATAAAGCAGACTTTGAAGAGCATTCAGGCCCCTTCAAAAACTACATTATTTATGTTGTCCCAGTGCAGGTCGGCTTGCCCAATCTCAATGGTTATAATATCTCACATAAAATGCAGATGAATGGGCAGAAGTTTCAGTCCAAAGATTTCATTTCTGTGCCATATCCTTCTGCTCACACAATTAATGACTATGCAAAGCAACCCTGCACAAGTTCTCAGGACATAGGCATAATAGCAAACCTCTCACACAAACTTCTGCTAGCTTAGTTCAGGCAAAGCTTTTTCTCACCTTTATAAATCAAACCTCACAGTCCATAGTTCTTAATGCATCCAGGTCTTTCAACTCTGACCAGAATAGTCCATCAAACTGTACTTATAGACTACAAGGCATCTCTTATGCCAAGATTTCAAATCTCACACATTCCTTCCTCAAAAATCAGCCCCCAAAGGCTAAAAGCCACACACTCAAGTATCTACTAGCAATGACCACACTTCTTGGTACCAAGTATACTGTTGCAGTGAGGTTCACATTGCTGGCAGAAATCACCTGACCAAAAGCAGCTTGTGGGGGAAAAAGAAGGGTTTATTTTTGCTTACAGACTCGAGGGGAAGCTCCATGATAGCAGAGGAAAATGTTGGCATGAATAGAGGGTGGACATCACCTCTTCGCCAACATCAGGGGAACAGCAGCAATAGGAAAGTATACCAAACACTGGCAAGTGGAAACTGACTATAATGCCCATAAGCCCACCCCCAACTATACACTGCCTCCAGGAGATGTTAATTCCTAAATCTCCATCAGATGGGAACCTAGCATTCAGAACACCTAAGTTTATGGGGGACACCTGAATCAAACTACCCCACCCTCTAAGATTATGATTAGCCTTCCCTCATGCTTCCTTTACTCAATCTCTTCCCCTGACTTCACTTAGGTCTTTCCACCACCAGTAATATATTCTTCTACTTACACGTACATAATACCATCCTCTTAAATTCCCCCTCCCTTTATATCCCCTTTACAGCTTATTGGCTTCTGCTACTGAGTTTTATTCCAACTCACATAGAAGTCCACATATGAGAGAGAACATGTGATGTTTAGCTTCCTCAACCTGGGTTACTTCACTAAGTATAATCGTTTTCAGATCCATCCATTTCCTTGCAAATTTCATAATTTTATTTTTCTTCACCACATCTTCATTACTCATCAGTTGAGGGACATCTAGGATGACTCAATTTCCTAGCTCTTGTGAATAGAGTGGCAATAAATATGGTTAAGCAAGTATCTCTAAGGTAGTGAGATAAGTCCTTAGGATATATGCCTAGGAGTGGTACAGCTGCATCATATGGTAAATCTACTTTTAGCTGTCTCCAGAAATTCTGCAATGATTTCCACAATGACTGTACCAGATTGCATTCCTATAAGCAGTGTAGAAGGATTCCTATTTTTCTGCATTTTTGCCACCAATTATTGTCATTTGTTTTCTTGATAGTAGCCATTCTGACAGGAGTGAGATGAAATCTCAGTGAAGTTTAAATTTTCATTTCCCTGATGGCTAAGGATGGAGAACATTTTTGTAGATGTTTATATACCATCTGTATTTCTTCTTTGGAGAACTCTCTATTTAGTTCCATAGTCCATTGGGTTGTTTGATTTCTTATTATATCATTTTATAAGTTCTTTGTATATCCTGAATATTAATCTTCTGTCAGATGTGTAGCTGGCAAAGATTCTCTCCCATTCTGTAGGTTGTCTTTTTGCTCTATTCACAGTGTCCTTGGCTATACAAAAGCTTTGTAATTTCATAAGGTCCCAGTGGTTGATTAGTGGTTTTATTCCCTGAGCAATTGGAGTTATATTCAGAAAGTCCTTGCCTATGCCAATATGTTGAAGGGTTTCCCCTACCTTTTCCTCTAGCAGTTTCAGAATTTCAGGTCTGATATTAAGGTCCCTGATCCATTTGGACTTGACTCTTGTGCATGGAGAGAGACAAGGATCTATGTTTATCCTTTTACATAAAGATGTCCAGTTTTCCCAGGACCACTTGTTAAAGAGGCTATCTTTTCTTCAATGAATATTTTTGGCATTTTTGTCAAAAATCAGATGGCTGTAGCTGCCTGGATTAATATTTGGGTCTTCTATTCTGTTCCATTGATCTACCTGTCTGTCTTTGTACCATGCTGTTTTTGTTACTATGGCTTTGTAAAATAACTTAAAATCGGGTATGGTTAATCCACCAGCCTGATTTTTGTTGCACAAAATTGTTTTGGCTATTTGAGTATTTTTGTGTTTCCAGATGAATTTTAGGATTGTTTTTTCTATTTCTGTGAAGAATGCTATTGGGATTTTAATGGGGATCGCATTAAATGTGTAGATTGCTTTTGGTAAAATTGACATTTTCACAATATTGATTCTTCCAATCCAGGAGCATGGGATGTCTTTCCATTTCCTTGTGTCTTCTGCAATTAGTTGCTCGAGTTTTTTAAAGTTCTCATTGTAGAGATCCTTCACTTCCTTGGTTAAGTTTATTCCAAGGTTTTTTTTTTTTTTTTTTTTTTTTTGAGGAAATTGTGAATGGGAGAGATTCCCTGATTTCATCCTCTGCACGTTTGTTGTTAGTGTATAGAAAAGCTACTGATGTCTGTGTGTTTATTTTGTATCCTGCTACATTGCTAAAAGTGTTTATCAGCTCTACCAGTTTGCTGGTAGAGTCTTTAGGGTCTGTTATGTGTAGAATCATATCGTCTGCAAATAATGATAATTTGATCTCTTCCCTTCCGGTTTGTACCCCCTTTATGAGTGTCTCTTGCCTTTTGCTATGGCTAAGACTTCCAGTACTATATTAAATAGTAGTGGGGAAAGTGGACACCCTTGTCTTGTTCCTGAATTTAGAGGAAAAGCTTCAAGGTTTTCCCCATTTAGTATTATGTTGGCTGTAGGACTGTCATAAATAGTTTTATTATGTTGAGATATGTTCCTTCTAGTCCCAGTTTCTATAATACTTTCACCATGAAGGGGTGTTGGATTTTGTCAAATGCCTTTTCTGCATCTATTGAGATGACCATGTGATTTTTGCCCCTTAGACCATTTATATAGTGTATATGTTGAACCATCCCTGCATCTCTGGGATAAAGCCTACTTGGTCAGGGTGAATAATCTTTCTGATATATTCTTGTATTCTGTTTGCCAGTATTTTGTTGAGAATTTTTGCATCTATGTTCATGAGGGAGATTGGTCTATAATTTTCTTTTTTTGATCTTTGTCTGGTTTGGGTATCAGGGTGATGCTGGCTTCACCGAAGGATTTTGCTAAAATTCCTTCCTTTCCTATTTTATGGAAAAGTTTGAGAAGCATTGGTGTTAGATCTTCCAGGAATGTCTGGTAAAATTCAGCAGTGAATCCATCTAGGCCTGGGCATATATATTCTTAAAGTATGTCCATATGATTTTCTGCATTTCTTTGGTATCTGTTGTGATGTTGCCTTTTTCATCTCTAATTTTCTCAATTTTTGTCTCTTCTCTCTTTCTTTTGGTCAGATTTGCTAAGAGTTTGTCAATCTTGTTTATTCTTTCAAAGAACCAACTCTTTGTTTCATTATTTTTTTTATTGTGTTTTTGGTTTCCATTTCATTAATTTCTGTCCTAACCTTTATTATTTCTTCCTGTCTACTGATTTTTGGTTTGCCTTGTTCTTCTCTTTCCAAGGCCTTAAGGTGAAGCATTAAATTGTTTAGTTGTGAACTCTCTAATTTCTTAATATAGGCACTTAGAGCTATAAATTTCCCTCGTAGGACTGTCTTCATTGTGTCCCAAAGGTTTTGGTATGTTGTATTCTCATCATCATTTGATTCTATTAATTTCTTGACTTCCTTTTTAATTTCTTCATGACCCATACATCGTAATCAATAAACAGTACATCAATAATGTACTGTTTAGTCTCCATGAGTTTCTGAATGCTCTGTAGTTTTTCTTGTTGCTGATTTGCAGTTTAATCCCATTGTGGTCAGATAGCATACAAGGGATTGTTTCAATTTTCCTGTATTTGTTAAGATTTGATTTGTGTCCTACTATATGGTCTATTTTAGAGAATGTCCCATGTGCTGCTGAGAAGAATGTATATTCTGCAGCATTTGGATGGAATATTCTGTATATATCTGTTAGGTCCATTTGTTCCATGATATCATTTAATGCAGATGTCTCTCTGTTTATTTTTTGCGGGGTAGACCTGTCAAGTGATGAGAGTGGGGTATTGAAGTCACCCACTACTATTGTGTTAGTAGTTATCTCTGACCTTAAGTCTGATAGTGTTTGTTTGATGAAATTGGGGGGCCCCGTGTTGGGAGCATATATGTTTAGGATTGTGATGTCCTCCTGTTGGAGTGTTCCTTTAATCAGCATAAAGTGACCTGCTTTATCTTTCCTCACTAATGTTGAAGTCTATCCTGTCAGAAATTAGGATGGCAACCCCTGCTTGTTTCCTAGGCCCATATGTTTGAAATACCTTTTCCCAATCTTTCACCCTGAGAATGTTTCTATCTTTTAATGAGAGGTGAGTTTCCTAGAGACAACAGATGGTAGGATCTTGCTTTTTAATCCAGTCTGCAAATCTATGTCTTTTGGTTTGGGCATTGAGGCCATTGATATTAAAAGTTATTATTGAAAGATATGTATTTGATCTCTCTACTTTTCTTGTTTTGTAGTTCTTCCTGGTTTTCGTTTTACTCACTTGTTTTAACTGTTATTTGAATATGATTTCTTTTTTCCTATTTCCTGCTGTGTGTGTTTTGCTTTCTCTTCAGCATGAATGATTCCTGCAAGTATTTTCTGTAGAGCTGGTTTAGTTGCCATAAATTCCTTTAGCCTGTCTTTGTTGTGGAATGTCCTTATTTCTCCATCAATTTGGATAGATAGCTTTGCAGGATAAAGTAATCTTGGTTGACAGTTTTTATCTTTCAGAACTTGGAATACATCACTCCAGGCCCTTCTGGCTTTTAAAGTTTGTGTTGAGTAATCTGCTGTGATCCTGATGGGTTTC
The DNA here is from genome assembly GCA_036365145.1 of Orientallactaga sibirica. NCBI lineage: Eukaryota > Metazoa > Chordata > Mammalia > Rodentia > Dipodidae > Orientallactaga > Orientallactaga sibirica. The sequence continues at coordinate 350,886 of JAEOAD010000060.1, forward strand.
CCCTTGAAGGTCATTTGCTTTTTCTCTCTAACTGCTTTCAATATATTTTCTTTGGTTTGTGTATTTAGTAGTTTAATTATAACATGGCGAGAAGAGGATCTTTCTAGGTTTTGTCTGTTTGGTGTTCTAAATGCTTCTTGTATCTGCATTGGCATTTCTTTCCCAATTTGGGGGAAATTTTCTTCTATGATTTTGTGGAAAACACCTACTAAGCCTCTGGATTGAAATTCTTCCCTTTCTGCTATACCTTGAATTCTTATGTTTGATCTTTTCATAGTGTCCCACATGTCTTGGAGTTCCCATTCATACCTTTCTATTAGCTTGCATTTCTCTTTATTGGACTGTGGTAGGTCGGCCATCTCGTCTTCTAGTTTAGATATTCTGTCCTCTCCTTCATCCATTCTACTAATGAGACTTTCCACAGAGTTTTTTATTTCACTGACTGTGTTCTTCAGAGCTAGGATTTCAGCCTGGTTTTTCTTCAGTAGTTCTATTTCCTTATTCATGTCTTGTAATGACCTTTTTATTTCATTAAACTGTTTTTCTGTAATCTCTTTTAAGAGTTTTTTTCCTTCTTTAATTCCTTTGTTTTCTTCTCTGATTCCTTTCATTTCTTCTTTTATTTCTTCTTTCATTTCTTTGAGTATAGATATCATCATTCTTTTGAAATCTTTGTCAAGAATTTCATCTAAAACAGTCTCATTGGTGAACAATTCTGATGGATTTGTAATTTTTGGTGGGATTGCATTGTCTTGATTCTTTGTGTTTCTTGTATTATAATGCAGTGACTTTTGCATCCTGGATTGATTTGATGCTTAGGTTTTCTATTTATCTGCAGTGTTCTTAGGTGTGGTGATACACCTTTATATACTTTCAGGATATGGGTTTAAGGTGCCAACTGTAGCACTTGTACCCAGGTCCAACCTCAGAAATAATCCTAGCTGTTGAATTTTCTTGTTGAGCAAGTTTTGTAGTGGACTGGTGGAACAATTTAGTAGCAAGTTCTAAGCTTCAATTGAGCAAAATACACATTCAATTAACATGAGCACAGAGTATACAAGTGTGGGAATTGAAACAAACAGTCTTATAAGGTCAAAATCCCTAAGGGTGTGTGTTGCTCCACACCCTTAATCCTGTCAGCTAGGAATCAGACCCTGCCCCCAATAATGACAGAAGCAAAAGATAAAGGCCCTTTAAATCCAAAAGTATTACAGGCAGCAATATTCAACACCTCATATTCAGCTTATTTGAAAATGGTAAGACCAACTACAAATATGTAACCCATAACTTGCCCTGACCTGGAAAGAGAGGTTAGCACTTCCAATGCAGGCCTTTGTTACCTTTTGGTGTGGCTTCCAAACTCACCAATGCTGAGTGCCCACCTAGTTCCCTGAGCTGTGGAGCTTGGCTCAGCTGTGCTGGGTCCGGTGTTGGTGATGTGGTACAGGCTGCTACTAGTTGCTGAATTCTCCCAATTCACTGGGGATCTGATGGTTGGGGGATGGGCAAGTTCAGGAAGCCTGTAGTAGCTCACAGTGTTCTCCTGCATCTCTTTCAGTAGCCCAGCAGACTTTTCTTCATTTTCTGGGCTCTGAGAGGAGACTGATGAGGTTGGAAAGTCCTTGTATTTTTGTTGTTGTTGTTGTTGTTGTTTGGGCAGCAGCCGCTGCAGCAGAGGCTCAGGGAGGCTCAGCTGATCTGGGCGGAGGCTCCAAGCCACGGGTTGGGGCAGCAGCTTGGAGCTGCTGTGGAGTGGGCTGCCGTGGGTCTGGCCATGATCTCCACAGTGGTATTTTGCCCGTCTCCTGCTTTTCCGCTGTTTCCCAGAAAAAATATTTTGCTATTTTCTGAAGAAGAGTGTAGTTTTGCTTCAATCCCTCCCTGATCTGGTTTGGTGTGGCCTATGCCACCATCTTACCCAGAAGTCATTTGTATTCTTGATGATTGCAATTCTAACTGGGGTGAGATGGAATCTCACAGTAATTTTCATTTGCAGTGTCATGATGTCTAAGGATATTGAATACTTCAAAAAATATTTATCAACCATTTGCATTTCCTCTTTTGAGATCTCTGTTCATTCCCACAGCCCACTTTTTGATTGGGTTCTTCATTTTCTTCATGTTTTTTTTGTATGTTCTAGATATTAATCCTTTGTCAGATAGATGCATAGCTGGCAAAGATTTTCTCCCATTCTGTAGGTTGCCTCTTAGTTGTTTTCTTTGCTATACAATAGAGTTTTAGTTTCATGAGGTCCTACTTGTCAAATGTTTGTCTTATTTCCTAGACAACCAGAGTCCTATTTAGAGAGTCCTTCTCAGGTGTGGAGATGGTTCAGTGGTTAAACGTATTTGTTTAGAAAGTCCTTCCCTGCACCTATATCTTGCAGTATACCCCTAGTTTTTCCTGTAGGTGTTTTAGAAGCTCAGATTTTACATTGAGATCCTCAACACATTTGGATTTTTTTGTGTGTGCAGCATGAGAGATAATGATCTATTTTTATTATTATTTACATGTAGATATCTCTGTACCATGTATTGAAGATGCTGCCTTTTCCTCCAATATATATTTTAGGCATCTTTGTCAAGAATCAAGTGGATCCTCTATACTATTACATTAATCTATGTAACTGTTTTTGTTGCCAGTAACATACTGTTTTTATAACTATGGCTCTGTAGTGTAGCTTGAAATCACATATGGTGATGTATCCAGCAGACCCTTTTTGTATAGGATTGTCTTGGCTATCTGGGGTCTTTTTTACTTCCATAAGAATTTTAGGATTATTTTGTTCTATTTCTGTGAAGAATGGTACTGTAATGGTACTGATCTTATATGGAAATAGTTTGAGTTTTTATCCATTAGCATGATCTTGGCTGTAGGTTATTCATACATAGCCTTTATTATGATCCTTCTACTTCTAATCTCTTCAGGGTTTTAAAATATTACTTATTTGCAAGGAGAGAGAGAGAAAGAGGGAGAGAGAGAGAGAATAGGCACACAAGGGCATCTTGCCACAGCAAATGAGCTCCAGACATATGTAGTACTTTGTGTATCTTGTTTTATGTGGACACTGGGAGTTGAATCCAGAACAGCAGGCTTTGCAAGCAAGTACCTTTAACCACTGAGAAGTCTCCCTAGACCTCTCCAGGGTTTTAAACACGTTCGATTTTGTCAAAGACATTTTTTGCATCTAATGAAACAAAGAATTGGTTCTTTAAAAAGATAAACAAGATTAATAAAACTTTAGAAAATATGACCAGAAGAGAGAAGAGACACAAATTAATAAAATTAGAGATGAAAATGCACCATTACAACAGATAGCAAAGAAATTCAGAAAATCATAGGGACATACTTTAGGAACATATTCTCCATTAAGTTTGGATATCTGAAAGAAATGGATGATTTCCTTGATTATGTGAGCTATCAAAATTGAATCAAGGTGAGATTAAACACTTAAATAGACCTATAACAAGTATGGATATCCAAGCAGTTATAAAAAAAAAATCTCAGCCGAGTGTGGTGGCGCACGCCTTTAATCCCAGCACTTGGGAGGCAGAGGTAGGAGGATCACTGTGAGTTCGAGGCCACCCTGAGACTACATAGGAGAAAATCTTTGGCAGCTCTACATCTGACAGAGGATTAATATCCAGAATATACAAAGAACTCAAAAAAACAGAATAATAAGAATTCAAATAACCCAGTTAAGAATGGGCTATGGAACTGAATAGAGAATTCACAGGAGATGAAATACAGATGGCATATAAACATCGAACAAAGTGTTCCACATCCTTAGCCATCAGGGAAATGCAAACTAAAACCACTTTGAGATTCTACTTTACTCCTGTCAGAATGGCTACCATCAAGAAAACAAATGAAAATAAGTGTTGGCATGGATGCAGAAAAAGAGGAACACTTCTACACCATTGGTGGGAATGTAATCTGGTCCAGCCATTGTGGAAATCAGTGTGGAGGTTCGTGAGACAGCTAGAATTAGATTTCCCATATGATCCAGCTATAGCACTCCTAGGCATATATCCAGAGGACTCTTTTCACTACCTTAGAGTTACTTGCAAAACCATGTTTATTGCTGCTCTATTCACAACAGCTAGGAAATGGAACCAGCCTAGATGTCCCTCCACAGATGAATGGATAATAAAGATGTGGTACATTTACACAATGGAGTTCCACTCAGCAGTAAAGAAAAATGAAATTATGAAATTTGCAGGGAAATGGATCGATCTGGAAACGATTATACTAAGTGAGGTAACCCAGGCTCAGAAAGACAAACGTCACATGTTCTCTCTCATATGTGGATCCTAGCTACAAATGTATAGACTTGTGTGTGAACTGGAACCAAAAATAGGTACTAGAAACCAGTAATCTGATAAAATGCTATAAGGGAGGGAGGAGAGGGAAGGACTTAAGTGTATGGTATTGCACATATGTAAGTAGAAAAACAGATTACAGGGAGGGGAATGGCCTAAGCAAGGCCATGGGAAGAGAATGCATACAAGAAGGGGAGGGGGAGGGTCAATCTAAATTCAAGATATTGTGAATAAGACTTATGTAAAATTACTTTTTTTGAATAGTGGCACATCCAGAAGCTGTAGACTGTTATGAAAAATTTTTCAATGCCTGGGAAGGGATACCTTCCAGTGAGTTGTTGGCCAAGGAGGTGCCAGTAGCCTCCAAAAGATTAAAGGCTTTTGCCAAAGCCCTTGGTTTCCCTTGAGAAACAGATAGTAAGACCCTATTGCTGAAGACATCTCTTGCCTGAGAGGCAAGGTCACTGAGAAAGCAAGCTGGTGTGGAGCAGAAAACCTTCTCCCTGTAGACCAGCCAACTGAAAGCTGGAAAAAGCTGCACTGCATGCAGCATATGGGAGACAGAAGTCATCAGCAGTGAAAACAGTGGACGCTGAATATTCAAGTTTGGTCAGACAGGCCCAATGACTGAACAGGTGCAATAGTGGCATGTCTACTCTTGGGGTAACCAACTGCTCCATAATTGGACTGAAGGCCCTCTCTATGGGAGGGAATACATACCTGGTACTGAAAAATCTAAGCAAAAGTCTATGGTAGGTGAGGTCATGAGCCTTAGGGGTATAAAGCATGCTCTTGTCTGACTAAATGTATATATTATTCCCACCAAGCTGCCCTGAAAGTATTACACTTAATGTTCACATTCACATATGAACGCTACTCTCACTTCTGGTTAGAGAAGCTTCTCTTTTCAGATGGCGATGACCACTGGGATGACCCAAAAGGCAACATAGTGCTGAGAAGAAGGGATGGAGGAGTGCCCAGCACTGAAACACCTCTGTCACGCCCTCCAAGGCTCAGGGACCATTGTGGAAGAGGGGGTGGATAGAATGGAAGAGCCAAAGGAAGGGTATTATTTCTTACATTGCAACTGCCCAGACAGAAATTGGCCTTGATATCCATGACCTTGCAGTGCCTAGCAATACCTCTGCAAGACCCTCAAAATAGAAGAAAAAGATGATGACATCAAATTAAAAGAGAGACTAATGGAGAGGGGGAGGGGATATGATGGAGATTAGAGTTCACAAGTGGAATGGGGGAGGGGAGGGGAGGGGAGGGAAATATCAGGTGGGTTTTTTTTGTATGTAAGTATAAAAGTTGTCAATAAAAATATAATAATTAAAAAAAAAGAAAACAAATAACCACAAATGCTGTCAAGGATGTGGGGAAAAGTGCACCTGTATTCAGTGCTGGTAGGAGTGTAAACTTGGAAAACTGTTGCCACCATCCAGCAGTGCCTGGGAGATCACGAAATGAACATACAGTGCACAAAACATGAATTAAAGAGGGCCAGGGGGATGCACTTGAGTACTTCCCACACTGACTCACAGCTTTTATTCAGTTTCAGGCAGTCAAAGCTATAGGGTGTCTGTGCATAACACAGGTCATGAGTTTGCATCAGATCAGATCATGAGTTGTCTGTTTATGTCTATCAAGAAATCTTTGGAGATGCTATGAGTTCCTTGCTTTCTAGAAGCTCCACCCAAGGTGCAGTCTTCTATGTCCTCAGGCTTAGCTTATGCAAAGATTAACCTTTTGCCAATTAGCTTGATATCCATATACAACCACCATGGAAATCCTGTGGAGGCTTCTCAAAAAGCTTAAAATAGAATTAGCTTATGACTCAGATAGATATACCACTTCTGAGCATAGTCCCAAAGGACTCTATAGCCTACTTTAGAAATACTTGCCCATCCATGTTCATTGCTGTTCTATTAAAAGTAGGTAGGAAATAGAAGTAGCCTAGATGCCCATCAACTGATGAATGTATATGGTAGTTTGAATAGATGGTTCCCAATATATTCAGTGTTTTATTAGTTTGTTGTTTGCATCTCCATCCACCTGGCTGGAGGCAATGTCACTGGGTGGATCTTAAGGTGTGGTCATGGGTTTAGGATTTCAATCAAAGATATACAAAGCGTGCCTAGCTGGAGTTCCTGAGGTGTGCTGTTCTGTGTGGCTTTTGGCTTTTGGCTTTCTCTCTCTTGCCTGGTCCTATAAGAGTACTTCTTCTGCCATTATGGAACTTCCCCTGGATCTGTAAGCTTCAATAAATCCCTTCCTTCATAACTGTGCCTGGTCTGGAAGTTCATCTCAGCAAACTTGAAGCTGTCTGCTACAATGTATAATAAAAATGTGGTACATATACCCCATGGAATTTCATTCAATGTAAATAACAAACAAGTGAATTTTCAGGAAAAGGGATGGAACTAAATGAGGTAATTCAGGCTCAAAAAGACAATCCCTGTTTCTAGACCTGTGACTACACCATGAAGTGTCTGCAGAGACTAGAAAGTTAGAAAAGGGCTAAGGGCAGGAACAGAGAGCCATAAGTGGAGGGTTTAGTGAAACAGGTGATATGAAAGCAGAGTGTATAGGGAAGGGAATACAGCAGGGACGAGGGCAGGAAGAATAGTGATAAGAGGTAGGAGGGAGAGGGACAAACAAAACTTGAGATATGAAAAACCATAAGAATAACTACTACTTATTACACTTAATAAAAATATGTAAATAAAAAATATAACAGGGCTGGAGAGATGGCTTAGCAGTAAAGGCAGTTGCCTACAAGGCCAAAGAACCCAGGTTTGATTCCCCAGGACCTACATAAACCAGATGCACAAGGTGCCGCATGTGTCTGGAGTTTGTTTGCAGTGGCTAGAGGCTCTGGTATGCCCTTTCTCCCTATCTCTCTCTCTCTCTCTTTCTCTCTCTCTCTCAAACAAACAAACAAAAAAGAATGAAGAGAGCTAACCCTACACAGATGGATAATGCTGTTCCTTTTAGCCATGGGTTATCAAACAATATCAGTGCCAGGCATGGGATAGCACCCAGTAAGTTGTTGGCCAGGAAAACCTTGGAGGACTCCAAATCAATACAACTTATTCTCATGGCTCTTGGATCTTTGTTGTCCACCCTAACTGAAAGGTAAGACCCTATTGTTAAAGATACCACACCTTGTTGCAAGAAATTGAGAAATCAAGTTGGAGCTGAGGTGGAAGTTTTTTTCCTTCCTGGCTAGTTTTCATAGTGCCAGAAGGTGCTATGCAAACTGTTGGCAGAGAACAGTCAACAACAATATCACCGAAAATTCTATATTACCCACCAAGCAAGATGTGCCCTCTGGTGCAGTAGTAGCATAACTGTTACATGAGTGACCAACTGCTCTGTGATTGGATTTGATACCTACTTCATAAGAGTGTTCCATTCTTGGTACTGAAAGCCAGTCAAACCCCCATGGCTGGGGAGAATATAGGCCCTGGGAAAAATCTACTATTATTATATTACTAAATGGATGTGTCATTACACTGTCTCCTAAATATTTATCCTTTTAAATTATTTATTTAATGTGAAGGAGGGTGCACCAGTGTCTCTTGTCACTGTAAATAAACTCTAGATGCATGCCCCACTTTCTGTTCAGGTTTAGCGGGTACTAGGGAATTAAACCCAGGCTGGCAGGCTTTCCAAGCAATGGCCTTTAACCACTAAGCAATATCCCCAACCCCTAAATACTTATCTTTATACCCATGGATCAGCTCTTCTCTCAGCCCTGGTCAGGCAGTTAATGCAGAGAATCATAAATGGTCAATTACTGAAAATAAATTCCTGATAAGTGTTGGGCCTTACACAAAACATATACATTGCAATGATTTATAGTTGCCAACATGATAGGACATAGAGTCACCTGTGAGGGATTATCTAGAATAGATTAGCCTCTGAGCATGCCTATGAGGGATTATATTGATTAGGTAATTAAGATGGGTCTTCCCACCATTCCATGAGCTGAGTCCTGGACTATATGAGGAGAGAGCTTGCTAAGCTGCAGCATTCATCACTCTCTGTTTCTTCACTGTGTTGGATTGTGACCAGTTGCTTCAAGCTCCTTCTGCCATGGCTTCCCCACCATAATGGACTGTAACCTTGAACTATAATATGAAATAAATCCTTCTTCTCTTTCTTTTTTTAAAAAAATTTTATTTTATTTATTCATTTGAGACTGAGAGAAAGAAGCAGAGAGAGAAGAGGAGGCAGATAGAGAGAGAATAGGCACACCAGGGCCTCCAGCCACTGTAAATGAACTCCAGACACATATGGCCACTTTGTGCATCTGACTTAAATGGGTCCTGGGGAATAGAACCTAGGTTCTTTGGCTTTGCAGACAAGTAGTGCCTTAACCACTAAGCCATCTCTCCAGCCCAATCCTTCCTCTCTTAAACTGATTTTTAAAATTTTATTTTTATTTAGTTATTTGACAGAGAGAGAGAAAGAGAGAGAGGGAGAGAATGGGTGCACCAGGGTCTCCAGCCACTGCAAATGAACTCTAGACACATGCGCCCCCTTGTGTATCTGGCTAACATAGGTCCTAGGGAATCGAACCTGGGTCCTTTGGCTTTGCAGGCAAATGCCTTAATCACTAAGCCATCCCTCTAGCCCTTAAACTGATTTTTTGATAGGTATTTTGTCCAGCAATTAGAAGGTAACTAATACATATATCATCCCCTCCAGGGATCAGAGCACCAGAAGATTGGTCAGAAAGAATGTAAGAGTTGGAAGATAGGGTTGAGCACTGTGATCTCTGACATTCAGACAAGACAAGGTCTTGATGAACTCACAGAGGTGTGGATACCTACACAAAATCTGTACATGATAGAGCGAGTTAACTATTATGAACAGGGGAGGAGATTGGGAAAACACCCCTCTCTGATGAGCTAATGACAGTTACTGGTTGATAGGGAAAGCATTCCTTCCATGACATAGCCACTGGTAAATGATGAGAAGAAGGAGTACAGTGAGACTAATGGGAGAAGGAAGGGGAATTTGAGGTACAGATGATCAAAATGCAATATATATGTATCAAAATGTTAAAAAGCAAAAAATATTAATTAAAAATTTTTTAAAGTATGAACAAAAAAATTGAGATCCATGGGACAGTATAAAAAGATCAAATCTGTGAATCATGGGAGAATTGCTTCCTAAAGGTATTGGTAATATTTCCAATGAAATAATAATAAAAAGTTTCCCAAATCTATGAAAAAAGATATATGATATATAGTAGACATTTAGAGCACCAAACAGGTAATACCTGAAAAGAGCCTCACCATATCATATTGTACTCAAAATACTAAATATACAGAACAAAGAATGCTGAATAACATAAAATGACAAAACCATTAGATTGATAAACTTCTCAACAGAAAATTTAAAAGCCAAAAGGGCTTGTAATGATGTATTTTAAGTTCTGAAAGATAATAAATCTCAATCTAGACCACTATACCCCCCAAAATCTGTCCTAATTGAAGAAGAAATAAAAACATTTCACAATAAAAACAGGCTAAAGGAATTCATGACCATCAAGCCAAGATACTGGAAAGAACCCTTCATACTGAAGAGGAAGATAAAAATATCCATGAGGTTACAGGAAAGAATAAACCCCACACAGTAGTTAATAAAATGAGGACTAGGGAAACACCAAACACTACAACATCAACAAAATGATAGGAATAATACACATCTTTCAGTAACTAAATAATAATGGTCCCAACTTCCCAATCAAAAGATGCATACTAGCACATTGCATTAAAAATCATAATATAGGGGCTGGAGAGATGGCTTAGTGGTTAAGGTGTACACCTGCGAAGCCTAAGGACCCCAGTTTGATTCTCCAGGTCCCCTGTAAGCCAGATGAACATGGTGGCGCATGTGTCTGGAGTTCATCTACAGTGGCTAGAGGCCCTGGTGTACCCATTCTCACTCTCTCACTCTCTCTCTCTCCCTCTCTCTGTCTCTAATAAATAAATAAATAAAAATAAAATCTTTAAAAAATGTATTTATTTGTAGACTACAAGAAATGCACCTCACCATTAAAGACAGATGCTACCTTGGGGTGAAAAGATGGAAAAAGGTATTCTAGTAAATGGAACTAGGAAATAAGCAAGTGTCATAGTTGTAATAGCTGACAAAATCAGCTTCAAACTAAATCTAGTCAGAAGAGATAAAAAGTTTATTTTCTGAAGATTAACTAAACAATCCATCAAGAGGACATAATAATTTTAAACATATACATTGAACACAGATGCACCCAATTTTATAAAGCAGATACTGCTAGATATAAAAACACAGATTAACCAGGCATGGTGGTGCAAGCCTTTAATTCCAGCACTTGGGAAGCAGAGGTAGGAGGATCACTGTGAGTTCGAGGCCAACCTGAGACTACAGAGTGAATTCCAGGTCAGCCAGGGCTAGAGTGAGACCATTCTCAAAAAACTTTTTTAAAAATCACAGATTAACCTCAGCACAATAATAATGGGTTACTTTAATACTTCATTCTCACCAATAAGTCATACTGTCACAAAATAATCAGAGAAACATCTGAGTTAAATGACATCAAATATCAAATCAACTTAATAGACATCTATAGAGAACATTCTATCCAAATATTAAAGAATGCACATTTTTCTCAACAGCACATTGAACTTTCTCCAAAATAGATGATGTAATAGAACATGAAGTAAGCTTAAACAACAAATAGGAAACTTGAAATAATCTTTTGTTTTCTCTCTGACCACAATGGAATAAAATGAGAAATCAACATCTAACTATAGAACATATACAAACTCATGGAAATTGAACAACCTACTAATGAATAATGAATAGTATCATCAATGAAATTTAAAAAATGTCTTGAGTTCAAATGAAAATGAAACCACAACATCCCAAAATTTATGAGATCCAATGAAAGCAGTTCTAACATGGAAATTTTTAGCAACAAGTGCCTACATTAAAAAATAAATCTCAAATAAATAACTTAACAATGCACCATAGGGAACTTGGAAAAACAATAACAAGCCAAACTTATTAAAATCACTAGATAGGGCTGAGGAGATCCTCGGTGGGTAAAGTGCTTGCTACACAAGCATGAAGACTTGAGTTCATATCTCAGCACCTGCATGAAAGATGATCATGGCAGTACAAATCTATAATCTCAGTGCTAGGGAGATGAAGACAGGAGGGTTCCTAGGGCTTATTGCCTAGCTAGTCTAGCCAAATTGGAGAGCTTCAAAGTTCAGTGAGAAAAACAATGATAAGGTAGAGTGTGGTCGAGGAAGAAACTAATGTTAACCTTTAGCCTAATGCACGGGTAACCCACACACATGTGCCCATATATATACAAACATTCATACATACATGCAAGCATAGCACATGTACATACAAAAAGCAGTGGATGGAAAGAAAACTTAGGGCAGAAATTAATGAAATGAAAAGTAGAATGACAATACAAAAGTCAATAAAACAAAAGTTGGTTCTTCAAAAAGAAAAACAATCAACAAATCTTAACCAAAAGAAAGAGAAGACCTAAATTAATAATCTTGGAGATAAAAGGGAAATATTACAATAGATAATAATGAAATTCAGAAAATTATTAAGGCATACCATAAAATCCACTAGACTGGACAACCTAAAAGAATTGAGCTACCAAAATTAAAAAAGATGAGAAAAACATTTTTTGTGACAGGGTCTCATTCTGTATCACAGGCTATTCTGAACTCACTATGTAGACTAGGTTGGCCTTCAATTTGGTCAGTGTCTGCCTCAGATTCCCAAGTGCTAAGACTATATATATATGATGCAAGCTACCACACCCAGCTGAGATAAATAATTTAGCTGATCTATAACATGCAACAAGATCAAAGCAATAATAATTCTCCCAACCAAAGGAGTCCAGGCCCAGGTAGAGTCACTGCTGAATTCTCCCATATTTTTAAAGAAGAATCAACAACATTTACTTCTCAAACTATCCCATAAAATAGAAGAGCAAAGAGTGCTTCCAAACTCTTTGTATGAAGTTAACATTGCCCTAATCCCAAAACCAGATAAAACAATAAAATTAACTTACAGACCAATCTCCTTTGTGACTCATGTGCAAAAGTTCTCAATAAAATACTTGCCAACCAGAGGCTTGGGAGTCAGCTTGGTCAGTAAAGTGCTTGTTGTACAAACATGAAGACCTGAGATCAGATCCTAGGACCCATGGAAAAGTTTGGTCATACATGCCTCTAATCCCAGTACTGAGGAGGCAGAGTCATGAGGACCCCCAAGGCTCGTTGACTTGTAATCTAGGCAAATCAGTGAGCTTCAGGTTCAGGAACAAACCCCATCTCAAAAAATAAGGTGAAGAGTACACCTGAGTGCCCCCCCACATACCTTATGCCTGTATGCACATAACCATTCACATATGTATGCACACCACACATGTAATAGAAAAAAATACTTGCAAACTGAAACATAGCAAATCAAAAAGATCATTCACCATCATAAAGTTGGCTTCATTCTATTGATACAAGGATGGTTCATCACATGCAAATCAATAAGTGCAATACAAAATGATATTCAATGACAGAAATCATATGATAATCTCAATGGGTGCAGAAAATGCATTTGACAAAACCCAACATCACAATAAAAGTCCTGAAGAAACTGGGACTAGAAGGAACATATCTCAACATGCTAAAGGCTATATATGGCAAACCTATAGCCAGCATTATACTAAATGAGAAAAAAAATCTGGGGTTGGAGACATGGCTTAGTGGTTAAGACATTTGTCTGCAAAACCAAAGGACCTCGATTCAATTCCCCAGGACCCACATAAGTCAGATGCATAAGGTGGCACATGCATCTGGAGTTCATTTGCAGTGGCTGGAGGCCCTGGTGCTCTCATTCTCTCTGTCACTCTCTCTCTCCCCTCCCTCTTTGTCTCTCACATAAATAAATAAATAAATAAATAAATAAATAAATAAATAAATAAATAAAATTTTTTAAAATCTCAAAATAATTCCAGTAAAATCAGAAAACCAGACAAGAGAACCTACTTTCTCCACTCTTATTCAATACAGTGCTGGAGGTTTGATCTGTAGCAAGAAGACAAAGAAACACATAAACAGAATATAAATAGAAAAGATGAAGCAAAATTATCCTTATTTGTGGAAGATATGATTCTATACATAAGAAACTCTAAAGACTCCACCAGAAAACCTTTAGAGCTGATAAACACTTTCATAAAAGTGGCAGGATACAAAATGGACACACCAATATACCAATAACAAACGTGCTGAGAAAGAACCCAGGGAAATAATCTCATTCAACACACACACACACACACACACACCTACCTTGGAATAAACCTAACCAATGAAATGAAATGAAAGGCCTCTACAATAAAAATCTTAAAACACACATGAAAGAAATTGAATAAGTCATTAGGAGATGGAGAAATATTCCATGCTTATGGATTGGAAGAATCATATTGTGAAAATGGCTATCTTACCAAAAGCAATCTACATATTTAATGCACTCCCCATCAAAATATTTCCACTCAAATCAGGAACAAGACAAGGGTGAGCATTTTCTCCATTCACATTCAATGTAGTGCTTGAAGTCTTAGCTAAAGCAATAAGAGAAGGAAATAAAATGAAAACAAATAGGAAAGCAAGAAGTGAAAGTTTTCTTATTTGTAGACATTATTCTTTATATTAGAGACCTTAAAAACTTCACCAGAAGGCCCACTCCATGGGAAGGAATACATGCCTGGTACTGAAAACCTATGTCGTGGGAGGTCATGAGCCCTAGGGGTGCAACACCTGCTGATGTCTGGCTAAATGCATATATTATGTTCACCAATCTGCCTAGTAAGCACTTCTCTTAATGTTCATAGCCATATATTAATGCTACTCTCACTTTGGTTAGATAAGCTTCTCTTTTCAGATGGCAGTGACCTCTAGAATGACTCAAAAGGCACCATAGTGCTGAGAAGAAGTGACAGAGGAGTGCTCAGCACTGAAACATCTCTATCACACCTTCCAAGGCTCAGCTTCCATTGCAGAAGAAGTGGTAAAAAGAATGTAAGAGCCAAAAGAAGGGTAGGACTGCTTACAATGCACTCTTCCAGACACAAAAATGGCTTGAATATGTATGACCTCACAGTGCCTGGCACTACCTACACAAGACCCTCATAACAGAAGGAAAAGGTGATGACATCAAAATAAAAGAGAGACTGATCAGGAGAGGGAAGGGATATGATGGAGAATGGAATTGTGAAGGGGAAAGTAAGGGGAAGGGAATTATCATGGTTTATTGTCTATCATTATGGAAGTTGTCAACAAAATTTTTTTTAACTCCACCAGAAAACTCTTACAGCCAACAAACACTTTGAACAAAGAGGTAGGATACAAAATTAACAGAGAAATCAGCTGTCTTCCTACACACTAACAACAATCATGTTAAGAAAGAAATCACGGAAACAGTGCCATTCACAATTGCCTTAAAATAGATGAAATAAAACTAAAATACCTTAAAATAAATCTAACTAATAAAGTGAAAGACTTATGGAATGAAAATTTTAGTACTGAAGAAAGAAATTGAAGAAGACACTAGATGGTGTAAAAACCTTCTATGCTTCTGGATTGGCAAAATCAATATTGTGAAAGGGCTAAAAGCAGTCTATCATAAATGCAATACCCATCAAAATCCAATGTAATGTTTCACAAAACTAGAAAAAAAATCAACTTAAAATTCGTAAAGAATCACAAAAGACTTCAGATAGCCAAAGCAATCTTGGACAGAAAAAACAATGCTGGAAGTATCACCGTGCCTGAATTTAAGCTCTGCTGCAGAGCCATAGTAATAAAAAAGCACACAATAAATCAATAAAACAAAAAAGGAGACTCAAATGTAAAGCCATGTAGCTTCAACTATGTTGTTGACAAGGTTTTCAAAAATATATATTGGAGAAAAGACAGTCTTTTAAACAAATGATGCTCGCAAATTTGGATATCCACATGTAGAAAGTAGAAAATAGATCTCCTATCTTTCACACCATGTAAAATTCAATGCCAAAGGGCTCAGACCTTAATGTAAGACCTAGAACTTTACAACAGATAGTAGGAAAAGTAGAGAAAATAAGATATTGGGCATATGCAAGCAAACACTTTCTGAATGGGTCTCTAGTCACTCGGGAAATAATGCTAATAACAGACAAATGGAATCTTATGAAATTAAAAAGCTTGCACACTGAAAAAGAAACATTTGCCAGCACTGAATTGAATGAGACTGGAGAAAACTGACACCCTTGTCTTGTTCCTGATTTTAGTGGAAAATTTTGATGGGGATTGCATTAAATCTGTAGATTACTTTTGGTAAGATAGTCATTTTTATAATCCATGAGTATGAAAGGTTTTTCCATTGCCTACAAGACATGTGAAAATCTGTGTTAACTGCATGTCTGCATGGGATTATATCTAGAATATACAAAAAAAAACCCTCAAAAACACTAAAGAAAACAATCCAGTCAATAAATGGCCTAATGAAATGAACAGACAGCTCTTAAAAGATGAAATGCTAATGTCCAATAAGCATACAAAATATTTAACCATACTAGCCAGCAGAACAATGCAAATTTAAAATAGATTGAGATTCCATCTCACTCCAGGCAGAATAGCAGTCAAGAAGCCATAGATTGTTACTAGAAAATTTTCAGTGCCAGGTATGGGATACCTTCCACTGAGTTGTTGGCCAGGGATGTCCCTGATGTCCCCCAAACATTACAGGCCATTGATGAGGCTCTTGGTTTCCCACCAGGAATAGATGGTAAGACCCTATTGATGAAGACTCCACATACTTGGACTGCAAAGTCACTGAGAAATCTTGCTGGAGCTGAGTTGAAAGCCTCCTCCATGTAGACCAGCTGACAGAAAGCTGAAAAAAAACTACGCTGCATGCTGTTCAATGGGAGAGAGAGAAATCACCAGTGGCAATAAACAACAGTGGACACTGCAAGTCTTAAATTTGGCCAGCCAGGCCAAATGAGCCAACAGGTGCAATAGTGGCATGTCTGTTATGGGGGAAACCAGCCACTCTCTAATTGAACTGGAGGCCTGCTCCATGGGAGGGAATACATGCCTGGTACTGAAAACCTATGACAGGGAAAGTCATGTGTCCTAGGGGTATAATGTCTGCAGGTTTCTGGTTAAATGTATATATTATGCTCACCTAACTGTTCAGTAAGCACTTCTCTTAATGTTCAGACCTATATATTAATGCTACTCTCACTTTTGGTTAGAGAAGTTTCTCTTTTCAGATGGTAGTGACCTTGGGATGACTCAGAAGACACCATAGTGCTGAGAAGTGACAAAGGAGTGCTCAGCACTGAAAAATCTCTATCACACTCTGAGCAAGGCTCAGAGTCCATTGCAGAAGAGGCGGTGGAAAGAATGTAAGAGACAAAGGAAGGGTAGAACTCCTTTCAATGTGCTCTTCCAGACACAGAATGGCCTGGATATTCATGACCTCACAGTGCTTGACACTACCTACATACACAAGACCTATTAGGAAGAAAAGATGACATCAAAATAAAAGAGAGACTGATTGAGAGGGGGAGAGGATATGATGGAGAGTGGGGTTGCAATGGGGAATGTCAGGAGGGAAGCAATTACCATGTGTTGGGGTCCCTCCTAGGGCCAGCCTATGCGGAACAGCTGAGTTCGGGGTGAGAGGTGTGGAGTCACAACACAGACTCTGGGAGTTGGGTGGAAGCAGCAGAGGGTGAGCTGCCGCAAACTCGTTTATTCAAGGAAGTGTAGGGGGTCTTAAGGGACTTGGCTGGCCAATCATTGTATGGGGTGGTCCCTTTTTGTGACCAATGACAGCCTTTTCTGGACAGATAATCTCATAACAGGTTTTTCACAAGCATGGGACTGTAGCTGTTGTCATGCCAGGCCTGCACAGGATGCCATGTTCACAGAAGCCACTTCTGGTTTCTTCTGACATGCTGTCTGGCAAGGGCCAGACCTGCATTGTGCCATACATATCCTCCTTTTTGTTTTTATTATTGGCAACCCTGGGAGGCATGGTTCTTTGCCAAGCCATTATTGAACCCAGGCCCCAAGGATCATTACATGCAACAGTGCCTGTCTTAGGTTGCCCCATCTCATGGAGTCTTACCTGTCATTGGCTACCCGCCATCCTAGTGAGAAAAACTGAGGGGTGTGGCCTGGTTTCTTTTAGCATGCAGTCTGGCTAGGGCCAGACCTGCATTGTGCCATACAACCATGGTTTATTGTCTAAAATTATGGGAGTTGCAAATAAAAAAATTAAATTAAATTAAATTAAAAAAGAAAACAAGTAACAAGTGCTGGCCAGAATGTGGACAAAAGGGAATGCTTACTTTACAATGCTGGGAAGAATACAAACTAGGTCACTCACTGTGAAAAGCACTATGGCAGTTTCTCAAAACCCTAAAAGTACCTACCATAT
Organism: Orientallactaga sibirica; assembly: GCA_036365145.1. Taxonomy (NCBI): domain Eukaryota; kingdom Metazoa; phylum Chordata; class Mammalia; order Rodentia; family Dipodidae; genus Orientallactaga; species Orientallactaga sibirica. The sequence continues at coordinate 368,726 of JAEOAD010000060.1, forward strand.
GATTCAGCTATACCACTTCTAAATATTTCCAAAGGACTCCAAATCAACATCACAGAGATCCTTTCATATCCATGTTTATCACTGTACTATTCACAATAGCTAAGTTATGGAACCAACATAGGAGTCTAACAACAAAGGAATGGATAAAGAAAATGTTATGTATAGAAACATGGACTCTTTAGCCATAAGGAAGAACAAAGTTATGTCATTTGCCAGAAAATGGATACAACTGGAAAAAAAATCATATTAATTGAATGAAGCCAATCTCAGAAAGATAAGTCATGAGTTTTCTCTTTGTGGCTCTTAGATTTTATGTAGATGTGTGAAATCATGCATGTATATTTGACCATGAAAAAAGATGCAAAAATATCCAGGGGAACAAAGGGGGCTATGAGTGGAGACAGAGTGAGAAATGGAAAGGTTAGGGGTATAGAAGGGAATATGCTTTATGTGTAATTTATATTTGTATTAAAATGTGCATATGTAACAATAATATGCATGATGATTATGCACAATAAAATGTTTGACATTATCAAATAATTGCAAGATAAGAAAACAACTTAAGAGGATTCAAAGCTAGGGTAGTAGCCTAGGTCTATAGTTCCAGGGAGGGAGGTTGAGACAGAAGGATCACAACTTAAGGCCAGCCTGGGCTACATAATGAGTATATGTCAACCAGACAAGGTCCTGTCTTGATTTTTAAAAATAAATACCATTCATGTTCATAAGGATGGAAGTGGATCATTTACTATAATTAGGTACATAAACAGGAATAACTTTTTAGAAGAGAAATTTTACAAAATTATCAAATTTATAAATGCACATCCACTTATTCCTCAATTTATTCTGGCATCTACAAAAACAACTACAAGTAATCAAGAACATATTTACAAGGACATTCATTTGCTATATTATCTAAATTGCAGGTAATTGAAGAAAATTTCAATGTTCATCAGCAAGGACTTTAAATACATTATGGTACATCTGTACAATGGAATTTTCTACTGTGTGTTAAAGACATGGGCTAGATCTTTTCAGTATTGTTCAGTGCTCTCCACCCAAGCCTGTACTTGTAGCGCATTCTGTACTGTAATCTCCTATACAGAGTTTCTTTTTGGATTCTAACATCTTCTGGTTTTAAGGACATAAAACATGGATTTTGGCCTCATGTAACAGGTACTCCATTCATGAATGAAGGGACCAGTGAGGCCACAAGTGCCTAAACAAACTATAGATAGAGGCAAAATACAAACTTTTTGGACCTCAGTTTCTTCACCTGGTCTTCTACAAGGAAATTACACTAATTCAACTTAAAAGCAAGACATTCATGGTTTATTGGTGTGGGCTGCTGTGACCAACCTCTCCAGAAAATGACATAGCTGCTCCTCGTCCACATAGATAATATGACAACCAAGGATGCTTAGTGTTCATCTTCAATTTTTCCTTTGACTTAGTTCTCTCTAGTTCCTCGTCCTTCTAGGACAAAGCTTCTTCATGAGAGGTTGTTAGTCACCTCAACAGATCACTTGTGACCCTCATTAAATATGCAGATTCCTGTACTCCCTCCTGAACTTTGGAGCAGATTCTTGAGGTGAAATGAGGCCTGCATCTCTCTGGTACACCAAGCTTCAAGAAGAGAATAAAGAGAAGGAAATTAAATGCATTGCCTCCTATATGTCAGACAGTTGGATTTATAGTACTTCCTTTGGTTTTCACAAAACCATTAAAGGTGATTATATTGTTTTCAGTGATGATTCTCAGACACTAATATGTTGACAAGTTGCCAAAAGTCCCACAGTGAATTACTCCCAAGACTGAATTTTTTTTTTTTTGGTTTTGTGAGGTAGGGTCTCACTCTGGTCCAGGCTGACCTGGAATTAACTATGTAGTCTCAGGGTGGCCTCAAACTCTCGGAGATCCTCCTACCTCTGCCTCCCGAGTGCTGGGATTAAAGGCGTGTGCCACCACACCTGGCTCCCAAGACTGAATTTAAAAGTGAGTTTATGTTACCTTAGGGCTCAGTTCTTCCTACTACATCACACCCCCATCCACAGAGACTGTCTGTTTGCATGCATTCAAGTTCCCAGGTTTCAAATAATAATTTTCTCTGTTGATCCTAAATGACCCCCAAGGTACTATGCCAGAGCTCATTTGATTCACACAGTACCTGGAAATTGCACATCCACCTGGATGCTCCAGTACAGTGTGATCTGGAGCTATGTCTGCTTTACACCCACCCATAAGCTACACATACAGTCACACCTGTGCCTTACTGGGCACTCTGTACATGCTACCATGGAAACGTGAACGCAGAATACATAGCTGGCTCTCTTTCCTCAGTAGATATTTTCAAATCAGTGTTTCTGTGGCAATGTCTTTTTTAGATGCCTGTTACCTTGACTACAGATTGAGAATGATAACAAGCCTCTTGGTGCCTTTTAGTAGGTTTATCTTTGGTAGGCTTGGCAGCTGAATGATTACATTCTTAGTCCTGAGTCAGTTGATTACATTCTATCACTCATCCCTTTGCAGGGAAATCTCAGAATACATTTGTATAAAACACCACCTTGCCCAGAATTGATCATAGTCCTGTAGCAGTTATCTTTTTGTTGCTGGGACAAAACATCTGACCAGAAGCAGCTTAGGGAAGGAAAGGGTTTATTTCAGCTTACAGTTTCAAGGGAATGTTTCATCATGTCAGGGAAAGCATGTCAGAGCAGGCAACTGAAAGGTATGAGAGCTGGCAGGCAACAACCACAGCAAGTTAGCTCTGAACACTTTATGGGCTGGACTAATAAGGCTCAAGGTCCACCCCCAGTGATCTCTAGCAAAAGATCTATAATGGGTGTTAGTGGTCCAGGAAAGTCCTTGAACCCCAAACTCCAGGTTTCTTTTTAATTTTAATCAAAGAATTGAATAAAAAAGAAGACTGAGAAGGATAATTATTAAATTATTATATTAATTGAGGGAAGTACAGAGCCAAGGAAAGACACCTGCAAGGTTAGAGATCCCACATGGAGGGCCTAGAAAAACTGTGGAAAGAGAAGAGAGAAAAGAAAGGTCAAGGAGCTCCTGCCATGTGGAGAGTTGCAGGGGATAAAGAACCCATCTGGAGAGTAAGGGCTAGGGGAACCTCCCCTGGGCTCAGCCTGGCTGGGCCTGGGCAGACTCAGCTGAGGGAAAAACTCACCCACAGCTAGAAGTTCCCCAATGATCAGAGAGCCTATCCTCCCCTTGCAAAGGTATTTATAACCTTAGTGGTGGGCTGTCTTCCAGCTCAGATGAACCAGAGGGACAACTGGTTGGTTGGGGCTATCTCAGGAAGAGGTTAGCCCTGACACCAAGTTCTAGGAACTGAACTTGATCAACCATAATGTTTAAATCCTATGAAAGATCTCCCTCCCAGAAGGAGTCCTGGTTGGTTGTGGGAAAGCAGGTCTAGGGAATTAGGCAAGAGATAAGAAGTCAGATCATCTTTGATTTCTAGAAAGTTCAAACTTTCCTGCCCATTTTACTTACCTTCAGGGGTCCAGTCACCCTAACTGTACCCCACCCTCAGGCCCACCAGCTTCACCCTAGGTTGATTCCCTAGCACCCACATAAATAGCTGGGCATGGTCACACATGCCTGTAACTCCAGTTCTATGGGGAGTGGAGACCAGAGAATCGCTGGGGCCCACTACTCAGCCAATTGGACTCAAAATAGCAGCTTCAGGTTCAGTGAGGGCTCTGTCTCAAGGCAACGTGTGGGTGAGTGATAGAGGAGGACAGCCATTATTCTCCTCACACATGGGCATACACTATACATACACACACCACACATACATGCACAAATCTTAATTAATGAAAAAGAATAAACATTATTTCCTTTCCCTTTTAGCCATTCTCTAAATATCAGGACCAGTTGAGTACCTAATTTAATACAATATTCTATTTTTAATTAATTAATTAACTTGAGAGAAAGAAAGACAGAAAGTGGGCACATCAAGGCCTCCCTGCCACTGCAAACCAAATCTATACAGATGCATGTGCCACTTTGTGCATCACTAAGGGGTGCTAGGGAATTGAACCCAGGCTTGCAGGTTTTAACCACTGAGAAATCTCCCTAGCCCCTAGTTCAATATTCTAAATTATATTGTCATCAATATCCAAAAAGCTGTAAGAGTAAATATTCACTAGAAATTGAGACCAGCAAAACTAAGCTGATGTTTGCTTATTAAAATTGTTGATAATGTCACCCTTATAAATTATGCCATGGAAAGCAATATAAGTAATAAAGAAACAACTATAAAATGTGACAACTGATCAGTTTCATTTCTTCACAACTTATGGCAGGCCCAGTGTGCCTTTGACTACTGTATTTCACCATGTTACAGCCACCGCATGTTTCTTACCTTCAGTTATCTGTTTTTCCACTTGAAATGCTTAACTTTATGTGTGTACCCCTTCAAATGTCAGTGCTCCCACTAAGTCTTACCTTACCTTCTTCCTCTCTCCATCTACCAGATATACCCTGTACATATACCAATAAACCTGCAGCTGTTTCCTATAGAGTATTCATTTCCCTCTCCTTCCTGTGCTCACAAATGAACCATATATCTGAGGGATTCATTTCATTGGATCATGTGGCTGATTTATGCTAATAGAATGTGTGAAGAAGCAATCTTTGTCGGTCCTAGACTGTAGTGGTTTTAAAATATGTCCATACATTTTTTTGGTAGTGTTATTCCAACAGTAGAGCCTGATTAGCCTCCTTTTGTATGAGAGTCAGATTTATTGATTCCCCCCCCCCAAAATAAAAAAGATTCAGTGATTCTCTTCTAATGGGCAAATACAGCAGAAGTTGCAGTATATAACTTCTGGGACTAGATCATAGAAGATAATAGAATTTCCCCCTATGATTGGCTCTGGGGAAGACCAGTTTCCATGTTGGAATGAATCTCAATCAGCCTTGATAGAGAGGACCCCATGGCAAGGCATTGCAGCCTCCTGTTAACAACCCCTTAGCCATATGGAAGGGCCACCTTAGATCTTCTTAGACCTAAGGTCATCTTAGATGACTTTGAAACCTCATTAACGCCTTCAAGGTGACTGTAACCAGACCAACTTGTCTCATAATCCAGAGCCAGAACCACCAAGCTAAGCCACTCTTTAATTCCTGCCAAAAGAAGCTATGAATTAATAAATATTGTGGGGTTTTTAAATTATTTTTTTGGAGAGAGACACAGAGAGAGAGAGAGAGAGAGAGAGAGAGAGAGAGAGAGAGAGAGAGGAAGACAGAGAAGGGTGCGCCAGCAGTGTCTCGGCTGCTGCGAACAAAATCCAGATGTGTGCACCGCCTTGTGGTCCAATGCGGCATTGCGCCCTTGCATCACTTTGCATCTGACTAAACGTGGGACCTAGAGATTGGAACCGCTGGTGATTGGAACCAGTGTTCTTAGGCTTAGGAGGCAGGTGCCTTAACCCCTAAGCCATCTCTCCAGCCCAAAATATTGTGTTTTTAAGATACCAAAATAATAGGTTACCATAGACTCAGATATCACTAATATACAAGCTTAGCTTAAAAAAAAAAAAAAAAACCTTGCAGCTGATAGGCACTACTTCAGAACTTTATTCTTTAACAAATTTGATTGACAAACCTTTGAGGTGGACCACCAGTTTTTAAAAACATGCTCATCCATTTTTCAACTGGGTTGTTTGAATTCTTATTATTCTGTTTTTTTGAGTTCTTTGTATATTCTGGATATTAATCCTCTGTCAGATGTATAGCTGCCAAAGATTTTCTCCCATTCTGTAGGTTGTCTTTTTGCTCTATTCACAGTGTCCTTGGCTGTACAAAAGCTTTGTAATTTCATAAGGTCCCAGTGGTTGATTAGTGGTTTTATTCCCTGAGCAATTGGAGTTATATTCAGAAAGTCCTTGCCTATGCCAATATTTGAAGGGTTTTCCCTACCTTTTCCTCTAGCAGTTTCAGAGTTTCAGGTCTGATATTATGGTCCCTGATCCATTTGGACTTGACTCTTGTGCATGGAGAGAGACAAGGATCTATGTTTATCCTTTTACATAAAGATGTCCAGTTTTCCCAGCACCACTTGTTAAAGAGGCTATCTTTTCTCCAATGAATATTTTTGGCATTTTTGTCAAAAATCAAGTGGCTGTAGCTGTCTGGATTAATATTTGGGTCTTCTATTCTATTCCATTGATCTACTTGTCTGTCTTTGTGCTGGCACCATGCTGTTTTTGTTACTATGGCTTTGTAATATAACTTAAAATCGGGTATGGTTATACCACCAGCCTGATTTTTGTTGCGCAAAATTGTTTTGGCTATTTGAGTTTTTTTGGGTTTCCAGATGAATTTTAGGATTGTTTTTTCTATTTCTGTGAAGAATGCTATTGGGATTTTAATGGGGATCACATTAAATGTGTAGATTGCTTTTGGTAAGATTGACATTTTCACAATATTGACTCTTCCAATCTAGGAGCATGGGATGTCTTTCCATTTCCTTGTGTCTTCTGCAATTTGTTGCTCAAGTTTTTTAAAGTTCTCATTGTAGAGATCCTTCACTTCCTTGGTTAAGTTTATTCCAAGGCATGGTTTTTTTTTTTTTTTTTTTTTGAGGCAATTGTGAATAGGAGAGATTCCCTGATTTCATCCTCTGCATGTTTGTTGTTAGTTTTAGGGCTATGGAGCTAAACAGAGAATTCTCAGAAGATGAAATACAGATGGTATATAAACATCTAAAAAAGTGTTCCCCATCCTTAGCCATCAGGGAAACGCAAATTAAAACCACTTTGAGATTCTATTTTACTCCTGTCAGAATGGCTACCATCAAGAAAACAAATGACAATAAGTGTTGGCGTGGATGCGGAAAAAGAGGAACACTTCTACACTGTTGGTGGGAATGTAATCTGGTCCAGCCATTGTGGAAATCAGTGTGGAAGTTCTTGAGACAGCTAAAAATAGATTTACCATATGATCCAGCTATAGCACTCCTCAGCACATATCCAAAGGACTCTTCTCACTATCTTAGAGATACTTGCACAACCATGTTTATTGCTGCTCTATTCACAATAGCTAGGAAATGGAACTAGCCTAGATGTCCCTCCACAGATGAATGGATAATAAAGTTGTGGTACATTTACACAATGGAGTTCTATTTAGCGGTAAATAAAAATGAAATTATGAAATTTTCAGGAAAATGGATCTGGAAAGGATTATACTAAATGAGGTAACCCAGGCTCAGAAAGCTAAATGTCACATATTCTCTCTCATATGTGGATCCTAGATACAAATGTATAGACTTGTGTGTGAACTGGAACCAAAAATAGGTACCAGAAACCAGTAAGCTGGTAAAAGGCTATAAGGGAGGGAGGAGAGGGAAGGCCTTAAGTGTATGGTATTGCACATATGTAAGTAGAAAAACAGATTACAGGGAGGGGAATGGCCTAAGCAAGGCCATGGGAAGAGAATGCATAAAAGAAGGGCAGGGTCAATCTAAATTCAAGATAGTGTGAATAAGACTTATATAAACCTACTTTTTTGAATAATGGCACATCCAGAAGCTGTAGACTGTTATGAAAAAATTTTCAATGCCTGGGAAGAGATACCTTCCAGTGAGTTGTTGGCCAAGGAGGTGCCAGTAGCCTCCAAAACATTAAAGGCTTTTGCCAAAGCCCTTGGTTTCCCTTGAGAAACAGATAGTAAGACCCTATTGCTGAAGACATCTCTTGCCTGAAAGGCAAGGTCACTGAGAAAGCAAGCTGGTACTGAGCAGAAAACCTTCTCCCTGTAGACCAGCCAACTGAAAGCTGGAAAAAGCTGCACTGCATACAGCCGTATGGGAGACAGAAGTCATCAGCAGTGAATACAGTGGACACTGAATATTCAGGTTTGGCCATACAGACCCAAAGACTGAACAGGGGCAATAGTGGCATGTCTACTCTTTGGGTAACCAACTGTTCCATAAATGGACTGGAGGCCCTCTCTACAGGAGGGAATACATACCTGGTACTGAAAAACCTAAGCAAAATCTATGGCAGGTGAGGTCATGAGCCTTAGGGGTATAAAGCCTGCTCTTGTCTGACTAAATGTATTATTCCCACCAATCTGCCCTGAAAGTACTACACTTAATGTTCATATTCACATATTAACGCTACTCTCACTTCTGGTTAGAGAAGTTTCTCTTTTCAGATGGCGATGACCACTGGGATGACCCAAAAGGCAACATAGTGCTGAGAAGAAGGGATGGAGGAGTGCCCAGCACTGAAACATCTCTGTCACATCCTCCAAGGCTCAGGGCCTATTGCAGAAGAGGAGGCAGATAGAATGGAAGAGCCAAAGGAAGGGTATGACTTCTTACAATGCAACTGCCCAGAAAGAAATTGACCTCGATATCCATGACCTTGCAGTGCCTAGCAATACCTTCGCAAGACCCTCAAAATAGAAGAAAAAGATGATGACATCAAATTAAAAGAGAGAGTGTTGCAGACAGCTTCAGGTTCGCTGAGATGAACTTCCAGACCAGGCACAGTTATGGAGGAAGGGATATTATTTATTAAAGCTTACAGATCCAGCGGAAGTTCCATAAAGGCAGGAAAAGCAGCTTGCTCTTCACAGGGCCAAGCAGAGAAAGAAAAAGCCAACCAGCCACCACAGCAAACAGAGCAAAAACTATAGCCAAAAGGTCACACAGCACACTTCAGGAACTCCTGCTAGGCACATTTGCATATCTTTACAATGGAATCTCAAACCCATACCATTAACACCTTGAGACCAGCCCCCAGTGACATTGCCTCTAGCAAGGTGATTGCAGATGCAAACTACAACTAGTAAGACACTGAATATATTGGGGGACATATATTCAAACTACCACAGAGAGTAATGGAGAGAGGGAGGGGATATGATGGAGATTGGAGTTCTAAAGTGGAATGGGGGGAGGGGAGGGAAATATCATGTGTTTTTTTGTATGTAAGTATAGAAGTTGTCAATAAAAAAAAATTAAGATATGCAAAGTGCTTGAGTTCTGCAAAAAAAAAAAAAAAAAAAAAAAAAAATGCTCATCCAGAAAGGCCCAAGTCCTTGCAGCTGTGGCAGAGTTACAGTTCCGTGGTTTCATGTTAGTTACCTTATAGTTACTGTGTAATTAGTGCCAGTTAATGTACATTATCAAAAATAAATATATCTACTCAAGACTAGATGTAGTATTTTTTGTAAAACTGGATTTCCTAGTACTTATATTTGTCATTCCTACAGAAAGTGTATTGATTTTTAAGAAAAAAGAACATATATTTGGAAATAAAGTCAGGTGGAAATTAAAAAAGAAAGTTTTTATGTAATATTTTTTGAGGTAGGGTCTCACTCTGGCCCAGGCTGACCTGTAACTCTCCCTGTAGTCCCAAGCTAGCCTCAAACTTGTATGGCACAATGCAGGTTGGGCCCTAGCCAGGATGCCTGCTAGAAGAAACCAGGAAGTTGCTTCTGTGGACATGGCATCCTGCACAGGCCTAGCATGACAACAGCTACAGTCCCATGCTCATGAACAACCTGCTGCAAGATGATCTGCCTGGAGACAGGCTGTCATTGGTCACAAGAAGGGGACCACCCCATACAATGATTGGGCAGCCAAACCCTTAAAACCTCCTACACTTCCTTGAATAAATGAGTTTGCAGCAGCTCACCCTCTGCCTGCTTCCACCCAACTCCTGGAGTCTGTGTCATGACTCCACAGCTCTTACCCCCTACCTGGCAGAGACCTTGCAGTCCCTCCTGGGCTGACCCTAGGAGGGACCCCAACACCTGGAGCCTGAACAGGGACCCTCTGCCTCCTCAGCATTGGTGAGAAGCCCCCTCCTTGATCATCAGTGAGTAGCCCCCTCAGCATTGGCAAGATGCCCCCTTCTTGATCGTCAGAGAGTAGGCCCCTTTCTGTTCCATGTGCTGACGGCTGCCCGAGGGTGAGCGGGCAGCTCCCTCCTCCCCCCTTTTCCTTTTGTTCATCCTTTTCCCTGGTAGTAAGGCACACATTGCCGCATGGTCCTGAAGCCCATGTCAGCCCCTCCACTCTCAGTTCATCCTGGAGAAATCACATAAGGGTCTGACCCACCCAATTTCAGAACCAAGGCGAGGCCATTGGCTGAGCTTCCCCGGAGACACTGTGTGGGCATATGGCCGTGGAGCAACGACCCACAGAAGTCCCCCACTAACCACAAGACACGTGGGTCTTAAACATTCTATCTGTATGTCTCAGCTCGCCCTGGCAATAGGTGTTGTGGTTTGCATGATTATCCTTTGGGCTATCATTTTTGATCTGGGTTATCATTTTCTCAGTCTCCTTGATTCAGAAGTGTCTCAGCTTAGCCACCCCCACAAACACCACCACGCCATAATGGGCAACCTCCCTCCTCATCAGAGGGCACCACAATTGCTGGCTCTTAGGGCCCTCCTCCTGCAATGTGGCTTAAAAGTGAAACAAAAGGACCTCCATGACTTTTGTGATGAAACTCTTATTTTAGCACCATGGATTAGTACAGAGAACATCTGGGACACTTCCATTTGGTCCTGGGTTCTCTTCCTTGCAAGGAAACACGAGGTTTATGAAGGGCACACACCCCCACCCCATTCTTTCCTATCTTCCTTGCCATAATTGCCAGCCTTAAAGCCTCCTCCATGGAGGAAGTCATTTCTGCCCATAACTAAAGCTGTAAGGAGAAACTGGAACTGGCTCTTAAAACCTCATCCCTCCCAGCGCCCTCTTACAATGATGAACCGCCTCCTGTGGCAGCAGCACTCACACATACGTTCAATGATTGAAAAAAAACCAAACACCCCTCCCCCTCTTTACCCTTGGAAGGACCTCTGCCCGCTCCATCCTGGACACATCCAGGCAGCTGCCAGTTCCCTGACATGCCCCATTGCCTCACCCTTCGCCACCTTCCCTGTTAACATAGGGCCAGATGCAACAGCCAGGCCCTGGTACCCCATCCCCCTCTCTGATCTGGCTCTCACCCACAAGGCAGCCCAGGGGGCTTTCTCACCTGCTCCCTCCTTAGTTGTAGACTGAGCCCTTGCATGATTATTCATGCTGACCTCCATGTTATTGTTAAGTGCCAATTGGCTTTGCAGCTGTTTCTCCTGATGATAACTTTACATTTCTTTCTTCAACCCTTTCTCCCTTCTTATCCTGGTGGGAATCCTAGTTATTCCCGCCATCATGCTGATCCTTTTCAGATGTCTCAGAACTTTTTCTCAGCACATCACCACCATCCAAACAAACCAGGTTCTACTACGGGGATCCATTTATCAATTGGAAGGGGCAACCCCTCATGAACCACCATATGATATCTTATCCACCATTTCTCATTTGTAAACCTGTCCTACTCCAGTCTTTTTCAGGTTCTATAGTTCATTCTCACTCGCTGGGACCGTTCGCACACCACAGAACCACCACCACTTGACCCTCCCATGCCTCCTAGGCGGCAGCCACACCCCTTGGGTTTTCTCACCAGGATGGCGGGCAGTCAATGATGGGTAAGACCCCATGAGATGGGGCAACCTAAAACATCACATGTGATGATCCCTTGGGGCCTGGGGTCAACAATGGCTTGGCAAAGAACCATCTCCCAGAGTCGCCAATAATAAAAACAAAAAGGAGGATATGTATGGCACAATGCAGGTTGGGCCCTAGCCAGGCTGCCTGCTAGAAGAAACCAGGAAGTTGCTTCTGTGGACATGGCATCCTGCACAGGCCTGGGGTGACAACAGCTACAGTCCCATGCTTGCGAGCAATCTGCTGCAAGATGATCTGCCTGGAGACAGGCTGCCATTGGTCACAAGAAAGGAACCACCCCATACAATGATTGGGCAGCCAAACCCTTAAAACCCCCTTCACTTCCCTGAATAAACGAGTTTATAGCAGCTCACCCTCTGCCTGCTTCCACCCAACTCCTGGAGTCTGTGTCGTAACCAGGAAGTTGCTTCTGTGGACATGGCATCCTGCACAGGCCTAGCATGACAACAGCTACAGTCCCATGCTCATGAACAACCTGCTAGATGCCTTATAGTTACTGTGTAATTAGTGCCAGTTAATGTACATTATCAAAAATAAATATATCTACTCAAGACTAGATGTAGTATTTTTTGTAAAACTGGATTTCCTAGTACTTATATTTGTCATTCCTACAGAAAGTGTATTGATTTTTAAGAAAAAAGAACATATATTTGGAAATAAAGTCAGGTGGAAATTAAAAAAGAAAGTTTTTATGTAATATTTTTTGAGGTAGGGTCTCACTCTGGCCCAGGCTGACCTGTAACTCTCCCTGTAGTCCCAAGATAGCCTCAAACTTGTATGGCACAATGCAGGTCGGGCCCTAGCCTGGATGCCTGCTAGAAGAAACCAGGAAGTTGCTTCTGTGGACATGGCATCCTGCACAGGCCTGGTGTGACAACAGCTACAGTCCCATGCTTGCGAGCAATCTGCTGCAAGATGATCTGCCTGGAGACAGGCTTTCATTGGTCACAAGAAAGGAACCACCCCATACAATGATTGGGCAGCCAAACCCTTAAAACCCCCTTCAGTTCCCTGAATAAACGAGTTTATAGCACCTCACCCTCTGCCTGCTTCCACCCAACTCCCGGAGTCTGTGTCGTAACTCTGTGCCTCTCACCCCCTACCTTGGCTGGCCCTAGGAGGAACCCCAATACAAACTCACAGCAATCATCCTACCTCTGCCTCCTGAGGGCTGGAATTAAAGGCATAAAGGCGTGTTCTACCACATCTGGCCTATGAAATATTTCACAATAACTGTTTTCTTATTCATAAACCTTGAAATGAATGTTTCTAAAACTGTAGGAAGTTACAAGGGAAGGAACCAGGATCTCTCAGTCACTTGGACCAGAGACCCTGGAAAGCCACCCTTATCAAACTTGGGATTTGATAATTGCCATAGCTAGTGCTACTTCTGTGCCATGCATCCTCTTTTTTCCTTTTCATGGCATTTATTGTTCTTTACAATATGTAATAGTTTGAAGAAGATTATGTTTCACTTTGGTGCTCATATCACTTTCTTTGTTAAAGTGGATATCAAACTGGTGAACATAATAAGATGCCTGCCTGCATGTGCATTTCCCATATATCTTAGTGGATGCTCACATAGCCTATCAGATAGATGCAGAAGTGAAACCTGAGCTAGAGGGTAAGTTGCTCACTTGTAGCCCAGAAGAGGTAAAGCAGACAAATGTCCTGATGTATGAACTCGAGCTCGTAGCCACTCTGCCGTGTTATTCCTTATCCCACCTGCTACTTTAAAACTGCCTGGCATATACCATTGTTGCTTAATTAATGTCTGTTTCTGCATAAACAAGTGAATGAAAAAGCAGCAATATGATGAGAGAACTGTCATGAGAGTTCACAAATTTTAAAAAATCCTGTTGTTCTAAAATAGTTTTGTCCCCATACAATGGCCCTTTTTACTTGTGTGCATCTGAACTTTAGGGCGTCAGCTACTAAAACACATAAACAGATTCATTCAGTAGATTAAAGCTTGCTTACAGAATACTACGAACTTCTTCATAATGTTGACATTTTTAGATCAGGAGCCTCCATTGAAGCAGGACATCAAACAAATTCATTAAGGAGGCTCATTAAGGAAACTGCCAAAACCCTCAGGAACCTTTTTAGGAGAGGATGATGACTATATGGCTGGGTTCTGGGTCATTACAAACCTGTGTACTGTGAACATTCACAGGGGCCTGGCTGGAGAACTTCAGCAGCATGACAAAGGCCAAATTGTCCCTCCAGAACATGATAATCTAGGAAAAGAGTGGGTGCCCTATTGCTGAGGGGAGGGTGGAAAATGAGTCCCTGGCACCAGCACAACAGGTCAGCCTTAATAACGATAAGGGCAAAGTTCTCTGCCAAAGCAGGCTTGTTCTGAAGTTCAAACTCTGTTAGATTTAAGCCACAAACAGTTAAATTTCCAAATATGCAGCCAGTGCCCCCTAAGGAAAAGCAGACTATTGTTTCCAAGAGAGGGTGGTAGACCAAGAGTAGCCTCAGAATCGTTTTTTTTTTTTTTTTTTTTAGCCTCAGACTCTTAATGAAAGCAAAGCCAGGCTTCCTTCCTGAGTTACTTGGATCTGGCCTTAGCCTCAAGCCACCACTCTGTGCTTCCAATTCTCCTAAAGGGAAGCTTACATTTAAACACTTCTTTTCTGAAATGAAAAACGTTGAAAGTGATTAACTTTGGGGAGAATCGGGGATTGGAGTAAGGGTTGTTTTCCATATCTTTCTGTTCTTTTACCATGTGCACTAGTAACTTTCACTTTTAAGCATTGGCATTCATCAAAATAAGCATTGTGATGTTTTAGGCCTCTGTTTTTCTGTAATTCTGTATTCTGTTCCAAAATAAATCAAATATTACATGTGAAAGGGTTTTTTTTTTTTTTGGTGTGGGTGTTGTGAGTGTGGGCACATACCATGGCTGCATGTGGAGGTCAAAGGACAACTTTCAAGTGCGGGTCCTTGCCTTCCACCTCCTTGAGAGAGGCTCTCACATTGTTCACTCCTGCTTTTTCTCTAGGCTGGATGCTCCCCAAGCTTTAGCTGGCTTATGTCTTGGATTTCTTTAGTACCTGTAGGTGTGGCTAGAATTACAAACTTCTATTACAGAATCCAGCTTTGCACATGGGCACTAGGGTTCCCAACTTGAGTAGTCATGCTTTCACATCAAGTACTTTACCTACTGAGCTAGCTTTCTCACCCTAGAAACTTGTATAACTGCAAACCTCTACTCCAGAATCACAATAATTGTCCCCATAAACAAAAGCCTTATTTCTCAGGAAAATCCCATTCAATGTATGTACTTTGGAGCAGAATGTTGCAAGAAAACACACACACACAAATAAAACCAGATTGTTTCTTTTTTTTTTTTCTTTCTTTTTTTTTGAGAGAGACACAGAGAGAGAAAGGCAGAGACAGAGAGAAAGAGGCAGAGAGAGAGAGAATGGGTGCGCCAGCGGCCTCTCAGCAGCTGTGAAGAACTCCAGACATGTGCACCCCCTTATGGGTATTGCACCATCGCATCACTTTGCATCTGGCTAAATATGGGACCTGGAGAATCAAATGGGCATTCTTAGGCTTGGCAGGCAGGCGCCTTAACTGCCAAGCCATCTCTCCAGCCTTCATTTTTCTTTTTCATAATTTTTATTAGATAGATGATAGATAGATGATAGATAGATAGATAGATAGATAGATAGATAGATAGATAGATAGATAGAATCTGAACATAATCTCTCCTAACTTTTCTTTTCCCCCATCTGCCTTACACTGAACCTCTTTCTTCTATTGAGGTTTGTCAATATTTAAAATGGCTTAACCATGTTTTATTTATTTGTTTTTATTTTTTTTTTCTTTTCATTTTTCGAGGTAGGGTCTCACTCTGGTCCAGGCTGACCTGGAATTAACTATGTAGTCTCAGGGTGGCCTCAAACTCACAGCAATCTTCCTACCTCTGCCTCCAGAGTGCTGGGATTAAAGGTGTGCACCAGGCCTGGCAATTTGTTTTTATTCTTTATACTGTTGAAGACTGAAGCAGAATCTTATGCATGCTAGGCAGGCACTCTACCACTGAGTTAAACACTCATTCCATATTACTCTTTTATGTAAAATAATCCTGTTTATAACTAAGGTTTCTAACTAAGGGTGATTCCTTTTGGCAATGTGTAGGAACATTTTTTTTCTTTGTCAAGACTGGGCAAGGTGAAGAGAAAGGAGCTCCTACTTCACCTGGTAGATATATGCTAGATTGCTACTAAATATCCTTCTATGGACAGAAAGTCCCCTCTTAACAATGTACAAATGGCCCAAAATGTTAATGTACCTATGTTGTGCATGGCACTATGAATGCAAAATAATAAAAACACAGCCCTCGCCTTAAAATAAGTAAGAGATAGTTTGTTCCGGAGCCAAATATGAATGACGATGGCCCAGAAATACAGATTTAGGTTAAACCAACTTCCATGACCTAATGTGGTAACACTTTCATGAAGTTTTGTACTAGCAGAACAAAGTCATAAATCAAAATACTTTTGAAGTGCATTGGTGGGCACATCTGGTTGGCGGATTACAGAAAAGTGGGCAAATCTCTTCTATCAGCTTCAGATGTCATCTGGTTACAGTCTTAGCTTTTGGGTTTGTAAAGTAGGGGTCTGTGCATATAGTCCAAAGGGATTTCCCTAATAGTCATAAGGATGTTAGGTCACACACAAAGATGAGCAATAAATAAATGGCTATATAAGGAACTAAGATAGCTCAAGATAGTTTGGCTCTGGCCCTGTAAGATACTAACTATCCACAATCAGTGAGGTTTTAATCAGCCAATGAAGCCTTGTGGAATGTTTAATGTGTGGACTGTTAGAACTTCAGTTAATGGCACCTTGATATGGATGTACTGCTCCATCATAGGACATAGAAATCTGCCTAAAAGGGCTGGAGAGATGGCTTAGAAGTTAAGGATCCCAGTTCAACTCTCCAGGACCCACATAAGTCAAATGCATGAGGGGGCCATGTATCTGGAGTTTGTTTACAGTGGCTGGAGGCCCTGGCACACCCATTCTTCCCTCTCTCTGCCTCTTTCTCTCAAATAAATAAATAAATAAATAAATAAATAAATAAATAAATAAAATATTTTTTAAAAAGGAAATCTGCCTAAAAGTTGTGCTCACAGATTACTGAGGAAGGGATCATGCGTCACTTATTAGATGACACTGAAATTTGAGGCTGAGATGAGGACTTGGAGGCAAATGTTTACATGTGTTGAATCTCTGCTACACTACATACACACACCACTTTGAAATGCAATGACTCTTCAACCATGTACATACCTATTCTCAACCAGAAAGAAAAGTGCCTGGCCTATTTCTAAATAGCACAATCAATATTTTTGCCTGGAAATGTCTTTGGAATTTAAATTGAGACTAAAACTGAAATGTTAAGGTACTTTATAAATTGATATTCATATAATTAATTCCCAAGATAGCTGATTTTTTCATTTTATATTTATAAATAAATTTCTACCCCATGGGAAAGCCAGAACTTCAAAGGGCACCAGTTCAAGGGACTAAAAAAGGCTTAACAAGCTGAGTAAGAATTTAGAATGGAACTTGGATCATGAGAATTTCTGGTACTTTCCCTTTATAAATTCTGACTGATCCCCACCCTAATGCATTGCCTCAGGACAGGAGGTTCTATTGGACTTCCCTTCATAGCTAGAACAGCCGGAAGGACGTGTGTGTGGTCCCAGGGGCTGAATTTGGCTCCTTAACTTGGAATTGTGTCATTGGAAAAGTTCCCTCCCTGCTCAGTCATGAATTCATGCTTAATTCCCTCATCAAAGAAAGCTAACAGAAATATTTTCATTTAAAGAAAACATACCAGGACTGGTAGTGCAGGCCTGCATCCCAGCTATTCAGGAAGCAGAGGCAGAAGATTCATAAGCTCAAGGTGAACAGGGGCTACAGAGTGAGTTCAAGACCAGCTTGTGCAGTTAATAAGGCCCTGTTTCAAAATAAAAAGTAAAAAGAGAGTTGTGGAAATATAGCTTAGTGGCACAAATATAGCCTAGTGGGCACAAGACTCTAGGTTCACTCCCCAGTACCAGAAAGAAAGAAAAATACAAAGAGGAAAGAAAGAATGAGGGAGAAAGAAAGAGAGTGAGAAATCTCAATAAGATCAGTGTTCTTAGAAGTTATAGTTATAGCATTATTAATTCATGAATGTTGAACTCTTGAATTTGAACACAAAATAAGCTCCTATATATTTTCATAGACTTTGTGAAATATCCCAGTCTAATAAAACAAGTTTCACTTTTTTAATTTAGCAAGAACCAATGTAAATGTTTAATGATAGCTTCTTTTGATTATGATTCAGAAATATTTTTTCAATAAAAATATGTAGCTTTTCAGAAATAGTCAAAGAGATGTGATCCCCAGTGCTGGGATTATAGGCATGTGTCACCATATCCAACACATGGATGGTTGATTCTTAAGCTTCTGTTTGTGATTATCTTGCTATGAAAAAGAAGTAAAATCTATGACATATGTGTCAAAAAATAAAATAAAAAAGAAATGTAGATACAAAGCACAAGATTAGAAAAGTACCTTTGTAAAAATATATTGCAAATGTAATTCTCTCAATTTTTTTGGTTTGTTGTCAAAGAAAACTGTAAGCTGGAAGAGTGCACTGAAACTAATATACTGGGCCAACACCAAACAAGTTCAGGGCTGGATGAAGTCATAGAAATAAGGTCAGGGCAAGCCCAGCCTAGTTTTCCTGCTTATCAAGAGTCTGAGTAGGATGCTGTCTACTATCTGGAAACATTAAGGTTCTGAGGGCCCTGCCTCCCATTCCCCTTGATCTCAGATTAGTGTCCACCTCCAGTTGCAAAGGCGACCAAAATCCCAAGCAGAGTTCAGAGTCTAGTAACTGTTTTGAGATTTGAAGTTCGCTGGTTTGACCTGGAATTAGCCAGACCCTTTGGGGTATAGGCATGGGTGTAGGGTCTAGGATGAGCAGAAAAGTTTGGGATCTATCCTATAGCTACTCAAATCCAAGGGCATGGTCCCTGACATTAATTCATTCTAGTTTCTCACATGAGAACAAAGAAAACATCAGAAGCCATGCATCAGCACAGCTCCACACTTGGCTAATGCACCATACTTTTCATCCTTAACTCAGAATTTCCTTTTGCACATGGATTTCACATAAATAACTTGTGGAATGATAGCATGCATATTAAAGTTATTTACTATGTGCTGGGAAGTATTCTCTGTTCTTTATAAGCACTAATGTGTTACATATTTATTTATGTGTATCAATTTGAAGTTATATATGGTTTAATTAGTTATATGTGCTCATTTAAAAAAAAATTATTTGCAAGTGTGTGTGTGTGTGTGTGTGTGTGTGTGTGTGTGTGTGTGTGTGTGTATGAGTGCCATTGTACACATGTGGAGGTCAAATGACATCCCCAAGGTGTCTGTGATTTTCTTCCCCCTTCTTCTGGACAAGACCTCTTACTGCTGCACATGAATGTCAGACTAACTGCTGTGTGAACTTCAGATATTCATAGATCTACCAATCTACCTCCCCTTGGCATAGGCATGTTGGGATCACAGACATGTGATGCTTTGCATCTGGCTTTATGTGGATGCTAGGATCAAGCTCCTTTTGTCAAGTTTCACAAACAAGAACCTTTAAGTCCTAAGCCATCTCCTCAGCCCCAATATGTGCTCATTTTAAGAAAGTAAAGAAGGGCATGGAAAGTGGTCCCATATATAAAGTGCTTGCAATGCAAACATGAATACCTGAATTCAGACCTCCAGACCCCACATATAAGTCAAAAGCTGTGACAGGTATATAATCCAAGTGTGCCTATGATGGGAGACAGAGACAGAAGAATTTCCAGAAGCTCACAGACCAGCTAGCCTGGTGAATGGAATAATGGGCAATAAAGCAAAATCTGTCTCTAATGAGGTGGAAGGTAAGGTGGAAGGTGACAACCCACATGTTGTCCTCTGACTTACATACACTCTGTGGCACACTTATGCACATGCATGCACATGTGTGCACACACACACACACAAGTGGGGATTTAATTTTAAAAATTTCAAGTAGCCAGGCGTGGTGGCGCACGCCTTTAATCCCAGCACTCAAGAGGCGGAGGTAGGAGGATCGCCATGAGTTCGAGGCCACCCTGAGACTACATAGTGAATTCCAGGTCAGCCTGGGCTAGAGTGAGACCCTACCTCAGAAAACCAAAAACAAAAACAAAATTCAAGTAGAGAAAATAGCATTTTATACATAAAAAGTAAGTGAACTTGCCTCTTCCAAGTCTCTCCTCCTACACTAACACCAATGTTCCCCAAAATGTGAGACAAGTCTTCTGAAGAGGGATCTAAAAACACATTAAAAGATGCCTGTTTCCAAGCAAGCTGATAAGAATGAGATAAAGAGCAACATTCTTCTGAGAAAAAAAGAAACAACTGAAGGGAACACAAAGGAAAAGGGAAAGATTCATATCTCAGAAGGAGGGTTTAAGTAGCAGGATTGTGATTGAGTTGTTAAATGAGTTCTTACCAATGAACTTCCTTGTCAGAGCTCTTTGCAACAGGTACTTCTCAAGTTTAGTTATGTCCTTTGAAAATAGTCTGGTGACTTTCTGCTCATTTACCACAATGATTCCTGGAATGGTATCTAAACATGCTGCTAATAAAAAAAGAAATTTTGTCCCTTTTCTGGAGAGAGCAATACAGTGGCCTAAAAGAGAAATCTGGAGACAGTTTGTCTACTGAGACCCAGTGTCTTCAAAGAACTTATACTCTCCCTATGATGTTTGCTAGATGAATGTGGCTCCAAGAAGTCCTCAAAGCTAGGGAAGCTCACAGATACCCTGGAGAATGGGATCTAGGGTGACCACTGCCAAAGTCTCTAGTGGACCTTACATATAGCACACATAGCAAGGAAGATTCTTAGCAGAAGGACTTGCTAGAAACTAAGAGAAGGTAGGAATCAGGATAGAAAAATATGATTAGCCCTGCAGCTGCAAGTGTCACATACTGAACATCTCTGTCTTCCAAGGAGACAAAAACAAAGATCAAATAATCCAGGAGGTAAGGAGAGGAAATAGGGAACTCCTTAGCTTGCTGACCTTAACATAGCACACAATATGGGAGCTGTATTGTATTACAGTAATGCAGTCTCTTGCCTTTTTGTTTGTTTGCTTTCTCGAGGTAGGATCTCACTCTAGCCCAGGCTGACCTGGAACTTACTCTGTAGTCCAGGCTAGCCTGAAACTCACAGTGATACTCCTAGCTCTACCTCACAAGTGCTGGGATTAAAGGCATGTCCACCATGCCTGGCTCTCTTGGCTTTTTAAAAACAGGTGTTTCTGCATAAATACTTCTTAACCTCTCCCCATAACTACTTAATAATTCCTAAATAGGGCAAGTGTATTCCCCCAAGCCTGGAGGTACTGGGGATTTAACCCAGGGCATTGCACATGGTAGATAAATTATACTCAGTCCTGTTTTTCAATTTTATTTTGAAGCAAAGTCTCACTTTGCCCAGGCTGGCCTTAAACTTGCAATCCTCCTATCTCAGTCTCCCAAGTAGCTAAGATTGGCCCCAGCAATGTGTCTTATCTTAAGCTTCAAAGTGTTGGAGATAATTGTAGGATGTGATTAAGGTGGCATTTATTTAAGACAATGGTTTTACACTCTGGCTGCACATCACATTTACATGAAGAGTTTTAAAATAGCAATCCTGAGAAAACCTGATGTGATTGTTCTGGGATAAGGGCAGGTTATCTATATAACTCTACAAGTGATTTGAATGTGAAAATGGACTGCAGAAACAACATGTAAGAGATTAACTTTAATTGCTGGGATCCTAATCACTTCTAGATAGCCATTTCTTTCTATGAGCTGCACAGAGAAGCAAACAAAACAAAACAAAACAAAAATTGTCCCAAATCTCACTGCAGCACTCTAATGACCAAGGCTGGACCAAAATGAAAGCTCCCTGAAAGGTTGGTTCTTCCTCTCTAACACAAACTCCAAACCCATGACTCGGTTCTTACCATCCCAGTAAGAATGGCAGCCACTCCCATCACCAATAAAGAGGATAATGAGCACGAAAGGTACCAGAAAAGCATTCTCAAGGGCTAGAGTGGTACTGGCCTGGTCCTCTCCTGGGTCAACAGTGAAGGCAAGTATATGGGTGTGGTACTGGCAGCGAGGATGCTGTTCCTCCAGGGTACTCCTTTATGTCCATTCTGCACAATGGAAGAAGAAACTAAAGCAGGAAGACATGACTGCAGCCTCTGTAAGGAAGCACACATCAGCTCATATTCCAAGTTCCTGAAGAAAGGAAGAAGGAGATGGAGAAGTGGCTGATAGAAAAGAAGCCAGAATCTCTTCATAAAGGGAGACAAGTGGGTGTGGTAGTGCACGCCTTTAATCCCAGCACTTCGGAGGCAGAGGAGGAGGATTGCTGTGAGTTCGAGACCACCTTCATAGTGAATTCCAGGTTAGCCTGGGCTAGAGTAAAACCCTACCTTGAAAAACTAAACAACATAATAAAGGGAGACACCTCAGCCCAGATTGCAAAGATGGACAACACTAAAAAAAGTGGGGCTGGAAACAGAGGAAGACATTCAGACCCACAGCACGTCAAATGGAAGCCTAGCTCTGTATTGCCCCAAACACATGGTAACACTGGATGAGAAAACACACAATGCTGATACATAGGCAATATCAAAAGGAAAAGGCCAAAACTAGAAACCAGGAAAGTGCTGCAGCTAGTGGAGCAAGCCATGACCTAGCAGCATAGCTGTCATGGTAACCAGGCATTTGTCACAGCCTGAGGAGCAAGCCATAAGCTATCTACATGCCAGTCATGGTAAACAGGGAAGTACCACAGCTATAGGAGCAGACCATGACCTAGCAACATGATAATAATGGAAAATAGGAAAGTGCCACAGCTAAAGGAACAGGCCATGAATTGGGATCATGGTGGTCATGGTAACAAAAGTGCCCCACACCTGGATGAGCAGGCCCTGAGGTGGCAGGATGGCACTCATGGAAACCACGGGTGTGTCATTGAGGACACATAGTGCAAATAAAACAACAAAAATGAAGGATACAAATACAAAGTCTCTAGTAAGAAGTCAAAGTCACAAGCCTCTGGAGGCATGAGTTCCAGATTGCACTATCTGTGTAACACTCCTAAAGGCTAAAAGTAGAAAAGTAGATTAGGTACATTGAAACTTCTAGGCCACAGAAACAAGCATATACTGGCCCAAAGTGATGCTTCAGAAGTATAGAATATACTCAAAATGTGAAAATGAACACCCGCTAAACATTGCTCCCAATAAAACTTTATAAGGCACTCAGGATAATAAACTAACAAAGGCAAGGTAGGAGCCACTATAAGAAAAGTTATAATGTTAGAGCCATAGGTAATAAGACAATCTTAATGAGATTATTACATTCACTTAAAGTGAGCAAAAAGTTTCTTTGTTTTAAAGGAATAGTTATGAGGAGAGAATGGGCCAAAATGAGTAGAGCAAAATGTAGTTTTAACAGTAAATCAAAAAAAGTCTATAAAATATATTGTCACTAAGAATTCAATGAACTGGGTAAAGAGAAATGCAACCTAGCAGTAGAGAAAATTCTCAATCTAGAATGTATGTTCTAGAATGAAACCCAGAGGAAGTAGGAAACATAGAAAGTAGAATGAATAAGCTAGCATGCTAGCTTGATCATGATCATTCTAGAAGGAAAGAACAGAGAAAGTGGAAAGCATCAGATATTAGAGACAGTGCCATGAACTGGTGAGATATGAATAGAGGTTTAGTTACCTCAGATAAAGAGCCAATGACAGACCAAAGGACAATTCTGCCCACATCTAGCTTGGTCAACAAACAAGTTTAAGGAGCTTACTAAAGTCTCATCCCAGCATGGATGACAACTTCCCATAGCCGAATAGATGCTGTCCTCTCACCCCTACCTTCAGTTAACCTTCCACACAGGATACTCTAGAACCTCCTGAGAATGCATGCAGCTAGGGCAGAATTATATACAGCTGTCATGGAGGTGCAGGAGGCTGAAATCTTAAGTGAGGGTCTTATGGCCTTCCTCATCCCCTCTCTTCTTAAGGGAAAGTCAACAGGCCAGAGGAGATTGAGGGTCTCTTGTGGGTAATCACAGCTGTTCTGATTAAGATGACAATGGCTGTTATACTCTGAGAACAGCATTCCACAAGACATAGCATGGAAGAATTTCTTAAAATTATAGAAAGACATGAGTCCTTCCATTTAAGAAATATAACAAGGGTCAGGATGTATAAGAATAAGTCTACACTTAGAAATATTACATCCAAGTAGCATAGTTCCAAGAACAAAAAGAAAATCTTAAAAGCAACCAGAAATAAATTAATGGGTTACCAACCAAAGAATAATAATTAGAATCCCAGCATTTGGGAGACTGAAACAAGAGGCTGAGTGAGTTCCTGGACTACTGATTGAGTTCCAGATCAGGCTAGGGTACAGCATGACTCTGAGTCCATGAAACAAAACAAAAACTAACCAATTAGAAGGACTTGTAAGCAAGTGTTCATATAGACACTACCTAAAATAACCCAAAAATTGAAATAGTCCAAATGTCCATCACCTGCTAAATTAGATAAACAAAATCTGGCATATCCACTGGGCATGGTGGCGCACACCTTTAATCCCAGCACTTGGGAGGCAGAGGTAGGAGGATTGCCGAGAGTTCGAGGACACCCTGAAACTACATCGTGAATTCCAGGTCAGCCTGTGCTAGAGTGAGACCCTACCTTGAAAAAACAAAAAAACAAAAAATAAAAATAAAAAAACTGGCATATCCATAAATAAAATACTATTAAGCAATAAAAAGGAATAAATTGATGTAACACAAATGAACCTCAAAATCTACTAAATGAAGGAAACCAAAAACTACATATTCTAAGACTCCATTTATACTAAAATTCTATTGGCAGATTGTCTGTGGTGAGGCAGAGAGCTAAGAGTGACAGCAAAAGGTTATAAGGGAATTTGGGGTAGAGGGAATAACAGAAGTGTTCTAAAATGGGATTGTGGGGCTGGAGAGATGGCTTAGCAGTTAAGGCACCTGCCTGCTAAGCCTAAGAACGCTGGTTCCAATCTCCAGGTCCCACGTTTAGCCAGATGCAAAGCGATGCAAGGGCGCAATGCTGCACTTGCCCACAAGGGGGCGCACACATGTGGAATTCGTTCACAGCATCTAAGAGACTGCTGGTGCGCCCATCTCTGTCTCCCTTTCCCTCTCTCTTTTCTCTCTCTCTCTCTCTCTCTGTGTCTTTCTCAAAAAATAAAAAAATAAAAATAAAATGGGATTGTGGTAATAGCTGAACTGTATGCATATAATGGGGGAATTGTATGACATATCAATAAAATTCAATATAATTACTAAAAGAACTTATGAAGAATAACAGCAACAAAACATACAAGGTCCAGATGGCATTAAGTTATACATCAATCATATATGTTACAAGTTAGGTCTTACAAAACTTTAAAGAACAGATAATCTTAATCTGATACAAAAGAGTGAGTCCCCTTTCACTTAAAAGATTAGTCAAATATCAATCAAATCTAACATTCTAATTCCATAATCTTAATCTGATACAAAGGAGTGAGTCCCCCTTCACTTAAAAGATTAGTCAAATATCAATCAAATCTAACATTCTAACTCCATGTATAGATTCTCATCCATTACATAGCTAGCTACTTTTTTCTCTGTGTTTGTAAGTTTTTGTAAGTTGGGAAAGGATATTCCTTCTCTTTTCTTTTTCTTTTTCTTTCTTTTTTTTGAGACAGTCTCATTATGTAGCCCTGATTGGCCTGGGGCTCACTATATAGATTGGCATTGAACTTGGGGTATTCCAGCCTCTGCTTCCCAGCAGCTGAGATTACAAGTGTGTGCCATCACACCCAGCTGGGTCATATATAAGTAACAAAGAAGATGTACCAACCATATATGGAAAGGTAGATTTTGACAAAATTGAAAATAAATGCCTATTACAAAAAACATCAGGGTTGGAGAGATAGCTTAGCAGTTAAGACGCTTGCCTGCAAAGCAAAAGGACCCAGGTTCAATTCTCTAGGCCCCACATAAGCCAGATGCACATGGTGGTGCATGCATCTGGAGTTCATTTGCAGTGGCTAGAAGCCCTGGCATGGCCATTCTCTCCCTCCCTCCCTCTCTCTCTCTCTCTGTCTTTCTTTCCCTTCTGTCTGTCATAAATAAGTAAATAAAGACATCATATCTAAAGCAGGCAGCTGCCATCTGAGAAAGTAGACTTGCAACAAATATTTTCAATGAAGGAAGGAGTCATATCTCAAAATAGAAGAAAATACAAGTTGAGTTTTTAAAATATTTTATTTATTTATTTACTTATTTGAGACAGAAAAAAGAAGCAGAAAGAGAGAGAGGGGAGGGAGAGAGAAGACGGGTGAGCTAGGGCCTCTAACTGCTGCAAACAAAGACCAAACGTATATGCCACCTTGTGCATCTGGCGTATGTGTGTACTGGGTAATCAAACCTGGGTCCTTAAGCTTTTGCAGGTAAGTGCCTTAACAGTTAATCTATCTCTCCAGCCCACAAGTCAATTTCTCAAAGGTAATGATCCAATGAAAAAAATGAGCAAAGGATATTAGTCAGCTAAGAGAAAAGAATCCTCTAAACTAAACACTGGTCAATGAACCCCAATGAATAATTGATCATAGAGACATCAATACTGTTTTCAGTGGTGAGCTAGAGAAGAAGGAAAGGAGAAATGAGTCTCACCCACTCAGCGTCTAAAGGTAAAATGTTCAAAGCATTCCTTCACAGCCATTTTGTTTAGTTTTATTAGAGGGGGTGAGGAGGATGAAGAATAGAGAAGGAAGACATGTTTATTTTCATCAAAAAAACTTTTTTCTTTAAGAAAGCTACAGCTAAATTTCCTCTAGAGAAAGAATAATCCTCACACCTGACCATGCCTACCCCTCACAACCTCACTCTTTCCATCCTTACTCATTTTATGATGGCTTTGGATAGTGAGACTATCTTGGTCTGATGTGTTATAGGCTCTTATTCACCAAGATCACTAAGAACTTCCTACCCTGGAATGCAAGCAGTCCTTAAAGAGAGCATCATTCATACCAAGTGCCCTATTTGTTTGGCTCTGGGGCCCATTTAGGAACCTTTCATTTCATACAAAACTTGCCATAGTTCTATTCCATTTAAAAGACCCTGAGAAGTTAGGACTGTATTCCTTGTTATCCTGTTATCTAAAATTCTGTTTACAATGTCAAGTATCTCTGGATAGAAATTGATTTAAGCTATCCAGATGTTGGAATAAATCATGATTAGTTGCAATAGTCATGCACTAATGCAGGTTCAATATTTTCATGTTGCTGAGATATTCAATAATTAATATTTTATGTGTTCTAAGATGCTTCTAGTTCACAACAGTGAGAAGTTACAGCACTGACATGTATTCAATCTAAATGGCACACCTTGCAAATGTGGAGGCCCAGCTTCCATCTAATACTGAAAATAATAGCATTTTGAGAAAAATGCAGGATATCCAGGGAGATATTTTCTTTCCATATAAGGTCAACAAAATGCTTATCTTTTTACCAATTAAATTATGAATTTCTTTTGTTTTTGCTCTTAGTTTGTGTTTCAATTATATTAATCCCCACTTAAAAATTCATTATTTGGACCTTATATCACTCACACTAGTTAAAAATTTTCTTCCTTTAAATAAAATCCAACATGCAATGGTCCCTGGATTTTTGTTTATTTAAATTATAAGGAACAACCTGGCCTGTACTTCACAGAGTGAAGAATAAATCAATCATTGCAGACAAGATGCACTGAAATATTTACAACATGGCCAGGTCAAGGATAAATGTGCTGAGGGTGATTGTATGTATGTAATTAACAGGATGCACAAGTAATGATATATAGGAAAGTGTTGGTTTGAAATAATACAAGCTTCTCTGGTGAAGTAGGCATCTTCCAAATATCTCTGAGACATTTCAGAATATCTGTCATTAGCAGTAATCACCATGGTAGCTTTAAAGAATTGTGTGGAAATGAGTTGCTGTTTCATGCTACCCATCTGGATATGACTCAAGCCCCTGGTTTCCCTTTATAAAAAATACTGGAGTCAAAAAATGAGAAAGAATGTGCTAAGTATGCTAAAAATTCCAGGAACCCAATAGAGATGGATTACACATTCTGTAATCCCAGCACGGGCTGAAGCAGGAGAATCTCAAATTAGAGGCCAGCCATAGCCCCATAGTGAGACCCCATATAAAAAATTAAGGATGTCACCTCACCTTTCCTCTTTGGATGAGTTAGCAGAGGCACATTCTCTAGAGATACTAGGAAATAATTAGGAGAGATAAATCTTTGTTCTCTATAGGAAGTTGGAGAGCACAGAATTCCCCTATTTCTCCCCTGCACCTTCCTGCTTTTTATGCAAACAATATTGGTAAAAACCTAAAGAGTCTTTTAGCTGGTTTGTTACTACTGTTAGTAGAGACCCTAGGAAACTTCTTTCCCTGGGGAAGGGCCATGGACCTTTAGCATTCCTTGTTTATCCCAAAGTGTCTGTTAATTTTCTCTGTATCTTCTTATAGTTTGAATATTTTGTGCTGGGCTTTAGCTTTGACATGTTATGTCTCAGCCTTGTTGTCACATAAGGCTAAATGTTCACATTTTCTTGTCACTGATGAACAGATATGACTATTTAGGTATAAAGTTTATATATAAAGAAGTGAGACACAATATTTTTACAGCATACTCAGTCACCTTCTGTTATGTAGTGGATGCATATTTAGCTAAGCTGAGGCTACATTTCCCAGAATTCTTTTTTTCCAGAATTATTTACTTTACATGATTGGCTTGCTTAGAAGAAAAATGATACCACCATATTGTTTTTATGCTCAGAAGGTCTGTGCAGACATACAATTTCTGTTGCTGCTCATACATGCCTTGATGACCTGAGGTTCCACTGGAAGGAATGGGACAGCAGCTGGACCTACCAGTCCTCCAATTCCCATCAGATCTCACCCGTCAGCTCTTGTCATTCTGGAGCCAGGTGTGTTCCTCTCCGAGAAAGAAGCTACCAACTTCTTTTGGAAGACACCTTCATTTTATTAGTTGAAGGTTTGTAGGAAGGTGAGAGTCCAGTGTGAGGCCCCACACACCCTCATGCTGCCCCCTCAACCTCATACACTCCAATTCAACTGTTTCCACACTTTTCAGCCACCTTTGCCCTGCTGACTTCAAACTCCATTCCAGAGGCAGAGACAGTAGCCACTCAGAGACTTTCTAATCTCTCATTAGCTCCCACAACTGCAGATGGTTAATTGCTTATTATTATATATTACCCTAGTGATTTTGCATAAAACCTTGAAAGAACCACTAACTTCACTTGGTTGGTTATGTTTTGTGAAATTTAGGAAAGACAATTGAGTCTACAACTATTTTAAGGTCAGGTTTATCCATTCTTTAGCCTCACTGGATGGGAAAATCCCAAACACATTTAATATATCTAATTGTATCAGGCACCTGAGATAGGGACAAACAGTGCCATCAGCTTCTGTCCTAGTGCACAAAGAAGATTTTGTTTGTTTTGGAGCCACATTACTTAGATTTCCCAGATGAGTTAATGGAGGCTTAGGTGATCAGAATATAACCATCACCTATAGGAGTGTCTGTCAGAAGTGGGCAGTTCAAGACACAGTGAGACACTCTAGTCAGTCTCTTAGTCATATGGCAAGGCATGTTAGGGGAGGCCTCCTCGGGGAAAATAATATCACCACTGAGCAGCCAAACAGGGAAGATTTATTTGACTCTTTTATATGGGTGAATCTGTTGATTTTAAAGGAGATATTTTAAATTTGCCCAGAAACCACAAAAATACATCTTGGTTACATGCATGCTTATGTAGAGAACTGATGAGGTCGGGAACACACTTCAGGAAATTCTCCAAATTGTTCCCATGGCTGAACTTTACCAAAAAAAAAAAAAAAAATGCTATGAGAGTTCCTTTTGGAACAAATCTAGGCACACAAAGCATGACTTGCACAGGAGATTAAATAACCTCAAACATAGATGAATAGAAGCACTTTCTGGGCATAGCTGCTTAACAATGGAGATTTCTAGTGTTCTCCCTACAATGGAAAGGAAAGGATATTTTTTAAAATGTGTTTTATTCTTCTAGTTTGTTTTTCACTCTAAGAATGAAGACATTGTTTTATTAACTCTAAATAGCCATCTTTAAATA
The DNA here is from genome assembly GCA_036365145.1 of Orientallactaga sibirica. NCBI lineage: Eukaryota > Metazoa > Chordata > Mammalia > Rodentia > Dipodidae > Orientallactaga > Orientallactaga sibirica. The sequence goes on from JAEOAD010000060.1 coordinate 398,622, forward strand.
ATGTGGGGCAGTCTTATTGCCTTAATCATCCTTACCACCTTGGTAATTAATTATACAACAGACTTATCTATATTGTTCCCTGTCACAGGCATAGATAGACAGCCACAGTGCTCACACATAGGGCTAAGGGCTACCCTATAGGCCTCCTGTATTATCAAGAACAATGAATCAAAAGATCTCAAAGGAGAAAGGGGAAAGGAGAAAGACAGAGAGCTGAGCACAATTAGTTCCTTCTTCCAAAATCCCCCATCAGAGAAGTCTCTCCCTCTCATGGGCAGTAGAGAATGGTGTTGTGGGGGGTGAGGCCAAGGTGATGCAGTAGGGTGGTTTTTCCACATGGACACTGATGTTCTTCCTCCCAGGTTCAACCAGGACTTCTGGAAAGCCTGAGCCACCTTCAAGGGCCTAAGCTGACCTAATAATCTTTAACAGAGCAGTAAAGAATTTTTCTAATACTTCATCATGTATTTTAATAGTAGTGTTTGCTAACAGGTATCAATTTTTCATAGGCTAAATATTAAATATTTAGCAAAGATATAAACTAGATATTTTATTTTATAGCTTCCACTGTATCAAGGGATGATCATAAGACACAATTTGAATCAATGAGATAAACAAAAGTCTCCTGAGTTTTTCTGTGAAATACCTTGATTTCCAGATTTAAAAAGACAATAATAGCTGGGAATCCCTTCTCTATCTTCTCCCTTCTTCCTTCCTTGGATTAGAAAAGTGGCAGTAGAGTCACCTCACAATCATGACAAGTCAGAGATTAAAGACACACACCAGCACATTAAAGATGGTGTAGCTGATATATAGAAAGAAATTCAATGCCTGGTGGCACTGTCCCTCAGGTGAACCTACTTCTGGGCTTCTTGTCTTGTGAAACAACAAAAACAAAATATAAAGACTTTTGGAAGGCACTTATGCTAACCACTACACCACCAGTGCAAAGGATATTTGTATGGACACTATGAGGAGGGTTTCCCATGACTTGTAGATACTGGTTTTCTGAACTGATGCCTACCATGTTTCCTCAAACAGCTTCAAGACAGTCCTTCATGAGACCATAAAAGATCAAGGCAACTCCTTACCCTGCCCCAAAACCACAGCCACCCTGAGACTACATAATGGATTCCAGGTCAGCCTGGATTAGAGTAAAACTATACCTCAATAAAATAAAATAAAATAAAATAAATAATAAATAAAATTTAAAAAGTTTTAAAAAGGCAAAGAGAGAACAGATTGTATCATAGATTATGTCAAACACTTTCTTACAGCTACTATTAATTGAGGAAATTATTTTTCCTCATTATAAAATGAATTTGTAATTACATACTTGATTCAGCCATTCACTCCCTAAGCATTTATCGGCCATCTGCTATATGCAAGCATTCTTGTGAGTCTGCAGTGCAGCACTAAGCAAAGATAAGCCTATATCCCTTAGGAGAGGCAAGTTCACTGTTAGGAATAAGTAGAAAAGATTGTGAGAATATAGAATGCCTAAGAAGAAGGCTCTCTCTTGTGACAGATGGGGAAAAGACTTATCTGATTAGGAGACAGTTGAATAGGATCTGGATGAAGTGAGGAACTCAAGAAATATCTAATGTCTTATACTAAAAAGAGAGAAATGAAGACCAGAGCAATCTGCATATGTAGAAAAGGAAACAATAGTGTATAGCTGGCAGGTTAAGCAAGGGAAAGAGTGCTAAAGATAGGATCACACAGAAATCTGGAAGTCAGTTCCCATGGGCTCTCATGCATCACATAAGAGCTACAGATCATGTTCTCAGTGTGATGAAAAAATAGTTGAGCTCATAAAGGCTGACATGTTAAAGGAATTACAAGTTGCCATTTGAAAAGTAGATAAAATTTGTGGAGTGGATGTTATGTTGGAGACAAGACTGAAATCTCAGAGACCAACTAGAGTTGATTGTTGCCATCTAAAAGAGGATCTAGAAGTTCGAGTTATGATGGAGGTGAAGGAAACTGTTTAATTCTGAACAACTTTTAAGATAAAATTTGAGATTAGGTATCCATGAAGATATAGAATTGTCAGTTAAGAAGATTTGGAGTTCAAAACAAATATCTGGATTGGAAATTTGATGTTTTAGAACCATTAGTATTATAAAGCCACAGCTGAGATCACCAAGGAAGTAGGTGCAGTAGGAACAGACTTTAGAAAGTGGAGGTTAGGAAGATAAGAAGATCCCTGAAGTCACAAAGAATCAGTAGCCAGAGAATTGAAAAGAAATCAGGTGAATTTAGGGTTATGGAAGTCATGTGAGAAAATTATTTCAATAATGGTTCCAGGGGAAAAACAAAAAGCTGTCCGGTCAAGATGGCATTCGCCTAACCTCGCCTCACCTTACAGGGAAGTAAAAGCAAGATATTTAAGCTTTTAAAAGATTTCTTAAAGGGATTGCTGGCCCCTGCATCCAGCCAGAGGGAGGGGGTGAATGAAAAAATAGAGAATCCACTGATTCCCATGCTATAGGACAGGGACCACTGCAGGCTAGGTCCTCAGGGCGGGGATGACCCAAACCGGCGGCCAGACACCTGCCATTACCGACCAGAGTCCGGTGGACCCTGCCAGTCTGAGTGACCGGCAGAAGCCCGCCATTACCTGCTAGCATCTGGCACCAACCAGTCCGGGGCCGCAGCGAACCCTGCCGGTCCTATCGACCAGCGGAAGCCTGCCATTAACCGCTAGCGCACTGTGCGAGCCGATCCAGGGCCACGGCAGACCCTGCCGGTCCGATCAACCTGTGGAAGCCCGCCATTACCGGCCAGTGCCTGGCACGACCCAATCCGGAGGCGCGGCGGACCCTCCCAGTCCGATCGACCAGCGGACGCCCGCCATTACCAGCCAGTGGCAATGAAATTGAGGAGGTCCTACAAAAATGGAAAGACCTCCCATGCTCCTGGATTGGTAGAATTAACATTGTGAAAATGGAAATTTTACCAAAAGCACTCTATAGATTCAATGCAATGCCGATAAAAATCCCAACTTCCTTCTTCAATGAGATAGAAAAAACTATCTCAAAATTTATATGGAAAGGCAGAAGGCCTCGGATATCCAAGCTCATCCTCAGCAAAAGAAATACCTCGGGAGGCATCACCATACCTGATCTAAAGCTATACTACAAAGCCATTGTAATAAAAACAACACAGTACTGGCATAAAAACAGGAATATAGACCAATGGAACAGAATTGAAGACCCATATTTTGGGTCAAATAACTACAGCTACTTGATATTTGACAAAAGCCCTTCCAACGCAGAATGGAGAAAAGACAGCATCTTCAACAAATGGTGCTGGACAAACTGGACAACCATATGTAGGAAAATGAAACTCAACCTACACATCTCTCTATGCACAAAAATTAAGTCCAAATGGATCAAAGACCTTAATATAAAACCAGAAACTCTGCATCTACTAGAAGAAAAAAATGGGAGGAACTTTCCACAATATAGGAGTGGGAAAAGACTTCCTGAACAAAACCCCAGCAGCTCAGGAAATTAAACAATCACTCAACCAGTGGGATCTCATGAAGCTGAAAAGCTTTTTCACTGACAAACATACTATAACCAAAGCCAGCAGATTACCCACAGAATGGGAGAATATTTTCACCAGCTATACAACTGACAGAGGCCTAATTTCTAGAATCTACAACGAACTCCAAAGCCTAAACCATAACTCATCAAACAATCCACTCACAAAAAATGGGGCAGAGAACTGCACAGGGAGTTCTCAGAGGAAGAAATACAAACAGCAAACGCACATTTAAGAAAATGTTCAATATTCCTAATCATCAGGGAAATGCAAATTAAAACAACAATGAGATTCTACCTTACCCCAGTAAGGATGGCTAACATTAAAAAAAAAAAAAAGAAAACAAATGCTAGCGAGGTTGTGGAGAAATAGGAACAAGTTTTCACTGCTGGTGGGAATGTAAAATGGTTCAACCATTATGGACAGCTATATGGAGACTCCTAAAAAGGATGACCATAGACCTACCAATGGATCCAGTTATTCCCTTATTGAGCATTTACCCTAAAGGCTCCAAGCCTCAGACCAGAGACATTTGCTCAACCATGTTTATAGCTGCTCAGTTCATAATAGCACAAAGCTGGAATCAACCCAGGTGTCCATCACTAGATGAATGGATAACAAAGATGTGGTATATCTACACTATGGAATTTTACATAGCAGTAAGGAAAGATGAAATAAGGAAATTCGAAAAAAAATGGTCAAACATGGAACAGATCATCCTCAGTGAGCTCACCAAAGAACAAAAAGATAATCATCGCATGGTCTCGTTTATCTGTTGCTCCTAACCTGAATCCACGTGACATGCAGCCAAACCTACTAAACACTCTGAGGACCAGACAAGAGGGAGGGTGGGATGGAGGGAGGGTAAGGGTGAGAGGGAATGAGAGGGTGGGGGAGGACAAGGGGGGGATACAAATTGGGACCCAAAAGGAAAAGATACTATAAAACCCTTTACTCTGAACAACAGGCTAAAACATTGATCCTTCAGCAGGCCCGCAGAGGGAACACCCAAACCACAGGAATCTGGAGAGAGCATCATGAAGGCTAACCCTAATCTTGTCCTGCTTCTCTCTCTCTCTCTCTCTCTCTCTCCCTCTCACTCTCTCTCTCTCTTTACCTCTCCTCTCTATAGTCACTTTCTCTTTTATATTATCTATCTCTCTCTTCCCTCACCTTCCTAGGTGCAGACTTAAAACTCCCAGTGCCAGCACGGGGTTAACTTCCACAATGAGCTCTTGATCCGAGACACCTACAAGGTTTCCCCCACAAAAAAAGACAGACTTCTGTCAGAGTTCTTGGTGACCCACCAAAGGTTAATGGTAAGACCCTACTGTCAAAGACAGCATACGTGTGTGAGACCAAACACAGAGAGACCTGGCCAGAATCTGGAAGAGGGTCAGTCCCCAGACAGTTAGCTAGTCTAGTACCAAAGTGTGCTAGCAACGAGCAACTGGGGGAAAATACCCAACATTGGTCCAAACATCTTGCAGACTGAGATACCCAGTAGGTAACAACCTGACGTAATGCTCATACAAGTGCAGTAGTGGCAAACAGCCATGGTGGGTAACCAACTACTCTTGATTTGGCTAATAGATCCACTCAGTGTAATGGAACACATTGCTGGAACTGGGAAATAAGTCAAAAACAAGCTCAGTCTCCAAGTTCAAGAGACCACCAAATGTGGGCTAGAAGAGAGCCGGCACATATAAAGTTCTCTAAAAAACATATATGGTCATCCCTTCTATCTCGTACTAACTTCTCTCTCCGTTGGAGAATTTGCTTATCTCTTTTCAGATGGACAACGAACCTGATGGGAGGATCAGCTAATCACACCTCACCAGGGCCCCAGCTGAAACCATAGAACAACACAGGGGAAGGACAAGAATACAGCGTCCATGGTGATCACAACATCAGAAAATGGCTGAAGGAGATAAACACAGGGAACATCCAACTCCAACTAAGCCAGATATCCAGAGACACAGAGGCCCCCAAAACCTCATTACTGAAGCCAAACAAAAATGACCCCAATGTGGCTCAGGGAAACTCGCGGAAGAGGGGGCGGAAAGATTGTTAGAGTCACAAGTTGGGGCATTAAGCACAGAGACTGGGGCCTACCCCCCAGAACTCTTGACGGCCCCCACAATGCACGATCCACATTCCCCATTGATGAGGGTCCCTTTGGAAGAGGGAGGACAGGGAGGAGGAAAATGGAACCAATACTATGAATGTAAAATCAGTATAATAGAAATAAAAAAGTAAATTAAAAAAAAAGAATTGTTCCAGGGGACTTGGGGTAAAATGGTGACATAATAGCTATGCCAAAACAGCTAGGGGAGAAAAGTAAGCATTAAAAGAGCAAAATAAACTCTTTTACTGAAAATGAAGGTATATGCATTATTATCAAACATAGCAGATAATCAGGAGAGACTAAGATCTTCCAGAAAGGAGGAAACTGGCCAGAATCCCACTGAGGTGCCAGCAGCCCAGTCTGCATCCACTTGCCTGGCCAGCACCAAGCTGCAGGAGCAAAAATCAGATGAAGGGATTTTCCACTCACATCAGCCTACTTGTAAAGTCAATAACCCTGAAGGGAAGATAGCAGGGACCATCTAAGCAGCTGCTAAAGGAGATACAAATGGGACCAGCTGAGCAGCTTCAGTACAACTCCAGGCATCTTGCACAGCTTCCCATCTCCCGACCATGAGTGCTGCAAACCTCCAGAGAACTCATTAACCCCCAGCTGCACAGCATCCAGCACAGTCAATCAGAACACCAGATCCACAATGAAACAGAGAGGGATCAAGGTGGGCATGCAGTACTGGTGAGATTAGAAGACATTCCAAAAGACAACAGGGCCTACTTACGCAAAGGCAGGTACATATGCCTGACTGGAACTGCTAATCTCCCTTTCCATGTCAGGAAAGGTTATGTGTTATATATTCTTGGTTGGCTTTACCATTCTCTGATGAACTGTATTTTGGGGTTGACTATTATTGTCTTTGATGTTTCCTGATTCATAGGGCCTTTGTCTTTTTCTCTGTCATTATTAGGGGCAAGGTCTAACTCAGCCCAAGACTGACCTGGAGAACCTATTTCAGACCAGAAATCTCAACCTCCTAGTTAACAGGACTAAGGGTGTGGGAAAACTCAGACCCTTAGGGACTTTGGCTTTATTTGATTATCTGTTTTAATGCCCATTCTTGCATAAATACTCTGTGCTGGTTTGGATTAAGCGTGTATACTACTCAGTTGAATTTTACAATTTGTCAGTAAATTGCTCCACCCATTATTCTAGAATACTTGAATAGCAGACAAACAACACCTAGGGTCATTTCTGCTGTTTTCTTAGAGTATAAGAGCTACACTTGGCACCTTAAAATCCTACCCTGAAAATATATAAAGTCAGATTTGCATGACTAAAAACACTGCAGATAATTAGAAAACCCAAGCATCAAATTAACTTAAGATGAAAAAAAAAAATCTCTACCCTATAATACAAGAAACACAGGGCTGGAGAGATTGCTTAGTGGTTAAGGCATTTGCCTGAAAAGCCAAAGGATCCTGATTCAATTCTCCAGGACCCACAAGAGCCAGATGCACAAGGGGACACATTCATCTGGAGTTTGTTTGCAGTGGCTGAAGGCCCTGGCATGCCCATTCTCTCTCTCTCTCTCTCCCTCTCTTTCTCTCTCTCTCTTTTTCTCTCTCTATATCTCTCTGTGCCTCTGCCTCTTTCTCTTAAATAAATAATATATATATATTAAAAACTCTTTTAAAAAGAAACAAAAAATAAATACAATTCAATACCACCAAAAAATAAAAATCCATCAGACATGACCCCTAGAGAGACTGTTTTAGATGAAATGCCTGACAAATATTTTAAAAAAATAGTATACCTATACTTAAGGAAAACAAAGAAGGAAACAAAGAAATCAGGGAAGAAAAAATCCTGAAGAACATAAGAAACCAACCTAATGAAATAGGAGATCAATGAATGGGTGCAATAGTGGCATGTCTGCTTTGGGGAAAACCAACTGCTCTCTAATTGGTCTGAAGGCTCACTCTATGGGAGGGAATACATGCCTGGTACTGAAAAACTTAATCAAAAGACTATGGCAGGGGAGGTCATGAGCCTTAGGGGTATCAAGCCTGCTCTTGTCTGGCTAACTGTATATATTATTTCCACCAAACTGCCCTGAAAGCACTACACTTAATGTTCATATACACATATTAATGCTACTCTCACTTCTACTTAGAGAAGCTTCTTTTTTCAGATGGCAGTGACCACTGGGATGACCAAAAAGGCAACATAGTGCTAAGAAGAAGGGATGGAAGAGTGTCCAGCACTAAAACATCTCTGTCACACCCTCCAAAGCTCAGGGTCCATTGTGGAAGAGCTAAAGGAAGGGTACGACTCCTTACAAAGCAACTGTCCAGACAGAAATTGGCCTCAATATTTATGACCTCACAATGCCCAGCAATACCTTCACAAGACCATCATAATAGGAGAAAAAGATGATGACACCAAATTAAAAGACAGACAAATAGAGAGAGGGAGGGGATATGATGGAGAGTAGAGTTCTGAAGTGGAATGGGGGTAGGGGAAGGAAATGTCATGGTTAATTGTCTGTAAGTATAGAAGTTGTCAATTAAAAAAAGAAATAGGTGGTCAATACAAGACATAAGTAAGGAAATAGATACAATGAAAAACAGAGTAAGTCAAATAGAAAACTCTGTAGAAAATTTTACCAGTAGAATGGATCAAGGAGAGGACAGAATATTTAAATTAGAAGACCAGGTGGCTGATCTAATACAGTCCAACAAAGAGAAAGACAAAGTAATAGGAAGACATGAATGGGAATTTGAAGACAGTCAGGACACTATGAAGAGATCAAACATAAGAATTCAGGGCATAGTTGAAGGAGTAGAATTTCTCTCCAGAGGCATAGCAGGTATTTTCAACAAAATTGTAGAAGAAAACTTCCCCCAAATAAGGAAAGGGATGCCAATGCAGATACAGGAAGCCTTTAGAATGTGAACAGGACATAACCTCTCACCCTCATATTATAGTTAAACTACAAAACACACAAACACACGAAAATATATTGAAAGCAGTTAGAGAGAAAAATGAAGTCACATACAAAGGCAAGCCCATCAGAATAACAGCAGATTACTAAACATAAACTTTATAAGCCAGAAGGGCTTAGAACTATGTATTCCAAGTTCTGAAAGATAACAACTGTCAACCAAAATTACTTTATTCTGCAAAACTATCCATCCACATAGATAAATAAGTACATTTCACAACAAAACAGGCACTAAACTAGCTCTACAGAAAATACTTGAAATAATCCTCTATGCTGAAGAGAAAGGAAAGCAAACACATAAGGAACCTGGAGAAAATAAACCATACTCAAATAATAGTTGATATAAGAGAGTAAAGAAAAAACCAGAAGAACTGCAAAACAAGAAGAATGGCAAGAATAAATACACACGTTTCAATAATAACTCTTAACATCAATGGCCTCAATGCCCCAACCAAAAAATAGAGGTTTGCAGACTGGAATAAAAACAGGATCCTTCTATTTATTGACTCCTAGAAATATACCTTTGCATAAATGATGGGCACTATATTAGGATGAAAGATTGGAAAATCATATTTCAAGCAAATGGGCCTAGGAAACAAGAAGGTGTTGCTATCCTAATATCTGACAGGGTAGACTTCAAACCAACATTAGTTAGGAAAGAAAAAGATATGTACATAACATTTCACTGCAAATGCTGCAGGATACACATTCTTTCCAGCACCACATGGAACATTCTCTAAAATAGACCAAATATTAGGACTCAAAGCAAACTATAACAAATACAGGAAAACTGAAATAATTCCTTGTACTCTATCTGATCACAATGTGATTAAACTACAAATTAACAGCAAAAATAGCTATAGAGCATACACAAATCATGTAAATGAAACAATACACTACTAAATGCTTGAGCTGATAAGCACTATTAGCAATGTAGCAGGATGCCAAATAAGTACACCAAAATCAGTAGCAACATGCTGAGGATGAAATTAGGGAATAATTCCCATTCACAATTGCTTAAAAAAAATAAATAAAGTTCCTTGGAATAAACCTAACCAAGGAAGTGAAGGATTTCTATAATGAAAACTTTAAAACACTCAACGTGGAAATTGCAGAAGGCAGTAGGAAATGGGAACACATCCCTTGTTCTGGGATTGGAAGAATCAATATTGTGAAAATGGCGAACGTACCAAAAGTTATCTACACACTTAATGCAATCCCCATCAAAATTCCAATGGCATTATTCATGGAAAAATAAAAAACAATCCTAAAGTTTATTTGGAAGATCAAAAATCCTTGACTATCCAAAACAATTTTGAGCAACAAAAGTAAGGCTGGAAAGATCACCACACCCTATTTTAAGCTATATTACAAAGCCATTAGTAACAGCATGGTATTGGTACAAAAACAGACATGTAGGTTACTGGAACAGAACAGAGGACATAGATGCAAGTCCAGGCAGCTACAGCACATGATCTTTGATAAAAATGCCAAAAATATTCATTGTAGAAAAGACAGCCTCTTCACCAAATGAGGCTGGGAAAACTGGATATCTATATGTAAAAGGATGAAAATAGATCCTTATCTCTCTCCATGCACAAGAATTGAGTCCAAATGGATCAAAGACCTTAATATCAGACCTGAAATTCTGAAACTGCTAAAGGAAAAAGTAGGGAAACCCTTCAACATACTGGTATAGGTAATGACTTTTGAATATAGTCCCAGGTGCTCAGGAACTAAAATCATTGATCAACCACTGGGACTGCATGAAATTACAAAGTTTTTGTACAGCAAAGAACACTGTGAATAAAGAGGCAACCTATAGAACAGGAGAAAATCTTTGCCAGCTATACATGTGACAGAGGATTAATAACCAGGATATACAAAGAACTCAAAAACTAAATAATAAGAAATCAAATAACCCAAGGCTGGGCATGGTGGCGCCTGCCTTTAATTCCAGCACTTGGGAGGCAGAGGTAGGAGGATCACTATGAATTCAAGGCCACCCTGAGACTACATAGTGAAATACAGGTCAGCCTGAGCCCAAGTGAGATCCTACCTCAAAAAAATGGAAAAAAAAAAGAGCTATGAAACTAAATAGAGAGTTCTCAAAAGAAGATATACAGCTGGCATTTAAACATCTAAAAAATGTTGTAATTCTTAGCCATCATGGAAATGCAAATTAAAACTACTTTGAGATTCTATCTCACTCCTGGCTGAATGGCCATTGTCAAGAAATCAAATGACAATATATGCTGGTGAGGATATGGAAAAAGAGGAACCTTTCTACCCTGTTGGTGGGAATGTAGTCTGGTACAGCCATTGTGGAAATCAGTGTAGAAGTTCCTGAGACAGCTAAAAATAGATTTTACCATATGATCCAGCTATAGCACTCCTAGGTATATATCTTAAGGACTCATCGCATACCTTGCATGTCCATGTTTATTGCCACTCTATTCACAATAGCTAGGAAATGGAACCAGCCTAGATGTCCTTCAACTAATAGTGGATAATGAAGATATGGCACATTTATACAATGGAGTTCTACTCAGAGGCAAAGAAAAATGAAATTATAAAATTTGCAGGGAAATGCATGGACCTGAAAATGATTATACTTAGTGAGGTTACCCAGGCCCAGAAAGGCAAGTACCACATTTTCTCTCTTATATGTGGATCCTAGGTATAAATGTTTGGACTTGTATATGAGTTGGAATAAAATTTGGTAGCAGAGGTCAGTAAGCTAGAAAGAGGCTATAAGGGAGGGAGGAGGGGGAGGACTTGGGGGGTGGTGTTGTATATGTATAATTAGAAGAACAGATTACTGGGGGTGGAAAGGCCTAAGTGCAATGAGGGGAAGAGATTGAGTAAAGGAAAGGTGGGGGAGGATTAATCAAACTATAAGAGTATATGAATAAGTCATATGAAAACCTACTTTTTCAGACAATGGCACACTTAGAAGCTATACATGGTTACTAGAAATTTTTCAGTGCCAGTTATGGGATACCTTCCAGTGACTTGTTGGCCAGAGAGGTCCCTGATGGCCCCCAAACATGCCAGGCCATTGCCAAGGCTCTTAGTTTCCTACAAGGAACAGATGGTGTAGCAGATACCTTCAGGTTCACTGAGATCATCTTGCAGCAGGTTGCTCGTGAGCATGGGACTGTAGCTGTTGTCACGCCAGGCCTGTGCAGGATGCCATGTCCACAGAAGCCACTTCCTGGTTTCTTCTAGCAGGCAGCCTGGCTAGGACCCAACCTGCATTGTGCTATACATATCCTCCTTTTTGTTTTTATTTTTTGGCGACCCTGGGAGATGGTTCTTTGCCAAGCCATTGTTGACCCCAGGCCCCAAGGGATCATCACATGTGACGGTGCCTGTCTTAGGTTGCCCCATCTCATGGGGTCTTACCCATCATTGACTACCCGCCATCCTGGTGAGAAAACCCGAGGAGTGTGGCTGTTGCCTAGGATGCATGGGAGGGTCAAGTGGTGGTGGTTCTGTGGTGTGTGAACGGTCCCAGCGAGCAATGATGAACTACAGAACCTGAAAAAGACTGGGGTAGGACAGGTTTACAAATGAGAAATGGCAGATAAGATATCACATGGTGGTTCATGAGGGGTTGCCCCTTCCGATTGATAAACGGATCCCCGTAGTAGAACCTGGTTTGTTTGGATGGCGAGGATGTGCTGAGCAAAAGTTCTGAGACATCTGAAAAGGATCAGCATGATGGCAGGAATAACTAGGATTTCCACCAGGATAAGAAGGGAGAAAGGGTTGAAGAAAGAAATGTAAAGTTATCATTAGGAGAAACAGCTGCAAAGCCAATTGGCACTTAACAATAACATGGTGGTCAGCATGAATAGTCATGCAAGGACTCAGTCTACAACTAAGGAGGGAGCAGTTGAGAAAGCCCCCAGAAAAGAGAAAAAAGTCAGAGGCATTGAGTGTTGGGACCAAGACAAAATAAAAGGGGGTTTTAACATAAACAGGTTGTTGGGTGACTGTCATGAGCTCACTTTTAGCTCCATAAATAGTAGCACTGAGTATCTTTATTAGTAGCAGATCAATGCAATCAAAGGAGTTGTAAAGGAATTTATGGCTGGTTGAAGGGTAGCATTACCATAAGAGGCATTAATAAGCAAAAAGGCAAAAGAGGGGCTAAGGAGAAGTATGTGCTTGAAGGGAGAGGGATACAGCAAAATAGAGTGGCTAAAATGAAGCCTAGGAAAAGCGTGGAAATCTAGGCCCACCATTGCAAACAAGTATGGCCTAAGAAGAATTGTCCAAAATAGTTTCTGGGAAGTGGTAGTAGGGAGAAAAGGAGATAAAAGGAGAAAAGGGGGGAATAAGTTTACAGTCCCGCATCTGGCCTGAGGGGTTTGGCATCATCCTTTTCATCAAGGTCAATCCCCGAGTCAGTGGCTGGATGGATGTTTCTGGCAGGGATCCAGATCGGGATCTGTGAAGTTTCTGGAAAGACACAAGCATACCCTTGGTCCTGTGTTAAAAGAGGGTGGGGTCTCTTCCAGATATTAGTAAGAGGATGCTTCCAGTGGACTAAAAGTAAGGGCGTTGTGGTTGGTTGGGATCTCCAATGTTTATAAGCTGGGGAGAGTCCTGCCTCATCAAAGGTGAGAAAATTGAGGGTGAAGAGAGCTTCCCCACCAGGGCCAAGTGGGGATCCTTGGGTGACATAGTGGACTTTTGTTTTATAATTAGTTCCTTTATGGTCCAGTTAGTTCTGTCCATGATGGCTTATCCTTGTGGGTTGTAGGGGATCCCAAGGGAGTGTTTGATTCCCTGAGATTCCATGAAGGATGTGAATTGGGCAGATGTGTATGCAGGGCCATTTTCAGTTTTAATTGACCAGGGTATGCCCATGACTAACATGGCAGTTTTTGTCAACCTAATGACATGGGACGTCTTCTCCCCTGAGAGAGCAATAGCAAAAGTAATCTTAGAGTAAGTGTCCACAATGACATGGACATATTTGAGGTTACCAAAGGAAGGTATGTGGGTAACATCCACCTGCCAGATAGAATTTGGGGTAAGGCCTCTAGGATTGACTCCTTGAGGCTGTAAGGGGCCAAAAGGGGCTGGGGGTTCATGCCTTACAGGTACAGGTTAAATGTTTGCATTGGCTAAGCGAGAGCTCGGGGTATAGGGTTTTTAGGTTAGTGGGGGATAGATGGAACTTTTGGTATAAACGTCTAGCTTGTTCTAAAGGTGATAAGGATGAGACAGCAATAAACTTGTCTACTTGTGAATTCCCATTAGCAATAAAGCCAGGCATACCAGTGTGTGAGCGAATGTGCTCAATAAGTCTGAAGGTGGACGGCCCATTGCAAAAGGACTTGTTCAAAGTTGGAGTCAATGCCAGATTCCTGGGCTGCCTTGTGGATGAGAGCCAGATCAGAGAGGCTGGTGGGGTACCAGGGCCTGGCTGTTGCATCTGGCCCTACGTTAATGAGGAAGGCGACGAAGGGGCGTGTCAGGGAACTGGCAGTTACCTGAGTGAGTCCAGGACAGATCGGGCACAGGTCCTTCCAAGGGTAAAGAGGGGGAGGGGTGGTTTTGAGTGTGGCTGCCTCAGGCAGTGGTTCGGGTGGCGGTCTTTTATCATTGAAGGGTTGGTCTTCCTCCTCCTGATGATGATAAGAGGGGGCTGGGAGGGACAAGGGTTTTTTTTGTGAATTTGTTTTTATTGGGGTTAACGGACATGGGATATACAAGGTCACCTTTGGGGCATGCCCCTTGCCCCCATGGAATGTCCAGTCTACTCCTGGGATGCTTTCTGAAAAAAAAAAAAGGGACAAGGTTTTAAGAGCCAGTTTTGGTTCCTCCTTACAGCTCTCGTTATGGGCAGAAATGACTTCTTCCATAGAGGAGCCTTTAAGGCTGGCAATTATGGCAAGGAAGATAGGATTAATCCATGGGGCTAAAACCAGAGTTTCATCCCCAAAGCCATGGAAGTCCTTTTGTTTCACTTTTAAGCCATGTTTCAGGAGGAGAGCCTTAAAAGCCTGCAATTCTTGTGTCCTCAGATGGGGAAGGAGGTTTCCCATTTTGGCATGGTGGTGTTTGAGGTGGGGGGCTAGGCTGGGACACCCCTGAATCAAGAAGATAACCCCAATCAACAATGATAGCCCAAAGGATAACCATGTAAACCATATTGCTGGGCCAGCTGAGATATACGGATAGAATGTTTAGGACCCAAATGTCTTGTGCTTAGTAGGGGATTTCCGTGGGTCGTTATCCCATGGTTGTATGCCCACATGCTGTCTCCGGGGAAGCTCAGCCAAAGGCTTTGCCTTGGTTCCGAAATCAGGTGAGTCAGATCTTTATGTGATTTCACTGGGATGAACCGAGTGGAGGGGCCGACATGGGCTTTGGGACCATGCAGCAATGTGTGCCTTCCTGCCAGGGAAAAGGTTGAACAAAAGGAAAAGGAGGAAGGAGGGGGCTGCCCGCTCACCCTTGGGCAGCTGTCAGCACACAGAACAGCAAGGGGCCTACTCACTGACAATCAAGAGGGGGGCATCTTGCCAACACCGAGGGGGCTACTTACCGACAATCAAGGTGGTGTCTCGCCAATGCTGAGGGGGCAGAGGGTCCCTGTTCAGGTGCCAGATGTTGGGGTCCCCCCTAGGGCCAGCCCAGGAAGGACCACAGGATCTCCACCGAGTAGGGGGTGAGAGGCACGGAATCATGACACAGACTCCGGGAGTTGGGTGGAAGCAGGCAGAGGGTGAGCTGCTGCAAACTTGTTTATTCAAGGAAGTGTAGAGGGTTTAAAGGGTTTGACTGGCCAATCATTGTATGGGGTTGTCCCTTCTTGTGACCAGTTACAGCCTGTCTTTGGACAGATCATCTCGCAGCAGATTTCTCACAAGCATGGGACTGTAGCTATTGTCACACCAGGCCTGTGCAGGATGCCACATCCACAGAAGCCACTTCCTGGTTTCTTTTAGCATGCGGTCTGGCTAGGGCCCAACCTGCATTGTGCCATACATGATGGGAAAAATTTAAGAGCCTAAGGAAGGACAATGCACTCTTCCAAACACTAAATGGCCTGGATATCCATGACCTTGCAGTGCCTGACACTACCTACATAAGACCAGTATAATAGGAGGAAAAGATGATAACATCAAAATAAAAGCGAAACTGATTGAGAGGCAGAGGGGATTTGATTGAGAGTAGAGTTGTGAAGGGGAGAGTGAGTGGGGAATTATCATGGTTTATTATCTATAATTGTGGAAGTTGTCAATAATAAAAACAATTAAATAAGTAAGCAAAAAGGAAAAATAGAATTGTTTCAATTAAACACGCCAAATGTTGCAAAAAAAAAAAAAAAAGAAGTCTAGTAAGATGAAGACTAAGCATCTGTAATTATTCTCTGCCACTTGTTAAACTTACAAATGCCTCAAGAAGATAAAATGCCTTGTGAAGCAGTTCCAGTAGCCACATCTCCCTGGATTATCCCATAGTGACATCCAAGGATTTTGATCTTTCTTATAAGAAAGGACCAGTCAGCTGGCATATGGATGTTTCACAATTTGTCATGATTCCTTGTTTGAGACATATGTTTGCTGTCACACTTGGGTATTACTAAGGTTGTTTTGAGGGATAAGTACATGGTAAATGCAAAGTGAGACTCAGGAATTAGTACACTATAAGCACTCAATAATGTTGGTGGTAGCTGCTAGCTTTAACAGCACTATATTTAGTCTCACTTCTTTTTTTGTGTTCTCATTGCAAGCTAATACCTAGAAATATTCCAAAGATAAGCACTGAGTTTTCTGGAAATATTGAAATTAATCACAATATCTTAAAGCTGAGAAAACTATGAAAACTATTCAGTTCTCTTCGGCAGACAGTTAAAAATCAGATCCAACAATAATAAGTGACTTCTCAAGGTCACCTACCAAATTAGTGCCAGGACTCAGACCAGAGCATGGGTCACCCAATTTGTGCCCTTTGAATTAGTTATAGCAAAGCTCATAGATAGAACTTGTGCATTCCATGCCAGGGAATCTGTTCCAGATAACTTAAGCTTGTTTCTTTTTTTTAAAATTATTATTTTTTATTGACTTTTAATCTTACATACCAAAAAAACCCCACCTGATATTTCCCTCCCCTCCCCCAATCCACTTTAGAACTCCAGTCTCCATCATATCCCCTCCCCCAATCCACTTTAGAACTCCAGTCTCCATCATATCCCCTCCCTCTCTCCATTAGTCTCTCTCCTAATTTGGTGACATCATCTTTCTCTTCTATTTTGAGGGTCTTGCAAGGGTATTGCTAGGCACTGCAAGATCATGGATATCGAGGCCAATTTCTGTCTGGGCAGTTGCATTGTAAGAGGTCATATCCTTCCTTTGGCTCTTCCATTCTATCCGCCCCCTCTTCCACAATGGTCCCTGAGCCATTGGAGGGTGTGACAGAGGTGTTTCAGTGCTAGGCACTCCTCCATCCCTTCTTCTCAGCACTATGTTGCCTTTTGGGTCATCCCAGTGGTCATCACCATCTGAAAAGAGAAGCTTCTCTAGCCAGAAGTGAGAGTAGCGTTAATATGTGAACATGAACATTTAGTGTAGTGTCCCCAGGGCAGCTTGGTGGGAATAATATACATTTAGTCAGACATGAGCAGGCTTATACCCCCAAGGCTCATGACCTCACCAACCATAGACTTTTACTTAGGTTTTTCAGTACCAGGTATGTATTCCTTCCCATAGAGAGGGCCTTCAGTCCAATTATGGAGCAGTTGGTTACCCCAAGAGTAGACACGCCACTATTGCACCCGTTCAGTCATTGGGCCTGTCTGGCCATTAACCACCAAAACTTCACAATCACTCTCACATTTGATTAAAATCTCCTGCTACTCTTGAGTAAAACACTTCTGCACAATGAAGATATTCTAGTCTAGAGGGTTTGAAATCCTTAAAATCAGCTTTTCTTACTTTATATCTTTACTGATTAAAATTGGAATAATCTCTTTGACTTATAAAGCAAATGATGACTTCATATAACAATGTTACAAAATGTCAAATTCATCACTGTATTTCCTGAGAGGACAGAAATCCAAGGAGTTAAGAACAAGCACATGATTCCACACTTAGGAGCCCTCCACCATGATTTATGTTTTACATTATATGGTACTATGGAGATTCCAATGTGCAGTAGAGCTCTGGATCATGGAAAGTCAATTATAAATAAATCAGTGTTCTCTTTCCTTCAGCTCCTCAGAATTTACATGGAGTTCATATATTTATTGAAACAATTTGTATTTTATTGCATTTTTCATGGAGACATTATGACCATCACTTTATTAAACTCCCAAGTATTTCCATGAAATCAGAAGAGTCATCTATATTATTTGTATATTAGAAACAAGAAAATTAACATGCCAAAATGTTAAATATGCCCAGGGGACATATACAAAAACAAAGTCCTTCTCACCAATCTGTCTCATACAAGAGTCTGAATTTAGCCCTCTGTGTTTTCAGCCATTCCAGGAATAGACCCTGCCAGAAAATAAAACCCACTGATTTCTGGTGCTCACAAATCCATCATCAACTTTTACCATCACTACTGACCACAGGTTCAGCCTCTGTCTGCCTCTAAATTCATGTGGTATTCATTGCTACAACAACAGGGAATCCATTTCACTCAGAGATATCTCTTAATAAATTACTGGTAACTTACATTTCATCAAATCTCCTTAGAGCAACTGATCTATGCATCTCTATAGAATGAGGTAGCAAGAAACAGACTAGCAAAGGGTTCTGACTGTCCTTATCTAGATTCTGTTGCCGCTCATGACAAGAAACGCTATTAAAGTTAGCTGGTGGAACGCAGGAAGAGCTTATGATCAGAGCTGTGATTACTACTTAATAAACTGGACTTAAATGTCATGATTGGCTTATGAGCTGATTGTCATTTCCCCATCCCACAGATAATACAGTAACAGACTTGGGATATGGATAAGGTTTTTTTTTCCTTTTGGTTTTACCAAGCTTGCTCATTCATTCGTTTACCAAGTACTTACCAAGTCCCCTGTGTACTAGGAACTGAAATAGACAAAGAAGGGAACAAGGCAGATCTGGTCCCTATCCTCATGGAATTTAGAGTCTAGAAAAGAGTACATTAACCCAAATGTTATATCCTAAAGCCCTACCACCTTAAATACAAACTTCTTCCATGTTTTCCAGGCATCATGGTACGTGGCTATAATTCCAGGACTCAGGAGACTGAGGCAGGAGGACTGTAAATCTGAGGCCAGCCTGGACTACATAGTGAAGCCCTGTTCCAAGACACCAATATCTGAGGAAGTAGCTCAGTTGTAGAATTCCTGGCTAGCATGCACAAGCTCTGGTTAGAACCCTAGCACTATTAAATAACTGAACAAATAAAAAAAATATTAATTAATTAATTAATTAATTAATTAATGGCCCATTAGGCCAGTAAGGGAAAGACAGTTTATTGAAGGATGCATAGAAGAAATATCAAGGGATATAGTTTATACTTCAATCCAAATTTCCTATTTACATTGTTGTCCTCCTTAATCCTTAACCGCTTTGCACTCTGTGCTCTACTATAAGTCTCTCTGTCTTGGGACAATTTCCTTAGCAAGAATATTTCCTATATGACACTCTATAATGTTTTTTTCATGTAGATTACTTAGCCTTGTTCACAAGCATTTTAAAAAGTCCCTCAGGGACTTAGGAGATGGCTCATGTAAGCATGAGGACCTGAGTTCAATCTCCAGAACCCACATAAAAAACAAAAATGTCAGACACAGTGACATATGCTTGTAATCCCAGCACTGGGGAGGCAGAGATAGGTGTTTCCCTCAGGCTTACTGGCCAGCCAATTTAGCCTTATTGGTGAGCTCTAGGCCCCAAATAAATGTAGATGGCATTCCTAAAGGACACTCAAGGCTGTCCTTTGGTTTTCACATGCATGTGCACATGCAGTCACACACAAATGCATAAATGCACACACTTTATATACACATGCATACAAAGGTTGTCTCACATCTCACTAGCAATGTGGTAGTTTGAATGAATGTCCCACATAGACTCAGTTGTTTTATTAAAGCTTATAACTTCGGTCTCCAGCCACCTGGCTGGAGAAGATGTCACTGGAGGCAGATCCTGAAGTTCATGTTTGGGGGCAGATCTGAATTCTAGCCAAAAGGTATGTAGAGAGGTTCTGAGCTCTGCTGGGGTCCCTGCTTGCTGCTATTTTGTGCTTGTTGCTTTTTGGTGTTGCTAGCTGATGGTGGTTTCTCCCTCTGCTTGGATTTATGAATGGGGGATAGCTTTTTCTGCCATTAATGGAACTTTCCCTAGGTCTGTAAGATTGAAATAAATAACTTCCTCGCATAAATGGTGTCTGGTTTAGATGTTCAGCCTAGCAACATGAAACTGTCTACTACAAGCAAGATATCCATTCTTAGAGGATAACTAGGGGATTATAAATAAATTATTTTTTGGACCCATAAGTACTATTGTGGTTTGATCATTTATTTAAAGGAACATAAAGGAATGACTTCATGACATAAAGGAATGACTTTACATCATGGAGTTAGAGCAGCAGGACAGACACCTAAGAAAAGGTGAGATCTAAAGCATGGTGAGAATCATGGAAGCCTCTTCAATATCCAATGTTCAACTACTGTAAACTTGCCTAATTTGGTGGTGGAGTAGGAATGGAGGAATGTTGATTTCTTCTACACCAAGCCCACATGTTATGGAAAGAAATTATTTTACCAACCCTATCTCAAGCCTGAGCTAAACAGCACGATCACCACCTGACCCATAGTTACTGGATCAGGGAGACGGAGAACATAGGCTAAGCCAATGAGACTGAAAAAGACATATGAATGGTGGATATGGCAGTGGTTAGGGTCTGGAAAAGACTCTTTTGACTGGCCATCTGATCATTTTGAGGGCTACCTACCTCAGCAAAGTTGTTACATTTCCTAAAGGAAGTAGGACCTGGCAGAGCTGCTGAATCAGTCTCCGTGTCTTGAGCCCTTCTTATCTGAGAAGGCATAGCTTCAGTCATTGGTTACTTGCAATGTTACAGTCCAGCCTAACAAATACAGAAGGTGAGCTCTGATCAGTGATTAGCAGTAACTCTGAGAAGGGGATAGGCAAGTACCAGATCTACAACTTACAGAAATTCAGTTAAAAAGAATCAATTTGATTTTCAAGATAGCCATGAAATAAAAGACAACAAAAGTTATATACTCTTAATTACAGTTAGATAATATAATGAGAAAAGAGATCAGATTTACAGCCACCCCATTACAGCCACAAATTTCCATAATGACTAGTAACTATATAATGTAATTTCTAAAAAATGTGGACCTTTGTTAGAACACTTAGAGTATTTTTTCAATAAGTATTTTAAATTCCATCAATATATTCTAAAATGTATGTATAATCATACATACTTAAACCATTAGCATCTATAATATAATTAAAATAATATATTAGCTAGATTAATGAAATCAAATGATTGACTTTAAATGAGACCTAATGGGGCTGGAGAAATGGCTCAGTGGTTAAAGGCACTTAGTTGCAAAGCATGATGAGCTGGGTTTGATTACCCAATACCCATGAAAAGCAGGATACATAAAGTGGAGTAAGAGGCCCTGGTATGTCCATTCTCTCTCTCTCATGCTTGCAAATAAATAAAAAAAAATTAACTGATAAAAGACTTAATGTATAAGACATGTTAATCAAATTAAATATAACAATGTAAATAAATATATTTAAAATATGTATACCTTCCAGACATGGTGGCCTACTCCTGTGGGTCCTCGCTGTTCCCAGGGGTTGTTGGCCACCGACATCCTGGGCACAGAAGGAGCTGAGGGAAAGCAGGGTCTTGGAGAGGATGAGTGCGATGGGCAATGAACCCTTTGGGAGGCTGTCTGATGGATAGCCTAGTCTCGTTTATTCAAAAGGGGAGTGGGTTTATAAACACTTGAGAAAGGTTGAGAAGGCATATACAGACTATAAGGTGACTGGATACATAAGCTTATGGGTTACTATCTAATTGGCTGGTGTTGGAAGGCAGCAGTCATGAGAGAGAAGTTGCAAGGGAGATAACAGAAGTGGTGGGAAAAGCTACGTGACTTCAGCCACATCTTGGATGGCTATGGCTGCAGGGAGACTGTTTATAAGCTACATGACTTCAGCCACATCTTGGATGGCTACAGCTGCAAGGAGACTGTTTATAAGGGTCTCTTGGGCAGCTAGCCACAAGGTCAGGAACTGTGTGTGGGGGGGGGGGTGGCAAAGCCTGACTATGGAATGGTCAGGTGCTATTGGGATAAGAGGGGAGGGCCTACTAACTCTGCCCACTCTGGGCGAAGATAGGGCACATCAGAGCAGGGAGGGCCAGCTCTGTCACCAGAGTGGGTTCCCAATGATAAGGCCATAGCCCAAGGTCCCTGGCCATGTCCAACAGCCCAGGCCAGCTTCCTCACAGTCCCAGCCCATGTTTAGCAATGCCCAACATATTCCTGTAACCTTAGCACTTTGTGAGGTAGAAGCAAGAGGATACTGCAAGTTCAAGGCAGCCTGGTGTACATAGCAAGTTCCAGGCCAGCCAGGGCTGCATAGCAGGTCCCAGGCTGAAATAACAACAACCACAAAATAGTTTTTGAAATATAAACAAGAAAGCAAAATATGTTTCAGGCATTTCTCATTGGGTGATTCAATCAATGGCCTTTGTTAACTCTCATCTTCCCTTTTGTCTTCTACTATAAAACCAGGAAGCATTAAATACCTTCTGAGCCACTACTGTAGCCAAGTATGACCATATGACACAGTTCTGGCTAATAAGACCCAAGGGAAAGTTTGTGGATAGATTTCTGAGAGGGACTATGGGGCTCTCACTGTCCTTCCTTCCTGATTTGAATGCAGAGGTCCTGCAGCTGTTTTGGGCCCATAGGCAGTAAGCATGAAAGAAAGGCCAAGAGCATTTGAGTTTCCAACAACAAAATTATAGACACAAATGATCCAGCAGCTACCCACCTCTGGATTGCTTGGAAACTGAGAATAAACCCCTCTTTGTCAAAGCTACTGCTACTTAGATTTTTGTTATTTTGAAGTCAAGTAAACATAACTGATTTAAGGAATATCTGATAAGAGGAACTGGGATTAGTCATAGTGATTTATAAAACAGCCAAGTACTCAATACATGATAAATGGATTAATTGACTAATTATTTTATTTTATTTACTGGTAAGCAGAGAGAAAGGGAGAGAGAGAGAGAATGAAACTGGGCCTGCCAGGGCCTCCAGTCACTGCAAATGAACTCAAGACACATGTGCAGACTTTGTGCATCCGACTTTATTTGGGTACTGGGAATCATACTCGTGTCCTTAAGCTTTGCAGGCAAGCACTTTAACTGCTTAGCCATCTCTCCAGCCCATGAATTGG
This sequence comes from Orientallactaga sibirica, assembly GCA_036365145.1. NCBI lineage: Eukaryota > Metazoa > Chordata > Mammalia > Rodentia > Dipodidae > Orientallactaga > Orientallactaga sibirica. The sequence continues at coordinate 421,723 of JAEOAD010000060.1, forward strand.
TTAATTTTTATTGTTATAGAAAGCAATATTGAATAAAAGATTTAGTATATCCGTCAAGAGAAAAGATTTAGTATATCTGTCAGGAGAAAGTTTCAAAACTTTCTTTTTATATAATTTATTTCAAATATGTCTGTGTGTATGATGTGTGTGTATATGGGCACACATGCCACAGCGACACATGTAAGTCAGAGGACAACTTCACAACCATCTCCCCAGCCTGAAAAACTTTTTTCTTGAAACTTCATGAAGAATTGTAAATGATATATATATAATGTTAAACTTCTGTACAAAGAAAACAGCAAAGGGTCAAGATGGTGTCTGCCTAACCATGCCTCACCTCACAGTGAAGGAAAGGCAAGACATTTAGGGTTAAGTGGGGTTTTTAGCAATCTGCAGATTCTAGTAGATCTCCTGTGGGAGGGTGTGGAGGAGCAAAGTAGGGAATCCACTGATTCCCACACTCTTGGGTAGCCCACCAGTACCCCAGTACCCTCAAGCAGCCATGGGAGCAACAGTCCCAGCTACAGGTTAGCATTTACCCCTCCCCACCCCGACCTAGGCTTTCCCACCCTGCAGAGCTCCACACATGAACCCTGCCCCACTGGCTGCCACTGCAGTGCACCCCCACTCCCTCCTCTCCAAAGAGAAGACCCAGGCCAACAAGCTAGTGTTTGCCCCTACCTGCCCCAACCTAGTCTTTTCTGGAGTTCCTCAGGCAAACACCATCCTAATCCCCACCACTGCACAGACTAGCGTTCGCCCTGTCCTGCTGTGACATGGGCTTTCCTGCCCCCATAGAGCTCAATGCCCAAAACCCATCCCACTCACTGCTGCCCTCAATGCACAGACCCAAGCCAACACGCTAGCATTTGACCCACCCTGCGACAACCTAGGCTTTCCCAGCCCCACAGAACTCCACAGGTGAATGTCATCCCACTTGCCACCACCGCCCCTTCCCCCTGTGCCCGGACCCAAGCCACCAGGCTGGCATTGGCCCCGCCCTCCCCAGGCCTAGGCTTTCCTGTCCCCATGGAGCTCCATGCATGAAAGCCATCCCACTCACCACTGCCCCCAATTCATGGACCCAGGTCAAGGGTAAACTACAGTTTCCTCATAAATTTAATGATTCCTTCACTCTGATTGGTAGACCACAAGGCAAAGGAAATAACATGAAAAGTCAAATGCAAGTAAATCAAAACATAGAAGGGACAATAGGAACACAACCCCAAAATGAAGACACAAGCAATGCAACCATGGCCAAGAAAATAGTAGAACTTGCAGAAACTCAACAAAGGGCCAATAATTGTATGAAAGCTGTTCTTGCTAGATTATACCTAATAGAAAAGAATCAGGAAGGGATCCTAAGACAGTTAAATGACCTGACAGAGAGTGAAAAAAGAGAAGACATCAATAACCAGCTAGCTGAGCTCGATTAAGACATAAATAATTGCAAGGATGAATTCCAAGAAGCATTAAGAAAATCACAAAATGATGTGAAAAGGGAACTTGACAGAGGGATGGAAACTATACATAAAAAAGCAGTAGGAAATGCAAACCAAATTGAACAAGCCCATAACTCTATAGAAGCTCTCAAGAATAGAGTCAGCGGGGCTGGAGAGATGGCTTAGCGGTTAAGGTGCCTGATTGCTAAGTCTAATAACCAGGTTCCAATCTCCAGGTCCCACATATAGCCAGATGCAAAGTGACACAAGGGCGCAATGCCACACTTGCCCACAAGAGGGTGCACACAGCTGGATTTCGTTCTCAGCAGCTGAGAGACTGCTGGTGCACCCATTCTCTATCTGTCTCCCTCTCCCTCTCTGTCTGTCTCTCTCTCCAAAAATAAATAAAATTTTAAAAATTAAAAAAAAAAAAGAATAGAGTCAGCCATGTGGAGGATAGAAACTCAGAATTGGAAGACAGAACAGAAGAAACAGCAGGTGAATCCAAAAGTTTCAATAAGTTCAAAAATTTTTGTGAACAGAACATGTGGGACATGTTGGATAGCCTTAAATGTTCCAACATTAGGATCATGGGAATACCAGAAAGGGAAGAAATTCAGACCAAAGGAACTGAGAACTTATTCAACAAAATTATCAAAGAAAACTTTCCCACTCTCTCAAAAGAAAGTTCCATCAAGTTACAAGAAGCTAACAGAACACCAAACAAACTGGACCAAAGGAGAAATTCTCCAACACACATTATCATTAAGACTCTAAACCTCAATAACAAAGAGAAACTCCTAAAAGCAGCTAGGGAGAAATAACACATTACATATAAAGGTAACCCCATCAGAATTACTTCAGATTTCTCAATGGAAATCCTGAAAGCCAGAAGGGCCTGAATGGAACATTGAAAAGCCTAAGAACTTATGGCTTCCAACCCAAACTACTCTACCCAGCAAAAGTATCCCTCATAACAAATGATGAAAGAAAAACTTTCCATTATAAAACTCAGCATTAAATCTATATAAACCACAAAGCCAAACCTATGGAAAGTACTTCAGGGAATTCTTCACAGAGAAGAATCAAAAAACCAACTTCAAGTGCATAAAAGAAGCAGATCACAATAACCAAACTCAAAGAAGGCACAAAAAAACTACAAAGTCTAAGAAAACAACAAACCACATAAACCACCACAACATGGCAGGAATTAAATCAAACATCACAGTTATTACCCTAAACATTAATGGCCTTAATTCACCCATCAAGAGATATAAGGTAACAGGGTGGATTAGAAAATTAGACCCCTCAATCTGCTATCTTCAAGAATCTACCTCACCACTTAAGACAGGGTGAAAGGATGGAAAATGATATTCCAAGTAAACAGAAATAAGAAACAAGCAGGTGTAGCTATATTAATATTGGATAAAATAGACTTCAAACCAAAAGTAATCAAAAAAGACAAAGAAGGCCACTTCTTATTTATCAAGGGAATGATCCAACAAGAGGATATCATAATCATAAATCTTTATGCACCAAACACAGGTGAACCACCATTCATAAAACAAAATCTACTTGACAACAAAACAGAAATAACCACAAACACCATCATAGTAGGGGACTTCAATAAGCCACTATTAGCAATAGATCATCCAAACAGAAAATTAACAGGGAAGTAAGAGACCTCAATAAAATCATAGATCTAATGGATGTCTACAGAACATTCTACCCCAAACCCACAGATTACACATTCTTCTTAGCAGCCCATGGAACCTTCTCTAAATTAGATCATATACTGGCCCATAAAGACTGCCTCCATATATTTAGGAAGACTGACATACTCTCCTGCATGATATCAGATCACAATGCTGTATCGCTAGAAATTAACAATAAAAGATGTGTCAGAAATCCCACCAGCTGCTGGAAACTGAACAACACACATTTAAACAATAAATGGGTAGTGGACAAAATAAAAAATTAAATTGCAAAATTTCTAGAAATGAATGACAATGAGAACACATCATACCAAAATTTATGGGACACAATGATGGTGGTCCTCAGGGGAAAATTCATAGCACTAAATGCCTTCATAACAAAGACAGAGAGATCCTAAATCAATAACATAACCATCCACCTAAAGGCATTGGAAAAATAAGAAGAATCCAACCCAAAAACTCCATAGGGAAAGAAATGATTAAGATCGGAGCAGATATTTAATGAATAGGAAACTAAGAAAACAAGTAAGAAAACTGATGAAACAAAGAGCTGGTTCTTTGAAAAAATGAATGAAATTGAAAAATCCCTGGCCAATTTTATCAAGCAAAACAAAAAGAGAGAGAAAGAGAGAGACTTCAAATTAACAAATTAGAAATGAAAAAGGAGAGACCACAACAGACATAAGTGAAATTAGGAGAATCATCAGGACTTATTTCAAAACCCTCTACTCCACAAAAGAGGAGAATATGGAGGAAGTAGATGAATTCCTGGACACATACCACCTACCAAAGCTAAACCCAGAGCAGATTAATATCCTAAACAAACCTATCACACCCATCAAGATTGAAAAGGTAATCAAACACCTCCCCAAAAAGAAGAGTGCAGGACCAGATGGTTTCGCTGCTGAATTCTATCAAACCTTCATGGAAGAACTGAAACCAATTTTTCTCAAACTGTGCCACACAATCAGAGAACAGTGAAAGATCCCAACTCCTTCTATGAAGCTAGCATCACCCTAATTCCAAAACTAGGCAGAGATGCCACAAGAAAACAAATTATAGGCCTATTTCCCTGATGAACATAGATGCAAAGATCCTGAACAAAATCCTTGCAAACCGAATTCAAAAACACATCAAAAGCATTATCCACCTTGATCAAGTAGGCTTCATCCCTGGAGCGCAGGGGTGGTTCAACATATGGAAATCTGTCAATGTAATACACCACATAAATAAGCTTAAACAAAAAACCCACATGATCATTTCAATATATGCAGAAAAGGCCTTTGACAAAATACAACATCACTTCATGATCAAAACATTGGAGAGAATAGGCACGGATAGTTTATATCTGAACATAATAAAGGCTATATATAAAGCTCCTAAAGCCCAAGTAATACTTAATAGGGAGAGACTGAAGGAATTCCCATTGAGATCAGCAACAAGGCAAAGGTGTCCATGCTCTCCTCTGCTCTTCAACATAGTACTGGAAGTCCTAGCTCAAGCAATAATACAGGAAAAAGAAATAAAAGGGATACAAATTGGAAAGGAAGAAGTTAAGTTAGCCCTATTTGCAGATGACATGATTCTATGCATAAGTGACCCGAGAACCTCCATCTCAAAACTCTTAAAGGTGATTCATGCCTTCAACAAAGTAGCAGGATACAAGATCAATGCACAAAAATCAGTAGCCTTTCTATATGCAAAAGACAAAGATACAGAACCAGAAATAAGCAACATTGTCCCATTTTCAATAGCAACAAAAAAATACCTTGGAATAACATTAACCAAGGAAGTGATGAAATGAAAGCATAAAAACACTCAAGAAAGAAATTGAGGAGGACTTGCAAAAATGGAAAAGATCTCCCATGCTCCCGGAAAGGCAGAATTAACATTGTGAAAATGGCAATCTTACCAAAAGCATTATATAGATTTAACACAATACCAATAAAAATCCCAACTTCTTTCTTCACAGAGATAGAAAAAATGATCTCAAAATTCATATGGAATGGCAGAAGGTCTTGGATATCCAAGCATATCCTCAGCAAAAGGAACATCTCTGGAAGCATCACCATAACTGAGCTAACGCTATATTACAAAGCCATAGTAATAAAAAACAACATGGTACTGGAATAAAAACAGGATTATAGAGCAATCGAACAGAATAGAGGACCCAGACTTTGGGCCAAGTAACTACAGCTACTTGATATATGACAAAGGCCCTAACAATGTAGGTTGGAAAAAAGACAGCATCATCAACAAATGGTGCTGGACAAATTGGTTAACCATATGAGGAAAATGAAACTCTATCCACACATCTCACCATGCACAAAAATCAAATCCAAATGGACTAAAGACCTCAATATGAGACCAGAAATGCTGCTACTACTGGCAGAAAAAATTGGAGGAACTTTCCATGATATAACAATGGGAAAAGGCTTCCTGAACAAAACCCCAGTAGCTCAGGCAATTCAACAATCACTCAACCATTAGTATCTCGTGAAGCTAAAAAGTTTTTTTACAGACAAACATACAATAAGCTGAGCCAATAGATTACCCACAAAATGGGAGAAAATTTTTCCCAGCTATATAACTGACAGAGGCTGAATTTCTGGAACCTACAAAGAACTCAAAAACCTAAACAATAAAAAGTCAAATAACCCACTCATAAAATGGGGCAGAGAACTGAACAGGGAGTTCTCAGAGGAAGGATGACAAACATTTAAAAACTCTAATGAAAACAAATGCTGGCGAGGTTGTGGAGAAATAGGAACTCTCATTCACTGTTGGTGGGAATGTTAGATGCTACAACCACTATGGGAAGCAATATGGAAACTCCTAAAAAAGTTGACTATAGAGTTAACAGACCCAGTTATTCTCTTACTGGGCATTTAAGAGCTCTATGCCTCAGTTCACAAAGATTTGCTCAACCATATTTATAGTTTCTCAATTCAAAATAGCTAAGAACTTGAATCAACCCAGATGTCTATCATTAGATGAATGGATACTCAAGATGTGGTGTATCTACATGATGGAATTCTACACAGCAGTAAGGAAAAATGACACAATGAAATATGAAGAAAAATGGTCGAACCTGGACCAGATCATTCTCAGTGAACTCACTGAATCACAGAAAGGTAATCATTGCATGGTCTCTTTCATCTGTGGCTCATATCCTGAGTCTGCCTGAGATGCTGACATACCTAATAAGCATCTCAAGGACCAGACAATATGGAGGATAGGGCAGGAGGGGAAGGTAAAGGTGGGGTGGGTCACAAAACTGGACCTAAATGGAAATGGCACCATAACATCCTATATCCTGAAAGACAAATTAAAAGGTTGAAGCTTCATCAAGGCCTTAGAGGGAACACCTGATTCACAGGACCCTGGAGAGGGTATGATGAAAACTAACCTTAAGCTTCTCCTGCTTCTCTCCCTCTCTCTCTACATCTTCTCTCATTTTCTTTTATATTACCTATCTTTTTCTTCCTTCTCTTCCCTTGGTGCTGGCCTGTAACTCCCAATACCAGCATGTAGTTAACATCCACAATGAACTGTCAAGAGAGAGACCTACAAGGTTTCCCAAAAGAAGACATTTTTCTGTCAGCGTACTTGATGACCCACCAGAGGTAAAGACACCATATGCTGTTGGTACAGAATATGGAGTGACCTGGCTGGAATCTGGAAGAGGGTTAGTCCCCAGACAGTTAGCTTGTCTAGTGCCAGAAGGTGCTACATGAGCGACTGGGGGAAAGTGACCAACAACTGTCCAAGCAACGCATGATCTAAGCTTCTCAGCAGAAAACAACCTGATGTGATGCTCACATAAGGGCAATAGTGGCATACATCCTTGGTGAGTAACCAACTGCTCTTGATTTGACTAACAGATCTGCTCAGTGGAACAGAACCCATAACTGGAACTGGGAAACAAGTCAGAACCGTATCCAAAAAACGAGCCTGCTCTCCAATATTATGCTGCCACCAATCGTGGGCTACAAGAGGGCCTACACCTATGAAATTCTCTCTAAAATAATAATGGTTATCCCATATATCTGGTGCTGACCTCTCTCTCCATTGGAGAATTTGTCTCTCTTTTTCAGATGGATGCAGAACCTGAGGAGAGAATCAGCCCATTGCACCTCACCAAGGCCATAGCTAAAACTGTAGAGTAATGGGGGAAATGAGCAGGTGTGTTGCTTTCTTGATGAACCTGGTACCAACAAAAGGATGAAGGAGATAGACACAGAGAACACTCAACTCCTACCAAATCAGATATCCAGAGACACAGAGGCTCCCTAGATCTCATCACTGAAGTAGACTTAATCCCAGCATGGCTCAGGGAAATTCATGGAAGAGGGGGTGAAAAGATTGTTAGAGCCACAAGTTAGGACATTATGCACAGAAACATTGCCTCTTCCCCATAACTGATGGCTACCCCACAATGCATGACCCACATTCCCCAACGAGGAGAGTCCTTTCAGAGGGGGGAGAATAGGGACGAGGCTAACGATGGTACTAGCATGACTGTATACACACTATCTACATAACTAATAAAAAAAACTTAATAAAAATGACACTGTCATTTTATACTTCAAAAAAGAAAGAAAAACAGCAAAAAATGAGAAAAAGTGCTTAATACAAAAAAGTATATCAAACATGACAGACTTTAGGATTACAAATATAATATGAAAGGAGATTATTCAAAATATATATATATATATATATATATATATATATATATATATGAGATATATATGCTATATCTCGTCACTGATCAAAGAATGTGAATCAGAAATTTCCCCAAAGAGAAAGAGAAACAGGAAACAGACACCTGAGAAAATGTCCAAACTTATTAGTAATCAAAGAAATGCAAATTAAAGCCACCTTGAAATACCATTCAACACTTAATTAGCATTTTAAAAATGATTGGCTGGCAAGATGGCAGCGATATTGAAACACTAATTTATTTCAGCTGGCACTACAAATTTGTACCACCTCCAAGAAAGCAATATGACAAGCACAGAGAAACTTGTGTGCTTTGGCCTAGTGGTTCCAGTTCTTGCCATTAGTGATAAGGGGAGTAACAGCGGAAGCAGAAAGGCTGTGCTAACTTCAGAACCTCTGCAATTCAATTACAGCTAATTAACAGATATTTTATGCCTTCCACCTGCCAAACAAAGGCAACAGGGAATCAGAAATTAATAAGACACTATGTCTGACCTCAGGGGGCTCACAGTCTGGCAAAGGATTTAGATGGATATTAAGTACATTTTAAAATGAGGCAGTCTAGCAGGAGGAACAACTGAAGTCAGAAGAGCTAGATATTTTATGAGAATGACTGACCCAGGCAGAATGAAGAGAAGTCTAGTAAGGGGATAATTTAAACTATAGTGAAAGGCACAATGAAGACAAGGAAGAGTGAGGAGTCTGGTAACTACACATTCCAGAAAAAGGTTTATTGAAAATCAAGATTTGTGGCAGAATAGAGAGCTTTATTACCCTTGTTTAACATAAATAATAATAATAAATAGAGCTTACATAAGTGGTCAACATTGGAGATACGTTTTTATGAAATATGGGGCACAAAAGATCATTATTCCACTATAAACATGAAAATATGTAAGATGTTTTGAAATATTGATGCTATACAGAGGATGGGGTGATACTGGTCATGACAGCACTAAGCCATCAGTGGTTTCAAGGTACTCACTAAATTGTAGCACTATGGCCACCTAATTCCAAAATGGTTTCTCATCCCAGAAAGAAACCCACTCATTAGCAATACCTCCCTGATGTTATAATGGTCTTCCCAAAATGCATCTAACTGAATGCATGTTAACACTGCCCTGGAAAGGTACAGACATAACAAAGGGGAATTTAAAAAGACACTAGTAAACTTGCTTAGTGGGGCTGTCAAGACCTTTCCCCTCTTTCCTTGAGCCTAATTCTGAGGTGAGGCTCGTGGCCATTTTAGCCACTACTTCCAGCTTCCTTCCTTGATGTCTAGGGCCAAGTCAGTAGTTCAGTGGAAACCAGGGTGGGAAAGCATGAGGGAGGGACAGGAAGCACTCCTTCCGCTGCTAACACACACAAAGGAAATCTGGTGCTGCTTTTAATTTTTCCACTGAGGAACTTGGAGAAGACGTTGCTGGCATAGTGGCAGGTTACTGGCCACCTTCAAAAAACTCATTCTCTCTTCCTCACCACCCTTATGTCTGGGACCTTGTTCTTTTCCTTTCCTAGGAACATAAGTGTATAAAAGCTGTGGTTCTTTGTGGAAATGGCCACAGATGATTTTCCTTACAATTTGCACTTTCTGTGTTTCCCTAACCAGCTAAGAAGGAATCTGCAATTTGATGGTGAAGCCAGGCCTTTTCTTTACAAAGATAATATTATTGAAGTATAATTGGCATAGTGAAGCACATGTAGTTCAAAATGACAATTTGCTACAATTTTTTTTTATGAGAGCGAGATCAAGAATGGGCACACCAGGTCCTCCACCCACTGCCACTGAAAGGACACGTGTGCTACCTTGTGTGTCTGGCTTACTTGGGACCTGGAGAGTGAAACATGGGTCCTTAGGCTTCACAGACAAGCGCCTTAACTACCTAAGCCATCTCTCCAGTTCTAGCCTCAGGGGTTATGAGACCTTACTTTACTCTTCATGATCCAACTACAGCATTGATCCATCCCAGCCAACTTTCCAAAATATTTTTATAGATAATGGGGGGGGGGCACAAAAGGGCTTTCTGCCTCTGCAAATGAATCCCATGTGGCCATGTGTCTCTTTGTGCATCTGGCTTTTTGTGGGTACTAGGGAATCAAACCTGGGTCATCAGGCTTTCCAAATAAATGCCTCTAACCATTAAGCAAACTCTCCAATTCCCCAGCCTATTTTCAAGCTCCTCAGTATACTACTAAGTGAAGATAGGGATGAAAGAACATTACATTGATTGCATTGGCACAGAAAAACTCTGTGAGGCTTTTAGAAGGCACCACCAGGAGTCAGGATATCTAGGTTTGGGTTTAACCTCTCCAGTTCTCAGTCTCTTCATTGATAAGAGTGAGGGTTAATAGTAGGCAGAAATCACAGCAGTTCCTTCTAGATTTAAATTTCACACTTTCTCTACATTGGTAAGGGAAGAACTAGTCTCTCTAGATTTAAGAATGTCTGGTTTGGTGTACTGGCAAAGGGGAAGAGAAGGGGTGGGGAGCAAAAAGGAAGATGGTAAGAGATAAGAAAGGACAGATGGGAGAGAGGAAGAAAGCAAAGGGAGAGTACACATAGGAAGGATAGTGATGGCGACAAAAGAAGGGAGAAAAGGAACAAGAGGCGATGAGGGAAAAGAAGAGAGAAGAAACATTTGGGCCCTAGGGGAGAGGAAAGGAATTGAGGGGAGAAAACAAGCAGGAAGGAGAAAAGAAAGCTGGCAAGTAAGCAAGACTTCACTGGAAAGAAGATGGGTATAGAACTAACATTTCTGATGTGCTATTACATAAAACAACTTGCAAAACTACCTTCAAGGTAGTTATCAGTATAGCTCTTTTATTAAGAACAGAACATTTCAGATTTCCCTGTGCCCTCTCTGTACATTGATTTGAATGCAGTTGGCCATGGAACAGCCTGATGCATTCATGACCCCACAGTGAATACCAATAACTCCACAGAGGAGGGTGCTTAATGAAACAGGGATGAGGGAGAGGGAACATAAGAGTATAACCCTAGGGGAATATGATCAATATTCAATATGTTCACATAATAAAGTTCACAATTAGTAAAAAACATAGTAATATCCAGGCATGGTGGTGTACATCTTTGAGCCCAGCACTAAGGAAGCTGAACTAGGAGGATTGCTGTGAGTTCGAGGTCAGCTAAGACTACAGAATTCCAGGTCAGCCTGGCCTAGAGCTATACCTTACCTTGAAAAACCAAGTAATAATACTAAAAGAAAAAATTAAAATTAAAAAACTGAAAAAATGGTTCATTAATTCCAGCACTTGGAAGGCTGAGGTATAAGAATCACCAAGAACAGCCTAGGCTATGAGTGAGTTTCAGGTTAGCTTGGGCTAGAGTGCAGACCTTGCTAACAGTAAAATAAAAATAAAATAAAATAAAAATTAAATTAAATTAAAAATAACAAGAGGGAGAAAGGCTGGTTTAAGTAAAACCCATTCAAGTGAACAGAGTTAAGATAAAGTCTCAGAGTCATTCCCAGTAAAACAGCTTTTGCAATATTAATAATTATCTTTCCATACTGGGCTAGCAATAATTCTGAGTGCCTTATGTATGTGCTTATGTGTGTGTGTGTGTGTGTGTATGAGTGTATGCACACATGCACAAGCATGTTTGTGTATGTGTTTGTGTTGTACACACAGAGGCCAGAAGACAACCTCTGGTGTAGTTCCTCAAGTTACATTCACCTTTTTTTTTTTTTAATGTGTGAGAGAGACAAGTGGTGCACCAGGACCTCAGCCACTGTAATCGAACTCCAGATGCATGTGCCACCTTGTGATGCTTGTTACCTTGTGCATCTAGCTTACATGGGACCTGGAGAGTGGAACGTGGTTCCTTAGGCTTTACAGGCAAATGCCTTAACTGCTAAGACAACTGTCCAGCCCTCATCCACCTTTTGTGAGGCAAGTTTTCTCACTAGTCTAGAGCTCACCAAATAGGCTAGACTGGCTGGCCAGTGAGCCCCAGTGATCTATCTGCTTGTCTTTTCTTTCTTACAAGTGGGATTGCAAGCATGCATACCACCATGCCCAACTTTTTTTTGGAGAGAGACACAGAGAGAGACAGAGAGAGGGAGAGGAAGACAGAGAATGGGCATGCCAGCAGCCTCTCAGGCGCTACGAATGAACTCCAGATGTGTGCGCCCCCTTGTGGGCAAGTGCGGCATTGCGCCCTTGCGTCACTTTGCATCTGGCTAAACGTGGGACCTGGAGATTGGAACTGACGTTCTTAGGCTTAGCAGGCAGGCGCTTTAACCACTAAGCCATCTCTCCAGCCCCCCCACCCTTTTAAACTTGGATTGTGGGAAAATCTTCATGTTTGCAAGGAAAGTATTTTATGGACCGAGCTATCTCCCTAGTCTACTGTGTTACATTTTATTAGTGTTCTAGGTTAGTACTAATGCCTTACATTTTATAATATGTGCACAATTTTAAAGTACTTTCTTCTTCATTGTTCCCTTTGACTCTAAGAAGAATGATAATAAGTAGAAACTCAAAGATTTTGGAGTAAGACCTGAGTTTGAATGACACTCCTGGAAGTTAAGTGTTTTGTGACATTTGGCTAATTAATCATTTCAAAGTTCAATCTCTTTTTCCTATAAGATGCAGTTAATAGGCATGTGTACTGAACATAGTTGTAGTAAATATCCAGAAATGGTGCACATTTAGTTTTGCCTGGCACATGCTAAATGAACAAGATCTACTAACTCATATTGCATATATACATATATATATTATGGTTACTTAATCATTTAAGGGACAGTGTCTCTTGGTCTCTTTAATTTCAGTTTAAATATCACTTCCTTACAAAAGCTTCCTGATCCCTATCTGAAGTGTCCCTCCCTTCCTCAGCACCAGCCAAGTCATCCTTGTGGTCATGAATATAATCTGGAACCTTTTCATAACCACATGCTTGTCACTATACAAGTACTATGGAGTTCTTTCTTTAAGTAATTATTGCTTATTATTAATCTTGCCCTGTCTTTACTCCCCAAAAGCTATACCCCCCCAAACAGAAGATGAGCTGAGATTCAAACATGAGCCTCAACATACTTTTATTGAAGCATATATGAATGTGCAAATGCATCTGGGATCTGTTTTCTTGATCCTGAGGAAAATTATTATACAAACTGTGCATAGTAATTGGGAAGACAGCAGTTCAGGTATGACCTTGAATTTTAAATTGATTAGGAAATAGTAAATTCCACTGGGATGCTGGGGAGAGGAGATATTTGTGGGAGAGTATTGTAAACAAATAGAGGAACACAAAGAAGTAAGTTGTTTCCTTCCACACTTTGAGATTCCAGTGATCCCAAAATAACCAGAAAAATTTAGGAAGTGACATTGAGGAATCATTTTCTTTTTCTTTTTTTTCTTTTGGCCTGGCAAAGATAATATAGGGAAATTTAATCATTTACTATTGTCATATTATTGTCATGTATGTCATAAAAACATTTAGATTGGGCTGGAGAGATGGCTTAAAAGTTAAGGCACTTGCCTGCGAAGCCTAAGGATCCATGTTCAATTCTCCAGGTTCCACATAAGCCAGATGCACATGGTGGTGCCTGCATCTGGAGTTCATTTTCAGTGGCTAGAGGCCCTGGCATGCCCATTCTCTCTCTCTTTCTCTCTAATAAATAAATAAAAATAAATCTTTTAAAAAAATTAGATTTCAAAAAGTAGAAAAGTTTTTTTATTAAATTGAATAAACTTTGCTTTTTTCAAACTCCTTGTATGGGCCTTATTCTCTCATTCTGTAATAGACCTTTGGAAATGTCACCCTGCCATCATGAGAGAGCACTGGCTTCAGAGACTAGTTCAAGGCCAAACAGCAACAAATCATTGGAAAATTTCCCAAGATTTCACCTCTGTGTTGTCTATGGCAAGTTAAATCCTTCTGATAAGGATTCTCTACTAGGTTATTATAATATGTAGGTGACCTCAGAATTAGGGCAGTAAAATGTTACTTGGAATTTTTCTCATGTAGTGACAAATTATAAGGCCAGGCATACAAAAATTGGTATGATTTCTGAAGTAAATAAATAAATGTGTATGTGATGCATTAAAAAACTGATGGGGCGTCTTCCGGTCAAGATAGCATCCGCCTAACCTCGCCTCACTTCACAGGGAAGTAAAGACAAAAACACTTAAGGTTAAAGGGACCTTTATAAAGAGTTTGCTGGCTCTTGCATGATTCCAGAGGGAGGGGTGGATGTGCAAAATAAGGAATCCACTGATTCCCACGCTCTCGGGCAGGCGCTGATGCCTGACAGGTCCCGCCGGACCTGCCTGAGGCCCCTGGCTGGCCAGAACCCGAGAGCCATCACAGCCAGGTCCCTGGGTCTAGAGAGCTGCTGAGCAAGACAGATTTCTCCCACTCTTTGCTCCCCAGCCAGAGCCATTGCCCACGCCATTGCAGCCAGGTGCTCCAGTCTGTGGAGCTGCTGAGCGAGACAGATTTCTCGCTCCCCGGCCAGAGCCCCCATGTGCCATCGCAGGCAGGTGCCCCAGGCCTGTGGAGCCACATCACTTGCCCCAGGCATATAGACCCACATTGCCAGTCAGATCCCACCCATTCCCCACACCATCACAAGACAGATCCCACTGAGCCTGTGTGAGCTGCATCACTTCTTTCCCTCAATGGCCAGAGCCCTAAGCACCATCCCAGGTCAGGTCTTGCTGGGACTGCCTGAGCCGCATCAGGTCCCACCGGGCCTGCCTGAGCCCTATCACTGATCAGGTCCCTCCCTTGCTGGCCAGAGCTCCACACACTACTGCTGGTCAGGTCCCACTGGACCTGCCTGAACCCCATCACTGGTCTGGTCCCTCTCTCACTGGCCAGAGCCCCAACAGCCCCAACATTGGTCAGGTTCCTCCTCAGTCTCCCTGAACAGCATCGCCAGTCAGGTGCCACCATCCTCCCCCCTCCCACAGCAGATCAGGGATCCAGGGTAGTAGGCCAGTGTTCCCACACTACCCTTCCTGAGCCCAACTAGGGCAGTTGCGGTCCCCTCTTCTTCCCACCTTGGATAGGCAACATGGGCCAGCAGGCCAGGGTCCCCCACCCCAGCCTATCAGAAATCCAGGGGCCACCACCCTAACACTAGCCACTGCACCCCACCCCACCCCAGGGCAGCAGGCTAGCATTCCACACCCTAGGCTTTCTGAACCAGTGTGATGTGCAGACCACAGTGAAAAAGGAATAGCATTAAAAACCAGATACATGTAAATCCAGCTAGACTATCCAGTCCCACAATGGATGTCTCGAATCAAATCATAGAAGAGACATTAGAATCAGAACCCCAAAATGAAGAGACAAGCTCTGCAACCCTGGCCAAGCAAATAGCACAACTCTCAGGAACTCAACAAAGAACCAATGATTGTATGAATATTATCCTGGCTAGATTAGACCTAATAGAAAAGAACCAGGAAGGGTTCCAAAGATAGTTAAATGATCTGAAGGAGAGTGAAAAAAAAAAAAAAAAAAAAAGAGGTCCTCAATAACCAGATGGCTAAGTTCAATGAAGACATTAAAAAATGCAAGGATGAACTCCAAGAAGCATTAAGAAAGTCAGAAAATGACATGAAAAGGGAACTAGACAGAGGGATGGAAACTATACATAAAAAACAGTAGAAAATATGAACCAAGTTGAACAAACCCAAAACTCTATAGAAGCTCTTAAGAATAGAGTCAGTCAAGTAGAGGATAGAAACTCAGAACTGGAAGACAAAACAGAAGAAACAGTTTGTGAGTCCAAACATTTCACCAAGTTCAAAAATTACTGTGAACAGAACATGAGGGAAATGTGGGATACCCTTAAGCATCCAAACATTAGGATCATGGGCATACCAGAGGGGGAAGAAACACAGACTAAAGAAATGGAAAGCTTATTCAACAAAATAATTGAAGAAAACTTTCCCACTCTCTCAAGAGAAAATCCCATCAAGTTACAAGAAACTAGCAGAACTCCAAACAGACTGGAACAAAGGAAAAATTCTCCAAGACACATTATCATTAAGACTCTAAACATCAAACACAAAGAGAAAATCCTAAAAGCAGCCAGGGAGAAACAACACATTACATAAAAAGGAAACCCCATAAGAATTACCTCAGACTTCTCAATGGAAACCCTAAAAGCCAGTGGGGCCTGGAATGGAACACTACAAATGCTAAGAACCCATGGCTTCCAACCCCAACTACTCTACCCAGCAAAAGTATCCCCATAATAGATGGTGAAAGAAAAACTTTCCATGATAAAACTCATCTTTACAAGTATATGAACACAAAGCCAAACCTACAGAGAGTGTTTCATGGAACTCTTCCCACAGAAGCAGTCCACATTAACAACAACAACAAAAAAAAAAAAAAAAAACCACAAAGACCAAAAAAAAAAAAAAAAAAACCCACCAAACCACATTATCTACCACAATATCAAACCTCACAGTTATTTCCCTGAATATTAATGGCCTTAATTCACCCATCAAAAGACATAAGCTAACAGGGTGGATGAGAAAACTATACTCCTCAATCTGCTGTCTTCAAGAAACCCACCTCACCACTAAAGACAGACACCTCCTCAGGGTGAAAGGGTGGAAAACGATATTCCAAGCAAACACAAATAAGAAAAAAGCAGATGTAGCTATACTTATATCAGATAAAATAGACTTCAAACTAAAAGAAACCAAAAAAGACAAAGATGGAAAGATGGCCATTTCTTACTTATCAAGGGAACAATCCAACAAGAGGATATCACAATCATCAATATTTACACACCAAACACAGGTGCACCACAATACATAAAGCAAAAACTACTTGGAAACAAAACAGAAATAACCACCAACACCATCATAGTCGGGGAGTTCAATACTCCACTATCAACAATGGATAGATCATCCAAACAGAAAATTAATACGGAAGTAAGAGAGCTCAACATCACCATAGAGCAAATAGATCTAATAGACATATACAGAACATTCCACCGAAAATCTACAGATTACACATTCTTCTCAGCAGCCTTAGAACCTTCTCTAAAATAGATCATATATTAGGCCACAAAGCCTGCCTCCATATTTTCAAGAAAATCGATGTAATTTCCTGCATGATATCAGACCACAATGCTGTAATACTAGAAATTAACAACAAAAAGTATGCCAGAAATCCCTCCAGCTCCTGGAAACTGAACAATACACTTTTTTTTAAAGATTCTATTTATTTATTTTTTTAACCTTTATAAGTTTCTTTTTTACTATTTATTTATTTTTTTATTTTTATTGACAACTTCTATACTTACATACAAAAAGTGCATTTTCCCTCCCCTCCCCATCCCCCTTTAGAACTCCAATCTCCATCATATCCCCTCCCTCTCTCCATTAGTCTCTCTTTTAATTTGATGTCATCATCTTTTACTTCTATTATGAGGGTCTTGTGAAGGTATTGCTAGGCACTGCAAGGTCATGGATATCAAGGCCAATTTCTGTCTGGACAGTTGCATTGTAAGGAGTTGTACCCTTCCTTTGGCTCTTCCATTCTATCCGCCCCCTCTTCCGCAATGGGCCCTGAGCCTTGGAGGGTGTGACAGAGATGTTTCAGTGCTGGGCACTCCTCCATCCCTTGTTTTCAGCACTATGTTGCCTTTTGGGTCACAACACACTTTTAAACAATAAATGGGTTGTGGATGAAATAAAAAATGAAATTGCAAAGTTTCTAGAATTCAATGACAATGAGAACACATCATACCAAAACTTATGAGACACAATAAAGGCAGTCCTTAGGGGAAAAATCATAGCACTAAATGGCCTCATAACAAAAACAGAGAGATCCCAAATCAATAACCTAACCATCCACCTAAAGGCATTGGAAAAACAAGAAGAAGCCAACCCAAAAAGCTCTAGATGGAAAGAAATAATGAAGATCAGAGCAGAAATTAATTAATTGGAAGTTAAGAGGACAATTAAGAAAATTGATGAAACAAAGAGCTGGTTCTTTGAAAAAATTAACAAGATTGATATACTCCTGGTTAATCTGATCAAGCAAAAAAAAAAAAAAGAAATGCTTCAAATCAACAAAATTAGAAATGAAAAAGGAGAGATCACAACAGACATGAGTGAAATAGGGAGAATTATCAGGACTTATTTCAAAAACCTCTACTCCATAAAACAGGAGAATATGGAAGAAATGGATGAATTCCTAGACACATACCACCTACCAAAGCTAAGCCCAGAGCAGATTAATCTCCTAAACAAACCCATCACACCCTTCGAGATAGAAGAGGTAATAAAATACCTCCCCAAAAAGAAGAGTCCAGGACCAGATTGTTTCTCAGCTGAATTCTATCAAACCTTCATGGAAAAACTGAAACCAATTTTTCTCAAACTGTGCCACACAATTGGAGAACAGGGAGAGATCCCCAACTCCTTCTATGAAGCTAGTATCATTCTAATTCCAAAACCAGGCAGAGATGCCACAAGAAAGGAAAATTATAGGCCCATTTCCCTGATGAACATAGATGCAAAGATCCTGAACAAAATCCTTGCAAACTGAATTCAACAGCACATCAAAAGCATTATCCACCTTGATCAAGTAGGCTTCATCCCTGGAATGCAGGGGTGGTTCAACATATGGAAATCTATCAATGTAATACACCACATAAACAAGCTTAAATTAAAAAAACCACATTAACATTTCAATATATGCAGAAAAGGACTTTGACAAAATACAACATCACTTCATGATCAAAACATTGGAGAGAATAGGAATGGACAGCCCATATCTCAACATAATAAAGGCTATATATAAAGTTCCTAAAGCACAAGTAATTCTTAATGAGGAGAGACTAAAAGAGTTCCCATTGAGATCAGGAACAAGGCAGGGGTGTCCACTCTCACCTCTGCTCTTCAATATAGTCCTAGAAGTATTAGCTCAAGCAATAAGACAGGAGAAAGAAATCAAAGGGATACAAATTGGAAAGGAAGAAGTTAAGTTAGCTCTATTTGCAGATGACATGATTCTATACATAAGTGACCCGAGAACTTCCATCTCAAAACTCTTAAAGGTGATTAGCACCTTCAGCAAAGTAGCAGAATATAAGGTCAATGCTCAGAAATCAGTAGCCTTTCTGTATGCAAAAGACAAAGATACAGAAAAAGAAATAACTAACATTGTCCCATTTTCAATAGCAACAAAGGAAATAAAATACCTTGGAATAACATTAACCCAGGAAGTGAAAGACCTATACAATGAAAACATAAAAACACTCAAGAAAGAAATTGAGGAGGTCCTACGAAAATGGAAAGACCTCCCATGCTCCTGGATAGGTAGAATTAACATTGTGAAAATGGCAATCTTGCCAAAAGCACTATATAGATTCAATGAAATGCTGATAAAAATCCCAACTTCTTTCTTCACTGAGATAGAAAAAAGTATCTCAAAATTCATATGGAAAGGCAGAAGGCCTCAGATATCCAAGAATATACTCAGCAAAAGAAACACCTCTGGAGGCATCACCATACCTGATCTAAAGTCAGAAAACAGGAATATAGACCAATGCAACAGAATAGAAGACCCAGACTTTGGGTCAAATAACTACAGCTACTTGATATTTGACAAAGGTCCTACCAATGCAGAATGGAAAAAGGACAGCATCTTCAACAAATGGTGCTGGACAAACTGGACAACCATATGTAGGAAAATGAAACTGGATCCACACATTTTACCATGCACAAAAATCAAGTCCAGATGGATCAAAGACTTAGATATAAAACCAGAAACTGCTACTACTGGAATTAAAAAATAGGAGGAACCTTCCACAAAATAGAAGTGGGAAGACTTCCTGAACAAAACCCCAGCAGCTCAGGAAATTAAACAATCACTCAACCAGTGGGATCTCATGAGGCTGAAATGCTTTTTCACTGACAAACATACCATAACCAAAGCCAGCAGATTACCCACAGAATGGGAGAGAATTTTCACCAGCTATACAACTGACAGAGGCCTAACTTCTAGAATCTACAAAGAACTCCAAAGCCTAAACCATAATTCATCAAACAACTCACTCACAAAATGGGGCAGAGAACTCCACAGGGAGTTCTCAGAGGAAGAAATACAAATAGCAAACACACATTTAAGGACATGTTCAACATCCCTAATCATCAGGGAAATGCAAATTAAAACAACTATGAGATTCTACCTTACCCCAGTAAGGATGGCTAACATTAAAAAAAATAATGAAAACAAATGTTGGTGAGGCTGTGGAGAAATAGGAACAAGCTTACACTGCTGGTGGGAATGTAGAATGGTTCAACCATTATGGAAAGCTATATGGAGACTCCTGAAAAGGATGACCATAGACCTACCAACGGATCCAGTTATTCCCTTATTGGGCATTTAACCCTAAAGGCTCCAAGCCTCAGATCAGAGACATTTGCTCAACCATGTTTATAGCTGCTCAATTCATAATAGCACAAAGCTGGAATCAACCCAGGTGTCCATCACTAGATGAATGGATAACAAAGATGTGGTATATCTATACTATGGAATTCTACGTAGCAGTAAGGAAAGATGAAATAATGAAATTTGGGGGAAAAAAAAAGGTCAAACATGGAACAGATCATCCTCAGTGAGCTCACCCAATCACAAAAAGATAATCGTCGCATGGTCTCATTTATCTGTCGCCCCTAATCTGAATTCACCGGAGATGCTGCCAAGCCCAATAAGCAGTCTGAGGACCAGAAAACAGGGAAGGTGGGATGGAAATAGTGATGGTGGGAGGGAGCGAGAGGGTGGGAGAGAGAACAAGGGTGGGGGGATACAAATAGGGACCCAAAGGGAAATGATACTATAAAACTCTTTTTTTGAGAGACAGATTCAGAGAGAGACAGAGAGAGAGGGAGAGGAAGACAGATAGAGATGGGCGCACCAGCAGTCTCTCAGCTGCTGCGATTGAAATCCAGATGCATGTGCCTCCTTGTGGTCAAGTGTGACATTGTGCCGTTGTGTCACTTTGCATCTGGCTAAACCTGGAACCTGGAGATTGGAACCGCTGGAGATTGGAACCAGCGTTCTTAGGCTTAGGAGGCAGGTGCCTTAACCGATAAGCCATCTCTCCAGCCCTATAAAACTCTTTATTCTGAACAATAAGCTAAAACATTGATCCTTCAGCAGGCCTGCAG
Organism: Orientallactaga sibirica; assembly: GCA_036365145.1. Taxonomy (NCBI): domain Eukaryota; kingdom Metazoa; phylum Chordata; class Mammalia; order Rodentia; family Dipodidae; genus Orientallactaga; species Orientallactaga sibirica. The sequence continues at coordinate 442,778 of JAEOAD010000060.1, forward strand.
AGGGAACACCTGAACCACAGGAAACTGGAGAAAACATCATGAAGACCAACCTTAATTTTCTCCTGCTTTTCTCTTTCTTCTCTCTCCCTCTCTCTCTCTTTCTCTCCATCGCCTCTCTATACTCACTTTCTCTTTTATATTGTCTATCTTTTTCTCCCCTCACCTTCCTAGGCACTGACTTATAACTCCCAGTACCAGCATGGGGTTAACTTTCACAATGAGCTGTAGATCCAAGACACCTGCAAGGTTTCCCAAAAAAGACAGGTTTCTGTCAGAGTTCTTGATGACCCACCAAAGGTTAATGGTAAGACCCTATTGTCAAAGACGGCATACATGTGTGAGACCAAACTTGGAGAGACCTGGCCAGAATCTGGGAGAGGGTCAGTCCCCAGACAGTTAGCTAGTCTAGTGCCAGAGAGTGCTACAAGAGCAACTGGGGGAAAATGGCCAACATGGGTCCAAACAACTTCTAGTCTAAGATACCCAGCAAGAAACAACCTGATGTAATGTTCAAACAAGTGTGGTAGTGGCACACAGCCATGGTGGGTAACCAATGGCTCTTGATTTGTCTAATAGATCCACTCAGTGGAATGGAACTCATTGCTGGAACTGGGAACTAAGTCAAAACCATGTACAAAAAAATGAACACAGTCTCCAATCAAGATACCACCAAATGTGGGCTAGAAGAGGGCTTATCCATATAAAATTCCCTTCAAGATATCTACGGCCATCCCATATATCTAGTACTCACGTCTCTCTCCATTGGAGAATTTGCTTATCTTTTTCAGATGGACAAGGAACCTGAAGGGAGGATCAGCCAATCACACCCCACCAGGGCTCCAGCTGAAACCATAGAGTAATGCTGGGGAAGGGCAAGAGTTCAGCATTCTTGGGATCAGGACACCAGAAAAAAGCTGAAGGGGATAAACACAGAGAACATCTAACTCCTACTAAGCCAGATATCCAGAGACACAAAGGCTCCCAAAACCTCATCACTGAAGTAGAGCTAAAATGACCTCAATGTGGCTGAGGGAAATTTGTGGAAGAGGGGGCAGAAAGAATGTTAGAGCCACAAGTTGGGGCATTATGCACAGAGATTTGGCCTATCCCCCATAGCTCTTGACTACCACTACAAGGCGTGAACCACATTCCCCATTGATGAGGGTCCCTATGGAAGAGGGAGGACAGGGAGGAGGATAATGGAGTCAACACTATGAACGTAAAATTCGAATAATATAAATAAAAATAAATTTAAGAAAAAAGAAACTAATGGACCAACAGAATTTTAAAACATAAAAAAAGATTAGTAACATCTAGCCTGATTGCATCATTTTAAAAAATGTAGAATTTCCTTTAATTGTACTATAAATTAGTTTTTCAATAATTTCTTTTTTTTTTTTGGAAAGAGACACAGAGAGAGACAGAGAGAGAGGGAGAGGAAGACAGAGAATGGGCACGCCAGTAGCCTCTCAGCTGTTGAGAATGAACTCCAGATGTGTGCACCCCCTTGTGGGAAAGTGTGGTATTGCACCTTTGTGTCACTGCATCTGGCTAAACGTGGGACCTGGAGATTGGAACCAGCGTTCTTGGCCTTAGTAAGCAGGCACCTTAACCGCTAAGCCATCTCTCCAGCACTAGTTTTTCAATAAGTATTTTTAAAGAGTAAAATAAAAGGGACAAATAACCAGAGGCAACAATGAAAAAATGTGTAGTCTACTGGGGAAATTAAGAAGCAAAACCAAGTGAGGCAAGCTAGGCATAGTGGTGCATGCCTTTAATTCCAGCACTCAGGAGGAAGTGGGAGGTGGATTGCTATAAATTTAAGGCCATCCCGAGACTACATAGTGAATTCCAGGTCAACATGGGCTAAAAAGCAGGACCTTACCTTGAAAAAAAAAGTGAACAGATGACCTCAAGCATTATTCACGTTTAGTGCTGAACAAATTTAGTCAGAAATAACACCTACATGAGAAAAATGGAAATGTGAATAATTTCCTTAGATGGCTTACTTCATATGAAAAGGGGAAAATCTGCTCCTGGAGTAGATGCAGAATACAAAGGACAATGATGAGAATCAAAATTTTAAAGGGAGGGGAGAAAGATTCTGGGCCACTGGCATCAATCAGCCAGTATCTAAAAGAAGCCAGGGTTGCCAGGCCACCAATTAAGTGCCATTTTAAGAAATGAAAAAGTGAGAACCCAAGGGGGAGTGCAGGGTGACTAATGATTATTTAAATTTTTTAGGGGGGAATTTTCTAATACAATCTATTTTTGTTGATTCCCATCCCCCCGCTCCCCCCAATTTCCTCCCCTCACCTGTAGTTTTCCTCCTTCTGTTTACTTGTCACATGTATCCTGTTGCCTATCCCTCCCCTTCTTCAGCTCATCTCTGCTTTTTATTTATTTTTATTTACACTTTATTATTTATTTATTTAATTAAAAGAGAGAGACAGAGAGAGAGCATGTGCCAGGGCCTCTAGCCACTAGAAACGAACTATAGACACATGTGACACCTTATGCATCTGGTTTTATGTGGCTCCTGGGGAAATCGAACCTGGGTCCTCTGGCTTTGTAGGCAAGCATCTTAACCACTAAGTCATATCTCCAGCCCACAGCTCATCTCTTTATATTCACTTTTGGTTATAGTTCTATCTTCATAGGCTTTATCCACATTTACCCTTCTATACGTACATATTTACAGATGTTACAAGCTAAGACCTGCTGTGATGGTTAAATTTGTGTCAACTTGATTTGTTTAGGAATCCACAGACATTCCTCATAAGTGTGTCTCTGAGGCTGCCTCTAGGAAGGATTAACTAAAGGAATAATCCTTCCCCCAGGGGTAAGCCCTTCCCCCAGAGTGGGCAGCCCAGAGTGGACGGCCCCTCTCGGGGGAGGGGGCTGGTTGATAAAAAGAAGCTCTGGGAAGAAAGGCTCTCTTTCTCCCACCTGGCTGCTGGTGCTGCTCGCTCCTTGCCACTGGGTGCTTGGTGCTTTCCGCTTGGTACTTGCTGCTTGGTATTGCTGCTTTCCAGTGTGGACTGAAGACCAGGGTGGACTGAAGAGCAACGTCTCTCCAGGAAGCCTCCAGGCCTTCAGTGCCAGATTAGGACTGCCGAGGCCTCCAGCCTCGTGGACTGAGCAGCTACCGGGTTGCTTGACTCTCGGACCTGCAACCTGCTATTGCTGGACTGTGTAAGCTAATCCAATAAATTCCCTTATACAATTCATTCTATCCGTTCTGTTTCTCTAGAGAACCCTGACTAATACACCTGCATATCAGAGTGGATATAGAGTTTGGGTCTTTTGAGTTTGAGTGGCTTCATTTAATATAATTATCTCCAGATCCATCCATTTTCCCAAAATTTTCATAATTTCATTTTTCCATGCTATTGAATAAACTTCCACTGTGGGGTTGAAGATATGGCTCAGTGGTTAAGATGCTTACCTGCAGAGCCTAACAACCCAGGTTTGATTCCCCAGGGCCCACGTAAAGCCAGATACACAAAGTGGTGCACACATCTGGAGTTTGTTTGCAGTGGCTGGAGGTCCTGGCATGCCCATTCTCTCTGTCTCTCTTCTCTCTCTCTGCTTGCAAATAAATAAACAAATACATATATTTTTTAAATTTTTAAAAATTATTTTATTTATTTTGCAGAGAGACACAGAGAGAGACAGAGAGAGAGGGAGAGGAAGACAGATAGAGATGGGCGCACCAGCAGTCTCTCAGCTGCTGTGAACGAAATTCAGATGCGTGCGCCCCCTTGTGGTCAAGTGCGGAATTGCGCCCTTGCATCACTTTGCATCTGGCTAAATGTGGGACCTGGAGATTGGAACCGGGTTCTTAGGCTTAGGAGGCAGGCGCCTTAACCACTAAGCCATCTCTCCAGCCCACGTATATTTTTTAATTCCACTGTGTATATGTACCACATTTTCATTATCCATTCATCTGTCACTGGGCATCTAAGCCATTTCCAATTCTTAGCTATTGTAAATAGGGCTGCAATAAAAACATGGATATACAAGTTATCTTTGTAGTAGAGTATGGGGTCTTTAGGATATATACTCAGAAATGGTATGACTCGGTGATATGGAAGATCTATTTCCAATTTTTTGAAAAACCTCTATATTGACTTTCATAATGGCTATACTAGTTTGCACTCCCATCAACATTGGAGAAGGGTTCCTCTTTCCCTACATCCTCACCAGCATTTGTTGTCTACTTTCTTGATGATAACCATTCTGACTAGGGTAAGATGGTATTTCAAAGTTGTTTTTATTTATGTTTCCCTGATGGCTAGGATGTTGAACATTTTCTTAAATATTTGTTGGCCATTTGTGTTTCTTCTTTTGTGAACTGTCTTGAGTTCATTAGCCCACTTGGTGATTAGCAAATTAATTTTTATGGTTATTAGCCCCCTGTTTGAAGTATAGGTAGACAATATTTTCTCCCATTCTGTACACTGTTTGCTTTGATGATGGTTTCTTTTTCTGTGCAGAAACTTTTTAATTTTATGTAGTCACATTTGTTGATCCATGGGCTATTTCCTGCACTACTGGAGTCTAGTTCAGAAAGCCCTTGCCTATGCCTATGTTCTGAAGTGTGTTCCTTATTTTATATTCTATCTATATTTCTTTTGAGAACTGTCTATTTAGTTCCATAGCCCTTTTTTAAAAAGATTTTTATTTTTATTTATTTTATTAGAGACAGAGAGAGGGAGAGTGAGAATGGGCGTTCCAGGGCCTCTAGCCCCTGCAAATGAACTCCAGACACGTGCACCCCCCTTGTGCATCTGGCATACGTGGGACCTGGAGAATTGAACTGGGTCCTTAGGCTTTGTAGGCATATGCCTTAACTGCTAAGCCAACTCTCCAGCCCTATAGTCCATTTCTTAATTGGGTTGCTTGATTTCTTATTATTTAGTTTTTTGAGTTCTTTGTATATCCTAGATATTAATCCTCTGTTAGATGTATAGCTGGCAAAGATTTTCTCCCATTCTGTAGGTTGCTGCTTTGTTCTATCACAGTGTCCTTTGCTGTACAAAAACTTTGTAATTTCATGAGATCCCAGTGCTTGATTAGTGGTTTTATTTCCTGAGCAACTGGGGTTCTATTCAGAAAGTCTTTGCCAAGACCAATATGTTGAAGGGTTTCTCCTACTTTTTCCTCTAGCATTTTCAGAGTTTAGGGTCTCATATTAAGGTTGTTGATCCATTTGGACTTAATTCTTGTGCATGGAGAGAGGTAAGAATCTATTTTCATCCTTCTACAGATATATATTCAGTTTTCCCGGAACCATTTGTTAAAGAGGCTATCTTTTCTCCAATGAATATTTTTGGCATTTTGGTCAAAAATCAGATGGCTGTAGCTGCCTGAATTTATATCTGGGTACTCCTATTCTATTCTTCTTTTCTCTTCTCCTCTATTTTCTTTTTTTTTCTATTCTATTCTATTCTATTCTATTCTATTCTTTCTATTCCATTGATCTACATGTCTGTCTTTGTGCCAGTACCATGATGTTTTTGTTACTATAGCTTTGTAATATAGCTTAAAATAGGGGGTATGGTTATACTGCCAGCTTATTTTTGTTGTTCAAAATTGTTTTTGGATATTTGAAGTTTTTTGTGCTTCCAAATGAATTTTTGGATTGTTATTTCTAGTTCTGTAAAGAATGCCACTGTAATTTTGATGGGGATTGCATTAAATCTTTAGATTGCTTTTGGTAAGATTGACATTTTCACAATATTGGTTCTTCCAATACAAGAACATGGAATATCTTTCCATTTCTACTGTCTTCTGCAATTTCTTGCTCAAGTGTAAAGTTTTCATTGTAGAGATCCTTCAATTCCTTGGTTAGGTTTATTCCAGGGTTTAAAAAAATTTTTTTTGAGTTAATTCTGAATGGGAGTGTTTCCCTAATATCATTCTCAGCATGTTGGTTGCTAGTATATAGGAAAGCTACTGATTTCTATGTATTTATTTGGTATCCTGCTACATTGCTAAAATTGTTTATCAGCTCTAACAGTTTGCTGGTAGAGTCTTAGGTCCTTTATGTGTGATTTGATCTCTTCCTTTCCAATTTATATTCCTTTTATAAGTGTCTCTTGTCTTATTGCTATAGCTAAGACTTCTAACACTATATTAAATAAAAGTGGGGACAGTAGATACCCTTGACTTCTTCCTGTTTTGTGGAAATGCTTCAAGTTTTTCCCTGTTTAGTATTATGTTGGCTATATGTTGAGATATGATCCTTCTATTCCCAGTCTCTGTAGGACTTTTACCATGAAGAGATGTTGGATTTTGTCTAATGCCTTTTCTGCATCTATTGAGGTGATCATGTGGTTTTTGTCCTTCAGTCCATTTATATAGTGTATTACATTCATCAAGTTTCATATGTAGAACCACCCCTTCATCTCTGGAATTAAGCCTCCTTGGTCAGGGTGAATGATCTTTTTGACATATTCTTATATTCTGTTGGCCAATATATTATTGAGAATTTTTGCATCTATGTTCATGAGGTAGTTTAGTCTGTAATTTACTTTTTTTTGTTCTGTCTTTGGTTTTGATAACAGAGTGATGCTGGCTTCATATAATGAGTTTGGTAGAATTCCTTCCCCTTCTATTTTATATAAAAAGTTGAGAATCACTGGTGTTAGTTCTTTTGTGAAGGTCTGGTAAAATTCACCAGTGAATCTATCTGGGCCTGAACTTTTTTTATTTGGGATTTTTTTAATAACTGCTTGGATCTGCATACTTGTTATAAGTTTACTTAAATGGTATATCTCATCTTGATTTAATTCTGGTAGCTCATAAAAATCAAGGAAATCATCCATTTCTTTCAGATTTTCAAACTTAGAGGAGTATATGTTCTTAAAGTATTTCCATATGATTTTCTGAATTTCTTTGGTATCTGTCATAATGCTGTCTTTTTTCATTTCTAATTTTATTAATTTGTGTCTCTTCTCTCTTATGGTCAGATATGTTAAGGGTTTCTCAATCTTGTTTATCCTTTCAAAGAACCAACTCTTTGTTTCATTGATTCTTTGGGTTTTTTTTTTTTTTGGTTTCTATTTCATTAATTTCTGCCCTAATTATTATTTTTTCCCATCTACTGATTTTTGATTTGCCTTGTTCTTCTTTTTCCAAGGCCTTAAGATTAAGCATTAAGTTGTTTACTTGTAACCTTTGTAACTTCTTAATATAGGTACTTAAAACTAGAAATTTCCCTCTTAGGACTGCCTTCTTTGTGTCCCAGAGGTTTTGGTATGGTGTGTTCTCATTATCATTTGAGTCTATGAATTTTTTTATTTTCTTTTTGACTTCTTCAATGACCCATTCACCATTCAGTAGTGTCCTGTTTAGTCTCCATGATTTTGTGTATGCTCTGTAGTTTTTCTTGTTGCTGATTTGTAGTTTAATACCATTGTGATTAGATAGACTACAAAGAATTATTTCAATTTCATTTAATCCAGATTTTTCTGTTTATTTTTTGCTGGAATGACCTGTCAATTGATAAGAGTAGGGTATTGAAGTCACTGACTACAGTTGTGCTTGCTGTTATCCATGACCTTAAGCCTAATAGTGTTTGATGAAATTGGGAGCACCCATGTTAGGTGCATATATGTTTAGAATTGTAATATCTTGATGTTGAATTTTTCCTTTAATCAATATAAAGTGACCTTTTATGTCTTTCCTCAGTAATGTTGGTTTGAAGTCTATTTTATCAGATATTATGATAGCAACCCCTTCTTGTTTCCTAGGCCCATTTGCTTGAAATACCATTTTTCCATCCTTTCACCCTAAGATAGTGTCTGTCTTTTGTGGAGAGGTAAGTTTCTTGGAGGCAACAAACAGAAGGATCCTGCCTTTTAATCCAACTTGCAAGCCTGTGTCTTTTGTTTGGGGCATTGTGGCCCAATAAGAGTTATCGTTAAAAGGTATGCATTTATTCTTGCCATTCTCCTTGTTTTGTAGCACTTCCTATTTTCCCTTTACTCTCTTATATTAACTGTCATTTGAGTATGGTTTATTTTCTCCTGTTTCCTCATGTGTGTGCTTTGCTTTCCCTTCAGTGTGAAGGATCCCTTTGAGTATTTTCTGAAGAGCTGGCTTAGTGGTCACATATTCCTTTAGCCTGTTTTTTGTTATGGAATATCCTTATTTCTCCATTAATTTGGATGAATAGCTTCACTGAATAAATTAATCTCAATTGACAGTTGTTATCTTTTAGCATTTAGACTATATTATTCCAAGCCCTTCTGGCTTTTAAAGTTTGTTTGAGTAATCTGCTGTTATCCTGATTGGCTTGCCTTTATAAGTGACTTGCTTTTTCTCTCTAATTGTTTCAATATATTTTCTTTGGTTTGCATGTTTGGTAGTTTAAGTATAACATGGTGAGGACAGGTTCTTTTCAGGTTTTGTCTGTTTGGTGTTCTAAAAGTTTCCTGCATTGGCATCTCTTTCTCAATTTGGGGGAACTTTTCTTCTATGATTTTGTTGAAAACACCTACTATGCCTTTTCAGTGAAATTCTTCTCCTTATACTATACCCTGGATTCTCATGTTTGATCTTTTCATAGTGTCCTGAATATCTTGAAATTCCCATTTATACTACCCTATTAACTTGTCTTTCTCTTTGTTGTACTGTATTAGATCTGCCACCTTGTCTTCTAGTTTAGAAATTCTGTTCTCTTCTTCTTCTATTCTATTGGTGAGACTTTCTACAGAGTTTTTTATTTGACATACTTTGTTTTTCATTTCTACTATTTCTGATTGGTTTGTCTTCAGTATTTCTATTTCTCTATTCATGCCTTGTATTGACCTCTTTATTTCATTATATTGGTTTCCTGTGTCTTCTTTGATACTTTTGATTTCTTCTTTGATTTCTTTGAACATAGTTATCATTCTTTTGAAATCTTTCTCAGGCATTTCATCTAAATCAGTCTCACTGGAGGTCATTTCTGATTGATTTATAATTTTTGGTAGAACTATATTGTCTTGATTTTTTGTGTCTCTTGTATTATAATGTAGAGATTTTTGCATCGTGGGTTAATTTGATGCTTGTATTTTATAATTACCTGGAAATATTCTTAGATGTATAAATCTGATGTTATATATCTTCCAAGTAGGAGCTTAAGGTGGCAGGTGTGGCTCTCAAATGACTTTCAGAGTAACAGCAAAAGTGATTGAGCAAAAATGTTGGGTTTGCTTGCTATGTGTGTATTTTAGTAGGCTGGATGGAGCAAAATACAGGAAGATTCAAAAATTCAACTGAACAATATACACATTTAATCAAAACCAGCATGGATTATTTATGTAATAGTAGGTATTAAAACAAACAGATTGGGGCTGGAGAGATGGCTTAGTGGTTAAGGTGTTTGCCTGAAAAGCCAAAGGATCCCAGTTCAATTCTCCAGCACCCATGTAAGCCAGATGCATGCATCTGGAGTTCATTTGCAGTGGCTGGAGGCCCTGGCATGCCCATTCTCTCTCTCTCTCTCTCTGCCTCTTTCTCTCTCTCATCTAACAAAGTTGAATTCCCTAAGGAATTATGGCATTATAAATCAGAAGGCAACAAAGGACAACCCCAAAACATAGCTTATTAATTACGGCAAATCTGACCATCCATCAGATTTAACACATAACTTGCCCTGATATGGAAGGTGTGATTAGCACTTCCAATATAGGCCTATACACCAGGCTTTTTTGGCAGGTACTAAGCTAGTGTAAGTAGGCCCTGTTACCTTTTGAGATGGCTTTGGTTTCAGCTATGTGGCATTTCACTTGGGTCCTTCTTTACTTCACTGTGGGCTCAGTAGGCTGACTGGCTGGGTGGCTGCTCTGATCACCTATGCTGTGTGCTGTGTAGCTGAGTTCCCTTCCCCACATCTGTGGTGGTTGCCAGTGCTGGTGACTGGGGGAGGGGAGGCTGTAGAGGGTGCCTGAAATTGTACCAGAGCTATGTGGCTAGTCCCCACTATCCTGTTCCTCATGAGCCACTCAGCTGGGCCCCCACTGTCTTCCCCTTCAGGTTTCTTGAGTTTGTGAGGAGGCTGATGTGAGTGGCAAATTCCTTCACCTGGTTTCTCCTGTGGCTCAGGCAGAACCTTGTGGCCAGTGTGGGCTAGTGCTGCTGCTGCTAAAGCCACTTCTGCCTGCTTCTGGGGGTCTCTAGAAACTCTAGATCTCTCCTACTTCTCTGCTGTAGTTGATAATTTCTTATACACCTTCACTTTTTGTTAGAAGAGTGTATTTTATTGTTTTTCTGATTATTTCCTCCCTCGGATGTCTTGGTATGACTCCTATGCTGCTGTCTACTTCCACTACTTTCTATTGGCCAGAATTCAAAAGGCCATCTGAGGTTGCAGAGATATATGCCATCTCTTAATGGAAAAGTTGAAAAGTCCTGTTCCAAGGGATGTGACTATAGACAGGGATAGGAAAGTGTGGTCACTTCTGGATCCACCACTGAAATAATCCTAGAGACCTCTGCAATCAGTGTGGTGGCTATGGTGGTACAAGTGATGATACTTCTTAAATGTTGGCACATGCCTTTCCAGAGCTAATGACAAGGAAAAGACATATTCTGCATTGTTCAAAGTCAGACAGTATAATCACTTTATTATGTTTATGTTGGTGTCTAGTGAAGTCTCTCTTCTTGTCTTCCAGATAGCTATCACATCTGGACTGCACAAAGAAAGAAAGAAAGATCTGTGGTATCTCTTATCTTTTTTTGTTTGTTTGTTTTTAGAAGGTATGGTCTCACTCTAACCCAGGCTGACATGGAATTCACTATGGAGCCTCAGGATAGCCTTCAACTCATGACCATCCTCCTACTTCTGCCTCCCAAGTACTAGAATTAAAGGTGTGTGTCACCATGCCCAGCCATCTTACTCTTCTTATAAGAATATCAGACCTACTGGATTAGGACCTCCTCTTGACAACCTCATCTCTAACCTTAATGGCCTCCTTAAACAACCTGTCTTCATATATTGTCACATTGGTTGTTAGAGCCTCACATATGATTGGGGATAGGGGTTAGCTATGGACTTACATTCAGTCTATAACAATTATAAACACACACACAAACAAACAAATGGCTAACATGAAAAATGACCAATATCAAGCATTGAAAACTGGAACGACTAGATTCCCATACACTTATGTTGGAGCTTTACATTAGTATAATCACTTTATAAAATCATTTACAGAATCTAATAAAATTGAATACATGTTTAGGATATGACCCATAGATTCTATTCCTAGGTTTTTTTTTCTTTTTGTCCAATAGAAATTCATACGTATCTTCCTGGGAGTGGTGGCACATGCCTTTAATCCCAGCACTGGGGAGGCAGAGCAAGGAGGATCACCGAGCGTTTGAGGCCACCCTGAGACTACATAGTGAATTCCAGGTCAGCTTGAGCTAGAGAGAGACCCTACCTCAGAAAACCAAAAAAAAAAAAAAAGAGAGAGAGAGAGAAAGAAAGAAATTCATACATATCTTCACTAAAAGACATGTACAAAAACATACACAACAAAACTACTCATTCTTGAAAGAATTCAAGAGTTTACTTAAAGGATAAATAACTTATGGCACATTTATATGACAGAATATTATTCACCCTATTATACAACTGTAAAATTGAACTACAATCTCCCTCCACATGACAGCATGGTTGAAATTCAAAACCACAGTGGTGACTTATGGAAGCTAGACACCAAAGAGTACAGATTTTAAAATTCTAGCTAAGTTCAAATGCCAACACAACCAATCTATGGTATTAGAAGTCAGGCAGTAGTCACCCTTGGAGAAGCAAGTAGTGCCTGGAAGGAAATGAGGGAGCTTCAAAGACAGTGGTTATGTTATGATCTGGTTTCTGGCTACACAGCTGTGTTTAGTTCATGAAAATTCATGGAGCTGGATAGTTATTATATGTGAATGTTTCTGCATGTATTTTAAATTTCAATACAAAGTTTTCTTTAAAAAAAATTCCTAGTCTCTTCATAGTTCTAGAATTCTCAATATGGCAGCCTGGCATGAAACCCTTTGTGACCTGACATCAGACCCACCTTTCCAGCACCATCCCTTCTATTTACTGCCTAAACCACAGACCAAAGTAACCACAAAGCTTCATGCTTTTTCATGGCCCTCTGAGCCTCACGAGCAGCTTGAATACCCTTTGTACTTTTCTACTTAGTTAACTTTGCCTTAAACTGCAAAAGTCAGCTTGGGCTTCATTCTCCATCAAGAAGTTTTCCTAGGCAGTTACTATTCTGTTTCTCATTAACATTGTATGTGTACTTGCCCTTGTACATTACACTATTGCTGTTGGTTTACAGGTCTGCTTTTGCTGTTAGATTGACATAAGGGCAAAGATTCTGCCTTTTATATCCACACATGTAACATCAAAGGCAATGCCCAATACATAGCAAATGCCCAATAAATGAAGAAAGAGGTTAGTAAAATTTAGTTTACAAGTTGATCTTGTAACAGGATTCTTCTTTTAGTTATTCTAAGTAAGAAAATATTTTTAATTAATATTTTAATGGAAACTAGCCAGTTTGCTGATGCATACCTGTAATCTTAATACTTGGGAGTTACAAGAAGGAGGATAAGTGTTGGAGACCGCTGAGCCAAACTGCAACCATTTGGAGGAAGAAGCCTCCACTCTTTGTATTAAGATTTCAGCTTCCTGAGTTCCTGTGAAATTTACCAAGCCTTAAAAAGCCTGCTTTGATAAGAACAAGAATGTAACCTAAAGATGTGTATCTTAAACAAACAGGACTGATGTAAATCTGCCCTGCCTGTAATCTCAACAGACATTCTTGAGGTTCAGAAATCATAAAATCCATTGCAGTCATAAATCCCATTTGCCTTCTTCCTGCCTCCCCTATAGCCATAAAATCCCATTTGCCCTCTTCCTGCCTCCCCTATATATACCTCTGTATGAATAATAATAATAAAGCCTTGACTGGAGTGGAAGCAAGGCTTTCTTCTTTGTGTCTGCTTGTCTCTCTCATCCAGGAGCAGCCTCCCCTCGAGCCCCTGTTGAACCCCGCCGGCCGGGGCAGATAAGAAGTTCAAAATCATCCTGAGCTGCATAGGAAGTTCAAGTCCAGCCTTGTTATGTAAGACTTTGTCTTTAAAAAAATTAATAATAATAATAAATTTTTATGGACTGGTATCCAGACAAAAGCAAGCCCAAATTTTAGTTTGCAATGAGTATTGTGTTCCAAATGAACATATCTATCAGGGAAATCAAATACACATTTCTCAAAATATGTAATAGTAATATTACCTAAAGATCATCCAACTGTACAAAATGATCACATTCCTCTGGAATACGGGTGGAGTGTTAATGTTCTTGGTTGGCTAGAAACTGAAGAAATTCCTCTAACATCTAGATTGGCCATGTTTCTTGGTGGATCTGCCAGAAATTCCTCAGATATCCCAGTCTAGAATTTATAGACTGAGAGGTTTATGATATTTCAATGGGTAGAATTGGCTATTGTTTTGCATATTAGACAAATGAAGTAAATGTGATCTAGGGTAACAATACCCATTTACAATGCACAGTCCCAACAGGCTTCAGCTGGGCACAGTGCCAAGCAGTTTCTGGAGTAGATTCTCAACTATGTTTCTTGCTGCTTCTGATTTGGGGGTTCTGTTAGAAAAGGCTTCAATGATGGGAGCTAGGATAATAAGGATATTGTGAAGATGATGATTGTCAGTAAATAAGGCTGTGCTGTGTACAGCAGAACAAACGGGGATATTAAACTTGACCTCAAACTGTTTATTATCCAAAGAGGGAAGACAAAGGGAAAGCAGGAATGGTAAAAATTTTTACATGTGCATACATGCTAGATGGTCAAGTAGACATACTAGGCCCTTCTTCAAAGTGTTAGCCCATGCCTACTTGGCTGAGGACATCTTATTCCCACTCTCAAGATGGGGTGACAGGCTTCTTTGTATCTCTGATTCCAACTCATCCCATTGAGTATAGCTGGTTGGACTCAATATGGGCACCTGACTCAAACCAAATAAATCAGATGTTCTCAATTTGTAATTGACGCACAATTAAGCAGGTAGCTCATATGAAAGGGGCTGTTTGAATAGCCATTTAGGATCCAAAAGAGTGAGAAAGCAGTGAAAAGTAGTCTTCAAAGAGAAAGGAGATAGGAAAACCATCATGATGGGCAGAGGGGTGGTATGAGTAAAGGTCAGTTTCTGATTCCAGTTCTCCATCTGGGCTCTGATCAGTCTCTGCCCAAGTGTTGCCTGGCCTTTATGACAAAGCACCATGATTTTGTTTCCTGTTTGGGGTGGGTTTCTGAGGACTCGGGCCCAGGACTCCTGGCATTCAGGCAGGAAGACTGTCTTCATATTCCCTGGTGTCATGTCATTGTCTTTCAATAAGGAGAGGGAGGGTGGGAGGGATTTAGTGTGGCTGGATAGAGGCATCCCCCACACTGACACAATCCAGAACCAAGGCCTCTTGGGTTTTTTTGCTCTGAGCCCTGGGGGCTTGGAAGATGTTGGTGGGAGTGGGGGATGTTGATGTTTACAAAGGGAAGCTTTGGCTGGGAATCTAGCTCAGTCAGTCATGTACCTACCCAGCATGTGTGAAGTCTTAGGTTCCATTCCCAGCACATACCAGGCATGGTGGCCAGCAAGGCTACATAAGACCCTGCCTCAAAATAACAAAACAAAACAAAATAAAAACAGAAACTTGTCACTGGGAATGATGACATTTGAATGTCAACAATACAAAATTAAGCCTGTGGAACATTTTAATTATGATATCTAACACAGGAAATTGCATTTATGTATGGAAACTAAATTTAGAAGCCTGGACCAACTGACAGGATCTCTCCTAAATCCACGTAAATAGCCCATGCCAGGTGCTAGGAAGTAGCTGCAATGACAAAGGCTGGCAGAGCAGGCGGGCCCTGACTGCACTAATTTCTCAAGAAAGAAAAAGGGCTTTACTCTGGAAAAGCCCATCATTTAGAAGTTTTTTTTTCCATGTCAGAGAAGAATGAACACTTTCTGAAAAATCATTTGTAGAGAGGCTCCTTTTCTCTCCTCATTTGCCAGTAAACAAGGGCAGGGTGTGGTTTGACTTGGATTTGCTCTGGACAGTGTTTTGTAGTGCTAGCCAGGAGCAGACCCAGCAGGAAAGAGGAAATGTCCCAATGTGTGTGAGGAAATCTCTCAGGCTCCCTCCCCTCATACCCCCTCTCCATGGCACTTTCTCTACACACATTGAATCCCTGTGACATGAACACTAAGGGCAGAGGCTGAGGCAGGAAGTGACAAAAGGATACTTTCTGTGCAGCAAAAGCCCTCACCAGAACTCCTCTGAGACTCGGACAACAGGGGCTCTGCTGGGACTATGAGCTCCTCAGACTCTGCTCTCACCCTCCTTGAGGTTCTGTTAGCCCATGAAGTATAGACTCCCGGTTAGGGTCAAGAAACTTTCCCTTAGAGCTTACAGCGCCCCTTTAAAATCATGGTCCAGGTAGAGACCAGAATTCCCTATGTAAATGGCCCCAAGCTCACTTCCAAGACTTGTGCAGGTTTCTCCCTAAGTTCATCCTCTCTTAAAGATGCATGTGTGTCCCCTAGATTATAGAGTGGTCTAGAGGCAGCCATGTGCAAAGACAGAGGTGGGTGGTGCACACTGCATTACACATACATATGATTCAGCAGTGAGAAGAGAAATATACAAGATCAGGGCTGGGGCCTGACCCTCCAGGCTCACCACCTCTCTGTAATTTTGCTGAGGAGCATGAAAATTCTTTAGAATCTGGACTGTTATGAAAGTCTATCTGTCAAGGTATGACGACATTTAATTATTAGCTCCATATGTAACTTTGCATTTTTTGCACATGGAATACAGGCCCTCCAAATGTTAGAGGTAGGCCATGCCACCATTTCAATATTATGAACTTAGGTAAGTACTTTAGGCTTCTGAACTTCTATTTTATTATCTGCATATTAAGGACAATAATAGTAACAGTTATTGAATTTAAAGCATAATTATTGTCATATGTTAATTGGGCAAGTTAATTTCTTTGTGCCTCAGTTTTCTCATCTTTTAGATGGGTGGAGAATAATGGCATCTGTCTCTAAGTGTTGTCACCAATTAATGTACAGGCCTTATAAAAATATTTGGTTGGTTAGCATAAAAGAGACAGCATATGCAATGTGAAGGTCACAGTGAGACACGCCTCTACCACATTTCTGAGCTTGAAATTTGCCTCATATTCCAGACTCATCCCATGATTACAAAATTCCTCCCAGACTTCATAGGAACCATGAGGCCTGTTCCTTCCTCCAACTGTGACTGTTACTTTAGCCAAATATAATCTGATGAATACAAACTAAGAGTTCTGTCCTGGGATAACCTCCATTCTTGCCTGTAAAGGGCTTTGAGATCCACTCAGAAAGGTGCAAAACAAATATTCCATCTGTAGGAGGGATGTAGTAGCAGAGAGTGAGGAATGGGGGAGGGATGCTGGTTCCTCTCCTGAGATCTACTGATTGCCATTCTTCACTGTAGAGGAGGTTCTACAACCCTGTGCACTGGCAGGCTTTCAGGACTGGGCGGGGGGTTGGGAATTAACTTGAAATGCTCATTTTGTAAATATGTAAACAGAGCTGAGCCTCTGTAAAGAGACTTGAGCACACAGATGGAACTATAAACTATGGAGAGCTGCAAAGTGTAGCCCTTCCACAACAGGTTCTTCAAACACTGCCTCTGTGGATAAGCACATCTGTCTTCTGCTCAGCACATGACAGCCCACTTCAGGGAGTCACTAGCAACAGCTTAAACCTCAGAAGGCTCCTTGGGACTGAAACCCAAGGAGAGCACCAGGGAGGCCACTGGCTAACTGGTAGGCACTGAGCACCCAGACTTCTACCTGCAATGTCATCCTGGCCTCCAGAACAGGGCAGGTTCTTCCTATAACCCCTGCCCTGCAGACATATTTCATCTCAGGTACCTTCTGTTTCTTAATCATATTAAGACATAAGTGCATACAGGCTTATATGACTCTGAAATATTTTCATTTCAAATTTACTTAAAGGAATCCCTATGCCAATGAAAATTGGGATCTACCTACCAAAGTACCTCTCATCTCAGAATCCATTTATTCATCCTAAATGCTTTTCTGCTGTGCTTTCATGTGTGATATTAGGGATTACATCTGCAGGTTTGTTGGCATCACTGTAGTTTGGGACTGCTGGTACAGCCATTCCCCTGGGCTCATGAGTAGTGACCATTAAATCCCTAAGGCAGTGGTTTCTATCAAAGTCTTTGCATTGGAATTTCCTTCCACTCATGGTCAAAAGCCTTGAGTTCTAGGGTCACTCATGGAGTGGTGCCAACCACCTTTGAGTTTTGAGGTTCTGACCACATACATGCACTTATACACTGAAAGAATGGGACCATTATGGGCTGGAGAGATAGTCTAGTGGTTAAGGCACTTGCCTGTGAAGCCTAAGGGCCCAGGTTCAATTTCCCAGTATACATGTAAGCCAGATGCACATGCATCTAGAGTTCATTTTCAGTGGCTAGAGGCCCTGGCATGCCTCTATCTGCCTTTTCCTTTCTCTATCAAATAAATAAATAAAAACTTTAAAAAAAAAAGAATGGGACCAGCTGTGTGTGGTGGTGCCCGCCTTTAATCCCAGCACTCAGGGGGCATAGGTAGGAGGATCGCCAAGAGTGCAAGGCCACCCTGAGACTACATAGTGAATTCCTAGTCAGCCTGAGCTAGAGTGAGACCCTTCCTCAAAAAAACCAAAAAAGAAAAAAAGAATGGAACCATTCCAACCATGGTTTTCCTTTAATTGGTTAGAGCCATTTCTCTGTATTTTTAGATTGTATTTGGTATAAGATATAAATATGTATGTTGTTTTGCATGCCACATAGAACAAAGTCAGCAATAAATCATGACTATCCTTGTGACATTTCTTTCTTTATATTTATTTATTTATTTATTGGTTTTTCAAGGTAGAGTCTCACTGTGGACCAGGCTGACCTGGAATTAGTCTCAGGGTGGCCTCAAACTCACGGCAATCTTCCTACTTCTGCCTCCCAAGTGCTGGGATTAAAGGCATGTGCCACCACGCCTGGCTCTTGTTTTAATTTTTGTAATAAATATTTATTGACTAAATAAGAAAAAAGTTGTTATATATGTCACATTTCTTAAAAGGAATAGTTGCTATGTGAGTGGTAACCACTTTTTTAAGAGTTAAGCATCTGAGCTATTTGAATTTCTCAACAAAATATGAAAAGCATGATTAAGTAATCATGGGCAGATGCACTCAAATCAGAAGAATAAGTGCAGTAAATTTTTGTAGCTGGTGGGGGTAGGGAGACATAAAATCTGATTGTTACAATTCAGTCAAAAATTTTAGCTATTAAAAGGTTTTTGAAAACAGAGATACCCACTATAGATGATTGGTTAGAATGAATATCCTTGTGGTTAACATGGACTTGCATGCTGTTTGCTGGCTTGCATAATACAAGTGTGTAACTCCTGGGCATGGGGCAGACCATTGTAAGCATCTGTGCTGTGTGTCTATGTGGGTGTGTCTGTGAAAGAGCTGAACTAGTTTTCTAGTTTATGATGACAGGTTAGTTGAACAGCTATGATGTGGTCTGATAGTCAATGTTGCATACATGAGGTGTAATTTAAATGAGTGTGACACTGGTATAGTGCCAGCTTTTCCCTGTTCAGAAGAAAACATAGATACTATTAGTATGCTTCCCATGAAGGGCAAGTTTTAATTTTACCCTGAATGTACCTTTATGTGTTTGTAGAGCTGTTTCCCATTTTCTCTTATCAAAGTACTTCAGCTGCAGCTTAATAAATTAATAAATGGAAGGCTCTAAGTCAGATGAGTTTGCTAAGCCATAGCCTTTATGCAGATCTACTCTGGGCACTTTAATAATAAAAAGGGAGCTGGGTATAATGGTGCACATCTATAAGCCTAGCACTGGAGAGGCTGAGGCAGAAGGATCTCAAACTTGACTTCAGCCAAAACAAAACAAAGTGGTATTTTTTATTCCATTGAGCATCATCTTCTATTGGGGAAAAATGCCAATAAAAAGACTAGTAATGGTGAAACAAAATTAATGCAGCTATATTATATCATAATTGTAACATTTTCCATCTTAAATTTCTTTTGTTCTTTATAAATAGCATACATGATCATGCAGGCATGGTGGCACATGCCTGTAATCCAACTACTTGGGAGGTGGAAGCAGGAGAATCAGGAGTTCAAGGTCAACCTCAGCTATGTAGTGAATTTGAGGCCATGTCACCCTTTCTGAAAATAAAACAAAAAACAAATATTGTACATGATTTTTCCCCCACTAAGTAGCATTTATGCTTGGATTTGATGGTCTGAGATTGATCACTGAATTCTGCAGTTTTCAAAAGACTTTACCTATCTCCACCCAGTGACATTATACATTGATTTCATACTTTAATGTTCACAGTGTGATTATTTCCCTAGTTCCTATTTTTTGGCTGTGTGTATTTATTTCTCTATTTCCTATTTCTTAGCTATGTCAGGATTAGGGTGTGGCTATCTTATTTTATATCATGGAATAACTACACAAATAAAATCAAATTCTGAGGAAATATCCTAATTCAAATATCCTCAAAGCAACATAAGAAGATGCTTTATTATTAGAAACAATGTATTGTGGTTTGCTGGCAAATACAGCTTTGGGGTATCAAAAATCAAAAGCTCTTTTCCTCTAGTTTCTTTCTGTAGAACAGTTAATAATATATTGAAAAAGTAAGAACTGTATCACAATGGGGTCAGAGAAGTGAAGGCAGTGCTTTGAGAGGTAAGAGAATTAAATCATGTGTCCTAAATTGAGCTGGTGATATGTGCATTCAGTTCACTAATCCTTAATTTTTAAGCCAGGCCCAGAGCCAGCATGTCCAACCAGCATGACTGATTAAGAACTTTGTAAAATTGCTGAACATGATTTACTATCACCAAATATAGAAGCTGACAGTCTCTGTCAGATGAAATGCAAGGACAAGATCCAAATTGTGAGAAGAGGCACCCAGTTTGGTTAGAACAGAAAATGCAAAACAAAGAATCTTTGGGAATGTTCCTACAAATTGAACTTGGGCATACAGAGCAGTTAATGATACAGTTCTCTGGAGGGCTGCCACTGAGAAGCCACCAACATATAGAAAGTGTGAAAGTACACAGCATGTTTAAGTCTCACAAAACAGGTCAAGCTCCAGGGGGTGCTCAGGCCCTGTTTTCTATGTGGGAAGTTCAAAGAGCAGGATCTGAACATGGCTTTTCCCATATCTGATGTGTCCTTTGAAACATGGCTGATCCTCAGGGCTATAATTAACTAGATAAAATAATTATTACATATACTGAGGAGAAGTGCCTAATTTCTGCAATATAAAAATCAGTAAGAAACAATATAAACAACCCTATAGGAAAATAGAGAAAAGATGAACACAGTTCAAGAAAAGGAACAAAAAAACAGGGAACAGACATGAAAATATATCTCATTCAGAGTTTTAAAAGTCAAGTTCAAATGATGATGACATTGCATTTTCACTTCCAATTGGCACAGATTTAAAAGGGTGGGAAGCCCATGATGTGTGGAAACAGTAACTCGGGTTGGTGAAAGTACTAAAATGACATTTCTTGTGTTGACAATTTTGCAATATCTACTACAACTGATACTAAACCTAAAGAAACAAGTACCCAAAGGCAAACACACATAGATCATAGTTGTTGCATGAACCCTAGTAATAACACTGAAAATAAACCAGTATAAAGAATGGGATGAGCCGGGCGTGGTGGCACACACCTTTAATCCCAGCACTTGGGAGGCAGAGGTAGGAGGATCACCATGAGTTCAAGGCCACCCTGAGACTACATAGTGAATTCCAGGTCAGCCTGAGCTACAGTGAGACCCTACCTCGAAAAAAAAAAAAGAAAAAAAGAAAAAAAAAAAGAATGGGATGGAAGCCGGGTGTGGTGGCACACGCCTTTAATCCCAGCACTCAGGAGGCAGAGGTAGGAGGATCGCTGAGAGTTCGAGGCCACTCTGAGACTACATAGTTAATTCCAGGTCAGCCTGGACCAGAGTGAGACCCGACCTCGCAAAACCAAAGGAAAAAAAAAAAAGAATGGGATGGATCTATTTGTACAGAAAAGTGTTCCAAGATACAGCAGCAAATTAAAAAGAGTAAGCTTGGGCTGGGGAAATGGCTCAGTGGTTAAAGGTGCTTGCTTGCAAAGTCTGATAGCCTGGATTTGATTCCCCAGTACCTACATAAAGCGAGATGCATAAAGTGAGGCATGTGTCTGGAGTTTCCATGGCACGAGGCCCTGGCACACTCATACTCATTCATTCTCTCTCTCTCTCTCTCCCTCCCTTCCTCCCTCTCTCTCTCTCTGTCTGAAACTCTCAAATAAATAAATGAATAATATTTTTAAAAAATTAAAAAGAACAAGTTATAGACTTCCGGGTAATATGGGGCATAGGAGCCATGTCAAACCAGCCCAGGATGGGATTTAAGCAAAACCACAGCAAAATACACTCTTCTTCTGAAAAGTCCAGGAGTATAGGTTTTTCTTAGACACAGAAGAGAAGCAGGAGTACCAAAGATCCACCAGAAAGGAGGCAAATGGCCAAAATCCCACTGAGGAGCTTGCGGCCCCAATCCACCCCATCGGAGTGCCTGGCACTGCTTACCAGGCATGCTGAGCAGCAGCAGCAGAAACCAAACAAGGGGACTTTCCAACCTCATCAGCTTCCTTGCAGAGTCAAGAAATCTGAAGGAAAGATAGCTGAGATCAACTAAGGAGCTACTGAAAGCAATACAGGTGGGACATGTGTGCAACTCCAGGCTTTCTGAACTTGCCAATCCCCCAACCATCAGAACTGCAAACCTCTTGCATTCAGCCCTCTGTGGCAGTGCATGCAGCACAGCTGAACAGAACTCCAGCTGCAGCTCCACAGCACACCATGGAGGGATTGAGGTGGGCATTCAGCATTGGTGAGATTGGAAGCCACACCAAAAGGTAACGAGGCCAAATAAAAAACAAACAAACAAACAAAAACCCAAAAAACCAGGTACATAGGCCTGCATTGGAAGTACTAATCTCTCTTTCCATGTCAGGGCAAGTTATGGGTTACATATGTTTGGTTGGCTTTACCAAATTTATTTATTGAAAGGTATGTAGTTATTCTCACCATTCTTCTTGTTTTGTAGTGCTATAAATTTATTTACAAATAAGCTGTACAGGGGGCTTGAATATTATTGCCTTTAATGCTTTCAGATTTATAGGGCCTTTGTCTTTTGCTTCTGTAATTATTGGGGGCAGGATCTGATCTAGATACAGGCTGACCTGGAACCCAATTCAGAACAGAATTCTCTACCTCCTAGCTGACAGGATTTAGGGTGTAGAGCAACACACACCATTAGAGATTTGGGCTTTACAAGACTGTTTTGATCTCCACACTTGTATACTCTGTGCTGGTCTTTATTGAATGTGTATGTTGCTCAGTTGAAATTTAGACTTTGTCAGGAAATTGTTCCACCCAGTCCACCAGAATACCTGCTTACCAAGCAAACTCAACACCTAGGATTACTTCTGTGGTTGGATTGGGGTACAAGAGCTACACTTGGCACCTTAAACTCATATCCTGAAAGTATATAAAGGTGGATCCCCATACCTAAGAACATTGCAGATAAATAGAAAACCTAAGCATCAAATCAATCCAGGATGCAAAAGTTGCTACATTCTAATACAAGAAACAAAGAATCAAGACAATGAAATCCCACCAAAAATTTTATAAATCCATCAGAAATGATCACTGATGACTGTTTTAGATGAAATACCTGACAAAGATTTCAAAAGAATGATTATATCTGTACTCAAAGAAATGAAAGAAGAAATGAAAGGATTCAAAGAAGAAGAAAAAAACTCCTAAAAGAACACAAGAAACTAGCTTAATAAAATAAAAATGTCATTACAGGACACGAGTAAGGAAATAGAAATACTGAAGAAAAACCAGGCTGAAATCCTAGTTCTGAAGAACACAGTCATTGAAATAAAAAACTCTGTGGAAAGTCTCACCAGTAGAATGGATGAAGGAGAGAACAGAATATCTAAACTAGAAGACCAGGTGACTGACCTAATACAGTCCAACAAAGAGAAAGACAAGCTAATAGAAAGGTATGACTGGAAATACCAAGCTACCTGGGAGTCTATGAAAAAATCAAACATAAGAATTCAGGGTATAGTAGAGGAGAAAAATTTCAATCCAGAGGCTTAGTAGGCATTTTCAACAAAATCATAGAAGAAAAATTTCCCCAAATTGGGAAAGAAATGCCAATACAGATACAAGAAGCTTTTAGAACACCAAACAGACAAAATCTAGAAAGAAACTCTCCTTGCCATGTTATAATTAAACTACTAAACACACAAACCAAAGAAAATAAATTGAAAGCAGTTAGAGAGAAAAAGCAAGTGACCTACAAAAGCAAGCCCATCAGGATCACAGCAGATTACTCAACACAAACTTTGAAAGCCAGAAGGGCTTGGAATGATGTATTCCAAGTTCTGAAAGATAAAAGCTGACAACCAAGATTACTTTATTCTGCAAAGCTATCTATCCAAATTGATGGAGAAATAAGGACATTCCACAACAAAGACAGGCTAAAGGAATTTATGACAATTAAACCAGCTCTACAGAAAATACTTGAAGGAATACTTCACACTGAAGAAAAAGCAAAAC
This sequence comes from Orientallactaga sibirica, assembly GCA_036365145.1. Lineage (NCBI taxonomy): Eukaryota > Metazoa > Chordata > Mammalia > Rodentia > Dipodidae > Orientallactaga > Orientallactaga sibirica. The sequence goes on from JAEOAD010000060.1 coordinate 466,587, forward strand.
ACACAGAGCAGGAAATAGGAAATAATAAACCATACTCAAATAACAGTTAAAACAAGTGAGTAAAGAGAAAACATGAAGCACTACAAAACAAGAAGAATGGTGAGAATAAATACATACATTTCAATAATAACTCTTAATATCAATGGCCTCAATGCCCCAACCAAAAGACACAGGCTTGCAGACTGGAGTAAAAGGCAGCATCCTACCATCTTTGCCTCCAGGAAACTCATCTCTCAATAAAAGATAGACACCAACTTAGGGTGAAAGGATGGAAAACAGTATTTCAAGCAAATGGGCCTAGGAAACAAGGAGGGGTTGCTATACTAACATCTGACAGGATAGACTTCAAACCAACATTATTGAGGAAAGATAAAGAAGGTCATTTTTTACTGATTAAAGGAACACTCCAACAAGAGGACATTACAATCCTAAACATATATGCTCCCAAATTCATCCAACAAACACTTTTAGACTTAAGGTCAGAGATAACACGAAACCCAATTGTCATGGGTGACTTTAAAACCCCACTCTCATCAATTGACAGGTCATCCCAGCAAAAAAATAAACAGAGAGACATCTGCATTAAATGATGTCATGGAACAAATGGACCTAACAGATATATACAGAACATTCCATCCAAATGCTGCAGAATACACATTTTTCTCAGCAGCACATGGAACATTCTCTAAAATAGACCATATATTAGGACGCAAATCAAATCTTAACAAATACAGGAAAATTGCAATAATCTCTTATAGTCTATCTGACAATAATGGGATTGAACTTCAAATCAGCAACAAGAAAAACTACACAGCATATAAAAATTCATGGAGACTAAACAGTACACTATTGAATGATGAATGGGTCATTGAAGAAATCAAAAAGGAAATCAATAAATTCATAGAATCAAATGATGATGAGAATGCAATATACCAAAACCTTTGGGACACAATGAAGGCAGTCCTAAGAGGGAAATTTATAGCTCTAAGTGCCTATATTAAGAAATTAGAAAGTTCACAAGTAAACAATTTAATGCTTCACCTTAAGGCCTTGGAAAAAGAAGAACAAGACAAACCAAAACTCAGTAGATGCAAAGAAATAATAAAGATTAGGGCAGAAGTTAATGAAATAGAAACCAAAAAACAAACAAACAAACAAACAAAAAAACCAATCCAAAGAATCAATGAAACAAAAAGTTGGTTCTTTGAAAGGATAAACAAGATTGATAAACCCTTAGCAAATCTGACCAGAAGAAAGAGAGAAGAGACAAAAATTAATAAAATTAGAGATGAAAAAGGCACCATTATAACAGATACCAAAGAAATTCAGAAAATCATAAGGACATACTTTAAGAATATATATGCCTCTAAGTTTGAAAATATGAAAGAAATGGATGATTTCCTTGATTTATATGACCTACCCAAATTAAATAAAGATGAGGTAAACCATTTAAATAGACCTTTAACAAGTATGGAGTCTCTCAACTAAAAAAAGGCTAAGCCCAGATGGATTCACTGGTGAATTTTACCAGACTTTCATAGAAGAGCTAACAACACTGCTTCTCAAACTTTTCCATAAAATAGAAAAGGAAGGAATTCCTGAACTCCTTCAATAAAGCCAGCATCACCCTGATACCAAAACCAGACAAAGACAGAACAAAAAAAGAAAATTACAGACAAATCTCCCTCATGAACATAGATGCAAAAATTCTGAACAAAATATCGGCAAACAGAATACAAGAATATATCAGAAATATTATTCACCTCAATCAAGTAGGCTTTATCCCAGAGATGCAGGGATAAATGACAAATCTACAGCCAACATAATACTAAGTGGGGAAAAACTTGTAGCTTTTCCATTAAATTCAGGAACAAGATAAGGTGTCCACTTTCCCCACTTTTATTTCATATAGTACTGGAAGTGTTAGCTATAGCAATAAGGCAAGAAACACTCATGAAAGGGATACAAACTGGAAGGGAAGAGATCAAATTATTATTTGCAGATTATATGGTTCTATACATAAAAGACCCTAAAGACTCTACTGGCAAACTGTTAGAGCTGATAAACAGTTTTAGCAATGTAGCAAATACAAAATCACACAGAAATCATTAACTTTTCTATATACTAACAACAAACATGCAGAAGATGAAATCAGGGAATCTCTCCCATTCACAATTGCCTCAAAAAAAATAAATAAATAAAGTACCTCAGAATAAACTTAACCAAGGACGTGAAGGACCCATACAATGAGAACTTTAAAACACACAAGTGAGAAATTGCAGAAGACACAAGGAAATGGAAAGACATCCCATGGACTTGGATTGGAAGAATCAATACTGTGAAAATATCAATCTTACCAAAAGCAATCGACACATTTAATGCAATCCCCATTAAAAGTCCAATGGCATTCTTCACAGAAATAGAAAAAACAATCCTAAAATTCATCTGGAAGCACAAAAAACCTTGAATAGCCAAAAAAATTTTGAGCAACAAAAATCAGGCTGATGTTATCACCATACCCAATTTTAAGTTATATTACAAAGCCATAGTAAAAATGCAGCATGATACTGACACAAAGACAGTCATTTAAATCAATGGAACAGAATAAAGGACCCAGATATTAATCCAGACAGCTACAGCCATCTGATTTTTGACAAAAATGCCCAAAATATTCAGTGGAGAAAAGATAGCCTCTTCAACAAGTGGTGCTGGGAAAAATTGATATCTATACGTAGAAGGATGAAAATAGATCCTTGTCTCTCCCCATGCACAAGAATCAAGTCCAAGTGGATCAGAGACCTAATATCAGACCTGAAACTCTGAAACTGCTAGAGGAAAAGGTAGGGGAAACCCTTCAACATATTGGCATAGGCAATGACTTTCTGAATATAACCCCAATTGCTCAGAAATAAAACCACTAATAAACCACTGGGATCTGTATGGCACAATGCAGGCCTGGCCCTAGCCAGACTGCATGGCAGAGAAACCAGGAAGTGGCTTCTGTGAACATGGCGTTCTGCACAGGCCTGGCGTGACAACAGCTACAGTCCCATGCTCACAAGAAGCCTGCTACGAGATGATCTGTCTGGAGACAGGCTGTCATTGGTCACAAAAAGGGGACCACCCCATACAATGATTGGCCAGTCAAGCCGCTTAAAACTCCGTGTACTTCCTCAATAAATGAGTTTGCGGCAGCTCGCCCTCTGCTGCTTCCACCCAACTCCCGGAGTCTGTGTCATGACTCCACGCCTCTCACCCCTAACTCGGCAGAGACCCTGCCGTCCCTCCTGGGCTGGCCCTAGGGGGACCCCAACAGGGATCTCATGAAATTACAATGCTTTTGTACAGCAAAGGACACTGTGAATAGAGCAAAGAGACAACCTACAGAATGGGAGAAAATCTTTGCCAGCTATACATCTGACAGAGGATTAATAGCTAGGATATACAAAGAACTCAAAAACAGAACAATAAGAAATCAAACAACCCAAATAAAAAATGGGCTATGGAACTAAATAGAGAGTTCTTATTGGAAGAAATTCAGATGGCATTAAAAATCTAAAAAAGTGTTCTACACCCTTAGTCATCAGGGAAATGCAAATTAAAACTACTTCAAAGGCTGGAGGGATGACTTAGTGGTTGAGGCATTTGCCTGCAAAGCCAAAGGACCCAGGTTCAATTCCCCAGGACCCACCTTAGCCAGATGCACAAGAGGGCACATGCATCTGGAGTTCATTTGCAGTGGCTGGAGGCCCTGACACACCCATTCTCTCTCCCTCTTTCTCTGCCAAATAAATAACAAAATATTTTTTTAAAAAAACTACTTTGAGATTCCATCTCACTCCTGTCAGAATGGCTACCATCAAGAAAACAAATGACAATAAATGTTGGCAAGGATGCAGAAAAAGAGGAACTCTCCTACATTATTGGTGGGAATGTAATCTGGTCCAGCCATTGTGGAAATCAGTGTGGAGGTTCTTAAGACAGCTGAAAATAGATTTACCATAGGATCCAGCTATAGCACTCCTAGGTATATATCTGAATGCCTCTTCTCACTACCTTAGAGATACTTGCACAACCATGTTTATTGCTACTCTATTCACAATAGCTAGGAAATGGAACCAGCCTAGATGGATAATAAAGATGTGGTACATTTACACAATGGAGTTCTATTCAGCAGTAAAGAAAAATAAAATTATGAAATTTTCTGGGAAATAAATGGATCTGGAAAGGATTATTATAAGTGAGGTAACCCATGCTCAGAAAGCCAAACATCACATGTTCACTCTTATATGTGGATCCTAGTTACAAATGTATAGACTTATGTATAAGCTGGAACCAAAAATTGGTAGCAGAGGCCAGTAATCTAGAAAAAGGCTATAAGGGAGGGAGGAGAGGGAAGGACTTAGGGGATGGTATTGTAAAAGTAGAAAAACAGATTACAGGTAGAAAGTAGAAGAACAGATTACAAGGCAGGGAAAGGCCTAAGTAAGCCCAGAGGAAGAGAATGTGTAAAAGAAGGGGGGGGAGGGTCAATCAAAATTCAAGATATTCTGAATAAAACTTATGTAAACCTACTTTTTTTGAATAATGGCACATCCAGAAGCTATAGATTATTACTAGAAAATTTTCAGTGCTAGGAATGGAATACCTTCCAGTGAGTTGTTGGCCAGGGAGGTCCCTGTTGCCTCTAAAACATTACAGGCTATTACCAAGGCCCTTGGTTTCCCTTGAGAAACAGACAGTAAGACCCTATTGCTGAAGACTTCACTTGCCTGAGTGGCAATGTCACTGAGAAATCAAACTGGTGCTGAGCAGAAAACCTTCTCCCTGTAGACCAGACAACTGAAAGCTGGAAAAAGCTACACTGTATGCAGCTGTATGGGAGATAGAAATTATCAGCGGTGAAAACAGTGGACACGGGAAACTTCAAGTTTGGCCAGACAGGCCAAATGACCAAACGGGTGCAATAGTGGCTTGTCTGCTCTGGGGAAAACCAATTGCTCTCTAATTGGACTGTAGGTCTGGTCTATCAGAGGGAATACATGCCTGGTACTGAGAAACCTAATCAAAAGACTATGGCAGGCCGGGTGTGGTGGTGCACGCCTTTAATCCCAGCACTCGGGAGGCAGAGGTAGGAGGATCTCCGAGAGTTCAAGGCCACCCTGAGACTACATAGTTAATTCCAGATCAGCCTGGACCAGAGTGAGACCCTACCTCGAAAAACCAAAAAAAAAAAAAAAAAAAAAAAAAGACTATGGCAGGGGAACTAATGAGCCTTAGGGGTATAAAGCCTGCTCTTGTCTGGCTAAATGTATACATTATTCCCACCAAACTGCCCTAAAAGCACTACACTTAGTGGTTATATTAATGTATTAATGCTACTCTCACTTCTGTTAGAGAAGTTTCTCTTTTCAGATGGCTATGACCACTGGCATGACCCAAAAGGCAACATAGTGCTGAGAAGAAGGAACGGAGGAGTGTCCAGCACTGAAACACCTATGTCACACCCTTCAAGGCTCAGGGTCCATTGCAGAAGAGGTGGCAGAAAGAATGTAAGAGCCAAAGGAAGGGTATGACTCCTTACAATGCAACTGTCCAGACAGAAATTGTTCTCGATATCCATGACTTCACAGTGCCTAGCAATACCTGCAAAAGACCCTCATAATAGGAGAAAAAGATGATGACATCAAATTAAAAGAGAGACTAATGGAGAGAGGGAGGGGATATGACGGGGAGTGGAGTTCTGAAGGGGAATGGGGGGAGGGGAGGGAAATATCATGGTTTATTGTCTGTAAGTATAGAAGTTGTCAATAAAAAAAAATGTTTTTAAAGGGTCCAGGACAGAGTGGCCCTTTCTTATTACCTGCTGGTGAGTGCATATATCCTGTTGCTGCCATCTTTATGGACATCAGAACCCAGCTTTTTCAACCTTCCTTTCTCTAGAAATTCTCTAGGCCTTCAAGTGCCAGATTGGGACTGCTGAGGCATCCTGCGCTGAGCAGCCCCTGGGTCTTGAGAGTCTCCAGCCAGCATTCTAGACTGGCCATCTCTTATAGTATAAGCCAATCTAATAAATTCCCTTTATAATACACAGTCGTTTTCCTGGTTCTGTCCCACTAGAGAAACCTGAGGGGTTCCTCAGAATGATGACTAAGAAACTCCATGAATTAGTTATCCTCATAATTTCTCTGCTTCACATTTCTGGTATTAAAAGCTTCAACTAGTGGCAAAAAAGAACAAGTTATAAAAACAATATAGAAATAATTTAATTTTTGTTATGTATGGGAAAAAATCGAAAAGTATATACACCTACTAGCTTTTCTGGGACATTTTGCAGTACCTTCCATTTATACTGTATGTATTACTTTAATACTTGATCATAGATTAAAGGTAAAATAAATACAGTTGCAAAAATAACAACATGATCATGTTATTAAGAAAACTGTCAGGCGGGACAGATGGCTTAGCAGTTAAGGCACTTGCTTACAAAGCCAAAGGGCCTAGGTTCTATTCCCCAGGACCCATGTAAGCTAGATGCACAAGGTGGCATATATGCTTGGAGTTCATTTGCAGTGGCTGTCTCTTCCTCTCTATCTGCCTCTCTTTCTCTTAAATAAATAAAAATAAAATATTTTTTAAAACCTATCATGTAGTTTTCTTATCAAGATGTTAATCTGAACCTAAACAGTCAGATAATTTATAATAATTATAAATTATTTGATAATCTAACAGATAAGCAACATGGACTGATAAAATTTATTAATGTTAAAACAAGCAAAAAGAGTCATGGGGACTATTCTGGATTAAAAATAACTAAAGAGACCTGACAATTAAATGCAACATGAACTTTTGCCTGAATTCTGAATTCACAAACACATAGCAACATTAGAAAGGACTTTATGGGGGTGTCTGGGGAGATAGCTCAGCCAGTAAAGACACTTACTTGCAAAGCCTGCCAACCCAGACTCAATTCCCTAGCAACCCACATAAAGCCAGAAAGACAGCCAATTGCAGTGACAACGGGCCCTGGTGTGTCCATACCCACCTCCCCCCACCCCCAACACACAGGTAAAAATAAGTAGATTTTTTTTAAAAAAAGGAAGGACCTTATTGGAACAAAACTGCATTAGTAAATCTAAATGAGAGGAAAGGATTTCTAGGATTAAAGTTTGGAAAAAACTAGTTCAATGCTTCTTTATGACTGGAGAGATAGCTCTGCAATTAAAAGCACTTGCTTGCAAATCCTACAGCCTGGGTTCAATTCCCCAGTACCCACATAAAGCCAGATGCACAAAGTGGTACATGTATCTGGAGTTTGTAGTGGCAAGAGGCCCTGGTGTACCTATTCTCCACCTCCCTTTTTGTCTGCTTGCAAATAAACAAAAAATATTTTTTAAAAAAGAATTCCCTTAATAGAAACATTTTGTGCTCTCCATATTATCTTATTATTCCATATTACCTTATTTAACTTTGATTATTTACAGGAGAGTAAAGTGATTTCCTCCCTCCCTCCCTCCTTCTCTCCCTCCCTCCCTTTCTTTCTTTCTTTCTTTCTTTCTTTCTTTCTTTCTTTCTTTCTTTCTTTCTTTCTTTCTTCTTTCTTCTTTCTTTTAGGCAAGCCCAACAGACTAGCCTTTTTCTAATGTGACAGAGTGAGAGTGGGAGCAAGAGTGAGAAAGCAACAGAGAGAGAGAGAATTGGTGCACCAGGGCCTCCAGACAGTGTAATTGAACTCCAGATGTGTGTGCCACCTACTGCGCATGTGCAACCTTGCATCGGGCTTACATGAGACCTGGAGAATTGAACATGGGTCCTTAGGCTAAAACTCTATTTTATTATTAATTGTTATGGGATATCAATTCATTCATTTCTAGAATACCTTCTCTGATTGATGGATTTCCAATTAGCACCTAGATATCCACTAGAATTTATTATAAAGTTGGAAATTTTCTGAGCTGGAGTGGATCTTTAAAGTTACATGGAAGCCAAGCATGATGGTGCACATCTATAATCCCAGCAATTGGGAGGACAAGGTGGGAGGACAACCTGGGCTACACAGTGAGTTCCAGGTAAGTCTGGGCTAGTGTGAGCTCCTGTTTTTTGTTTTTTTTTTAAAGTCCCATGGGATCAGCATTTTACAGATTTGCAAGGGAACCCAGATGTGTTAGGTGACTTACCTGTCATCAATCAGGAAAATTGATTTTGAAAAGCATATTCAGCAATCTTACTATAAAATCATTAAGATTTATTTAACCCTTGCTGAATATCAACAATGGACCAGACCTCATAATGATCTAATCTGAAAGAGGCGGCTTCTGCACAGAAAAAGGCTTAACATTGAGGAGGAATTACATGATAATCCTCAAGGAACAAAGAGCCTCCAACTCCCTGCACTTATAATCATGCAGGCAGTCTGCCCAGTCCAAACAAAACCAAGACATGCCCTTTACTTGACTTTTTTGTTACATAAGAAAGCAGTAGAAATTCAAGCCAACACTTTTTTCTCCTCAAAAAATAAGAAAGAAAACAAAAAGAAAAAGGAAGGAAGGAGGGGAGAGAGGGAGAGAGGGAGGAGAAAGAAAATAAAAAGAAAGCAGACAGAGCAAGCTAATTGCTTGTGGAAGATGGAAAACAAAAAAATTTTTAAGTGCTAATAATCATTTTTGGTCTATCTAGTAGAATGATGGGGTAAGAGTCAGTCAGTTTGCCTTGAGAAAGTGTTTGTATAACTGGATTAAAGTTCCAGATTCACACAGCTCCCATTGCAGATCTCCCTCTGAGAATAGCCTGGTAGAATTATTTATATTTACATAGTGGCTTGCTCTAATTTAAAAAGCCCTTCGACCTACAACAATTTATAGTCACACCATAGGGATCAATGGAATGTTCTGTGTGTTAGTTACTACTACATACCTGTGACAAAGACATTTAAGAGAACAACTTTGAAGAGGAAAAGATACATTTTGACTTGTGATTTCAGGGGATTGAGCCCATGGTTGCTTGACCCATGTCCTTGGGCAGAAATCATGGTGGCAGAGGCAAGAGGCAGAGGAGGGTCTTCACTGCATGACAAATAGGAAGCAGAGAGAGACAGAGAGGGATCTGGGACAAAGGATAAGACATAGTCCCCAAGGACATGCCCCCAGTGACCTACTTCCTCTAGCAAAGCCTAGCCTCCTAAGGCTTCCAGCTTGGGACCAAGCCTTCAATATACCAGTTTTTTGGGAGTGTAGTAGTGACTTGTCTCACTATTGTGACAAAATACCTGACAAAAGCAACTTATGGAAGGAGGGGATTATTTTGGCTCACAGTTTGAGTCCATCATGTGAGAAAATCAGGACAGCAGGATGGTAAGGTAGATGGTCACACTGAGTCCCCAGTCAGGAAGAAGAGATGAATGCTGGTACTCAGCTCACTTTATCTTTTATGTGTAGACCACGACCCCCAGCTCATGGAATGGTGCTGCCCACATTTAGGGTGAGTTTTCCCACTCCTATTGATCTATTCTAGAAACTCCCTTACAGATATGCCCAGAGGTTTGTTTCCATTGTGATTCTAAATCCCCTCAAGTTGAAAAGATTAGCTGTCACAGGGAATACTTCATATCAAAACAATAACAACCCCCAATGTTGGTGAGAGTGTGACACAGATACTAGACATGCAAAGGTGTCCAGAGAGTATAGAGATGCACAAAGATGAGCAAAGTCAATCTTTTGTAGAAGTAATTTCAAACCAAAATGGCTGAAGGTCACATCAGGATGGAGACTACTAAGGTTGAATTGTGAAGTTAAGATTTGGAATGTCCAAGTCATGTATGACCAGGCAAGAGAATCTCTTGAAAAACAGTCCAGAAGTTAGTCTGTATGGGTAGCTTGCCATTTGTGGCTGGCCCTCACCTGGTGCCTTGAATTGGCTGAAGTGCCCAAAAGAAGCACTGGTTAATGAACCACTGCTAAGACAAACCTGAGTTATGGTCTGGAGTGAAAACTGGGACCCCAGAGCTAATGAAGCAAGGAGAGAATAAAGCCAAGGACAAAGTCACTGTTAGTTCAGCAATCAAGCCTGACAAGTCAAAGGAGGAGCAAAAATAAAGCCTGGAGAGCAGACATCAGAGCTGACCAAGGTTGTAGGAGTATGTTGTGTGATGGAATAGGGATGAGATGGAGTAATGTTACAGTCAAAGAACAGATGATAGAGTCACCCTTTGTTCTGTTCCTGCTGCTCTTATGCCACTAAAAATACCATCAGAAATTTATTTATTCTGTTTCCTTGTAATCAACTGAAAATAGAAAGAAGTTTGCTTGTGGGGAGAAGTATATCTGTGTTAATTGGAATAACTACTGAAGACTTCTGGAATTTTAAACATACAGGTATTCCTCTATGCTAAGACAAAAGAGTGGGGAGAGACATAATCAAAATGACTGTTCCACACAAGTTGGGACATTTTGCACAGAGACATTGCCTCTACCCCCCATAGTGCATGACCCACAATCCCCATGGTGTTGATCTGCATCCCAAACGAGGAAGACCTCATCAGAAAAGGGGCAAGGAGGTGGGAAAGGATGGTACCATCATGTGTTATTTACATACTAAATATGTCCATATCTAAAAAGACAAAATGACTGCTCCACAATCATCCATATTGAGTCTTCCAATTGATTGAGGATCAAGGGACAGGTTAAGGTGATCACATATGGGAAAGGTATGTAATGCTGACACCCCTGAGAGTCCTAATAGCTCAGCTCAGATTCAATATTGCTTAAGTCACAAGGGAATGGAATGCAGAAACTCAGTTTGAATTGGGAGTATCCGCCAAAGGCTGTTTGCCAAAGGCTTACCACCAACCTGTATAGTTACTGGGAGGTAGTGGAACCTTGAGGAGATAGGGCCTAATGTAAGGAAGTTAGGCCACCTAGATGGCCCTTGAAGGGATATTGGGATTCTGTCCTCCTTTTTCTTTCTCTCTCTGCTTTCTAGTTACTATGAGATGAGTAGCTTGCTCCACACCATGATAGGCTGCCTTTCCATAAACCCTAAATAATGGAATAAAATCTCTAGAACTGTGAGCCAATATGTTTTCCTTCAGGTATTTTATTAAAGAAACAGAAAACTGATGAACATCCTTGGGTACTAGGGAAGCATAGGTTCCTAGAAGGAAGCCTGAAAATTTTGGATGCCAACAGGACAGGGAAGAAAGAACAGGGAACTCCTAGGCTACCTTAAAGCCTGCTCAGAGAAAAAGGAGAAAAGTGGGGTATGGCTTACAGAATGTCAGTGTGTCTGTCTTTACGACAACCTCACCACAGTGGCTCAGCTATTATGTATGCTGCATGTGGAGTTTATGTGCTTTTCTTGTAATTATAGAAAGCCCATTTGAGAACTACCAGCCTTCACCAGTAATCCCAGTGCTGTCCATGTTCTTCTCTTTGGTTATCATGCATGACAACCTCCTCAAGGAGTTTATAGTTCTTGACACTCCAGAGGAAAGTCCAGTAGTACACAGCAGTCAAAAGGATAGAACAGTGTAGGGATAATTTAGTTGAGTGTTAAGTGATACGTTAAAGGCTGTAAGTAACTCAACCCTCACCCTCTCAACCCTCACCAGTGGAGCCTGAGCTAAGCTTAGAGAAAAGAGGATTTGAAGGCATGGGGAGGGCATTTCAAAAACTGGATGAGCAAAGGTAGAAATTTATGGATACACAAGGCCAGTTTTGGAAACAGTAAATAGATAAAATGTGTGGATGACTGACAATGTGTTCCACTTCTCAAATTATTCAGACTGTATCCTGAGCAAGGACAATTTCCTGTGGTTATAAATAGACCCCAGTTATTTTAGTAGAACTGATGATCCTTCAATACAATGTTCTGGGAAGATTTCAATTTCCCAGGAGCCAGGAAAAAATGCAAGAAAGTATAAACACTATTGTAGTTATCTTCATGTTGCTGCCATAAAGCACCCAACCAAAAGCAGCTGAAGGGAGGAAAGTTTTCTATTTTGGCTTATAGTCTAAAGGGGAAGCTCTGTGATGACAGGAGAAAGTATGGCATGAGCACAGGCTGGATGTTACCCCTGCCACAGAAGGTGAATTAATAGCAGGAGTGACCTAATCTCTGGAATGGGGGAGCTGTCCATAACACCCCAAGCCCACCCCAACAACACACCTCCTCCAACAAGGTTCTACCTCCCAAATTGCCACCACCTTAGGTTCAAATATTCAGGATACGTGAGTTTTGGGGGGACATTCAAACCACCACAAGTACTCTCCCAGAACATGAAACAACATCAATAAAAGCTCATACAAAGTATGTACAGACTTAGTCCTAACCAGGTACTTGCCTCCCTCTCCTTTGTTTCTTCTTCCTTCCTGTCTGCTTTTAAATCTGATTTACTTTGCAGAATACTTAAGACTTTTGAATGATCTAGAATAGACATTGGGAGATAAAGAAACAAGTACAAGAGATGTCATTTGCCTGAGCTCACTAAGAGTGTGGTGCCAAAATTGCAATTTGGGATGCCTAGCTCAAGTTTCCTTAAACCTATGATCTTGAACTTAGAATTTCTATCTACATTCATAACCTAGGAATCCAACAGAACTGCACAGGCTGAGGATCCCAATTGCCTACACTTGAGACATATGCCAATGCATTTATACATGTGAGGTGGTGTTCAAAAGAAAGAACATACTTATGTTAGTAAAGAAGCTAATTAATTTGTGGTCAATATGAATTTGCATTTTGTTTGCAGTTAGCATCATATTGTTTTCCTGGATTATTTGTCTTCCAGTCATAAGCATGTGTATCACTCGCTGCATATTGTTCATTTGGCTTAAGAAAGACTTTAAATGAACAAATTTCTTTTATTTGTATTTTTCTTTTGAGTTCCTGTTACTATATATACAGGGCAAAAATGAACCATTGATACCCTACATATTCTACTCTCCAATCATAAAACATCTGGTAAGAGCCAGGCACATGCCCCACCATGCCTGTAATCCCTGCACTAGGGAGGCAGAAGTAGGAAAATCCCCATAAGTTCAAGGCTACCCTGAGATTACAGTCAGCCTGAGCTAGAGTGAGGCATTACCTCAAAATAACAACAAAAAATCCGGTAAAGAAAAGGCCTGAACTTCATTCACTGTTTTTTGTTTGTTTGTTTGTTTGTTTGTTTGTTTGTTTGGTTGGTTGGTTGGTTCTGGTTTTTGAAACAGGGTCTCACTCCAGTCTAGTCTGATCTGGAATTCACCCTGTAGCCCAGATGGGCCTTGAACTCACTGTGATCTTCCTACTTCAGACTCCTAAGTACTGGGATTATAGGTGTGACCCACCATGCCTGGCTGTCATCCACAATTTAGAATGAATTCAAATTGAGTTTAAGTAGCAATAGCAGCAGCAGAAAAAGTATTACCAAAACTTTCCTAGGAAAAACATCCAACCATCAGTCTTACCCTTTACCTGAAGAGATTACTATCAAACATATTCTATGCTTGGAAATAACCCTTCTACAAGTGGCCCTACAAGTTTTTGGAGTCTAAGCCTTCATTCACACTCTAGCTTTCTGCATCATTCTTAATTTTAGAGTGGGGTCAGTTGTGATAAAATAAAACTACCACCCATAGTATTTCTGGCTATTCCAATAGTACTGCCTGGAACTGAAAAGGAAGTTCCACTTAATTTATCTAATGTAATAACAACTGCCTTAAAAAATGAACATTAATAGGCAGCAGTTGTAGTCAAAAGGTATCATTTTAATATGCTTAAGATTTGTAGAATTCTCATTTACCAATACAGGTTTTACCTCATTTAGCTATACCATGTGTATGTTTATGTTTCAAGTGGACTTCAGGGGATGGGTATTCCTTTTGGACAGACTTTTCTGTAGTGATGCAATAACAACATTGGATTATATGTTAAACTACTTGTTAATTAGAAGTTAAGTTCATGAAGGAGAAAGAGTTAAGTTAATGGGCATCTCGGCAGATATGTCCTTTGTTCTTTAGTTCCTAACATCCCAAAATCATTGTCTTGGGATATGAACAAACTAGAACATACAGTAAACTGGGAAATTTAAACTCTAGATATCAAACATGTTTTTCCATTTTGATACCAATAAATAAAAATGCATATATACAAAGAACAAAACTAAAACCACTTTCCTGAAATACAGAAATTTACCCCAGGATAAGAAAGAATTAGAACAGAAACTGGATGATTTCTGCTTTAGAAATCAATCAGATTTTTCCATTTTGATATTAAAAAATGTGTGCATACACACAGAGAAAAACAACAACACATAAACTAAAGTAAACTAAAACCACTTTCCTGGGATATAGAAATTTGAGTAACTTTTCTTCTTTTGTGCAGCCCTCGGGAAATGCAAGTGAAGTGACTTCTGTATTTTGTGCATTCTTTGTCTACAAAGAGTGAGACACATACACAGAATTTTAGGCTATACGTCTCCTACCTTTCTCAACATAGTATGTTTAGGCTTTCCACAAATGATCTCTCTTTTAACACCCATGTCTACTGAACATAACTTGAACAAATGGCTTAAAAGTAGTGGGCGACGATGGCAATTGGGGTCAAATTGATTTTGAAAATGAGAGATAAACCATTTATCTTTTGGTTGATTTTGTATGGGAGTGGGTATACATGTATGGGTTTACTTGCACATGTGTGTACATGGGTGTGGAGATCAGAGGACAACCTTGTCCACCATTTTTGAGACAGTCTCTCACTAGTCTGGAGCTCATCAAGTAGGCTAGACTGGTTAGCCAGCGAGTCCCAAAGATCTTCCTGACTGTCTCCTCAGTGCTGGGATTGCCAGGGCACACCACAATGCTCATTGTTTTTTAAAAAAAAAAACATGGATTCTGGCTGGGTGTGGTGGCGCACGCCTTTAATCCCAGCACTCAGGAGGCAGAGGTAGGAGGATCGCCGAGAGTTCGAGGCCACCCTAAGACTACATAGTTAATTCCAGGTCAGCCTGGACCAGAGTGAGACCCTACCTTGCAAAACCAAAAAAAAAAAAAAAGGATTCTGGGGACAAACTCAGATCCTCACGCTTGCAAGGCAAGCACTTTATTGACTGAGCTATCTTCCCTGCCCCCTTGATTGAATTTTATTAATATTTTTAGGTAGCCTACAAAATAATGGGCTTTATCATGATATATTTACACATATATATCATTATACTTTGCTCATATTCACTCTCCCCACCAGCATTCCTCATCCTTCCTCCCCATCCCTTCTGTTGGTTGCCTTTCTCCCCTCAAGTAGTTCTCCTTCTGTTTCATGTTATATATATGTACATAATTTTAAATCTAGATAAAATATGCAACATGTTATCTTTACTTCCCACTATTACCCTCTCTTGTTCCCCTCAACCCCCTTTAGAACCTTTTCCTCCCCCATATTGTCACCCTTCCATTTTCTCATCTTATATGTATGGATTCCACATATAAAAGAAATCATGCAATAGCAGTCTTTATGAGTCTGGCTTATTTTATTTAACATAATGATCTCCAGCTCCATCCATTTTCCTGCATATACTATGATTTCATTCTTTATGGTGGAACAAAGCTCCATTGTGTGTATGTATGTCTTGCATTTTCTTTACCCATTTATGTGGTGATGGGTATCTGGCTGGTTCCTACTCTTGACTGTTACGACCAGTACAACAATAAGCACAGATGTATAATAATCTTAGATTCCTCCATACATAAATTTAAGAGTGAAGCTAACAGATCATATGTTAGGTAGATCTCTCTTTAGTTTTTTTTTTTTTTTATATCTCTTGGTTGATGCATGTGGCATGGTAACAGTAAAGTCTTTAGGCTAATGTGTTATATAGATTCCCTATTCAAAGAAAATTCTACAAAAGAGAAACCCCTGATATACATTAAAAAAAAAAAAAACTAGATGCTTGTTCTGCTGATATTCAGTATTTGGTGTGACTAGCGTAGAAGGAAGGAGTGATTTAACCATTTACTGCTGCAGCTTTGTACTGGGGTACAAACCCTATGACAGAGTTGTCATTTGAAAGGAGAAACTTTGGGGCTGTTGAGTTAGTTCAGCAGTTAAGACACTTGCCTGCAGAGACTACCAACCCAAGTTCAATTCCCCAGTACCCAAGGAAAGCCAGATGCACAAGGTAGTGCATGCATCTGGAGTCTGTTTGCAGTGGCTGGAAGCCCTACTGGGCAAATTCTTGCTTGAAAAAAAAAAAAAAAAAAAAAAAAAAAAAAAATATATATATATATATATATATATATATATATATATATATATATATTTTAAAAAGGTAAAACTTTGTCAGTGAGGTATTCCTTGAGGTTCTTCTTAAGCCAGCCACATGAATCTTTCAGTTCATGATACCTGATTCTGACAGCTTGGGACCCTGGGGCCACTATCCGCCTGGGATGGAGCAAGTGATTGAGTGAGGACATCACAGCAGTATCAGCACCCCACCCTATTTTTTCTGGAGGACCTGAGAGAATTAAGTTGATGAGGACAGGAGGGGTGGCACAGCTAACTCTCAAATCTTTGTGAGGGTAAATAAATAAAGCAACAACAGGAGAAGGCTTTGATGTCTCACTTGGGGATGGGCAAACCTGGTACTGTTACATCAAATAGCTAAGACACAATTCAGAAAAGGTTTGGGGGTAACTTTCCCAGGTTTCCCATAAAATCTATACCTGAGACCACATAACTCTTCCCACCCAAAGGGTGAAATTCCAGGTTCCTCTCAAATTCTGTCAGCCAGTTAGAAAGTTAGACTTATAAATAATTTTGGTCTTACCAGAGTCCCTAGCAATTTGAAACCCAGTGTATGAATTTCTCAGCATGTTCAGGTCTAAGTCCTCTCAGTGGAGAATACAGGATGTGTAGATGACTTTCAGCAGCTAACATGAACATGAACCCTGCATGGTTAAACCTCGTGTGGCTCCTGGGAAAGCTTTAGAAGAGCCCTTCAAAGCAGACCTCAGAAAAACAAACACCTCTACCTCCACCCCCAGCTCCTGTCCCCCTTAGAAAACAAACAATACTGTTCTGTTCACCAAACACAAGGGGAATTTTCTATTTAAAGGGTTTTTTTCCTTATTCATATTGGCAGCACTTATTGAGAAACGAGCGACTTTCAAGTTGGGTTGTTTGAAACATAAAACATAAGTTCTTAAGAATTCAGGTGTTTAAAACTTTTTCAAACTCAGATATATACCTAAAACCTTCATCTCAAAACATCTTTTTAAAATTATGTCAGCTAATAAAAAAGGTGTCTTTAACCACATTTAAAAAAAAATGTTTACACTAAAAGTACACTTACACTAGTAAGTAAAATATCTAAGATCCTATTTTTCCTTTCTACCTTTTAGAAATAGCATGATGACCAAAACCTATAATTCTAGCACTCAGGAGGCTAAGGCTGGAAGATCACAAATTGAAGCCAGTCTTGGATACACAGAAAGACCTTATCTTCACAAAGTAAATGAAACAAAATGATAAAAATTGAACTTTTACTTGCTTTAACCTGTCCAAAAGAGAAAACCAATCTGTAAGTATGAGGAACAAGCCAGGAGAAAGTTATAATACCTACATGCCAGATGATGGTGGGGGTTTTGGCTTTATTTTGTCATCTCTGGTTATCCTGTGAGAGTGAAACATCACATTTATGCTGTGACCAAGTATCTAAACCCACATCTTAGGACATGGGATAAGAAATGAGATTGCCTCACTATGGGAGAATGATCAAGGAAGCAAAGTACCAGAAGTTAAGGTTTGAAGTCAGACAGAAGAGTTATCCTTAAACAATAGGCCTCTAATAGTTACATTTTTAAAAGTTAACAAGTGAAATTCCTTGTAAAAATAGATTACATTTCACCCTCTATATCAAGGTACTATCATTTCAACATACCAGTATTTTCAAAATTAAGATATTTTGTATTCCTTTTTTAACTCTTTGAAATCTGATATGTATGCACATTTCACAGTTTCATGCTAAGTAGATATGAGTTGAAAAGCTTTCTAATAAACCAAAAATCAATTTTTTTTTTGAGGTAGGGTCTCACTCTAGCAGGATGGCCTGGAATTCACTATATAGTCTTAGGGTGGCCTTGAACTCACGGTGATTCTCCTACTTCTGCCTCTCAAGTGCTAGGATTAAAAGTGTGCACCACCACGCCTGGCTGCCAAAAATCAACTTTTAATTTTAAAAGTTACTTTTCATTTTTACTTTCTTGTTGTGCTAGGGATCAAACCCAAAGCTTATAAATGTTAGGCAAGTATTCTACCACCCTCAGCCTAAATTTAAATTTTAATTCATTAAAGCTAGGTTTAGCAATTAAGGTGCTTGCGTGCAAAGCCAACTGAAATCTTTCTGTCTCAGCCCCTGAGTATGCTGGGATTAGCCATGTGCCACCACACTTGGCTGAAAGTGAACATTAGTAGTATTTCATATATTCTTTATATTGAAATTACCATATTTATTTAGTTCCAAAATATTTTCATCATCCCAAAATAAAACCAACTCTACACCCATTAGGTAGTATACCCATTTCCTGCCATCCTCATCTATTCTAGTATCACCAATTTGCTTTCTGGCTCTGTGGCTTTAGTGATTCTGGATATTTCATATAAATGGAGTCATGGAACGTGTGAACTTTTGTACCTGGATTCTTTCACTTAGTATGTTGTCATGTAGCAGATTCCCTGGAATTGAAAATTCCCTCCTGAAGAGAGGAAGGAGGCTCTGGGGAATCAGGAAATCAAGTTTGGGAGACCCGAAATTTTAAAGGTCACACAACAACCCCAGGGGTTATGTTAATTAGAAACTCCACCTCTTCTTGGGGAAGGGTGGAGGGAGAAAGTTTCAGAGACTCAGGAAGTCAACAAGTCTGGGAAAGGGTCTGGCCCTAAGGCTATATAAAGGGGAAACAACTGCTTAACAATGAGACTCTCTGATTGAGCTCTTTAAGTGGTGCAGTGTGCCAGAGACTCCAATTGAGCTGCCTGCAGGTGGTGCAGTGTGCACCAGAGATGTAGTTTTTGTGAATCATCACCTATGCTGGGGTGGGTTTTTCAGTGATGCAGCTGCCTTTGAGTCATCCATTACTCCTGTAAACAACCCCTCACCTGGCTCTGTAAGGAACTCCAATAAACTCACTGGCTCACCAAAACTGGTTTTGGTATAATCGTCCTTTGGTCTATGGTCTGTGCCCTATCTGGTGTGAAGATGAGTGTTTAAGTCTCCCCAGAGGAAAAGTTTCGTACTACATGTCTTCAAAGTTTATCCATGTCATAGCATACATTTATCAGTATTTCATTCCTTTTTAGGGCTGAATAGCATTCTACTTGATGCATGTACATTTTGCTTATGCATCCACTGATGGATTTTTTTTTTTTTTTTTTTGGTTTTTCAAGGTAGGGTCTCACTCTGGTCCAGGCTGACCTGGAATTCACTCTGCAGTCTCAGGATGGCCTCGAACTCTCAGCGATCCTCCTACCTCTGCCTCCCGAGTGCTGGGATTAAAGGCGTGCGCCACCACGCCCGGCCACTGATGGATTTTTGAGCTGTTTCTTCATTTTAACTATTATGAATACTACTACTAACTTAGAACATCAATGTACATGTATTTCCTTGAGTACCTCTTTTTGGGTATATGCCTAGCATTGGAATTAATGAGTCATATAGTAGGTCTAAATTTAACTTTTTTTGAAAAAAGCTGGGCATGGTGGCACATGCCTTTAATCCCAGGACTCAGGAGGCAGAGGTTGGAGGATCACTCTGAGTTCGAGGCCACTTAGACTACATAGTGATTTCCAGGTCAGCCTGAACTAGAATGAGACCCTACCTTGAAAAAAAAATTAACTTTTTGAGAGACCACCAGACTTTTTCACCATGATTGTACCATTTTACATTCCCACCAACAGTCTATGAAGCTCAATACTTGTTATTTTCTGTTTGCTTGAATTACAGCTCTCCTGATGGGTCTAAAAGTGGTTTCTGGTTGTAATTTTGATTTACATATCCCTAGTAGTTAATGATGTTGGACATATTTTCAGATTCTTGTTGGATATTTGTATATCTTTAGAAAAAGATATATTCAGGCCCTTTGCTCATTTTTGAATCAGGTTATCTTTTTGATGTTAAATTTTTTAAAGTTCTTCTTATGTTTTGAATATTAGGCCCTTGGAAAGCACTTTAAAAGCTAAAAATCCTTAATTGTTGCTACTTATGAAAAGCAGTATTGTTATCAGAGAAAAATTTGAAGATCCATAATAGAAATAAGATATTCTGATCCATTTATAAACATTATTGCTTAACTGTCTGTATTACCGTTCTTTCAGGTTTGTTATTAAGCATCTTTTACTTGTTTATTGGTTTATTATATCACCTGCCCTAATGGAAATTTCATGAGAGAGTTATCCTTTGTTTAACTGTTGGGCCTACTCCTCTATTTTAGAACTTAGAACATTTATCAAATCAATGAAAAGAATTAATTACTTTTTTTTTTTTTTCCTGAACTAGGGTCTTGTTCTAGCTCAGGCTGACCTGGAATTCAATATGTAGTCTCAGGATGTGAAGGGTAAATAGCTTTCCCTGAAAACCAGAAGGAACTAAAGAGTTAATATAAATCCCTAAGGCTAGAAGGCCATAAAAGAAACAGCAGAGGCATTCAGCCCAGATAAGCCTGACACCTGCCTTGACTGATGTACTCCCCTTAGGTTAGAAGGCCTTGAAGTGCAGAAACCATCTGTGGTAACTGCCCTTTGATAATCCTGGCTGAAGAAGCCTATTCTAAACAAGGACACCAACAGCTACAAGTTCCTTATCTACTGCACCTCATACAGTCTGTTTCTTAGGATCCTCCTTATAAGTTTGAACCCCAGCCTGGCTCAGTTCTTCAGCCTTTATCCCATTGTAAGGGTGCTGCCCCTAGCTGTTCCTCTTAATAAAAAGTCTGTCTGTAAAGATCAAGTCCATGGTTCTCTTTCGCTTTTCTCTTACACTTTCCTTACAGGGTAGCCTCAAACTCATGGTGATCCTCCTATCTCTTGCCTCCCAAGTGCTGGGATTAAAGGCATGTGTCTCATTCATGGCTGCTTTAAAAAAATTTTTTTACTTGAGATAGTGAGACAGAGAGGAAGAATGAGTGTGCCGGGGCTTCCTGCTGCTGTGAACTCCAGATGTATGCACTATGTTGTTTATCTGGCTTTATGTGGGTACTGAAGACTAGAACCCTGGCCTTCATGCTCTTTAAGCAAGTGACTTTAATCGCGGAGACATCTCTCCAGCCCATGAATTACTTTATAAAGCAGTAATTGTATTTTCAGTACTTAGAAGTATTCATTCAGGATGGTCATTTAAAAAATATTTTTATTTGCCGGGCGTGGTGGTGCACGCCTTTAGTCCCAGCACTCGGGAGGCAGACGTAGGAGGATCACTGAGAGTTCGAGGCCACCCTGAGACTACATAGTTAATTCCAGGTCAGCCTGGACCAGAGTGAGACCCTACCTTGCAAAACCAAAAAAAAAAAAAAAAAATTATTTATTATTTGAGAGAGAGAGACAGAGAGAAAGAAGCAGACAGAAAGAGAGTGCATGTATGCCAGGGTCTCTTGCCACTGTAAATAAACTCCAGATACATACATGTGCCACTTCATGTATCTGGCTTTATGTGGTTACTGGGGGATCAAACCAGGGCCATTGGGCTCTCAGGATTTCCAAGCAAATGCCTTTAACTGTTCTGATCCAACTGTGTGAATCTTTAAGTAAAACGTTTGATTTTGAGGAAACTTTCCAGGCTACATTAGGTTTAAAAAGAAGCTAAGTTTAAGACTATATAGAAATTAAGAAAATTTGTCTTAAGTTCTTTAAATTTGTTCTGATTTTAAACTTTAGGCTATTACCAGAAAAATAAAAGACAGTTTTTTTTTTTTTAATGATCCACTATTTTTTTATTTGAGAGAGACAGAGAAAGAGAGGGAGAGATAGAGAGAATGCCCTCTCAGCCCCTGTGAAAGAACTCCTGTGAAAGAACTCCAAATGCATGTGCCCCTTGTGGGCAAGTGCAGCATTGCGCCCTTGCGTCACTTTTTGCTTCTAGCTAAACATGGGACCTGGAGATTGGAACTGGCATTCTTAAGCTTGGCACCTTAACCATCAAACCATCTCTCCAGCCCAAAAGATAGGTTTTAATTGTGTTAGAGGAAAAACCTACAGTATCATTTTCTTCTCAAATAAAATAGGTATTAGCAGACCATCCTATTGCTTACCAGGTCTGGTTTCAGCTATAGCCCATGTGACTTGCTTTGGCAAATGAAATGGGGGAGAGGGACTGGGGTCATTCACTGCTGGTACCTAATCTTCCATCATTCTTCTGGTTATGTGGAGGTATCCTAATATTTTTCTGGAATGTTGATCTGACCCAGGGAAGACAGTTTCCCCCAATATCTTAGAACTAGAATTGACTGTTTTTAAATGTTTATTTTAAAAAATATTTTTATTTATTTACAGGGAAAGAGAGCTAGTATGGGCATGACAGGGCTTCTTTAAATTTAATGAAGTTTTGAAAAATATTTTTATTTATTTATTTGCATGGAGAGAGAGAGAGAGAGAGGGAAAGAGAGACAGAATGGGCATGCCAGGGTCTCTTACCACTATAATCGAACTCCAGATACATGGCTTTATGTGGGTACTGGGGAACTGAACCCAGGCCATCAGGTTTTGCAAGCAAACATCTAAACCCCTGAGACATCTTTCCAGTCCTAAATCATCCTAAAACATCATTTTGCCTACATTTTGAATGGAAAATTGAAATACCTTACACCTGTGAAATTTTGTAATAAAATATTATTTCTGCAGAACATAAATGGTTCATGTCTATAATCCCAGTACTCAGCAGGCAGAGAAGATCACCATGAGTTTGAAACCAGCTTGGGCTATAGAGTGAATTCAAACCTAGCTGAGTGAGACCCTGTTGCAAAAAACAAAACAGGGGCTAGAGGGATGGCTTAATGGTTAAGGCACTTGTCTGCAAAGGCTAATGACCCAAGTTCGATAACCCAGTACCTATGTAATGCCAGATGCACAAAGTAGTGCATGCATCTGGTTTGTTTGCAGGTGGCTGGAGGCCCTGGCACACTCATTCTGTCTTTCTTCTCTCTCTCTCTCTCTCTCTGCTTGCAAATAAATAAAAATATTGGTAAAGAAACCTACTAATGTAAAGAAGACAAAGCAGTATTTATTTCAGTTTTCAAAATGGAGAGTAATTACATAGTGAATTCCAGGTCAGCGTGGGCTAGAGCGAGACCCTACCTCAAAATAACACAACAAGAAAGGATAGTAAATAGTATGTTACAGACATGATAATGATAAATACTAGGTTCCTTTAAATCAATGTGGATTCTAATGTGAAGGTAAATGTCAACAATAATGCTGCTGAGATACTTGGGGATAATTCTGAATTGTCATTACTACTAACTGAAGTGACTTTTGCCTTTTACTGAAATGTCTTCTTTAATAGTCTCTCCATATTTAGAAGGTTTTCCTGGGTGATTTTGTTTTTCCACTAAAGGTTAAGAATTTGACATTGTGAGGCAGGTCTTTATAGTGAAACTCAAACCTCGATGTTCACATTTTTGGAATAATTACTTGTGCTTTATTAGGGGAAAGCACCTAGGTGTGGGGCCCTCCTTTTGGAAGAAAAATTTCAAACGTAAGGAGCTGGCTTAGCAGTTAAGCATTTGTCTATGAAGCCTAAGTACCCTGGTTTGAGGCTGTATTCCCAGTACCCACGTAAGTCAGGTACACAAGGTGGCGCATGCATCTGGAGTTTGTTTGCAGTAGCTGGAGGCCCTTGTGCGTCCATTCTCTCTCTCTCTCTCTCTGCCTCTTTCTCTCTCTGTCTGTCACTCTCAAATAGATTAAAAAAATGAACAAAAAATTTAAAAAAATTTCAAACTTAAGTGGGAGAGGAATGGGAAAGGAGAGATAAGTCATCCATCAAATGATGGTTTAAGTGCTGTTATCTGTGATAAAGTAAGAAGATTATGGACTTCAATGAAAAGCTTCCACTAGTCTTTGGCCAAAAGTGAGGCTACACTGATCAAAATCCCTCTAAATTAACAATGCTTATCTCCTTTAACCTATCCTGATCTCACCCTCCTTTGGAGAATCTGTTTTTCTTTTTTAGAAAGCAGCGAGAACCAACTACCAAAATCTATCAATAAGACAAGAAAAGATAGCTGACTCCTGGCAGGAGGTGAACCACCCCTAGCACAGCAGCTAGGGCTCAAAACCACAGAGGAATTGGCGAGACAAGCAAGAGTGTGAGTGCTACTTCCACTGCAAGCCTGACAACCTGTGCCAGGGTGATGGAGACAGACACTGAGGATACTCAAAATGCATCAGAGCAAAAATCCAGAAGGTGCTGAGAGCATAACACTAAAGTAGACTTAAAGCACACCTACCAAGGGTCAGGAAATTTTTGCGGAAGAGGGGGCAGAAAGAATGTAAAGGTCAGCCTGGCATGGTGGCACATGCTTTTAATCCCAACACTTGGGAGGCAGAGGTAGGAGGATCACTCTGAGTTCGAGGCCACCCTGAGACTACATAGTGAATTCCAGGTCAGCCAGAGCTAGTGAGAGATCCTATCTCAAAAACCAAAGCAAAAACAAAAACAGAAGTAAAGGCCACAGGGTGGGAGGGAATATCCAGAGGTACAATGACCGCCCCCACAATGACTGACTGCTGCTTTTTCACAACTCCATGGTGAATACCAGCAATCCCACTAAGGAGGGCTCTGAGTGGAATGAGGGCAGGGAGGAGGGAAATGATGGCACTAACACATGTTGTATCCATACAAAGTTTCTACTTTAAAAAAAAAAAAAGTAAAAAGGATATTTAAATGAGCACTAAAACCAAACAAACAAAGCCATACTACAGCACACAATCCTCATTGTATGTCAGTGCCATCCCTTTGGACTTCTTGGGCCTCAGATCCATAAGTTAAATAAATTTCATCTCTGTCTAAGATTTTCTTTTAAGCCAGCATGGTGGCAGTGCCCTAGTACTGGGCAGGCAGAGGTCTGAGACAGTAGGACCCCCTACAGTTTGCTCACTCCTAGTTTAGGCAAATCTGTGAACTCTAGGTTCAAAAAACAAGGTGGAAAGCAATTGAAGAAGAAATACATATGAACATGCATGTACACACCACACATATAAATACATATAAAAGTATCATATATATATGCACAAAATGTCAAAATGAAGTCCATTATTATGTATAGTTAATGTATGCTAACTAAAAAGAAAAAATAAACATTAGTACTAAATTCAAACTAAAGAAGAATTAAAAGAATGAATCGTCTTGTTTGCTGTGACAATTTCATTTCATTTAAAAATATTTCAATAAATATACACAAAAATACAAACCCATCAGACTAGGTTCTATGAATGTAAAATAGAGGCATGAAACAAGACAGTATTTTTTATTCAGGTAATCAGCTATTTTTTGTTTGTTTGTTTTTCGAGGTAGGGTCTCACTCTAGCTCAGGCTAACCTGGAATTAACTATGTAGTCTCAGGGTGGCCTCGAACTCACGGCAATCCTACCTCTGCCTCCCAAGTGCTGGGATTAAAGGCGTGCACCACCACGCCCGGCATAGGTAATCAGCTCTTCAGAGAAGACTGCCCTAGGATTTTTTTTTTTTTTTTTTCTGCCAAGGTCCTTCTTCCCTTTGAACTCCCCCAATGCTTACAGAATACCTTACAGAACTGGGAGAAAGTTTCTCCAGTCCTTTTTTTTCTACAGTGTTTCTATTCGTGCTCATGGTGATTCACCATCTTTTCTTCCCAATAGGAGTGGTTTCAGAATTTCTATACAGCCTTGGGGAATGTGGGGGTAGGTGACCGGGTGTGGGATGCTGGCACTTAACGAAAACTCAGAAGACGGCGGGGGTGGGGAGTGTGGGGAGGAGAACTCAAGCCATCCGAGGTCCATGGCGGCCGGGGTGACCCCTATCCCGAGTGTCCGGGCACAGCATCTGGCTCGGGTAAAAGGTGAGCACGTGCCTGGGCTGGAGGCAGGAGCTGGATAAACCACTTGTAGGGTGTGCTGCCAACTACCCCGAGAAAAGGTGAAAAGGCGTTCAGCACGGAGGAATACATTAACCTGTCACAGAAGCATGCCTGACTGCTCTCCTCCTCGCCCAAGGTTTCCCTTGGAGAGATCACAGTCATCCTTTTGCTAGTGGTACGTATCGGGGACATCATCACGAAGCAAAACCTCCCTAAACAAGTCTCTCCACCGCGCAATCAACGCAAACATCGCGGGCGAAAAGGCTGAGAGTCAAGAGGAAAATAAGGTTGTCCTTTTCCATGGCGATAATCGAATTAGCCTCAAATTAAACGTGAAATTGGCCCTCACCAGCTGTGGGGCACAAAGTCCCCATTGTCCTTTTGCTCCGGCTGCGGCAGTGGTAGTGAGGCTCACTGAGCCCAGGCCACACCCCACGGCGGGGAAGGCAGTCTGGGCAGGGCCGGGGCCGAGCCTGGGCTCGGGAGAGAGAGCGTACCCGCGCCCCAGGGTCCGCGCAGGCTCAGGGTGGGCGGCGACGGGGCCTTGGGCTGGGCGCTAAGCGCGCGCGAAGACTGGAGCCGGGAGGGAGCGCGTGCACGTGCGCGCCCGCCCGGCCCCGAGCCCGCGCCGCGGCCGCGCGCCCCTCTCCCCGCCTTCGCCCCTCCGCGGCCGGCTTTCTCCTCCCCTCGTCCCCCGCCCCCCGCGCGCCCGCCCAGCCCCCGGAATCTGTGCAGCTGTTGCCGTGCAGGCTGCGGATTCCTCCAGTCCCTCCCTCGGCCGCCTCTCCTCTCGGAGCGAGCGCGCAGTCCCGCGCAGCAGCGCCCACCGGTCCCGTCCTGTGAGCCCCGGCCCCAGCCGCCGACAAGCCCCGCGGAGTCGTCCTCCTTGCCCACCCGCCCGGCCGCCGAGGAGCGGGAGGAGGACGGGACCCCGGCGCCCCCACCCCACCCCTGGAGGTAGGTCGGGGGCCTGAGGCAGGAAGATGCCAACTCACTGGGGCTCGCCCTCCCGGGGCTGGGCTCCGCAGGGCTGCGGCGGGCGTGGGGAGGAGGGGCGCGGGCCGGGGCCGAAGGGCGCTGCTGTCTCCCGCTGCCCCGCGCGTGGGGGGGGGGGGGCTAGGAGGCCGTAGAGCCCGGGCGGCGGGGCGTGGAGAGCCTGGTGCTCTAGGGGATTCGTCGGTGTCGAGGTGATGCGGGGGAGGGCCGGCGGGCTCCGCAGTGAGGCGGCCGCAGACGCGCTGTGCGCACCGCAGCGCTGGCGCGCCCGGTTCCCGATTTCTGCCACCTCGGGGCGGGTGCGGGGGTGGACGGCGAGGGAGAAAATATTTTCAGGTGCCCTTTTCCGGGCCCAGCGTGTCGGAGCGGAGGCGGCGTGGACGAGGGCCTAGCTCCAAGCGTAACGGTACGGAGGATGCTGCCGGGCGTGGACCGTGCTTCGCCGCGCTGCAGCTGAGCGCCCCTTCCGCCGCCCGCCGCCCCCTCCGCGCCACCGAGGCTGGGTGTGAGCAGCCTAGGGCGCCTAGCCGCCGCCGTCTCCGCCTCGCCTGCCCTTCAAAGGCTCCTGCCACCCGGTCTTCAACAGGTCTGTATCCGCGCGAGGACCCTTCAGGCCTGCCTTGGGGAGGTGGGCTGGAAGTCGCTGATCCCCCGCGCGCCACGCCCGCGGCCGTCTTTGGTGGTGGTGGGGGGAGCCTTCCCTTTGTTTTTGTGATAGGAAAGGTGCCAGGTGCTGCCATCCGATGGAACGAGGGGAGGACAAGCTGAACACGTTATTATTTATTTATTTATTTATTTTTCCAGTCAAGCCAGACCAGTGAGCAAGCAGAAGAATGAGTGTGGGGGATGCTTCGGCGGAGGAGAGAAATGGATTCTGTAGGATTTATTTGGGCGGGATGTGCGGTTTTGGCAAGATGGATGGCTCGCGGTGTCCTCGCTCGCGGTGATGCAGCACAATGCTGCAGTATCGCAGCCTCCTGGTTCTCGCTGTCGGGGCTTGGCACGGCCACTCGGCGCCTGCGGGCCCCCGGGCCCCACCCAGGCTCGGGCTGCACTGGGCCGGCGCCTGGAGCTGCTTCTACCTTGTCATGCTGTTTCATCTGGATGTGGCGTCAGGAGGGCCGGATTACTTAGATGTGAGGGGGAGATTTTTCCTTGCTTTGGGGCGGACCCCTCCTGCCCTGCCTCTTGGATGCAAAGACGAAGAGGCACCCTGCAACACAGACGCTGGCGCCTGTGGATGCGGGTGGGTTTCTGATCTGCGACCCAGGGTCAGAGCTGGAGGGAGGAAAGGGTCCCCAGAAGGACGCGGCCCAGCGTGGTGCCTAGGCAGTGGTGCATTCTGTGTGGGAGCCGAAGCTTTTCTGTGTATCACCCATAATCTGTAACCACAACCCGGCTTTGCACTGATTTCTTCAGTTGTTTATTCACAGCTAGGCTAGTACAGTTCTCTCTCTCTAATCAATTCTAAGAAATTAATTTTTCCTATAAAAAGCCATTTCTCAAATGAAATGATTAATCAGTTTTAGTTCTCATAGTCATGAGAACATTTATAAAAATTTTAGCATTCGTTGGTTGTTTAAAAAGGTACTTACGTTTTTGATAGTAAATGATTCTTTGACCCTGTTTTTTATTTGCTTTTTCTGCAAGTCAAGTACAACTACATACTTGGACTCTTTATTATGGATTATTAGGTAAATGTCATGATTAATGATAACTTGGTTTGGCTTAAGAACCAGACAGACTTCTGTTAATAGTCAAGTTAAATCCCCAGCCGTGACTGATGGGAATATGATGGTTACAGGCTGTACTGATGGTTGTTTATATTTACTTTTGTGTATTTTATAGATGTCCCTGGGAGGGGGTGGACTGCTGGGAGGGGTTTGATGCCTTTGTTGGTATCTAGTGAGAAGAGATGATTGACAGTGTTAAATCTCTGCTAGCACACAGGAAATATCCTTTCAAACTGCCATTTCTGTATTTCATTTATTCAGTGTCTGATGACAAGTGGGATATATTTTAAATATATTCTAGCCTTTCCTAAAATGTGTAGGTGAAAAGGCAAATTTCAGTATGCTAATTGGAAGAGAAGGTCAGCCTTCCAAAGGCAAGGGCGTGCCTGCTTTTATTATTTTTCTTAATTTCTGATGAATCCATTAGTGCAGAGTAGAACTAGCATTGCATGAAAATTGTGTGTTGTATGCTTTAGTTTGAGTTCTACAGGGCCCTTAAAAGATGGAACTTGTTAGCAGGGCATGGTGGCACCTGCCTGTAATCCCAGCACTCTGAAGGCAGAGGTAAGAGGATCATAGTGAGTTCTAGGCAGCATGGGACTACAGAGTGAGTGCCTTGTCAGCCTGAGCTAGAGTGAGACCCCACTTTGAAAAAAAAGAAGGAATATTTTGAATTTGGGTTTCATTGCTTGTATAAAATTGTGTTTCATAAAGCTTTTGAGTGTTGTTGGCATGGATTATCCAGATGTTTTGGATTTCTTCTGTTGTAAAAAATATGTTGATGTCACAGAAAGTTCTGACTTTCACATGAGGGGTACAACTGTCTCCTTTCAGTGCTCAAACCTTCACCTGAGACAGCAGTATTAAAGCAGGGAAGGAACTGTTACTCGTTGGTCATTATCCATGGGTGAGGAGGGTTGGTGGAGAAACTCTTGGAGACAAGTAACATCTCTGTGATGTTGTAGGACCAAATGAGTAGACCTCAGTCTCTACAGGTGACAGAGGAGGCCTGGCACTGACAAGAGTTTTCTGGAAGAGACTGATTACTTCCTCTTGATGTGTGAAAGTATGACTTTCCACGTGCAAGTATGATTTTGAAATTGAAAGATTTTACTTCCAAACAAACTTAGAATGACATGATGAGTGGAAATCATCTGATGTAAGCTTTGTTAAAATAATTTATGCTTTTAAAGAGTATATATATATATATGTGTATATATATATATATATATATATTTATTTTTATTTTTTATTTTTATTTTTTGGTTTTTCGAGGTAGGGTCTCACTTTGGCCCAGGCTGACCTGGAATTAACTATGTAGTTTCATGGTGGCCTTGAACTCTCGGCGATCCTTCTACCTCTGTCTCTTGAGTGCTGGGATTAAAGGCGTGCGCCACCACGCCCGGCTTAAAGAGTATATTTTTACATATTTATTTTTAAGACATTCTTGTTATGTTGTCCATGCTGGTCTCAAACTTGTGCTCTCAAATAATCCTCTTATCTCAGCCTCTTGAACAGGATTCCAGGCTCACACCACCCTTGGCTAGCAACATGTTTAAGATAATATTAAAGCTTAAGTTTTAATTTTTATTTCTGCTCATTTTTCATATCACTTTTTCATATGTGACACTTCTCTTACTGTGTTGAACCCTGATCAATATCTTTTATTGTTTTAAAAAATTATATTAAGCTTTATTTAATAATCTGTGAATTTCCTTCTGGTAGCCCTGCTTGTCTCTCTCCTGGACAGTGGGGAATGCAAACCATCCTTCTGTGAGTAACAAACTGATACGTTAGCTACAAAAGTCACTTCTGTAGCTTTGGATTTTTTTTTTTTTTGCATATTTCTGCACATTTTCTCAAAAGTACCTTTTCTTCAGAAATACCTACTTAAATAAGTGCTCTGGTTTTCTAGTGATAGTAAGGTTGTATTTAAGCTTACATAGTGTAGGAAAAAACAACACTGATCAGTTTTGAACCTAATGAGTAAAACTCCAATTAATTAGATATACACATTTTATATTTGAGAACATCTCTGAAGAAGACATTTTGATAATGACTTGCTATCATAGTGACAGCTACGGGCCACTGTGCACCTGCTTAGGCCCCATTCCAGCATTTTAATAAAATTATTAATTGGACTAGAGTGATGGTTTAGTGGTTAAAGGATTTGTCTGTGAAGCCTAAGCACCTAAGTTCAATTCCCCAGTACCCATGTAAGCCAGATGTACAAGGTGGCACATTTCATATGCATGGCTAGAGGACCTGGTGTGCCCATTTTCTCTCTCTCTCTCTGCCTCTTTCTCCCTCTCTCTTAAATAAATAAATAAAATATTTAAAAAAACTATTAATTGATGTGTGTGAACATTCAACTTTGCTCTACTCTTTCAGCTATGGTACCTCAATATCAAAAGCTTTCTATTTTTATCTTCTTTCTTTTGCTGAAGTATCAGCATGCATGTGCATGTGCATGTGTGTGTGTCTCCATGGAAAAGAAAGTATTGTACTTATTGTAAATTATTTATTTAATATAGAATTACTTTGTAAAGTGCTTCCTTAATTCTGACGTTGGAGACTCTTATTTACCATTAGTTCTTTAGATTAATCAGTGTTTTAGGCTCTTTTCTAAAATGGCTCTAAAACTAAGAAGCAGTTGTCTGCACATCTCCCCTCATGCTAAGAGGGCTGTGGAGCCCAGGCAGCAGAACTGGAGCCCAGGAAAGGGAAAACTGAGTTCAGGCTCCAAACTGCTGTCTCTGGCATTGGGATCTGCTTATGGATATGTTGCTCTTGGAAGTTCATTTATAAGTCTTATCCAGTCAATATTTGTGCAGAGTTATCTTGTACTTTTTTGTTTGTTTTGTTTTTTTGAGGTATTGTCTCACTCCAGCTCAGGCTGACCTGGAATTCATTCTGTAGTATCAAGGTGGCCTCAAACTCACAGCGATCCTCCTACCTCTGCCTCCCAAGTGCTGGTATGTGCCACCACGCCTGGCATCTTATACTTTTTATTTGCAGTTTTCCTGATTATTGAGGTTAAGTATTGATTTATATTATTGACAGTTTAGACTCATCATTTGTGAAGTACTTGTTCAGTCTTTAGCTCATTCTTGTTGACTTTTTTTTTTGTTGATATGTAGGAGTCTATAGGTAGTTTGCTTTCCAGCCCTTATTGCTATTACTACAAAAATTGTTTCCTAGCTTGTGTTTTAAAGAAAAGTATTGTGTTTTCTTTTGATAAGCAGTCATTTGTAATTTTGGTAGAATGATAATTAGTTTTTGTTTTTTCAGGGTTATGAGAATGATTTTTATTGCAGAAAATTTTTCTTAGTTTGGAAAGAGCAATACTTTTGGAGTCAAACCTATGTAAACCCAAATCCTAATGCTTTTGTGCATGAGCCATATGGCTACATCTGGAAGTGACTGGCTATCCTTGGCCTGCTTACTGTCAAGACCACAGTTTCTTTATCAGAAACTCAAAATACTATTACTTACTCACATAGTTATTATGAAATAGCAGTATAGAGTGCCAGATACATATTAGACCTTTAGTTGTTATAATAGCTCTTTTTTTCTCTTGGGAATACCTAATTTATATATCACATGGTTTGCAAAAGACTACCTGTTGTAGTCTGATTGTTGCTGAAAGAAAACACCCATCTAAAAAAAAGCAGCTTGTTGAGGAAAGGGTTTAATTTGGCTTATAGACTCAAAGGGAAGCTCTATGATAGCAGGGAAAATGATGGCACAAGCAGAGGGTGGATATCACCTCCTGGCCAACATCAGATAGACAACAGTAGCAGGAGAGTGTGCCAAATGCTGGCAAAAGGAAGCTGGCTATAACAGTTATGTGCCAGCCCCCAACAATACACTGCCTTAAAGAGGCTCCAATTGCCAAATTGCCACCAGCTGGGGATCTAGCATTCGAAGACATAAGTTTATGGGGGAGGCACCTGCATCAAACCACATTTTGCCCCAACCTTCATAAATAACCATACATGATATAAAATGCAATGCATTCAGTCCAACTTTAAAGTTCCCCATAGTTTTTTATCAATCTAGATGTTGTTCAAATATCCCCATCATCTAAGGTCTTTTAACTGAGCCATAATACAAAAAACAAAACAAAACAAAAAAAACTTTTTTTTTAACCAATACAAGATTTAAAACAGGGCAAATATCAAACTGTAGCTCCAAGTCTGACAACTCAGTCTCCAAGTCTGATAAATCTAACCAGTGATGAGTCTCTGGAGTTTTAATTCCACCCCTCCAACTAGGCTACTCCCAGTCCCAGAAAACTTCATCCAGTGCTGGCAGTATTCCTTGGCAGCCATCCCATAATCCTGGTACTTCCACTGGGTCTCCACTGCAGTGGTAGCCAATCTGACAGGAGTGAGATGGAATTTCAACCAGGGAAATCTGCATTTCCCTGATGACTAGGAATGTAGGACATTTTTTTTAGATGTTTATATGCCATCTGTATTTCTTCTTCTGAGAACTCTATTTAGTTCCATAGCCCATTTTTTAATTGGGTAGTTTGATTTCTTATTATTTAATTTTTTGAGTTCTTTGTATAACCTAGATATTAATCCTCTGTCAGCTGTATAGCTGGCAAAGATTTTCTCCCATTCTGTAGGTTGACTCTTTGCTGTATTCACAGTGTCCTTTGCTCTACAAAAGCTTTGTAATTTCATGAGGTCCCAGTGGTTGATCTGTGGTTTTAGTTCCCAAGCAATTGGGGTTATATTCAGAAAGTCTTTGCCAAAACCAATATGTTGAAGGGTTTCCCCTACTTTTTCCTCTAGTAGTTTCAGAATTTTAGGTCTGATTAAGGTCTTTGATCCATTTGAACTTAATTCTTGTGCATGGAGAGAGATAAGGATCTATTTTCATCCTTCTATAGATATATATCCAGTTTTCCCAGCACTGTTTTCTGAAAAGGTTGTCTTTTCTCCAATGGGTATTTTTGGCATTTTTGTCAAAGATCAGGTGGCTATACCTACCTGGATTTACATCAGGGTCCTCTGTTCTGTTCTATTGATCTACATGTCTGTTTTTGTGCCAGTGCCATGCTGTTTTTGTTACTGTGGCTCAGTAATATAGGTTAAAATCAGGCATGGTGATACTACCAGCCTCAGTTTTGTTGCTCAAAATTGTTTTAGATATTTGAGGTTTTTTGTGTTTCCAAGTGAATTTTTGGATTGTTTTTTTTCTATTTCCATGAAGAATGCTATTGGAATTTTGATGGGGATTGTATTAAATGTGTAGATTGCTTTTGGTAAGATTACAATTTTCACAATATTCCAATCCAAGAACAAGGGATGTCTTTCCATTTGTTAGTGTCTTCTGCAATGTCTTGCTTGAGTGTTTTAAAGTTTTCATTGTAGAGATCCTTCACTTCCTTAGTTAGGTTAATGCCAAGGTACTTTATTATTTTTTTATTCAATTGTGAATGGGAGTGATTTTCTGATTTCATCCTGTGTGTTTGTTGTTAGCATATAGAAAGGCTACTGATTGCTGTGCATTTATTTTGTATCCTGCTACACAGCTATAGGTGTTTATCAGCTCTAATAGTTTGCTGGTAGAGTCTTTATGGTCCTTTATGTATAGAATCATATTATCTGCAAATAATGATAACTTGATCTCCTCCTTTCCAATTTGTATCCCTTTTATGTGTGTCTCTTGCCTTATTGCTATGGCTAAGACTTGCAGTACTATGTTGAATAAAAGTGGGGACACCCTTGTCTTGTGCCTTATTTTAGTGGAAAAGCTTCAAGTTTTTCTCCATTTAGTATTATGTTGGCTGTGGGTTTGTCATAAATAGCCTTTATTATGTTGAGATATGTTCCTTCTGTTCCCAGTCTCTGTAGGACTTTTATCATGAAGGGATGTTGGATTTTTGTCAAATACTTTTTTTGCATCTAATGATATGATCATATGATTTTTTTCCTTTTGTCCATTTATATAATGTGTTACATTTACTGATTTGTGTATGTTGTACCATCCCTGCATCTCTGGGATAAAGCCTACTTGGTCAGGGTGAATGATCTTTCTGATATATTCTTGTATTCTGTTTGCCAATATTTTGTTGAAATGTTTTGCATCTATGTTCATGAGGGAGATTGGTCTGTAATTTTCTTTTTTTGTTCTATCTTCGTCTGGTTTTAGTATCAGGGTGATGCTGGCTTTGTAAAAGGAGTTTGGTAGGATTCCTTCCTCTTCTATTTTATGGAAAAGTTTAAGAAGCATTGGTGTTAGTTCTTCCATGAAGGTCCAATAAAATTCACCAGTGAATCCATCTAGGCCTGGACTTTTTTTAGTTGGGAGATTTTTTTATGACTCCTTGAATTTCCATACTTGTTATAGGTCTACTTAAGTGGTTAATCTCATCTTGATTTAATTTAGGTAGATCATATAAATCAAGGAAATCATCCATTTCTTTCAGATTTTCAAACTTAGTGGAGTATATGTTCTTATAGCATGACCCTATGATTTTTTAAAATTTCTCTGGCATCTGTTGTTGTGATGGTGCCTTTTTCATTTCTAATTTTATTAATTTGTGTCTCTTCTCACTTTCTTTTGATCAGATTTGCTAAGGGTTTATCAGTCTTATTTATCCTTTCCAAGAAGCAACTCTTTGTTTCATTGATTCTTTGGGTTGCTTTTTTTGGTTTCTATTTCATTAATTTCTGCCCTAAACTTTATTATTTCTTCCCATTTACTGATTTTCAGTTTGCCTTGTTTTTTTTTCCAAGCCTTAAGATGAAACATTAAATTGTTTACTTGCAACCTTTCTGATTTCTTAATATAGGCACTTAGAGCTATAAATTTCCCTCTTAGGACTGCCTTCATTGTGTCCCAAAGGTTTTGGTATGTTGTGTTCTCATTATCATTTGACTCTATGAATTTTTTGATTTCCTTCTTGATTTCTTTATTGACCCATTCATCATTTAATAGTGTATTGTTTAGTTTCCATGATTTTGTGTATGCTCTATAGCTTTTCTTGCTATTGATTTGTAGTTTGATCCCATTGTGTTCAGAGAGAGTGCAAGAAATTATTTCAATTTTCCTGTATTTGTTAAGATTTGCTTTGTGTCCTAATATGTGGTCTATTTTAGAGAATGTTCCATGTGCTGCTGAAAAGAATGTGTATTCTGCAGTATTTGGATGAAATGTCCTATATATATCTGTTAGGTTCTATGACCTCATTTAATCCAGAAGTATCTCTGTTTATTTTTTGCTGGGATGACCTGTCAATTGGTGAGAGTGGGGTGTTGAAGTCACCCACTACAACTATGTTTGATGTTATCTGTGAACTTAGTTCTAATAGCATTTGTTTGATGAAACTGGGAGCCCCCATATTAGGTGCATATATGTTTAGGATTATAATGTCCTCTTGTTGGAGTGTTCCTTTAATCAATATAAAGTGACCTTCCTTATCTTTCCTAACTAATGTTGGTCTGAAGTCTACCCTGCCAGATATTAGGATAGCGACCCCTTTTTGTTTTCTAGGCCCATTTGCTGGAAACACCGTTTTCCAACCTTTCACCCTAAGGTAGTGTCCATCCTTTGTAGAAAGGTGAGTTTCTTGGAGGCAACAAATTGAAGGATCCTGCTTTTTAACCCAGTCTGGCAACCTATGTCTTTTGGTTGGAGCATTCAGGCCATTGATATTAAGAGTTATTATTGAAAGGTGTGTATTTATTTTTGCCATTTTTCTTGTTTTGTAGTTCTTCTGGTTTTACCTTTGCTCTCTTGTATTAACTAGTATTGGAGTATGGTTTGTTTTTTCCAGGTTCCTTATATGTGTGCTTTTCTTTCTCTTCAGCATGGAGGATCCTTTCAGGTATTTTCTGTTCAACTGGTTTTGTCTTCAAATATTCTTTTAGCCTGCTTTTATTGTGGAATGTCCTTATTTCTCTGTCTGTTTGGATGGATAGCTTTGCAGGATAAAGTAACCTTGGTTGACAGTTCAGTTTCAGAACTTGGAATACATCACTCCAAGCCCTTCTGGGTTTTAAAGTTTGTGTTGAGTAATCTGCTGTGATTCTGATGGGCTTTCCTTTGTATGTGATTTTATTTTTCTGTCTTAACTGCTTTCAATATATTTTCTTTGGTTTGTATGTTTGATAGTTTAATTATAATATGGTGAGGAGAGTTTCTTTCCAGGTTTTGTCTGTTAGGTGTTCTAAAGGCTTCCTGTATCTGCATTGGCATCTCTTTCCCAATTTGGGGAAAGTTTTCTTCTATGATTTTGTTGAAAGACACCTCCTTCTATTATACCCTGAATTCTTATGTTTGATCTTTTCATAGTGTCCTGAATATCTTGGAATTCCCATTCATACTTTCTTAATTGTTTGTCTCTCTCTTTGTTGGACTGTGTTAGATCTGCTACCTGGTCTTCTAGTTAGACATTCTTTTCTCTCCTTCATCCATTCATTCTACTGGATAGATTTTCTACAGTTTTTTATTTCAATGACTGTTTCCTTCATTGCTAGTATTTCTGACTGGTTTTTCTTTATTATTTCTGTTTCCTTGTTCATGTCTGGTATTGACCTCCTGATTTCATTAAATCGGTTTCTTGTGTGTTCTTTGATTCCTCTTTGAGTTCTCTGAACATATTTATAATCATTGTTTTGAAATCTTTCTCAGGCATTTCCTCTAAATCAGTCTCACTAAAGCTCTTTTTTGAGGCATTAATACTTTTTGGTGGATTTATATTGTCTTGATTTTTTGTGTTTCTTGTATTATAATTTAGAGATTTTTGGATTAATTTAATGCTTGGGTTTTCTAATTATCTGTAGTATTAGTAATTATATGTAGTATCTGTGGATGTATCAATCAATCTAATGTTATATATCTTCAGGGTAGGAGCTTAAGGTGCTAGGTGTGGCTCTTAAGAGTCTCAGAGTAACTCCAAAAGTGACCCTAGGTGTTGGGTTTGCCTACTATGAGTATTCAAGTAGGCTGAGTAGAACAAAATACAGACAAATTCTAAAAATTTAACTAAACTATGTATCCATTCAATGAAAAACAACACAGTATTTATGCAAGAGTAGGTATTATGACAAATAGATCCTCTCACAAAGTCACAGTCCCTAAGGATGTGTGTTGCCCTAAACCCTTAATCCTGTCAGCTGGGAGGCTAAGATTTCTGGTTTATAGAGGGTTCCAAGGTCAGCTTGTGACCAAGTGAGACCCTTCCCCTAGGAATGGCAGAAGAGGAAACCAAAAGCACTATAAATCAGGAAGCAACAAATGACAAGCCCCAAATATAACTTATTTAAGAAGAGCAAACCTGACCATCCATCAGATTTAACATATAATTTACCCTGACATGGATGGTGCAATTAGCACCTCTGCTGCAAGCCTATATACCAGGCTTATTTGGTGGGTACTTACCTGATGTAATCCCAGTTACCTTTTGGGATGGCTTTGGTCTCGGCTATGCTGCATGGCTGCTTGGATCCCTCTTTGCTGTGCTGTGGGCTCATGTAGGCTGGCTGGGTCTATGGGTTGTTGCTCTGATCTCCTGTGCCGGGTGCTGTGTAGGTGAGCTCCCTTCCCCAGGTCTCTGGTGCTTGCTGGTGTTTGTGCTGGTGGCAGGGGAGAGGAGGCTGTGGATGGTGGCTGAAGTCCTCCTGCTGGTCCTTACAAGCTGCTCCTCTGGTCTCTGCCATCCTCCTTCCACGTTTCTTGAGTTTGCGAGGAGGCCAGTTTGAGTGGAAAATCCCCTGGCTTTTTTTTCCTGTGGCTCAGCCTGAGCATGGCGGCTATGGCCATGTGGAACTCATTGCCTCCGCTGCTGCCGCTTCTGCCTGCTTCTGTGGGCTCTAGACGCTCTGGCTCTCTCTTACTTCTCTGCTGTGCTTGGTAATTTATTATACACCTCACTTTTTAGTAGAAGAGTGTATTTTGCTTGTTTTTTTTTTTTTGGCATGGTTCCTACGTCCCCATCTTAACCACAAATCCTGAATTGCTTTTAAAAGTATATTTTTAATTAATTGCAGGCATCCTGTGTACCATCCTTTCCCTCATTCTTGCCCCCATTCCACTGGGGGCCCTCCGAAGTGGGGTTGCAGGTATTCCCCATGGAGTTGTGGGTCTGCATTGTGGGAGCAGCAGTCAGTTGTTGGGGGCAAGCAATGTCTCTGGGTGTGATGTTCCAACCTGTGGCTCTTACAATCTTTCTGCCCCATTTTCTGCAAAATTCCCTGAGCCATGTTGGCTGTGTTGTGTGTTTGAAGTCTACTTTAGTGATAAGCTCTTTAGAGCCTCTCTATCTCACCTTTGGTAGGTGTTGAGTATCCTCAGCATCTGTTTCCTTCCCCTTGGCTCTGCTTGTCTGGCTCACCATAGAAGCTGCATTCTTGCTCATCTCACCAATTCCTCTGTGGTTTCAACTGGGGCTTGGCTGATTTGCAAGGGGTAGTTTTTCTCCTTGGGTCTTGCTACCTTCTGAAAAAGAAAAAAAGATTCTCCAAAGGAGAATGAAGTCAGCACAGGTTAAATGGGATAAGCCTTATTAATTTAGGGGAGAATTTGATGGATGTAGCCCCTTTTTTAGCCCAAGACTAGTGGGAGCTTGACATCAGAGTGCATTGATCTCCGTAAAATTCTGACCTGGCTCCCACTTCCAGATATGGGTTCCTTTCCATGAGTGGATCTCTTAGCCAATCAGAAAGCTATTGGTTACCCACCAAGACTGTGTGCCACTATTGCACTTGGGTGTACATCTTGTCAGTCTGTTGGCTTCTGAGCTTAGACCCCTGTTTGCTGGGTCTGTTGTTGGCCACTTTCCCCTAGAAGCTTATGTAGTGCTTGCCAGCAGTAGATGGGCTAACTGTCTAAGGACTGGCTTCCTTCTGGATTCCAGCTAGGTTTTTCTGTGTTCTGTGCTTGCAGCATATGGTGTCTTTAGCAATAGGGTCTCACTAATATTATTTTTAAAAATCTTTTTTTACTCCCAAAATAATAACAGATGTTTATTGTAGGTCATATATAAACTATAGATAAACACAAGAAAGGAAATTAAAATTACAAGGTATGCTAAGACCCTAGGAACAGGCAGCTGACACTTACATGTTTATCCTTTAATTCCCCCACCCCATACCTGTTCGTCATGTCATCTCACCCATGTATAATATGGGCTAGTAATCAAATCTTGGGCTGTCACACAATGTTGTTTATCCCTCTTCGGTTTATACATGCAGCATGGTAGAACAGGGCTGCTGATTACTGGTCATAAGAGCTATTGCATGAATACCATCTGATGCTCTGGGCTATTGTAGAAGTGGTTGTGTTAGAGAAAAATGGTAAAGAAACACAATCCAAAGTGTATTCATAATAGATATTTCTCTTCTCTGAATGAAATTTTTTTTTCAGAGGAAAAAATACCAGAAGTTAAGTTCTCATTAGGTAATGTGTACTTTCTGTTTTGTTAAAAGGAATTCCCATTAGAGTTGCATCAGTTCCCTTGAGAGATAACTCTATATGCTTTGGACAACATCTGATTTCCCTTTTTGTCTTCAGATTTTAACATTTTTTCTCTTCAGATTTTAACTTCTTTGAAACAGCTGTCCCATAATATGTTACAATTATAGCCTTGGTTTTCATTGTAATACCTTCTACCCAGCTGGATTTGGCTGTAGCTGTTGAAAGCATAGATCAGAGGTTGGCTTTTTTAGGTCCTTTGTATTAGCTGAATTTTTTAAATTCTAGCTTGTAGATGCATGTTCTATTATAAGAAGAAAAAGCAGTGTAGGGCTGGAGAGATGGCTTAGTGGTTAAGGCACTTGTCTTTGAAGCCAAAAGACCCAGGTTCGATTCCCCAGTACTCATGTAAGCCAGATGCACAAGGTGGTCCAGGCATCAAGTTCATTTGCATTGGCTGGAGGCCCTGGTGCACTCGTTTTCTCTCTCTCTCTCTGCCTCTCTGTCTTAAATAAGTAAATAAATAAAATATTTTTTTAAAGAAGAACATATTCAATTAGGCAAGTCCTAGAATATCAGGTGAATGCAGGTGACTGGTTGGCCCTTGTTGCCCTGGCCTAATATCTGACTCCTTTCTGAGAAACAAACCAAAATGAATTAACCATATGCTGAGAGGAGGGGGGTGGGAAGAGAAAGAAAACCCTTTCCAGCAATTCTTTTAGGCACTTGGGGGTTGCAAGTCTTGTTTGGGATGGTGGGCCTCCAGGAAAAGTGACACATGACAGTGTTCTTTCTGATTTAAACACTGAAGGGCAGTGGTGGTTCGTTTCCTGGTTTTGAAGGGGAGAATTGAGCTGCACTGGTGATTGAGCTTGCTACACTAGGTGGATTTCTTTATCCAAAATGAGATTCTTCAGAAACACCCAACTTGATGGGAATCATTGTTTTAGTAGGGGTCAGGAACTGTTCGGGGTAATGATTGATGGTGGTTGTGCCTGCCTGGCTGGAGCTGAGGTAGGTAGACCTCAACCTGACCTCTGGGTCTTAACACTTCGGGTTGGCAGTAAGCTCACATAGGGTCCTGGTGGCCCAGGTTAGAGGAGGGCAGGATGGTGGAATGTGGCCTTAGCTGGATCTCTGACTGCATGAGAACACCTGCACTATTTTGGGAGCAAGTGGTGGCCAGAGGTATCAGTCAGATGGCATCTCTGAGAGGTGCCTGGTCCTTCTCACAGTGGTTGACAACTCTCTGCTGTCAGCAGTCCTCAAATTTTCAACTTATCTCTGGGGAGCCGCAGAAGCCCTGTCCTAAGGCAGGAGAGATTTGGGTGTCATTTGGGAAGGAAAGAAACCAGCACCTGGAATTTAGCAGCAGCATGTGATTAACCAGCCTAGTTGTTTTTGAAGAGAATTTAAAATTTTGTTTTGTTTTAAAGGTAGGGTTTTGTTGGTTGGTTGGTTGGTTGGTTGGTTGGTTGGGTTGCTTGCTTTTAAGTCAGTGCCCACTGCTAATGTAATTCCTGAGTTTTCCTAGTAATTAGGATGAGTTCTCATTTCTAGAGTTTTATTTTTCTTTTCAAGTGTGCATTCCAATGTGAAGAATGCCAGCTTTCATACTAGTTCTAAAAATCATATTTAGTCTTGAAGGGGTAAAGTTTAATTGGAGGGCAGGCCAATTTATCATCTTATTCCAAAGGAAGATTATTTTGTTGCCAAGTTGATGTGTTTTTTTTTTTTTTTTCCGGCTGTGAAGAACTATTTTCTTAGTGTGTGTTTGTGTGCACTTTTTAGTCTTAATTATAGTGTTTACTGCTGTTGGGTTACCTTCTTAGTAAAGGAAATTTGTTCACACGAAATAAACATGATTTTAATGGTTAATTTTTGGAAACTTCATCTCAATATATTCTACTTGTAAAACGCCTAGATATTTAGTGCAGAGATATCAATAGCTGGCCTATCACTGGAATGTTGTGCAGCAGTGTAAAGCATGAGGCTGAAATGTGTTAATTAGATAGGTTTTTGTTTTCGATGGAGTGGAATGTAATAGCATGTGGTTAACCATTCCAGTTTATTTTTAAAAACAATTTTTTTTGCCAAATATTAACAATTAGAGAGTATTCTGACTTTTAGAAGATATAATGCTATGTTAAATGTTCATTTCATGGAGGTAATGGAGCTCATTAAAAACTAGGATTATCCTTTACAATATACCTGATTAATAATGTGCTTTAAAATATAGGCTATGCAAGCTTACTAGGGTTAGCATCTGTGGCCCAGGTGGCCTTCTTTTGGATTTGATCTTGCATTTTCATTCTTTGTCATTTCTCCTTCATTGTAGTTGGTGAGTATTTAACTTTATTTGAGCAGTAAGGCACATTTTCCCCCAGTTTGAACAATATTCTGACATTTGTTTGGGGGAACCAGTATAAGTTGTATCTTTTGGACTAAGCTGTGTATACACAGATGAGGGTCTAATTTTTTCTTTTAAGTTAAAGTGTAAAGTGACCTGATGGAAAGAAATGTCAGATTGGTTGTGTAATGTGGTAACTTATTACTTGTGTCTTTAGAGATAAGTGGGATGTGATTCCAGTAAAGCTGTGTAGAAAAGGTTGGAATGTATTGGAGAACTGCCAAGAGATTGGGAGCAAGTTTGCTTGACCAGCAGTAATGCAGCCCTGCCCTGCCTTAAAATAGCCACATTTTAACAAAATATCTTGAAATTCTGTTTTATTTTAGTGATTTTTTTAAAATGTTGTTGTTCTAGTCGTTTTGGAAAGTATCTGTAGGCAAACAGTAATCTTGCTTTTTTCCTTTCTTAGTTGGTAAGTACTTAACCTTTTTTTGAGTAATAGGATGCAGAATTTTTCTTGGAGAGATTAATATTTGTTCTTTTTTTAAATTAAATTGCATTCACATAGATTACTAGAGTAATGAGTAAGCCATTATCATCACAGATGTCACTTGTGGTTTCTGTACCATACTTACCCACTTACTAAAAATTGAAGTCTGACAATTAACAGTGAAGTCTTTTATTTTAGTTGTTTGCTAAAAGGCAGTGGGTACTATCCTATGGGAATGGTACACACATCTTTTGACACCATCCATTCATGGTGCTTATCTGCAGTACTTGGTTCATATTTGTGGTAATTTAAACTTTCTAGTGTTCTCAATTCTTCTCAGTAGGAAGCCTTTAAAAAAAATTAAATCAGAGTGGTGAAAACAAAGTCATTAAAAAGTGGCTTCTTGCCGGGTGTGGTGGTGCACGCCTTTAGTCCCAGCACTCGGGAGGCAGAGGTAGGAGGATCGCGGAGAGTTCGAGGCCACCCTGAGACTACATAGTGAATTCCAGGTCAGCCTGGACCAGAGTGAGACCCTACCTTGAAAAATAAAAAAATAAAAATAAAAAAAAAGTGGCTTCTTTAGCATGGATCTTGTGATATGAGATGGCTGTGGAGGTGGGAGACACATTCAGAGCTAATCCAAACAACCAATTAGTTTGGGGTTCTGCAGTTTAAATGTTTAAGATATGAAGCATTTAGATTAATGGGTAGAAATTTTAAAAAATAGATAACTAACATGTTAAGTAGCACATGTACTGTGGCACACATGTGGAGATCAGAGGACAACCTCAAAGTATCCATCCTTGCCTTCTACCTTCTTTGGGACAGGGTCTTATTGTTTTTGCTGTTGCCAAACACCACTCTAGGTAGCCTACAAAATTCAGCATTCTCCTGACTTTCCTCCCATTATGGTCACTTTGCATCTGGCTGTATGTTGGTGCTGGGGAGGATTGAACATGGGTCAATAGGCTTGCAAACAAGTGCTTTTAAACACTTTTGAGTCATTTCCTCAACCTTTATGTCTACATTTAAAAAAAATTGTTTTTGTCTTCATTGTGTATATGCTCTCTTTTTTTTTTTTTTTAACACATCTTTATATAATGACTGGCAAATTGAGGTCAGGAAATGTGAACTGTAAGCCGCCATTTCCTTTTTTACTTAGAGTACTATTCTCTATTCATGTGAAACTCTTTTGGAATGGTTTCACCTCAGACCATCCATTGATTTGGAGTATGTATTCCTTTAAACTTTCTTAGAAGATGTTATCTTTCTTCTCTATGTTCTGAACTACACAGCCTATAAAGACCAGGAACAAATAAGCTTAGTTAGTATTTAAACTATCCCAGACATAAAAATTTGTGGAATTTGCTCCTGTGTGTTGAGAATTGCACACAACAGACTCTGAGTTTTAGGTGGCTTTTTGTGTAGTCTGAAGGCTGCTCAGACATGACTGAAATTTGCTGCAGATGGCAG
This sequence comes from Orientallactaga sibirica, assembly GCA_036365145.1. Classification (NCBI taxonomy): domain Eukaryota; kingdom Metazoa; phylum Chordata; class Mammalia; order Rodentia; family Dipodidae; genus Orientallactaga; species Orientallactaga sibirica. The sequence goes on from JAEOAD010000060.1 coordinate 511,137, forward strand.
AGGGTGGACAGGTGAGTGCCACATGGAAGTCATACCATGGGTTGGCTTATGAAATGCTAGCCATTCTAGATGTTTCTACAGCTGTTGTCAACTAGCTGAAAATAAATGGAACTTGTTGGGTTGGTAAGGGTTTTGCTTTCTGAATTGGCTTCAGCAAAGTAGTGCTTCAGATGTCTGTCATAACAGCACAATAAAAATGTTAGGTGCTGGTGTTGGAGAGATGGCACAGCAGTTAAGGAGCTTGTCTGCCAAACCCTAACGACCTGAGTTCCATTTCCCAGTAGCCACATAAAGCTAGATGCACAAAATGGTGCCAGTGTCTAGTGGCCTGGGTGTGCCCATTCATCTTCTCTCTCTCTCTCTTTCTGTGTTTGAAATGAAAAAAATTCAAAAGTAGAAATGGTAGGTACTAACCTCCATACCCATATTGGTAGAGACAATAGTGTGGCGGTAGTACAAAAGACAGCTGACCTTAGCCCATGCTCCTATGTCTGAACCCGAGCTACACCAGGGACTCACTTTGTTTCTTTGAATGGGTCATTAATCCTTCTCTGCCTTAGTTATCTTATCTGTAGGATGAGAATGCCATTCTGTAGATCATGTTGGGTTATTGTGAGTTAATATAAGGAAAATGCTCAGATTAATACCTGCAAAATAAGTAAATGTTACTACTATATTAGTAAAAACAATATTATGAAAATCCTTTTAGAAACATGGGAAGGTTATTAACATAAAGAAAGAAAAAACAGAACACAAAATTATATATGGCAGGCTACACACACACATAGTTATAGGTATGAATACATATATATATATTCATACCTGTAATTCTCAGGAAGCTGAGGTAGGTAGATTGCCATGAGTTCAGAGCCATCCTGGTGAGTTCAGGACAGCCTGGGCTACCATCCAAAAAAAATCACACCAAAAATTATATAAATGTTAAGACCCCAACTATGAAGAAAAATACACACAGAAAGCTAAATGAGAGCCAGGTTTGGTAGTGCACACCTTTAGTCCCACTTCTTGGGATGCTGAGGTAAGAGAATTGTCATGAGTTTGAGGTCACCCTGAGGTTTCAAGGTGAGTTCCAGGTTATTCTGGATAGAGTTAGAGCCTGGCTTAAAAAAAAAATTCAGATGTTAAATTTTGGGGCTAATACATGTACACACACACACTAATAAAAAAAGATTTTATGTGTGCATGTATAAGAAATATCAATATGGAAGTTTTCACTTAGATGTGGCAGTAAAGTTTGGGTAGTAAAACTATAATAAGGAGTGCTTCCTGTTTTATAAGTGTGTGTGTAATGACTAACTCCACAGAGCTTTGAATTTATGCCACCCCACATTTTTTCTCCTAATCATGAATTCATCAATTTCTATTAAACTTAAGGAATTGCTAAGCATGGTGGCGCATGCCTTTAATCCCAGCACTTAGGAGGCAAAGATAGGAGGATCGCTGTGAGTTCAAGGCCACCCTGAGTCTACCAAGTGAATTCCAGGTCAGCCTGGGCTAGAGTGAGACCCTACCTTGAAAAACCAATATATATATATGAAAATCTAGGCTGAGAATTCAGTTTTTTTTTCCTTCCTTTGTAAGTAGATAGGTGTGAAGGTCAATACTATTTCAACAGGAGACACACCTTTAAATCTTTCAATTTTCAACTCACCAGTCCCCTGTTCCACCTCTTTCCCAGTATATAGACTTGCCTAGAAGGACAAGTTGAGAATTTGAGGCAGAGAGCCTCAAAAACCTTGAGAGCTATAGTTCCTAGTCTTGTCTATTTTTTGTTGTTTTTACTGCTATAGGAAAAGCATTCATGACCCTTACAAAATTAAATATTTATGAAAAAAATCACTTTTCACATGGCCAAGGACTAATAGGAGTCATGCTTATATATCGAGAAGTATTTCAAACATGAGACAGATCACTTTTGCTACAGAGCTGTCCCCAGGCCTAGGGTCCGAATATTTGTCTTTAGCATATCTTCCTGGGCAATGGGGACAAAATTTTACTACTTATGACTGAGAAGGCTGGTGTTCATCAACTCCAGATGCTTTTGATAGCTTTTAGCAATGTTAGCCTTGGCATAGGTCTGCTTTTTCTTCCCTTCTCCCTTCCCTTCTCCCTTCCCTTCTCCTTTCCCTTCTCCCTTCCCTTCTCCCTTCCCTTCTCCCTTCCCTTCTCCTTCTCCCTTCCCTTCCTCCATTCCTTTATCTCTTTCATTGGTTTTTTATGGGTCTTACTATGTAGCTCAGGCTTGCCATAGACTCACAATCCTTAAGTGTGTTCCTGCTGTCTTGCTGGGATTACTAAGGTGCATCACCATGCCCAGCTTAGGCCTGCTTTTGAGAGAGAATTATTTCCTGACCTTTGATGAGGTTCCCTAATGCATTACCCTTGTACACCAAACAGAAAGCCAGCTGTGAGGAAGTTCTGTGGAAGAGCACTGTTTTCTCATTGCCGGTTGCAGCTCATACTCAGAAAGACTGCAGAAAATACATAGAATTGGAAGTTTTAGGTCTAGATAGCATCTCAGATCTTTATATACCCATGTCACTGTATTAAGGAGAAATTGAAGCTCAGAAGAGGGTTTGTGGTTTCACATAGTCTCAGGCAGGTATAGAGGCTGAAACTATCACTGTTAGTCACTGACATTTAAACTCTGTCCTTGTGACCATTTTTAAAGGTTCAAACTCTAAAAGATTTCTCACTTCTGTTTATTGGGACCACTTGAATTGCATTTTAAAATTAAATAGATGAGACAAGCCTACAATTGATGCGCATGTCTGCTATTTTTATGTTGTCAAGCTAAAGTTTTTAGTTAGACACTTATTGGGAAACTAGTGTAAAAGTTTCAAAATATATACATGATTAGGAGAGAAGGAAGTCCATTGTACATAGAACTAAAAGCACATACTACATTTCCATCTTTGTCTTCATAAAAATAGCAAATACTGTATGGCCTGGTTTTCCAGGCCTGGCTGAATGAAGATAAAAATCATTTCAAAATAAAGCAGGATCTGGTTAAAAGTTTCTTTAATAAGTTGAATATGTTTTAAAATTTTCAGACCCGGGTTTGTCAACACAGGCTGACTTGAGTGTTGTATACTAGAATGTGATAGAGGAATGGTTTTACCTGCCATTGCTGCCACCACCTTGAATCAGTTTGCAACCGTATTGGAAATTTAGGATATGACGGGTGTATTATTCTCTTGTCTTCTGACCAAAAGCAACTTAAGGGAAGAGTCTATTCTGGTTTGAGGTTTTGAGGGGATACAGTCCATCATGTTGGGGAAAGCATGGCAGCAGGAGGCAAGCTGGTCACATTGCAGCTAGAGTCAAGAAGTGACCTGCTTCCTTCAGCAAGGCTCTACCTCCTAAAGGTTTCACAGCCTTCCCAAACAGTTCTAGCACCTAGTGACCAAGTACTCAAATACATGATTACGTAGGGGACATTTCATATTCAAACCACAGGAGGCCACACTACCTGCTAGTTATTTTGATAAATAGTCTTTGGTAAGTAATCATATAACATCATTCAAACCAGGTGAAAGGGGATACTTTTAATAAATGACTACTTTAGAAATACCAGGTAATATGGTCATCCTAATCTTACCAACTCCCTAATCTTGATGTTTTCACATCCATATAATGGGCCCAATGATAATACTCACTTTTTAGGATGTTAGGGTGAAATGTAAAATACATGTAAGGTGCTTAAAATCTTTGGCACATGGGTAAGTATTCAGTAGTTACAGCTATTAAGTATTTTACAATTTCATACATGTATTAGTATTATGACCATATTCACCTTCCGCTCCCATCTCTTATCCCTCCCCCACTCCTGCTAGAACCTTTCTTCTCAGTTAGTCCCCTTTCTAATTTCATGTCTTTTTTGGTGACCCACTGCATTTAGTTAGGGTTGTTTGCACAAGTATTTACTGAGCATGAGCAACTTATCAGTGGCTACACACTGAAGAAAACGTCTTCCCCTCCCCCAGCAATCTTAACTGCCAGTAGATCCTCTGGGAGGTGGGGATCTCATAACCTCCTCCAAGTACAGCTTTTAATTTTTTAAAATTTTTTTAGAGAGAGTGACACACACACACACACACACACACACACACACACACACACACACACACAGAATTGGCATACCAAGGTCTTAGCCACCACAATCAAACTCCACTAGGCTTTGGATGGTAGTGGTTCTTTGAGAAGCTACTTTCCCTCCATGAGTTCTTTTCTAACTTTTTTTTTTTTTTTTTTCATGGTAGGGTCTCACTCTAGCTCAGGCTGACCTGGAATTCACTATTTTAAGTCTCAGGGCAGCCTTGAACTCATGGTGATTCCTACCTCTGCCTCCCGAGTGCTGGGATTAAAGACATGTGCCACCATGCCTGGCACCTAACTCTATTTTTTTTTTTTTTGGAGACAGTCAGAGAGAGATTGAGAGAGAGGACAGATAGAGAATGGGCACACCAGCGGCCTCTCAGCCTCTGTGAACAAACTCCAGATGCGTGCGCCCCCTTGTGGTCAAGTGAGACATTGCACCCTTGCATCCTTTTGCGTCTGGCTAAACGTGAGACCTGGATAATTGAATAGGCATTCTTAGGCTTAGGAGGCAAGCACCTTAACCCCTAAGCCATCTCTCCAGCCCCAAACTAACTTTTTTAGTGGCCTGTTCCTTTAGACATAGTTTTATTCCTGACAAACATGGGGTTTGCCAAAGTGTCTCAAAATTGATTTGCATCATGTGTGGAGTTACTTGGCCTAATTGTTCATTGGTTTAAGGTTAGTAGGCATGTGATTGGATAGGGATTAGCTATACAATTTGTGACAGTGATTCTCAACTTCACAGCCCATTAGATTGGCATCTCAAGGAGAATCTTGGAAAATATAGTTCTGGGTCTCCCAGAGATTCTGATAGACTCCTGTGGGGTACAAAGTGGGCACTGAGGCTTGGAAGAACTCTCTAGATGATTTTCACTTAGTGCCAACTTGCATGCTATCCTCGGACTTGTTCTCAGAATTAGCGCCTAGCCTGTTCTGTCCAGTTGAAGAGCTGCATGCCTTAGGTGGCTACTTTCATTTAGCTGATTTCAACTTAAGTAAAACTGAACTTTCAGTCCTCAGTTACACTGGCCACATTCAAAAGCTCAGCAACCACATGTGGCTCATGGCTTCCATTGGACAGTGTAGATACAAAAGTTTCCATCATGGCCTAGATCTAGGCTGTGGTTGAGGGATGTAAGCAAAGCTGAGAGGAGAAGTCAAACCCAGGAAGGGCATGCTGGAATAGAGCTAATCCAACAGGACTTGCTAGCAGACTCGAGTTACTGCATTCTTTTTTAAGCAGCCATTTTCTCAATGGTCCCTTTGGCATCAGAAGCCCTGGAGCAGTTGGTGCAGCAAGATTGTGTGTCATGTTTCACTGAAAGCAGGCTGGCTTCAGATATGAACTCAGTCTGTGGCCATGGCAGAGAGAATGCAGCTTTTTCCTTCAGTGAAGAGGATTGCCCTGTAAGGAACTAAAGTATGAGGATTTGGAGCTGATGCTGGGCAGCAGGGCATTTTATCCTTTCTATTGAAGAAAGACCTATTTTATTGTTTTTTTTTTTCCTCTATTGCCTTGTCACTAGTTGATGGGTGTCAAGGACAGTGCTAGCACATGCGCCACTGTGGATTCCATCTTCTTGGAAGAACAGGTCACAGGGGGTTGAAAGAATCAGGGGCACATTTAGTTATGTTTATTCAGGATCTACTATGTAAGATTCAAGTACAGTAGGATCTTGGAAAAGAGAAACAGAAGAAATGATGTGGACTTTCTAAACTGTGCCTTCCTCAGGCAGAGTTGGCTTCTTGTTGGAATGGGAAACTTTCCTATGGAGAAGCTTTCTCTGAGCCAGCAGCCTCACCTCCCAAGTCTTTGCTTATTGCACCTGCTTCACTCTAGCATTTCACTGGACATTAGTGCCTCCCCCAGAGAGTTTCTATTGCTTTCCCTGAGCCTGAATAAAGGTGGCAAGTGTTTGGGGGCACAGAGAGTGAGTAGGCAGAACACTGAGAATGCAAGGCCAAATGCATGCAAGTAGCCTACAGGAGTAGCCCCAATGGCTCACTAAGCTCCATGAGTCACTTGTGTTTTTTCTTTTCCATTAGCATCTCCTGTTAACCCTGGGTGAAGTGTAAGTGCCTGCTGCTGACCTCGTTTCCTCTCTTTGTCCCACTGTTTAGTAGTGCTCTTGATTGGGTTGAATCCAAATACCTGTTTTACAAGAAATAACAACATGCTACTTTAAGAAATCAGGGGTAGGACTCCCTAAGAATTTCTTAATTATTTATTTGAGAGAGATTGAGAAAGAGAGAGAGTGTGTGAGTTAGTCAGTTTGGGTGTGCCAAGGACTCCAGTTGCTGCAAAGGAATTCCAGATATATGTACCACTTTGTGCATCTGATGCTACATTGGCATTGGGGAATTGAACCCAGGCTGTTAAAAGGTAGGACCCCCTAAGAATTTTATATGTTTAAGGATTGTTTGTTTTTTCACTTATTTCAACCCTATCTTTTTTTTTTTTTCTGGTTTTTCAAGGTAAGGTCTCGCTGTAGTCCAGGCTGACCTGGAATTCACTATGTAGTCTCAGGGTGGCCTCAAATTCTCTGTGATCCTCTTACCTCTGCTTCCCGATTGCTGGGATTAAAGGCATGCACCACCACTGCCCGGCCCCTATCATTTTTTTGACAGGATGTCATATACCCCAGGTTGATCTCACACTTATTATGTAGCCTAAGGATGACCTTGATCTGATTCTCCTAGTTGATGGAATTACAGGCATATACCATGCCTGGTTTTATGCAGTGCTGGGGATTGAACCCAGCACTTCATGCATGCTAGGCAAGCACTCTATCAACTGAGCTACATCCCCAGCCCCACTTTTCACTGCTAGGAGAGACATGTTTTGCTTCCCTTACTATTGTAAATAATTTTTACTAAAAGCAAATCTTTTTTTTAAATGAGAGACAGAGAGAATGTATTGGCATGCTAGGGCCTTCAGCTACTGCAGTTGAACTCCAGATGTGTGTGCTACTTTGTGCACATGTGCAGACTTGTGCACTTGCATCACTTTGCGTGTCTGGCTTACATGGGACCTGGAGAGTTGAACTTGAGTCCTTAGGTTTTGCAGGCAAGTGCCTTAATCACTAAGCCATCTCACCACCTCTAAATTTTTTTTAAGTGAAATTTTTATTGGCGGGATTTTCCATGTTGTGATTCATATATATGTATATAGTATTTTGATTATGTAGACCTGTTATCCTCTCTTATCCTCCCACTCCCACTGAACTCCTTCTTCTTCCCACCATTTACCAGTGGAGGAAACACCAAGAGAATGACTCCCTCCCCATTAACTCTATTAGCTCCTCAGGGAGGGATAGGGTCTTATGAGTCCTCCCTCGTCCATGAAGGAATGACTCTCAGTAATTCTTACTTTTTGTTAACACTTATCTGGTACTTTGAATCCTGTCCAGCACTTTCATTTTATGTTTTTTATATTCTCTTTCTTAAAAAAAAAAAAAACTTCTGGGCTGGAGAGATGGCTTAGTGGTTAAGGCGCCTGCCTCCTAAACCTAAGAACCCGGTTCCAATCTCCAGGTCCCACCTTTAGCCAGATGCAGTGATGCAAGGGCACAATGCCGCACTTGCCCACAAGGGGGCGCACGCATCTAGATGTGGTTCACAGCAGCTGAGAGACTGCTGGCATGCCAATTCTCTGTCTCTCTCTCTCTCTCTCTCTCTCTCTGTGTCTCTCTCCAAAAATAAAAATAAATAAATAAATAAATAAAACTTCTTTTTCTTTCTCTACTTATTTGAGAGAGACAGAAAGAAAGGGGGGGGGAGAGAATAGATATGCCAGGATCTCTAGCCACTGCAGATGAACTCCAGGTGCATGCGCCACTTTGTGCGATGCGGAATCGAACCCAGGTCCTTCGGCTTTTCAGGCAAGTTCATTAACCGCTAAGCCATCTTTCAAGCCCTGTATTCTCTTTCTTCAAGTTCAGAGAGCTAGGTAGGAATGTTACCTTTAAAAACAAGAAAATGGAAGGTTGGAAGGACCAAAATGAAATGCTTAGAAGATTAATAAGAAAGCAAGCATTGATGACTTACTGGTGTGTGATAGAGAGCAAGGCTGGCTGAACTCTTTCAGGGTGCTGCTTATCTCCTATAGAATAGAATTTTAAAGAGTAAGTAGCAACATTCTCTCTAAGCACTGAAGCTTGCTACCTTTCAGGTCTTAGTAGAGGACATAGAGATGTACAGAAATAAGTAGATTTGGGTTCTGAGATTACATTGTAATTAAAACAGGATGAAGTTGTGCTTGAGTGCCTGGTGGTTTCTAGACAGCACCATCAGACCCCTTGAAAAGCTTTTGGAAAAATTCAGGTCCTGGGTCATGTTACATCCCTGTAAATAAGCATTTCTAGGCACTGGACCCAGGAATATGAACTTTGAAAGTCCTAGGTGATTTTTGTAACTAGCTGAGTTGGGAACCATTGGCCTTGTTGCCATGCCTCGTCTTTCCTATAAGAAAATTGAAGACTAAGGAAGTGAACTGATTTCTTTATAATTAGAGATAGCCAGAAGTAAGATGAGACCAGAGACCTCTGTAAGGTCCCTTGCACCCCTGAGAAACAATGACATTCTCGTTTCACCATAGACTGGTGTGGTATCTGACTCATACTGCAGTCTCCTTCCTAAAATCCACTTCTTTTCAGTTTATTTTTGGCAGCAAGTAGTGTTCTGCTCCTGTTTTACCCTTGAGGCTGTCTTTTGTTTCATTATTAAGGGTTGTGTGTCCACACAACTTGGGTGTGAGCTTTGAGGGTGATTTTGGATCATTTTCCTCAGGTTTCAGTGCTTGGCATGACCTCATCCTGCTGGCTTCTTTGTGATTTAGTTTACCTCTCCACTCACGATTAAAAAAAGTCCTATCTCAAATTTGGCTGCAGAATAACTCCAGATGGTGTACTTTGTATATATAAAAAAAAATTTCCACACTCTTCTATGTGTCACTTTTCTCTTTTTTTTTCTTTTGGTTTTTCAAGGTAGGGTCTCACTCTAGTTCAGGCTAACCTGGAGTTAACTCTGTATTCTCAGGGTGGCCTCGAACCCACCACAGTCCTCCTACCTCTGCCTCCTGAATGCTGGGATTAAAGGTGTGCACCACCACGCCCAGCTTCTGCTTTCAATTTTAATGAAGCTGTGTTCTTACAGGACTCATTTTGTAAAGAGACTAGTATGAAAAAACATACTTGTATACAACTTTTAATTCCAGCATAGTAAAAATTAAGAATACTATTACCATGAGAAGCTAAAATGACAGTCCAAAAATGGAGATGTAAACTTTTTAAAAAATCAGAATAGATCTACCTCTAGGAATTGCTCATTTTTGCTAGAATGATGATGCAAAGAATGGAAAACAAGCTTATGAAAATTTTTACAAAAGTGTGTGCACGTGTGTGTGTGGTTGTACAGTGGATTGAATCTAAGGCCTTACACATATGCCAAACAAGCACTCTGTCACTGAGCTGTGTCTTCCAAGTCCTGTTTTTGCTTTTTATTTTTAAATGAGATCTTGCTAAATTGCCCAAGGTGCCTTGAACTCTTTCTGTAACCTAGGCTGGCCTTGAATTTGTGATCCTCCTGCCTCACCCTCCCAAGTAAAGGGACCTTTTAAATCAGAAAGTATTTTAAGGGTCTTCTCTAATAGTACTTAAATTCAGGTGGAGTTCACAAAATAGGGTAAGTGGAAAATTTGAACAGTCTTAAAACCAATGAGATGGTGCTGAGGGAGTTCTTTCAGAGGTTAAGCTTTCTAGAAATGTCTGCTAAGGAATAAGCACTTTATAATAACTTCATAGTTTCATTAACTATCATGTCTGAGTTTCCTCTTGGTAGTGGGTGTGTTTTATTGCACTGAGTTTGATGACCACCTTAATTGTATAGAAAGGTATGCAAGGAGCTTTAGTGAGAATGCTGAGTAGTGGCCATGTACTGCGCTGATACTGGGGTACAGAATGATATAGGGTGTGTATTTAGAGTAGGCAATAGGGAACCCATAACACAGGCTGTGTGATCATACTGCTTGTCCTAGACACTGAGAAATCTTATTCACGTGTGTATAAGATGGTAAGACCTTAAAAGAGGAGGTTTGGTGTGACTCTTGAAGAATGATTTATTGAAAAGATTAGGGAGACCATGTACACAGCCAGGGTGAGATAAAACAGTGCTTTCGGGACCTATTCTTCCATGGCTAGAACAGAGGGGTATGTTGAAGAATGAAGGAGCTGAGGCAAGGTAAAAACCCTTACCCAAAAGATGAAGAGAAAGACCACAGAAAGGTTGTAGGTTTTTGTTATTTTAAAAACTCAGTTGAGGGCTAGAGAGATGGCTTAGTGGTTAAGGTGCTTGCCTGTGAAGCCTAAGGACTCAGGTTCAATTCCCCTATACCCATGTAAGCCAGATGCATGCATCTGGAGTTCATTTGCAATAGCTAGAGACCCTAGCATGTCCATTCTCTCTCTCTCAAATAAGTAAATAAAAATAAAATATTTTTTAAAAACCTCATTTGAGGGCTGGGAAGATTTCTCAGTGGTTAAAGATGCAAAGCCTGACAGCCCAGGTTTGATTCCCAAGTACTCAGGTAAAGCCAGATGCACAAAGTGGCACATGCATCTTGGAGTTTGTTTGCAGTGGCAAGAGACACTAGCATGCCCATACTCACACTGTCTTTGCTAAGATAAGTAAATAAAATTATGTTTATAAAAACTCACTTGAGGGGGCTGGAGAGATAACTTACCAGCTAAGACACTTGCCTGCAAAGCTTAAGGACCCAGATTTGATTCCCCAGGACCCAAAGTAAGCCAGATACACATAGTGGCGCATGTGTCTGGAGTTCATTTGCAGTGGCTGGAGGTCTTGGCATGCCCATTCTCTCCTCTCTCTTTCCCTCCCCTACCTCCCTCCTTTCTCTCTGTCTTTTTCTCTCTCTCAAATAAATTAAATTGAATTAAATTAAATTGGCTTAGCCTATTTAAAAATTTTTTTTATTATTTTTTATTTATTTTTGGAGAGAGAGACAGAGAGAGATAGACAGAGAGGGAGAGGGAGACAGAAATGGGCGTGCCAGCAGTCTTTCAGCTGCTGTGAACGAAATCCAGATGTGTGCACACCCTTGTGGGCAAGTGCGGCATTGCGCCCTTGCCTCACTTTGCATCTGGCTAAACGTGGGACCTGGAGATTGGAACCAGCGTTCTTAGGCTTAGGAGGCAGGCACCTTAGCTGCTAAGCCATCTCTCCAGCCTGGGATTAGCCTATTTAAAAAAACCCACATGAGCTGCAGTATGGTAGAGATGAAATTTCAATAGGGCAAAATTCAAATTAGGGAAATTAGTCAGATAGTGGCGGCAACAGTTCAGTCAAGAAATGCTGAGATAAAAAAATGCTGAGAGACTTTACTGAGGTCAGGGTCATACTTTGAAAACTTAGGGGTCTAGAAAAATTGTTAATGATAATTAATTCTGTGGTTTAAAGAATCATTTTTAAGAAATTTACTTCTTTATCACTTTTCAATTTCCAGATTTTCCTGCTAGGCTTTGCTTATAAATCTCCTTGAAGATACATAATTTGGGGCTAGGGCTGTAGCTCATTTGGTACCCAGGACCTGTAATGTTTCTGAGAGCCCTTCATGTGTGATGGTCTTGTTTAGACACAGCCAAACAGGATAGTAGAGTGCTTGTCTGTCATGTGTGAGGCACTGAGTTTGATCCCCAGTACCAAATGAACCCAGTGTGGAGGTATAGCCTGATCTTATCATTGATGAAATGGAAGCAGGAGGATAAGTTCTAGGTGAGGCTGAGGAGATGGTTCAGTCATTAAAGTGCTTACTGCTCAAGCACGAGGGCTTAAATTCAGATTCCCAGAACCCATGTAAAAGCCAGGTTGTGGTGGTGTGTTCCTGTGACTGCAGAGCTGGAAGGGTATAGACCGTAGGATCCCTGGAGCTTTCTCGGTAGCTAATCTGGCTAAAACAGTGAGCTCCAGGTTCAGTGAGAGACCCTGTCTCAAATAAGGTGGAGAATGATTGAAGAAGGTTTCGGACATTGACTTCTGGCCTCCATGCACATCTGTGTGCATGTGCACACATACTCCATATGCACACATAAAGAAGTTCAAGGGTCATCCTTAGCTACATAGTGAGTTCAAGGCCAGCCTGAGACACATGAACCCCTGTCTTAAAAAAAATAATTATTCAGCAGGCTAGTAAACATACTGTTCTTTACATGTTTCCAAAGAAAGTAGGTGCTTTAAGAACTTAAAAATCCTTGAAAATATTTGTTTGGAGGATATACTGTCATTAAAAAAAACTGCTGATAATAAAAATAATACGCTAAGTAATTTTCCTGTTATCTCAGTGGTAACTTTTCATATTCTGCTATACTTTTATAGCTATATGGTTTATTCATACTTGTTTATAGGCATATACTTACATTCATCATGTTTTTATAAGATTATTCTCATTTTGTTATATTGTGAGTCATATCCATATTTGAAATTTGAACATACTTTTCCTGCTTTATGAAGTAAGTATGTAATCCCTTATTACTGCACCTGCAACTTTTTGCTGCTTTAAAAAAAGAGCACAGCAGGCCTGGGGGTATTGCTCAGTGGTGGAGTGCTTGCCTATCATGCATAAGGCCCTATGCTCAATTTTCACTACCAGTAAAACAAAAGAAAAAGAAAGGGTGAGACATGGTGGCACACACACCTGAAATCCCAGCAACTGACCGGGCTAAGGCAGGAGGATTGAACATTCAAGGCCAGACTGTGCTATACATCAAGACTATGAAAAAAAAAAAAAAGAAAAGAAAAGCAGACAGCAATGAGCATCAGTGTACACACAATTTTATCTGAATTCACTTCTCTTTTTCCCTTGGATTCCTAACAGAGGAATTTCTCAACACCTCTTTCAAAGGCAGAGCCACCCCTGTGACCTCATTGTAGAGGTACGAACCACTACTCTTTATGGTGACTGACTTTCTGCTATGATAGATAAATCTCTTCAGAGTTAAACAGGATGGTAACACTTTACATATGGAATCTGATTCTTATTACTTATTATAGCAGGAAAGCATGGCAGACTAAAGGCCAGACATCACTTCTTACCACAGCAACTGGCAGAAAGCACTATGAGATTGGGCTGAGCTTTCACAATAGCTGGCTATAACACACTAAAGCCCTCCCCCAGCAACACACCTCCTCCACCAAGGCTCCACCTCCCAAACTGCCACCAGTTTGGGAGCCACACGTTACATTCAAACTACCACATTCCTCACCTATCAGTGAGGGCCCAACATTCTGGTTTTCTCCAGGTCTATCCCCTACAACAGATCCTCACAACCTGGAACTCCCAGACTCAGCAATCTGCTGAAATACCCTCCCTCACAAGCTCACCTTCTCCAGATGTTCTTTGCTGCACACCTGTGTTGCTCCACCTATGCCAGCATTCTGCACACAACTATAACTGATAGCTCACTGCTCTTCACTGTGAGCAGATTGGGTGGGGTACAACAGTTAAAAGTAGACAGACACGTTAACATGTATGTGTCTTGTGTCTCAGGCAACCATATGTCCAGCCTACAGTAGAAATCTAATTGACTACTGGGTGGATTGCCTTTCTTTTCATGTGGAATAAGAATGAGATTTGTTGGCTTGTATACACCAGACAAAAGTCAATAGAAATAATAAAAGTTGTCAAACTCTGTTTGGCTCTACAATTCCATTATACTCAGATTCTTTTTAAACTGTGTATAGAAAAATGTCCATATTCGTTTCTCTCTTGAGGCTGAGCGAGAAGACAGGTGTCGGCGACTCAAACCTCCCAAATCACAGGGAAAAAAAAAACCACATTGAGTCGCGGGAGAAGCGTCTAAAAGCGAAACAGGTGTCGTCGTTTATTGTCAGGGGAGATATTTATGTGTTTTGAGAAGGGGAAGGGGGGCGGGAGGGGATGAGAGAAAGGTATAAGGGCCAATATACTTTGAGGAAGGGGTGGGAAGAGGGGATGAGAGAAAGGTATAAGGGCCAATAACTTTGAGGAAGGGGTGGGAAGGGGATGAGAGAAAGGTATAAGGGCCAACAGTATTTCATCACGTCAGCAGCAGCTGGGTGGAGGCAGTTTCAGCTTAGGTGCTGAGTCAAGGGCAGGTACTCAGGCTCGACTAGGCCTTACCGGGAATAGGCCAAGATTGGCTGGGCTAACCACTCGGCTTCACACCGGGCAGAGCCCAACATCTCCCCCTTTTGTTTTTGTAAGAGCGGTGGATGGCATAGTCCCTGTCCTAGGTTGTTCCCCTCTGGGAACCTTACCCGTCTCTGGGCACTATGCCTCTAGCCCGTTGACCACTCCACGCCCTGTCTTAGGTTGCCTCAGCCTGTCTGAGAGCTTACCCGTCGTTGGTTCGATGGAGGCGGGGAGGGATGTTAGGTGGATAGCCAGTAAGTGGAAAAGCCATTGTCTTTGAGTCGCAAACCTGTGGTGCCTTGGCCTGATGAAGTTTAATTGCCTCAAGCTGTTGGTGAATGAATTGTGTAATCTTATTAATTACACAGGGCCCGAGAGTGAGGATAAGAAGAAGGAGGGGTTCAGGGGGAGGGAGATGGTAGGGTAAAGAGCAAGAAGGAGGAGGGGTCCAAGGGGAGGGAGAAGGTGGAATAAAAAGCCATGTAAGCTCGTCTACAGCAGGTTGTCTTAGGAGTCCCGACTCCTCTTCTGTAAATCTCTCTGGAGCTTTTCTGGCTTCATTCAGGTCTAGTAGCATCCATACCTTCAGTTGTTCCTGGGGAAGAAATAGAGGCATAGTTCTCAGGGTGTGACACTCCCTGGAAGATTGATTATTATCATCCCCTTGTTGGGGTAAATATTTTAAGTCTCTTGCGGTACCCAAATAGGTCTTTTTCCTCTTGAGGAAAGACACATCCAAATCCTCTCCCTGCTGTGAGGAGGGGGTCTGGTCCCCTCCAGGCCCCAGTTAATGGGTCCCTCCATTTGACCCAGATGGAGCTGTAGGTGACAGCTGAGGTCAATGTTTTTGAAAAGGGGACAAGTGTCTATCTTCTTTAAAAATTTAAAATATTTAGGGTTAATAATGCCTTTTTAGTTGGTCATGTGGGGTAGAGATTCCCCCTTTTGTTTTTGTAATTGAGATTTGAGAGTTTGATGATATCTTTCCACGATGGCTTGGCCCTTGGTTATATGGGATGCCTGTGGAAAGTGAGATTTTCAGGTTTGGAGGAAATCTATAAAAGTTTTGCTTCTGAAGCAGGGACCATTATCGGTTTTGATTTGATCTGGCAATCCAAGGGTGGCAAAGCATTGAAGCATATGGCTAATAGCATGTTTAGTTTTTTCCCCAGCATGTGCTGATCCTGTGACCTCATGGGAGATAGACTTTATGGGTATAGACTTTTCTCCCCTCCTTGGGGAGGGTAAACAACTAGGGAAGCTCCCAAGTGCCCCCATCAGTGAATCTGGTAAGGAAATCAGGGTTGGGTTTAGATAAAAAAAGTCTGGGGGGTCTCCATTCCAACCTAGAGAAGGAGCTCATCCATTTATAAGGACCATAGTGACAATCAATTATACCCAGAAACCCCTCGAGGGCAATAGCAACCCTGTTGTTATTTCTCTGAAGCCAAGTGAAGTCTGTTACCTTAAAGGGGTGACAATGACATGAGGCTCCATGCCAAACAATCGGACAGAGGTGTCCCTGCCCTTTATAATGCAGTCTGCAATCTGGTTAGTTATAGAGTAAACTCTGGGGACTCCACCAAGGGAGAGGTGAATCCATTGGATGGGTTCTCCTTCCTGGGCCAACAGCGCAGTGCATAATGTTTCCCAGAGAAAATACAGAGGGAGATAGGTAAGTTAGGATCAAACCTCTTTAGGACAGCAGCATCAATGGCCCGTTGTACCTTATGTAGAATTTGTTCATGATGAGGGGCAAGGTTATCTGAGAGGAGAGAGTAAGACCCTTTAAGAGGTCAAATAAAGGGGACAGTTCCTCAGTAGTTATGGGTATCCAGGGCCTCATCCAATTAATTTCTCCCAGCACCTTTTGGAGTTGAGGCAAAGTATAGGATTTTTGAATATGGAGCTGGGGTTTGACAGGAGAAACAGTATCAAGAGATAACCTGGAGCCCAAAATCTTGAAGGGAGAGGCAGTCTGTACCTTTTCTGGAGCCACTTTAAAATCATTGGCCTGTAAAATGGCAAGGCATTTAGCAGTAAGGTCTTGGAGATCAGATGGGTTGGAATGACCTAAAATAATATCATCCATATAAATGTAGAATAAAATGTTAGGATGATTAATCAAGGAAGAAAAGATATGAGACATGTAATATTGACAAATGGGGGGGCTGTTAGCCATGCCTTGAGGTAAGACGGTCCATTCAAACCTTAGGTCTGGTCCATGAAAGTTTGTTGAGGGTATGGAGAATGCAAATTTTTCTATATCATCTGGATGTAATGGAATAGAGAAAAAACAATCTTTAATATCGATAATGGTTAAGTAATGGGTGTTGGGAATGGCTGGAATCCAAGGGGAGCCCTCTCTGGGGTCCCAAAAGCTATCATTCTCTCATTTATTTTTCTCAAATCATGTAAAAGTCTCCAAGAGCCATTAGGCTTCTTTATAATAAAAACCGGAGAGTTCAAGGACTTGTTGAAGGTCGCACATGTCCTGAAGCCAATTGTTGTTTAACGAGTATATGAAGTTGTTTTAGTTTAGGGGTAGGTATAGGCCACTGCTCGACCCATACGGGGTCCCCAGGCACCCATTGAATCTTAGGAACTGGGGGGTGAGCAGTGGCCCTTAGGATTGGGGTGAACCTGAGAATGTTTTTGTTTAATTTTTTCAAAATGAGGATCATCTCTATAGTTAGGATGGTAGGTCCTTCCTTCCTTAAACTGTTTATTTTCTTTCTGGTCAAGTCTATCTTCACAGAAAGCCCTATGATTAGTAGTAATATAAGCCTCAGCTTCCCCAAGTATATCCTGGCCTAGGAGGTTGGCTGTTAGGCCTGACACCACTAGAGGCGCACCTCCCCACTATTATTGTCAGGGTCAATCCAGGTCTGCCAGTTAGCAGTTTCCCATGACGTAGATTGTCCGCCCACACCCAGTAGGGGTGGACCGGGACTAACTGCCAGGAGGGAGGGACCTCCTCTTTTCTTATCACAGTACGGTCAGCCCCAGTGTCGATGAGAAATTTGAAAGTTTTTCCACCGACTGTTAGGTTCATTTTTGGTCTAAGTCCGGGTGTCAAAGGCACAGTCCAGTGTGTTTTGATTACCTTTTTCCCCTTATTTAACGGGGCTGGGGATAGCCCCTGGGAAGTTTAAAGGTTCACCATGAAGGCTAAACTTGGATTTGCAATCTCTGGCCCAGTGAAGTCCCTTTTTGCATCGAGGACATGGCGTGCGGGGCAAGTTAGGGGTTGAGGAGTTATTGGGGTGCTTTTCCTATTGGGGCATTCCTTTTTAAAATGACCCTCTTTGCGCACCCAAAGCAAGATTGTCCCCTCCCCTGAGACCTGTTGGAGTGCACATTCTAGTGCAGCCATGTCCTCACGGCGAGAAGCCTGTAAGGCTGATGTCATAACTTTGATCTGATGAGAGGGGACCCTACATCTTGGGTGGCTACAACCCATCTACTCATAGAGCGGTCCTTGAGTCCAGCGCAGGCCAACTTATGATCGCCTGTCATGCCTTCCCAGACCAGCATTTTTGCAAATTGGTCTCGCAGGGGGCCAGGGGAACTTTCTTTGTAGGCTTTTTCGACTCTCTCTATGAAAGTGGCCAAATCCTCACGGACTTTTGGGTGACTCCTGTAATGGGGGTTCAGAGGGGCCCTCCTCTAACTTTTTCCATGCAGCCATTCCCAAAGCCCGTACTTGATCTCGATATGGATCAGGAATGGCAGCCTGCTGAAGACCGGTAGAGAACTGGTCAGCAGTGCCGAGAGCATTCAAAGGTGATTGGTACTGGGGCTGGCGACTTGGTTTCGCTCAGCTTGAAGGTGACACTCATCCTGAAAAAAAGCACACCATTTTATGTACTGCGAGCCAGAGAGAACAGCTTTAGCAAGGTTCTTCCAATCTTGAGTGGTACAATGATAATGAACTAAACCCTGAAGGATGGTCTCTGCCCAGGGGGAGTTAGGCCCGTCCTCTGAGACAGCCTTTTTAAGATCTTTTAAATTGTGAGCTTCCCAAGGATACCAGGCTGCAGGGCGGTTACCGTCAGGATTGCGTTAACAGGGAAGAGATCGACTATTCTTCCCCGGGGCCGTCCTCCCCATGGTAGGCGGCGGAGGGCAGCAGCGCTCAGAAATGGATTAGTAGGGGATCTGGAGGCGATGGACCTTTAGAGGGCTGAGGGCACTCTCAAAAGGATTTAGGGGTGAATCTGAGGACTCAGGCTGGGCCGAGGGGCTGAGATTGCTCTCTGTCCCTTCCTGGGTCAGGGTGTCGCCTTTCGACCTCGGAGGCTGAGGTGGAAAACAGCCCTTTAAGGCCAACACAGCCGGGAGGGCCTCCAAAGGGTGGATCTCCCCTTTTTCTATCTGAGCTTTTTTTATCAGATCTTCAATTTTATCCCAGGTGTCCCAGTCAAAAGATTACTCTCCGGCAACCAGGGAGCAATCTTGAGTAAACAGCCCCATATCTGGAGGGCCTGATTATCAGATAGATTAAGGCCTTTACTTTTGAGTAGAATCTGTAGTGACCCTAAGGCAGGATTTAGCTTAGATAAGGATTGTCCCATGTTATAAAGTTGAGGGGAAGAGTATCTTTAACATCAGGGTAACAGTAATGCATAAGAATACAACACAAGCACAAGGTCCCAAAAAGTAGCTAAACATGTTGTAGAATTTTTCTAAGATGGCGCCCCCACTCCAATGAGGGGCAGGACACTTTGAGAGTTCTCCAGGTTTGCCCACGTGGTGAGCCTCCTCTAGGTTTGTCCACGTGGTGAGTTTTCTTTTAGGTCTACCCACGTGGTGAGTTTCTTTTTAGGTTTGTCCACGTGGTGAGTTTCTACCCACGTGGTGAGTTTCGTTTTTAGGTCTGCCCACGTGGTGCTTCTAAGATGCGCCCCCCATTCAAATGGGGCAGGACAAAAATGGCGGCACTGCAGAAGCGGTCTGTCGGAAAGCAAAAATGAGAGGAAGAGAAAAGAACAAGAGATGTTGAAGTTTGGGACGGAGTTTTTATTTAAATGAGGAGGCAAAGCGTTTAAAGTCTCCTTTAGGTCTGTCCACGTGGTGTGTCCGCCATGAGCGTACTCGTTTAGAAATGGCGGCAAACCGGAAATGGAAGGAAAAGAAAGGAAGTTGAAGTAAGCACAGATTATAGAAGTAAAGGTTAGAATATTAAATATGAAGATTACCTCATTACTTATGAGGATACACCCGTCAGCAGTCCGATTAGCTCGTCAGCTTAATGTTGAATTTTTCCTTCGTCCGTCAGCAGTCCGTAGTCCGTTTTGAATCCTCATACGTCCTCACATGGGGCAGTGGTTGTTGTGCCCCACGTCTGGGCGCCAAAATGCCGGGGCTTTTTCCCTCACCACCGGCAGGTAGAGCAAAAGAGAGAGAGCCGGGCCAGCCGTTTCTCTCTTGAGGCTGGCGAGAAGACAGGTGTCGGCGACTCAAACCTCCCCAAATCACGGGAAAAAAAACCACATTGAGTCGCGGAAAGCGTCTAAAAGCGAAACTCGTCGTTTATTGTCAGGGGAGATATTTATGTGTTTTGAGGAAGGGGGGGAAGAGGGGATGAGAGAAAGGTATAAGGGCCAATATTGAGGAAGGGGTGGGAAAGGGGATGAGAGAAAGGTATAAGGGCCAATATTGAGGAAGGGGGTGGGAAGAGGGGATGAGAGAAAGGTATAAGGGCCAACAGTATTTCATCACGTCAGCAGCAGCTGGGTGGAGGCAGTTTCAGCTTAGGTGCTGAGTCAAGGGCAGGTACTCAGGCTCGACTAGGCCTTACCGGGAATATACCCATTTTTATATAACCATAATTAATACAGGCTTGACTCATTGGGCAAACTTCAAGTGTGGAGATTGAATTTGAAAAAGTTACAAAGGAGCCGGGTGTGGTGGCACACGCCTTTAATCCCAGCACTCAGGAGGCAGAGGTAGGAGGATCGCCGTGAGTTTGAGACCACCCTGAGACTACAGAGTGAATATTCCAGGTCAGCCTGGGCGAGAGTGAGACCCTACCTCGACGACAAAACAAAAAAAAAAAAAAAAAGTTACAAAGAATTATTTTTAAATATTTTTATTTAATTGAGACAGAAAGAGGCTGAGAGGGAAAAGTATAAGTGTGCCAGGGTCTCTTGCCACTGCAAATGAACTTCAGACACATGTGCCCCTTTGTGCATCTGGCTTTAAATGGGTACTGGGAAATCAAACCTGGGACATCAGGCTTTGAAAGGAAGTACCTTTAATCACTGAGCCATCTCCCCAGCTGAAGAATGAAAGAATGATTATTAACATTATAAAATGACCCACCATCCCTTATAAGAGGACATTCTTTTGAGAGGTTATTTCCCTGGTGCATATAAGTACTTGTCCGTTCGTGTGTGTGTGTGTGTGTGTGTGTGTGTGTGTGTGTGTGTGTGTGTTTTAGTCAAAGTGCCTTATAATACAGTATCTTAGAAACTTATGATATGACTTGTGATGTGACTGACTTAGGTGTTTATTAGATATTTCTCTAGAATATGTAAGAATAATATGAAATGAAATGGTTACAGTAGCTTTGTTGTATCCCCCAAACTGAAACTACCAAATGTTTCATCACAAGTGATTGGATAAATAAGCTGTATTATGGTCATACGATGGACTATTACTCAGCAATAAAAACAGAATAAACTGTTGCTACATGTAGCACCATTATTGAGTCTCAGAATTATTTAGTGAAGGAGTCAGATAAAAATAAAGTTCAAGTTTTATAATTCCATTTATAGATAAAACAGATTATCTGTAGTGGCAGAAATCAGATCTGTGGTTTCCTGGGAACAGGAATAATGGACTACATAGAAGTGTAAGAAAGGTTTTTGGGATTATGGATACACTCAGTTTCTTGATTGTCATGGTTTCCCAGGCATGTACACATTGAAACTTAGCAAATTATATAATGTACAATATACATTGTATGTCAGTTATACATCAGTGTAGTTGTGTAAATCCTTTCTTCACTTAGCTCCTTTGTCCACATGCAGAGAGAGATGGGGGAGGGGGGAGAATTGGCATGCCAGGGCCTCTAGCCCCTGTAAACAAACTCCAGATGCGTGCACCAATTTGTGCATCTAGCTTTATGTGGGTACTGGGATTGAACCTGGGTTGTTAGGCTTTGCAGACAAGTGACTTAACCACTGAGAAATCTCTCCAGTCCTATTTGTCTACTTTTAACTGTTGTATCCCACCCAACCTGCTCACAGTGAAGAGCAGTGAGCTATCAGTTATAGTTGTGTGCAGAATGCTGGCATAGGTAGAGCAACACAGGTGTGCAGCAAAGAACATCTGGAGAAGGTGAGCTTGTGAGGGAGGGTATTTCAGCAGATTGCTGAGTCTGGGAGTTCCAGGTTGTGAGGATCTGTTGTAGGGGATAGACCTGGAGAAAACCAGAATGTTGGGCCCTCACTGATAGGTGAGGAATGTGGTAGTTTGAATGTAACGTGTGGCTCCCAAACTGGTGGCAGTTTGGGAGGTGGAGCCTTGGTGGAGGAGGTGTGTTGCTGGGGGAGGGCTTTAGTGTGTTATAGCCAGCTATTGTGAAAGCTCAGCCCAGTCTCATAGTGCTTTCTGCCAGTTGCTGTGGTAAGAAGTGATGTCTGGCCTTTAGTCTGCCATGCTTTCCTGCTATAATGAAACTTCCCCTCGAGACTGTAAGCTGAAATAAACCCTTTCTTTCCCTGGGCAGCTTTTGATCATGTGTTTTGTCCCAGCAATGAGAAGCTTACCACAAGAAGGCAAGAACCTTAGGTTCAGAGTGCAAGGAGCCCTTATGAGCCCTTATGTTTCCCCACCCTAATCCATCCAAAGAATGTGCCTGTCAGGGAGAAGCTTATTATCCAAAACAGGTTTGTTTGCTGGACTGCTTGGCTACGTCCAAGAAACTGCACACCACATTGAAATCCTACCTGTACAAATACTTAAACTTTTTCAATTCAAAAATAGTGTTGTTTGTAGAAGAAACTAAAGAAAATATAGTTAAGAAAAATCACAAAACTTAAATTGTCTTTAATTCTACCACCTAGTGCTAACTACCTTTAAATATTTTGGTGTATATTATTTCTTACAAATGGATACATTCAAATAAAAATAAACTCATAATTACATAGTTTGTTACCTGCTATTTTTTTTCAAAGATAGCTTTCACTCTAGCTTAGGCTGACCTGGAATTCACTATGTAGTCTCAGGGTGGCTTCGAACTCACAACAATTCTCCTACCTCTGGCTTCTGAGTACTAGAATTAAAGGTGTGTGCCATCACACCTGGCTTACTTGCTATTTTTTATTTGAGCTTTGTCCCATGTTTTATGTACACATATACCATTGTTTTTAGTCTATATACTAAATGTATCATGAACTATTAAGCCAAACTTGATTTTTGAATTAGATTTTGTTAAAAATTCTAGGAAAATTATAATTAGTTTCTTTCTTAAAATTTTATTTTGTTAATATTTTGTTTTTATTTATTTGAAAGAGAGAAAGAGGGCTAGAGAGATGGCTTAGTGGTTAAGGCACTTGCCTGAGAAGCCTAAGGACCCATGTTCAATACTCCATATCACAAAGCCAGATGCACAAAGGTGAGGCAAGCTCAAGTTCGCACATGCCCACTAGGTGCTGCAAGCATCTGGTGTTTGATTGCAGTAGCTGAGGCCCTGGTGAGTCCATTCTCTCTCTCCAAAAAAAAAAAAAAAGAAAAAGAAAAAGGAAAGAGAGAAAGAGGCAAATAGAAAATGGGCATGCCAGGGTGTCTAGCTGCTGTAAACGAACTCCAGATGCATGGGCCACTTTGTGCATCTGGCTTTATGTGGGTCCTGGGGAATTGAACCTGGGTCCTTTGGCTTTGCAGGCAAGCAAGTGCCTAACCCACTAAGTCCTCTCTCCGGCCCATAATTACTTTCTTTTATTAACAAACATGTAAATCAAATGATGTACAGTTAATTAAAATTTTTATTAAAGGGCAGTTTGCATTATAGAAAAGTAGCCTTGGTCTGTATTAAATGAAAGGAGATAGTCTCTTCTAGAACACACAGTAATTCGTACGAAGTGATAATTATTTCATCTGTGCTATTCACCAGTGTGAACTGTATTGTTCCCAAAACAAAATTTCTTTCTCATTTCAGCAATATGTTTTTAAGTGTACATAAATAAACCAGGTGTGGTGGTACATGCCTTTAGTCCCATGAGTTTGAGGCCAGCCTGAGGCTACAGAGTAAGTTCCAGGTCAGTCTGGCTAATGTGAAACCCTCCCTTGAAAGAAACAAAAATAAACCAAAAAAGTATAAATATCAGCCATAGCTAATATTTTCAATGTTTTTCTGTTCCATATATTGTTATAGTAATTTTACATATGTTAATTTAATCCTCAAAACAGTTTTATGAGATAGATTCAGTTATTATTCATTTTATGAATCAAGTAAATTGAAGTACAAAGTTTTAATAACATAACATTTAATCTTACTGTGGGAAAATATGCTCTTCTTCACTGGCAAATGGTCATGCAAATTACTGGGCTTTCACTTAACAGACTGGAAATGACCATAAAGAACCCAGTTGTTGGTGTTGATCAGAGTCTAAGGTTGGAATGGCTTGAAAGGAGCAGTATGTTTCCCTCTAGAAAGTGGCCTTAAGAAAATAATTGGAGGGCTGGGAAGGGGGTCAACATTTAAAGACACTTGCTTACAAAGCCCGCCAGCCCCAGTTCAATTTCCTAACACTAGATGCAAAAGGCGGTACATGTGGGGCTGGAGAGAAGTCTTAGCAGTTTAAATGCTTGCCTGTGGAGCCTAAGGACCCTTGTTCAAGGCTCGATTCCCCAGGACTCACGTAAGCCAGATGCACAAGGTGGTGCATGCATCTGGAGTTTGTTTGCAGTGGCTGGAGGCCCTGGCATGCCCATTCTCTCTCTTTCTGCCTCTTTCTCTCTCTGTCTGTTGCTCTCAAATAAATAAATACATAATTGTAGCTAGGATCCACATATGAGAGAGAACATGTGACGTTTGGCTTTCTGAGTCTGGGTTACCTTACTTAGTATAATC
Organism: Orientallactaga sibirica; assembly: GCA_036365145.1. Taxonomy (NCBI): domain Eukaryota; kingdom Metazoa; phylum Chordata; class Mammalia; order Rodentia; family Dipodidae; genus Orientallactaga; species Orientallactaga sibirica. The sequence goes on from JAEOAD010000060.1 coordinate 535,523, forward strand.
CTTTCCAAATCCATCCATTTCCCTGCAAATTTCATACTTTCATTTTTCTTTACCACTGAATAGAATTCCATTGTGTAAATGTACCACATCTTTATCTTCATCTGTGGAGGGACATCTAGGCTGGTTCCATTTCCTAGCTATTGTGAATAGAGCAGCAATAAACATGGTTGTGCAAGTATCTCTAAGGTAGTGAGAAGAGTCCTCTGGATATATGCTCAGGGACCATTGCGGAAGAGGGGACAGATAGAATGGAAGAGCCAAAGGAAGGGTATGACTTCTTATAAAGCAACTGCCCAGACAGAAATTGGCCTCGATATCCATGACCTTGCAGTGCCTAGCAATACCTTCGCAAGACCCTCAAAATAGAAGATAAAGATGATGACATCAAATTAAAAGAAAGACTAATGGACAGAGGGAGTGGATATGATGGAGATTGGAGTTCTAAAGTGGAATGGGGGGAGGGGAGGGAAATATCGTATGTTTTTTGTATGTAAGTATAGAAGGTGTCAATAAAAAATAATTTAAAAAATAAAAATAAGTAAATACATAAATAAACAACAAAAAAAGCGGTACATGTACCTGGCATTCACTTGCAGCAGCAAGAGACCATGGTGAACCTATACACACATGTATAAAAAATAATAAAATTGCAGGCAGTTATAATGATATTACTATACTCATGGAATTATTTTGTAGATAGCAAACAACTTTGTGTCCCGAAGTAGGGATATAGTTAGATAAATTGTGGGACATCTATATATATTCAGAGAATGCTGTGTAGCTATTACAAATGGTGATTTGGGCATATGTTTGTTTGTTTGTTTGTTTTTGTTTTTCGAGGTAGGGTCTCACTCTAGTCCAGGCTGACCTGGAATTCACTATGTAGTCTCAGGGTGGCCTCGAACTCGTGGTGATCCTCCTACCTCTGCCTCCCGAGTGCTGGGATTAAAGGCATGCGCCACCACGCCCGGCTGATTTGGGCATATGTTTATAAAAATAGTTGTTCAGGCAATAATAAATGACGGTAAACATATAGCTTGGAATAAAGCTCTGATATCTGTATATACTCTGCTCTTCATTGTAGTCGTGGTCTCTCCACCAAGAAACAGAATACTTGTTGCCACATGGTGCTAAAGAAATACATATTTGTTGATCCATAGACTAGTCCCTTACAGTTCTGGTGAGATACTTTGACAATGCCCATCAAAAATGCCTGGCTTACAAAAGAGAGAGAAAGGGGAATTGATATGTTTTTGATACATGCTATACTGATTCATTTAACAAATATAGAAACTGCCTTACAACTAGAAAGTGCCACTATAGAAAGAAACTTGTGTTGGCTTGTTGTATTTTTATTTTTATTTATTTTTGAAGAGAGACATAGAGAGAGACAGACAGAGAGGGAGAGGGAGACAGAGAATGGGCGCGCCAGCAGTCTCTCAGCTGCTGTGAATGAAATCCAGATATGTACGCCCCCTTGTGGGCAAGTGCAGCATTGCGCCCTTGCGTCACTTTACATCTGGCTAAACGTGGGACCTGGAGATTGGAACTGGGTTCTTAGGATTAGCAGGCAGGTGCCTTAACCACTAAGCCATCTCTCCAGCCTGGCTTCTTGTATTTTTAAAAATCATTTATTTTTCATCCGAGAGGATAGGGTGCCAGGGTCTTTGCTGCTGCAAATGAATACCAGCTGCTTGCATCACTGTTTGCATCTGGCTTTATGTGGGTGCTGGGGAACTGAATTCTGACTAGTAGGCTTTGCAAGCATGTGCCTTCAACTACTGAACCATCTCCCTAGCCCCTGGTACTTTTTATGTCTTCCACAAAGCCACTTCTTCCCCTGACTCACTCCATCCACCAAGTTTTCCTCTTTACCTGTTTATTAACCTGCCTCTGCATGCCACACAGTTCTCCTGTCCCAAGTCTTATTTCCCCTTGAGTACTTGGCAGTAGAAACCCACCTTTTTTATTCAAAGTTATAGCAAACAGTGGCTTGATACGTCACTCTAAGGTAATTTAACAACTGTCTTTTTTTTTTCTCAAGGATATAAGGTAATGTGTGCCAATTGCAGAAATCATAGCACATCACCATCAGGCCCCAGGGTAAGGACAGTTCATCCTGAATCCTTCTCCAAGACACCTCAATACCATCTAAAAGTCTTGTTCTTTGTATTATAGACAGAACTTTGTGTAGTATTCCCACATGTTGAAATTTATCTACAAAGATTTTGGGAACTGAGTTTCAGGAAGGGCTACCCTTTGGCTGAACTCTGCTCCAAAATTCATAAATACAAGGGTTCTGCTCTGCACAGCAGGATAGGTGTAAGTGTGCCAGCTACTTCACAGCCGGAGACCACTCCTCCAACATCCTGCCAGAAAAGTAGAAAATTAACAAAGGAAGAAAACAGTGTTCCAAGTTGAAATTCTTATGTAGGAAGTTCATCAAGACTGAAGCTGTTATCTACTTGTTCTGTATACTTTTTACTTAAAGAGCATGTTAAGAGTCCTATCTGAAATACCTGTTGTGTTATGAGTGTTTAGCTTGTGGGTATAGCATAAATATGGGGCTTCAGGGTCTGGAACCCAATCCAAAACAGGAGGCAGTAAGACTGTGACTCAAGAGGATGGATCAAGGACCAGGGCTTTCTGGCCTTCTGTGATGCCAGCAATGCTGAAGAGCCATGCTGTCACTGTGCTCACATGTGGCTCTGAGCATGTATGGCTGGTGTGGGTGAGAAGCTGAAATGTTAAATCTTACTTAATTTTACTTAAACAGCTATACATGGAATTTGATTGCAGGCCCTTGGTTCAAAACCAAACTCCAGGGGCTGGAGAGATGAGTAAGTGGTTAAGGGCTTGCCTGGAAAGCTTAATGACCCAGGTTTGTGATTCACCAGTACCCACGTAGAGCCAGATGCACAAAGTGGCACTTGTATGTAGAGGGTTTTTTTTTTTTTTTTTTTTTTTTTTTTTTTTTTGTTGTTGCAGTGGCTAGAGGCCCTGATGTGCCCATTCTCTTTCTGTGTTTCTCCTCTCCTCTCCCTCTATCCTTGCTAACAAAGTATTGAAAAAAAGCCTAACTTTATTGTCTTTTACACTTTGACCTTGGGCCAGTTCCACCTCACTGTTGGCTTATATTTTCCCTTTTCCCCAGAGTGTTCTGAAGAGACCATGGACCTCTGTACAAATCTCTAGATAATGTTGCCATTTTTGATTACCCTTCTGGAAGAGATTAATGTTTCAGTTCCCAGAGATGATATTATTGGCTCCTTTTTTTCAAATATTTTGTTTTCATTTTTATTTACTTATTAGAGACAGAGAGAGGAAGAGAGTGTGTGTGTATGTGAGAGAGAATGGGCATGCCAGGGCTCTAGCCACTGCAAACAAACTCCAGATGGATGTGCCACCATGTGCATCTGGCTTACATGGGACCTGGAGAATTGAACCTGGTCCTTAGGCTTCATAGTTATGCACCTTAACCACTAAGCCATCTTTCCCACCCTATTGACTCCTTTTTAAATATAAAATAGTGGCAGTATAAATGTTTTTGTTTTGTTTATTCCTTAAATAAATAAAAGTTGGATGTCGGGCATTGTGGCTTACGCCTTTAATCCCAGCTCTCAGGATGCAGAGGTAAGAGGATTGCTGCATTGGAGGCCAGCCTGGGAGAATGAGTTCTAGGTCAGTCTGAGCAGACCCTACCTCAGGAAAACAAAACAAAACAAAAGAAACAAAAGAAAAAGTGGAATGGAAGCACAAGTTGGTGCTCCATTTGTGTGTAATTTTTATTGGCTCATGAGACTGAAAGTTTATGCTTAGACCACACAAGCTCTACTGAGCTTATATAAACCTTTAAGAAAAACTCCATTAGTCAGAATACTCAAGTGAGCTTTTTGAACCATAAAAGTAGATAGAATGAAGGAAGGGGACTGGTTACTTGCCTGTTGATTTGTTTTCAGTACTTGCTAAAAAGTGAGGGAGGGGTGAGAGAATAGACAAATTTGTTTTTACACCTGAAAAATATTAAAATGTTAGCCTGGCCAGCCACTGAAATAAGAAAAAATGTTTCACAGTTAAGTCTCTAAATGATTTTCTAAAAACATAATATGTACAATTTTCTAATTAAGTTAATAAAGACTGCAGGTAATAGAAGTAATATGGAAGGTATTTTCCGGCAGATAAAGAACCCTTCACATCTGCACATGATTATGAAACCCCTATTGTTACTTCTCTATCCCCCTTCCTTTAGCCCACATTTTTCAGTATGAATTAATAGTACATAATAATAAAACCCTGGAAGGCAGCCAGTATAGAGTTTTGGCTAATTCTCCAGTGTTTGTGAAAGTAGAAAAAGCAAGCAGCAGTTGTACAGGATACTTTCCAATGGAGGACATCTTTTCCAGATGAAAGAAAATGAAATCAGTATTTTTAGTATCTTGGTATTATAATTCTTTCACTTTTTGTTAAGTAAATTTCTTAGGATTCGTTTCGTGTTTTTCTGTGATTTATAATCCATTAAAAGTGAGGGAATGAAAAGATGTTTTAGGCAGTTTATTTTTAATTTAATTTTTTATTTTATTTTATAGATAGTGTAACAGGTTATATTCTTTCATCCCATTGCCCCAGCTCCCATTACCTTTGGGCCCTCCTCAGTGGGGTTATTGTATTCACTGTGGCGTTAGGAAGGCCTCAGACAGTCCCTGTGGGGTAACTCAGGCTTTGGACTAGGTTTTCAGTACCAAGCATGTATTTATTCTCTCCAATGGAGTAGGCCTCCAGTCCAGTTAGAGAGTGGTTGGTTTCCCCCATAATATGGAGGTTGCATCCATTTGGCCTGGCTGGCCAAACAATGCCAGGCATTGTGGTGCATGCCTTTAGTCCCAGTACTTGGGAAGCTGAGGTAGGAGGATTATCATAAAGCTATCTTGGCACTAGAGAATGAGTTCCAGGTCAGCCTGGCCTTGATTGAGACCCTGTCTGAAAAGTGTGTGTTTAGCTGATGATTAACTGTTTTGGAGTGTTTGACAGGAAAACATTTACATTGTGTAGCAAGACCAGATTAAAGGGCTTTGCTTCATTTCTATATGTCTTTTATTTTTATGACAGTGTCAATCTTCAAATGTTAAACTTGGAAAGAATGTGTATATTTTTCTTTCTTGGATGTCAAAGAATTTATTCTCCTTATCCAAAACACTGCTCTCTGAATGACACATTTCCCCAGGTTCCCCCAAGGCAGGTGCTGCTGTGGCCTTGGCTGAAGAGCTGCCAGTTTTCTTCTTTATGGCCCCAAAGGCCTGGGCCCTTCTGTCATCTGGAAGCTGATGTGCCAGTTGTAGGACCTAAGAAACAGAGACCATCATGGACAGATGGTGTCAACTTAGTGTGCTGTGGGTGGTCAGACTGCCAGAAGGGTCTGACTTTACTGGCTCACCCCTTGTCTCTGAGGGACTGGTTTATACCAGAGAAGGCTGCTCCTGACATGGCAACAGAGGCTAACAAAGATGGAAGATACCTCCTGCCATTTTTTTGAGGAAGAAAAATAAGTATTTCAGAGTATTTTTGAGGATGTGTATGCATGAGTGACATTCTTGTTAGGTTTTCTAGGTAGAAAAAAATTAACAGACTTAACCCATCAGAGCTATGTTAATAAATACAAAGTGCTAAGCCAAGGACAAGCTCTGACCTTTTGTGGGTTTTGTTTCTTTTCTTTCTTTTTTCATTTCTTTTCTTTCTTTTTCTTTTTTCTTTTCTTTTTCTTTTTCTTTTTCTTTTTCTCTTTTCTTTCCTCTTCTCTTCTCTTCTCTTCTCTTCTCTTCTCTTCTCTTCTCTTCTCTTCTCTTCTCTTCTCTTCTCTTCTCTTCTCTTCTCTTCTCTTCTCTTCTTCTATGTGCCCTGAAACATTGGGGGTTGATTACATTACTTTTAAACAAGCCTGGAGGCATTACCAGGAACCTTCTGAAACCTTTATCTGATGGTTCCTGGAGTACATGAATGGTGCACAGTAAGGCTGAGCCAAAGGCTAATAGTTTTGCCCTCATTGTCAAAAGGAAATCTGCAGACTGCTTCAGTAACATCATCTAGCTCCCTCAGAGAAAAATGTCTTGCCTCTGTGGTCCTGAGGGAAGAGGAGAGCTCATACCCCCCTTTCTCAATAGCTGGCCACCTTCCTAGAATAATAGTTACACTGGGTTTTACACTATTAGAGGTTTTAACAACTACATATATTCTTAGCCTGCAATTCATCTGGGTTTAGAGAAAAATGAGTGGAGCTTACTTTATTGAGCTCATTAAAAAATAAATAAAGCAACACATTTGGACTTGGTCATCCATTCTCACCCATCCTCTGGTGTTTCCACTCTTGGTAATTTATAACTGGCTGTTTTTGTTGGTGGTGGTGGTGTACTACATTTGGAGATATGAGAATGATCTCAGAGAAACTTGGCCAGTCTTTTAGCACACTGTAAGAAAAGTTGATTATAAACTCAAAGTTTTTGGAGAAATCTTTTTGACACTGTGGGCTGCTTTCCCCCTCCTTTGAGGAGCTGAAGAATTCAGCAGAATTAAAAGTATCTAAGGTTAGAGGCAAGAAATCTTTTCTATGAAAGTAACCACTGCAGTGGTTATCATTTGGATGCCTCCTATCACCATTGGTCTCTCAAACAGACCTTACCATTATAGTCTTTGGATATAACAACTGTTACTGAGCAACTCCATGACATCAAAAGCATTTACCTGTTGCTCGGAAGCAAGCCTAACCAGCTTCCACTGAGACATTCTTCACCATCCCATAGCTGAGTGTGCTTATGGTGAATGGCTTTCCCATACTTTCTTGATGTTTGCAGATGTGTCATTTCACTTCTCAGAAACATTCTGGTGTTGTTATGTTCTATCTATAGATAAGGACATCTGGGAACTGCATTAAAGCATTCAGAACAAAATGGATTCTTTAGCTTTGTGTTGTGGTCCCTCAGTTGTCATCAGCTCATCTTTTGTGAGTGCCCTTCACTATGGTAGACTTTGCTGCAATATAATTAATGTTGCATATGTACAGACTGTTTCTGTGTGCACTAGATAGGGCTGACTTGGTCCAATCAGGAGAAAAAGTAAGGTAATTGTTTCTTAGGGAAATTACTTTCTCAAATACTGCCTGATATGGCCTCTGCCTTCACCCCAACGGCAGAGGCAAATAGAGGATTTCATTTAAGTGGTGTTAACAAAAGGCTTGTAAAACATAAGCTATTTTTTTTTTATTCTTTAAGTACAAATTTTATTCCTTAAGTACAAATCCTTTGTATTTTCACATCTGTTTAGGTAATAGGAATGCCTTACCTTGTGAAGGATAAAATCACAGAACAATGCCAGATGCCAGATGGGGTAGAGGGGATATAAGAGTATAACCTGATGGGGATATATGATCAACATATGCTATGCTCATACAGCAAAGTGCACAATTAATAAAAAATAAAATACAGGGCTGGAGAGATGGCTTAGTGGTAAAGGTGCCTACCTGCGAAGCCTAAGAATGCCTGTTCAAATCTCCAGGTCCCACGTTTAGCCAGACGCAAAAGTGACACAAGCATGCAATGTCACACATACACACGGGGGGGGGGGGTTGCACACATCTGGAGTTCATTCACAGTGGCTGAGAGGCTGCCAGCATGCCCATTCTCTCTCTCTCTCTGTCTCTCTCAAATAAAAAAATAAAATACAGATGCTGCTGATGGAAGTTAACACCAGCATAGGCAGTATTTTCTAAATGAAGACTTTTTTACACTCAAAAATGTTTACTTGGTACTTATGATATTTAAAAAGTGTAAAAGGCCCTAATTAATCATTTTTGTGAGAAATACTTTCCAGTTGGATATTTAAAGTAAATGCTATCATCATTTTAATTGTGTGCATTCATTGTACATAGTGATGAGTTTCATAAAGACATTTTCACTTAACATGTGATCCATTGTCCAGAAAAGTAACATATGATGCAGTATTTCACAGGCTATTTTCAAAACTTTTTTGCCTGTTTTCAGTGGGCTTGTGAAGCCCAGTTAAAAAACATGTGTACAAATGTTTACAGAAGGATATTCTATAAAGAGAATTCACTTAATTTGAAAATGCCCCAAACAAAGAATAGTTAGAATTAAAGTAATAGACATTCACTGAAAAATAATGATGACAAAACTATTTTAAATCCCTTGAGCTCCAATGAAGAGAATGCTGTGCACACCTTGGTTACTGTGTTGAATTGGAATGCCTGTTACTTGGAAGGGATCTTGGAACTCACGCAGCTGAAGTTCTCACACATACGTAATCCCCTCTGTATTTGCCCACTTTGAGTGGCTCATCCTTGAGGAAAAACTTCTCTGCTTTTCTGGAGCACTATAATTGTAGAAATCAGTTCTAAACCCAGAGCTACTGTAGCATTGTTGGCCTTCACCTGCCAGGAGGTCTGTGCCAGTTCCCCATGAAAGTTTTTGAAACAGCTTAAAGGTGGTTGCTTGCCTTTTATGCTTTTCCTTTTGAGACCCTTGCTCCCAGATGTCATACAGCCTCTCTGTCCCTTTCTGGATACTCTTGGCTTGGTTAGTACCCTGGAGTACTTTCAACTTCTTTTATCTTTTTTTTTTTTTTGAATGTGTATGTATAGTATGTACAGTATGTGCATTGTGGGATATGTGGTGCATACACATGTATGCAGGTGAGCTGTCCCTGTGAGCGCATGTGCAGAGACCAAAGGAGAACATCCAGTGCCCTCTGTATCATTCTTCTGTGTAGTTTCTTTGAGAAAAAGTATCTTGTTAATACTGCAGTTGCCATATTTTGGGTCAGATTGACCAGCAGTCCCCTCCCCACAGGACTGGCATTACAGGCATGCATAGCCATGCCTGGATTTGTTTTATTTTTTATTTATTTTTATTTATTAGAAGCAGAAAAGAGAGAGAGAGGAGAGAGAGAGAAAGAATGGGTACATCAGAGCCTCTAGCCAGTGCAAACAAACTCCAAACACATGCACCACCTTCTGCAGCTGGCTTACTGGGGAATTGAACCTGGGTTTTTAGACTTCACTGGCAAGTGCCTTAACCACTAAGCCATCTATCCAGCCCTGTGCCTGGACTTTTATGTGATTCTGGAGATCAATCTGAGGCCCTTCTAGGTCCTTGTGCAGCAAGTAGTCTTACCCACTGGGCCATCTACCTATCCCTTCAGCTTACAGTGAAGCTTCCTGCTTTTGTATTACCTTCTGCTCTTGCTTCATATTGAGCCCCACCCCCAAGTTTACTTTGACTATACATTTTCACCTCTTAATTCTGGATATTTTATCTTAAAATCTAAATTCTGGGCTTAGTGGTACATTTCTGTGATCCCAGTGCACAGTAGGATTGTGAGCTGTACACTTGGACCCTATCTCAAAATAAAACTAAAATAAATGCTATGTGAATGTGAAGAGTTCTGAGTTTCTTCTTGGTCCTGAGTACTTCACTGTAAGTTTTGAGTAGACTTGCACTATGTGCCATGAATCTAGCCTACACCTGTTATTATGTGTATGTATTGTGTAATCTAGCCTACACCTTTTATTATGTATATGTATTGTGCGTATTCTATTTTGTGTGCATTCATTTTACATAGTAATGAGTTTTATGAAGACATTTTCATTCAATATGTGATTCATTGTCCAAAAAAGTAACATGTGATCCAATATGCCATGTGCTTTGGCCATACTCACTTCCCATTCCTATTTCCCTTTCCCCAGTCATATGTGATTTTATGTGTCTATATAAACTCTAAGATCCACAGTGAGAGAAAATACTTGTTAGAAATTTCTGAATCTAGCTTAATTTCACTTAATGTGATGATCTAGTTCTACTGTCTTAATATTCTAGTCAGTACCTTGTGAATATAGCTTATCAGCCAGCCATGAACGTTTTCCTGGAGATACTAACCTCTGTTAGACAAACCTGAAGTTGGCATTTGAACGTTTTCCTTTGGACACAGGGAAGTTTACTATAGTAAAAATAATCCTTAGTTTGAAGTGTTTATCTGTCTTTTGGGGAGAGTGGAGACAGTGTCTTGCTAGGTAACCCCTTCAGGTTTTGAACTCAGTATAGCCCAGGGTGGTCTCTAATTAGAGATCCTTATGTCTCAGTCTCCTGAATACTGGGATTGTATACATGTGCCACCATATCCACCTTATCTCATTTTAAAAATTATTTTACAATTTACATTTGGACATATTTACCATTGGATAAAGTGGAGTTTCTTTATCTTTTCAACAGTGGAGGACTTGGTAGGGGAAGGGCTTCTAATGCTTTTTGTTTGTTTGTTTTGTTTTTATCTAAGCAGTGTCTCACTCTAGCCCAGGCTGACCTGGAACTCACTCTACTAGTTCCAGGATATGGCCTTGAATTCATAGCAGTCTCCCTTTCTTGGCCTCTCGAGTGCTGGGACTAGAGCTTTTTGAAGCTGAGAAACTTAAGCATATAAATGTATTCATTAAATGTTTACCCATCGCCATGGTGTGCTGGGTGAAGCATATTTAGGGACATATTCATGAAACATAATTACCTAATATTTATACAGAGTATGATATATAAAACAATATTTAACAAATAATTGTACAAGTGATTATTTACACACTATTATGGTACCCAGCTGGACAAGAAAAAGGAGGCTCTTGGCTGAGGTCCAGGACTAGAAGATTCCTCTCTGAGAAAGTTTAGTCTGGCCTGATTCTCCTTGTCTGTGGTCTTTTTCTGTAAGGCTGTAAAGCTGCTGAGAGGTGAGGAGGGAGAAGAAAAGAGAGAGAGGGATGTCATTGCTAATGAGATTCCTTAAATTATAGAATCCTTGGAAGGACTGGGATTTGGGCTCAGAGGTACAAACGACAGTTTTGGAATTCACTCATTTGTTTCCTCTGGTCACTACAGAATACTTCATGGTGTGTAGCTTAGACAATAGAAATGTATTTTCTCTTGGTTCTGGAGGCTACAAGTGCAAGATCAAAGTACTCTCAGGGTAGTGTCTGGTTAGGGTTCTCCTGGCTTGTGAACAGCCACCTTCTTACTGTGTCCTCTGCTAACCTTTGCTGAGTAGGAATGAGGTGCAGATGGAGGAGGTTATAGTGTCTCTTCTTATAAGAACCTCAGTCCTATTGAATTAGGACCTTTGTAACTTGGTTTATCATAGTTGTTTTCCTCCAGGCTTTATCTCCAAATATAGTCAAATTGAGAGTTATGCCCACATGTTAGTATGTGGGGCACAATTTAACCCATGACAGTGAGATACCACTAACAGTACATCCACCATTGGTTTCACAGTCTTTAATTTTTTTCTGCTAAATGAATACAGTTTTCTCCCAGAGCTCCACATACCATCTTGCTCATTGTTCATCTTGGTGCTGAGAGAATCAATTGCTTGAAGGCATTTGAGGACAGAAAAAACAAAGAACATGTTATGTTGTAGCTATTTAGAGAAATTTTTATTAATAACATTTCAAGGATATGAAGTTACAGACTTGATTTTGGTCAGGCAAGGAATTGGAAAATACAGTTACCAAAAATCACATCACCAGAGGCTTTTTAGATTCAGTCACTTGATTCAGATGCCCTGATCATGTTCTGAACTTTTTACCCTCCTTGGGGAAATGGGGAAAGTTGTTTTCTTTTTCTCTTAAACTTATTTGAGGTTTTTACCTGCTAAGATCTTAATCTTCATTTTGAAGTCATTTGGGCAGTCAAATAGTAGCCAAATGAGCTTAAATTACAAGCCCATGCCTGTGTGGCCTTGGACAGGCCATGAGTTTTTCTAGGACATTTGGAGAGGTATCCCCCTTGATGTTTGGTTGATTGGCTTGGTTGGCTGGGTTGTGGTCTGGCCCTGTGGAAGACCAACTTGACCAATGGCTGGTCACATACTAAAGAATGCATGCTCTGAGTTGGAAGTCCTTGGTTAGAGCTCCTTCACCACCCGAAATACAGTAATATTTTAGGCACCTTGTTTTTCTTGAATACTATGGTTACATATTCTGGCAGGTATAAGTGAATACACATTACTAAGCATCCTTATAAACAAGATTTTTGGAGAGAATCTGGCTCCTTGAACCCTGACCACGGTCCTGCAGTGATCGACTGTAGTGCTGGCATTGTGCACTCTGGCACCTTCTCTGTGGTAGACACCTGTCTTATGCTGATGGAAAAAGGAGATGATATTAATATTAAACAAGTGTTACTGAACATGAGAAAATATTGAATGGGACTTTTTCAGACAGCAGATAACTCAGATACTCTTACATGGCCATAACAGAAGGAGCAAAGAGTACATAAAGGAAATGCAAATATCATCAGAATGGTGGAGAGAACTTTCTAAAGAAGATATTTCACCTGCTTTTGATCACTCAACAAACAAAATAATGACTGAAAAGTACAATGGAAACAGGATAGGTCCAGGAGAAGAGAAGCTGACGGGTAATTGGTGCACAGGGCTTTCCTCTAAGATACAAGACACTGTGGAGGGGAACAGTGAGAGTATTCTATGGAAGCGTATTCGAGAGGTCAGAAAGGCTTCCTCAGCTCAGAAGGTACAGCAGATGAAGCAGAGGCTAAATGAAACTGAACGAAAAAGAAAAAGGCCAAGATTGACAGACACCTAAAAATTCATGCCTTGAGAACAGTCTGCAGCTATAAATTCTGAATGTTTATGTGCAAAGCAAGACCTGAAGCCCACTCTGGAAACTAAAGTGAGGCTTTGCTAAACATATAAATCGCCTCATAAGTTGTCTGGTTACACAGTAAACTTTACATCCAGGGAACGAAGGGCATCCACCAGCAGAACACTTTGCAGAACTCTTTAATTTGGGGTGTTGGTTATTTTTAATGTGTGTATAAAATGTAGAAAGATATACAAGAAATAAATGTGGAGAGATGACTTTGTAATGTACTGTATTTTTATATTTCTTGGGAGCATTTAATATTTTTATTAAATAGAAAAAAAAACCAAGATTAAAAAAATTTTTTTTCAAGGTAGGATCTCACTTTAGCCCAGGCTAACCTGGAACTCTATAGCTCCAAACTGACCTAAAACTCACAGCAGTTCTCCTACCTCTGCCTCCTAAATGCTGGGATTAAAGGCGTGAGCCACCAAGACTGCTGCAAACAAGATTTAAAACCAAGATTTAAAATTCTAATGGAGTCCATTCTCTATGCATTGTGTTTTTGTTGGTTTGTTTTACAAATTCAAATTGTGATCAGGTTTAAACAAATTTGAGAAACAGAAGTTTAATCATATTAAGATGTTAATTATCTGAGTGGTTTTCTGGAATTGACAGGATTTCTTACTTTCAAATATCATAGGTCAACCTACCCCTCCCAATGTTTTATTAGCATGCAAAGAATTAGGTTTCATTATGGACATTTTTTAAACAAAATTTCTTGTTTCCCTTCTCCCTTATGCCCTCCCCCATGTAGCCTCTTTTCTGCTTTCGTGTCACATATGTCCTTTTGCCCTCTGCCCCTTTCTCAACACCTCTTGTTCTCCTCTCATGTTCTTCTATCTAATTTCATAGCCTATACCCACTATCACCTCCCCTTACATAAATACAAACATTAATCCCAGCACTCAGGAGGCAGAGGTAGGAGGATTGCCATGAGTTCAAGGCCACCTTGAGACTAAATAGTGAATTCCAGGTCAGCCTGGGCTAGAGTAAGACCCTACCTGAAAAAAAAAAAAAAAGTTATGACAGGAAACATGCAATTTTTGTCTTTCTCGGCCTAGCTTATCTCACTTGATATAATATTTTTCAGTTCTATTTCCTTTCAAATTTTACAATTTCATTCTTCTTATAGCTGAATAAAATTCCATTGTGTATATATACTATATTTTTATTATCCAATCATCTATTGATGGACATCTAGCCTGATTCCATTTCCTAGCTATTATTGTGAACAGAGCAACAGTGAACATAGATCTGTAAGCATCTGACTTAAGATACAGTCAATTAACTTTATGCCCAGGAATGGTATAGCTGGATCAATCATATGGTTGTTGATTTTAGCTTTGGGAGAAACCTCCAAAATGATTTCCTGGTGGCTGTACCAGTTTACACTCCCACCAACAGTGAATAAGTTTCCCTATATCTTACTAGCATTTATTGTCATTTGTTTTCTTGATGATAGCCATTCTGATGGGTGAGATGGAATCTCAGAGTAGCTTTAATTTGCATTTCCTTGATGGCTAAGATGTTGAACAGGTCATAAGCTAACCTTTATGTGATCATTTAGTTTATTTGGAATAAATACTGCAGATTTCTAACTAAGCTTGGGAAACATTCATCAAGTATAGAAAAGGGAAGGTGTCTTTTATTTAATATTTTACTTTTATATTTATTTGACAGAGAATGAGGGAGAGAGAGGAGAATGGGCATGCCAGGGCCTCCATCCACTGCAAACGAACTCCAGACGTGTGTGTCCCCTTGTGCATCTTGTTAACGTGGGTCCTGGGGAATTGAACCTGGGTCCTTTGGCTTTGCAGGCAAATGTCATAACCACTAAGCCATCCCTCCAGCTGGAAGGGGTCTTCTTAAGTGCTCAGCTAAGCAAGCAATGTTCTTTGAGAAAATTTAAATCATCAATAGAGCCTAGGATTTGGTTAGCTGTATAGAGAGGAAACAGTCTTAAGGCAGTCTATATTTAAAGTAAATATTATAGGTAAATCTAAACAAGATTTCAGTTTGTGAGTTATTCGATGTACCCAAGAATGTTTCATTATCCTTTATGCTATTTGAAATAAATATCTTATAAAAATGTGTCCTGGGATGGAGAGATGGCTCAGCAGTTAAAGTGCTTGCTTGTAAAGCCTGAAAGCCTGGGTTTGATTTTCCGGTACCAACCTAAACCCAGATATACAAAGTGGCACATACATCTGAAGTTCATTTGCAGTGGCATAAGGCCCTGGTGTATGTCTTTTCTCTCTCTCTGCTTGCAAATAAATAAACAAATAAAGGAAATATAAAAATAGATGTGTCTTCAGCCAAGCATAGTGGTGTGTGCCTTTAATCCCAACACTCCAGAAACAGATAGGATCGCCATGAGTTGGTGGCCAGGGACTACAAGACCCCACATAGTGAATTCCAGGTCACCCTAGGCTAAAGTGAGCCCTTACCTCAAAATAAATTTTTTTTGCTAAATGAATCTACATATAGAGTAAGTTGTCCCTTACATAACAAAGAATTTTACTGGGGTCCAGGATTCAGAAAAGAAACATTGTGTTTCAGAGGTAGATGTCTGAGTGGCAACACGGCTCCTGGCACCTGCCACTTAACAGTTGCTTTTGAGCGTTTGCTGTGATTTAGGTGTTGTGCCGGGTGCTAGTGCCGTATGTATGCCCAGAGTAGGGAGGATCTTGGACTTGGCTGTTCCATGCCTATCGTGTAATGGTTGGTATACTATTGCTTTTCATTGCAATTTTACATAGTTTTCATTTGATCCTTATTCCAGATAATTGGGATATACATTTTCACTTAATAAATTGTAGAGAATTTTGGCATGGGCTGCTGTAGAAGTAAAAGCTTCCAACTAGAAAGCATGCTTTGTTACTGCTGTTCTGTTGCTCAGGCAAGCACAGTGCTAGCTCACTGAATTTCAAACAAATAAGGCAGTGAAATGCTAAACTCACTGACATTCAGAATTGGTATTTTGGCATTAGTACCATTAGAACTATACTCTGGTGTAATTTAAAACTGCTTGAAGTAAGTGTAAGACTGAAATAATGATTTATAACTGAACAGAAATCTACACTGCATAGACTCTAGTGCTAGACATGTGCTGAGTTAATGATTTCAGCTTTAATTGCTCTCCTCTGTAAATGGAGCAGAAGCAAGGATGACCTTTAACTGCCGTGTGTATTAAGGATAGCCATGTACTTAGTGGGAGATTTTTAAAAACTATTTTAGTTTGTTTCAAATTTGGTGATAATTTTCATACTGATAAAGGAACATTGGAAAAGCTAACTTTTTTCATTCTATGATCAACTTTCAAAATATAGTTTATTTTTTGAAACTATTAGGACATAAAATTATATATTTTTTTAAATTGCATTTTAAATTTAGGTCACACATATAGACAGAAAGGAAATAAGGTACTTTGTTTAAAATTTAAATGTACAAACAGTAAATAAGGATAAATATATATTTATATATAGTATATAAATTTATATAATATAAAAATTATACATGTATATATAATACCAGAATTTTTTTATATAAGGGACTCAGTAGTATTGTGGTCCCCCCCTAAGGCCAGCCCAGGAGGTACAGCAGGGTCTCTGCTGAGTTGGGGTGAACAGCGTGGAATCACAACACAGACTCCGGGAGTTGGGTGAAAGTGGGTAGCGAGCTGCCACAAACTCGTTTATTGAGGAAGTGCACGTGGGTTTTAAGGGGCTTGGCTGGCCAATCATTGTATGGAGTGGTCCCCTTTTTGTGACCAATGACAGCCTGTCTCTGGACAGGTCATCTTGTAGCAGGTTTCTCGCGAGCATGGGACTGTAGCTGTTGTCATGCCAAGCCTGCGCAGAACACCATGTTCACAGAAGCCACTTCCTGGTTTCTTCTGCCATGTGGTCTGGCTAGGACCAGGCCTGTATTGTGCCATACATATCCTCCTTTTTGTTTTTATTATTGGCAACCCTGAGAGGTATGGTTTTTTGCCAAGCCATTGTTGAACCTAGGCCCCAAGGGATCATCATACGTGACGGTGCTTGTCATAGGTTGTCCCATCTCATGGAGTCTTACCCGTCATGGGCTATCTGCCATCCTGGTGAGAAAACCCGAGGGGTATGGCCTGGTTTGGCTTTTAGCATGAGGTCTGGCTAGGGCTAGACCTGTATTGTGCCATACATATGAGGTTGTTGCCTTGGAGGCATGGGAGGGCCAAGTGGTCGTGGCTCTGTGGCGTGTTAACAGTCCCAGTGAGTGAGAATTAACTATAGAGCCTGGAAAAGATTGGGGTAGGACAGGCTGCTGGGTGACTGTTGTGAGTTCACCCCGGTGTCATAGTTAGTAGCATTGAGTGTCCTTAATGGTAGCAGATCATTGTAATCAAAGGAGTTGCAAAGGAATTTATGGCTTGTTGGAGGATAGTAGTACCGTAAGAGGCATTAATAAGCAAAAAAGGCTAAAGAGAAGTGCGTGCGTGAAGGGGGAGGAATACAGCAAAATAGAGTGGCTAAAATAAAGCCTAGGAAAAGTGTGGGAATATAGGCCCACCACATCAAACAAGTATGGCCTAAGAAGAGTTGTCCAAAATGGTTTCTGGGAAGTGGTAGTAGGGAGAAAAGGAGATAAAAGGAGAAGAAAGAGAAAAAAGGGGGGGATAAGTTTAAAGTCCCATATGCAGCCTGAAGGGTTTGGTATCATCCTCTTCATCAAGGCCGGTCACTGAGTCAGTGGCTGGACGGATGTTTCTGGCAGGAATCCAAAGTGGGAACTGTGATGTTTCTGGAAAGACAGAATCATACCCTCGGCCCTGCGTTAAAAGAGGGTGGGGTCCCTTCCAAATATTAGTAAGAGGATCCTTCCAGCTGACTAAGGGTAAGGGCGTTGTGGTTGGTTGGGATCTCCAATATTTGTAGGCTGGGGAGAGTCCTGCCTCATCAAAGGTGAGAAAATTGAGGGTGAAGAGAGCTTCCATTAGGGCCAAGTGGGGGTCCTTGGGCGACATAGTGGACTTCTGTTTTATAATTAGTTCCTTTAGGGTCCATGCTCGCGAGAAACCTGCTACGAGATGATTTGTCCAGAGACAGGCTGTCATTGGTCACAAAAAGGGGACCACTCCATACGATGATTGGCCAGTCAAGCCCCTTAAAACCCACGTGCACTTCCTCAATAAATGAGTTTGCGGCAGCTCACTACCCGCTTTCAACCAACTCGCGGACTCTATGTGTCATGATTCCATGCTACTCACCCCAACTCGGCAGAGACCCTACTGTCCCTCCTGGGCTGGCCTTAGGGGGGACCACAACACAGAAGTATATTTATAATTTCATTGTTGCCTGTGCAGTTTTCTCTGTAAAGTAAAAGAAAGACCTTATTCCCCACTTCCACCTTCATTACCTTTTTTTTTTTTTTTTTGTAGAACTGTGTGGTCAAGCTCTGTGTTGCAGTCAGGTTCACATTGCTGGCAGAAATCACCCAAGAACAGCTTTTGGGATAAAAGGGTTTATTTTGGCTTACGAGACTGCAGGGGAAGCTTGATCATGGCAGGGGAAAATGACAACATGAGGAGAGGGTGGACATCACCCCCTGGCCCACATAAGGTGGACAACAGGAACAGGAGTGCCAAACACTGGCAAGGGGAAACTGGCTATAACACCCATAAGCCTGCCCCCAACAATACACTGCCTCCAGGATGCTTTAATTTCCAATTGCCATGAGATGGGGAGGCTAGCATTCAGATTACCTAAGTTTATGGGGGACACCTGAATCAAACCCCACCATACTCTATAAGTTCTTAAACCATGATGAAGAGCTTTTGTGATAGACTGTTGAAATTAAAGTAATTATGGTCATTGTAATTTCCATTAGCAGGATCTTTTAAAATTTTCTTCAGAGTAAGGATAATTTTTCTCCTTCAAAGAGTAGAGCCCAAGCTGAGGTGTGGTGGTGCATACCTTTTATCTCAGCACTCAGGAGGATGAGGTGGGAAGACTGCTCTAGTTCAAGGCCAGCCTAGGCTACAAAGTGATTTTCAGGTCAGTCTAGGCCAGAGCCGTTGCCTCGGGGGAAAAAAAAAAAAAGAGTATAGTCTGGTTGAATTCATTTTGTAGGAAGCTTAACAGTGTTGGGAATGAAGGATTATAATGGGTGCTTTTGTTTGGATGTTGTGGACAGAAGATGGTCAACCACGCAGTGCTACTCTACAGTAGACATTTCATGTTGGGAGGAGTAGTCTATTGTAGATTTTTATATCAGAGACTATAAATGGGGTCTTGGTATGTGAAATTCTAATTTAAAATTTTATTTTTACTTATTTGAGAGAGAAAGAGGCAGATAGAGAATGGGCTCACCAGAGCCTCTAGCCATAGCAAATGAATTCCAGATGCATGTGCTTCCTTGTGCATCTGGCTTACATGGGTACTGGGGAATTGAACCTGGGCCCTTAGGCTTTGCAGGCAAGTGCCTTAACCACTAAACCATCTCTCCAGCCCCAAATTCTAAGTTTTTGAAACAAAGCAATGTGTTCCACGTCTTCCTGTTTTTCAGGCCGCCTTACAAATCTTTCTTTACTTAAGGAGATGAGCATTTTCTCTTTAGCCTTTCACTACTTCTATCTCCCACCAGGAGTTGCCAGACATTGTTTCCATTATTGGTCATCTGGGACATTTTAGTACTGTATATGTCCTGTATATCTGTTTACATGCAAAGGTGTATTTTTTCACCCTACTCCCCAAAACCATTTTCAGTCCTTCAGGAACATGTGTGCTGGGGGGTATGCTGGGCAAACTGCTGCACTTGGCAGGAATTACACTTTGATCAGGGCTAATCCACATCTTCATGGATTTAAAGGCCTTGAGTCTTAGGTCTATTTCTAACATGTATAACTATTAAAAGTTTTGCCTCAATGGGCTGGAGAGATGGCTTAGTGGTTAAGGCACATGCCTGCGAAGCCTAAGGACCCTGGTTTGATTCTCCAGGGCTGGGTTGATTCTCCAGGTCCCAGGTAAGCCAGATGTACAAGGGAGCATACACATCTGGAGTTCGTTTGCAGTGGCTAGAGGCCTTGGTGTGCCCATACTCACTCTCACTCTCTCTCTTTCCCTCCCTCTATCTCTAATAAATAAGTACATAAAATAAAAATAAAATCTTTAAAAAAAAGAGTTTTGCCTCAAAAGGAAGGCTAAATTGTTCATTTAAAGCTTGGGCTTTGCAGGGTGTGCTGATGCATGCTTTTAATCCTAGCACTCAGGAGGCAGAAGTAGGAGGATAGTTTGAGTTTGAGGCCAGCCTGACACTACATAGTTAATTGCAGGTCAGCTAGGTTAGATTGAGACTCTACCTCAAAACACCAAAAGAGGAAGCCGGATGTGGTGGTACATTCCTTTAATCCCAGCACTCGGGAGGCAGAGGTAGGTGGATCGCCATGAGTTTGAGGCCACCCTGAGACTACATAGTGAATTCCAGGTCAGCCTGGACTAGAATGAAACCCTACCTCGAAAAACCAAAAAGGGGGGGTGGCTGGAGAGATGGCTTAGCAGTTAAGCCCAAGGAGGCAGGTTCAATTCCCATGTGAGCCAGAATCACAAGGCAGTACATGTTTCTGGAGTTTATTTGCAGTGGCTGGAGGCCCTGGCACATGTACGTACTTCCTTTATCTCTCTCTCAAATAAAATTTTAAAAATGAAAAAAAAAAAGATGAATGAATCTCACATATATAATGAAGGATGAGTTTAAAAGGATCACTGTTTCAGGTCAGCCTTGGCTAGAGTGAAGAGACCCTACCTCGTAAAAACAAAAACCAAAAAAGCTTGGGCTTTGAAGTCATTAATTTGCATTCATACTTGCTTCAGATCTCAGCTTCCTTATTTCCTTTGAGTGCTATCACTACAAAGTCTTACTTATTTAGCCTTCTTTATTAGCAAACTAGGGACTGGTAATAAATCCACCTCAAAAAGTTGTTAATAGGCTTGGAGAGATGGCTTAGCAGTTAAGGCACATGCCTGTGAAGCCTAAGGGCCCATGTTGATCTCTCTCCAGAACCTATGTAAGCCAGATGCACAAAGGTGAGGCAAGCGCAAGGTTACACATGCCCACTAGGTGGCACAAGGGTCTTGAGCTCTATTATAGTGGCTGAGGCCCTGGGCCAATTCTCTCTCTCTCTTCCTCTTGAGCTCTAAAAAAAAGTTGTTAGAAAGCAAGGAAAACACAATGGCCATTGTAGCAGGTACTTTACTAGTTACTGGGACAAAATACATGACCAGAAGCAAGAGAGGGAAGGATTTATTTTAACTTGCAGTTTTGAGGGGAGGCTACCTGGTGGTGAAGGCTTGGCAGCAGGAACATAAAAGAACTGGTCACATTGCAGCTCAGTCATAAATAGGAAGTGAACTGGGTTATAAAACAAGAAGGTCCTTCATGGTCAGCAGCAAACAACCTGACATGATGCTTACCTAAGTGCAATAGTGGCACATAGCCATGATGGGTAACCAACTGCTCTTGAATTGGCTAATGGATCTGCTCAGTGGTACAGAACCCATAGCTGGAATTGGGAAACAAGTCAGAATCATATCCAAAAAATGAGTTCACTCTCCAATATCAAGCTCCCACCAATCTTGGGCTACAAGAGTGCCTACACCTATGAAATTTTCTCTAAACTAATAATGGTTATCCCATTTATCTGGGGCTGATTTCACTGTCTATTGGAGAATTGGCTTTCCTTTTTCAGATAGATGCAGAACCTGAGGAGAGAATCAGCCCATCACACCTCACTTGGGCCCCAGCTGAAACCATAGAGTAATTGGGAGAATGAGTAATAGGGAAATGGTGAACCTGGTATTAGCACAAGGGTAAAGGAGATAGAACACTCAACTCATACCAAACCAGAGATCCATAGACACAGAGGTTCCCAAGTCCTCGTCACTGAAGTAGACCTAAAACAAAGCCAACATGGCTCAGGGAAATTTGAGAAGAGGGGTCGGAAAGATTGTTAGAGCCACAAGTTGGGACATTAAAAACAGAGACATTGCCTCTTCCCCATAACTGGTTGCTAGCCCCACAATACACTACCCACAATCCCCATGGGGATAACTGGCATCCCCAACAAGGATGGTCCTTTCCGAGGGGAGAGGACAGAGAGAAGGCTGAGGATGGTACCAACATGTGCTGTTTACACACTGAGTGTGTACATAACTAATAAAAAAAAAAACCCACAAAACAATAAGATCCACTCCAAGTACCTCCAGCAAGGCTCATTTCATAAAGGTTTTAAAACCTTTCCAAGCCTGCTAGGGATAAATCAAACATTCTAGATTCAAACCACAATATCTAAATAGATTTTTTTTTTTGTTTTTATTATCTTTTTTTTTTTTTCCTCTAGCCCAGGCTGACCTGGAATTCATTCTGTAGTCTCAGGCTGGTCTCAAACTCAAGGTGATCCTCCTACCTCTGCCTCCCAAGAGCTGGGATTAAAGGCATGTGCCACCACATCTGGCTTCTGACCTGGAATTCACTCTAACTTAGGCTGGCCTCAAACTTTTATACCTCATCTTTCCTGGTGCTGGGCTCACAGGCATGAGCCACCGTGCGTGGCTGCAATGGCCCATATGAATAAATAGCAAATAAATATTAACTTTAATTGTGTTAGGATTTAGATTCATCAACTTTGAATTCAAGATTAAATTTGTGTGGGCCGGAGATGATGGCTTAGCAGTAAAAGGCACTTGTTTGCATAGCCTGATGGTCCAGATTTGATTCCCCAGCACCCACGCAAAGCCAGATGCATAAAGTGGTTCATGTGTCTGGAGTTTATTTACAGCAGCAGGAGGCCCTGACATGCCTATTCTCTCTTACATATACACACATCACATGCTCTCTCAAGTAAATAGTTTTTAAAAAAAAGACATCATAGTGCTGTGGCTAGAGTTTTGGCATGTCCATTCTCTCTCTCAAATAAATTAAATGAAATTAAGTTAAGAAAACAGAATTCAAGCCGGACGTGGTGGCGCATGCCTTTAATCCCAGCACTCGGGAGGCAGAGGTAGGAGGATCACCTTGAGTTCAAGGCCACCCTGAGACTAATTCCAGGTCAGCCTGAGCTAGAGTGAAACTCTACCTTGAAAAACCAAAAAAAAAAAAAAAAAAAAAAAAAAACCAGAATTCAAGCCGGGCATGGTGGCACATGCCTTTAATCCCAGCACTCAGGAGGCAGAGGTAGGAGGATGGCTATGAGTTCAAGACTACCCTGAGACTACAGAGTGAATTCAGGTCAGCCAGAATTCATATATTAATAAAGCAGTGTTTCATGATGTTAGCCTTCATACCAAGAAGATGAAATAATTACAGTATTATAAATATTCAGGAAATTAGAAGGAAAATATAATCATAGTGGGAGATTTAACAAATCATTGGTAAAAAGACAAAAGTTAATTATAGCTACAACTAAAGTAAAGCACCCTTTGTTAACAAGTCTTTAATAGGTTATGAGAATTGTTTTCTCTCATATCAGTCTAATTTTATGAGTTTGGGCTGTAGTCTCTGCAGAGGTTTAATGCCTTTTTTTTTTTTGTTTCATTCTAGCCCATCTGGAATTCACTACATAGTTTCAGGGTGGCCTCAAATTTGCGGTAATCCTCCTACCTCTGCCTCCCAAGTGCTGAGATTAAAGGTGTGTGCCACCACGCCCAGCTTGAATTCTGTTTTTTAATTTAATTTCATTTAATGTATTTGAGAGAGAGAATGGACATGCCAAAGCCTCTAGCCACAGCACTATGATGATTAAAGGTGTGTACCACTGCGACCCTACGGTTTTGTGCTTTTTATTCAGTGTAAAGATACAAATGAACTTGTAAAGATACAAATGAACTTGATTGATTCAAAAATAACCATGAACATGAGTAACTGGAGGTGAGCTGGGTTTACACATCACAGCAGTTTTCTTGCCTCAGCAAGTAAATGATGGACAGGGTGTTACTTTCCTGCTTTTTGGCAAGTGAATTATTGAAAGGGTTAAAAAAATTATTACTAAAAATTCTCACATACATAATTTGATGCCTTCAAAATAATCAGCAGGATTTACTTAAAAATTGTTAGGGGCTGAGGAGATGGCTCAGCAGTTAAAGGTGCTTATTACAAAGCCTGTTAACCTGGGTTTGATTTCCCAGCAACCAAAGTGGCATATGCATCTGACATTCGTTTACAGCAGCAAGATACCCTGGTACACCCATACACCACACATGCGCGCGCGAACATTTTCTTAAAAAATTAAGATAGCCACCCAATAAGTAAAAGTGGGAAGATTTTAAGAGTTTTGTGGAACGTTTGGGTTTGTGAATTCTGTAAAAGTTACTCTTAGCATCTGATTTTCCTCTTGAAAGAGGATGAGTAAATGTTGGTTGTATGTGTGTTCATGTAGTGACAGTAAAAAGTTCATGTATTCTCTATTTACCACTTTGATCTGTGAAATTTCACTAGTTCAAACAAAAATATTCTTGTCGTAGGCAAAGATTAAATTGAAAAGGGCAACCAGTCAGAAGTGGCAGGGCACTCCTGTAATCCTGGCACTGGGGAGGCTGAGGTGAGGGTTTCTGAGTTCGAGGCCAGCCTGGGGCTACCAAGTAGGTTCCAGGTCAGCCTAGGCTAGAGTAAAACCCTGCCTTGAAAAAAATAATAAAATAAAACCTAATTTAAAATTTTTCTATATTTATTATCATTATTATTATTGTTAATAAGATGTTTTGTATGGATACATCATGTGTTGGTACCCTCTTTTCTCTCATCCCTGCCTCAATTCCACTGGGAATGCTACTCAGTAGGGTTACAAGTATTTCCCATGGGGTTGTGTATATGTGTTTTGGGAGCAGCAGTCAGTTATTTTTGAGGGGAGGGAATGCCTCTGGGCATGTCCCAACCTGTGGCTCTTACAATCTTTCCGCCTCCTCGTCCACAAAATTCCCTGATCTGTGGTGGGTAAGTTTTAAGTCTACTTCAGTGATGAGCTGTTAGGAGCCTCTGGTCTCTGCTTTGGTAGGTGTTGAGTATCCTCAGGCTGTGTCTCCTATAACGTGGCACTGATTATCAGGAACAGCATGGAAGCAGCACTCTTGCTGGTCTCCCCATTCCTCTTTGGATTCAGCTGTGGCTTGGCTGAAGTGCGAGGGGTACTTATCCCCTCTGGTCTCACTACCTTCTGAAAAAAGAACAGATTTCCATGCCCACTGGGTGCACTCTCTGGGGCAGGGTATCTGGGAATTGGGGCTAATTTTTTTCTTACATGCTTATATCCCCATGTCCTGGAATAAACCCTAAATTTTAATAGTGAATGGGAGTACCTTATTAGGTATATGTTCACATTCACCAACATTCTATTTTTCCAGTGTGACTGTGGAGAGCATAGTGTCTACTGAATAACTGCACTTAGCTCAGCTTCAAGGATAAGAAAGAAGGTGTTGGAGCCTTGGAATCCTGGCCACCAGGGCAGATTCTGTAGAGTAACAGAAGAGGGCGCTGGAATGAAACTTAAAGATACACTTTTTTATTCACAGAATAAAAGCCTGTGGGTTTATCTATTGCCTGTGTGACATAGGAAATAAATGTGGCATCTTGGGAAGTAACAGTATAGACAAAAGGTTTTTCTCTCTGGGATATGCTAGGTACAGTGGAGATAACTAATTGGATGCTTCTAAAGGTTGGAATAATCATGCTCTAGTTTCTTTCTTAATGGTTATGACTTTGGAGTAGCCCATGCCAACTAAAAACCTGTGCTCTGTAGGTCTAGGCTGATATTTTCATCATCTACTTCTGTCTTGGCCCACTGATTTGAAGAAATACAATTAGCATTTTTTCAATTAGCATGTTTATCAAAGTAAAAGAAAAATGTATCTTTTGAAGCTGGAGAGATGGCTCAGCAGTTAAGGGGCTTACTTGAAAAGCCTAAGGACCGGAGTTTGATTCTCCAATACCCATGTAATGCCAGATGTATAAGGTGGCATGTGTATCTGGAGTTCATTTGCATTGGTTAGAGGCTCTAGTGTGTCCGTTCTTTTGCTTTTTGTTTGCCTTTTTCTCCCCCCATAAATAAAAATGAATAAAATGTATATTTTGGAAAATTCCAATTTACATAGGACGTGAGATTAGAGAAGAGTAATATGAGAGGGAATGCTCTAGCCTTTTTTGTTTGTATTAAATATTCTTTTATTGTTATGCATACACAGTGGAGAAGAGCAGGGACAGTAGATAGGCATGTTTTAACTATCTTCTCAAAACTTAGTCACAAAAAACATGGATATTACCCATGTCATACTTAGTATAGTATTGACTTTTACTCATTCAGGGGCTATTGGATAAACTCCTACTATGGTGACAAGTCAGATAGACTTCCAAGCTCTCTGAGCTTCTGGAGGTGCTGAGGGCTGTCTCTAAGTGGAGACTACCTTGTCTTGGGCCAACATTTATACAGTCCTCTTGAGCTTTGCTA
The DNA here is from genome assembly GCA_036365145.1 of Orientallactaga sibirica. Classification (NCBI taxonomy): domain Eukaryota; kingdom Metazoa; phylum Chordata; class Mammalia; order Rodentia; family Dipodidae; genus Orientallactaga; species Orientallactaga sibirica. The sequence continues at coordinate 561,697 of JAEOAD010000060.1, forward strand.
ATGGCGGAGCCTCCAGACAGAGTTCCAGGATGAACAAGTCTTACTCTCTTCTCCCCTGCTCATCTTGCCTCAGCCATTTTAAGAAGTACAGATTATTTCATCCACTTTGTAGTTGATAGGACCTCAGCCTATTTTAGATAACCTCCTGGGGACACATCTATGTATGACGTGAGCTGTGCTCATATCTCATATCTCATAGCCCCTTGCTAATGAGTGTTAGAGATGATGGTGTTCGGTGCATGCTGGGTGTATGGGATCCTTATGCCATGGGATATGTTCCCAAGCTCTTCGCTTGACTGATGGCTGTTCACCCTCAGGTCACTCCCTTGCTGCTGCTGAGTAAAGTATAAAAGGTACCCTTTCAAGATGGCCCTGATAGGAGTAAAGAATAAATAGCCTTTAAAATAATAAGTCACCATCAAGATTCATTTGTTTGATAATGATGATGTCTTTGGAAAGATGGAGAATATGGAAGAAGAATGCTCCTCATACCAAATTCTAGTTAGAGCACAAGCTGGTGTTAAGGGTCCTGGAGGCGACAGCGTAGCTTGCTCTCAGTCAGTAGGTGGTACCAAATAGCAATGTGTATCTGGTGAGAGGCCCAGCTTGGGTTTCACCTTGGGTTGGATTCAATAGAATTTTCTATAATTTCAGTGATTATATTCTGAGGAATTAATGCCACTGTCACATTTTTTTTCCTTATGGAGATAAAATGTCCCACAGCTGAATGTTGTAAAAGTCTTTGATTTTGGTATAGTCATGAAAATCATCCGTCTCCAAGCTCCATTACTGACCCTCCCATTCTGCCTTGTTTCATTCCTTTCTTGGAATTATGCAAGCATAGGTCATTCAAAAGGATATATTTACTAGATTACTTTGTATAACTTGTTGTGTTATGAACTCCTATAAATAATAGATTGCTAACATAGCCATTAAAAATTAACATACTATACATTTGTGTTGTTGGGCTTGGTTGTGTCTATCTGATGGGAATTTCAGTCCCACTCAGGATTTTTTTTTAATTTGATGATAAATGACTGATTACAGATGTGGGTCAGTTGTCAGGTGGTGGCAAGGCTTTTTCCTGAAGAGCATGTAGGGCATCTTGATGTTCCCAGATGGCTTGTGAGAAAACAGCTAATGGTAAAAGAGGGGGTAGTTGTATGTTTATACCATCAATGATACCTTAGGCTACAATTAATATTTTTTTACTTAGTTTATTCATCCTGGAGCCCTGGTTGTTATGTGACATGTGCTGGGACTTGAGCAAAGCCTCGCTAGAAGCACTGTAAGAGAATGTTTCTTGTTAGTGTCCGTGGCTGCATTTCCTTTGTGCAATGTGCATGTGACAAGGGAAATCATCTCCTGAGCAGTCCTTCTAAGTTGCTGGTCTGATTTAGGTAGCACACAGGCTCTAGTGAGGTCTGCTCACTGGTCTATTTGTACACCCTTGGTGCACACTAAATGAAACATTGGCTAAGTGAGCATCCAGGTAAAGATATTATAATAAAACCTTTGAATCTTAAAAGTGGGGAGGAGGGAATGGGAAGAGAGAGGGAGAGAAGGTAACCAACATCCTCTTCTTTAGGAGATCTACCACTGAAAGAGGAATCATGTTCAACCCAATCTCCTTATTAAATTTACAGTTAACTTACTTAACTTTGACTGAGCCAGAGTCCTCAGTCCTCATGGTGAAATTTAAAATATGTAGGAATTGAACTGTACCAATTGGAATCAAGTACAGAGCCTGGCTAATTCCTTAGTCTAGCCAGGCCTTCACCAGGTCCTCCCTTCTTATCAAGGCCAAGCCACTACCATCTCTGGAATAGACTCCAACTATCCCTCCTTCTGTTTTTGTCTCTCAGAGTGTTTTTCACACAACACCAAGAAAATCTTTTAGAAGCTCACATCAATGATGTCATATACTAACTTAAAGTGGCTTCTACAATGACTTCCCACTTAGCCCTCCCTGGCCTGGCCCTATCTACTACTTCCTCAGCTTCATCTCCTAGCCTCTCCCTCTCCACAGCGGATTCCAGGCACACTGGGCATGTCCTGGTGCTTCCTTTGTCTGGAATGCATTCCTCTTGGTCTGTACATGGTTGTATTTTTTTTCTTTGAGATCTCAGTTTCTTTCTATGTTTTTAAAAAATATATTTTATTTATTTGAGAGAGAGCAAATGAGACAGATAGAGAGAATGGGCATGCCAGGGCCTCCAGCCACCACAAATGAACTCTACATGCATGTACCACCTTGTGCTCCTGGCTTACATGGGTATTGGGGAATTGAACATGGGTCCTTAGGCTTCACAGGCAAGCACCTTAACCACTAATCCATGAGATCTTAGTTTCAATACTGACTCAGAGTGTTTTTTTTTAAGATTAATTAATTAACTAATTAATTAATTTGCAAGCAGAGAGAGAGGGATAGAGAAAGGAGACAGACAGAATGGGTGCACCAAGGCCTCTAGCCACTGCAAACGAACTCTAGATTCACCCCCTTGTGCATCTGGCTTATGTGTGTGCTGGGGAATCAAACTTGGGTCCTTTGGCTTCACAGGCAAATCCCTTAACCACTAAGCCATCTCTCCAGCCCCAGAATGGTTTTAATTCATTCTCAAACAGCCACTCACTCTAATTCTACTCTGCTTGTATTGAATTTTTTTAACTCTCTTGCCTTTTCTTGAGTGTTTTTGTCCAGCTTCTTCTACTAGAACATAAACTTCACTAATGTCATTTGTTGTTACCCCTGGTACCTGGCACAGCACTGAGCATGAAGTAAGTCCTCTGCTTGGCAAATAAATAGCTATATTGAACAGAGAAGCCATATTTAAACATGCCTTTCATAATCAATCCTCTGAGGGTACTGTGATAAGGTGAAGATACCAGTGGGTCAGAAGTTTTTATTTCATATTTATGTTTGAAAAATACCTTGACCCTCGGTGGGTTTCTGAGGAGTAGTTACTGGTATTCCTCATGGAATTCATAATAGCAATCATACAAATAATTGCAGTACTTACTGAGTGTCTACTTACTCTTCTTGGTGCATCTTAATTGTAGGCATTAGTTTCTTAATATGAAAATGAGATTATAGAATGTCCTTTTATATAACATGTTATGGATGAGAAGCCAGAAGATCATAGTTTATGGTAAGAACTAATAAGAATAAATGAGTTCCTTCAGAAAGGCCCAAATTGGTGTTGATATAGCCCTGATCAAACCTTAAACCTGCAGTTTAAACTTTTTACTTTAGAAAGAAGGAATCATTGGTTTGATATCTGGCATCCATCATCTCAAGTACCTGTGATGTTATCTTCCCTTTCATTGTTGGGAAAACTATGAAATAGATTGGCTAACGTCATACACCTGAAGTTCAAAATTGGATTTGACTCTGGAAGACTTATTCTGGACCATCACTTATTATCTTACTTTCTACGTACTGTTTTCCCAGCAGGTTTCATAGAGACTGTATTCACATTGGGCATCTAAATGAGCTTTTCCTCTTCTTACAGACCTTTAAGAAGGAGCTGATGTGGAAGAGCACTTGAGACAGTTCAAGATGACGACCACAGTAGCCACAGACTATGACAACATTGAGATCCAGCAGCAGTATAGCGATGTTAACAATCGCTGGGATGTGGATGACTGGGACAACGAGAACAGCTCTGCGCGACTCTTTGAGCGGTCCCGCATCAAGGCTTTGGCAGGTGAGTCTCCATGCCTGTCATGGAGCTTAAAATTGTCCACCTGTTCCTGTCATGGCTGTCCTGTTTGAAGATCATTTCACCTCTGCTTAAACATGGTCCATAATGGCAAGCTGACCCTTTTGTAAGGTTAATTTGGAAAGCTAGTAGTACTAATGGTCAAAATAGTTCAGAGTACAGAGTGATTTTTATAGAAACTCAAAAAGAGCTGCTAAAGCGTGTAAGGTTTCTTTTTTTTTAAAACACATCTTACAATATATACAAGTATACAGTATGTATTAAATATAATATATATATAAGTATAGAAAAATATCCAAATTAGCCTGAGTACCTAGTGCTTATCTGAACTGTACACATTTGGTTAGTATGACATGCTAGGGCTTTATATCTGAAAAGTGATAGTTTAATGTGCTGAAAGCCCATTTAATACTATTAGCAAATAAGTTAGTCATTGACTCATTAGCATCAGTGTGAGAATGTCATTATTATATGATTGCTCATCCTTTGATGCTGTGGAAAACTTAGAACATACTTTGACAGTGGCCCTGTTCAAGTGGGGAGTATGTTACCCTAAAATTGCCCTGAAACCCAGAAAAGGTTCTATCACTCTGAAAATTCAACATTACCAAATATGTGTAAAACAAGAGTCAAAGCATTTAAGGTCCTGTTTCTGCACTTTGAGATTTCAAAAGAATTGTTTCTAAGAAGAAAAATAAAAAGTGAATTAGCCAGGTGCATGCCTTTAAGCCCAGCCAGTACTCAGGAGGCAGACGTAGGAGGAAAGCTGTGAGTTTGAGGTGAGCCTGGGGCTACAGAGTGAGTTCCAGGTTAGTGTGATCTAGAGTGAAAGATTACCTTGGAAAAATAAACAAAAAAGGTGAATTAATAATTTTCTATTCAGTGTCCTTAATTGTGATAAATGAGAAGTCAGGACATGAGCAAGTAAGTTAACTATTAATTGTAAACATAGTTAATTTTTCTGTTATCTTTTTTTTGTTGTTTGTTTGTTTTTGAGGTAGGGTCTCACTTTAGCTCAGGCTGAGCTAGAATTCACTCTGTAGTCTCAGGGTGGCTTTGAACTCATGGCAATCCTCCTACCTCTGCCTCCCAAATGCTGGGATTAAAGGTGTATGCTACCACGCATGGCTTCTATTATCTTTGTAATGGGTTCGGATCATGAACCATGTACCATTTTCAAGCCAAAGGAAGTCTATCCCAAAGTGGTTAAAGTGATAGATAATTTATTGGGCACATAGTAGACAAATTCAACCTTCAAATAAGACTTCTTCTAAGCTTCAATGATCAGATCCAGTGTATGTGTTGTTTTATTTTTTGTTTGTTTTTTGAGATAGTCTCACTGTAGCTCAGGTTGACCTGGAACTCACTCTGTACCCCAGACTGGTCTTGATTTCAAGGCAATCTTCCTTGAGCCTCCTGAATGCTAGGATTATAAGGTATGAGCCACCATGCCTTGCCTTTTTCTAAATCCACTTTTTTCCTCTGTACTTCTTGGCTTTATTTGCTAGTTCAGGCTCTCTTCACAAGCCAACTCTCTTGTATTCTATCAAGGTGGCTGCCCCAAGTCCCAAGGCTGGTAGAAAAGAGTACACCTGTATTACCGTGGGCTGATTGATCATGATTTGGGCTAGAGAATAGGATGGCACAGACTGAACTCATCTAAACAAAATGCACCCTAGAGGAAGAGTTGGCTCAGTCCCACCCAGACAGTTGGGCTAGAAAATTTGGAGTTTAACAGGAAGGACGAAAGCAGGGATGGACATTGGGAATGCAGCAAACTAGATTCCATGGGAAAATTATTCTGTCTTTAGGATAGCTGTCTCTTCAGTGGTGATTTGAAGATCTTCCTCCATCTTGCTTGAACAAATGATTGAATCAGTTACTCTATCAGTTACTCTAGAATCAGAACTTTATTTCCTAGTTCATTCATTGGCATGAACCTTCCGGTAACTGTGACCTAAGTGTATGCTGGTAGATTGATTGGTGCTTAACACCCTCCTTCTTTTTCATGAATCTTCATTTGAACTTTAAGACCAATAGGCTGATAGTGGCCCAGGCCCAGCCTAGGGAAAAACTCACCCCCAGCTGGAAGTTCCAAAGTGATCAGAGAGCCAGAGAGCCTGCCCTCCCCTTGCAAAAGTATTTATATTAGGGTGGTGGTCTGTCTTTTGGGCCAGGTGAACCAGAGGGCCAGTTGGTTGGTTAGGGCTAGGGGCTGTCTCAATAAAAGATTAGTTCTGGCATCAAGTTCCAGGGGCTGAACTTGACCAACTACAATGTTTAAATTCATAAAACACCTCCCTCCTAAGAGGGGTTCTGACTGTGGAAAAACAGTTCTACGGAACTAGGCAAAAAGATAAGAAGTCAGATCATCTTGGATTTCTGGCAAGTGCAAACTTTCCTGCCCTTTTTACTTTCAGGGGTTCAGTCACCCTAACTCTACCTCCCTTCATTTCCTCCTCATGAGAAGACACTCTGACTGCTGTTAGAGGATGAGGGGCGATGATGTCCGATTATTAACTATTTCCTGCTGAATGGGGCATGAAGTTGTGGCAGTGAGAGAGTCTTTCCCAGAGAGGGGAACTACTCTAAAGTACCCCAGAAGTGTATTGATGCAGTGCAAGAAGATAGTCTTGGAAGAGAATACTGGGAAGAAATAATAAAAGTAAGAAGTTAATGAGAAGTGAGCACACAGCAATCTGGTCACCTTTAGGGTTATCCTTCTTGTGGACTTGTAGGCCTTGGGGAGCATTCGAGGGAACCCAGCCAGTTAGATGGAGTTGGATTGTCTCAGGACCACCTAAGCATGAGCTGGCTGAGATTTTTCTTTCAGAACTGTTCATCAAATGGCACAGTACTGTCTAACATAGTCTGAATCTGTTTCTGTATGGCTTGTAAAACAGTCAAAAATATTAACAGAGTTATCAGAAACATACACACAACATTTAACTTTGAGACCATATTTTCTATAATAGCCTTCCAGAGTGTACCTTTTTAAATTTGTCCTGAGGGTAGCCAGGGCCAAAGGTTGGTACCATAGAGCCACTGGTTGCCATTAAAGGTTGTTTTTGATCTCAGGACTTGTTTTTTTGTTGTTGTTGTCTATTTGTTTGTTTTTTAAGGTAGGGTTTCACTCTAGCTCAGGCTGACCTGGAATTCACTCTGTAGTCTCAGAGTGGCCTTGAACTCGTGGTGATCCTCCTACCTCTGCCTCCCAAGTGCTGGGATTAAAGGCATGCGCCACCATGCCCGGCTTCTCAGGACTTGTTTAAGGATGTCCTGGCATAAGTTAGAAGAGATTTATCATTGTTCCCAGTATAAGGAAATCTTTTGAATTAAGCGACCTTTGGTGATATATATATTCTAGATTTGAAAATAATCCTTTTGACATCTATGGTTGTTTTTCCTTATTATAGAATTAGAACTATTAGAGCTGGGGACAAAATGTCTTAATGCCTTGCTTGTTTCCTCTCCTGGAAAGCTCTTGTTGTATTACTTAGGCTATTCATACATTTGAGGTATCCCTTTATCTTTGGTTATACCTTTCTCTGTGAGTGTTTAAGACCAAGCAGATAGCCAAAATTTAATCAAGAATTAATTTTGGAGGTCACTAATGGCTCTCCAAAGGAGACTTTAGGGACCTAGGAGTAGCCGTATAGTTTACTTGTGTTTTCTGTCTGTTAGGATGAGTCAGGGCCATGCTGGCCAAATAGTTTTCCCTTCTTTGGGAAGCCAGGAGGACTGATTGCTCCTTAATTGTGACTCTCCTGTTTCAGACAGTGCACCGATTTTTTGTGTTTGGGTCTCCATATCCTCCCTGATCAGGATAGGTGACTTACCAGAGGGTCAGTGTAGAAGTGACCTATCATCTCCAGTGGCCTCATGATCTGGGAGCACAGGCCAAGATATTGGCCTGTTTGCTCCAATGATTCCAATTGGCTTTGCCTTCTGCATAGGTTATTAATACACTTAGAAAGGAAGTTACACCAACCTGGATGTATGTACATATATGGCATATTTGATTACAGAAATAGATTTAGTTAAAGAATGGTAGTGCTGGAGAGATGGCTTAGTAGTTAAGGCACATGCCTGTGAAACCTAAGGGCCCTGGTTGGATTCTCCAGGTCCCATGTAAGCCAGATGCACAAGGGGCCACAAGCATTTGGAGTTCATTTATAGTGGCTAGAGGCCCTGGCACACCCATTCTCACTCTCCCTCTCTGTCTTTCCCTCTCTCTGTCTAATAAATAAATAAGTACAAATAAAATCTTTTAAAAAATCTTTAAAAAAAGAATAATATAAGAGCTTAAAGTCATTTTGGCCAACCTTTTAAAATTTGATTGTCCTGTGGCAACATAAGCCCTATCTGAGGCATAGAAAGTAGGCATATAGCCTTTAAATATGTAAGTTATAAATACAGGCAGAAGCTGTTATCAGTCTTGAAAACAATACAAATCCAAACCAATTAATTTAACCTAGAAATTATTAGAAAAGGACAAATAAGACAGTACAAGACAAATAACACAACATCTGTGTTTGAAAACATCTTTGATTAGTCCAGGCACCTGTGTGGGCACCAATTATCCAGGGAACATTGGAAACAGAACCACAGAGCTTGAAATTATCTCTCAAATGAGGACCATTGTTTGAGTATAAGCCTGTACCCTAAAGTAGGGAATGTCTTAAGAGTTAATTTTGTTTTAAGCACTGGACTTGAGATGCCAGAAATGAGACAATAAATTTACATATAATAGAGCAGAATCTGGTTTTTGTTGAGCCAAAACAGCTAAGCTGTAATACAACCCTTGACAACAAATCTGTTTTGAAAGAGAAAACACCATTAGGCAACCAATGTGTTTAGCTTAATCTTGATAGCAATAGATCCTAGGTACCATAGAAATTTTTATTAACATAAAACAATTTTATGTTTTACTCATGACAAAACTGATAAAGCTTAGGCAAGCTATCCCAACATATTTAACTTAACAGGAAGATGAAAGTTATCATTACTGTAATCAAATCACTTAAACCTAAGTGATTAAAACCAGTGATGATCATTCAATAGAATTAGCATACATAAAACAGAAGCTGTCTTTAAAGTCACAATGTCTTTAGGTATGAGTATCTCATCTTTGGAAATTAAACACTTATACATGAACCTTTATCTTAAGACTCAGTTTCTCCAATAGTTAAAACCTTGATGAACAGAGGAACCTAATTTACTTAGAACCTTAAAGCTATATTTTTTTAATTTTTTTATTTTTAGAGAGAGACAGAGAGGGCAAGGGAGAGTGAGACAGAGAATGGGCGTGCCAGCAGTCTCTCAGCTGCTGTGAACGAAATCCAGATGTGTGCGCCCCCTTGTGGGCAAGTGCAGCATTGCACCCTTGCGTCACTGCATCTGGCTAAACGTGGGACTTGGAGATTGGAACCAGCGTTCTTAGGCTTAGCAGACAGGCACCTTAACTGCTAAGCCATCTCTCCAGCCCAAAGCTAGCTTTTTAAATAACCCTTAAACTACAACAAATTAGCATCAGTGAACTGTTAATGAGTGAGGACTTAACCATAAGACTCAGTTTCTCTTCTGATTAAAACCTTGGCATCAGGTAAACATATTTTAGATTTTAACCAATTAAATGCCCTTCCCTGAGCAACTTTCATTACCATCATGATGTCCTGGTGACATCTACTCTTTTTTTTCTCTTTTTTCTCCCTCTTTAGTCCCTTTTTCTTTTTTTCTTGGCTTCCCTATTATAATAAAGCAAAAGTTGCCACCTAGACTAACTGTTTTAAAGTTATTTTCTGGTTTGGTTACCAATTTTTGTTATTTCTTACAAATATCAGATGAGTTAAGAATTTATAAGAATTTTCTCCTCCATGGTGTCTGGAGTTACACTAGTATGTTTCTCTTTAAGTCTCTGGAGACAAGTAATGGACATTTCCTCTTCTCCCTGAATTATCTGAATGAGCCCAGTTTTTAAAGAGACAGGCTAGTACAGACTCTTGGGCTATCTTGGAAGCCATCTGAAACAAAGTGGAGGAAAGTGAAAAGTCTAGAGCCAGGGCATATCCAATCCTGGCTCACATCTTCTCGAAGAAGGGGGGGTGGACATCCTTTCAACCAGATTTGGGAGAAAAACTTAGGGCTTTACAAAAGTTGAGGCCACACCCAAATTTCCTTGTTTCTCCCCAATCAGATGGGGACACATATGCGGTCTTTGTGCCTCTAGGAGCAAGGAAGGTCCAGACCAGGATTCCCATGGCCATCCTCCTGGACTGTTCCCAAGCCCGAGTACCTCCAGCATTCCCCCAGCCCTGCACGTCTTACATCACGGTGCTGTTGGCAAGATAGGCCCAAGTGTGAAGACTCCCATATTTACTCCTGTCTTGACAGCCTATATGCTCTTCTGTAGAAAGGGGTTTCCCTTCTCTACTCTGTGGGAGCCTGGGATATGGTCCCCCCACTTATGAATGTTTCAGAATGGTCTTAGGGACTACAGGGTATTATTTTAAAGGTAATCTTTGGTTTTATTACCTTAAATATAGGATTCCTATCCTTTGTTGATATGAGAGAGAACATGCCAGGGTTTCTAGCCATTGCAAACAAACTTAAGACACATGTGCCACCTTATGCATATGGTTTATGTGGGTGCTGAGGAATCAAACCTAAGTCCTTAGGCTTCCCAGGTAAGCACCTTAACCCCTAAACCATTATTTACTTGATGCCTTTTTTATCATCTGTTTATACCTTGATACATATTTTAGGTAAGTCTGATGTTTGCCTTATGTTAAAAGTTTGTAACCTGATCAAATACCTTGACTCATTTTCCCTATTTGACATTTTTGTCTAGTGAGAAATCTCACTTTATAGAGGAGACTTTAGGTGTTCAAAAGAGAGGAACTATAAAGAAAAACACAGTTACATGCTGTTTGTCATTCCCTTTTCTTTGTCAGAGACAATTGGCCATTTTGTCTCGGGATAGGGCCTGGGGGACACATGGCTTAAACTGGCATGGGGTCTGAGATAAAGGGGCACCATCCCTTTTTCCAGAATCCAACTTGCTGTGACTTTCAATAGCAAATAATAGTAAATAAGAGCAAAAGGAAATAAGAGAGCAGACAGCGAAGCATCCTGACATTCCTTGTCTTACTCTGAAGTTGTTTATTTTTAAGTAGGAAATTTATTTTACCCAATTTGTACTACATAATGTGATAGGGTCTTATCTGTGTCTAACCTGGTTAGACCCCCCCAAAAATATGAATTACGTCTGCACTTATGACCTTGTGACCCATCTAGCATAGGATATCATCTGTGTCTAATGTAAGCTGAATTTACATTACTATATAAAACTTTTAGAGCATCCTTAAAAGTCTGTAAACAGTTGAAAAAAATCTTTAATTTTAGGCATGGTGTTCATCTACGTTTAGCCTGAAAATTGGTTTTCTGTTCCTTATAAAAGGAAATTAATTTTAGGCAAAATTTGGTCCTTTTATATCTCCTATATCCTTTCTACATACGCACACCTTCATCCACATTCTGAACCAAGTTCCAATCAAAAAGCATTTTTAACAAGCATTCTATGTCCAACATTGAAAAATTCCTTCCCAGTTCCTTCAATCATCTCACCTCCCCCCCCCCGTACTTAACCATCTTTCTTATAGGACTATTAAGAGAAACTTCAGCAAATTGATTAATCTTATTACCCATTGACAAAGAAGCAAGTAGTCTAGCCTCAAAGAGTTAACCATCTTACTGTTGGAAATTTATAGAGGAAAAAGCCTTCGTTAGTATTTATGTCATCAAAATTCTCTACCTGACAATCAGACTTGTTTTATAATACCAGTATATATACCTATAGATTTTATATAATCCATTGATTTGAGATATCTCCTATTAATAAACTCCATGAAATACACTTTTTTTTTTTTTTTTTTTTTTTTTTTTTTTTTTTTGGTTTTTCGAGGTAGGGTCTTACTGTAGCTCAGGCTGACCTGAAATTCACTTTGTAGTCTCAGGGTGGCCTCAGACTCACAGCAGTCCTCCTACCTCTGACTCCTGAGTGCTGGGATTAAAGGTGTGTACCACCATGCCCAGCTGAAATACACTTTTTAAAGTTATAAGTCTGTGAATTCAGGCAAAACATGACAATTGTTTTGGGGATTATCAATATCTCTAACACACTTGGAAATGCTTTTATTAGGAGTAACTAAGGCAAATTTTTGTTTTTGTCTTGAGGCAGGCTGGCCTGGAAGTCAGGCCAGTTGTCTCATCCTTTCAAGTAACAGGACATTATAATCTTTTTTTTTATTGTTTATTTTTATTTATTTTATTTGAGAGTGACAGACAAAGAGGCAGAGAGAGAGAGAGAGAGAAAGAGAGAATGGGCACACCAGGGCCTCCAGCCACTGCAAACGAACTCCAGATGCATGTGCTACTTTGTGTATCTGGCTTACACGGGTCCTTGGGAATCGAGCCTCAAACTGGGGTCCTTAGGCTTCTCGGGCAAGTGCTTAACCACTAAGGCATCTCTCCAGGCCCTACAATCTTTTAAAATACCTGGCAAATTATGAGTCACCACCTCAGAAAGAATTCTATTGTTTTCAATAATCCTCTATATAAGTTGAAGTTGACCTAGAACATAAACTCAGTTCATCATAGGCTTTAGTGAAATCTGACTTTTAAAGACAAAAAACAAAAAAAGTCTTGAAATAAATCAAATGCCAACAAAAACTTCAGGAGAGACCTGTTGGACTATTTGGATTAATAAAGAAAACAAAACGTGTCTATAAGCAACATCTTATTTGTTTAAAGCCCAAACAAAAGAGGAAATGTCAGACACAGCTCAAATTAAAATTATGTACTTGTTTTTACCAAACAATCTAAAAGTCACGTGGTTTAAAAATGTGGATTCAGGCTATCATTGGTGATCCTCCTGTTTTAGCTTCCCAAGTAGCTAGAATAATAAGCCTGGCTTCTTTTACTGTTTATAATACTATCATGAATAAATGATTTGCAGTTATATAAAGACATATTTGTCATAGAGCAATTTGGCAGAAAATCACGGCGCATAGTGAGCACCATCAGGCATGTCTTTCCCATTGTGTCTCTGTATGTTCTGAGAAACAGTGTGGTTACTTCCCATACCCAGTTGACATAGATGCAGGCCTCAGGTCCTTAGGGGGATTGGGACCCAGACTTGAAAAACCCTTTCCAGCCAAGCTCTTAGGCTTAGGCTCGGGGCTTGGCTGGAGCATTTGCAGTTTCCCCTTCATTTAGGTGGCCAGAGACCCACAGACCCTGGCTGACAGTGAGATCTAGGCCTGTGCTGCAAAGTGGGCAGAGCCCAGAGCAAGAGTTAGAGCTCCATTCTCTCATCCCCCATCGGTACCATGTGTCTTGTGGCACAGTGGCTTGTAATGGAAAAAGGAAAAAACCTAGAAGACATTCAGGTCAGGGGTCTTTGGTTCTGGGCCTCCATGTGGCCACAAGGCCCCTCCCCCTCAGTTCAGGAGAATCAGTTCACAAACACTAGAGGAGTTTGGCCTTGGGATCCCTGCAAAAATTGTCACCTTTACAAAAGACCAGTTTGGCCTCAGGCCATAGCACATTTCAATAGGGCTCTGATCCCAGCAGGGCAGAGCAGGCCTAGTTGAGACAGAGACAGGGAGAGGGAGATGGAGAAAGCAAAATGCAAACCATTCAGTTTCTATCTTCCTCAATGTAAGGCTTCATAAATGAGTAAAATTGGGGGGGGGGAGTTTGTTTACTCCCAGAAACTGCTAAAGTATAAAGTATCCAGAGTACCTGTACAGCCAGTGCAAGCAGTGGCTGGAGTGTACCAGTGTCTCAGTGAAGTAGGGAAACCAAATTTTAAAATGTGGATATTTGTATAAAAATCATTCTCAAGATCTCTCAGTGGGACCTCCATTAGGTAACAGGGAAATTGGTGTTCTGGAGTCCTTCCTGGAACCCCAAGCCCTGAGTTCATATCTGCAAACTAACCAAAGAATTGGCAATTCCAGATTCAAAAAAATGATTTTTTAAATACCACATTTTATTCAGATTTTACAAAGGAGTGCGGAAAGGGGAACACTGAGAGGTAAGGGGAGATAAAGTAGGGAGAAGAGAAGTACACCACATGGAGCCCAAAAGTCCATATGGGCCACATGTAGCTTTAGGAGTCCATGTGACCAGATTGGGATCTGGGAAAAAAGCATGGGAAGAGAAAAGAATGTTCAAGGAGTTCCTGCCATGTGGGGAGCTGGAGGGGAAAAAAAACCCATGTGGATGGTAATGGCTAGGGGACCCAGGCCCAGCCAGGAAAAACTCACCCACAGCTAGAAGGTCCCAAGTGATCAGAGAGTCAACAACAGTTTTTTAATCCCATGACAATTATATGAGAGAAGTTAATCATTTATAAAGTGTGAAAGTGGAATCATTTGAAGGCTCAGAGGGATGAAATAGCTTACCTACAGCATACTGCTCTCACATCACCCTAATAACCAAAAAGCAGAGAACTGTCCTTTGCTGTTGGCAGAATCTGCCTTGAGCACATGGCAGGACTGAAAACAGAAACTTCCTCAGAGTGGAGAAAAGCTTCATCTGAAAGCTTCTTTCTCATACAAGTTGGGCAAAGAGGGAATCTCTCAATTCTTCAACCCAGACTGGCCTCAAATTCTTGGTTATCTTTCCTCAGTGTCCTGAGTTCTGGGATTATACTCATAAGCCACCATACTTGGCAAAACATAGATTTTTTATTTATTTATTTATTTATTTATTTATTTATTTATTTATTTATTTATTTATTTATTTATTTTGGAGATACAGAGATAGACAGAGAGAGAGGGAGAGGAAGACAGAGATGGGTGCGCCAGCAGTGTCTCAGCTGCTGAGAATGAAATCCAGATGCATGCGTCCCCTTGTGGTCAAGTGCGGCATTGCGCCCTTGCGTCACTTTGCATCTGGCTAAACGTGGGACCTGGAGATTGGAACCGCTGGAGATTGGAACCAGCATTCTTAGGCTTAGCAGGCAGGCGCCTTAACCCCTAAGCCATGTCTCCAGCCCCATAGATATATTTTAAATAAACAAAGTTACTTTTGCCACATACTCAGAAATTTTACAAATGTCCAAAATTTTATCTCAATAGGTTTTATTTATCAGTATGAAAAATAATGAGATGTTACATTTTTATACTAAGTCTTTGAAATACAGATTTTTTTAATGTATGAGAGACTGGTGATAATTATGCATGTGCATAAGGTTGAATAAAGAGTGCAAATGTGGGTGGGACTTCCCCCTTTCATGATTCTGCTGTTGAGTGTTCAGAAGGAAGATAAAGATTTTTTAGTCCAGTTGAAAAGCATGCTGGGTCAGCCTAGTGAATTTTATGTCTTGTGTAAATTATGCTCATGCCCACATTCCTGACCAGTTTGTGGAACATGTAGTTATTTAGAATAAGCTGAGCACTTTGGAAATCAACATTTTAATTTGAAATAAAAATAAAACACAAAACTTTAATCTTAGAAAAGTCAAAGGGGCTGAGGATGTAAGTAAGTGGTAGAGTGCTTGCCTAATACAAGCAGGTGTTGGCTTCAATCCCAGTACTGAAGAAAGAAAAAAAGAAATACCATAGAATATGTTTTATTTTAGTTTTGTGGTTGTGGCTTAGATTTTATAGAGTCCACACAGATCAGGAGTAAGTAATTAGGATTAATATTTTTATTAGCATTCATAAAAAGTGAAGAAAGAGGGCTAGAGAGATGGCTTAGTGGTTAAGGCGCCTGCCTGCTAAGCCTAAGAACGCTGGTTCCAATCTCCAGCGGTTCCAATCTCCAGGTCCCACGTTTAGCCAGATGCAAAGTGACGCAAGGGCGCAATCCGCACTTGCCCACAAGGGGGCACACACATCTGGATTTCGTTCACAGCAGCTGAGAGATTGCTGGCGCATCCATCTCTATCTGTCTTCCTTTCCCTCTCTGTTTCTCTCTGTGTCTCTCTCCAAAAATAAATAAAATAATAATAATAATTTTTTTTAAAGTGAAGAAAGAAGTCGAGCTGGTATACAGCAAAAGAACCATTGTTTATTTCTGAGTGAATTTTCTATATTTGGAATTTTTCCTGAACTGAAATTTGAACTATTTTTAATTTTAAAAAGTCATAAAAGCCAGGCTTGGTGTGCATGCCTTTAATCTCAGCACTTGGGAGGATGAGGTAGGAGAAGTGCTGTGAGTTCAAGGCCAGACTGATGCTGTAGAGTGATTTCTAGGCCAGCCTGGGCTAGAGAGAGACCCTACCTCAAAAAACCAAAAGAAGAAAAAAAAGAAGGAGGGGTGCTGGAGAGATTGCTCAGTGGTTAAAGGTGCTTGCTTGCAAAGACTGCAGGCTCAGGTTCAGTTCCCTAGTACCCACATAAAGCCGGATATGCAATGTAGCTCATACCTCTGGAGTTTGTTTACAGTGACAAGAGGCCCTGGTATGCCCATACTCTCTCTCTACCTCTTTCTCTCTCAAATAAATTATTTTTTTTTAATTATGAGGGATTAGAGAGATGGCTCAGTGATTAAAGGCACTTGCTTGCAAAGCCTGATGACCCAGGTTTGATTCCCTGTACCCACATAAAGCCAGATACATAAAGTGGTGCACACATCCGGAGTTTATTTGCAGTGGTAAGAGGCCCTAGCATACCCATGTTATTTCTTAACTCTGTCAGTCTGTCTCTCTCTCAAATAAATAAAAATATTAAATAAAAAGTCATGAAAGCATCTTAAATATCTTGATGGTATATTCAGAAACTGGCTAATTTTTTCTCAAAAAAATAATAGAATAGAGAAATGACAGAATAAAACCTGTGTGATGTGCATTCTAACAAAATGATAGATATTTAAAATGTGATCAGTCATTCAACATTTGTGAGTTCAAAGTTTCCAAAAGAGTCTCTGCTAAATTTTGGAGTGGTAGATAGAAGTCTGCATTTTTAGTAAGTCCCCATGTGATTCTGATATACCATGCTTTGAGAGGCTCTTACTTAATATTCAAATTCTCTTGTCCTGGAGCATCCCAGTTAAAATGAACAGCAAGTTTTATGCCCCCTCCCTGCAAAGTAGGTCACACTTTATGTTTTGATGTACTAATACCTGTGAAGCCTTAATGTTCTGCCCAAACAGTACTGTGCCGTCACATCATGCTCTACCCCTCCCCCCTTGAGGTGAGGAAGATCTTTTCCACTCCCATCATTGCTTAGATATGTAGAAGATTTAAAGTGATTTCTCTATTCCTAAATTAACTTTGCAGTGCCAATTAAAATTAGTGATGATAACTTGAAACATACATCCTTAAAAATTCTGTAGTCCTATATTTAAAAAATATCACACACAGGGTTTTTCTCAAGAGGAAAATGAATGGATTATATATTAGAGCAGAATTAATGATGACCTTGTCCCCGTAACTGGAAATTTCAAGCCATTCATTAAAGTTTTGTACTTAAATTAGTTAATCCTAAATTGACTGACTTGAATATATATGGTGGAAAGTCCATTTCAAAACCATAAAAGATACTTTGAGAGATGTCTTAATGTCTTTTTTACATATGATAATGAGTTTGTCTGTTTAACAGAAAGAGAGATTAAGCCTAGGGCCTTGCACAGGCTAGCTAAGCACATTATCAGTGAGCTCTTCATCTAGCTGATGATGAGGTTTTCTTTTGTTAGTTTTTTTTTTTTAATTTAAAAATATTTTTTATTTATTTGAAAGAAAGGCAGAAAGGTAGACACCAAGTATGCACATGTCACAGCCTCTTGCCACTACAAATGAACTCTAGACACATGTGCCACTTTGTGCATCTGTTTTTACGTGGGTACTGGGGAATTGGATCCCAGTTGACAAGCTTTGCAAGCAAGCACCCTTAACTACTGAACAACCTCTCCAGCCCTTTTTTTTCATTTTTAATGAGGTTTTAGTTAGTTGTTTCAGTAATAGCTTTATATTTTTAAAGTCACCTATAATGTAATGGTTTCACTAGGGATTTTACTAAATAAGATTATTAATCCACAGCAGCCTGCCATACACTCAAAATGAATAAATGTGATACCTGACTTCCTTCTAGTGGATGTACATATGCTACTGCATATGTAAAGAGATCTAGATAACATGTTCTAGAATGACCTAATTGGGAAGATAAAACCTAATTACACAAGCCTGTGGATGTATACCAATGCCAAGAAAGTAGTTTAGACACTTAGTGCTTTAGTAGTTCAGAGGGAAAGACTCATCACACAAGAGAAAAAGAAACACTCGAAGTCATTTAAGACATAAGGTCTAGTTACAAGAAGGCTCTCTAGAATTTAGAGGAAGGACACTGAGACTTGAGCCTTGTCCTGGCTGCTTACATTTCCACCTCAGCAAAAAGAAGAGACCAGGGCTGGAGAGATGGCTTAGCGGTTAAGGTGCCTGCCTGCTAAGCCTAAGAATGCTGGTTCCAATCTCCAGCAGTTCCAATCTCCAGGTCCCACGTTTAGCCAGATGTAAAGTGACGCAAGGGTGCAATGCTGCACTTGACCACAAGGGGGTGCACACATCTGGATTTCGTTCACAGCAGCTGGGAGACTGCTGGTGTGCCCATCTCTATCTGTCTCCCTCTCCCTCTCTGTCTGTCTGTCTCTCTCTCTGTCTCTCTCCAAAAATAAATAAAATAATTTTAAAAAAAATTTAAAAAAAAAAAAAAAGAAGAAGAGACCAGGCTAAGGTCTCATGGGAACCAAAAACCTGCTCTGGGCTACTCAAGATGGAAGGCCTTCTCACACTTGGACTGTTTTCATCAAGGTCAAAGTAACACTCTCCTTGCTCCCAAACCTATATCGCTATTCAGACATAACTCTTAGGCCTCAAGAGAAAGAGAAAAACATCTTGCATGTTGGAATAGATTTTTATAAACAGAATGTTTTCTTTCTATTGTGGCTGTTTCACTAAATTAAACATTAACTGAGATTGCAAGAGAGGTTGGTACTTAGCATATAGTAAATATGCCACCTGATCTGAAAGAGTATTTTATATCCATGTATATGGCTTATGACAACTGTTTAGATCATTCCATGTAATCCCAGTCTATTCCTTCTATTTATTTTTCACATATAAATGACTTCAGTGATTTTATGACTGTATGAATGCAAGGAATCTTTTCTCTTTTGGGGGGGATTCCATTTCCATAAGTTTCCTTTCCCTCCCCTTTCTCTTCATACCTATGGACCTAATTTCTTCCTCACTTTATTTAGCTTGAATATTGTTACTGTTCCTTGATGTCACCTCAGATTCTGTTCTCTCCTCAGTGATGGCTAAAATCTTATGGTGGTTAAGGAAGTAATTTAGGCTTGGGAGAATAATCAGAAGCCTCAGGCTACTATAATTTCTAATTTTTCCTCTCCTTTATAAGCCTTCTAACCATGTATCTGGGCTTTCTTCTTAGCCCAGCCCCTCTCCCCCTCACTCTTCCAGTGCCTAGGCTTAGTCACATGTTCATGTGCTCTGCTTCTTTCTCGCTCTCTCAAATACTAACTTTATAGAGATAAAATTTAAATATAAATTTTTTACTTTGAAGTACTTTATATATATTCAGAGCTATATGATAGTCTAATTATATTATCTCAACTCCAGAACATTTAAAAAATTTAAATATTTATTTATTTATTTATTGAGAGAGAAACAGAGAGACAGAGAATGAGGAGTGCCAGGGCCTCCAACCACTGCAAACTCCAGATACATGCTCCACCTTGTGCATCTGGCTTTATGTGGGTACTGGGGTATTGAATCTGTGTCCTTTGGCTTTGCTGGCAAATGCCTTAACCACTAAGCAGTATCTCCAGCCCCAGAACATTTTTCTTCCTAAAAAAGAAAAGAAATCTCATACACATTAGCAGTTGCTTCCCATTTCCCTTCCTCAAGCCCCAGGCAATCACCAATCTATATTTTACTTTATAGATGTGCCTATTTTAGACTTATTCAGCAAACAGGACTGTTTAACTTTGCTGAAGTTGACTTACATGTTTACATTTCATATAAATGGAATAATATAATATGTGGCCTTTTGTGACTGGTTTCAGGGTTTGTCCATGTTGTAAGATGTATCAGTATCTCATTTCTTCCTCTGCACTCTTTCATAATAGTGGTGGGTTAGTGAGAAAGAGCAGAAAATATAAAAGCTACCAATAATCTTTGTATTGTGATTTTTATTTGGTGATTTCCTGGGAACATGCAGCAAACATGCTGTAATACTGCAGACCTAGACACACTGTTACCTTAGGGAGTGTTCCATTACCCACATGTGACCATCAAAAACTACTGGTGTGTGTTTGGTATCGTAGAGGGTCATATTTGTTTGCTCTGTTAAAGTTGACCTGTGAGCAAATACCATCATTGGAAGAAATTAGATTTAAAATGCTGAGTACTTTGAAAAATAAAGCATGTCACAAAAGAGCAAGCTGAAAATGTCCCAAAATATGTTTCATAATTAATTATACAATTCATATTTCTAAGATTATATTTAATCAGCATCTTCTCCATTGCATTTGGCTTATTTATTTTGAAATAGAGTCTCACTGTGTTAGGCCAAGCCTGACTTTATCAACATTATCTGTGATTCCATTCAATTTAATTCTCTCTCTCTCTCTCTCTCTTTTTTGTTTTGGTTTTTCTCGAGGTAGGGTTTCACTCTGGCCAAGGCTGACCTGGAATTAACTATGTAGTCTCAGGGTGGCCTCGAACTCACGGTGATCCTCCTACCTCTGCCTCCCAAGTGCTGGGATTAAAGGTGTGAGCCACCACACCCTGCTAATTTTCTAATTTGTAGAGAAAATTGATGCTGAGTAGATATTAGTTTCTTCAGTCATGTCTTGATTTGTGACACCAAGTTCATTAACAAAGATGGTTTTATTATTAAACTGTAAATCTGTCAGTAGTGTTGACATAATTATATGAACAGTTAGTTATCCAGTAGAAATTGTTCTGGCAACAAGGGAGTTAAAAATTTTTGCCTTCTTGTGTGAGTAGCTTCTGTCCCTGCCCCTGTAGGTGGTATCCCAGCCATCTGTTTTTTTTTTTTTTTTCTTCCTGTTTTTCATTTTTCTAGTTCCACTTGGGAACACAGGGTAGAAGGGGATGTTTGGAAGCGAGGCAGTCATTTGCTAGATATTTGGTCAAGTGGCTGCTAGTGGACCATGAAACTGTTGATGTGGAATGTGGAGGTATATCAGCATGGCTGCTCCTCCCAGAATCATATGAAGCTGTCCCCATCCCCCCAAAGGATGGTACATTCTGGGAAGGTGGCAATAAATAGCAATAGGTATTTGCAACACGCTCTCCGATAGAATGATATTCTTGATTTAGAGATAATGACATTTGGTAAATGGTAAGGTGGTTAGCCTCTATTTGCTTTCTTTTAAAAGAAATCGGTAATAACCACCTCCCTTTAACATCTTTAAAATTAACAGAGAGGCCTGAAGAGATGACTTAGCAGTTAAGGCACTTGCCTGCAAAGCCTGAGGACTCAGGTTCTATTCCCCAGTACCCATGTAAAGTCATATGCACAAGGTGGCACATGTGTCTGGAGTTTGTTTGCAGTGGCTAGATGCCCATATTCTTATCCTCGTCCCCCCCCCACCTCTTTTTCTTTCTCAAATAAAATAAAAATATTTTAAAATAAATAAATAACATTAACAAAGAGAAAGGCACATTAAAATTTCAGTCCTGTAGAATATGCCTCTATTTTAGTTTTTTTTTAAAAAAAAAAGAAAATGAACCAAAATTTTTATTTGCTCATTTCTTACATTTGAAGCACTCTATGACATCTTTGGCCAGATATTCTTTGTTATAGTCCTTAACAACTGCAACCAACAACTTGACAGTATTTCCCCTCTCAATAAGTTTTGCTGCAGGCCTCCCCATTTCCCTAGCTTCTTCTTGTCATCCACCTTAATTAGGTTAATTTGCCACCCTGCACAAAGGGCCTCCATCAACTTGTTATACTCTAGCTCGTCACAATTTAAATAACAAGCACACAAAGATGGGCTTGGCATTTCTCTAAGGCTTTGGCAGCTCTGCAAATGCCAGGCACTAGCCTATTGGGGATGAAGGTTAACATTACACTTCTAACAGCAATGTTTTCCTTGACCAGTGGGCTAGGGTAAAGCCAAATATTTTTTGTTTGTTTGTTTGCTTTTTGTTTTTCGAGGTAGGGTCTCACTGTAGCTCAGGCTGACCCAGAATTGACTATGTACTCTCAGGGTGGCCTCAAATTCACAGTGATCCTCTTACTTCTGTCTCCCAAGTGCTGGGATTAAAGGTGTGTACAGCTACGCCCGGCTGAAGCCACATCTTGAAAGCACCTTCATCTCCTTCTCTGCCCAACCTGAGGCAGCAGGGAAAGAGATCACCCTGATTTTTTAAAAATATCTATTGAACTATAAATCCTATGTGTTTAAGAATTTGACATTACAATGTATTATAATTATATGTTGTACATTATGAATGAATGCATGCATTGAAAATTCAGGCATTTCAGAAGTAGACAATGAGTGTTTTTTTCCTCAGACCCTCTCCTACCCTACTTCCTAAAGATAATTCTTTAAATAGTTTGAAACCAGCTAGCTGTGGCTGCATCTGCCTGTAATCCCACTGCTTCGGAGGCAGAGGCAGGAGGTTGCGGCAAGTCCAAAGCCAGTCTTTTCTACATAGTGAGTTACAGGTCAGCTAGGGCTACATAGCAAGATACTGTCTCAAAAAGAAAAAAAAAAAAAACAAAAAAAAAAAAAAAAAAAAAACCTGCAATTCTTATCTTTGAGATGTTTTCCATGCATATTATTGAAGAGACTAAGGACTGAATGCTTGTATCCCATCTTATAGTCTTAAGTTGAAGCCCTCGCCCCCAGTTAGACTTGGAGGTGTTGTGTTGGAAGGTGATTAAGTTGAGAGGCAGCAAAACTCAAGAGTGGTACTAGTGTCCTGATACAAGAGATGCCTTTTAGCCAGGCATGGCAGTGCATGCCTTTAATCCCAGCACTCAGGAGGCAGAGATAGAAGGATCACTGAGAGTTCAAGGCCAGCCTGAGACTACATAGTGAATTCTAGGTCAGCCTGGGCTAAAGTGAGACCCTACCTCGAGAGAGAGAGAGAGAGAGAGAGAGAGAGAGAGAGAGAGAGAGAAGCAGCTTTTCACTCTGCTCTGTGAAAATCCACCAAGATGTCAATAACCCAGGAAGAGGGGTGTCACCAGGCAGCTGGTTGTGCTGGCACCCTCACTTCTAACCCCCAGACTGTGAGAAACAGCTGTGTCTTATTTAAGCCACCCAGTCTCTAGTTTTCTGTTTTAGCCCCCTGAACTAAAAAAAAAAAAAATTTTTTTTTTCTTAAAACACCAAAGCATGGCCATTTGATTGCCAGAATGTCAGAATCCGGGAGTTCACCCTTTCTTCCATCAAGTATTTGTTTTAGATATTCATCCTTGTATCTGATCTACCAACTATAAAGTCAGCTCAGTATAGATACTCCTGTACTCCTGGAAATGTGGGCATTCCAAGCCAATTCAAGCCATTACATGGTGGATCAGCTGTCCTTCCACACAATGCTGTTATACTGGTCTCTGCCTCTTTTTCTGCTGCAAGTGCCTGATGCAGACTTTTACCTTTTTTGGGTCACAAATACTACCTTTTGATTAAACACTCATCCTTTGGGTTCACAGATTACTGCAGCTTTTCCATCTTTGCCTATGTACCTTCAGTATTTCTTAGAAAAAGGTGCTTTGTGGAGAACATAGCTACAGAACCACTCACTTCTAGTACCTTGTACTTAGTACTCACCTGTCTAAGTGTCATCATCAGCCTCCTGGATTTGAGCAGTTAGACTTTAAGGATTTATGATTGTTTCTTATAAATGCTAGCCAAAATTTCCACCTTGGAGTACTTCATTATGACATTGTGTATTTGATAAGTATAGTTGCCAAGGAACAGAATGTTACTGAATAAATAGTACATTTTGCCACCCCAGCCAAAGGCCATTTGCCTGTCTCTCAGAGTAGACTAAGCTAAACAGAATTCTGCTGTCATTGTTTCAGTTGGTGTGTGAGTTCAGCCTTTTTTAAAAATGACTGACAAGAAAAACAAGCTAGTAACTTTCTAAACTCAAAATAACAGCAGTATGCCATTTATCCAGTTTGGCCTTGTCAGTTTTTACTTTTTTCTCTAGCCAGAAACATATGTATGAAAGTTCCATGGGTCTTGAAACTGTTTTATGTGCTGATTATGGGAAAATAAAGTTACTGACCAAATCAGCCCTTCATATGTCTTCTGTGACCACACAAGAGTTTATACCCAGAACTGGTTGTTCTGCTGGGGATTAATGTGTGTTTACAGGTTTTACTAAGCCCCTAAACACTCCTTCCATAGGATTGTACTCTGTCGCCAAGCATCTAAAGGAAGGCCAGTGTTGGTGTGGATGCTTGTAAATAATGCAGAGGTATTCAAAACTGCCTACAGGATAGATGGGAGGCAGGGCTGGAGAATGCACCTGATACTGATGTGAAACCCAAAACCCTAACACAGAATTAACAGGTGTGCAGCTTCCTTTATGCACTTAACCAGCTGTAATCTTCAGGAATTCCCATGTGTTTTTCTTAACGCCCTCTCATTTAGGGAGCCATCTTAATTGGCACACTCAGTATAAGTATTGTCCTACAGAATTTTATGATGGAGGATGATGTTTCTGGTTTGTAACTTATTGGTAACTTTATTGATACATAAATGTATTTTCATACATAAATCTGTGTGTGTAAATTTCACAAAGTAGTGTTTATTTTTATTTTATGAAATGTTATGTTTTCTATTCTACTTTTTAAAATGGTATTATGAATTGCATTGGAGTATACTGTTCTAACAAGATTTCAAAATACACCTAAGTGGTCTTTGTTAAGCTTTGTGAATCAGAATGTTATTATTTTAGTAGTTTATTAGTGAATGAATGATTATAATATTGACTGAGTGTCTGCTATGTACCAATTACTATAATTAGTATTAGAAATATAGCAGCAGGTCACCAAGGGAAAACAAATCTGTGGGGTTAGCAGGTAGAAAGGAGTTCCAGCAGAGTAAGTGAATGGGAGCCTCCTATAGGAGTGGACAAGGAGGCTTAGAATACTATGCTAAGGAGCTTAGTCTACAAAGGCCGGTTTGAAAAATTCATCTCAGAAGAATTTTTATTTTCAAATAGAAAACTATTTGTTACTTTATTGTGTAGACGTGCCAGACTTGGGGCTGCTATGGTAGCAACAGAGGGACCCCTCTAGAGTCTGTCCTCCAGAGACCCTGAGTCCCTAAATTAGTTAACCTGAGAAACTCTGATATGTTCCAGGGGATGGTGGGATCTGAAATTTCTCTCAGAATGGCATATAGAGGAGAGAGGCTAGATGGAAGGGGAAGGCATTCTAGGAAAATGGTATTCTCAGGGGAGACAGGCCTTGAAACTGGGACTGTGACAAGAGCTTAAAAGAAGTGGAACAGAGTGTGCAGGTGGGCCCAGCAGTCTGGAATGAGTAGGCCAGACCCCTGTATCTGTGTTTCTCCTACCTCCCCAGTCTGAATTTGAGGACAGTGTGTCTGCAGGTGCACAGCAGTCTGGAGTGAGTAGGCCAGACCCCTGTTTCCAGGCTCCTCCTACCTCCGTGGTCTGGGTTCTCTGGGTGGACAGTGTACAAGTAGGCCCATCGGTATGGAGTGAGTAGGCCAGACCCTTCCTTCCTGGTTCCTCCCAGTCCCCTGGTCCTGATAAGGTCCCATTGTGCCTTGCTTGGGGAGGCCTGGTCCCTGTGTGAGCTGTGGAATCAGGCCTTTTGTTCTGGAATCCTGACTGGACACTGGGTACCAACATCCCTGTTCATCTGAACCAGAAAGTGTTTGGGCTAAAAGACAAAAACTTGCTTCCTCCTCAATGAAATAAAGAATCTTGGGCTGGAGAGATGACTTAGTGGTTAAGTGCTTGCCTGTCAAGCCTAAGGACCCCAGTTTGAGGATTGATTCCCCAGTACCACCTACATATACCAGATATACAAGGTGGCACATGCATCTGGAGTTGGTTTGCAGTGGCTGGAGGCTCTGGTGCACCCATTCTCTCTCTCTCTCTCTCTCTCTCTCTCTCTCTCTCTCTCTCTCTCTCTCTGCCTCTTTCTCTGTCTGTTGAAAGAAAGAAGAAAGAAAGAAAAGAAAAGAAAAGAAAAGAAAAGAAAAGAAAAGAAAAGAATCTTCTGAAAATGGGTAGACAACAACACTAAAAACCCAACTATAAAGTCAGAAAACTGAGAGATCTCCACCAAGGATGCCTAGTCCTACAATGGAAGCCTCCAATGAAATCATAGAGAAATCAACAGAAATTCACTCCCAAAATGAAAACATAACCAATGAGACCCTGATCAAAAAAATCACTGAACTGGAAACAAACCTTCAAAGAACTATAATTGTATCAATGAAATTGAACAGAATTGTCTCTGGAGTATTCAGCTTTTGACAGTAGCTTTAACTTGATTGAAGAAGACGTTAGAACCCTCCAAAGATATAAGTAAATTTAAGGTATGTCAAGAAATAGAAAATCTCAACAACTGGTTGATTAAGCTTAATGAAGACTTCATCAAATGCAAGAATGAATTCCAGGAAGCATTAAGAAAATCAGAACTTGAATTGAAATCGTACCTCAAAAAAGAGATGGACGTGATAAAATAACACAACAGAAAACAAAAATTAAGTAGCAATTATAAAAACCTCTAGAACCCCTCACCAACAGAATGACTCATGTGGAAGACAGGACTTATGACCTAGAAACAAGACAGAAGAAATTGAACAGGAGGCCAAAAACTTTGCTAAGTTCAAAACATCAAGTGAACAGAATATGAGGGAACAGTGGGACACCCTAAAATGACCAAATATCTGGATCATGGGTATACCATAAGGAGAGGAAATCCAGACCAGAGGCATAGAGACCATAAATTATTTATTCAAAATTATTGAATAAAATTTTCTGAATATCTCACAAGAGAGGCCCATCCACGCACAAGAAGCCCACAGAACACCAAACAGACAGGACCAAAGAAGAAACTCCAAGAAGCATTATATTTAAAATTCTTAACAATGAAAACAAAGAGAGAGTATTAAAAGCAGCAAGAGAGAAATAATTCACAACATACAAAGGCAATCCCATCAGAATTACTGCAGATTGAGAACAATGGAAACCCTGAAAGCCAGAAGGGCTTGGAATGGAACACTCAAAGTCTGAAAAACTATGGCTTCCAACCCAAGCTACTCTAACCAACAAAAGTATCCCTCGTAATAGATGGTGAAAGAAAAACTTTCCATGATAAAAGTCAACTTTATGATTATATGAACACAAAGCCAAACCTACAGAGAATACTTGATAAAATACTCTACACAGAACAGTTGAACAACC
This sequence comes from Orientallactaga sibirica, assembly GCA_036365145.1. Taxonomy (NCBI): domain Eukaryota; kingdom Metazoa; phylum Chordata; class Mammalia; order Rodentia; family Dipodidae; genus Orientallactaga; species Orientallactaga sibirica. The sequence continues at coordinate 588,889 of JAEOAD010000060.1, forward strand.
AATCTCAAGAGCCTACAAGAAGAAGATCACAATAACGAAAATAAACCAGGCTCAAAACAGTACATAACACAAGAAAGCTCTAAACCCCATAAAACACCTCCTCATGGCAGGGATTAATTCAAATCTCACAGTAATAACCTTAAATATTAATCATCTTAACTCACCCATCAAAAGACACAGGTTATCAGGATGGGTCAAAAAATTGGACCCTTCTATCTGCTGTCTTCAAAAAACCCATCTCAGTACTACAGATAGACACCTCCTCAGGGTGAAAGGTTGGAAAATGATATTCCAAGCAAATGGAAATTAAAAAACAAGTGGGGTAGCTATATTAACATCTGATAAAATAGATTTTAAAAAAAAGCAATCAAAAAGGACAAAGAAGGCCACCTCTCCTTTTATGAAGCTAGCATCACCCTAATACCAAAACCAGAGATACAACAAGGAAAGAAAACTATAGGCCTATATGTCTGATGAACTTAGATGCAAAGATCCTGAACAAAATCCTTGCAAACCAAATTCAACACATCAAAAGCATTATCAACCTTGATCAAGTAGGCTTCATCCCAGGGATGGTTTAACATACAGAAATCGGTCAACATAATACACACCATAATAAGCTGAACCATATGAACCACATGATCATCTTAATTGATGGAAAGAAGGCCTTTGACAAAATACACCATCACTTCATGATCAAAACACTGGAAAGAACAGGCATGGAGGGTTTATATCTCAACATAATAAAAGCTATATATAAAGCTCCTAAAGCCCAAATAATTCCCACAGAGATTGGGAACAAGACAGAGGTACCCACTCTCACTACTGCTCTTCAACATAGCACTAGAAGTACTAGCCCAAGCAATAAGACGGGAAAGAAATAAAAGGGATTCAAATTGGAAAAGAAGTCGTCAAGATAGCCCTATTTGCAGATGACATGGTCCTATATATAAGTGACCTGAAAGTCTCCATCTGAAAACTTCTTTTTTAAAAAAGTATTTTATTTATTTATATATTTGAAGAGAGAGAGAGGGAGAGAGGAAGAGAGAATTGGCATGCAAGGGCTTCTAGCCACTACAAACAAACTCCAGACACATGGGCCCCTTGTACATCTAGCTTCCATGGTCTGGGGAATCAAACTGGGGTTCTTAGGCTTCATAGGCAAATGCCTTAACAGTTAAGCCATTCCCCATCCCCATCTCAAAACATCTAAAGGTGATAAATTCCTTCATTCAGGTGGCAGGATACTAAATCAATGCACAAAAATCAGTAGCTTTTCTATATGCAAAGGACAAATATACAGAGAAAGAAATTGGTAAGGCTGTCCCGTTTTCAGTAGCAACAAAAATAAATAAATAAATACCTTGGAATAACACTAATCAAGGATGTGAAAGACCTATATAATGAAAACATTAAAAAAACTCAAGAAAGAAATCAAGGACTTGAGAAGATGGAAAGACCTCCCATGCTCCTAGATAGGTAGAATTAATATTGTGAAAATGGCAATTCAACCAAAAGCAATATATATATTTAATGCAATAACAATAAAAATACCAGCATCATTCTTCACAGAGATTGAAAAAATTTTCTCAGAATTTATAAGGAATGCTAGAAGGCCTCAGATATCCAAACATATCCTCAGCAAAAACAAACAAACAAACAAACAAACAAACAAACAAACAAACACCTCCAGTGATATCACCATACCAGATCTAAAGCTATATTACAAAGCCGTAGTGACAAAACAACATAGTACTGGTATTAAAACAGAAACATAGACCAATGGAACAGAATTGAAGACCCAGACCTTAGGTCAAGTAACTATAGCTGCTTCATCTTTGACAAAGGTGCCATTAATGTAGACTGGAGAAAAGACAGCATCTTCAACAAGTGGTGTTGCACAAACTGGATGATTATAGATAGAAAAATGCAATTAGACCCACTTATTTTGCCGTACATGGAAATCAAGTTCAAATGGATTAAAGACCTCAGTATAAGACCTGAAACTTCTCCTACTGGAAGAAAAAATAGCAGGCACTCTCCACAATATAGGACTGGAAAAGGACTTCCTGAACAAAACCCCAGTAGCCCAGGAAATTAAACAGCACTCAACCAATGGGATCTCATGAAACTAAAAAGCTTTTGCACAGACAAATATACCATAAGCAGAGCCAATAGATTACCCATTGAATGGAAGAAAATCTTTACCAGCTATACCACTGATAGAAGCCTAATATCTAGAATCTACCAAGAACTCAAAATTGAAAACAATAAAAAATCAACCCATTCCAAAAGTGGGGCAGAGAACTGAATAAAGAATTCTCAGAGGAAGAATTACAAATGGCTAACACACATTTAAAATGTTTAGCACCCCTAACCATTAGGGAAATGCAAATTTGTTGGTCTTTACCATTCCATTCCCTGGGGTCGTTGGCCACCAATGTCCCGGGCCAGGGAGGGAGGAGTTGGGGGAAAGCAGTAGGGTGAGTGTGACGACGATGACGGGCAATGAACACCTGGAAGACCATCTGATGGACAGCATTCCTTTATTCCAAAGGGAAGTGGGTTTATAAACACTTGGGGAAGGTTGAGATGGCACATACAGACTATATGGCAATCGGATGCATATTTTATGGGTTACTATCTAAGTGGTGGAAGAACTAGTAACTTCAAAGCTGTGAGGCAGGAGCTGAGAGTTAGCTATTGTGACTTCAGAGCTGTGGGGGGAGGAGTTGCAAGGGAGATAAGGGAAATGGTGGAAAGCTGTGACTTCAAAGCTGTGGGGGATGAGAGAGATGGCGGAAAGGCTGTATGAGTTCAGCCACATAAGGGTCTCTTGGGCAGCTAGCTACAAGGTCAGGAATTGTGGGGGGGGGGTAGAGGCTGACTTATGGAATTGGTCAGAGCTTTTGGGGGTCCAGGAGGTGGGCCTCACCAGTTCTGCCCATTCTGGGCGATGACAGGGCACACTATAACCTACAATGTAGAGAAGGCCAGTCACCATCACCAGGGTGGGTTCCTGATGATAGGGCCAGCTGCAACCCTGTAGCACAAGGTCCCTGGCAATGTCCAACAGTTCAAGCCAGCCTCCTCACAGTCCCAGCCTGTTTTTAGCAATGCCCAACACAAATTAAAACAACTATGAGATTCCACCTTACCTCAGTGAAAAGTCAAAACAAATTTTGGTGAGGATGTGGAAAAATAGGAACACTCATTCATTGTTGGTGGGAATGTAAGCTGGTACAACCACTATGGAAATCAATATGGAGACTACTGAAGGATGAATATAGAGTTACCAACAGACCCTGTTATTCCCTTACTGGGCATTTACCGTAAAAGCTTCATATCTCAGTTCAGACATATTTGCTCAACCATGTAGCTGCTCAATTCATAATAGCTAAAAACTGGAATCAACATAGGTTCACATCATTGGGTGAATGGACAACCAAGATGTGGTATATGTATATGATGGAATTCAACTCAGCAGTAAGAACAAATGAGACATTATAATTTGTAGAAAATGGGTTAAACTTGGAACAGATCATTCTAAGTGAATTCACACAATCACAGAGACAATCATCACATGGTCTCACCCATATGCAATTCCTAAACTGGATCAGCCCGAGTTGGTGACATACTAAATAGTGTCTTGAGCCATGGACAATAGAGAGGGTAGGGCTTGAGGGAAGAGGATGAATGTGTGTGGGGGGGTGGATATAAAACTAAACCCAAATTGAACTGGTACCATAGAATCCTATATCCTGGAAGTCAGATTAAAGGTGAAACCCTCAAGAGGACCTTAGGGGGAGCACCTAAATTGAAGGGCCCTGGAGAGGGTGAGAGAAAACCTAACCTTAAATTTCTCCAGTTTTTCTTTCTTCTCTTTTTCTTTTTTCTTTTCCCTTGGCCCTGGCCTGTAATTCCCTGTACCAGGATGTGGTTTACATCCAGTGAGCTGTTGATTAGGGAGACCTACTAGATCTCCCAAAACAAACAAGACAGACTTCTGTCAGAGCACTTGATTACCTACCAGAGGTTAATGCTAAGACCCTACTGCTGAAGACACCATATGCAGTCGGCATGGACAATGGAGAGACCTGGTTGAAATCCAGAGGAGAGCCAGTCCCAGACAATTAGCCCATCTAGTACTGGAAGGTGCTACCTGAGCTACTGGGGGAAAGTTGCCACCATCTGTCCAGGCAACTCAAAATCTAAGCAGCTCAGAAGCAAACAACCTGACGTGATCCTCATACAAGTACAGTAGTGGCACACAGCATTGGTGGGTAACCAACTGCTTCGTAGATTGGCTAGTGGAAAGGAAACCATATATGAAACTGGGAAACAAGTCAGAATCATATCCAGATAATGATTCTGTCAAGCTCCCACTAACCTTGGGCTATAAGAGGGTCTACATCCTTTAAATTCTCTCTAAATTAATGTTTTCCCCATTTAACTGTTGCTGACTTCATTCTCTGTTGGAGAATCTGCTTCTCTTTTTCAGACAGGAGTGAGACCTTAGGAGATAAACAACCCAGCATACACCCCCCTGGTCCCAGCTGAAACCACAGAGGAATTGGGGAAATGAGCAAGAGTGCTGCTTTCTTAGTGAATCTGATATCAGCACAAGGGTGAGGAGATAGACACTGAGGACACTCGACACCTACCAAACCAGAGATCCAAGGCTCCTAAGTGTCCATAACTGAAGTAGACTTAAAATGCTGCCAGCATGGCTCAGGGAATTTCGCAGAAGAGGGGGTGGAAAGATTGTTAGAACCACAAGTTGGGACATGTTGCACAGAGACATCACCTCTTGCCCCTATAACCCCTGGGGTTGACCTGCATCACTAATGAGGAAGGCCTCATCACAAAAGGGGTAGGGAGGAGGGAAAGGATGGTACCAACATGTACTGTTCACATACTAAATATATCCATATCTAATTAAAAAAATTAAGAAGAGCTAGAACAAGGACTTAAACTGTTCAGTTACAATTCCCAGGACTTCCTTTACCAGCAGCTGTGGAGGAGATGGGAAAGGAAGAAGGACTATGAGTATGGTTTTGGTTATATGAAGTCTTGCATGTCAGCTATTTGGGCAAATGAGAGTTGTGCTAGATATTGAGCTAGTAAATCAGAAAAACAGGCTGTGTTTGGGTGTGTGTGTGTGTGTCATGTTTTCTCACCTCACATCTGTTTGTATTCTACCTATTTGTGTGGATGCACTTTGAGGGTCTTCCTAGGACCAAAGAACCCAGATTTTTTTTTTTTTTTTTGGTTTGGATTCAAGCCTCCAAGACTGACTGATGATGAGGAAGAAAGAATGGTCTCAGAGATCTTGCTCTGCCAGTTACTGGCTATGAGAAAGTAGGCATGTTTCTCCTATAGGATGAGTATACTGTCTTGTGGGATCACTGTGAGAACTTAAAATAATGTGGAAGGTGCCTAGCCCAGTTGTCTGCACATAGCCATTCATGTGAACTGTTAATTATACATTTTATTATGGACATAAATATTTAATTCAAAGTTACATGCTAAGTACAATTCATTTCATCTTTCATACCAAAGGTAACTGCTTTTGTCTCCAGTGGGGAACTGTCCTGATACCCATTAGAGAAGGGCTCAGAAAGTCCCCTTTCCATAACTTCCCTAGTACCTTCTTCTTTGTCAATAAATGACATATGACAATAAATCTTTTGAAGGAGGCATATTTTATATTGAAGATATTACTAATGCAAGATAGTAAGATTAGAAGGTGAAAAAGCAGGAACATTCAGAGCGCACATGTTCTGGTAGCCTAAAGACACTGGTAAGCTATGGCTGTGTTTGCTGTGGTGTTCCGAGGGCATTTGTGCCTCTCAATCCTTATCTTAGGAAATGGGAAATGCACTGAAAAAAGACTTTTTTTTCTTCTTTTTGAGGTAGGGTCTTGCTCTAGCTGAGGCTGACCTGGAATTCACTCTGTATTCTCAGGGTGACCTCAAACTCACAGTGATCCTCCTACCTCAGCCTCCCGAGTGCTGGGGTTAAAGGCATGCACCACTATGCCCAGCTTGAAAAAAGACTTTTTTAGTGTAGAATATCAATGTGATCTTCTTGGTGTCTTCTCTTACTGAGCTTCCCTGTTTTAGGTTTGCATTCAGTGTACTTAAAATGACCCTGAATACTCCTAAATTCATTAAGACTGATTTAAGGGAAAAGTACAATAGAAATACTTTAAACTTTTGCTGAATTGATTTTTCTCACCCCTCCTCCAACAAATGACTAAGGTAAGTGTAGAAAAGTCCTAGTCAAACAGGCTGGCTCTTGCCAAAAAGGGCTATGGTCTCTGTGAGGGCAGTTTATCTTTAGTGCTGTGTTCCTCTGTGTTGAGACACCTGGAGTTTGCTATCAGGAGATAGTAAAGAAGGAATGTGATGAGATTTATGGGAGAATTATTTATAATACTTAAATTTGTGGATTACTTTCATCTTGGAAAACATTGTAGAATATTACTGTAATGTTAGCAATCTTTGGTCAGGGGCATTACTCTCCAATTCATAGATTCCAGTCTGAGATTTTCTGAACCAGGTTATTTGCCCCAGCCCATTAGTGGTCATATAAATCAGAGGCTCTGGCCTTCTAGGTGCGAATTGAAAGCCTCTGATGCCTTTGAATTGCCTTTTCCAGCCCTTTTATAAATTACCTTCCTTCACATTAGTATTTTGTAGATCTCCAAATACTCTTAATTCATGGGAGGTAAGGAGAAATCTTGTACTTCTCCCTATGATACATTTTAGAAAATTAGGAGTAAGAGTTAGAAATAACTTAAGTATCTTGTGTGTGACATCTGTGGTGCCTGAGCTTATTAAAACCTTTCTAAAGAGAGCCAAGCATTACCTATAGTTTACAGGAGGATTGAGAGTTGGGAATTAGATGCTTTACAGGGTATTTTCCTTCTATTTCTGCCTGTCAAAACAAGAGAAGCATGACAGTTTTTAAAAGGGAGCTGATCAGAAATGAGCTGACATTTTAAAAAATATCAGACATTTATTTATGCTAAATTATGTACTAAAAAGATATGGCAATGTGAATTTTAAGATATGGAGGGCTGGCAGTATAGATCAGTGGTAAAGGGCTCACTTAATACATTCAGTCTTTAGTTGGTATTAAGCCCCAGTGCCACACACACACATCTGGATACAAGATATATCTGAGGAGTTAGAAAGCTTACACTGTTTTGTTACCAAGGTGAGTTTTGGCCTTTCCCCAGTGGTTTCTGTGTACATAGTGAGATGCAAAGTGTGTATTGATATAAGATGATAGCAACCTTTGTGCTTCAGGAGGAAAGAGAAAATAAATACTTTGCTTTTTTTACTCGAGTTAGTATCACATTAATTTTTTTGTTAATGTTTTATGTTTGATGAGTCAAATGCAGGCTCTTGTAGAGTGTTATTAACATGAACTACTTTAACTTTGAATATAATCACTTCAAATTACAGGCCTCTTTCCTGTGTAATGATTTTTGCCAATTGCTCTTCCATAATTTTTAATAGGCCAACTATAAGCACAATTTTATTTTATTTATTTTACTTGAGAGTGACAGAGAAAGAGGTAGAGAGAGAGAGAGAGAGAAAATGGGAGCGCCAGGGCCTCCAGCCATTGCAAATGAACTCCAGATGCATGCACCACTTTGTGCATCTGGCTTACATGGGTCCTGGGGAATCGAGCCTTGAACTGGGGTCCTTAGGCTTCATGGGCAAGTGCTTAACCACTAAGCCATTTTTCCAGCCCTATAAGCACAATTTTTTGATCAGTAAGAACCTTGGCCTGTTGCTTCATGAGCCTTTAATAACCTCAAATTATCCTGAATAGCCAACTATGTACAAGCCTATGTTGACAAGGTATTGGCATTCTTTATCTGAGTGGGCAAGTCTTAGTACTTCAGAGCAGTTGATGACAGGGCTTCACAAAATCTTCAGAGTAAGGAAAACTGATCTAACATTTGCTGTGGCAGTCCTGTACACATGGAAGCATCTTGTTTGTGCACACACCCCTAAACTGGGTAAATGTGTATGTGCTTGCTTCAATATATGTTGCTACTAGGTCTAAAACAACAGTTGGTTTCCTTTGTGTTTTGGATAAGCAGTCTCACAGGTACCAACAAGAAGGTTTTTAAGCAGTTTTATGAATGTTGGCCTTGTAGTGATCATAATGCCTAGAACCAGCTGTGACTGATGATTGGAGGTTACTCTGCAGCACTACAAATAAGTGTGAAGCTTAGAGGCAATTTGAAGTCAATAACTAATTTATATGGCCCTTTGTTATCAAAATGAGAGCTGGCAGGATTCCCAGTAAAGTTCTTTTTTCTTATGGTTATGGAACAGAGGGCTTGGGGAGGATCAGTGCCTTGCTTGATAGCCTTTGAGAACACTTTATTGGAACTCCAGTCATAAACAGGAAACATTGGTTCTAGGTTTACTGTCTTCCTTGCCTACAAATGCATTTCTCCTCAGTCTTTATTGAACCTTTACTTAAAAAATAACATATATTCTACCAGCTCAATTTTAGTGTGTATTTCATGAGTGTTAACTATATGCACAATGTTGTACAACAGATATCTAACATTTTAATCTTGCAAAACTGAAAGTCTACACCCATTAGACAGTCATTTCCCATCTCCCTCCCCCCACCTCTTAGCATCCTTCATTTTACTTTTTTCTATGGGTTTGATTACTGTTGATGTTTTGTGTAAGCAGAAACACAGTATTTGTCTGTTTTTGTAAATGGCTTACTGGCACTTAGCATATGCCCTCAAGGTTCATCCACATTGTATCATGACAGCATTTCATTTTGTAAGGCAGAACAGTGTGTCCATTATTTTCTTTACCCTTTTATCCATGGATGGATGTTAAGAATTGTTTCTACTCCTTGGCTATTTTGAATAATGCCACAATAACAGGAGTGTGCAAACAACTCTTCTGAGATTCTGCTTTATTACCCAGAAGTGGGATTGCTGGACCATATATGATGGGTCTATTTTTAATTTTTTCTTAAGAACTTGCATCCTGTGTGTAGCTTCTACAGCATTTACATGTCCACCAGTAGTACATAAAGGTCACCATTTCTCCACATCTTAAAAAAAAATTATGTGTGCGTGCGTGTGTGTGTGTGTAACTGGTTATATACTCTTATCTCCTCACTCCTACTCCTATTTTCCTGAGGCCCCCTTCAGTGGGGTTATGGTATTCACTGTGGAGTCATGAATGCCTCAGTCAGTTACTCTCCACATCTTTTACTGAAGCTTTCATAAGATTAATTAATTTAAATGGGTATTGGAGAGGTTGCTGAGTGGTTAAAGGCTCTTGCTTACAAGACTGATGGCTGGAGTTCAGTTCCCCAGTACCCACATAAAGCCAGTTATAAAGTGCTGCATGTATTTGGAGTTCATTTATAGTAGCCAGAGGACCTGGAATGCCCATTCACACACACACACACACTCTCTCTCTCTCTGTGTCTCTCTCTGCTTGCAGATAGATAATTAATAAGGTATAGTGGAGAAAAGGTACCATTAATGGTCCTGTATTTTTCTGGTTGGATGGTAAAGGTAGTGGAAATAGATATGTAAAAATGGGTATAGGCAGTCAAAGGTGGTAGGTATTAACAAACATCTTAGTTCTCGTCTCTCACTTTATTCACCTGTCATTAAAATTCTAGTTGTGGTATTATAACGGGGAAATTGGGGTTCTGTGGTACTTCCTAGAACCCTAAGCCCTGAATTCACATCTGCAAACCTAAGAATTGGCAATTCCAGATTCAAGACAATAATTTTTAAAATACATTTTTTTCAGATTTTACAAAGGAGTGCTGAAAGGGGAAGGCTTGGAGGTAAGGGGAAATAAAGTGGGGAGAAGAGAAGTACACCACATGGAGCTCAAAAGTCCATGCGGGCCATGTGTAGCATGGAAAGAAAAAAGTTCAACGTGCTTATGCCATGTGGGGAGCTGGAGGAGATAAAGAACCCATGCAGAGAGTAAAGGCTAGGGGGCTCCTGGTTGGGGCTGGGGCTGGGCCTGGGCAGAGCCAGCCTAGGCCCAGCCAAGGGAAAAGCTCACCCTCAGTTGGAAGTTCCCAGGTGATCAGAGAGAGAGAGAGGGAGAGAAACAGACACTGCCCTCCCCTTGCAAAGGTATTTATAACCTTAGGGTGGTGGGCTGTCTTTTGGCCCAGGTAAACCAGAGGGCCAACTGGTTGGTTAGGGCTAGGGGCTATTGCAGGAGAAGACTAGCTGTGGCACCAAGTTCCAGGGGCTGAACTTGACCAACCACAATGTTTAAATCCTATGAAAGACCTCTATCCAGGAGGGGTCCTGATTGTTTGTGGAAAAACTGGTCTCTAGAGAACTAGGCAAAAGATAAGAAGTCAGATGATCTTGGATTTCTAGCAAGTGCAAAATTTCCTGCCTTTTTTACCTTCAGGGGTCCAGTCACCCTAACTCTACCCCAACCCCCACCTCAGGCTGGTAGATGGCTCAGCAGTGAAAAGCACTTTCTTACAAAGCCTGCTGGCCCAGTTCGATTCCCTAGTACCCATGTAAAGTTACATGCACAAAGTGGCACATGTGTCTGGAGTTTGTTTGCAGTAGCAAGAGGCCTGGGTATGCAGACTGTGTCTCTTTCCCTCTCTTCTCAAGTAAATAATTTTTTTTTTAAATTCTAGTTGTAATGAGCAAGTCATTTTTGCCTTCTGATCTGCACCTGGTAATGCAGGTCTATAATCCTATCTAGGTGGCTAGGAGAGTAGGAGGATCACAAGTATAAGGTCTGTCTGAGTTATCAAGTAAATTCAAATTCAAGGCCACAACTTAGATAACTTAGATAACTTAGTAGTAAGGCATTATCTTACAAAAAAAAAAAGTAAAAAGAGAGCTGAAGGTATTGCTCAGTGGTAGAGCATTTGTTCAGCATGCATGAGGCCCTTGTTCCTAGAACTGCACAGGAGGTGGGAGAATGCCTTCTGAATGGCTACTCCCAGAACAGGGTATAATAGTCATAAGAAGCTACAAGGCCCCCTGTGCTCAATTCTGGACTTAGTTAAGAGGATGGGACGGAAGCTGCCAGTACCATAATCTAGGATCCTACTGTCTGAGCTCGTTTTAAGTTGATCAGCAAAGAAAACAAAGATTATCAGTCAGTGAAATAATCTATTAGTATAAATTTTGGTTGGACCTGTGGGATTATGATGAGCTTTCTATGATTTCAAGCTGTTGGCCCACTTCATTGATGGAGAAGCATAAGAAATCCATATCCCTTCCTTTGTCTCTCCTTAGTTCCCTATGCTTACCCTAGAAATTAATGAGGCAGCAAGAATTTAGAAGGTAACCTTCAGTATACCAGTAACTGACAATGTATTTCTGGGCACACAGCTCCATTCTTTATTTTTCTTACCCATAAATGAGATGGCTGGCTTAGATAAGTGAATTTTGAAAGGGAACTTCTGACACTTGTCACAAGTTCTGCCTCTAATCTTTCAGTTGTGAAGGATAGGACTGGAGAGGTGGTTCAGTAGGTACAGTGTCTGCTGCACAAGCATGAGTACCTGAATTCAGATCTTTAATACTCATGTAAAATGCTAGGAGAGGTAGCACATGCCTGTAATTTCAGCACTGGGGAGGTGGAGATAGGGGTTTCCTAAAGCTTAATGGTTGCTAGATTAGTGGAATGGGTGCACTACAGATAACAGTGAAAGATTCCGTCTCAAAAACGTAAAGTAGAGACCAGGTGTGGTGGCACACACCTTTAATCCCAGCACTCAGGAGGCAGAGGTAAGAGGATCACTATGAGTTTGAGGCCACTCGGAGACTACATAGTGAATTCTGGGTCAACCTGGGCTATTGAGACCCTACCTCAAAAAAAACAAACAAACAAAAAAGTAGCTATAGAAGGCATCTGACATCAACTCTGGCCTCCACATGCATTTATATATATGCATGCACACCTGCATACACATGTGCCCACAAATATGAACATGCATACACATTCACAAAATGTTAAGAATTAAAGTATGGACTGGAATGTTACATAAAGTGGAACAACACAGGAAGACTGTCAGGCAAGTTAAAGGACTAGCTCACACAGCCAGTATAAAAAGTTGAGAATGGACTCCACATTTTATTTTTCTTGAGTCTATAATTGTTGGACTTCCATTATTGTAATTAAGTAGATAAGACTAGTGCACAAGAAGAGATAAGCAATACTCTAAGACCATGTGTGATAGGTGCCAGACAGGGAGGCTGAGGGTATTAGTGTCTGGTTTCTGAGAAGGAGCCATCATCACAGCTGGGATAGTTCCTGGAGGAGGGAAGGTGTTTTGTTTTGTTTGTTAAAAATATTTAATTAATTTATTTATTTGAGAGAGAGAATGGGCACATGCCAGGGCCTCCAGCCCCTGCAAATGAACTTTAGATGCATGCGCCCCCTTGTGCATCTGGCTTACATGGGTCCTGGAGAATCAAACCAGGATCCTTTGGCTTTGCAAGTAAATGCCTTAACCTCTAAGCCATCTCTCCAGCCCAAGGGAAGGTTTTGAACTGGGCTTTTAAGGCTGGTGGACTGGTGGATTTGTGAAGGGGAATGTGGGGGAGGGGAGGGAATTAGCAGGCTTTGTTTATAATTATGGAATTTGTCAATAATAAATACAAACTAAAAAAAGAAGATTGATGGACTGTAGACTCAGAGAAGAAGCACCAGGAGCAGAGGCTTAGAAAGCCCTAGACAGACTGTGGGATGCTAAATGATTTGGCTAGAGTAGAGGGGCAGGTAGAAGGGAAGGACTAGTATTTATTGAGCATATGTCTTACACCTGGTGTCTCAGCATCCTGAGGATTGACATCCTGACCATGTACTTATTTTAAGGCATCACTTGTCCCCCCACGCATGTGCTTGAGGACATTTCCTCCTTCAAGTAAAAGTCATTTGCTTTGAAGTTATCACTAGGAAATAACCTGGCTTAAAATGGGAAGAGGGGAGAGAAGGAAAAAGAAGGGGGGAGATTGTATACTTTTAAGGAGATCTCAGGAGTAGCTGATAGTATTTACTTCTTTACAGTAAACTGGAGCCTGCCTCCCATGTAATAGGCAGCTGGTAAGCCTTCACTCTCCTGTATGACAGGGCCATCCGTGAATTATTAAGGGCCTGGGCTGCCTAGCAAAGTCTGATGGGAAGGAGGTTGTACTATCTTACTGAGGGATCCTCAGAAATTCAGGTGCTGAAGAGGAAGAAATAACTGCACTCTGCAAACAGAACACCCTAACAAACCAGGGCTGTCTTAAGTTATTCCCTGTCCCTGCAACTGAGTCTGTTTTTCAAAGACTAAGAGATAACAACTACCCACCCCCACTTATTAAATACAGTTATTTAATAAGGATTTGGTTAGAAGCAACATTAAAATCACAAAGATATTATGATATAGGACTGGAGAGTGTCATGTAATAAAAGCTTTTCTCTGTTCTGTTATTTCCCAGCCAGGTGTTCGTCTATTTGACATGATTTTTACTAGGACTATCACTACTACTGTTACTGATCTGTCATTTGGATGGCTAACATCTTTGTGTTTTTAAAACTGTTTATTGACAACCTCCATACACATACACAATATACCATGATCATACATAATCCCTTCCCACCACCATCCTTTGTCTTCCCTCCCCTATCATTTACTTAATCCCTTCTTCTTTCAGCTAGTCCCTGTCCTATTTTTTTTAACTATTTATTTATTTACTTATTTATTTATCAGAGAGAAAGAGAATGGGTGTGCCAGGGACTCTAGCCACTGCAAATGAGCTCCAGACACATGTGCCACCTTGTGCACCTGGCTTCTGTGGGTTCTGGGGAGTCGAACCTGGGTTCTCAGGTTTCTTAGGCAAGTGCCTTAACTGCTAAGCCATGTCTCCAGCCCTCTTCTATTTTTATGTCATGATTTTCCCTCTCCTATTATGTAGGTCTTTTGTAGGTAGTTCCAGCCACTGTAAGGTCATAAATGGCATGGCCACTTTGTGTCTTAAACACAATATTGCAAAGCATTCCTCTTTCCTTGGTACTTACACTTTTCTGCCACCTCTTCTGAAATGGTCTCTTAGTCTTGGAGGATATGATAGAGATGTCTCATTTAATGCTGAACACTCTACTGTCTCTTCCTCTTAGAACTTTGATGAGTTTTTAATCTCCCCAATGGTCACCACCACTTAAAAAGAGAAGCTTCTCTAACGAAAAGTGAGAGTAGCATTAATATATGGGCATAAATATAAGTACTTAGAGGAAATTTTGGTGGCCATACTATATTTGTTTAGCCAAATAGCAGTTTCCCCACTAGGGCTTATGATCTCTCCAGCCATAGGTTTTTGCTTAGGTTTACAGAACCAAACATGAATTCCCTCCCATGGATTGGAGCCACCATAAAAGACATGCCACCATTACACCAGTTGGCACATTGGCCTGGCTGGCCAGGTATGAACATCTTTGTATTTGTGTCCACCAGTCTTATTGTCCCCAGGCTGCAAGTGCCTGCAGAAAAGAAGTACTGGTGTGGATGGGATATGCTCAAAAATGGGTGTGGGGGGACAGCTGAGAAAATAGGTGGGATGGTTTAGTTGACTTGAGCTCTCTGTAGACAAAGAGATGTCTTGATGATAAGGTCTGCCTCCCGCCACCATCCTTCTTCCCTCTTTTCCCTCATTTTTCCATTTGCTTATACAACTTGGTTTCCTTGCTCTTTTCTGTGCAGTTCCAAGGAAAGATAAAATGAGTGTGAATGCCTGAGGGCAGGGTCCAAGAGCTTACTTCTACAAATAAGGATTTGATTTACTCCTTTCCCATTAGTTTTCCCTCAAGTTATAGTACCCAGAGAACATTGTCTTCTGTCTCAGCCAACTCCTCCTAAAGCTCTGGCTTCATATCTCTGAACTCCAGTGTGTATCAGTCTTTTCTCTCTACATTGAAGGTAGAAAACAACTAAAAATCCTGGGCAAGAGCAGGCCTGGCCCCACTTGCATTCCTCAAATGCTCTTTTCCTTTAAACTACTACCTGTAGGGGAGAGGCCCAGTCCTGGCTGTAGTTGGTGATACATTCACTAGCACAGCAACACCTGTTTGCCAAAGGTGGGGCCTCTGAACTGGGGTGCTCTTTTGCCCAAATAAGGAAGTTTGCACAGATAACATGCCACATAAATACAAGGATAAGTTTGGCTGGGTTAGAAGGTTCAGTAAACTACATTTCTTCCCTAGGACCTTGGGTGCTTGTTACTAGAGTCACTTGCTGTTTTGCTCTGCAGCAATGATGTCAGGTGCTATGTATTCAGTTCTGACATGACTATTTAGACAAAGAAAACACACACACATACACACACACACAAAGAGGATTTGGAGGGAGGGAGGAAAGGAGAAAGAGAGTATGTGCACAGGCATGTGAGAGAGAGGCTGACACCATATTCTCCAAGGAACAACTAGTCATTGCTATAGATGTAGTAAAAATACCCTTCATTTTTTTCTTCAGCTTTTCTTATAGTTATCCTCAGTCCTAATATTCCAAATCTGATAGCACTAGCCCAAGGAAACTCTGGCCTTTCTAAAAATATAGGCCTTTTGTAATTAACTTAATAGCACACAATGTGGTCATGCTTTCTTAGCTGTTACTGTTTTCTAGGTATAAAATATGACTTTTCCAAGTGTATGGTGTATAATGAGAAGTTAAAGAAAAGGGGATGAGATATATGAGTACTTGTCCTTATCCTAGACTGGGATTATAGCTTAGCTAGTAGAGTGTTTATTTAGCATGTATAAAGTTAGGTTTAGTATAAAACTGGGCATGGCTGTAATACCAGCATTCCAGAGATAAAGGCAGGAGGAATAGTAGTTGAAGGTCATTCTCAGTTACATATCAAATTTGAGACCAACTTATATGGAAAAAAAAGAAAGAAAGAAAGATAGAAATGTCTTTGTCCAGGCCCCCAAATCCCCAACTAGTTAGTACTATGAGCCAGAGTTGAGTTGCTAGCTTGGAGGACTCACCCAAAGAAAACACAAGAGCCAGGAAGGGCCTTAGAATTCATATCTATCAATATGTTTCCACAATACTCCACATCAAAACAAGGAAGAGATCCAGATCTAGTAATTGTACACTTTATAATATCAACCACTCAGAAGGAAGGAGAATCATAAATTCAGCACTTGTCTGGAATAGAGTGAGCTCAAGGCCAGCCAGTCTCAAATAATAAAGAGGGATGGGAGTGTAGTTCAGTGGTAGAATAAGCACTCTACCTAGGTTGAAATACAAGTAGCTTCCATGGTGAAGTAAGAGATGGCCAAAAGTGGAATATGAATTTGGAAAATGAATTTTTGAAATTTTTCTGATTAGGAGTTAAGTCTATAGACATAGTAATCATGTAATCATGGCTCCTAGGATAATGCTTGGATCTTTAAGGACATTTATCTTAATTTATAGATCAACCCTCATCTTGTTAGTTTGCTATTTATTTTTTAAAGAACATAGAACCACAAGGTTGGAAAGTGGCAAAGGCAGCTTCCTATATTTCAACTCTGCTTTGACTCACCTTTCTTACCCTAGCTTTTTGTGCCCAAACCCTGAATCAAAGACTCATATGGTCACTACTCTATGAACAAGTAGAGTGAGGTCTTGCCTCTGGTCTTCCAGGTATGGATGATGAGGGCAAGGGCCACTAGGATTCCAGTCTGTGGTCCTTGAGTACAAAGTGCCATTGGGGAGTATAGAAACCTACAGTGTTGCAGGCAGGTACAGTGCCAGAGAGAGATCTGTGTCAAATATGTTATGCTGGTGAGAGTTTGAAAATTGTTCTTTTGAAGGGGATAGGAGGCTTCATATAATTACTTTTTTTCCCCCGGATCTCATGGTCATATGTTTTAGTTGTTTGACTTTTCTCCCATATAGGGGAACTTCCATTGAAGCAGGTATAGATACTTACAGAAGATGTATGATGAGGCTGACTTTGGGGAAGAAATGACAGTGGCAACTAGGTAGTTGAGGGCAGAAGGCTTTTTAGGCATTAGGGTAGAAAGAAGAATGATCACAGTTACAGATTTCAGAATAGAAGAGGTAGTCAATCAGGTTGCTCCTAGGTGGGCCAGAGAGGTAAAATAATACCCTGTGGAGTGTACATGCATGTCCTGTACCCCACGTGCTAGTAGAAAGTTATTTTATAGAAATATTTTGGTTTCCTAAAAGGAGATGCTCAGGAAAAGTTATTGTAGTTATCTGGATTGGATAGTGATAAATAATGAAAAGTAGTATAAGTATAAATAGTATAAGTAGAAGCAGTATAATCTCAGCACTTAGGACACAAAGGCAGGAGGATAACTTTTAATATCTAGGCCAGCCTGGACTATAGAGTGCAATCTTGTTTCTAAAAAAAAGGAAAAGAAAAGAAAAGAAAAGAAAAGAAAAGAAAAGAAAAGAAAAGAAAAAAAAAGCATCAGGGAATCCGGTAAACAGTTTACATGCGAAACCTTGTTTTCCTATTTCCATCACGTTTTTCCCAGCTCCAGGGTTGGTGTTTTCAGGTATTGAGACTGAATGTGTACAAGTCCCATCACACGTTAGCATGTTGGTCATTCTCTCCCAGACATTTTCAGTCTTGTTACTGTTTGGATGTTCAGGAAATAAGCATCAAAAGTTTACCATTTCAGGATTGATGTAATGCAGGAAAGGCGTTCCTTAGTCTTCCCTTCCCTAAGACTATGTAAAGGCGCTTAAAACAAACAGAGGTTTAATCACACACCTTTACCTTCTCATGCTAAATCTTGCAGAATCATAGTGTACAGATCTATCAGTATAAGAAGAGCGCAAAATTAAAGTCCATTCGCAATCACAGAGCCCTCAAAGCACGTTTTATGTGAACTAGCCTAATTCTGACCTAAATTAAATGTTGCAGAGGTTTGTTGTGAAGGCTTAATTGGGTTTTAGGTTTACAATGATTGGTACTGCTTAACCAGCTTTATAGCTTTTCTGAAAATTTTAGAAATCTTTACTTGGAACTTAGTAAACTAGCTTTAAGCCCAGAAATGGAGAGAGCACTGGACTTGGTCATCCTGGTATGGACCTGTTACCTCTGCTACTCACCAGTCAGGCAGCCTGGGCAAGTGAAGCACAAGCCTTGTTTGTAAACTGGAGACAATACCTACTTCATAGTTAGTCATTTAAGAAAATGTATATGAAAGTGTTTTGTATGCTACAAAGTATGATAGTGTTTATAATGACCAATTTATGTGGAGACTGATGATAACTGGAACTCTAGTTATAATGGAATCTAAGCACAGGGACCAAGGTCACAAATAAACATTAGGACCTATAGGAATTTTTATGGCCATTGCATACAACCCATTTGATTTATGCACAAGGATTGTAAGGTCCTGGGAAGTTTATAACTACATGTTCAAGTTTATGAAACCTCTTGATGGCACTCAGAAGTCACGGTAATAGGAAGTCAAGTAGCAGATGCTGCTCAGGCCCATCCATCATCCCTGATGCTTCTAATTTTTTCTGTCCACAGATCACCAGAGGTACTGGTTCTACTTTTATATTACAGTGTGCCAGATATGTGGGAGCTCCATTTGCCTTGCTTCTGAAGCTACTTGTCAGTCTTTCATTATACCTTGGAATCTGGGTGTAGCTCAAAGGTTGGCCCCCTGGTTTGGATGAGGGATAGTAGTTTTTAGATTAGAAAAAAAAGAAAAATCGAGAAGGTGAGCCAAAATTGCAAGGTCTGTTACTGCAGAAGCTGGTTAACTAAGCTTTCTGAAAACCATTTTCTTTTTTAATGCACATGCCACATGTTTCTGCATATGCAGCGTCTTTGGGATTATTTTTCCAAGATCACTGTAAATAAAAAAGTGGATAGGACCCTTGGTCTTTTGCTCTACTTTCCTCTTTAGGATGTCTTTATCTTTCCCCTGCCCAAAAGTAATGTACCACCCTCCTCTTGGCTAAGGCTATTGGCTCCACCTGTATCTTGGAGCTGTTCTCTTATTGGCATTTTCTACTTAAGCCAATTCAGGCTAGCTGAGCCCTTTTCCCTGCCCCATATCCCTTCCTATGGTTCTATGCCCTCTATCTACTTGTCTTCACCACCTCTTCTTTTTCTTTATTCTCTAATTCTGGTAATCTTTTTTTTTTTTTTTTTTTTTTTTTTTTTTTGCGTTATTAACCAATTGACCCAATTCCCACCGCCCTCACCTTCTGTCTGACTTCCATGTCTCTGCAGCATGCAATGCTATCTACTTTCCCTTCTGAGTGTCTCTCTTCTATTGAATGTTCATTCCATAACTCCCTTGGGGTCTCCGTTGATTTTTTTTTTGGTTGTTGTTTTTATTTTTTACTTTTTGGCTGGATTTGAGGGCCTAGCACATGCTAAGAGAATGCCATGCCCCTGAGCTATCACTCCAGTTCTTCACTGGTTCTTCTTTTCTAGTTGTTCCCAAACCCAGATCTTTCAGGGCTCAGCCTGGTCTTTTGCCTTATTTCTCTCTTCTTAGATTGAATTCCAGTACTCTTATCTGCCCCTTATATACCCTGGACTGTATGTTCAGCTTTGACCTCTAGGTTCCCCACTCCTGAAAGCTCTGGACATGCCACCTCGTGGTGTTGCAGGTGACTCAGAGTCAGCCTGTCTAGAAGGAAATGTTCATTCCTTCTTTATACCCCCAGCTATCTCTTACTGCCCAGTCTTTCTGGTTCCTGTCCTTTGAACTTCCCATATATACTTGGTTACCAGAGTCCTATAGGTTAACTCTTACATCAGTCCTTCATTCTTGTTGCCACACCTTAATTGGTCCCTTGACCAGGACAATGGCAGTAACCACACAATTGATGTCACTGCCTTCAGTGTTTCTTATCAACTAGGTTAATCAAGGCTACAGCCCTGTCCTGACCCTATCCTCTTCGGGTTCCAAAGTCATCAACAGTTGCTAGCCCATGCTTAGTTCTAACCTGCTTTTCATGGCTTCCCACCCAGACTTATAGTACCTCCATACTTCAGCTATCTAGCTACATTGCAACACTGGTAGTCTGATTCCTTTGTCAGTTGAGTGAGGAAGATTCTCCTTCTTCAAAAGTTTACTAATGGTCTAACTGTATTTCAGGGCCAGGTCAAAATGCCAGTGTCTCCTGGGATTCTTCCCACTAGCCTTCCTTGGCCGGTGTGCCCTCCTTGTTTTCTGAACTCTTCTTGTATTCTTTTGGTATTTAACTGTTTCTGTGTGCTTTGACCTGTACCTTTTGGCTAGCAACTTTCCCAGTCATCTTTGAATCCTCTGAAACATTGCATAGTGTGCATTGCACATATTGAATAGTGTAAAGGCAGCCGGGTTGACAATAAAAAATAGTCTAAGGGCCTTCCTTTACCTTCTCTCACTGCTGAGTTAGCAGTGGTCAGGAGAGCTTTCAGAGCTCTGTCCCATTCTTCTTGACCCTATCATACCTAATGGATGTCTGTTTCTCACCTCCTATTCCTTTGGGGTTACTAAGCCCTTCCTCAGTCTGAAAACTTTTTTTTCTAATAAATTTGGGTGTGTTCACATTGCCTGGTTTGTTCTTTGGGTGTCAGTTCTTTAGGATTGATTGTGTCTACATTAGTTCCCACCTCTACCATCACACTGGTTAATTAGAAAACTCCTGTACTTACCTTACCAGAAGAAGCTGCAAGGAGAACTGAGTGATGACTCACAGCTTAAAACTAAGATGTTATAAATTGGCAGATCAATTTGTAGTCTCATTTTCTGGGCCATATCTGGACACTTAGAGACTGACTTATTGCTTCATCAGTATATTTAAGAGTGAAGCAGTTATATTTTTTTCTAAGGCCACGAGGTGCTCCCAAACTCAGGTTTGGAAATTCTAGTCAGTGCTTCTTCCTTCCAAGATCCAATGTTTTGCTACTGTCTCAACTTCTCTGGTTAGCATTGTGAATTGACAGAGGTCGGAGGGCTTTAGAATATGCTGCACATCTTGGATAAAAATGTTTTGGGGACACGCCTTTAATCCCAACACTTGGGAGGCAGAGGTAGGAGGAGTACCGAGAGTTCGAGGCCACCCTGAGACTACATAGTTAATTCCAGGTCAGCCTGGACCAGAGTGAGACCCTACCTCGCAAAACAAAAGAAAAAAAAATGTTTTGGGGGTTGGAGGCATGGCTCAGCAATTAAGGCACGTGGCTGCAAAATCTAAGGACCTGTACCATGTAAAGCCAGATGCACAAGATGGCACATTCATCTGGAGTTCTTTCAGTGGTTAGTGGCCCTGGCACACCTATTCTCTCTCTCTCAAATAAGTAAGTAAACACAATTCTGTGGTTCAGAGCTGAGCATTTGTCGGACTTTACCTTTAACTGTAGCACTGGACAGGATGCAGCCCTTTGAATTAAAGTGCCCTAAGGACTGAAATGAACCAGGACCTTGGGTACACATCTTTGGTGCAGACTGGGATCCTTTAGATTGGGGACAGGATTTTTCTGTATTCTTGGCTGGCCTGTAACTTGCTGTGTAGACCAGGTTGGATTAACCTGCTGGATTACAGACATACATTTTGGTCACGTTATTTTCTAGACACGGGATTTTTTAATAGATGTGGGTGAGAAGAAGCCACCAGTTTTAATATTGAGAACCAAAAGGTTTGAGGCCTCGTTTAACAAATCCAGGTAAGGATTTGAGGGTAATTTCTGTACTCTCATCTCTCCTCCCGCTGCTGGGGGTCAGAGGTCCTGGTGCTGTTTACCTGTGCACCTTTCTCCCACAATGCATTGCAACCGCGTTCTCGGTTCTCGGTCTTCCGTTGCGTGGAGTTCCTACTACAGGGCAGTATTACCTCAGAAAACCTCCAGCTTAGCCCCTGCGAAGGCCCCTGTCTGCCGAGATTCCGCTGCAGGCCCGAGTTCACGTCTCTCCCCGTCGTGCCGTGCCTGGCGCCCAGACCGACTTTGTTTTACTTGAGGTGGCGCCGGGCTGGGCCGCGCGCCCAGGTGCTCGCGCTCCTTCCCAGAGCGTGCGCGGGCCGGCCCCGCCGCGACCCTCGCCGGCAGCGCCCCCCTCCTCGTGGTACAGCCTGCGTTTCCTCCCCGGTGCTGTTATGCTAATCAGGTGACATCACTGCCCGGCTCACGGCGAGCCTCCCGATTAAATTACAAACCGGCAGCCTGCTGGAGGTGTGAGCGCGGCTCCCGCGAGCTCCTGGCCTCGGCCTCCTGCACGCTTCGGACTGGCCATATTTAAAACCTTCTCCAGAGCGACGGTGCCTCCTTTCTTCTTTCCCTCCACCCCTTCTTCAGAAGTTCCTCTGTAACTTCCAGGCCAGGGCCAAGCAAGGAAAGAAAGGCACAAGGAGGAATCAGATGCCTGAGTGGTAACGCCTCGCGCGGCTAAGGTGGACTCTGCAGCCAACTAACTTCCTATCAGCTCACCCCGCACCCATTTCCGACCGCCCGGAATGTGGCTGGCCTGAGGTCCAGCCCTTCTGCTCGGGGCGGGAGCCGAGCCTCGCGGAAGCTGCTCGAAGGTGGATGGGGGTAGGTGGGGGCCGGAGAGAGAGAGCTGCCGGGGCGTTACGCCGGGCGTAATGGAATTGCAGAGGACATCGAGCCTCTCCGGGCCGCTGTCTCCGGCCTACACTGGGCAGGTGCCTTACAACTACAACCAGCTGGAAGGGAGATTCAAACAGCTTCAAGGTAAGGCCCATCCTGCCTCACAGTAATGCTGCCGAAGTTCTGAGGCGTTATTTCTGCCATAGGGTTCGTGATCAAATGAAGATAGCAGGCACACGCCTGGCCCCAAAGCCTCAGGTTGGCTGGGAGCACCCCATGAGCGAATTAACTACTCTAGGCTCCAGAACACCACAGAGAGGTCCTATCTTGTACCTTTTGACTCCAAGCTCTGAGTTGTCAGGTATTCACTGCTTCCCCCTCCCATCTCAGTAGATGAATGCTAATACATCTATTAGTATGCAAGTATTTGTTTACAGGTCTCCACTGGCTCCCAGCGCTCAGCATCTTGCTTCTGCCAGCCTTAAGGTGTAAAGTGCATTAACCCTCAAAACCCAGTCCTTTAGAACAATAGCGAAGGGGAGGAGGGAGTGGTCTTTTTGTTCCTAAGCTTTGGTTAATTACAGTTTTGATTCTGAAGCTTAATTTAACTCTTGATGTATTGTGTTGGGGGACAGCTTTCCCATCAATTTGGTGGACTGTAATTTATAATAAAAGCTAGTTATTGTCATTTCAGTGCTATGGATTGGATTAGTCGGACCAATTACAGGCTTTTTTTTTTGGAGTCTGTCAGGTTCAAATGATTGAATACGTCCAGTATTTTACTGCACATATTTTTATGGAGAGCAAGATCCTATGTGTGCAGTAGTGTGTTGTGTATTTATTCTGCCTGCAACCCTAGGCTGTTGCTGACCAGCAGCAGGGCCTGGCCAGCGCCTCAGCCTTGACATGAGACAATGTTCCTAATTGAAAGCAGAGCCCTGGAATCAGTTAATAAGCTGGGACTGTCTGGATACTGTAAAGGGTGGTGTTCAAAGACTGTGAGGTTTCTGGCACAAATGTGGTTCCTGGGAGGAGGAGGAGGAGGAGGAGGAGGAGGAGGAGGAGGAGGAGGAGGGAAGGAAGGAGCTCGGTCCTAGTGTGTTTTCACTGGGAAGGGCATATATTTCATTCATTGGTTTACTTGTATTGTGAAATAGTTGACAATAATGACACTCTTTAGGAAAACAAGAGGCAGAACAGGATGTGATTTTAAACATTTACTAGGCTGTGCTGAATTCCTGGGGCAGTAAGCACCAAGGAATAGTTACGAATCTTTGGTTGAGTCCTCTTGTATCATTGAAGGAATTTGCTTTTTTGAAAACATAGGTGAGGAACTTGGAAGTGGTGAAATAGAAGCATATCCATTCTTTCCATCTGTTAGGGTCTGAGGAATTCACAATGTGAAGTTTGGCCAGATACTTCTTGGTGTCACCAAGGAAAAAGTACTGATCAGGGGAGTCTCTATCAGAAAACCCATCACTAGTTATTAGTTTACCCATGCCTTGGAATCTCAGGAAAAAAATCAGACAAGAGAAAATACTAAAAAATAGAATGCATTCCCAGGTCCATCCATGACACAAAACTGTTATTCTGAAAGGGTTAAGGGTGCTTAAACTGCCCACTGAGCAGGGTGGAGCTTACACACAGGAAGTGTCTTAACTGTCTTTTCAGGGTAAGGAAACATTTAAAATTTAGAAAAGAAAAATCACTCAAGTGCTTCAGATGTTTTTACCTCTTGTGTTTTTCTCAAAGAAATCCCTTCAAAAAAGGTGGGCTCTAAATTATGTGTAGATTACACAAATTTGAAAAAATGATCTTTGTCCTCTAATTTACCTTTAGATAACTTTCTAATATTATGGTTAGAGTTGCCCAAGTTTAGTGTTGGTGTTTCTGTAACAGAAAAACCACAGGTGCTGAGGAACTGAGAAAAGGGTGAGTTAACTTTCAAATATAATGGATCATGTCAGAATTCTAATTGCTTATAGTATCCTAGTATGAAATAAAATGGATTGTGTTTTAAACAGCCATATGAGTATTTTGACAAAACCTTTCTCAACTCCCCACCCCCGATGTGGTACTCTAGTATTTCTAGTCCTTGTAGACATTACATATTTTGGATAACATACATTATATCTGCTGATTTAATTTTGCACGTGCCTTCAATGCTGCCTGTAATGCTGCCTCTTGAATGTAATAGTTCCTAGCTCTCATTACTCAACATTGGTAAAAGGTTATTAATAATCTGTATTGTTTTTTACTGGCTCTTATATGAATTTATTCATTTAGCATCCATGACCAAGAGTGCTGTCATTTTGTGAAAATTGTTTTTGTATTTCTGCTGGATGCTAAGAATACCTCAAGGGAACCTAGAATGGGGTTTGCTTTTCTAGCTAAAGGAAATATATTAGATTGAGTCAGGTCTCTGTAGATAAAGTAGCGTGTAGAGATTTATGGACCAGTAAATGTGATAAAAACAAAACCACATTTTGGCTTAAGGAACTGAGATATAGGGATGTGCTTTATCACACCAAGATTTTTGGCATAAGGAAGTACAAGGGTCTTCAACCTCTGAAGGCTTTAACCTTTAACCACAAGCACACACCTTTCTTTTTTTTTTTTTTTTTTTTTAACCTGCTGAATGAAGATATCACTTTCCTCAGGCCATGAGTCTTAAACAGTTGTATTCATTTTTGTAGTGGTTTTCTTTTTTAAATGAAAAATGTTGAAACAACTAAACTCAGCCTCTTGTTAAGAAACTGTAGTAACAGGATTTCACATCTGCTAGCATAAGCCCTTGTTGGAGAATGTTCTTTCTACTATCCCATTCAGACACCATTGCTTGTGCCTAATGTGTAAGTGAAATTCCAGACTCTAGCTTGGCACTCAGAGATTCCCCCAAATGGCCCCACCTCTTCCAACTCCTACATGGCAGGTAAACTTCCAGACAGGCCAGTCTACTGCCCTCACCAGGTTTCCTCCTGCCTATCTCCCTGCTCCCCCAGCACTGATGCACACTGATCCTTGGCTCTGGCTGTGAGGTTGTAGTGTGGGCAGAATCTAGGTTAAAAGCATCAGAATGAGCTTTTCTGTCTTCTTTGCATGCTACTCAGCACCTGACTTCTGGAGCAGGTACTTCAGCTCTTCTGGCTCAGTGAATTTGTCCAGAAAGAGCATGGTGTGCCCTGTGTCTTGGGATGTAGAAGGAGAATAATGAATTTTGAGCCAGAACAGTGCATTATTTTCATGTTATTATAATATGAGAGCTTCCTTTTGATTTATCATTTTAAAAATTTAATTCTACCACTGACCCACTAATGCAATTTATTTATTTGGTTAGTTGGTCTTTTGGGACAGGATCTAATGTTCAAGCTTACCTCCAGCTGAGGCTGGTCTTGAATTTTCTTCCTTCCTTCACATCTCAAGTGCTGGGATTACAAGTATCTACCATCATTCATGGCAATTTTAATTCCTTAACTTTTAAGGAATAAATAATGTTATTTATATTCATGAATGATAATATTTATTAAGTTTTTTAAAGTAATTTTTTCATTTCTTATTATAACTGCATATTTGAATTGCTTTATTCTTTAAGCCTTAGAGAAAGACTTTTTTTTGGTTTACACCTTCTAAAAAATTACTTCTAAGGTTTCAAATAGAAAGTTACATTCACATATTTCCCCATTATGACAGTGAAAAGAATTGATGATACATGATTTTTTGGTAGGGGGTTGGGTAGGATTTATGAGAACATTTTTGGGTTTATTGAAGCATGAAGCTTCTTTTTTTTTTTGGTTATCTGAGGTAGGGTCTCACTCTAGCTCAGGCAGACCTGGAATTCACAATGTAGTCTCAGGGTGGCCTCGAACTCTTGGGTATCCTCCTACCTCTGCCTCCCGAGTGGTGGAATTAAAGGTGTGTGCCACCACGCCCGGCTTCTTTTTTCTTTTTTAATCCAGTTGCCTGCTAATACTGTAGTTTTGGTAAGCCCTAGACAACTCTGTGGTGACAGATAACACAACCAAACAAAACCTTTCACCAATTTAGCATCATTGCATCTCAGAATTAATTCCTCACAGATTTGTGACTCAATCCTTTCTGAAAGTAATTATAATTATTAATGTTATAGCACTTAGCCTTAATATATATATCCTCATGCTTAACAGAAACTACTCAGCATGAGATCCAATACTTAGTAAATTCTAAATGAGTTTGCATTTTCTTAGTACCAATAAGCTTGTGGAACAATTCACATTTTATATATATATATATACATACATACATACACACACACACATACACACACACACACACATACATACATACACATATATACAGGTAATTGGATTTAGATCACCAGTATGAGGCTAGCTCACCAGAATACAGGTTTTCTCACTCCATATTTGATGCTTTCCCTATAGTGTGAGTTAGTTATGGCCACTAAACTTGTCACTTAGATCCAATGAACCACAGGCTGTTGGCATGGAAATTAGTGTGTACAAAGGTGCTCAGATTTTTAATTTTGGTGGGCTAGGAATAAAGATAGCAGGGGAATACTGTACTTTTCAGCTCAAGTCCTTAAAGACAAGATTTAGAAAGACTATTGAAAGGGCTCTTGGAGGTACTTACGTAGAAAAGGAGAATGATAGTATCTTTTGAGGAAAAGACTATTTTTGTCAGGGGAATGAAGAAATAGAACTATAAATTTCCTGCTTTATAGACAGTTGAGGACAGTTCTGGATAACTGTTCACAGGTGCCTCTTCTCATGTCTTGTGCCTGGAAAGGGGTCTGGTCTCAGTTCCAGTGTTTTCCCTGTTTTTGTTTCTTAGATCTCTAAAGTGCTCTTCCAGTGCCCTAAAGTTAGGCTCTGATAAGAGCTCTTTCTTCAGAAACTTTTGGAATTTGATTTCATTGGAATTTGAGTCTTAACATTTCCAGTTCCAATGCCTGATATTCTGTGCTGCAGAACTCAAGACTTCCTAAACCTGTCCTGTGTCTTTCCATCCTTCAGATCCTGCTCTTGAGTTCTTCCCACTGGGAATCACTTCATGTGCCAGGATCATAGGTTCAGTTCAGATACTCCTAGATATTTCCAGAGGGAAGGACCATCAAAACCCTGCTTGACTTCCCACCCCTTACTTTTAAAATGTTAGCACTTAGTCATTTTCCTGTGATTTTCACACAATGCTTTTTAAAACATTTCCATTATTTCTTTGTTTTTCCTAATTTCATAAGTCTAGGAGCCTAAAGATCAGGTGAGGTCCCATATAAGCCATCTTATATAAAAGAGAAATAAGTGTTACAGTGAAGTAAGTGTTAAGGCCTTATTGAAGAAGTTTCCAAATTGGAACTCCCAAAATGAGGTCCTCAAATCAGTTGACCCCCTGGGAACTTGCTAGAAATGCAAATTCTCAAGTTCCAACTTCTTTCTCCCCTGGGTGGGTCCCAGCAATAAGAGTTTTCAACTAACCTCCTAGACATTGCATACTCTTCCAAGTAGGAGCAAGTATAATATCTATCTCACTGAGAAATGAAGGATTGGGGAAAAGTATGTTTTAGAACAAAGTTGTATAATAGAGAAAAGGTACTTCACTAGTGAGGGAATGGCCTCTATCCTGCTCAATTAGAGAAGCCGTTTAACATCTGCCACACATGGACTATCCCACTCTTCTACTGAGTGAAAGCCAATGTAGGTAGAGATACAGTTTTTTTTAATAGCCATTAAGAAGGAAGTATCTGAAGATGGTACAGTTTAACAATTAAGTTAAATCTATTGGATTTAACCTCATAAACAAAAAGTCTAGCAACTTGGAAGGGAATAAAATGGAACCTGGCCTCACAACCCTGTCCTAGATGTTAAGACAATTTCCGTATTTAAATAACTTCCAGGCTTACTCAGGGTGGTGTGGGACATTGAATGTCATAATATTCAAATTTCAGCATCCAAGTATTAAAACTAATAAGTATGGCTATTGTTTCTGCAATTCTTTTTAAAGACAACTTCTATCTGCAGATTAACTGTTAAGTGTTGTTGATTACCAGGAAATAAGTTATATCAATTTAAATCAATGGCTTTAGAAGTTGTTTTTTTTTTTAGCTCTCAGAGCTTCATAGCTATATGTGTGTTTATACTGGAATTACATTTGTGCATATTATCAAACAAAGTAAGCCAGATGTATTTAAGAAGCCAGCCAGTTTTAGATTTTAGTGTTTTGTTGGTTTTTTTCCCCCTCTTGGTCTGACAAGTTCTGTTACTCTGAGGTCCGGCTATAGGGGAAAAATGTTGAGGTAAATGATAGGGGAATTGTAAGTATATTTTCAACCTTAATTCAGCATTCCTTTTTAAAATATATATATTAAAAAATTTTATTTATTTATTTGAGAGAGAGGCAGATATAGAGAGAATGGGTGTGCCAGGGACTATAGCCACTGCAAAGGAACTACATGTTTCCTTGTGCATCTGGCTTTCATGGGGACTAGGGAATTGAATCTGGGTGCTTAAGCAGGCAAGTGCCTTAACTGCTAAGCCATCCCTTCAGCCCAATTCAGTATTGTTTGTCAGATTAGTTTAGTTTTGTCAGATTAGTTTAGCAGGATCCTAAGGAAAAATAAATGGTAAAATAAAATTGACTTAAAAGAAAACACTATATTTGCTCTTGCTTATTTGTATTTATTATCAACCAATATTTATTACCTGTATTTCAATGAGCAGTTGTCCTCTGTTTACATAATGTGTTGGTGAGCATATTTTCACTACTATGCTGGAATTGCCAGCTAAGCTGATCAACAAATGACAAGTGGAAAAGTAAACTGGTTCCAGGATAGAGCAAGGGACCTGGTGGGGAGTTCAGGTAGGTTCCAGTGGGGCTTGAGTGTAGAGTGCAGAATGAAAAAGGAAGGGCTTTGGAAGAATACAGGAATTATAAGTCAGTTCAAGTAATTTGAAAATAAGACATCAGGAAGCTATAGGAAGACGTTAAATAGAATGACATGTTTGTTCTGGCCTGTTCCCTCCCAGTACCCCTGTAAAGCCAGATGCACAAAGTGTTGCATATATCTGGAGTTTGTTTGCAGTGGCAGGAAGCCCTGGCACACACCATACTCACTCTGTCAAATGTATGTATGTGTATCTGTATGCATACTTTTTTCGTAGTAGGGTCTCACTGTAGCCCAAGCTGACTTGGAATTCACTATGTAGTCTCAGGCTGGCCTTGAACTCACAGCAACCCTCCTACCGCTGCCTCCCAAGTGCTGGAATTAAAGACATGCGCCACCACACTCGGCCAATAAAAATATTTAAATTTTTTTAAAAACTTACCCATTTTCTATTAGTAGAGAATTACACAAATACTCTGGGCAAGTTTGTTTAAATTCTTCCATTATTTTAATGTGGTATACAGTGAAGTGGATGGTGTTATCCATAACTTTTTTATGAATAAACCTATTATTTACCTTTAACAAAATTTTATTTATGTAGCGAGAGAGTGAGTGAGTGTATGTATGTGTTTCCTCGACCTCTTGCCCCTGTAAAGAAACACCCAGACACATGCTTTATTTTTATTTTATTGAATTTGGTCAGCAGGCTTTGTAAACAAGTGCCTTTAACTGCTGAGCTATCTCCCCAGCATCCTTCCTTAAAAATATATTTATTTATTTACATTGAAAGAGAATATTATTTTGAATATTTTTTTATTTATTGAGAGAGAAAGAGAGAGAGAAAGAGACAGATAGAGAGGGGTCAAGAGGAGAGAATGGGTGCGCCAGGGCCTTCAGCCACTGCAAACAGACTCCGGACACATGGGTCACCTTGTGCATCTGGCTTATGTGGGTCCTAAGGAATCAAACCTGGGTCCTTTGGGTTTGCAAGCAAGTGCCTCAACCACTAAGCCATTTCTCCAGCCATATATATATATATTTTAATGAATCAAAAGTAACCCTTCTGGGGCTGGGAAGATAATGCAGTTGGTAAAGTGTTTGCCATGTCAGCTTGAGGACCAGAATCCAGGACCCAGAATCCACAAACACAAGCCAGGTATGGTGATAGGTGCTTGTAATGTCATTGCTGGGGGCGGGGGTGGAGATGGGCAGATCCCTGGGGCTCTCTGGCCAACCTAGCTATGTGAAACTGCCTCAGAAAGGTGGAAAGTGTCCCTGAGAAACCACTGAAGTCCCTGACCTTCACATTCAAGCATGCATCCCCCCAACACAAAACAAAGTGTAATGATCTGTACCCATGACCTAACCCAAGACGTTTTAAAGACTAGCATTATTAATTTTTAAAAATATTTTATTGATTTATTTGCAAGCAGAGAGAAAGAGAATATGGGCATGCAAGGGTCTCTAGCCACTGCAAATGAACTCCAGATGTGTGTGCTGCTTTGTGCATCTGGCTTTACATGGGTACTGGGGAATTGAACCCTGGCCATCAGGCTTTGCAAGCAAGTGCCTTAATCACTCACTGAGCCATCTCTCCAGCCTAGCACTGCTAATTTTTAGGTGATATTTCAGTACATCAAACTAAAATTTCACTCCTCAGAGTATTCATTCAAGAAGTAATTTATTGAATGATAGGCTCTGACCCAATTCATGACTACATATTTACCTCAGCCACTCACTGTCTAAAAACTTATTCTATGTAGGATAGTAAGTGTTTACATGTACACACACACACACACACACACACACGCACACTCATACTCATGAAGATCCTCCTAGCATAGCCACTATACCCAGTTTATAGAGTAATCTTACATTTAATATTGCTATTCTTACAACTGCTTAGACTTTTTGCTATTTTCATGTATACCAAACTTATTTGGCAGTGCCTTCAGGTTTTGGTATTAGTGATTTGAACTATGTGTATATACTTTAATAAGTGCTCAATTGATCTTGAGTCTGAAGGTGAAGTTCTAAAATGATTGGTAATGATTAGGTAGGGGAGAAGATGCACATGTGGAAATGTGTTGGCCAAAGTTTTTGCCCCTTAGGAGAAAGGGTTGGGTAAGATAAGCAACCCTTTGGCCTTGACTGACATGTCTCCAGGTCCACCATGTGGGAGCAGTGGTTCTCAAGTGACTTAGGTGGTAGTTTTTTAAAGGTAGGATTGAGGGTCATTAAATACTGTACCTTTGGAGTGTCCATACATTCTAATGTATATCAGCAGTCTTAGGACACCGTCAAAAGAAATTAAAGTATAATTAATAAAATATTTTACAGTCCCAACAAACTATAACTTTCCTAGTATTACTCATATTACATACTTATTCCTTAACATTATATCTTATTCTTTTCAAGTGATTTTTCTTAGTAAATGTTGCCAATTTTGCTTTGTAAGTCAGAGCAATTAATTTGTCAGTTTTAGTCTGTTTTCTCATCTAGGATGGGAATAATACAGATTGTGTGTCATGAGGTTATTTTAAGAACTAGATGAGGGCTGGAGAGATGGCTCAGCAGTTAAGGCTCTTACCTGGAAAGCCCAAGGAGCCAGGTTCAATTCCCCAGTACCCACATGAAGCCAGATGCACAGAGTGATGAATGCATCTGCAGTTGAAGTAGCTAGAGGCCCTGGCATACCCGGGTATTCTTTCTCACAAATAAATGTTTAAAAATAAAAAAAGGATTAAATGAGATTTTGCATGGAAACTGGTTGTATGATTCCTGGTATATAGAAAATGCTCATTAATCTAACAGAACTGTGATTATTTCATGTATTAGTTCAATGACCAAGCAAGGTGAGCCTTCAGAAGTTGAGTGGCGTGCCCCAGACTCCACCTCCTCCCTGAAATCTCTCTGGGTGTGGTTTCCTCTGTGTGTTAGAAACATTTAGCTTACATGAAAATACACCCAACTGAAACACCCTTTTTCTTCTAGAAAGAACATATGGGTTGATAGGCCACTTGGGATAGGAACTTTTGATGTAGGTTGAAGGTCACATTGGTGGTCTTTTTCCCCAAGGTTTTTTGAAAAGCATGTAGAGTAGCTACTGCCAAAGACAAGAGAATACCCAGCTCTTGATCAGAGAGTCCCCTTTGTTAAAGATTACTACTGTGTCCAAACTAATGTTGACTTCAAAAGCATTGATTGCTTCTACTGTGCTTTGTTTTAAAAGACCTTTCTTAGCTTTCTCTCTCCCCTCCCCTGCCGTTCCCTCCCCTCCCCCTCCCCTCCTCCTCCTCCTTCTTCTTCTCCTTCTCTCTCTCTCAGTCTCGCTCTGTCTCCCCAAGTAGCAAATACAGTAATCATAGTAGCATGAAGACACAGGCTGCTCTATGTTTGGTTTCACAAATGCCTTGTGAAAGACTTGGTTTAATAGTATCATCCCAACGTTGAAATGGTGCAAGAGGAAAGCTAATTTGAGGATCATTGAGGCACATTCTATTCACAAAGAATGAGAGTAAAACAGGAGTCTAGAGGCTCTGTTCTTTGGTGGAGAGGAAATAACACAGACTGTGCCTTATTTGAGATCAATACAGTAGAATTTTGGAACAAGATATTCAAAGACCATTGCCAAGATGTATGTATGTGTGTATGTCCTGAAATCTTACATAAACTATAGATTCTATTTTGGTAACACAATATTATGTAGTGGATGGTTACAGCTAAGACGATAGAAGACCAGGCCACCTCTTACAATGTGGCATGAACATTTTTGGGTTAGGTTTCTTTTTTAGGAAAGAGAAACTTAAAGATTCATCTTTTTTTTTTTTTTTTTTTTTTTTTATTCCTTGAGTCAGGGTCTCACTCTAGCCTAGACTGACCTATAACTCACTCTTTAGTCCAGGTTGGCCTTGAACTCACAGCCATCTCCTATGAGCGCTGAGATTAAAGGTGAGTTCTCTATACCCGGTCTACTTCACTTTTTATTTGAATCTATTTTAAAGTGTGCAGCATCTTTGACAGTCTGTTAAGAGCCAGTGAGTTTTTGTAGGTCAGTAGCTTGAGTGTATATAGTGTGTTTTTGGTGCTTGGAAATGGTGCTCTGATTTCTGTTAAGACATAAGTTTATTTATAATAGGTTTATTAAAATCTTACTATAAAATTCAGTCTTAAAGTGATAAAGAATAGATTATGCATTATCTGCAAACAGCTGCTGAGTAGATGAAATCCTGGTTGCGGGTTCAGAACCTGGTGTGGTGATTGTGGTAATATGGTGTGGTAAGGAGTCGTGGCCAGGGCTTTATCTCTCCAGAACCAGATGGTGGTGGAAAACACTTGTGCCTAGATTCACAGAAGCTAGTATTTAGGTCCTGGGTCCACTGGTGACTTCACTATTTCATTTTCTTCATCTGGGAAGAACAGTCATTTGGGATGCTAATGGAGATTAAGTTAGGTGTATTGTAATATTAATGGGATGATGATCTCTCCTTGGACTGACAGAAAACTTTTTGAGTTTCTGACACTCACAAAGATGTGTAAACTCCCAGGAGAAAGGGGAGTGGGGAGAGGAAGGTGGAAAGGGGAGAAAGTGAGATTGAGTTATCACTATAGTCTTTCCTTTTGCTTGGTACATAAATTAATGTTTCATGAATGAAGGGACGACTGAGTAAAGTAACATAAGCAGTAATACATAGCTAGTTTCAAAGCAAGTAGCCAGTCTTCCTTTGGGTTGCTGCTGCTTCGCTGAGAAGAGCCATGACATCATTAACTGCTTAAATACTGTGTTGATGAACCATGAGTCAGTTGTAGCAGTCATTGTGTCTTTTATGTGGACAAACTCTAAATTTTAGGAAGCCTTCTGCTTTTTTTTTTTTTTTTGAGGTAGGGTCTTGCTCTAGAATTCATTATTGAGTCTTAGGCTGGCCTTGAACTCTCAGTGATCCTCCTATCTTAGCCTCCTGAGTACTGGAATTAAAGATGTATGCCCCCATGCCAGGTTTTAAAAAAATTAAATTTTTATTTATTTATTTGAGAGCGACAGACAGAGAGAAAGAGGCAGAGAGAGAGAAAGAGAATGGGTGCACCAGGGCCTCCAAACGAACTCCAGATACATGTGCCACCTTGTGCATCTGACTTACATGGGTAGTGGGGACCCGTACCTCTAACTGGGATCTGTAGGTTTTACAGGCAAGTGCTTAACCACTAAGCCATCTCTCCAGCCCTACATTTAAAAAAATATTTTATTTTTATTTATTATTAGAGACAGAGAGAGGGAGAGAAAGAGAGAGAGTGGGCACACCAGGGCCTCTAGCCACTGCAGATGAACTCTAGATACATGTGCCACCATGTGCATTTGGCTTACGTGGGACCTGAAGAATCGAACCGAGGACCTTGGGCTTCGCAGGCATGCGTCTAACTGCTAAGCCCCAGCCCTACATTTTTGATAAAGTGAAATTTTAAGATCCCAATGAACCTCTTCCCTTGGAGCTGTTTTCAGTACTTCTTGTGGTTGGATCGCTAAGTCTGTAGGATGCAGTACAGTTATTTTGTTAGGAGGGAGGGATGGCCTCACATAGTAAATACTGAGGTGTTTGTAGAGATAGAAATCATTCCCTACAGTTAAGTGTTAGACTGTCTCTCATTGCTAGTCTCTGTCTCTGTGTGTCTTTTCTCTGTTGAGTTTCAGACTGGTTAAGGGTTTATGATTGTAGAAAATGTGTTTAGTGAAACTGGGATTCCTTTTTGTAGGTGTGGTAGCTAGACACTTGGTTTTTTAAAAAGATATTTGAGAGAGCGAGAGAAAGAGGCAGAGAAAATGGATGTGCTATGTCCTCTAGCCACTACGGACAAACACCAAACACACATACCACTTTGTACATCTGGCTTACATGGGTATGGGGAAATCAGACCTGGGTCCTTTGGCATCACAAGCAAGAACCTTAACCACTAGGCCATCTCTCTAGTGCCCCGGCCTTTAAAAAAATTTTTTTTGAGGTAGGGTCTCTCTCTAGCCCAGCTGACCTGGAAAGCACTGTGTAGTCTCAGGCTGGCCTCCAACTCAAATCCATCCTCCTACCTCTCCTACTGGGATTAAAGGTATGTGCCACCACGCTTGGCAAAACTTGAATTTTTATATTGTGTAACCAAAAGGCAAACACAGCTTGTTTTTAACTGCAAATATGTCCTTGCTCATGAAGACACGACATAAATTCTCCTTCAGTAGAAATTTAGCTAACATGTTAATGTACACACTCATTCTTTGTTTCAAATAATTTTGGCCTCCCAAACTACTTTACAGTGATTGGTGCCCCCAGTGTTCACTCCATTAAAAAAAATTATTTATTTATTTGAGAGTGACAGAGAAACAGGCAGAGAGAGAGAGAGAGAATGAACGAATGGGTGTGCCTCCAGCCACTGCAAATGAACTCTAGATTCATGTGCCACCTTGTGCATCTGGCTTACATGGGTCCTAGGGAATCGAGCCTTGAATCGGGGTCCTTAGGCTTCACAGGCAAGTGTTTAACCGCTAAGCCATCTCTCCAGGCCCTCCACTCCATTTTTAAAGTCTTTATTTTTTCTTCTGCAAATATATATTATTTCAATTTTAAACTTTTTCCCATATGAAACAATTTTTTAAATTATTTATTTGAGAGAGTGAGAGAGAAAGAGGCAGACAGAGAGAGAGAGAGAATGTGTGCACCAGGGCCTCCAGCCACTACAAACGAACTTCAGACACATGTGCTACCTTGTGCATCTGGCTTACGTGAGTCCTGGGGAATTGAACCAAGGTCCTTTGGTTTTGCAGGCAAACACCTTAACCACTAAGCCATTTCTCCAGCCCTGAAACAAATGTTTAAAAATCATACTCATAGCCGGGCGTGGTGGCGCACGCCTTTAATCCCAGCACTCGGGAGGCAGAGGTAGGAGGATCACCGAGAGTTTGAGGCCACCCTGAAACTACATAGTTAATTCGAGGTCAGCCTGGACCAGAGTGAGACCCTACCTCAAAAAACCAAAAAAAAAAAAAAATCATACTCATTCAGCAGTGATGGTCCTCTTTGACTGGGAGGTCTTGGCCACAGAACCACATGGTATATTGAGGAGAAGGCTAGAATTAAGGGAAGGGAGCCTAGAGTGATAGCTTACTGGCTTATATCCCAGCTGAAATAGGGTGGGAAGGGGCTCAAGGCAGCTGTGGTGAGCCAGTGTTATTATCTGTCATTAATTCCCATTCAGGATCCATCTTACCCATTGTCTTCTGGCAATATCAGAATGACTTTTTTTCTCTTGTTTTCCTTAGGAGCTCATGAATTGTGTCATTGATCTGCTCCTTTGTTTGATAAAGAGCAGATCTCTCTTTTCTGCTCAGCATGTCAGGACAAGGCGATCTCTCCATAAAAAACTTTTTTTTTTTTTTTTTTTTTTTTTTTGAGGTAGGATTTCACTCCAGTCAAGGCTGACCTGGAATTTACTGTGTAGTCTCAGGGTGGCCTCAAACTCATGGTGATTCTTCTACCTCTGCCTCCCAAGTGCTGGTATTAAAGGCGTGCACTACCATGCCTGGCCCTACATTTTCATCATGTATTATGATCATAATGCCTTCCTGTGACTTTTTTTTTTATTTATGAGAGAGGGAGGAAGGAGGGCAAACGCACGCGCGCGCGCGCACACACACACACACACACACACAGAATGGCAATGCCACAGTCTCTAGCCACTGCAAACCTTGTACAAATGGTTTATGTGGGTAATAGGGAATCGAACCTGGGTCCTTAGGCTTCACAGGCAAGCACCTTAACTGTTAAGCCATCTCTGTAGCCCATGACTGACTGACTGACTGACTGACTGACTGACTTTCTTTTTTTATTTGAGAGAGACACAGAGAGAAAATGGGCTTGCCAACAGCCTCTCAGCGGCTGTGAATGAACTCCAGATGCATGTGCCCCCTTGTGGGCAAGTGTGGCATTGCATCCTTGTATCACTTTTTGCATCTGGCTAAACGTGGGAACTGGAGATTGGAACTGGCATTCCTAGGCTTGGCAGGTAGGCACCTTAACTGCCAAGCCATTTCTTCAGCCCCCATGACTTTCTTTTGTTTCCCCTACCTCTTTCCCCTTCACTGAACCACTTCTTTGCAACTAATCCCTTTTGTATTTTGATGTCCCTCCACCCCCATCTTTCTGTCTCCGTCTTTCATGTCTCCATCCTCCTTGATGAGATGTTAATGGGCCCAGTATTGCATAAATCTTATGGAGGTAATTAGAGTCATATGAGGCATGAATGCAATGGCCACATCATGTCCAGAAGACAGTGTTCCATAGCACTCCTCCCCATCCTCTGGCTCTTACATTCTTTCTACCCTCCTCTTCTGCAGTGTTCCCTGAGCTTTGGAGGGCATAATAGAGATGTCTCATTCAATGCTGACCACACAACTGTCACTTTTTCTTAGCACTCTGATGAGTTCAGTAGTCACGACCATGTGCAAAAAGAAGCTTCTCTGGACAAAAGTGAGAACAACACTAGTTTCTGGGCATAAACATAAATATTTAGAAGGCAATTTGATGGGCAACAGTATGCCTATTTAATGTTGCTAACATTTATTAAGTGTTTCATGTACCTGATTATGTTCATTTCTTTATGTTATTATCCATTTATTTATTTAGTTTGAATTTTCTGAGAACAGGATATTGTTCTCTACTCCACACTTGTCTAAAACTCGCAATCCTCCTGCCTCAGTCTCTGCAGTGCTGGGATTATAGACTTGTGTCATCACACCTTGCTTCTTTGCTATTTATTATATGTATTATTATCTCACTTGAAACCTGGAAGAGATAGGGACAGAAATTACTTATGTTTACATATGAGGAAATCCGGGTTGGAGAAATGAAGCAACTTGCTCAGTGTCATGTAACGGTTAGTGGTGGAGTTGTCATTCACACTTGGCTGGCTGTCCACAAAGCCATGGTATTACCCCCACTTCTTTGCAGAGATAGGTGTCTCTTGGGAAGATCTAGGTGTGGACTCAGAAGTTGGAAGTTGTCTAGCATCAGTCCTTATACTTACTTGAATCTGCTGGACACTACTTCCTTAGCCCCAGTTGCTCAGAAAGCATTCTACCCTCTAAGAGATGATACTTAAGATGTGGTTTCCTTCCTCCTCTCTGAGGGTCAGCAGCTCTTCTCACCTAGGGTCAGAAAGCCTATCATTTGTTGGCAAGCTGCTGTTTGAGTCACCTATTCTATGGTTTAAGATGGGTCATGGCTGCTTGGCTGCACAGTAAACCATCTGGTGTGGGTTTGGAGGTCATACCTTTTCCACCACATTGCTTATAACTGTGCTGATATCTGTGATGTTAAAGTTAAATCCCAAGGCACTGCTTCTGCATTCAGTATGACTTTCAGAAAATCCTTTTGGTTGCTTTCCAGCCCCAACCAGTTATGAACCAGCTACCTACACTCACATTATGTATCTTTTCAGTCATCCTTTGAGGTAGGTGGTATCATACCTGCTGTATGGATTGAGAAACTTGAGACTCAAAAAGATGCAGTGCCTCTTGAGACAGGAATTAGGTGACAAGTGACAAAATAGGTAACTGAAACCATAGTAAGACAGGGTCATTTTCAACATTTCTTTGAACTAAAAGCCTGTTTTGTTTTGTTTTCTTTTTTTTTTTTTTTTTTTTTTTTTTTCTTGAGATAGGGTCTCACTCTAGCTCAGGCTGACATGGACTTCACTATGTAGTCTCAGGGTGGCCTTGAACTCTCTCTGCCTCCCAAGTGCTGGGATTAAAGGCATGCACCACCATGCCCAGCTCTAAAAGGTAGTAACACAAAGCAAATTATGGTGTACACAGCCATCAGTCCATGGGTAGACTGTATTTTTCTAAATTTCCTTTGTAAACCCAGAGCATAGTATATTTATTGGATCATTTATTTCAGATGTTATCCAGATTCACAAGTGTTTAGAAGTGTTGCACTTAACTTAGCAATAGACTGAACATACAACTGGGAAAAGGAACATTTGTGAGTCAGGTTTCTTAGGTAACAATTTCTGATGAAGCTGTTGCTGGTGATGAGTAAATCCCTCCATTAAAAACAATGCAGGCAGCTAATTTGCTTATCATTGATACTCTTACAACACAGCATTAGAGCAATGAGTAATGCCTCTAGCTATTTTCAAGGGTAGAACTGACACCCATTCACATGTAAAGTTTTGTGGAGTCAGGTAAGGTATTTGGGGGATGGAATTTGAGCCATATGCCAACCACCGTTCAGGTGATACTGAAGAATGATGTGTCAGAATCCTTTTGAACATAGAGACCTGTAAATAGAGCCATTGGCAGTGATTACAAAGGCTGTGGATTTGTGTTACTAGGTGAAAACCTGCAGCTAGAACATGTGTTGTGATGCAATGGAACAGTGATTCATTGGTAGCCAGATTGTTCTACTTCAAGGTACCAAGGAACCATCTGAATCAGTCCACAAACCCTTGAACCTAAAGGAGAGGGAAAATGTGTTTACATTTAGAAAGCTATGTCCCAACATGCCTCTGTTTAGACAGTCATGAGAACCTTGGTTTTCTAACTTTCTCCTGAGATAAGAATTATTCTGTAGCATAAGAGAAGCATAATTGGATGGGTGCTGAGGGGCAGTGCCTAGAATGGGTATAGTTTAGATTGTGGCAGCAGTTAGGGGAAAGCATTTGATGGCACTGACCTATGTTTTATTGATGCAGGATTTGGGGATTCAGGAGGGGTGCCCCAGAATTAATGAATCCCAACAGTTGGGTTCTGCCCTACCTTTAATAAACAGTTAATAAGGGGTGAAGAGATGGCTTAGTGGTTAAGGCATTTGCCTGCAAAGCCTAAGGACCCATGTTTGACTCTCCAAGTCCCACATAAGTCAGACACACAGAGGTGAGGCAAGTGCAAGGTCACACATGCACACAAGGTGGCACAAGCATCTGAAGTTCAACTGCAGTGGCAGGAGGCCCTGGCAAACCAATTCTGTCTCTCTCTCTCATGAATAAAAAGGCCAGTCTATTCAGCTTGCCTCAAAAAGAAGACAGACTCAAGAAGGATAAATTATGAATTATTAATTATGAATTATTTAGGGGATATCATAAATTGTGGGGTTCATTTAAGGGAGATTGGGGTCTAGGAAAGTAGGAAGCATGCACTCATGTGGAAACATTGTATAGTTTATAAGGTTCATTTAAGAAATTGAGGTCTTTGGAAAAGGACTGGAACAGAGTTATAAACACATGAAGGTAAAACTTAGATGTATATGTAGAGAGACTCAGAAAACACACATGACATCCTCCATGTGCTTTTCTGAAGAGGGAAGTATCAAAGCAGAAGAGAAATTGAGGGTCTCCAGGGAAAAACTGGAGTAGAGCCACAAGCATGTGGACTTGAGAGAAGCTGAGGCTTTTTAAAGAGAAATTAGGGTAAAGCTTCAAGCACATGGACTTGAGAGAAACCAAGGCTTTAAAGAGAAATTAGAGTGAAGCTGCTGGCATGTGAAAAGCAGAATCTAGGAGCTTGTGTAGGGAAACCTGGAAGGATCCCACATGGCAGTTCAGAGAGGACAAACAGGCTCAGGAAAAATACTGAGAGGGCACATATCAAAGCAGACCAAGAGATTCAGAGAGGAAATGAGTGTTACCTTGAGTTTAGAAAAATTACATAGGTAGCAAGCCTGTGTTGGTGAGAGTACCCATATGGTAGATCTGGAGTGTAAGAAAATATGCCCATGGTAGATTCACAAACCAGAGGAAAGTCATGCATGTAATCAAAAAGAGTAGTTACCTTAAACTGTAAAGCAAAGATAAATGAAAAGGTTTAGATTAAGAAATAATGCAATGCTCTTCCATCCCCACCCAGCTGGGTGAGGGTAGAGGCCAGATTCTCATGTGTTCAGCAACACAGGATAGGGGCTGGAGAGAACCACACACACACATTGAGGGTCATGTCCAGAGAGAAGAGGAGGGGCTGGAAGGCTGCACCCTTTATGGTATCATTTTCGAGTATGTAAGGGGAAGACCTGATTAGTTAATAAATTTGGAGGATGAATCTAGGGTCAGCCCATCCAGGTAGCGCAGTAGACTGTGGGCAGCAGGAGATGCTGTAGATCAGTCTCAATCAGACATTTTTGCTAAGAGTTTCTGGTGCCAGGGTGAGTGAGCTGGTACCTCCTGGTTTTCCTTGAGCCTCAAGCCCTGAGACTGCCTAAAAAAAGCTAGCTTTTCTCCTATCCTCCTTCATTATCACACAGTCACTCAGCTCTTCCTACTCTTTTTTGTTGTTGTCTTGACTCAAGGAAAGCTAGAATGTTGATGGGGAGGTGTATGTTGGCTCCAGGTAACTATTAGCTTTGCTTGTTGATTGATTGATTGATTGATTGATTGATTTATGAGCTCTATTTGGCAAAGCATTGCTAAAACATGTCTTCAAAACTCAGCTGGCAAAGCCTTAAAGCCAGTTGCTTGTAATGTGCTCTAGCTGATATACCTTTGCAGACTGGTCATTGGAACTGTAGTGTGCAGGAAGCAAGTAGGTATATGGTGAGTGTGTCATAGTAGTAGGCACACTGGAAACACGGTTGTATAAGAGACAGCTGCTGTATGAAATTATACTCTAAAAGGGAATATTAGGTAGAAAGCTGCAAGTATTCCAAGACATGCAAACATGGAGTTGTCAAAAGTACGACAGACGAGAGGTTGGGGAAATGGTTCAGTGGATAAATTATTTGCTGCATGGACAGATTGGAGTTCAGATCCCAGCACCTACATGAGTTCCGGATGGGCATGGCAACCCATCTGTAATCCTAAGTGCTTGTGGACAGAGATCCCATGGGCAAGCTGGCTAGCTAGACTAGACAAATTGGCAAGCTCTAGGTTCAAGTGAGAGACCTTACCTCAGTAAATAGTGTTAACCCATTGTGAAAGAGGTGATGTCAACTTCTGGCTTCCACCTGCATGAACACACATGCACACCACACACACATATACATACAGAAAATAACTACAAAAAAGTGAGACAGGAATTACCTTATAGATGCATGGGGGTAGCCTATGAAGAGAGAGAATCACAAAACTGGAGGATATTGGGTGAACTTAACTAGGATATGCTCTGTATTTTGCCTCTATTTTGTTAGCCCAATAAAAGTTAAGATGGGCACGGTCCAGAGAATCCACTACTTAGCAGTAGACATTGACAAAGTTGTCTTAGACTAGTGAGTGGTATTTCAGTTCTCTTGCCTGTTAGAAAGGGCTTTCAGACACCTAATACAGATTTGAAGGCTTCTGTAAAT
Source organism: Orientallactaga sibirica (assembly GCA_036365145.1). Classification (NCBI taxonomy): domain Eukaryota; kingdom Metazoa; phylum Chordata; class Mammalia; order Rodentia; family Dipodidae; genus Orientallactaga; species Orientallactaga sibirica. The sequence continues at coordinate 631,649 of JAEOAD010000060.1, forward strand.
AAATGCATGGCTATACCATGACCACATTGGTTTCTCTGAATTCTCCCTCAAGGTTCTAATGGGTAGATGCCCACCACTTTATAAAACAACTTTTTGGCTTATGGTTCTCTGGGCTCATAGAATTAATCCTGTGGGAAAACTAATGGGCTGTAAAGAAATGAGAAAGAAAAAGGAAAAGCATATTACCATACAAGAGCAGGAAAGTAGGTCCCTGCCCAAACTCCAGTGTCCAGTAGGTTGTTGGTGATAATCCTAATAGCAGCTGAGACTTGTGCAGGCTCAGTTGTAAAGTATTTATAGCATCGATTCTGGTGTTCCTCACAGGAGAATTCCTGTGAGGTGTTAGCTGTGCTTTGAGGATGAGGAGACTAAGGCACAAAGGACAGTATTGTCCAGAGATACTTAACTATTATAGTTATTACAGAGCTAGAATATCAACCCCTAAAGTCTGCTTTGGAACCCAGGTTTTTTTTTTTTTCTCTAACCATTCTGCTGCTGTACAGTCCTCTGGGACTTCCCACATGGTCATTTGTGGAAAGACCCAATCTTCTAGATCTTAGATTAGGATTTTGTAAGATCTTGGGCAACCTTGATTTGAGAAAGGCAAATATTGAGAGGTGGCACTTCTTGATTCTGTTCCAACTTTAAAGGTTTTGCCCAGACTCAGTCATAATTGATGGTGTAATTATTAAATTATTATATTTATTGAGGGAAGTACAGAGCCAAGGAAATGCACCCACGTGGCTAGAGCTCTCCATGTGGAGGACCTTGGGAAAACTGCAGAAAGAGAAAAGAAAGTTCAAGGAGCTCCTGCCATGTGGAGAGTAAGGGCTAGGGGCCCTCCCCTCAGTTCAACTGGGCGGGGTTGGAGCCAGGTGACGGAAAACCTCACCCACAGCTGGAAGGTCCCCAGTGATCAGAGAGCCTGTCCTCTTCTTGCAAAGGTATACATAACCCTATGGTGGTGGGCTGTCTTCTGGCTCAGGTGAACCAGAAAGACAGCTGGTTGGTTAAGGCTAGGGGCTGCCTCAGGAAGAGGCTATCCTGACACCAAGTTCCGGGGACTAAACTTGATCAACCACAGTGTTTAAATCCTATGAAAGACCTCCCTCCCAGGAGGGGGTCCAGGTTTGTGGAAAAATAGGTCTAGGGAACTAGGCAAGAGATAAGAAAGAAGTCAGATGTCTTTGATTTCTCGCAAGTGCAAACTTTCCTGCCTTGAAAAAAAAAAAAAAAAAAAAAAACCTTTACCTTCAGGGGTCCAGGCACCCTAACTGTACCTACCTCTCTTAGTGGCAGCAGCAAAGGGCAGCATAGTAAATGCAGTGTGGCATTCAAGATTTACCTGTTGTTGGAAACTTTATATCCTTTTCTCCGATGATAATCTGCTTTGGTGATTCTGGCAGAATAAAAGGGACTTGACTAACAATGCAAATGATTTTGGTCTGAATTTTGTCACTATGCAGAATTATTTGTAAGGATGATGGGTGCTGATGCTGAAGTCAAGTTTTGGAGTTTAAAGTATGAGCATCACTCCTGAGGCATTGTGTACACAGAAGGTAACCAGAGCAATTTTCAAGGTGACAGCATTACATAAGAATATGGAGTTTGGCAAAATAAATAAAAATAAAAAATTCAGGTTCTTAGATTTGCTGATTGTTCTTGACTTTAAACATTTTCAGCTGTTGGTGTGTTTAGGCAAAGTGGCCCTTTTTTCTGTGATGTCCATGTGTGAATAAGTTAGGTAATCCCTATTTTTGGTTTGGCTGCTGCTCCCTGGCACAGGAAAATACTTCCAGCTGCTGTTTGCAATTTTCTTTTTTCAGGCCACCTTTTGAGTTCTCCCATAGCAGGTATAAAAACGGTATTTAAGAGGGATTTATCCATACTTGATATGAATGCCCTAAAACCAAAATTTGGTATTGCTGTTAGGTTGTAAACTTCGCACCAGAAAAGCAAGTATTTATTGTTTATTCCCTGCCTTCTTTTTAATTTGGTCTGAGCAAGTGTGTTTCCTGGAGATGAGTGTGTGTGTGTGTGTGTGTCTGTATGTATGAGATTATTCTGTTCAAGGTCCAGAATCACAAGACTAATATTATTGGATTAGTAAACATTGGGTTTAGAAAAGTGAATATCTTACTTGGAAGGCCTTGACACTGGTAGTTGTAAAGGTGCTCTGTCACTATTACTATGTCTTTTCCCCAAGAGACATGCTTTTGTGTAAATTATTACATATTCCTATTTTGTTCTCTTGTAAGCATAAAACTAACGATGGATTTTATAGTTCAGGTAATCTCCTTTACATTAAACTACGGTGCACTTAAACTAGGAGCTAAGACAGGTACATCATCAGAAAGTTCATTGGACCTATTGTCTTTGCAAGAGTGTCATTCAAAGAGGAAATAAGATGCTAGGTTATCTCCTAATTACTAATTCTGTGAAGATGATACCCTGTGTCCTTAACTGGGCAAACCATCTTTTACACTTGACTGTAGAGACTCTGGTATCCAAAGAGCAGCGCTTCACTTCTGTAGTAGGATTAGCATGATGATATTTTTTTTTCTGCCTGCTTGCATGCTTAGCTATAGATGATGGCATAGCTCAGAAGTCCAGCATTGCTGTTTGATTGTGTTTCTGAATGGTAAGGCATATCTGCTACTTGTAGGTCTATAAAATACCTTTGTGAGTCCCAGAAATTCCCAAGTGCGAACTGGTTTTAGCCAATGCATGAAGACTAAAATGACTGTATTGTTTCAGACTTTACAAAACTATGAGGAAATAGCCTACAGCAGTTAACATTATTGACTTGGAAGCAGGTTCTAAACCCCAATCTCTATACTGAACTTTGGTTTTTCCTTTGCCAGGGCAAAATCTGAGCCGAGAACTGTTCTGTGGTATTGCTAAGATCAACCTGTATGCCCTTCCTTGTGTAAATAATTAACATGGGCCAACTTTATTTTACATTGCAATCATAGGTAAAAGGTTTATAGGCTGATTGTGTCAGCTTTTAGCCTCATGAGTAAAGAAGCCAGTGCTAAGAAAATTTACTTCTGAAATGGTCAAAGAGAACCCTGGAATGTTCTCTTCCTGACAGTGATGATTGCGTGGCAGTTTTCAGAGAAAAACTGCTTTTCAAGGTTATTCAGGGTGACTATTGTTTTGTAAAGAGATTTCTTGATGGTGTGTCAAATAGTAAAGATTAAAAGAAGAACTAATTATATGTGGAACTGAAAAACATTTGAAGTTTTGACTTTCCAGAAACACTCAGAGGTTCCTGGCTTACTTTGCCAGTCACCTTTAAGTTTTTTACACCTTCACCAGCTTTTCACAACATGTTTCTTAAATACAGAAGAAATAGATTCATCCTCATTGTTGGGAACACAGTCCAAAGCCTCAGGCCTTGTGATTTTAGAAGATCAGTAGTGTTGCCCTTAGCTGCTTACTTGTGTGTTCATAGTGGTGTTAGAATCCTAGTATTCTCATTTTAATTTCTTATTTTTTAAAAATATTTATTGAGAGAAAAAAAAGAGAAAGAGGTAGATAGAGAATGGGTGTGCCAGGGCCTCTAGCCACTGCAGATGAACTCCAGGCACATGTGCCACCATACGCATCTAGCTTCCATGGGTACTGGGGAATTGAACCTGGGTCCTTAGGCATCACAGGCAAGGGCCTTAACCTCTAAACCATTTCTCCAGCCCTATTCTCACTTAAAATATTTTTATTTATTTATTATTTATTGCAAACAGAGAAAGAGGCACTCCAGGGCCTCTTGCCACTGCAACCAAACTCCAGGTACATGCATCACTCTGCATCTGGCTTTACTTGGGTACTGGACATCAGGCCTTGTAAGCAAGGGCCTTAACCACTGGGTAATCTCTCCAGGCCTGTATCCTCACTTTTTAACAACAGTAATCTTCCGTCCCTCATTGCCCGCCCCCCTTTTGGTGGCATTGAAGATTGAACCAGGCTTTGTGTATGTTAAGCAAGTGTTCTATCACCAAAGGACATCCCTTATTCCTATTTTTTATTTCCGAGGTAGGGTCTCACTCTAGCCCAGGCTGACCTGGAATTCACTGTAGTCTCAGGATGGCCTAGAACTCATGGTGATCCTCCTACCTCTGCCTCCCCAGTGCTGGGATTAAAGACGTGCGCCACCATGCCCGACTTTCCTTAGCCCTATTTTAATTTACATTTTGAGACAGGGTCTCAGTAAGCTTGCCCAGGTTAATCTGGAATTTGCCATACAGTCCAGGTAGGCCTTGAACTTGATATCCATCTGCCTCTGCCTTTAGAGTAGTTGAGATTATAGGCATGCACCACCATGGTTGGCTTTATCCCTCATTGTTTCTTGACAGAATGGGAAAGATACTCTCCATAATTGTTAATTCTGAAAGGATTTGGGTTTTTGTCATACACCTGAGAAAGTAATACAATTTTAAAGTTTTTATTTCTTTTAACTGACAAATAATTGTATATATGTCACATACAATATAATTTAAAATACACATACATTAAGGAATGGCTAAATGGAGCTAAAGAGCATATAACTAATGTATGGTTTATACAGGTGTAGAATGGAAAGCAAAGTTTGCCTAGGCATTAAGTGCTTTTCCTCCTTCATAACCTTTCAACATTCTTAGTGCTGGGGAGGAAAGAAGAGTTGCTCTGCATGGAGACATAAGGTGGTAATGGAACTATTTGTCCAGACATGGACATCATTTGGTGCTGATGAGTCTTGGGCTACTTTTGAGGGAATTAGGGCTGGGACTGAGCTGCCACTCCCCTGGTGCTGATGTAGGTCCTCCTAGGCTGGTAAGAAATTTGTAGCTAGGTTTCATGCTTTGGTTTCTTTCCTTTCCTTTCTTCTTTCTTCTTTCTTTCTTTCTTCTTTCTTCTTTCTTCTTTCTTCCTTTCTTCTTTCTTTCTTTCTTTCTTTCTTTCTTTCTTTCTTTCTTTCTTTCTTTCTTTCTTTCTTTCTTTCTTTCTTTCTGGAAATTTTGTTTGCTTGCTTGAGTTTTTGTTTGGGAAGATGCAACCTTTTATTTGCCTTGGGGCCACTTTGAGACTTGAGGGTACAGCACAGCTAAAGAAAAACTGTCCCAGGCCTTAGCTAATATCAGGAGTAAAAACCTTTTCCCTTTATTACTGTGTCCTCTTTACTAGTCAGCTGCTGCCAGTATCACTAAACTTCATTAAACATGGATATCTGTTTATAGTACCTGTTATACTTCAAGATAAAAAGAAGAAAGCTCAGCTAAACATTTTTGTTGCTGCCACTAATACCCCAAGCTATATGTTTTATTAATTGCTGCTCACCTCCAGATCCTATTGTGGAACTTTCTACATACAAACAGCAGTTCACTGTATTGGCTGCAGGGCCAAAACCATGATGGCTCTGGAAACCAAGGGAAAGGGAAAACCCATGTGGAAGTCTGCTCATGTGTAAATCTTGACTTGCTCACAATCATCAGTATACACTGATACTGGTTTGAAGCAAAGGCAGTGGTAAATTATTTCATATTTGCTAAAAGATGGCAAAACAGTTACAGCTAGCTTTTTTAACTCATTGGTTCCAGAATCTCAAGTAAGAGTGTGTGTTTGTGTGTTTTGAGACAGGATCTTGCTGTGTAGCTCAGATTCATTTGGTGTGCATGACAATTCTCTTGCTTCGGCCTGAGGAGTGTTGGAATTATAAGCATAAGAAGTATTTTAAGATAAGTATTTTTTAAAGCTTTGTATTGACAATCTCCATACATACACATATATACCATGATCATAATCTTCTCACACAACCCTCCCTTCTCCTTTTCCTCATCACCTCTACTGAATCCTTTCTTTACAACTAGTCTCTTCTCTATTTTGATGTTAGACTAAGAAGTATTTTAAATGGGAGATAGTAAGGACTATATTGCAGTGTCTAAAGTCTTGGGTTTGGATTAGTAGAGATAGTGAGCAAGGACTCCTTGGTGGTACAAAGTGAAGATCCTCAGGTGTCAGGCTGGAGAGAGACACACCCTTGCTTAAAGAATGAATGGATTCTTACTGATGAGGGTGTCTGCACTGGATAACATAAAAACTTTCAGTTTGGGAATTATCATGAAGTTAGGTTCAGGATGCCTTAAGACATTTGATTCTATGTGTTCCCATTAGGTGAAAAGGAAAACTGTGCTCAGCATTCAGGGCTAACCCATTTTCTCCCTTGAGCCCAAGGTCATTGCTTGGGGTGGAAATCAACCTATACTAATGGAGCTTTGGAGTCAGACTTCTGGGACTAGGCTTACTGATTGTCTTTACTTTGTCCTTACGCAAAGTATGTTTGGTAAGAGTGAAGACACAGTGGTTGTGGGAATTATGTGAGTTTAGCAAAATGACTGTGTCCAGTAACTACTTAGTAAGCCTTGACTGTGGAGTGGATATGGGAGATGGTGATTTAATTCGGGGTAATGTCCAGAGCACTTCCTGTTTGTGTAGTATCAACCCCCATTGACCTCTGGTCTTATCTCTGCAGATAAAGATTAGTGTTTTTTGGTTTTTCCAGGTAGGTTCTTACTCTAGCCTAGGCTGACCTGGAATTCACTATGTAGTCTCAGGGTGGCCTCGAACTCAGGGCAATCCTCTTACCTCTACCTCCCAAGGGCTAGGATTAAAGCGTGTGCCACCATGTCTGGCCCATGAACAATGATTTTTGCCTGTTGATCCCATACACTGACTTTGATGTGTTCCCTCTGGCACCAATTTCTATGCAGTACAATCATCACCTGTTTATGAGGCTGGTGTCAGTTATCAAAGTGTAAACTCCTCCTGAACCTGTCCTTAGCACCAGTTGCTTAGCACTGCAATTTAAAAACCTTTAAAGAATGGAATTGGCTTTTCTATACACAAAATCTGAGGTTGAATTCTCCAGTAAATAAGAAATATAAAATGGAAATTTGTTTTCCTGTGGTGCTGATGAAGTTATTTGACCTCTGGGCTTCTTTGCTTTGCTCCTTTTGTATTCTGTAGCATCCTTCAGACCTCAGTTTTTCTTCAGTGAAAATTACCTTTTTTGAGGTGGAGGGGGAGGGGACAAAAGTCTCACTATGTGAACAAGGCTAGCCTTGAACTTGCAACAGGTCTCCTACCTCTGCCCTTTGAGTGCTGGGTTTACAGGCATACACCACCATGACAAGCTTACTCTTTTTTTAAAAAATTAGTTTATGCACTCCCTGCCTCTTAAAAGGAAGTATTAGTATTTCCTTATTATGCTAATAGATGTTATAAAAGGTTAAATACTGATTTAGTATTTCTCAGAAGAAAGATCTGAGAATTTAGAGTGGCATTTTATTTATTATAGACTACAAATTGAAGACAGTAATTCGCCTTAGACCTTTTGTGGTATCCAAGGAGTTCCAGCTTTTGTGTGCCTATCCATTAGTCTCAGACCCATCAGCAAGCCTCAGTTTTGTTGTCAACTAAAAATGAATTGTATATTTTCCCCTCAAAAGGAAGTGCCCTTTGCTGGGTGTGGTGGTGCACGCCTTTATTCCCAGCACTCAAGGTAGGAGGGTCACTGTGAGTTTGAGGCTAGCTTGAGACTACATAGTAAATTCCAGGTCACTCTGGGCTAGAGTGTGACCCTACCTCAAAAAAAAGTAAGTGCCCTTTAAATTTTCAAAATTGGTAGGTATACATTTTGTTTGTTTGTTTGTTTGTTTTAGTTTTTAGTTTTTGGAGATAGGGTCTCACTCTGGCCCAGGCCAACCTGGAATAAACTGTGTCGTCTCAGGGTGGCCTTGAACTCACGGCAATCCTCCTATCTCTGTCTCCTGAGTGTTGGAATTAAAGGTGTGCGCCACCATGCCCAGCAGGTATACATTTTTAAAAAATAATTATTTACTTGTTTATTTGCAAGGAGAGAGAGAATGGGGCTACGGCTTCTAGCTGCTGCAAATAAACTGCAGCTGCATGCGCCACGTTGTGCATCCAGGTTTATGTAGATCTTGAGCAATTGAAGCCCAGTTTTTTGGCTTTACAGCCAAGCTCTGTAACCATTGAACCATCTATCTAGCCCCATATTTTTTTTTTTCAAGGTAGGGTCTTACCCTAGCCCAGGCTGACCTGGAATTTACTGTGTTGTCTCAGAGTAGCCTCAAACTCAGCGATCCTCCTACCTGGATCTTCTGAGTGCTGGGATTAAAGGCATGTGCTACCACGCTCAGCCCCTTATTCTTTTTAATGCATATGTATTATTATTTTACATGGGTTGACCATATTTTAATTACTTGGACCATTAATATATCCTGAGTTGTTTCTAGTCTTTTGCTTGTTGGTTGTTATTGTTACTGTGCTTATGTATAATTATTTTAAAAATCTGTAGTCTATATCCTGCATACCTTTGTGTTCTTACATAAGTTTTTGTAGAAAGTCACTGTCTATAGGTAACCCTATTAGAACATGTTTGAGCCTCTAGCCTTCCCACCAGATCCAAGATTATGATCTTTATAGTGGCTGTTGAGAAACAGCTCATGTATTCATTAAGCAGTGAAATGCCCTTGAAGAACAAATTGGTTAGAGCAGAAGGCTTCCCAGGCTGTATCTAAGTAACTAGCAATAACATTCTTCCTGTGACAAGGTTGGTTTACCCTCTCTTACACCACCCCAACCTGACAAAGCTGTCAGGTCACCACACCTATATAAAGCAACTAACTTGGTAGAGATAAGCCATGCTTGAGGAGAAATGTAGGGAGGCCTACAAAGGTCTACTTATTCTCATAGTCATGCTCATTGGATTAGTGAATGGTTCTTACTCAGATGTGTATTCTCTTTTGAGGGAATAGATTTACATTTAAGTTTATCAGCGGATGTAAGTATCCAAACCAAATAGAAAAACAACAACAAAAAGCAAGTTTCCACCTTTGTCACTTTGTGTCTGTGTTCATCCAAAGATTTTTGTAGTTTTTTTTTTTTTTTTTTTTTTTTTTTTTGGAGAGAAACAGACAGAAGGAGAGGGAGACAGATAGAGAATGGGCGTGCCAGCAGCCTCTCAGCCGCTGCGAATGAAATGCAGGTGCATGCGCCCCCTGGTAGTCAAGTTGCGGCATTGCGCCCTTGTGTCACTTTGCATCTGGCTAAACATGGGACCTGGAGATTGGAACCAGTGTTCTTAGGCTTAGGAGGCAGGTGCCTTAACCGCTAAGCCATCTCTCCAGCCCTGTAGTTCTTTTTTTGAGGCAGTCTTACTGTAGTCCACACTGGCCTCAACTCATGGTGATTCTCCTACCTCAGCATTCCAAGTGCTAGAATTAAAGACATGAGCCAGCCAGAGAGATGGCTGAGTGGTTAAGGGCAATTGCTTTCAAAACCTGATGGCCTGGGTTTGATTCCCCATTACTCATGTAAGCCAGATACACAAAGTGGTGCATCGGTCTGGAGTTTGTTTACCGTGGCAAGAAGCCCTGGTATGCCATCCCCCCTGCTTGCAAGTAAATAAATAAATATAAAGGCATGAGCCACCACACCTGGCCTCAAAGCTTTATTTTTCATTAAAAAAAAATTAACTTGGATATATGAATACTCTGGTCATGCATACCACACTGTCTTCTCAGGAAGCTTTGATTACTGTTCCTAATAATGAAAAAAAAAAGTTTTTATTTTAAAAAACACCCATTAGCATAGTATAAATGTTAACTGTCCTCACATCCTTCAGGTTGTTTATTACAGGTGAGTGAATCTGCAGTAGTTTCTACTTCCAGTGTTTGCTTCTCCTTTACTAAGGGAAGGCAGTATATTTTGTGTACTTACAGAATTTGTCCACCAAAACTGTATTTTATGGCTGTATTAGATAGCCTCACATTGCTGGGATAAACCTCTAGACCAGACACAGTTTATGGGAGGAAGAGAGGGTTTATTTGAAGCTTACAGATCCAGGGGAAGTTCCAAAATGGCAGAAGAAATTGGTCTGCTTTCACAGGACCAGAGAAAGAGAAGCCATAGCCACCATCAGCAAGCAAGCACACTTTAAGAACCCCAGGCAAAGCTTAAGCACTTTGCATATCTTTAGACTGGAATTCCAAATCCACTCCCACATCTTAGGGTTGCCTCCTGAATCCACCCACAGTGACACCTCCTCCAGCTAAGCAGCTGGAGATCCAAATGACAAGCTTTTAGTAAACTCCTGAATCAATTGGTGGGCATTCATTTAAACAGCCATATTCTGTCCCTGGCCCCCATTAGATTCATAACCATCTCACATTGTATAATGTGTTCAGTCCAAATTCAAAAGTCCCCACAGTCTTTACCAACTTAAAATAGTTCTAAAGTTCCATGTCTCATCTTAGATTTAAGATAGTCTCTTACCTGTGAGTCCTGTACAATCAAAACAGGTTATATACTTTCAACATATAAAGGTGCAGAGTAAATATTTTTAACTGCTCTAAGGCTTAGCAAGAAGAGACTGGAACAATGCAAACTTAATAACCATCAGGCAAGCATCAAACATCTGCAGTTCAAATCCAGTATCATAACCAGTGACTAACAGACTCCGGATTTTGCAGTTCTGCCCCTCTAGCTGGGCTGGGTAGCGAAGGTAAACTATCCTGAGCCAACAGCTTCCATGGTAGCTCTTGCACAGTCCTGGTATATCTAAATATCCTTGTGTCTTCACTGCAAACCATGGTCCATCTTCCGAAGGCTTTACCAACCTATTCATAAGGGTTATCACACCCTGCCTATATGCCATGTCTCAGTAGCAGCTCCTGAAACCTTGTGCACTTCATGACCACTCTGTTTACTTTTTATGCTTCCAAAATCAATACCAGGCATGCTGGAGACAGCCATATTCTTAATTCAGGGATGTAATAAATCATAACCTTGAAAAGCAGGGTCCTTATCCAGTCAACTCTTTTCCAAAGGAGTTTGTATGTCAGGCATCCTTTCCATTGTTTTAGTGTAAAGTAGTTGGGCCATCTTCATTCAAAATGCTAATGTGTTTGACAATATCAGCTTCAGCAACCAGTCTCTGTGCCAGTAATTTTAAACTTATTTGTTTTTTTTTTTTTTTTTTTTTTTTTTTTTTTGTCAACTTAAAATCTTAAACCTCTCAGTCCCATTATCTTTCACCAAGCACATCAGTCCAACTCTCTCGGCCTGGGCAGCAGAGCTCAGCCACCATTTATGCCAGTAGCCCAGTTCCAACAAGGTTTTCTTCAGTCTTTCCTTCCCCCTAGAAAGTTCATAAGCCAAGCCTCCAAATACAATTCTCTCAGCACTTTGCCTTCTCAAACTCTCCTCAAAGTAGTCCATAAAACTTGGCTTACTGCTCCAGAAGGCATCTTCAGTTGCAAGCACCAAATTTCCCATTCTTCCAGCACACAAGTTACCAAAGACCAAAATCTACATAGTAGATTCTTCGTGCAGCAACTCTGTCCCACTTCTCTGTACCAGTTCTGTAGCACACAGCCACATGGTTGCTGGGATGAACCTCCAGACCAGACACAGTTTATGGGAAGAAGGTGGCATTTATTGAAGCTTACAAAATCAAGGGAAGTTCCAAAATGGCAGAACAAGTTGACCCACTTTCACAGGACTAAGCAGAGAGAGAGAGAGAGAGAGAGAGAGAGAGAGAGAGATAGAGAAACAAAAAAGCCAAGCCACCACCAGCAAGTAAACTCACTTCAGGAACCCCAGGCAAAGCTCAAGCACTTTGCATATCTTTAGACTGGAATTCCAAATCCACACCCACACCTTAGGGCTATACCCTAGAACCCACCCACAGTGACACCTCCTCTAGCCAGGCAGCTGGAGATCCAAATTACAAGCTTTTAATAGACTCCTGAATCAATTGGGTGATATTCATTCAAATCACCACACTGGCTTGGAAAGAAATCTTGGGTAATCATTTATCATGTGGGTGAGGTTTAGGAAAACAACAAAGGAACCTAGGAGAACTATTCTTCTATATTTGACCCTGTATTGTAATAACTTTCTTTTTCATTTTACTATGTCTTGAAAGTAACAGAATGCTAGTTGAGTGTATTAAAATCTAGTACTATGAATTCTAAAAGATTTGGAAATTGCTCCTTTTTAGGGAAGAACTCTACTTTTAAGTGCCCTTTCCAGTGATTTATGCTAGTTTTTCAATAAATGATTGCTTCTTGGCTAAATGGTTATTGATGCAAAGTTAGCAAAGATCCTAGCATCGCTTCTACTGGTGCATAGGAACTAGATAGGCTCATTTTGTCCTTCGTCCTAAATTTGTGTGGTTGCAGTTCCAGGCCACTTCCTCCTGCTCTGTCCTGCAGTGACAGAGCATAATGGCTCACCAGGCTTGTGATAGGCTTCCTGTATGTGGATGCAGTGTTGAAGAGTGCTATTTTCAATGAATAGTTGTTGAATATTTTGCATAGGTCCTTTTTCTGTAACTTGAGAGCTTTGACTTTTTCCTCCTGGTTTTGACCCTGTTGTTAATTCATACTGGTTCCTAGATCTTACTTTACTTTCAAGACACTGTTACTGTGCCCATTTATTTTCAGAGGAAGACCTACCATAACCCCAGCTGCTTCCATGGTCTTAGCTTCCTATGTATTATGAGTTTAAGGGGGCTCACCTTGAAGTATGACTTACCAGGTGGCAGTACCCCGGGAGCTTAGTCTACTTTCTGAGTTCTTTGTTGGAGGTGTCCTCCCACAGGCTTCCCTGCAGTACCTTGGCTTCTACCATGCCAGAAATGGCACTGTGCATCTCAGAGGACAAGTAATCTGCAAGCTACAAGCTAGGGCTGCTCAACTAATGCAAACCATAGGTGTGAGGTCAAACAGAGTTTATAGCTAAGTTTTTAGGCTCTAACATTACATATTTGCTAAATGTGCCCCTTTTGGTATGGTTGAACTCAGGTTCCTGCATGCCTGGCAAGCTCTCTATCACTGACCTGTAACCCCAACATTGCACATGTATTTAGATTTTTACATGAGTGTTATTCATGAAGGGGGCTAAACTGTTAGGCAAGAATATTTTAACTCAAATTCTATTTATATACAAATCAGCAAAAATGAATTAAAGGCCTCTAGACTAATCCGTCACCAGGATGCCTTTAGTCAAAAGATTAGTTTCCTTCCTTTTGCTTTCTCAAGATAATGTTTGATTCTCTATTATCATTATAGCCAGTGGCTTGTTTCCCATTTCCTGCTCTGTGTTATTTTGCTGTTGCATGTTGCTCCTGGGACTCTGGCTTGTTTATTTTTTCAGGCTGAGGCACAGATGGGAACACCACCCCATCGTATTCTTTCATTTTGAATTTTTTTTTTTGTAAACAGCAAGAATTGAGCTTTAATGGATAGTTAAAATTAATATGTTAAGTCTTATGACAAGTGGCCCCATTTGAGTCATGCTAATATGCAGTGTGTTAATGTAATGGAACTATATATCCTTGTGTATTTTGCAGCTTTACAGGTAGCAGTAATTGTTCAAAAACAAAACTTGTCAAAGTTTAGGTTGGCTCTGGACTTCTTAATCTGAAAGTACCCCAGATTTTTTTTTTTTTTTTGCACATTTCAGACATTGAAGAACAATTATCAAAAAATTTAATTGTGAGAGATTTATTGCACAATGGTAACATTTAACTGCTTAGGTTCTGTGTATGTGGTTTGGAATTTCTTTCCTCCTTGGCTTTTGGGGAGCATTAGTAGCACAAAGAAAGCCTCCTTAGAACACTTGGAAGTTTGCTAATTCATTCAGCTGATGTTTATTGTGTACCTGTTGTACCAGGAGGATGACAAGGCTGTAAGCAGGGGTAGGATGGAGCCTTGCTCCCAGGCAGTTGCAGGCTAGTGGAGAGAGAGGACACTGGACAAAACTGAAAAGTTAACAATCACCCATGAAATTATGATTGCTGGCACTCAATAGGAGAGCCTCCTAGTAGAGCTAATCTTAGCTGGGACCTTAAAAAGGAAGAGTGAGAAAAGAGGAAATTACCACTTAGAACAATGGGCTAAGTAAAGGTGGGAAAATTATGTGCTTGGGTTTAAGTGTATGATGAGCAGGACCTTTTGGATAGGAACATTTAGGTGATATGTCAGTTCTTCAATGACTTCGTGGTTGCCAGGCTCAGCCAGCAATTTGGACTGACTAATACTTAGCTTGGGGCCATTAAAAGTTTCAGTGCAGTATGTTAACTTTGAAAAAAACATTTCAGAAGGATGACTATGGCAATGATGTTTAAGATGGATTAGAAAGAGGAAAGGAGAGTTTGAGGGGAGAGCTCAGTCAGTAAGGTGGTTATCGTGCAAGCATAAGGACTTGAGTTCCATCCATAGCACCCACATTATAAGCTACATAAAGAAGCATGCCTGTAAACCCAGTGGTGGGGAGGTGGACACAGGAGGATTCCTAGGGCTTGCTGTCCAGCTAATCTAATCCATCAGGTTCATGAGATATACTACCTTGAAAAGTAAGAGTGATTGCCCTCTACATGCATGTACAGACACACAGATGTGGACCCACACATGTACACCAAGAAAAAGAAAAAACAAAAAGAATGAGGAGAAAGGTGTGGATCAGGGACATACCAGGATTTCATGGTGAGTAGGGCTTAAAACTATCCTAATTGTGGTGAACATTTTCTTCTAAACACACAAAAGAACAGAAAAAAATCATGCTCTTTGCAGTTGAGTTTGTACTTCTTTACAAACTCTTTGTTATTTTTCAGCTTTTCATTTTGTATTACCAACTATAATCTTTTGATTCACTAAGTGAATCAAATATAGATGCTAGCCAGGCATGGAAATATGTTCATATTTTGAACCCAAGTTATGTCTATGGAAGACAAAAGTCACCATTGCCGTCTACAAACCATTATATTAACACAATTGAAAAAGAACCCGATAGACTGTCTTTTTCCCTATATGTGATGGTACCTGCCTGTAATCCCAGTGCTTGAGAGGCTTAGAATGTGGTTTCACCATTGATTTTGAGACCATACAGGGCTACATATTGAGATCTTATTTCACATATAAATACAACGTTTTCTTGAGGTAAACCCGTAAGTTCTGACTTTTTTTTTTCTTTTATAGAAAGATTTCTTAAGCCAGTGTAGTGGACAGCTTCAGGTTGCCAAGATGAACTTTCAAACGAGGCACACTTATGGAGGAAGGGAATTTATTTGAAACTTACAGATCCAGGGAAGGTTCCATAATGGTGGGAGAAGTTGGTCCCTGCTTTCACAGATCCAAGCAGAGAGAAAAGCCACCACTGATACCATACACAAGCACTGTTCAGGAACTATAGGCAATGCTCAAGCACTTTGCATATCTTTAGGCTGGAATTCCAAATCTACCCCCACACTTTAGGGCTGGACCCTAGGATCCACCTACTGTGATAACTCTTCCAGCAAGGAGGCTGGAGATCTAAATTACAAGCTTTAGTAAACTCCTGAATCTATTGGGAGACATCCATTCAAACCACCACAGACAGATATAAATTGTGTCTTTGGGGATAATGATAGAGTCATTTGACCCTTAGTATTTACAGCTCCTCTTTACCCCCTGCAGTGAAAGTTTCAAGTATTTAAGCCTTTCTTCTTCCCTGGCTCCCATCCCTTCTATAACCTGATCTGTGGCATACAGTGAACCTGTTTGCAGTATCCAGAGCAAAGAGGTATTGCAGAAAGGTACTACCCAGTCATTTTTTTAAAAACTTTCATTGACAACTTCCATAAATAGAAACAATATCCCATGATCAATTCCCTCCCACAACTCTCCCAGTCATTTCTAAAATAAGACTCCTCTGTTCATAGGAGTTAATGTTCTGTCCTGTAGCTTGACCCAGATACATAATGTTGATAACACATTATTCAGAGTAAACAAATACTAAAGCATTACCGCCTTCCAATATTGATAATGGCTATTCCCTTAAAACAAAAGTAGATTATATGCTTCAAGAAGGGGATAACAATGTAACGGTTATTTATAGTCCTTTGCTTTAGCCATTAAGCAAGGATGTTTCTCTGTTTTAAATATCTGTTCTCCCCCTTTAAAGCTATCTTTTAAATTTTTCAAGTCTTTTATTTTATTTTATTTTTTTTTTTATTTATTTATTTATTTTTTCTGGTTTTTCGAGGTAGGGTCTCTGGCCCAGGCTGACCTGGAATTAACTATGTAGTCTCAGGGTGGCCTTAAACTCACGGCGATCCTCCTACCTCTGCCTCCCAAGCGCTGGGATTAAAGGCGTGTGCCACCACGCCCGGCTATTTTTTGTTTATTTTTATTTATTTATTTATTTATTTATTTATTTATTTATTTATTTATTTATTTGAGAGTGACAGAGAGAGAGAGACATAGATAGAGAATGTGCACGTCAGGGTCTCCAGCCACTGCAAACCAACTCCAGGTACATGCGCCTCCTTGTGCATCTGGTTTACATGGATCCTGGGGAATCGAGCCTCAAACTGGGGTCCTTACGCTTCACAGGCAACTACTTAACCGCTAAGCCATCTCTCCAGGCCTTTTTTAAAAAAATCAGAAATCAGGCAGTGAATCTATACTCTTAGAAGAGAAAGTAGAGCTGGAGATATATATTGCTCATTGGTAGTACTTGCCTAGCATGGGAGGGGGTGCTCTGGGTTCATCTCTCAGTGTGGGGTGAGAAAAAGAAAAGGTGCAGGTAGGTCATTGCAATTTCTTTTTGTGTGTATGAAGAATGAGAAATACTGAGTTAACATCTGAAAAACCTAGCACATGCTAGCCCATCACCACTGGCTGGCGACCCTCACTGAGCCTTTGGGCTCTACTGGAAAGAACTTTTTTTTGAGGCAGGGCTCCACTTGAGCCCAGTCTTAACCTGTAACTCACTTTATAGCCCAGGCAGACCTTAAACTCACAATGATCCTTTTACCTCAACCTCCTGAGTGCTGAGACTAAAAACTTTAAGCTTTTTAAACATTTTTTGTTTGTTTGTTTAAGAGAGAGAGAGAGAGAAAGTGAGTATAGGCACTTCAGGGTCTCCTGCCTCTTGAAACGTTCTCCATATGCATGCACCACTCTGCACCTGACTTTATGTGGGTTGGCAAGGCTCTGTAAGCAAGCATGTGCCTTTAACTACTGAGCCATCTTCCCAGTCCTTTTAAAACTTCTTGATACCCAATGTATTTTGAGCATAATCCCTGTCTGTTACCTTTTCTTGTCCCCTTTGCTTCACCCCCTTCTACTGAGTCCCTTCTTTGCTACAATCCCTCTTCTATTTCAATACATACTCATTTAGCCAAACAACAGTAGTAGGTTCTCTGCTAGGACCTCTGACCTTCCCATTCATACATTTTTTATTAGATTTTCAAAATGTGGAGCAGGCCTCAAATCCTGTCATAGAACAGTTGATTGCATCCATAACAGCCATGTCACTATTGCACTGATCTTGCCTGGCTGGTTAAGACTGTTGATGACTTTTCTCCCACAGCAGCTCACATAGCACTTGGCAGCACTATGACAGTTAGCCAGCAGGGAGGAGGTTTCCAGCTCATTTTCCTACTTGATTAGTTAGTGTCCTGCAGCCAAAGCATGTAGTATCTTCAGCAAGAGGCTCACCATCTAGTTCTGGTGGACAATGCAGGCATTGACAGTAGCCTATATTGTTTTGGAGCCCTCGGAGACTTCCTTTACCAACAATTTCTAGGGAGGCCCCCCCCACACACACACACCAGAATTTTCCTGTAACAATCTGTGGCTTCTGGGAACAGCATTATCCACTCCTATGGGGTACTTTTGTCCAAACACCACACACACACACACACACACACACACACACACACTCTCTCTCTCTCTCTCTCTCTCTCTCTCATATGCACTCTCTTTTTCTTTTTAATTATATCTTTTAGTTAGCTAACAAAAGTAAGTTTTCATATGGGCTAGCCCTTTCCCCCACCTCTTCCCCACTTAAATCCTTCCACCCCTAGTATTCCACTTCTCTACTTACATATCTATTTCTTCTTCCTACAAGTGCCCTGCTCCCATGTCCCCATTCACTGAACCTTTGGCTGTGATGTGATTCCATGATTTCTGGTAAATTTCTCAAAGGGTTTGAATTGATGAGAATGCTTCTTAAGAGGCAGAGAAGGAACTAACTTAATGAGCAGTTAAAATAATCTGGCCACTTCAGTGTGTACAGTCCCCATTTAGTTTGATACTGGGCAGCCTTTAGGTGAGTCCTTATGATAGATAATAATACAATGTAGGGAGGTTCAAGACAAATAGGTGAGAGATATGGCACTGCCTGCCAAGTATGGAGCAGGGCAGGATCATTAACCCACTTGAGCCAGATTGAGGTTTGACTGTTAACTTCTTGAAGAGTACATATAGACATGGTTTGACTTGAGAACATCAATATAGCATCTTGAAAAGGCATGAGGAGAATGGAAATGGTAGGGGGAATTAAATGCCCACCATCATACCCACCCAGACCAGGTCTACTCCTATCTCGAGCCATGCTGCTGTTCCTCTGCTTTGCGGCGTGCCTCTTCTTTGTGGAATGAGTAAAAGCAGGGAATTTCTCCTCCTGTGGGGTCAACATGCAAACCATCA
The DNA here is from genome assembly GCA_036365145.1 of Orientallactaga sibirica. Lineage (NCBI taxonomy): Eukaryota > Metazoa > Chordata > Mammalia > Rodentia > Dipodidae > Orientallactaga > Orientallactaga sibirica. Next base: position 650,191 of record JAEOAD010000060.1, read on the forward strand.
GACTCAAAAAGCCTTTGATGTGAGCAGAGAATGATGAAGGAGCAGCTCTCTAATTTGGATGTCCCTCCAAGGGAATGTGCATTCTCAGACACTAAAATGCCAGCTCTAATTGAGATAAGCCCAGAAATATAAAACAAAATTCTCAACCCAGGCATCATCATTTTGGGCTGGGTAATTCTTTGTTGTAGGGGACTGACTGATGTATTTTAAGATACTAAGCAGCACCTGCTCCTCAGTCATGACTATCAAAAATGTTTCTATACATTGCTAAATGTTCTTGGAGTGGGGGGTTAGAGGATCACTGTCTAAGTAACCAGACCAGTATGGCATTTATAAGGACTCCCTTTCCATATTACCACAGTTGCCTCATGTTTATAGGACTAAAAGTTGGCCCCTTTCCCTCTGTGACTCCTTTTTTTACCCACCTCTTCCCACAGCTTGGCCAGCTACAGCTGCTTATGTTTGGAAACCGTCTGGATTGTCTTCAGTTATCTATGCCAAGGGCCTCTTGCCCTTCTTCAGGCATCTGGCTAATCTTCCCTAGCCTTGCTGGTTAGAGCCTAGTGCAAGGATGATGTCATTTTGCCTTCCCAGGAAGGGTGGAACAAAGAATGGGTCTCTAAGGACCAGAGGTCTCTTGCTCAGCTGGGTTGATTTCCCCCCATATTCCTCCTTCTTCCTTCAGAAGAGTTTGCTGTTCACCAAGCACTCCATTATAGGAAGGCACACTGGCTGGCCTGCCTTTGTGTCTGCTGAGTTGGTTTCTTGCTTCTCTTCCTTAGACAGAATTTTCAAACCTGTGTGGTTTGTCTAGCACTCTTACTGAACCTGAAGCTTGGGCAGAGGTTGGGGGTGAAGGCATACTTAGGAAGGAAACCTAAGTAACCTCTCATCCCTTTTACTTTTTAGTTTCTCTTTTTCTTTCTGTCCTTCCTAAAATTTCTGAGGTTCATAGCAACCTTGAGGAGCCCTCCTTATACAAATTTGAGTCTGTTTTGTTTCAGCTCATTTCTCTCTGCTCACACCCTTCATGTCACTACCACTACATGGGAAAGAGGGCTGATGTTGAGCTGGGAATCTTAAGGGCAGGATGCAAGAGTGTGTTTACTTTAATTTGAAGCAGATCTTCAGAATTTTGTTATAAATGAACCTGGTAATTCAGAGCCCAAAAGAAGCCACCAATGTTTCTTTAATGTGAGATTCACCCAAAGGAATGGTAGCGGCTAAGAAACACATTTTTTGCACTTATATATTTAGAAATATTTTAATTCAAGCAGGCTTTCATTGTGATCTTGCTCCCTTGATATCCTGGGTGTGGTAGTGAACTTCAGTCCCAAATCCTTCACCAATAGCCTAGAATACCCATCAAGGGCCCTATTAAATTTTTTCAATTTCATGTAGCACATAAAGGATGTAAATTAGTTGGCCCTAAACATATCTGAATGGAGAGTTGCCTCCTTGATAAAGACTACCTGAAATGTCCCTAGGATGTATTTCTGCATTCTGCACTGGAGTGCTCTTTCAGAACAGCCAAATGTTGGCCTCCCTCCGCAGCTATAGTAGCAAAGTTCCTGTGCATAATAATGATTGTGTGTGTAATCATTCATGTGATCTTTGCCATGTGACCTCTCATGATCTTATTGGTGCAGTACCCTTTCCAAGCTGCAGTATGCCACTCATTCCCTTTTTTTACTATCCCCAGGTCCACTCTTTGTGATCTTTTGTTTCGGATTGTTCTTTGTCCCTTTATTCCTTTAGGGAGAGGCTGGACCTCAAGGAGCTGCTGGTTGCAATGGGGGTAGATGAAGGTTTCAGCAGAGCCTTCTAGACAGACTTTATCAGGATACTAGCTCTTTGTTGCCCTTCTAACCAACCTAGGAAACTAGTACTCTCAGGCCACTGGCCATATGCTACCTCAACAAGAGTGTTTTTTTTTTTTTTTTCCCCTCCAGTTTTTCAAGGTAGGGTCTCACTCTGGCCCAGGCTGACCTGAAATTCTCAGGGTGTTTTTTTTTTTACATGCTACTCAGTGGGCTTGAAAGGCACAAATTGTTGGACTCCTTATTCCGTTTATATAAAGTCATGTATAAATATCTTCATGGGTTTGAGTTTGCACTAGAAGGAGTAGAGCTTGAGACCATACTCTGGATTTTTTTTTTTTTTTTTGAGAGAGAGAGAGAGATAGACACAGACAGACAGACAGAATGGGTGGCCAGCAGCCTCTCAGCCACTGTGAACGAACTCCAGATGTGTGTGCCCCCTTGTGGGCAAGTGCGGCATTGCATCCTTGCATCACTTTGCATCTGGCTAAATGTGGGACCTGGAGAATCTAATGGGCATTCTTGGGCTTAGCAGGCAGGCTCCTTAACCACTAAGCCCTCTCTCCAGCCCTTGTATTGTTTTTCTAATGGTCTTTTGTTGGGGTTCCCCCTAAGGCCAGCCCAGGTGGAACGGCAGGGTCTCTGCCAAGTTGGGGGTGAGAAGTGCGGAATCAAGACACAGACTCCAGGAGTTGGGTGAAAGCAGGCAGAGGGCGAACGGCAGCAAACTTGTTTATTCAAAAAAGTGTAGGGGGTTTTAAGGGGCTTGGCTGGCCAATCACTGTATGGGGTGGTCCCCTTTTTGTGATCAATGACAGCCTGTCTCCGGACAGATCATCTCGTAGCAGGTTTCTTCTGAGCATGGGACTGTAGCTGTTGTCACACCAGGCCTGTGCAGGACACCATGTTCACAGAAGCCACTTCCTGGTTTCTTTTGCCATGTGGTCTGGATAGGGCCAGACCTGCATTGTGCCATACAGTCTTTAGCTGAGCATTCTGTAAAGACAAGAAGTCTAGAATCCTATTTGTATGGGGTGTGAAGGGCCAGTTCTGGGAGTGTTCAGTACTTTATGACTTGAATTGGAAAGAACTTAAGTCACAGAAAGTTGAAGAACTTCATACTGTTTCCTGGATGACTTGAATTTACAGTAGCCATATCTTAGACTACAAACCAATAGCTTTTCAGTAAATGGTTCTGGTTTAGAGATGATTGTTACATGTTCAGTTTGTAGAAGAGGACCAGGGCTCAGTGCATTTTTGTTGAAACACTAGATTCAGACTCTACCCTTCCTAGGATTGAAAAGATCTCTTTGCACTTTATCTTGTTACCTGCCATTTTCTCTTGTTCACAGGATATGTGACTTGAGTCTGTGAATCCTATATCCTTGATTGTAATTTACCTTGTCAGTTGTTGCTTAGACTTTTGTACTTTACCCATATCCTTTCCTATACTGTGTGTTTATCTCATACTCAACCTTTTGGGGGAATAGTAGCTGACTATGTCCCCAGAAGCTCTGCTAAGTCAGATTGATGAAGCTCCAGTCATCCATCATCTGCTGCATTATGCTAGTAGCCATACTTCAGCAGGGATAGGAGAAAAAGAAAATGGAAAAGAATGAAACACATTCTAGAGTTTATTTTTTCCAATCCCCTTGGTTGGGCTGTTGCTGGTTGGTTGGCATATACCTGCTTCTCAAAATGATTGGTGGTAAAGTGAGCTCTCTTCTTACAGATGAACGTGAAGCTGTACAGAAAAAGACCTTCACCAAGTGGGTCAACTCCCACCTTGCCCGAGTGTCCTGTAGGATCACAGACCTGTACACTGACCTTCGAGATGGACGGATGCTTATCAAGCTGCTGGAGGTCCTCTCTGGAGAGAGACTGGTATGTGAAAATGGTGGTAGTGTCTCACATCATATGTGAGAAACCAATTTTGAAAAATCAAGTATGGACTTGTCTCCTGTTGAATTCTGTAATTAGTAATATTTTGTGAAGGAGAATTTTGATGAGTGAGGCAAACTCTGGGAAAGCTTCAATGTCATGTTTTGAATATAGGTGATGTTCTTGAACTGTAATGAAACAGTTCAATTATGAGAAGCCTGCTACCTTTGGTAAGAAAGATCCTGGCTGGTGTCTTGTTAATAAGGAAATGGAAGCACCAGACTTGGATGCTGGCTCTGAGATGTATCTGCATCTCACATGAGATCATGGAAGGATTTCTAAATTTTATGTCTTACTAATGATCCTTTGGAAATTTTGAGCTGCTATATCAAGGTAGCAAGAATTTAATTCAGTGAGCTCTCATGGCTTTAGTTTTCTTCTTACTCTTTTTTTGGGGGTTGGGGGTGGAGAGGAATTAGAGGCTGATATTTTATCATCTCCTTGGGAATGGAGGGTTTGCCTTTTTGATCAGGAAAATTATCATGTACGCTGAAAATTATCACTGTTCAGTTTCTGTCCTGTCAGAGCTGCTACAGACCTCTCTGATGTGACTCCTGTCTGTGCACCTTAAGCCTGAGAAACATAAACCAGTCACTGTAACTGACTCAACAGGTATTGTCTCACCTTGACTTGAAAAATGGATGCTATGTTGTCTATCAGAACACATGTAGCTCCATAGGTAGTGGAGCAGTTGAACTAAGACCAACACCCAGAGATAGAGCCCCACATTTTGACATCACCAGGAAAATAAGATGCTAGTCATTATCAAAGCTGCTCAAAAAAGCCTGATTTTTAACTTAATCTCTATCCTGTAACTTGACATCCACAGTGGGTCTTCATGCAGACTGACCCACACACTTCTGAACACAGGCAAGGATCTAAGGTTTTACCTTCCCTCCAGAATAAAAATTGATCCAGTGTTTTGTTTTCTCTTTCCTTGCTTCTTTGGTCCAGAATAGGGACTTACCTGCAAATGATAGTGAAGCCCCATATCAACCATACTATGCTCTAGCTATGGTTTTGTCCCCTGAGCATGCAGGTGCTAGGCTTCATTTCCTTGAGTTTACAGGTCCAACTAGACAAATAAGAAGCCCTTCCAAGAAGATAGTTGGTTTGTGGCATGGAGGTGGGACAGTGGGCCCTTGTGAGGATGGCAAACAGGACAGTCATTTATTGCATTTTGATTTGATTTCTTAAAATTTTTTTAAAAAAATATTTATTATTTTTTATTTGAGAGAGAGAGACAGGGAGAAGAGAGAGAGAATTGGTGCACCAGGGCCTCAGCCACTGCATTCGAACATCAGACATTTTGCACCACTTAGTGGAGATGTGCAATGTTGCTCTTGCCTCACCTTTGTACTTCTGGTTTATGTGGGATCTGAAGAGAGATGGAACATGGGTCCTTAGGCTTCGTAGGCTAACCAATAAGCCATCTCTCCAGCCCATGATTTCATTTCTTGAAGTGAGACTTGAGAGTCTAGACTAGAATTACTATAAGTAGCTTATAAATTTTTGTAAACCAGACTAACCAAACATTTCTTTCCTATCCCAAAACTGTTTTTTTAATTGCATCTTAATGCTCAGCCCTATACCACATTGTTTATTTGCTTGTTTTTAAATGTTTTGAAAGTAGCTGTAAAAAAAGTCATAAAAGATGATATAGTTAGGAATAAATTGGAACATTTATTTCTGTTAGAATATGGCTCAGTCTTTTAGGCTATACAAAGTAAATTGCTTGCCTTTGCATGTCCAGAATTCTTTTATAATAAAAAAAAAATGGGCTGGAGAGATGGCTTAGTGGTTAAGGCGTTTGCATGCAAAGCCAAAGGATCCTGGTTCGAATCTCCAGGACCCACATAAGCCAGATGCACAAGGAGGTGCATGCATCTGGAGTTCATTTGCAGTGGCTAGAGGCCCTGGCGTGCCCATTCTCTCTCTCTGAATCTCTCTCAAATGAATAAATAAAATATTTTTTAAAAGATGATCTTAACAATGTCCCTACTTATATGTGATCAGGCTCATTGTTCTTTATTCTGAACAGGGTAACAAAAATGTTAGTAAGGAGGAAAAAAGTCAAATAGCAAAGCATGCTATTTAGTTATGTGTAGTAACTTCTATATTTATTTATTTGCTGTTAGCAATAAATTTTTTTTTGTTTTGATTTTTGAAACGGGATCTCACACTGCAGTCCAAGCTGGCCTTGAACTCATGGTAATCCTCCTGCCTTAGCCCAGAAGTGTTGGGAGTACAGGTGTGAGGCACCATGCCTATTTCAGTTAGTGGTAATTTTTTTTTTGGCAGTGACCCCAGAGACTTGGGAATAGAGGGTGAAGGATGGAAGGTGGCTGTCTCCACCTTCTTGGGCACTGCAGTGCCAGAGATTCTGTTTAGCAGTGGGACAGCACTTTATAAAACTTCAATTACTGCAACTTCTTGTGTAACCCTTCTTCACAGCTATCCTGGGTTGTATGTTGGCAGTCTGATAGCTTGTGTTCCAAAAGTTAAAGAAAGCCTAGATAGAGTAAGCTAAAGCTCTTGTTTATTTGACCTAAGATTTGCAGTCTCTTTGGCCTCCATGATCTCTTTGGTTTATGGAACTTTCTGGAAGGGGCCACACTCTGCCTTTGGCTGCTGAACCTGTTCGGGTTCAAGTTGGAGACCCTCCCAGCAAAGAAGACAACTTATCTCTGGGGGTTTCCCCAAAGATCCTTTCATATTCAGATTCCCAAACTAATGAGGTAGTTAGAGCTTCCCAGCCTGGGTAAATTAATGTCACAGCTAACTGTGCCATCAGATAACATTCAAGCTGTGCTGAGCTTTCTGCACTAGTGACCTAAAATCTGGGGTAACATAAATATTTACACTCAATCTGGAGCCCTGTCTCAGTCATCAGTATTTTAACCCTAACACCACTAGCTTGGCAGTGGATAATAGATACTGTTTGAGGAACTAGAATGTCCAAATTTATAAAATCAGAATAATATAAATAAAAAATAAATTTTAAAAAAATTTTAAAAATAAAAATAAATATAAAGATTCCTTTATAGAGGAGGATCTGTGTGTGTGTGTGTGTGTGTGTGTGAGTGTGTGTGTGTGTGTGTGTGTGTGTGTGTGTATGTATGTATGTGTGTGTGTGTGTGCACATACTAAGTGAACCTAAAATAAATGTTAGTTTAATGTCCCAGAAATGTCTACCCTAGCACTACCTGGGATTTTGGTCTAATAAGATGAATGTGAGAGGCTTTAGGTATTTGTGTTGTCAAGGAACCTGATTATATTTCACTAAGGAACTCCCATCTGCAGTTGGGGCCTGGTCTGACTTTGTCCCCAGAAGTGCCTTATCTGTCCTTATCTCCCCCAGACCCCTGGTCGTGTATAGCAGCTCAATCACCTTGGCAGGAAGAAGTAGGGCACAGAACTTGTGCCTGCCCATCACTATTGTTTATGGACCTTGATCTCAGGACCAGATGAGAACAGGACTGGAAAGGTGTCTATTCACCCATAGCAGCACTGACTTTTAGAGGAGGAAGTACCCTGGCATAACACCATCAGCCTTGCACTTATTAGTGAAATTATGGCAAAGGTTCAGACCCTATGTTCAGAGCTTACCTGTGACTGTGACCTTCTCTTCACAGGTCTCCAAAGCACTAGGGAAGATAGATAGCTCATTCACATCCTGGGACTTCTCCCAGCTTCTGGTATTTCCAGTCTTAGGATATCATTGGTTTTCACTTGTCTATTGTTGCCTGTTTATGTTTTATCTTCTTATTCCATTATTAATCAGTCTCTTAGAAGAAAGTAACAACAACAAAAATTGTGGTATGTGTGTTTTCAACCATTAATTCCAAAACAAGCTGAGTTAGGTGGAAAAGATAAGATTTACCATGATATTTGTTAATCCTTAAATCCCACATTGAACTGTCCTGAGTTTTTTTTTTTTTTTCCTAAAGCCTTTGTCAAGAGATTATTCCAGCATGTATTTGCCGGTTCCCACCGGCAGGTAGGGCTGAAGAAAGAGCCGGTCCAGCGGCTCCTCTTGGGGCTGAGCGGGATGATGAGTGTCGGCGACCCAGACCCCCTCCTCTAAGACACCGGAGAGAAAAACACACTGGGTCGGGAGTCTTGTCAAAGCAGGAACTCGTTTTATTGTAGTAGGAAGGTGTTTATATAGCTTTGAGAAAGAGGGTGGGTCTCAGGATGGGAAAAAGGTGTAGGGGCCAATAGTATTTCACCACATCAGCAGTAGCTGGGCAGAGGCAGTTTTGGCTTAGGCTTTGCTGAGTCACTCCTAAGTGGGAGTAGTAGGCCAAAGACAGGTTGCTAAACTCTAGTCAGGCTCAGGAAGTTCCACTAGACCTCACACCCGGGCCTTTTAGGTCCCAAAATCCCCCCCTTTTGTTTTCGTAAGAACAGCGGAAACCATGGCCCCTGTCTTAGGTTGTCCCCCTCTGGGGATCTTACCCATCACTGGGTACCATGGCTCCAGCCTGTCGAAAATCCACTCCATGACCTGTCTTAGGTTGTCTCAGCCTGTCTGAGATATTACCCGTCATTGGTTCCATGGAGGGCGGGGAAGGGACTCTAGGAGGACAGCCAGTCAGAGGAAAAGCCCGGCTCTGAGTTGCGAGCCTGTGGTATTTTGACCTGATGAAGTTTAATTACCTCTAGCTGTTGGTGAATGAATTGTGTAATCTTATTAATTACACAGGGCCCGACAGTGAGAATAAGAAGAAGGAGGGGTCCAAGGGGAGAAAGAAGGTAGGGTAAAAAGCCTTGTAAGCCCGTCCACAGCGGGTTGTCTTGGAAGTCCCGTCTCCTCTTCTCCAAATCTTTTTGGAGCTTTTCTGGCTTCATTTGGGTCTAGCAGCATCCACACCTCCAATCGTTCCTGGGGAAGAAACAGAGGCACAGTTCTCAGGGGTGGAACACTCCCTGGAGACTTGATTGTCATTGTCCCCTTGTTGGGGTAAATATTTTAAGTCTCTTGCTGGTACCCAAATGGGTATCTTTTCCTCTTGAGGAAAGACACATCTAACCCTCTCCCTGCTGTGAGGAGGGGGTCTGGTCCTCTCTAGGCCCCAGTCAATGGGTCCCTCCATATGACCCATATGGAGCTGTAAGTAACAGCTGAGGTCCAATGTTTTTGAAAAGGGAACAAGTGTCTATCTTCTTTAGAAAAATTTAAAATATTTAGGGTTAATAATGCCTTTTTTAGTTGGTCGTGTGGGGGTAAGGATTCCCCCTTTTGTTTTTGTAATTGAGACTTGAGAGTTTGATTATATCTTTCCACGATGGCCTGGCCCCATGGGTTATATGGGATGCCTGTGGAAAGTGAGATTTTCCAGGTTTGGAGGAAATCTATAAAGGCCCTGCTTACGAAGCAGGGCCCATTATCAGTTTTAACTTGTTCTGGCAATCCAAGGGTGGCAAAGCATTGAAGCATATGGCTAATAGCATGTTTAGTCTTTTCCCTGGCGTGTGCCGATGCCCAGCAAGCATGGGAGAAAGTATCAACTTGAGAGAAAAATATATTTAAGCTTCCAAATGGAGAATAGTGTGTAACGTCAATCTGCCAAAGGTGATTAGGGAGTAGCCCTCGAGGATTGGCTCCTGTAGTTTGAAGAGGAGGTACCTGGAGGAAAGGCTGACAGGATTTGCAAGTTTGGACAATTTTTTTTAAGGTCCTTGACTGGCACGTGGGGATACTTATGTTTAAGGCCCCTCCAATTTATGTGGGTTAATAAGTGGAAGCGTATAGCTTCTGAGACTGTATTACACTGAGGCAGAGAAGCCAGTTTGTCGGCCAAATTGTTCCTTTAGAGAGGAATCCTGATAAATTTTGATGGCCTCTGAGATGTTGAAGTTTACAGATCCAGGGGAAGTTCCATAATGGCAGAAGAAGCTGGCCTGCCTTCACAGGGCCAACCAAGAGAGAAAAACCAAGCCGCCAGCTACACAGCACAGAGCAAAAACTACAGCCAAGAACTCCAGCACACTTCAGGAACTCCTACTGGGCACACTTTGTATATCTTTACAATGGAATCTCAAACCCACCATTAACACCTTAAGACCAGCCCCCAGTGACATTAAGTAGGAAGCGGGCTTGAATCAGCAAGGGGAGTGATAGGGTTGGAGTCCAGTAGTGTCCAAAGCCAAAACGACAGTGAATAGTTTTTTGAATTGTGCTGACCCTTTGACTTGGGCTGCCTTGTGTATGAGAGAGGGGGGTGGGGTATCAGGGCCTGGATGTTGCCTCTGGCCCTTCGTTAATGGGAAGGCGGCGAAGGGTGGGACAATGGTGTGTGTTAGCGAATTGGCAGCTGCCTGGGTGTGTCCAAGATGGGTCAGGCCGAGGTCCCTCCAAGGGTAAAGAGGGGGAGGGGTGGTTGTGAGCGCAGTTGCCACAGGCCGTGGTTATGGGCTGAAAAGACAGCGGGCCGTGGCGGTTTGGGTGGCGGCCTTGGGAGGGACGAGATTATAAAAGCCATTTTTAGTTTTTCCTTACAGCTTTTGTTAAGGGCAGAAATGACCTCCTCCACAGAGAAGCCTTTAAGGCTGACAATTATGGCAAGGAGGATTGGACTAATCCATGGGGCTAAAACAAGAGTTTTGTCCCAAAAGCCATGGAGGTTTTTTTGTTTTACTTTTAAGCCACATTGCAGGAGGAGGGCCTTAAGAGCCTGTAATCACGGTGTCCTCTGATGGGGAGGGAGGTTGCCCATTAGGGCTTGGTGGTGTTTAATGGGGGGGGAGGAGGCTAGGCCGGGACACTCCTGAATCAAGGAGGCTGAGAAAATAATAACAACTCCTAATGCTGGGGCCAGCTGAGACAAACAGATAGAATGTTTAGGACCCACATATCTTGTGCTTAGTTGGAGATTTTTATGGGTCCATGGCTGTATGCCCACACGGTGTCTCCACCAGGGACGTATGACCCGTTCAGAAATACAGGCGCCGCAGATGCGGCTTGCCAGCAACCCGAAAGTGAAAAGAAAGAGAAAGGAAACAAAAAGATGTTGATAAGCAAGCACAAGTTATAGAAGCAAAGGTCAGAACATTAGATATGAAGACTACCTCATAACTTATGAGGGTACACCCATCCGCAGACCGATTGGCCCATCAGTGTTCTTCCGTGTTCTTCCATAGGCAGGAAAGAGAGTTCCTCACACGGGGCACCAGTCTGCTGGTTTCCTCCCGGCAGGTAGTGCTGAAGAAAGAGCCGGTCCAGCGGCTCCTCTTGGGGCTAAGTGGGATGATGAGTGTCGGCGACCCAGACCCCCTCCTCTAAGACACCGGAGAGAAAAACACACTGGGTCGGGAGTCTTGTCAAAGCAGGAACTCGTTTTATTGTAGTAGGAAGGTGTTTATATAGCTTTGAGAAAGAGGGTGGGTCTCAGGATGGGAAAAAGGTGTAGGGGCCAATAGCATTTCACCACGTCAGCAGTAGCTGGGCAGAGGCAGTTTTGGCTTAGGCTTTGCTGAGTCACTCCTAAATGGGAGTAGTAGGCCAAAGACAGGTTGCTAAACTCTAGTCAGGCTCAGGAAGTTCCACTAGGCCTCACACCCAGGCCTCTTAGGCCCAACATGTATTGTTTGTTGAAACAGTGTTTTGTGGACTGGCCACAGAGTCAGGTTGTTTTTCTAAATATTATTTGTAAATGAGAACTTTGACTTTTGTTCTAATCAGCCATAGAAGAACTCATACTCCATTAGATTGGAGCTTAATTGTGCAAATGACAGTAAAACAGTAGGGAGGTGCCATGTGCTAAAAGTGCCAAGTGTATTACCTCAGCCCCAGAGTTGAGAAGACGAAAGAAACCTGTCAAGAAAAATATCCTGAAACCTTAGTAGGTGGGTGTAGCCCAGGAGTAGTGGTTCATATGTTGATAGCCAGGGGACATAGGGTCAGTGTTAGCTGGGAGGAAAGAATGAATGAAATTTTGAGGACTAGGTGAAGGAAGTGCTGGGGTGGGCATCAAAGACTGTTACTGGGATACATTTGAGTTCCATTTTTGAAAGTTTAAGGGGGGGTGAGTTGGGTTTCTGGGGTGCTTCCTGGAACCCCATGCCCTGAGTTCATATTTGCAAACCAATCAAAGAATTGGCAATTCCAGATTAAGAAAATGATTTTTGTTGTTGTTGTTGTTTGGGTTTATTTATTTGCAAAGCAGAGAGAGATAAAAGAGAGACAGAGAATAGGGGCATCAGGAGAAAGAGTGAATGGGTATACCAGGGCCTCTTGCTACTGCAAGCAAACTCCAAATGCATGTGCCACTTTGTGCATATGGATTTATGTGGGTACTGGGGAATCAAATTCTGATCCTTGGGCTTTGCAGGCAACCACCTTAACCGCTAAGCCATCTCTAGCCCTTTCTCTTGTATTTTTGAGAAAGGGTCTCTCTCACTCTGTTGCTCAGTCTGACTTGGATGGAACTGGCCATGTTGGTCTGGCTGGCCTCAAACTCATGGCAATCCTCCAGCTACAGCCTTATGAAATGCTATGATTCAAGAAAATGATTTTTTTTTTTTTTTTTTTTTGGTTTTTCGAGGTAGGGTCTCACTCTGGTCCAGGCTGACCTGGAATTAACTATCTAGTCTCAGGGTGGCCTCAAACTCTCGGCGATCCTCCTACCCCTGCCTCCCGAGTGCTGGGATTAAAGGCATGCACCACCACGCCCAGCTACAAGAAAATGATTTTTAAAATACCACATTTTCTTCAGATCTTACAAAGATGGGGGAAGGGAGAAAAATGTGGGCTAAGAAAGGGAAGATAAAGTGAGGAAAAGGGGGATTATGGAGTCCAGGAGCCTATGTACATCACATGGATCTTAGATAACAAAAATCATGAAAAGAGATTTTTAAAAACATGTGCTTCCAAAAGGATTAAAAGTAAAAAGTATTAAAATATTAAAAGGTAAAAAGTGTTTCTTCCCGCCATGGCATGGCTGCTGGGGTGGGAAGAGAGATCATACCCTCCTGAGCACCCAAGAACGTTGCTGCCAGTTCCAGAGAAAGAGAAAAGTGAGTGCCTCTCTCCATGGGTTTCAAAGGATATATTTTAGAATTTGCACCACCACACCTAGACACATCTATCTATCCCAGGTGTCCCAGTCAACTGACCTGGACTTAGAGGAGAAATCCACCCACACCAGCAGGGTATGCACTCAAGAGAGAGATCTAATTGGATGGGATGGGCAAGCACTAAATCCCACAACTGAAGGAAGTGGGGCGAGCTGATAGGCAAGGCCAGTTGGGATAGGTGTGACAAGGGTGTGATGTAGGATCATCCTAAGGGCCATCCAAGAAACTGTCTATTATGGAGCCCCCCCCCAAAAAAGAGAAGTGGTGGTAGTAACATTTGTGGGTATAGCTTTTAGAGATTACAGAATATTGGTACATAAATTACCTTATTTAGTTCTTAGAGTCTAATAAAGTGGGCAACTTTGTATTTCCTCAACCTAACCAAAAAAATTGTAAACTACCACCAACTTGCCCAAGGTCAGTGTTGCTAAGAATAAGACACAGCTTGTACTGCAGCCCTCCCACCTTTCTGACCCCTTTCTTCTCACTGTGACCTTAGGAGTGAATCAGATTTACAGACCCTAAAGTTGGTTTTCTAACCTCATAATTTTCTGTCCTCCTTTAGAGAGTCAGGAGATAGATCTGGGACAAGACCAGGGGTGTTAGGAAAGAAGAATCAGGAAAAGTGCTTCAAAAAAAAAAAAAAAAAAACCTAGACAGTGGTGTGTGAAGAAAAAATTCTTATTAAAGAGATTTCAAAAGGATCAATGAAAGTGGGCATTTTCTCAGAAGCATTTTCTGCCTGTCTGCATGTCCCCCATAGATCTGAGTCCCATGAGCCTGGTATTGATCTTTATCTCCATTAAATGGCAGTTAGACTCTTAGGAATGACATGGGACAGAAATGCACATATTGCCATGGGAACAGATCTGTTCAACACTAGGCATATGACAGTAATTAGTGAAGACAAGAGGGAAGCTTCTTTCCTTGGCAGAATTAGACTCTCTTGAGAGAAGGCTTTAGAAAGTGTTCATTACCAAGAGTACTCCACCCTGACCCATTGTGTTCCATTTCACCATTGTTATCTCATTTTCCTTTTGAGAATATGAACCATAGTAATATATAAATAGCTCTTAAAAGAAACTTTCCAGATGGGAACTGAGTCTTCCTTCCTTTCACATGGAAAGTATACCACTCTTCCTTGCATTCTGTTTTCTGGTGCAGCATAAAAACAATAAGCTTTCAGCCTTTGTGCACCACTAGCTAGCTGGACTTTTCACGTCTCTGAGCAGAGTATCCTCATCTATAAAATGGGAAGAATAATAATGACTCAAAAACAGAGTTATTGTGAGATTAAATGTGATCACAACTCTGAACCAACAGAATGAAGTAAGCGTACAAGTAGTTGCTCACTAAATGGTAACTAAGATTTTCTTTTATCTCAAAAGCTATATAGTTGACCCAGGAAGAGTATCTAAAGCTCTCTGAGATCATTGTCACCTCTTCCTGAATTTGTCATGAATCATGTTTTAAAATTTGGGAATCCCTCTCTGAAGTGAAGAGAATACAAAACAAGGGAGTTGGTATGCTTGAATGATAGTCTTTGTGTGTGTGGGGATGAATCTTGGCCTTCCATATACCCACCACTGAAAGTACCCCACCACTGAGCTGCTAGTCCTTTTATCATTATGTTATTTTGAGCCAGGTCCCAAAAAGTTGTCCAGGCCAGGATCCTCCTACCTTAGCTTCCAGAGTAACTGAGATTTCAGGCATGTGCCATTAGGCTCTATAAATTCTAGTCTAGATTCTTCCTCTTTGTCATGTTGAATTACCAGTATATTATCTAACTTTGCCATTTCTTACCTTTCTTTCCAAAGGAGTTCCACTGAAAATGGGAACTTTTCACTTATGAAATAAGAGAAAATGTGTTAAAATAGGAAGGTAGTGTAAGATTATGAAATCAAATATCCCAATAACTTTTTTGGTTTTTCAAGGTAGAGTCTCACTATAGCCCAAGCTGACCTGGAACTCACTATGTAGTCTCAGAGTGGCCTTAAACTTACGGTGATCCTCCTACCTCTGTCTCCCACCTCTGCCTCCCCAGAGCTGGGATTAGAGGCATGAGGCACCACGCCTAGCTCCAATAACTTTTGTCATACAATTATGACCAGTTTGAATTACAGACCGATCCATAGAAGTAATAATAGCATCTATTTAAAATTTCTGTGGTGCTTTTCTGACTTGTTTCCTAAAATGCTTTGACTTAGAATTCCTGCAGTGTACAGAGCCTCAAAGTGAAGGTTCTTCTTTTCACACCCTCTTCACATCTGTGTATTATATTCTCCTCTACTGATATTCCACCAGGCAAATGTTATTTCCCACCTGGTCTTATGTCTCCAGTTGAGGATTTGTTTGGGTGTCAGGGTTAGAAGAGTACTTTTGTCATCTTTTGGCACATTGCTCTTCTGCTTTAAGTTTGCCTTTCCACTGATACTTGTCAGTTTTTTTTTTGTTTGTTTGTTTGTTTGTTTTTGGCTCATACTGGAAGTGTTCTAGATTCTGTATTCCTCTTGACTACAGAAAAATGTATTCTGAATTGTTTAAAGTGTCAGTGGCATAGAACAAGGAGAGAATGATCCTTTTCTTTTTTTTTTTCTTGGTTTTGCGAGGTAGGGTCTCACTCTGGTCCAGGCTGACCTGGAATTAACTATGTAGTCTCAGGGTGGCCTTGAACTCCCGGCAATCCTCCTACCTCTGCCTGCCGAGTGCTGGGATTAAAGGTGTGCGCCACCACGCCCGGCTGAGAATGATCCTTTTTAAATAGAATGCTTGGAGTAAAGTACTTGTAGTATCTTTTGCTGGTAGAAAAAAATACTGGATTTGAGAATGACAATGACACAGTGGTTGGTTTATCATGAATTTATGTAGCAGCTCTGTACAGTAATTATTAATATTGTCCCCATTTTGAAGTAAAGCACTCATTTGCTAGAAAGTACGGAAATTGTAACACCCTCAGAATCATTTGCTATACAGCATTGCCCAACAGAAACATATTGTATCAATCTTGTTTGTTCCTATTTGATGTTTTAAGAGACATTAAAGAAAGAATAGAAAAATTAGGGCTGGAGAGATGGCTTAGTGGTTAAGGCGCCTGCCTGCTAAGCCTAAGAACGCTGGTTCCAATCTCCAGCGGTTCCAATCTCCAGGTCCCACGTTTAGCCAGATGCAAAGTGACGCAAGGGTACAATGCCGCACTTGCCCACAAGGGGGCGCACGCCTCTGGATTTTGTTCACAGCAGCTGAGAGACTGCTGGTGCGCCCATTCTCTGTCTTCCTCTCCCTCTCTGTCTCTGTCTGTCTCTCTCCAAAAATAAATTAAAAAAAAAAGAATAGAAAAATTATATGCACATGGACACACAACTTCAGAATAAGAAAAGATTACACCCTCGTAATTTATAGGGATAATTTTAAGGGAAGATGTATGGTATAATTTTAAGGGAAATGTAGTTTTTTTTCTTCCTAAGAGTTTTTCATTTCTCTGGCAGTATATGGTCATTGGTCACAACAGGATCACATGTCATTTTTATTTCTGATCCCTCTCTCAAGACAAGCTAGCCACCACACTCTTTTTTTTTTTTTAATATTTATTTATTTATTAGCAACAGACAGAGAGAGGAAGAGGGAGGGAGAATGGGTACACCAAGGCCTCCAGCCACTGCAAACGAACTCCAGATGCATGCTCCCCCTTGTGCATCTGGCTTACGTGGGTCCTGGGGAATCGAGCCTCGAACCAGGGTCCTTAGGCTTCATAGGCAAGCGCCTAACCACTAAGCCATCTCTACAGCCCCCACACTCTTTTTTTTTTTTAAACTTGTGGGAAAGTTCCATTGCTCTCCCCCAACCACTCACACTCCATGTTCACATGGAGATGCATCCACATTCCACTGAGGTTTTGAGAAGCATCCTGTGTGGTTGTTTTGTCTACTCTGTAGAAAGCAGGAATAGTAGCTGGACCTCACTAGCTAGGTACACAAACAGTGGAAGACAAAAGGAGAGGAGACCTCTGCATGCAAACCTGTAACGTCAGCACTGTGCAGTCTGAAGCAATAGGATTGCAGGCCTCTGGACATCAGGAAGAAATGCTAGAAGGCCCCTGAAACTAGAATACACATGTCTATTTTAGAGGCAGCTAGTCACCCTACATCCCAATCCCTTCACTGTGAACTCTTTGACCCAAAAAGAAAATGTTGTATTTATCATAATGATGGTGGTAAGCCTTTTGCATATTCAGTACCTAAGACATAAAATACATCCTCAGCAACCTGACCAACAAAACCAAAAGATATATATATGGTATTTTGGTTATTTCCCTTTCCACTGAATCCCTTCTTCCTCCCAGCTAGTCCTTTTCTACTATTGTGTCTTTTTTTTTTTTTCTTGTGTATTTCGTAACCCACTGGATCTAATTAGGTTTACTGACATGAATTTAGGTAAGGGAGTATTCACTTATAGAGCACATTCAACTTAACCATTGGAAGTGTCTATACCACTGCAGAATATGTCTCCCATTGCCCCAGCAACCATCAATGTTTATGGGTTTAGTATTGTGCAGGAAAGGACAGTTGCTATAAGGTCATAAATGCAACAGCCATGCATTCCACAGTACTCTTTCCCATCCTCTGGCTCTTACATTCTTTCTTCCCCATCTTCGCAGTGTGCCCTGAGCCTTGGGAGGGGGTGATAGAGATTTCTCATTTAGTGCTGAGCACTCCACAGTTACTTGTTCTCAGCACTTTGGAGAGTTTTAGGTCTTCCCAGTAGTCATTACCAACCAATTGCAGAAAGAAGCTTCTCTAACCAAGCAGAATGAACAGAGGCAGAATTCTATATTAACAATCGCAGAATTAATTCTGGACAAAGTTTTTGTTGTTGTTGTTGTTGTTTGTTTTTGTTTTTGTTTTTGCAAAGCAGGATAAACCCAGAGAGAAATTTATTGGAAAGTATAGCAAAGGAAGAATTACAACATTTAAGCCAATATTACTCATCATCTTTTCCATATAATATGTACTACTTTCTTCTAGTTACTTGAAAGACTACAGCTAGGACATTGGCCACTGTAATAGTTGTTTTTCTCATTGCTTTTTTTTTTTTTTTTTTGGTTTTGCAAGGTAGGGTCTCACTCTGGTCCAGGCTGACCTGGAATTCACTATGTAGTCTCAGGGTGGCCTCGAACTCTCGGTGATCCTCCTACCTCTGCCTCCCGAGTGCTGGGATTAAAGGCGTGCGCCACCACGCCTGGCTCTCATTGCTTTTAAGCAATATCTGATCAAGGCAACTTAAAGCAGATTTATTTTAGCTCAGAATTTGAGGCTAGGAAACAGCTGGTTCCGTTGCATGTACAGTCAGGAGCTGGGAGAGATTAAGGCTGCTATTCATTCAGCTCACTTTGTCCTTTTTATGCTGCCCAGAAACCCAGCCCATAGAGTGTGCTGCTCACATTTATGGTGGGCCTTCCCACCTCCATTAACCTAGTCTAGCAATTCCTTCAAAGAAATTCCAGAGGTTTCTTTTTAAGTGATTTTTAGAACTGTCAATTTGACAGTATTAACCATCATGGCCACCATGTGCTGGCTAAGTGCATTCTTCTGACAGGTAGATTATATGCTTCCTAGTAACATCTTTGTGACATGCTGACATTAGCCTCTTCCAAAGGGGTGAAGGCATGGGTGGGAAATATGGCAGGGATAGAAGACATAAGCTTGGGCTTGATAGATCATAGTGACTCATGAACTTGTGCGTATAATCGTAGATACAGTAGATATTTATAGTAAATACAGTAGATAGAAATTTTTAAATGCTTACCTTCCAGGGGTCTTTTTTTACATTTTGATAGAACTTGGTAAAATGAAGGAACATTTGGGATATTTAGATTACTCTCATTTTTTCTTCCTTTCCCTTTCTTTTCTTTTACTTAATCCTTTCTCTGTTCTCTTCAGAAAACTTGGAAATTTTCCTAATTTGAGAGAGAGGGGGGGATGTCCTATTTTAATCTTGAGCCACCCTTAACAAATGATCCAATCCAGCATGTAGCAAATGTATTATTATGTTTAAAACAACCAGGTGATCCTCACAGGTGCTTTGTCATGCATCTGCAAAATAGAGGTATGGATTGCAATAGTAGCACTGAAAGTCTCTAGGAAAATTGGACCAAATGAGAACACATATAATTCTCAAAGTTTTGGTTTGGATGTGAGAGCACCACATAATAGGCAAGTCTGTTTCTGCCCTGTTGGATGATCTGTTTCCACCTCTGTTCTCTTGTTTCTAGCCTAAACCCACCAAGGGACGGATGCGCATCCACTGTTTGGAGAATGTGGACAAGGCCCTTCAGTTCCTGAAGGAGCAGAGAGTCCATCTTGAGAACATGGGGTCCCATGACATTGTGGATGGGAACCACCGTCTCACCCTTGGCCTCATCTGGACCATCATCCTGCGCTTCCAGGTAAGGAGCTAAGTAAAGCTGCCAATTTGAGGAACTTAGATCAATCGTTCAGATATGAGCATCGTAACTGTTAGAGCTGGCTGTGAAAACTTCACCTTAGCTCAGGGTGGAGAGCAGAGTGAAGAAACAAGCTTGAGTGTGGAAGCTACCACATCCTCCTGCTTTTTACTATACTTGATAGTCTTGGCTCACCTGTCAGTAATGACTCAGTGGCATGAGGTTTCTAGGCTGCATTCCAGCCCACCACTTCCTGGCACCTGTAAACATCAGGTATCTACCACTTGGCTTTCTGTAGCAAAGGTAAAGCAATGTGACTGATGCATTAAAGTATCTATACTTCACCAGATTGTGGTACATGTTACAGACTTGTTTAAAGAGAAACTGTTTAGGGTCATTGCATGTGGGGTGGCTCCATTTTGACCCATTCTCTTTCGGCTGTGAGGAAGTACTTCTCAGAGGAAAGAGCCAAAACCTTACATGTGTTTAAAGTCAGTGATGATTTCATTTGTGAGTAGAGAGGCCTCGCAGAGTACAGGTACTCTGAAAGTCAATTTAGCCTGTTCCTTCTCTTTATGAGGAAACAAGATCCTGAAAAAAAAATTTTTTTTTTGAGATAGGGTCTCGCTCTAGATCAGGCTGACTTGAATTCACTATGTAGTCTCAGGCTGGCCTTGAACTCACAGTGATCCTCCTACCTTTGCCTCCCAAGTGCTAGGATTAAAGATATGCACCACCATGCCTGACTCAATCCTAAAAATTTAAAGGCATGCCTGGGATTACACAGCCATTCAGGTTGCTGTGTTCAGTGCTTTAAAAGAGAGAACAAGTGAGCTCAGTGTTAAGGGACAGAACTTCTAGACCTGCGTCCCTAGCTCATTCTCCAGGGACATACTTCATGCTCTTCAATTAACATTTGAAATTCTGGAACAATTTCCTACCTTGGGTTCAGCTTAACTCTGTAAATAGGTATCCTAACAATCATGCCTCCTGGATGCTTAATTGTTCCTGTTCTCTCTTCCTGTGATAAAAATTTGATTGGTTTTTATGTAAAAATCTCACAAGGAAAAGGCAAAATTAAATGGTAGCTGGTTTTGTTTTCCTATTGAAATTCTGAAACCTGCCTGTGACCAATTCCTATTCTGTCTCACTTCTGGCAAGGATTAGGCTTCAGCTTAACAGTGTTCTGGTCATGTCTGTGTAGAGAAGGAGAATGACAGAGAAGTTGACTTGCTGCTTTCCAAACCCCAGCTAGTCATCTGCCTTCATTTCCTGTATTGATAAAGTACCTTAATAATTCAGATTTTCAGAGACCAGCCTCAGTGATTCGAATTAAGTAGTTCTCAGTGTTGTTAAAGATGACAACATCACTACTACAAGAGTCAATTGCAACTACAACAATCAAGGAGTGTTTCTTTTTTTCCCCTCAGACAGCTTCTAAAATATTTATACTATTTTCTTTGTGTGTACACACACACACACACACACACACACACACACACACACACACACACAGGGCCTGTTGCTATTGCAAACAATGGCTTGGGAATTGAACCCTAGGCTGGTAGGCTTTGCAAGCAAGTGCCTTTAACTGCTAAACCATCTTCCCAACCCCCCCCCCCAAGCAGATAGCTTTTAAGTAGCTTTATGTCATTCTGTTCATAAATTTTTGAAAATGGAGTAAATTTTGCTGTATACAAACAAAGGTAAAATTACCAGGACTCCCTTTGAACTTGAACTTCATCAAGTTTTATAGAGTAAAACTTGGTATTTCTCTTACATTTGGTTTGTGGTAATGGAAGGGCATTCTGTTTGTTGGTGAGTGTCCATGTCAGGAAGCTGACACACACACCCCTTATCAGGATTCTTGGAATAAACTGAGTTGAGTCATTGCCTAGTGAACTTCTTGTCAGCTTGCCTTTTTCTATACTTGAATTTCTAAAGGCTGATGCAGACTTTCTCTCTTTGAAGTAAGAAGCAAAGGCTGCTATTGTTAGTGCATGGCCTGCAGTGTTAGTACCTGACACGACATAGCTTCTCCAATAGTTTTATTGAGTCATCACCTGTTCCACAGCTGCACATTGATTTTATATCAACCAAGGCCCAAATCATGTTCAGTCTCCTTGATGAATATTCCCCATTCCCCATGTGTCCACAAAGCTCTCTCCTTCCCCTAGATTCTCAATATTCAATTCTAATTTCCAAAAGAGATCCAAGTTCAAGAGAGAATGAGAGAATGAGAATATGAATGTATTTGCCTTATAGTAACCTAAACCATGCTATGTCCTGTACATGCATAGCAGAAATCCAGTAAGTACTAATGGTGACATAGTTTATCCTGCTACCCATTTGAATAATTTCTTTTTATTTATTTATTTGAGAGAGGGAAAGAGGTGGGGGGGGTAGAATGGGTGTGCCAAGGCTTCAGCCATTGCAAACAAACTCCAGATGCATGCACCCCCTTGTGCATCTGGCTTACGTGGGTCCTAGAGACTCGAACCAGGATCCTTTGGCTTTGCAGGCAAGTGCCGTAACAGCTAAGCCATCTCTCCAGCCCCCCTGCTACCCATTTGAAGAAAATAAAAGATGCTAAGAAAAATTGGGTCTTTTAGGGAGCTTAGTCTTAACATGTAGCTGACTTGATTTCTAAAGGATATTTAAAACTTGTTTTTGTATGGGCATATCTGGAAACTCATGTAGTTCTTCACACTGAAGAGTAAGAAAGTGGGCAGTATTTATTTAATACAGATATTTGATATTAGGCAGATGTTTGATCTAATTTATTTAAAGGTCTACCTTGCCTTTCTTTAGGAGTCTGGATTGTTCTTTCACATTCATTTCTGCACATGAGCTAATGACTTTATTTATTTTTTTTTTTGAGGGTCTTCAGCTGGCTGGGCTATGTGAGACCACAGTCCCCCTCCTCAAAAACATGCACACAGGGCCGGAAAGATGGCTTAGCAGTTAAGCGCTTGCCTGTGAAGCCTAAGGACCCTGGTTTGGGGCTCAATTCCCCAGTACCCATGTAAGCCAGATGCAGATAGTGGTGCATGCATCTGGAGTTTGTTTGCAGTGACTGGAGGCCCTGATGCTCCCAGTCTGTCTGTCTGTCTCTCTCTCTCTCTCTCTCTCTCTCTCTCTCTCTCCCTCTCTCTCTCTCTCTGTTGCTTTCAAATAAATAAAAATAAACAAAAATTTAAACACACAAACACAAAGTAACATACAATAGTACAGTAAATATACCCACTTGTTATTGCCATTCCTAAGATTAGAAAGCTGAGATAATTAGGTAATAGAGTCTTTCTGACTTTGGTACCAGTAGACTAGGCTTTATGAAGTATAAAGTCGAATTTATTTATGAACTTCAAATGTAGAGCATGGAAACACAGCAATTAAACAAGCTTCTTCTGAGAGTTGAACTCAGCTATCAGGAAATGTATGTAATGGCTTCATCAATGAAGGCTACATCTTGGGTGAAAAATGTTTGGTTATGAAAAACAAAGCTAAGTCCTTTTATGGTTTCTTTGGAAACCACTATGCTGGCTTATAATTTCAAAGATGGGTTTTCTTGGGGCGTTAGTGATCTAACAAGTGTTGGGAAGATATTTGATGACAGGAAGGCCAGTAACTTCAGTTTTGTCTGTGTACAAAGTGGGAGACCTAATTCTAGCGGTGTTTCTGAGGTGAACCCAATAGTTTTCATTTGACATTCAGTGCAGAATATAGGGTGAGGCACTATTAGGTAGATGTTTGATCTAATACTTTTTGTAAACCTTAGATCCAGGATATCAGCGTGGAAACTGAAGACAACAAAGAGAAGAAATCTGCCAAGGATGCATTACTGTTGTGGTGCCAGATGAAGACAGCTGGGTGAGTGTGGATGCAAAGGGCACCGGGGTCGCATCTTCAAGACTGAGTTCCCCTGTAGTCATCACTTAGAAGATGTTGACAAGTATCATTTTCCACAGCTTCTATTAAGGAGTCTTGTTAACACATAAGCAGTTGCTTGTTGACATCAGCTGCCTCTCAGAATGGAAGGAGTTCTGATTTATATTTTGGACTTATCAAAGTTTCCTTCATCAGTTGTTTTCTCTGAGTCAAGAAAGTTCCTAAGACCTTTATATCTTGAATTTAAAATCCTGGAAGCATTTTTAAGACTCTTACCCACAATCTTTTTAAAAACTGTAGTTGGAAGTTTTCTTCTCCCTTTAACTTCTGCTGTTTGGGGGAGCTTTTATAATAATTTTGTTGTTGTTGTTTTTGAAGTAGGGTCTAACTGTAGCCCAGGCTGACCTGTAATCTCAGGGTGGCCTCAAACTCATGACGGTTCTCCTTCCTCTGCAATTAAAGGCATGTACTACCACTCCCGGTTTGTATAGTAAATGTTTTGAGCAATCATTATATATATTCTGCCTCAGTTTTTCTTCCTTTTATTCTTTCACTGAAATTTTAGTGAAGATATTTCTAGAGAAGACTTTGTTGCTGATTGAAGCTGTCTGAACTCAGCTAATTTTAAACTTGTAAAGTTTTCATGTAAGTTTCTGATGATACTAGTTTAGGGTCATAGATTCTTTTTAAAAAAACTTTTTATTGAAAATTTCCATAAGTATAGACAATATCATAATATCATAAGTATAGAAAGGATCATAATACCCTCATATATTCTTAATGAGAAGTAAGTTTATATGAGCTTAATTAATTAGTTACTCTCAAAATTCTTGCCTATAGATATAAATTATGAATGTGAAGCATAGAAACTATAAAGAGCTTATAATAAACAAGTTAAGGCAGATGTGAGCCTTTAATCAACCACAAATATAAAGTTATAAATAATATGGTGTAGAGTAGCTGATTCATTATGGTAGGTTTCAAACAAAGAAGTTCTTTAGGGGAGGTACTTCATAAAACATTGGTCAAATAAACACCAGAAGGAAAAAAGAAAGCCGAGTGTCACTTGAATGGGTAGTCCCATCTGCATTTTGTCCAGGGTGTCATGTAAAGCCAGATCCCAATGACAGTAGATCCTGAGCACTAATGGTTGAAGTAGAAAGCCAGAGGAAGCAAGATGCTTTGCAGTCATGTTAAGCTCATGGTCACATTTTCCTAAGTAAGGAAAGTAATTAGGACCCCGGGGCTGGGATGAAAACTCAGTCAGTAAAATGGTTTCCTTGCAAACACAAAGACCTTCGTTTAATCCCCAGTACCTAATAAAAAATGCCAGGTATGATAATGCACACTTTTAGTCCAGTATTGGAAAGGTAGAGTTAGGAGGACCCCTGGGGCACACTTAACCAGCCCATCTAGCCTAATTGGTGAGTTCCAGACCAATAAGAGACTCTGTCTTAAAGAAAGTGGATGGTACTCCTGAGCATGATGCCCAGGGTTGTCTTCTGTGGCCTATACACAAACACATATACATACACACTTTAAAAAATTATGGGCTGGAAAGATGCCTTAGCAGTTAATTACACTTCCTGCACAAGTATAACAGCCTGAAGGGGCCTGAAACCACTCAAGTTCAAATCTCTAGAACTAATGTAAATGGTTGAACATGGCCACGTGCACTTTTAACCCCAGTCCCACAAAGGGGCACAAAGATCAGGGAATCATCCAGGCTTGCAAAATGCCCCAAGCTCCATATTCCATCAGTAAGAGACCAGACTCAAAAATAGATAAAAGAGAGGTGGAGTGTGACGCTGACATTCCTGTCAGGCCTCTTAGGGGAATGTATGGGGTACTTCAAGGGCACATATACCATGCATAAATACATGCACAAGAAAGAAAGAAAGAAAGAAAGAAAGAAAGAAAGAAAGAAAGAAAGAAAGAAAGAAAGAAAGAAAGAAAGAAAGAAAGAAAGAAAGAAAGAAAGAGAGAGAAAGAGGGAGGGAGGGAGGAAGAGAAAGAAAGAAAGAAAGAAAGAAAGAAAGAAAGAAAGAAAGAAAGAAAGAAAAAAGAAAAGAAAAGAGAGAGGGAGGGAGGGAGAAAGAAAGAGGGAGGGAAGAAAAGAGAGAGAAAGAGAGGGAGGGAGGGAGGAGAAAGAAAGGGAGAGAGGGAGGGAGGGAAAGAAAAGGAAGGAAAAGAAAAGAAAAGAAAAGAAAATTAAGTCAGTTCACGTCTTTTGTGAGATTGAATTAGCAAGCAGGTAGAGCCACATAGACAAAAGTAAGCTGAAGTTAAGGGGATCTATATTCTGATTGAAGCTCACTGCTTTGGAGTTTTACAGTGATTATGTGCATTTTTTCCCCAGCACTGTGTTTAGTAAACATTAAAAAACTTTCTAATTCTCTTTTTTCCCTCTTGTGCTTTGTCATCGGCAGATACCCCAATGTCAACATTCACAATTTCACCACTAGCTGGAGGGACGGCATGGCCTTCAATGCACTGATACACAAACACCGGTAAGTCTGAAGAAATCACATTCTAGTTGGGGATAGAATGTTGCTGTCTTCTATGGAAAAACTGTGTGACTCCTAATTCTCATATCTATGCTTAGATGTTGTACCACAAGGGAAATTCCTGCATTCCATATGAGAATAATCTACAAATTCTTCAAAATAAATAAGTTAACCCCAATTCTTGTAGTTATCTTTAAAAGTATTTACTCAAAAACCACGTCTCATGATTGATTATGATTACTGATATGTGATATTATGGTTCTTTCTTCACTGGGTGGTTATTGTAGCATATTAAAGTAATATTGTCTCATTAGTCAGTTGGTTTGTTTCCAAGGCATGAATTTTGTTATGCTTCATTCTTGTTCTACATAGGCCTGACTTGATAGATTTTGATAAACTAAAGAAATCCAATGCACACTACAACCTGCAAAATGCATTTAACCTGGCAGAGCAGCACCTTGGTCTCACTAAATTGTTGGACCCTGAAGGTAAGGACTCTGGATATGAAAGGTGAGACTTCAGTGTCTCTAGCTTTGAAGGGCTGATATAAAGTCTACTTTGTATTGACATTGCTTTATTTGTGCCATATGCTTCCAGAGTTATCAAAAGTGGGATAGCTTAAATTTTTTTGGTTACAGGAATTACTTGAGGATTTGTGGGAAGGGTGACATTGACAAGGCTTTGAAATAATGGGTGTGATTTAAATAGCCTGAGAGGGCACAAACAAACATGAGAAACCAGGGCAAGTTTGAGAACCAAGGAATTGATGGGAAGGAGGATGAGACCCTCCAACACATTAACCTTTAGAGGCTGTTTAGCTGGCAAGAGGGAATGTGGTTTGGAGTTCTTGGCACCTGTGCTCAAGTAGACAACTTGGCGTAGGCACTGAATGTTTGCTGACTGACATGCATCTCAAGGTAGATCCTTAGGGAGAAGATTTCACTGGGATGCTGTGTTTTGTTTGCTTGTGACCAAATAAGAACTTTTGTGAGGAAAGGGCATCCAGGAAAGGGAATATGTGGGGAAGAAGCGGTAGCACTTACAGATTTTCTTATAGCTGACTGCATCCTATTTTTTGTGTGGAACTGATCACGAATGTCTGGGAGTCTCTTCAGCAGCCAAAGCCTGACTATCGGTGACACGGAACTGACTTCTGTGGGGTAGCCCACAAAATGCTCGGTCTAGGTTTCATTGCACTGTGGGCTCTCAGAGGAACTTTTTCTAATATTGAGGAACATTTAAAACCTAAGAGGATTAGTTTGTAGTGATGGATGTTTATAGATCCTCCCAGATATAAGCAAATACTAGAGAGAGAAATAAAAGCATTTGTATGTGAGTGAAAATTTAAAGTTCTTAAAAATATAGAACAGGAAGTTTAACGCCCCAAGGGCAGATTGAGGTCATAAGGCTGCCGAGCTGATTTCTTATTAATGTCCAATGCATCAGATTTACTGATCTGCTTAGTACAGGAAGCTAAGATAAAATTATCTGTGTGCTAACCCATTAAGTGACTTCTGTAAACAGAAAACTAAAGTTTTTTGAGCTATGATAAATCTTCATCCTTAACTCTTTACTATGGGAAGGACATGTTCCTTCTAGCTTTTTGTGCTTTTACAAACTGACTTTTTTCCTATCACACAAACTTTTTAAGTAAAAGCTCATTTGTTAATCTTTCTAAATCACCACACAGTATAAAAGGATTGCTATTTCTCAAATCATAAGACAGGATCTAATAACAGCAGCTGATGCTTTGTGTCTGTGAATAATTTTTCATTATTAGTTCTTAGATCCACATTAAAATTAGCCCCAAGTGTGCTGGAGAGATGGTTTACCGGTTAAGGCACCTGCCCCCTAAGAATGCTGGTTCCAATCTCCAGCGGTTCCAATCTCCAGGTCCCATGTTTAGCCAGATGCAAAGTGACACAAGGGCGCAATGCCGCACTTGACCACAAGGGGGTGCACACATCTGGATTTCATTCGCAGCAGCTCAAAGGCTGCTGGCGCACCCATCTCTGTCTCTCCCTCTCTCTCTCTCTGTCTCTCTCCAAAAAAAAAAAAAAAAAAAAAAAAACTAGCCCCAAGTATTAATTGTTCAGTGAATACCCCAAAAAATGTCATTTAAAATGTACTTGAAGACAGGTTGGGAGGGAAAAAAGGTTGCCTGCTTACTTCCTCCACTTATTTCAACATTTTGTGTTTATTAAATTGGATGCAAGTCTGACATGTTTGTTTTCCTGGCTTTCTTCCAGTTTTTTCCTTCAGGTATACTTTGATGGGGCTGAACATACCCAGGAGCCCTCAGGAACACTAGCTATAGGCTGCCTTTTGCTGCCATTAGGTGCCTTGATAACCCTTGACTGGGAGTATCCTATCCCCTGTGCCCTAAAGTTCTCATACTTTCTTCATACAGTGCTGTTTATAAAATAGAAATAAAAGTCATTTGTGAATGTGTATTGAAAGTAGATCCTGCTACTACATCTATTATGAGCCATTCTGTGTATCTTAACCTGAACCAGGTTGAATGTTTTCCTTAGTATTGCGATACCTAAGACTGGTCATTTTTAGTTGCTTCCTGTCTCAATAAGTATTTATTGACTACCCATAGCACAGAACAACACAGTGGAAATTTGGAAGGTAGTGTGGAATAAGGAACCAAGACAGAGTTCTTACTCTTGGGGATTAAGTCCTATACACAAATAAAACATGCCATAAGTAATTATGTCTGGCAGAAAATGAATTCTTTATCCATGTATGCAAAGTCATGGGAAGGAGGGAGACTAGTAGTAGCTTCAGAGATCTGAAATGTCTGTGTTGGAGCTATAACTTTTAGCTGGAGAGTAAGTGATGGGTGGAAAGGCTATTTCAGGCAAAGGGCAGTTTGTAAGGAAATAGAGGGATAAGCTGGGCGTGGTGGTGCACGCCTTTAATCCCAGCACTCGGGAGGCAGAGGTAGGAGGATCGCCATGAGTTCAAGGCCACCCTGAGAATACAGAGTGAATTCCAGGTCAGCCTGGGCTAGAGTGAGACCCTACCTTGAAAAACCAAAATAATTAAATAATAAATAAATAAATATAAATAAGTAGAAATAGAGGGATAGAGAAAATAATAAAAATAAAGCATGGCACATATATGAGGAATATTAAAGAAGTATATTACTGAGAAGGAGTAGTAAGCTACAGTATTAGAAATATCTAGAAAAATGCTTGGCACTTATAAAAAGCCTGATAAATAGTTAAAGAATGAATGAATAGGAAAAAGAGATGGAGAATTACAGTGAAATTCTTAAAAACTAAAGAGGCTATACTTTATTCCAAGAAGAAAATGTGTTGATGCTGTGCTTTGGAAGATCAGTCTGGGTTTAGCGAGTGGGACAGCATAACTTAGTTAAGAAGTTGTTTCAGATTTGGTTATGTGCCCATAGGGGCCTGAACCATGGTGTAGTAAGAATTCCATCACGAACTAGATGTTGTGAATATTCATTTGGTTAATGAATCAGTGATATGGTTTCATTCTCATTCTACAACTAATGTAGTGTTGGTAGAATTCTCAAGTGTAACAATGTGAAGTTGCTGAACCCTTCAATGCTGTTAGACAGTTGTTTGACTTGTATCTGCTGCCCAGGTAGTGTTACTATAAGCAGCACCTGAACAAGGTCTTCTCTGGGTTACAGATATCAGTGTGGACCACCCTGATGAGAAGTCTATCATCACATATGTGGTGACGTATTACCACTACTTCTCTAAAATGAAGGCCTTGGCCGTTGAAGGAAAACGAATTGGGAAGGTAAACTCACAGCAATGGAGTAAGTTGTGTCCATTAGTAGTTCATATCTTCCTGCACTGCAGCGGTGTCCCTTGTTCTCCTATGAACTGTTTGCCTCTGAAAGTGGCAATAAGTAAGTGGAATCCTCTTTTTTCTTTTTTTCTTTCTTTCTTTTTTTTTTTTTTTTTTTTTTTTTGGTTTTTCGAGGTGGGGTCTCACTTTGGCTCAGGCTGACCTGAAATTCACTATGTAGTCTCAGGGTGGTCTCGAACTCTCAGTGATCCTCCTACCTCTGCCTCCCAAGTGCTGGGATTAAAGGCGTGTGCCACTACGCCCGGCGAATCCTCTTTTTTTAAAAAAAAAAATTTTTAAGCATATTTATTTGAGAGAGTATGTGAGAGAGAAAGATACAGATAGAGAAAAATGGAATGGGGTGCCAGGGCCTCCAGCTGCTGCAAACAAACTCCAGATGCCTGCACCACCTTATACATCTGCCTCACATGGGTCCTGGGGATTTGAACCGGGGTCCTTTGGCTTTGTAGGCAAGTGGCTTAACCGCTAAGCAATCTCTACAGCCCAACCCTCTTCTTTCCAAAGGGTCATGAGAGGTAGATTGATGGCTAGAATCTCTAGAAAGAGAATTGAGGAGGAATCTCAGATACAGATCTCCTCTCCAGAACCTTTCCAGGAACTTGAAAATCTGATTGAATTAGCTATTGCCATGGTCATGAAATCTACTCACCAAAATAAAAAAAGCCAAAGTTCACCCCCTACTAAAAAAAAAAAATTAGAGGCCTTTTTACTTCTAGGAATTTACAGAAATCACTTCCAATCTTTGCCTGGAGGTGGGAGGCTTCAGAACCAATTACAATTGAATTAAATAGTCATTGCTCACAAAGTAATAGCCCTTAGTCTGGTTGCCTATTTGCAAATAGTTCTTTGAATTTGAAATGCTTCTTTCAGAGTAGAACAGAATCCTTCTGGAGTCACCATTAAGTATGTATGCATTTTGTGTAGGTTTGTAGCCATGTTTTCCATTCTTAGTGATAGCATCTTGATGTTCAGTTTTTTTTTAAATACATTTTAATTTATTTATATATTTATTTGACAGAGAGAGTGGCCTTCTGCCACTGCAAAGAAACTTCAGATTCATGTGCCACATTGTATATTCAGCTTTATGTGGGTACTAGGGAACGAACCTAGGCTGTCAGGCTTTGCAAGCAAATGCCTTTAACCACTGAGTCTTCTTTCCAGCCTGGTATTCAGTTTTCTAAACCTTGTTTACAGGTGCTTGACAATGCTATTGAAACAGAAAAAATGATTGAAAAGTATGAATCACTTGCATCTGACCTTCTGGAGTGGATTGAACAAACCATCATTATCCTGAACAACCGCAAATTTGCCAATTCATTGGTCGGAGTCCAACAACAACTTCAAGCATTCAACACTTACCGCACAGTGGAAAAACCACCTAAGTATGCAAATTGTAATGTATTCTAATTAATATCAGAGAGATTAGAGTAATTGCTAATCCCTGTTTTTTGACTTTTGAGATACCTTCTTTGAACTGAATTCTTCTCACCAGTGGTCTATTTTCCTCTGATTCTGTGTTGCTAAGACTTATAATAATAAATTGTTTTCTCTTTTGCACTCTTTGTACTTGGATGTGCCACTGACATTCAGGATGTGTGAGAATTAGAAGAAATGATACAGGTCCCTAGTGCCTTCTCCAAAACCCTTATGCTGATCATCTTTCAAACTATTAGTTTTTAAATTTTATAGAAGTAACAAGCATAGGATACACACTTTTAATTTTATCACCTGAGAAACTAAGGCTGGAGGATCCTCAGTTCAAGCCAGCCTGAGTACATATAAGACTCTCTCTCAAAAAGAAAAGAAGCATTGTGTATATGTTGTGTAAGCCCCTGAGTATGAGACTTAACCTGTAATTGAGCCACCTAAGCATTTATAAATATTTAAACGTTAACATTATGTTAGATAAAGAAAATTGGTAAATTATTTTACATCAGTTGAGATCAGATTTTGCTGCCTCAAAAACTTTGATTTTTTTTCCCCATAGGTAGTTTTTAAGTTCATAATTCTTACATGAAAATTATGGGCCTTATGTCTTACTTTCTATACTTCCAAAGTCATCCTTTTTTGAAAACTTGTTTGTAAATTCCTTCATGGGGTCTCTAAAATGAAAATCTAGGTAGGCATTTGGAATAGTCTTTGTTGATTTATTTTAGGGGCTCTCTGAATGAAATGAGCCCTTGTCCAAGATGGTAAGCCTTAGATGAGGTGATTAGTAAGAATATTGTGTGCCATTGATATCCTCAAGTATAAATCCCAACAACATCCAACAGCCATAAGATAATCCCACAGTTTGGCATATTCCACAACTTGAAAGGACTAATAATTGACTAGCATGCTGTATCTTGCTAATATTCATTTTACATAAATCAGACCAGAGATAAACAGATTTTAAAATTGCATGACTGCTGGGCGTGGTGGCGCATACCTTTAATCCCAGCACTCGGGAGGCAGAGGTAGGAGGATCGCTGTGAGTTCAAGGCCACCCTGAGAATACAGAGTGAATTCTAGGTCAGCCTGAGACAGAGTGAGACCTTACCTCCAAAAAAAAAAAAAAAAAAAAAATGCATGACTATGTGAAATATACTTTTTCCTCTAATTACAAATGAATTTTCCCTCTTGAAAGGACTAAATACAGTAAACAAAGTTTATAACTGATTCTCTCTGTGCTTAGATTTACTGAGAAGGGGAACTTGGAGGTACTTCTTTTCACTATTCAGAGCAAGATGAGGGCCAATAATCAGAAGGTCTACATGCCCCGTGAAGGGAAGCTTATCTCCGATATCAACAAGGTAAAACTGAGTTTTCCAATCCCATCTTGGCTCCACCCTCCAGCAGTCTTTGCATTCTTGATCACTAGAAAGGCAGGAGAAGGAAAGGATCACTTCTAGCATCAATACCAAGGGAGGTAAAGGATCTAGCAATTGTTATGATTGACAGTCTATGGCAGCTTTGGGGCAGTGTTAGTAGTTGTCAAGCTAACCTTGGCTCAGGCTGTTTACCTTGTTAGTCAAATATATATATAAAGTGTATCTCTCATGTGTCCAAGGCAGGTAACTCAAATATCTTCAAGTTCTATAAAGGAGAACTGGAAACCTTCCATGGATTTGGAATCCCTAGAGCTTGGGAGCTTTGGATGTGGTTTCCCTCCATCAGAGAAACTGCCAGATAAATGGTTTTACCTTACTGACCTATTATGTCTACAGGTAGTATAGGCTTGTACAGTTAGCATTTCCAACCCAAAATTTGAAAAATCCAGAACTATTCATTGGTACTCACTTAAATTCCTTTAAGTACATGTTTGGATTTATGTTTTCATTTTATTATTTTTTGGTTTTTGGGTGGAGGGTCTCACACTAGCCCAAGCTGACCTAGAACTCACCTGTAGCCCCAGGCTGGCCTCCCACTTACAGCAATCCTCTTACCTCAGCCTCCATAGTGCTGGGAACTAAGGGCATGCAAGGTATATATTTTACAGGAATGATTTTAAAGTGGATAATCACTGAGGATTTAGAAAGAAAAATCTAGGCATGTGGATTTTTAAGAAGTGACTCTGGGCTGAGTGAATGAGAGTTATAATATAGTTTTGTCCTATGGGAAGCCATTCATCTTCTTATGATCAGAACTACTTTTAAATTTTTGTTTATTTTTATTTATTAGTTACAGACAGAGAAAGAGGCAGAGAGAGAAAGTGGGTGCACCAGGGATTCCATCCATTTGCAAATCAACTCCAGATGTATGCACCACTTTGTGCATCTGGCTTACATGGATACTGGGGAATCAAGCCTCAAACTGGGGTCCTTAGGCTTCCCACAGGCAAGGGCTTAACCGCTAAGCCATCTCTCCAGCCCAATCAGAGCTATTTTATTACTTTATGAATCCTCAATTGTATTACTCCATGTATGACAAAATTGTTTTCTGAGCATAATACAAGATCTTTAGGTGTAGATAAGGAAAAGTGTTCCCATGAGGCTACCCTGAGAGAAAAATATATCTTCTTCTCAAGGATTTAGAGTCCACGAGGATGGGAATGGGATTTTGAGAAACACTAGCTATTGACTATAGCCAAGGAAGGGTTCTTGAACAGTACAGGAAGCCATTCTTCTTATTTTTTTTTCCTTCTGCAGGCCTGGGAAAGACTGGAAAAAGCAGAACATGAGAGAGAACTGGCTCTACGGAATGAGCTCATAAGGCAGGAGAAACTGGAACAGCTCGCCCGCAGATTTGATCGCAAGGCAGCTATGAGGGAGACGTGGCTGAGTGAAAACCAGCGTCTGGTGTCTCAGGTTCTGTACTCCTCATCATTGATGAAACAGTTACAGGGTAGCCTAGGAACACTGGTCATACCTAGGGTAGCCTAGGACCACAGGAGAGCTGCTTATCAACATCCAGGGTTGTGAAATTAGTGTCCAGCCATTTTACTTCCCATGAAGATGTTTATAATTTCCAGTATACTTTGTCTTCTATTTATCTAACTTGTCATAGATTTGGAAGCAACCCAAACAGAATTTGTTTAGAATCAGTAAGTATGTGTGAATCATTCACATTTATGCAAGTTTTAAATGCTTTCTCCCAATCTTTGACTAACCAACTCAAGGAAGCAAGACTAGTTATGAAATAAACAGAAGTGGCTTTCTGTTGACAAATTATCTCTTAACCCAGAGTTTTAATTCAGGTGCTAACATTGCTGATGTGTTTTTAGGAGTGCATCTGAGATCAAGCAAGGAGTTTTACTTTAAGACAAGGCAGAGACAGTGTAGTGGGAGATTCAGGAAGCAGATTTGGTTCTGTGTTCACTGTCTCACTAGATAACTTAATTTCTTTTCATTCCATTTCTCTATAGGACAACTTTGGATTTGACCTTCCCGCAGTTGAGGCGGCCACAAAAAAGCACGAGGCCATTGAGACAGACATTGCTGCATACGAGGAGCGTGTGCAGGCTGTGGTGGCTGTGGCTAGGGAACTCGAGGCTGAGAACTACCATGACATCAAGCGCATCACAGCGAGAAAGGACAATGTCATCCGGCTCTGGGAATACTTGCTGGAACTGCTCAGAGCCAGGAGGCAGCGCCTGGAGATGAACCTAGGGCTGCAAAAGATATTCCAGGAAATGCTCTATATTATGGACTGGATGGATGAAATGAAGGTAACACTTGCCAGAGCTAATTTAAGTAGACTTTTTCTTTGTAGGACTCAACCACTAATCCCTCACTTAACCGGGGCCTTTTGTCTAATGCCCACTCTGTAAAACTACTGTCCATTGGAAGCTGATTAGTTCATAAGTTAAATGAGTTATGATGTATTAAAAGTGATAATGAAGTAGCTAGAGGCCTGTTGCTGTGATTTAGATATTGTATGTGTGTATGTGTGTGTGTGTGTAGAATTGTGATTTTCTTTGCTTCATAATTGTTTAGAGTTGAACTAACTTTCAGTTGATCATAGGATCTATGTATGAGAGATATTTTGGGAGGTGTAGGTAGGTAGGAGCATGGTGGAACACACTGTGGACAGAGTTCAGGCTATAAACCAGGGAGCCTGAGGTTGAACCTTGAGTACTTGAATTGCCTATTCTCCTTTGATCATTTTTTTTCATCCTTTTTTTGTTGTTGTTTCTTTTTTGGTTTTTCGAGGTAGGGGTTTCGCTCTAGTCCAGGCTGACCTAGAATTCAGTCTGTATTCTCAGGGTGGCCTCAAACTCACGGCAGTCCTCCTACCTCTGCCTCCCGAGTGCTGGGATTAAAGGCGTGCACCACCATGCCCAGATTTTTTTTTTCATCTTTCTATGGTGCTTGTAGTTGTCTGGCCATTGAGTGGTGGGGTGTGGTGATATATGCAGACCACAGAACACTTGTTCACATTAAGCAGCTCTCCACCTGGGAGGTTCTTAGCCTTGAGAACAGAAGAGTGTAGTTTTTAGGCATTCCTGTGAAGCCTGCTTTCTCTCAACACACTGTTCCCAGGTTTGACCTTATATAGAAGAGCTCTGTGTCTTGATGTCAGCCCTTACTGTTACTTACCTTTGAGCTGCTCTAGCAGAGGGACAAGGTCACCTGATAATCATCAGTTTCCCCTCCTTTTGTCCCAGGCTTACAGTGTTCTTGGTCTTCCTTGATCTCTTAAAATATTCACAAAATGTATCTGAGAAATATTTTCGTTTTACAAATCATGGTATACACATTATAATTCAGGTTAGCACAGTCTTCCTGAGGAATGTTAAGAGTAAAGCAGAAATTCCACCTGAAACTGTGATGTACAATTGATGGGAAAATAATTGTCTGATTGAAGAAAATGTTAGTGAGTTAAAACTGATAGCCACCTGACAACACTCTCCCTTTTAGGTTAAAAATTTGGTATGTGTGTTTTTCAGCTAGGTTCTCCCCCTGGTGATTATGTAAGTATTAAAGAGACATGTCAATAAGCTTTTATAGGATGAAAAAAAATCTCCTAGAAGACCAACAGCTTCTAAGTGGTTTCTTTCTTTTTCTTTTCTTTTTTTTTCTTTCTATTTTTGAAGGTAGGGCTAACCTGGAATTCACTATGTAGTCTCAGGGTGGCCCCCAACTCAGCAATCCTTCTACCTTAGCCTCCCAAGTTCTGGGATTAAAGGCATGTGTAACCACACCCAGCTTAAGCGGTTTCTTAGCTTTGAAATGAACACATCTATTTGCTTTATCTTTTCCTTTGTTCAGTAGTGTTGCTGCAGCATTGTTCTTAAAGCTTATATTTATGTTATAAAGCTCATATCTTCAGTTTATATTTTGGAATCCTTTAGGCCATTTCCTTTCCTTTTCTATGTTTTTTTAATGTGGATTTACTTTTTTTTATTCCAAGGTATATAGTCCTTAGTTCATTATTTCTCTCCAGATGCTGTCTTTAGGTTTGTTTTGGTTGGTTTGTTTTCATTTTTTTTCCAAAAGTGGGGTAACTAGCAAGCTGGGGTGGGGGGAGGCAGGTACAGTTGGCTTGCAGGATCTGCTAGTCAAATATTAATGTTATGCTGAAGTCAAATTCTATTCATAGATGTCCTTTCTACTTCCTCTTGTACACAGGTGCTATTACTATCTCAAGACTATGGCAAACACTTGCTTGGCGTGGAAGACCTGTTACAGAAGCATGCCCTAGTTGAAGCAGACATTGCAATCCAGGCAGAACGTGTAAGAGGTGTCAATGCCTCTGCCCAAAAGTTTGCAACGGATGGGGAAGGTAAAAATGGACCATTCCAAGCATTATCTCCTAAATACCAAAAATCCATCTTTATAGAATTATATAAGTTGTGTCTTGCAATGGAGCTTTTGATGTTAGTGCACCGTTGTAGTTTTCTGGTGGGTTTGTCTGCTTCTGGGTTACAAGGTTTAGTAGAGTGGCATTATAAGCACTTCAACATTATCTCTCTTAAAGTAGGCACACTTATTTATTAAATACTCAAATGCTATTGGTTTTGAATGGCTTAGCATTTGCTAGTTGAACTCTACCAGATGACACTCAACATGGATGCGTACCAATGGCCTGTTGCAGCTGTTCCAGCAGCTCATGGCTTTCACACTTGGTCACATCCGGTTAAGAAGATGTTTAGAAGAATTTGGCTTTACTTTCAAAGAATTAAATACAGCTGCCTTCTTTCAGATGATTCATAGGCTTTCTTGATTCCTATATGACCAGTGTGTCTACATTTGGGTCAGAAGAGCACTGAATATAATTGGCCATTCTTCCTGTTCCAGTCAAGATCTCTGTAACTATCCCATTGCTTTCTCACATGGCCTTGCCCTTAGAATTGAATGGGTAATCAAGTTAGAGTATGGAATATAACTTATAGCCTGCAGATGAGTAAGAACCCATACTAAATCTGTCAGACACCCACATTCTTTCTTTGGCGTTAAAACAGGCTACAAGCCCTGTGACCCCCAGGTAATCCGGGACCGCGTGGCCCACATGGAATTCTGCTATCAGGAGCTTTGTCAGTTGGCAGCTGAACGTCGGGCCCGTCTGGAAGAGTCCCGTCGTCTCTGGAAGTTCTTCTGGGAAATGGCAGAAGAAGAAGGCTGGATACGAGAGAAGGAGAAGATCCTATCCTCTGATGATTATGGAAAAGACCTGACCAGTGTTATGCGCCTACTCAGCAAGCACCGGGCATTTGAAGATGAGATGAGTGGTCGCAGTGGCCACTTCGAACAGGCCATCAAAGAAGGTGAAGACATGATCACAGAGGAGCACTTTGGATCAGAAAAGATCCGTGAGAGGATCATTTACATCCGGGAGCAGTGGGCCAATCTGGAGCAGCTCTCAGCCATTCGGAAGAAGCGCCTAGAGGAGGCCTCACTGCTGCACCAGTTCCAAGCAGATGCTGATGACATTGATGCTTGGATGCTAGATATCCTCAAGATCGTCTCCAGCAACGATGTAGGCCATGATGAGTACTCCACACAGTCTCTGGTCAAGAAACATAAGGATGTGGCAGAAGAGATCACCAACTACAGACCCACTATTGACACATTGCATGAACAAGCTAGTGCCCTTCCTCAGGCACATGCAGAGTCTCCAGATGTGAGGGGCCGGCTGGCAGGTATTGAGGAGCGCTACAAGGAGGTGGCAGAGCTGACCCGGCTGAGAAAGCAGGCGCTGCAGGACACCCTGGCTCTATACAAGATG
The DNA here is from genome assembly GCA_036365145.1 of Orientallactaga sibirica. Classification (NCBI taxonomy): domain Eukaryota; kingdom Metazoa; phylum Chordata; class Mammalia; order Rodentia; family Dipodidae; genus Orientallactaga; species Orientallactaga sibirica. The sequence goes on from JAEOAD010000060.1 coordinate 688,368, forward strand.
TTCAGTGAGGCTGATGCCTGTGAGCTCTGGATTGATGAAAAGGAGCAGTGGCTCAACAATATGCAGATACCAGAGAAGCTGGAGGACCTGGAAGTCATCCAGCACAGGTGAGTGGTAGTCACTACCTGGGTGTCAGGGATGCAGACCCACCCTGTTGACCATCAGTGGCCATGGAAGTCACTACTCTGTTGACTTACATTTTCAGATTTGAGAGCCTAGAACCAGAAATGAACAACCAAGCTTCCCGGGTTGCTGTGGTGAACCAGATTGCACGCCAGTTGATGCACAGTGGCCACCCCAGTGAGAAAGAAATCAAAGTTCAGCAGGATAAGCTGAACACAAGGTAAACATGGGACCAGTCGTGTGTCAGCTGCCTATGTGGAAGTTTAGGAAGGGTGGTTGCTCAACCTTGCCATGGGGATCTTCCTGAATAGGGTCACTGAGGTCATGACATTGGTATCTGCTTATCTACTTTCACTTGTTTTGCAAGAAGCAGCTCTTAGGGTGGAGTAACATCTTTGGGGTCAGGAAGCTTTAGGACAGGAAGTTGAACCAAGTCACCCAATACCTGCCTCTCCTTACATCAAAGTTAGGGCCTAAATGGTGGAAGATAGCAAGAAGGAACCTGTGCTGTTCCTTTTAAAAGTATTTTCTGGAACCAGATTCCAGAATTAGGCTTTATTTGCTGATGAAAGCCTCAGTAGTCATAGCTGACCTTTGTCCTCTTCTTACCTTTCTGTTGAACAGATGCATTTAAGTAAGTTATTCCAAAGGGTTACCATCAGCCTTTGGATTAGAGAATATGTTCCTTAGGAGCAGCTTGGAGATGAGTATGATGAATATTGCAAAAATGAATTAGTGGACTCCATAAAACAGATGATGTGTTGTAACTGCTTGTCATGCATCTTTCCTTATGTTATGTATCTCTGAAACATTTCTGTAATAATTTGTCCATTTACTTAAATGACATGATTTTCCAAAAATAAAATATGTGTGTGTATGAGTGTGTGTATGTTTGTGTAGTCAAAACAAAGATGGAGGGAGGGCAATGGGCAGCTTTAACTCTCACTGTTCATTTTGGTATCTAGCCTTTTAAGGTATCTCCCTTAATGTTGCTCTGTATTAACAGGTGGAGTCAGTTCCGAGAACTGGTTGACAGGAAAAAGGATGCTCTTCTGTCTGCCCTGAGCATCCAGAACTATCACCTTGAGTGCAACGAAACCAAGTCCTGGATTCGGGAAAAGACCAAGGTTATCGAATCTACCCAGGACCTGGGTAATGATCTGGCTGGTGTCATGGCCCTGCAACGCAAGCTGACTGGCATGGAGAGAGACTTGGTGGCTATTGAGGCAAAACTGAATGACCTGCAGAAAGAAGCAGAGAAACTGGAGTCTGAGCACCCTGACCAGGCTCAGGCCATCCTGTCTCGGCTGGCCGAGATCAGTGACGTATGGGAGGAGATGAAAACCACCCTGAAGAACCGAGAGGCCTCCCTGGGAGAGGCCAGCAAGCTGCAGCAGTTCCTTCGGGACTTGGATGACTTCCAGTCCTGGCTCTCGAGGACCCAAACAGCCATCGCCTCTGAGGACATGCCCAATACCCTGACTGAGGCAGAGAAGCTTCTCACACAGCACGAGAACATCAAAAATGAAATCGATAACTATGAGGAAGACTACCAGAAGATGAGGGACATGGGTGAGATGGTTACCCAAGGACAGACTGATGCTCAGTACATGTTTCTGCGGCAGCGGCTACAGGCCTTGGACACTGGATGGAATGAACTTCACAAGATGTGGGAAAACAGACAGAATCTTCTCTCACAGTCCCATGCTTACCAGCAGTTCCTCAGGGACACAAAGCAAGCAGAAGCTTTCCTTAACAACCAGGTAATAGTCTTCATGGTCTTTGCTATTGTTGAAACCTTTGGCTAGGCTACTACTTTACCCTGTGCCTTTATGAAATTAGATGGCTAATTTGGAGGCAGATTTTTATCTCTGATTCTTATGGCATGTGAAATCCTTAATGTGTAGGGAACAGGAATTGATGATTTCTGAGGATGCTGTTTTGCCTTTGCAAAGTTAAGATTTCATTACAGTTGCTACTGGGGACCTCTTATGTACATAGTAGGTCATTATAATATCTCATTTAATTTGGTAACATTATGATGTATGAGGAATTTATTTATTTTTTGAGTCAAATGTCTGGTTTTTCTCTAGAAAGGTCAATGACTTCACCCAAGGATACCAGGCAGAGATAAGAGTAATAAGAACAGCTGAGTGGGACTGGAGAGAAGGCTCAGTTACTATATAAACATGAGAACATGAGTTCAGATCCCCAGCACGCTTGTAAAGCCAGGTGCAGCAGGCCACATGCCCAATAATCCCAGTGCAAGGGAGGCAGAAATAAGAGGATACCTAGGGCTTGCTGGCTGACTAGACTAGCCTAGTTGGCAAGCTCCAGTTCTAGAGAGAGGCTCTAATCTCAAAAAATGCGGTGGAGCCTGGCATTGTGGCACAAGCAGGAAGAACAGGTGTTAACTGCCAGCCTTAGCTGCATAGCAAGTTTGAAGCCAGTGTGAGTTACTTGAGACCCTGTCTCAAAAAAAGGTGGAAAGCAGTTGACTAAAACACCCAACATTGACCTCTCACCTACACACATGTATACCCATACATGAGTGTGCATGTATACACACCAAATTAAAACAGCTTAGGGTGGCTGCCCATATAAAGCTTATTAACTCTTTGAAGATACATGAAGGGTATGCTGCTCTTGCCTTAATGAACACTAGAAGATCCTTGTGGCTGACACATAGTGTTCCTTATTTTGGGAAGATCAATTTATAGCATTTAACCACTTAGAGAAAGCCAGTCACTTATAGTATACCACTTGGATTTCTTTGCCTCTCAGCTTTTTATTTTGTCTGATTCAGTACATTCTTTCATGTTAGTAAAATGGAGCAAGTATTAAGAAATATATTGCATGAAATTGGAGAATATAGAAAAAAGTTCTTTCACTAATAGCCATGCTACGCTGGGTTTTTTTCTGTCTCTTTTAAAACTAGGAGTATGTTTTGGCTCATACTGAAATGCCCACCACCCTGGAAGGAGCTGAAGCAGCTATTAAGAAACAGGAGGACTTCATGACCACCATGGATGCCAATGAGGAGAAGATCAATGCTGTGGTGGAGACAGGCCGGAGGCTGGTGAGCGATGGGAACATCAACTCAGATCGCATCCAGGAGAAGGTGGACTCTATTGATGACAGGTACAGTTTTCTGGGCACTTATACCCTGGGACCGTAAAGCTTCTGAGTCATACATCAGAATTTCTTGGGACTGTGGGCGTAAGTTTCCCAATAAGTAGAAAGTACAGGTACCTAGCAAAATTGTGTATCTACCCAACCAGAAAATTAGTGAGCAATGCAAAATTAATCAGTAGTGCTTGGCTACAAAGCCTGGGAAGCCAAGCTAATCCTTAACCAAAGCCCTATAGAGCCATCTGCTGAGTAGTTATCATGTATAAGCCACACTCTTCAAGAGTAACACATAATGGGTCACCTGATGAGAGCCTGACTTCCCAGTTAGGGCCACATTCTCCTTTCTTCATGTGTACTCTCTGATGCTTATCAGGAGTAATGACAGGAGAGTGAGATTTGCTTGTCCTAAGTACCAGGCAAAGCCATGATGGAACATAATTTGCCATTTTTAGAAAATTGGCTTTGATAATGGTGTCATAGTGACTTTTTCATGGTGATAGACAGAGCTATTTTTCTCTTTAGCCAGGGCATGCTATATGATTCTATGCTTTCAAAAACAATTTCTTTTTCCATTTAAAAATTTTTGTTGCTTTCCTGAAAGATTTCTTCCTAGTTTGAAGGCCAGTGTACTGTTTGATTCTAACCTTACCCTATACTAGTTAGCATGGGTGGTCAGGACAGATCAAAGTCTGGATGTGCCAGCATGTGCGTGTTTTAGGCTGATCGGGTTGGTTCTGGACTGTCCCAAGTGGATTAGTCATTAGCTTCTGTTCCAATAATTTCTTTCTGGTTGCAGTTTAGGCCAGATTCCAGAGCTCATTTTGAGACTGATGTCAAGGCTTTTTATGTGGCCTTTATGGGCAATTCAAAAGAAAAACTGCTTGCAGGGTGCATTTCCTTGCTTTCTACATCTGAAAAGGTATCCTAGGAGTCTGGACCAGGCCAGCTTAAAATCAGAAATGAGGTACAGAGAGGGGAATTACTATCATTCCCAACTTGAGCAGCTCCAGTTTTCATGTACTAAGTCAGAGCCTAAACCATATGTCCTAAGGATGGTTCTGTGAAACGCAGTGTGTAACTTGTACAAATTATAATTTTGTATATGTTCCTTTTAAAACAGATGCAAAAAAAAAAATCCTTCTATGAAAGCCTTCTTAAATGAGTGTGAGAAACAAAGAACAATTCCTATCCTAAAGAAAAAGAAATTCCTTCCTTCCTAATGTTGTTAAATCCCATTTTGTAAATATAGTACCTCTTGTTCCTCCACATTAGATACACACTGCTAGTTTCCTCAAGGCAAGCTTGGCCCTTAGACATATGCATTCAGAAAGATGTGGAGCTTCCCACTGCTTCTTGGGTTTATTTATGTTATCCTCCCACCCTTAGTGCTGCAACAGGTAGTATTGTCAAGACTGGACACTGTCAGATATGAGAGCATTTCAGCAGTTCTCAATTGTAGTTCAACCTTTCTTTTACCCTTGATTAAGAGCCTGGGCTCCTGGAGGATCAGGGCTTCCTTCAGATTTCTCAGTTTTATAAAAGGAAGGGGGAGATGGCTCAGTGAATAAAGCACTTACCTTGCAAACCTGGGTGCCTGGAAACTGTGGCAGGCTTCTGTAATCCTAGCAATCTGTGAAGTTGGAGACAGAAGAATGTCCTGGAAGCTTACAGACCACCTACTCTGGCAAGTGGAGTGGTAGACAAGAAATCCTTCCTCAATGAAGTGAAAGGCAAGGACCAACAGCCTAACATTGTCTTCTGACCTCTACATGCACACCATGACATATGCACAACCATACATGAGCACAAATACACCTACATCATACACACAAAACAGCACCCCACCCCAAAAAAGATACAAACAGGATTCTGTAAGCATAAGAAAGATGGAAGGAGTGGGGCTTTTGGCTGATTCATCTATTTTCTTTCTTTCTTTTTGGTTTTTCGAGGTATGGTCTCACTTTAGCTCAGGCTGACCTGGAATTCACTATGTAGTCTCAGGGTGGCCTCGAACTCACAGCCATCCTCCTACCTCTGCCTCCCGAGTGCTGGGATTAAAGGTGTGCACCACCATGCCCGGCATTCATCTGACTATTTTCTTATCATAGCTGATATTAAATTGAATTCCCCAAAGGCTTCAAGACCTGAAACTAGACCTAGGGGATTCTTGCCTATAATAAAAGACAAATTGGGCTGGAGAGATGGCTTAGTGGTTAAGATGCTTGCCTGCAAAGCCTAAGAACTCATGTTTGAATATCCAGGTCCCACGTAAGCCAGACACAGTGATGCAAGGGTGCAATGTCACACATGTGCAAAAGAGGATGCACGTGTCTGGAGTTTGTTTGCAGGGGCTGAAGGCCCTGGTGTGCCCATTCTCTCTCTCTCTCTCTCTCCAACCCCTCTCAAATAAAAAAGAGAGAAATCTGTGAATTCCAGGTGTTATAGGATCAAAAGCTAAGTAGCTAAACCTTCAGTTTTCGTTTTCTTATACAGAAACATTCTGACACTTTGATGAGCCGTCATGTGGCATGTAAAGTCATAATGTGCTCATGTTCAGCAAATCTTAGCAATTACCACTGAGCTTGTTGAAAGAAAAAGCAACAGAACAAAGAAGCTGACATTAAAAGATGAGGGAAGGGCACAAATGACCATAGTGTCTGTAATTATGTACAAACCAGCCTGCTATCCCACAGTCTGCCTGCCTCAGGGGTCTGTACATGGGAGGGAGCCTCCTGGCAAAAAGGAAGATTGCAGTCTTGGCACAGTCCAGCACAGGATAGCATGTCAAAGGACCATATCCAACTTGATAAAGCAAAACCCTATCTCATGTGGCAGCGGGGGGTGGTGGGGAGGCACTGTTACCAACTTTTTATGCTGACATCCAAGGGCCTTTACTTTTAGAGGAAGTGTTTATACTACATGAAGCATTAGTGTCTGCTTCATGATGAGGAAGGATATTCTTTAAAACTTTTTTAAAATTTTTATTTATTATTTGATAGAATAAGAGAGAATGGGTGTGCCAAGGCTTCCAGCCACTGCAAACAAACTCTAGATGGATGTTACCTTGTGCATCTTGGCTTATGTGGGTCCTGGGGAATTGAACCTGGGGCTTCAGCTTTGCAGGCAGGCACCTTAACCGCTAAGCCATTTCTTCAGCCTGATGAAAGCATTTTTGAGTCTTCCCATTACCATCTCTTGGTATTCCCAATACCATCTCTTGGTATTCATGAACAGTGTGACCATGCTCACTTTTTTTTTTTTTTTTTTTTTTTTTTTTTTGCCATGTTATCTAGGCTGTTCTCAAACTCACAGCAGTCTTCCTATATCAGCCTTCTGAATGCTAGGATCACAGGCGTATGCCACCATGTTTGACCCCATGCTCACTTCTTTCTTTTTTTAAAAATATTTCAACAGTTTCATACATGTATATAATGTATTTTGGTAAAATTCATTCCCCATTGTCTTCTCTTACCCCCCCCCAACCTCTTCTTCTATACTAGTCCATCTCCCACTGTCTCTCTGTCTGTCTCCATGTCCCTCTGAGTTAAATCGGGGTTGTAGAGTATGAACAACTTACCAGAAGCTACACTGCAGAACATGCCCCTCATCCCCAAACCATTACCTACCTGCTCCTCTGGAAGGGGTAAAGTTTCATAATCCTCCCCACCTCTTCATAATGGAATGTTGATGAGCTGATTTTGTGTAGGAAACCACTGCTGCTGTGAGTTCATTAGTGTAATACCCTGTTGTGTCCAGGAGACAGTGTTGCACAGCATTCCTCTCCATCCTGCAGCTCTTGCATTCAGGGGAATATATAGATGTCCCATTTAAGGCTGAGCTCACATAGTCCCTCGTTCTTCACACCTTTGCTAGCTGTGTGTCTCTGTATTAACCTTTGTCTATTGCAAAGAGGCTTCTGTGGTCCAAGATAAGAAATGCTCACTTCTTTTGAATGTTCTCTGAGACAGTTCCACCTGCCTGCATGGCTCACTGATTCCTCAGAATACGCTATGCAAAGGCCCACCCAGAGAAAAGTGCCATTTAGACTCTAAGTCACCAGCCTTTCCTTTCTTTTCATGATCCCACTGTTAAGTGAAGATTGGCCCAGAAACATACTGCATGCATGAGACTTGTTTGTGTAAGAATGACATACAGATTCTATTTAGTTGTTTTTCTCCTATAAGGAATTTTTAAAGCTGTTTGAATTGTTTTCATTGTCATTATTTCCATGAGTTTCAGGATGCAAGTTCTGTCATAACTTGCCACTGTCTGTAATTTTCCTTTTGTTCTTGTGGCACTTTCATGAGACGGCAGGATGAAGGAAATGGAATCTTTCTTTCAAGATTTTGCTTTTCATCTTCATTTAGTTGTCATCATCTTTGTCTTCCTCGTCGTCATCTTCTCCGTGTTTTTTATTAAGAACTTACTTTGTATGGATGCATCATATGTTGATATAATCTTTTCCCTCCTCTCTGCTCTCATTCCTCAGTGGTCCCTCCTCAATGAGGTTACTGGTGTTTCCCATAGGGTTGTGGGTTATGTGTTGTGGGAGCAACTTTTTCAAGGTTTTGACTAAAGGCAAGACTACCTTATTCTGTCACTAACTCCACAACACAAATTATCTTCCTCCTGAAGATTCATTTATTTTCTTAAACTCTCCTATACACAGGTAGAATTTGAAGGTTGAAGACCTTTAAAAGTTCTTGATACTCCTTACCTACATTTTTAGATGACTATTCCTTTGACCCAAATTCGTTAAAGTTTTACTTTAGTTTTTTGTTTTTGATAAAGGATAGCAGTGGCAAAGTGACGTGTTTATATTTTGCAAAAATAAAATAGCATATTAAATCTGCTTTCCCATGGGAAGCTACAGAACCTCTTTTAAAAATTGTCAAGTCCTTTTATATATCTAACATCTATGGCCGTATTATTTCCATTTGAAATATTCTTGTAGCTCCTAGCCCTTGGTACCTGCAGAGGACTTTAAGTCCAAGTCACTAGGCAAATGATAGCTACAGTGTTAACTGTCAGTAATTTCTTGCTTAGGGTGTGTATGATTCTAAGCATCACTGGAAAAGCTTCTTCGAACTTTAACACACGTTCTCTGAGCTGCTCTTGCTCACTTCTGATGTAGGGGATGACAGACTTGAAGATAATCCTTTCTCCCCAGGCCAAAAATTCCTATGCAGGAAAGAATTGCTTTGATGATTAGAATGAAAACTGGGGCTCTCCTTATTCGTATTACTTATTGTGTGTGAGTAAAGAGAGAAAGAGAGAGAGAGAATTGGCGCGCCAGGGCTTCCAGCCCCTGTAAACGAACTCCAGAAGCATGTGCCACCTTGTGCACCTACAACAAGAGTTGCTTTTCAGGTATAGGCAAGCACCTTAACTGCTAAGCCATCTTTCCAGCCCATCTTTACTCCTCTTAATACCCCAAATGTAGCTTGTCTTTCTGCATAGGTGACCAGGAGTGTCAGAGAAGTGTTCTTGATTTTCCCTGTAGAAGGTTCCCCTTAATGTGATTCTGGCTTTCACATTGCTTCTCTTCATGGTTTCTGGAGACCTATGTTGCTGGTAAACGGAAGGAAATTTGCCAGCAATTTCAGTGTTCAAGCTTAGGGGTGAGCACTGTGTGTTCTGTATTGTTCCCAAATTCAGTAGCAACATGCAAATTACAGGGACCTTTTTTGTTTTAAGATTTTGTGTTTTCATTTTTAAAAATAGTTTTATTGGGCCAGGTATGGTGACTCATACTTTCAATCTCAGCATTCAGGAGGCTGAGGTAGGAAGATCACTGAGTTTGGGGCCATCCTGGAGCCACAGAGTGAGTTCCAGGTCAGCCTGGGTTAGAATGAATGAAACTGTACCTCAAAACAAATACATGTATGTGGGTTTTTTTTGTTTGTTTGTTTGTTTTCATTTTTTGAGAGAGACAGAGTGAGTGACTGTGGGCAGACCAAAGCCTCCTGCTGATGTAAATGAACTCCAGATGCATGTGCCACTTTGTGCATGTGGCTTTATATGAATACTGGGGAATCAAACCCAGACCATCAGACTTTGCAAGCAAAGAGCCTTTAACCACAGAGCCATCTCCCTCCAAGTATGTTTATACTTTTCAAAACCTTAACTACCCTATCAACCATGGAATTGAGTGAGTATGCAATCTCACATGCCTGGATTTTTTCATTCCTGGATGTTTTGTTTGTGACTTTCCTCGAATTGAGAATTTGTTTATTAGAAAAGTTTGTCAAAAAAAATTATGGGGTGGGACGGTAACTCAGTCAGTTATGTGCTTGTCTTGCAAGCCTGAGTAGATCTGAGTTCAATCCACATAAAATGTTAGGCATGGTGTTACAGGAAACTGAGTCACACACAGATGGCATCAGAGATAAGAGTGGAGAATCAGAAAGCTTATTCAGGTCGGGGTGGACTCAGGGGAATAACTTCCAAAGCCTGAGTACTGAACTCTGATAGCTCAGAGTTTTTTGTTTTTTTTTTAAGACAACTTCATTTCTTTTTTAAAATTTATTTTATTTGTATTTATTTGAGACCAACAGAAAGAGAAAGAGGCAGAGAAAGAAAGAGAGTGAATGGGTGCACTAGGGCCTCCAGTCACTGCAAACGAACTCCAGATGCATGTGCCACCTTGTGCATCTGGCTTACGTGGGTACTGGGGAATTGAGCCTCGAACCGGGGACCTTAGGCTTCACAGGTAAGCACTTAACCACTAAGCCATCTCTCAGAGGTTTTTATAGACAGTATGGCAAGTGGTCTGACATCACTTTGAATTCTTTACACTGTTGGTGAGTTAGAAGTTTCTAAGGTTACATGATTTTGGGACACAAACAGAATTTCTAAGCAATCAGTCAATCATAAGAAAGTACAAATGTAGAATAGAAAGCAGTTTGTTCGGGAAAGTTTGCTATGGCTGCACTAACCAGATGCAAAGCAGGGTGCAGTGGCATAGATACGGAGGAGATTCAGAGTCATGCTGTCTCCCTGGTAAAGCTTGTACAATAGAAACTTGTGTTTTAGAGTATCATCTGGGTCTCGTTTCTTCGTTAAATTTCTTCTACCATAGTATCATGCACCTTTAATCCCAATGCTATGAAGGCAGACATAGGCAGACCTCTGAAGCTTACTGGCCACCTTGGAAGTGAGCGCAAGGCCATTGAAAGGCCTCTTCTCAAAAAGAGATGGATGGTATACCTGAGGAGTAAGTGATACTTGAGGTTTTCCCCTGGACTCCACATGAACACATGCAAAAAAAAATGAAAGCTGGGCTGGAGAGATGGCTTAGCGGTTAAGGCGCCTGCCTCCTAAGCCTAAGAACGCTGGCTGGTTCCAATCTCCAGCGCTTCCAATCTCCAGGTCCCACGTTTAGCCAGATACAAAGTGACGCAAGGGCGCAATGCCGCACTTGACCACAAGGGGGGGGGGCGCACGCATCTGGATTTCATTCTCAGCAGCTGAGAGGCTGCTGGCACGCCCATCTCTGTCTCCACCCCCCCCACCCCCCCCCCCCCGTCTCTCTCTCAAAAAAAAAAGCCAATTATGTGATTATATTTATTTCTTTGTCTTGTACCCAGTTGCAAGCTCCTTGAAGATAGCTTCAAGTTCTCCCATAGTGCTAATATGTGGACTTGTGTACAGCATATGCTCAGATTTTTTTTTCTCTAGGATTAGATTAGGAAACATCAAATGTATGCAGTTTCTATCACTGGCCTATTATGTAGCTTAGACAGTTGTTTGGGTCTCTCTTGTACCATGGCTTGCTCATTTGCAGGTTTCTAGAATGCCTTATTCATCTTGCCTCTGCCAAATAATTAAGAACTGTAAGAAAACTGAGCAAACAGAAATCCAGGAGAAAATTTGGCTTATAAATTATTTGTTTTTAATTTTTTTTTTTCAAAGTAAGGTCTCACTGTAGCCCAGACTGACCTGGAATTCACTATGTAGTCTCAGGGTGGCCTTGAATTCACATGACCATCCTCCTACCTCTGCCTCCCGAGTGCTGGAATTAAAGGCATACACCACCACTCCCAGTTAAATCATTTTTATTATTTTAACAGACACAGGAAGAATCGTGAGGCAGCAAGTGAACTTCTGATGAGATTAAAGGACAACCGAGATCTTCAGAAATTCCTGCAAGATTGTCAAGAGGTATGTTGTTTGTTCAGTTCTTCCTTTTTTGGTTTCCAAAAATAGCCAGTATTTAACTACAAAAGCTCCTTGAATTATAAAATTAATAAGGCCAGAAGTTTATTCCAGGCTGGCCTCGAACGAGTAGTAATCCTCTTACCTCTGCTTACCAAGTGCTGGGATTAAAGGTGTGTGCCACCATGCCTGGCCAAAATAGAGCATTTTTAAAAACAATTTTTATTAAGAACTTTAATATATGAACATATTGCAAACTGTTTGTATACCCATTGGGTAATCCTCTTTTTTCTCTCTCTTCCACTCCCATCCCACTGAAGAGGGGTTATGAATGTCCAGGTCAGTTGTATCAGGAGGCAAATGCTTCACAGTAGGCCTTCCCATTTTACTACTCTCTTTCCATACCCTCTTTCGCTGTGATCCCAGAGCCTTGGAGGTGTGTTAGAAGTCTCCTTTAGGGTTGAACTCTGGGGAACCTCTTATTTTCTGCTTTGATGAGTTTTGACTCTTCTCAGTGTCTATGACCACTTCCCCAGAGGAGATTGTCTGGCTAAAGTTAAAATTAAGAGCATAGTTTCTCCATCACATTGGTTGCATTTTAGGTTACACTGGCAACTACCCATTTTAACTAGACAACACAGGCAGAGTTAGAACCTTCCTATCATTTCAGAAGATTATATTGCATAGTGAAGTCCAGAAATATTCTGCAACATAAAAACATTTAATACTTACATTTTAACTCTTTAAAATACAGTACACTTAAACAGTATGGAAGAATTAACAAGAACTGAAGCTGGCTACTAATTTTAAAAAGATTTAAAATCTATAAACTAGATTTCTTAGTCATGTAAGCCCTTATAAATACCTATTTTTAGTCTCTGTAGTTGTGTCAAAAGTGTTAATCCTGTCTTAAAACACCAAGTTTTAATATGTGGTATTAATCTGATGATTCTTATACTATTTCATGCTCCTTTGATACATGTATAAACACACTTTGAAAATTAAATTTTGTCAGAAAAATATAGTCTCTTTGCAAGCTTGTTGGAAAAAAGTCAGCATGTAGCTGACTCCACATGTATAAATTCATGAACACATCATATTTCTCTGCTTGCCAAAGAATGACAGCAGAACTCTAACATAAATTATATAATAATATAAATACCCTTAGTGGCAAAAACGGTGTGAGGAGCACCCACAAGAAAGTCTAGGGACCTTGGGGCAAAAGGGTAAGGGGCCAGAAACAGTTTCTGTGCTAAGAATTCAGTTCAACTTATCATAAACTTAGATGCAAATGTAATAATTGTATATTCAAAGAAGTACAGCCATAATGACAGCCATGTCATATCTCCTATGACAAAAGATATCCTTCACGTCCACCAAGTGCTGTCTTACTGTGAGTCTTGCATTATGCTGTAGTAGATGGACTCTTAAGAAGGAAAGGCCCTAAACTATGTGGCCTAGTCTTTATCTGCTTGAAGCACCGTGTTAAACAATTTAGGTCTCTGGAGCATTTACATGGAGCCAGACAGTCTGAAGACAGGAGTGTAAATTCGTGTCCCAAGACATACCTAGAAATGAGCAATAAGCTCTGAAGTAAGCCATGCAGAATATCTTATGTTGCACTGAACACCAGTTGGCCCCTTGCATTGAAGGGAGTAAAAGGGAAATGAGCATCTGCAAGAGGAGGTACCTAACACAGATTGGCTTTCCCTGTGTGTCACCCTGACATTTACCTTGAAGCAGTGGTATGTTCCACCCTAAGGCTATGTTCTTTTTGGTCAGAGAGTTGATGGGGTCTCTTGCTCCCATGTGTGTACATGTTTGTGGAGGCCAGAGACTAACATGGTGTCTTCTTCAATCATTCTCTGCCTCTCATGGAACCTGGAGCTTACTGATTTAGCTAGACAAGCCAGCCGTCTGGCTCTTTGGATCTTCCTTTTTCTGCCTTCCTAGCACTGGGATTACAGGCATGCACCACCATGCCTGGCATTTTCCATGGGTTCTGGGTATCTCAACTCAGAATCATGTGCTCATTTGATGAGCCGTCTTCCCAAAATTGGTTTTTGGTTTTGTTGGGTTTTTTTGTTTGTTTTGTTTTGTTTTTTGTTTTTTTTTGGGGGGGGGCTTTTTTGTTGTTCTTTGTTTGTTTTTAAGGCTCACCGTAGCCTAGGTTGGTCTGTAATTCACTGTATAGTCCAGGCTGGTCTCACACTCAATCTCCCTGCCTCAGGCGCTCAAGTGCTGGGATAACAGGTTTGAGTCACCACACTCAGCTCTTGCTCCTGCTTTTAAAGTACAAATTATTAAAATGATACTGATTTGCCTAATCAGTTGTGTGAGGGAGAAATGATCCTTGATTACAAAAGTTTAATTTTTTTTCCCAGAAAAAAAGAAGTCAAAAGTCTTATCATCTTTTACTTTTAACCTTCCCTCCTCTGGTACTCATTCATGATGAATACCATGAGAAAGGCTGGGCTAGTGCCCAAGCTTTTGCCCACTCTCATAGTCAGCAGTTCTGCTATGACTTACAGTGCCCTCCATGGCGTCATTTCTAAAGATTAGACCTGATGCTGAAGCAAGTGTATGGACAGACCTTCCCCAGAGGTAGCCAGGTAGCCAGAGTGCTGTAGGGATTTCTTTGGTCTCATGGCATTTATAGACCCTGAGGTAGAACCATGAAGATGTTCAGGTCCAAACTTACTGTCAGTAGTGACTCATACAAAAGCGTGCTTCATACTATCTCCCAGGTAAAGTGAGATCTTTATTATCCAACTGAGTCTACGTTCCTTTGTGTGTCTTCTGTCTACGTAACACAAAGTCCTTCTTAGATAGCACGGAATATGGTGGGAACCACAACTCTGGCCTGGTCATTTGTAGGCAAGCTGGTTCTGGGTTAGGGTAACAGCCTGCAGGAGACATGGATGAATTGGGTTCTGGTGTTTAGCTCACTCCTCTCTGAAGCCTCATGAGAGAACTCCCTTTGATTTTTCAGCAGCTGGCAAAATTTTGTGACTTTCAGGAATCCACTCTCAAATAGACATGTTGGGTCTCAGAATTAAGTCCTATGAATTACTCTTGATTTGAATAGGCTTTTTAGAGAACTAAAGGCTAAAGAAAAAGAGGTGAAGGTGATTCAGACTTGAAGGAAATAATGAAAGAGTATCATTGTTGCCCTAACCCTTATACCTATAGTGAGCAAGGTGTTTATGCTTTCAACATTTTCACATATGTACCCATTGGGGGAGGGTACATAAATGAATATTAAGGTAAGACTACCAAATGAATTAAAGGCAGTCCAGTCATGATTAACATGTTATAGCTGACACAGGTACTTGGAAGAGAAAAGGGTTGTGATTTGACCTTAGTAGAGTAGAATTAAAACGTTAGCCTCCCAGGAAAAGCTGGTTGAGAGTGCCATTCTTTTTTTTTTTTTTTTTTTTTTTTTTTGGTTTTTCGAGATAGGGTCTCACTCTGGCCCAGGCTGACCTGGAATTCACTATGTAGTCTCAGGGTGGCCTCGAACTCTCGGCAATCCTCCTACCTCTGCCTCCCGAGTGCTGGGATTAAAGGCGTGCTCCACCACGCCCGGCAAGAGTACCATTCATTTTGAAAGCTGGCTTCAAGGTTTTTGTACTTCTGGGTTTGGATCAAGCTGGGGTACAAGCTCCTCAATGCTTGTCATGATAGAACCAAGTTGCAAAGCTAAATATTCTGTTGCTCTTGACATGAAACATGTAGTATGGCATAAATATAGTCCTTTCCAGGTAGGAAAAATAGGTTGTATCTGTGATGACACTCTCTGAAACCTCCTTGATACTTTTTCCTAGCTGTCCCTCTGGATCAATGAAAAAATGCTTACAGCCCAGGATATGTCATATGATGAAGCCAGAAATCTGCACAGTAAATGGTTAAAACACCAAGCATTTATGGCAGAACTTGGATCCAACAAAGAATGGCTTGACAAAATTGAGAAGGTAGGTTAAATTGTCTGGTGACATTTCCACACATAGGCTCTAGTAAAAAACAAAACTGAGTATATGTGTGGGTGGGGAACAAAATTCCTTTCTATGTAGGACATTTTCTAGATCCTTATGTGATAATTTACAGAAATCCTACAGCCAGTAGTAGTTCTCCTTCCACTTACCAGTTCATAACTTAACCCACCAAAAAAGAGAAACCCAGCCAATATGGCACAGAGGACACAATTTATCTTCAGTAAATACTAAGTATTTGGTCTCTGTTGTGCATATCATCATTTGCTGCTGATAAACAATGAGTTCCCTTCTGTCTTCGCTGTCTTGGTTATATTGCCTATGTTGCATTGTGGCCAGCTTTACCAACATAGTTGTGCAGAACTTTAAAATACCATGTATTTTAAATCTTGCTTATTTTCTTTATGGAACTACTTTACATGAAGCATTCTGATAATAGTTTCAGGGTATAATTTTTGCACCAAGGAGATTCTGTGCAGTATAACTAAGTAGTGTAGATTTACCACCATCCTTTCTCCCTTCATGTTTTATGTTTTCAGGTTGTGTCCTAAAGATTAAAAGAATGTGTTTTATGTGATATTTGGGGCATGAAATGGAGCTGCTGAAGTTTTGGGTCAGTGTCTCGGGTGAAACCATTGGAGCATATAGTACTTACTGTTCAGATCTCCTGAGACCACACAGTGTGTACACAAGGCCATTGTTGATTTTAGAAAACGTGTGTGTAGAATGAATGGATAAACCACAGAACAACATTTATTTTCTAGAGAACTATGTTTATTTTTAACCTCATTGGTTTGTGTTCTCCAGGAAGGAATGCAGCTCATTTCAGAAAAGCCAGAGACAGAAGCTGTGGTGAAGGAGAAACTCACTGGTTTACATAAAATGTGGGAAGTCCTTGAATCCACCACCCAGACCAAGGCCCAGCGGCTCTTTGATGCAAACAAGGCTGAACTTTTCACCCAGAGCTGTGCAGATCTAGACAAATGGCTACATGGTCTGGAAAGTCAGATTCAGTCTGATGACTATGGCAAAGATCTTACCAGTGTCAATATTCTGCTGAAAAAGCAACAGGCAAGTGGTCAAGCCAGCACCAAGTAAACTGGAAAGACAGTAATTAGTGAAAGTATTGGGAGTCTGTGCATGAGAACACTTTCTTTATCATCTTCTTGATAAATGCCGCGATTCCATTCATTTCTGCATTTTATATGAATGAAAATAATCATTTGCCCTTTTTGCTACATAATGTCTAGATAGGTGACAGTTACCTGAATTGTTTATATCTATTTTGTAAGTAGTAAAGGAAATCAAAGTTCTTTTTTATATACTAATACGTGACTCAAAAGGCAAATGATTTTACCTTGAACTAATGAGAAAACAGTTGTGCTAAAAGTATGTCAGTGGCAGAATCAAATCTTCCACTGGCTTCCCTGGTTGGCTTTGCAATGTGTGACCAAGTCCTGGACCCAAGAGTTCTAATTTAGAATCATTATTTTTGGCTAAATGCTGAGGCTGGCTGCTTCATCCAGAGGTACATTATTCACTCGTACTAAATGATTTGGCTACTCTGCTTTTAAAGGTATTGTGCATTGAGACATTTTTTTCACAGGTGGTTATTAGTCATAGCTGCTCATTTACCCCACATGGTAAGGGAGTTAGTTTGCAGATGCAGGTCCCCTGATCTCTAAGCTATCAGAATGTGTTTTTCCCATTGTAACAGATCTTGAGTGAGACACCTTTGCTTTAACTTTTGTCCATTTCCTTCAAATAAGTGAACAGCTGGTATGCATTCACTGATCATCTTGCATGAGCCTATTCAACTTTCTAATTAATGTAATGAAAATAGCATTATCTGCCTCAAAATTATAGCTCTTTTTATGGTTTTTGAAAAAAATATATGTATGAATGAAAATGATAGAGTATAGTTGTGCCAGGGCCTTTTGCTGCTGCAAACTCCAGATACATGCACCACTTTGAGCATCTGGCTCTCTGTGGGTACTGGGGAATCAAACTCAGGCCAGCAAACTTTGCAAGCAAGTCCCTTTAACCACTGAGCCATCTCTGCAGCCCCGAAGCTCCTTTTGTATGGGGCTTCTGGATAGGCAAATTAAATTGTTTTTCCTACAACCGAGTTTTGTCTCCCATAATTTTTCCTTCCCTGAGTTCCTGAATAAATTGAAATGATACTCTCAAGCTTTAAAATCCTAAAAAGGCTGAGCATGGTGGTGCACTCCTTTAATCTCAGCACTCAAGATGCAGAGATAGGAGGATCACCATGTGTTTGAGGCCAGCCTGGGACTACAAAGTGAGTTCCAGGTCAGCTTGGTCTAGCGTGAGAACCTACCATGAAAAACAAAAATCTTTTAGAGGATATTTTAAACATTAGACAATGAACTAGAATGGATTGATTATTAAAACCATTTCTTGGATTCTCCACTGAGTAAGTTGATATTCTTTAATCTTCCTTTTTGGCCAATGCCCCAAGTAAACATTTTATAGTATCCAAACTTTCTTGCCTCTGGTTCTGATCCAATCTTCTTCCTTCAGATGCTGGAGAATCAGATGGAGGTACGGAAAAAGGAGATTGAGGAACTCCAGAGCCAGGCCCAGGCATTGAGCCAGGAGGGAAAGAGCACTGACGAGGTGGACAGCAAGCGTCTCACTGTTCAGACCAAGTTCATGGAGCTGCTGGAGCCCTTGAATGAAAGAAAGCATAATCTGCTTGCTTCCAAAGAGATCCATCAGTTCAACAGGGATGTTGAAGACGAGATTGTGAGTAGGCCCCTCCACGACCAATCTTGTCCTGAAGGCCATCTTCTCACTTCATGTTGCACATACCATTGACCATGTCAGTGAGCTCTGAGCACTTGTAGCCCATGTTCCACAGTTGTTCCTTCCCATATAAAATACATCTCTGTGCTTTCTGGCCTCTTAAATACTCTAGGAACTTCCATAACAGTGCTTTAAAAATTAACCATAGGGCTCACAGTGAATTCAACATTGAGTATCAAATAAAGTTTGGAAGACTAACTCCTGTGGTATACTTGAGGAAGTGTGTGCATTCCCTGGGTCCTTTCTAGGGGTGCTAGGCATACTTTCCCCCTGAAGCTGGCCCCTCTGGCATCCCTTATGCTCTTGTTTATGTGATATATTTGTTTTTCTACACCATCCTAATCCTCACAATTTTTTTCAGTTGTGGGTCGGCGAGAGGATGCCTTTGGCAACTTCCACAGATCATGGCCATAACCTTCAAACCGTGCAACTGTTAATAAAGAAAAATCAGGTATGCATTTCTGTTTGGGTTAGTCTATCTGGTAAGGCAGTGTTTTAAATCACAAGACAGAGAGAACTTTGAAAGTTTGCAAGCTCTTTTGGGCTCTTGCCAGCTTGACATAAGCATCAGACTGTGGCCATTTAGCAAGACTGTATGTATTTTCTACTCCTACATAGACTCTCCAGAAAGAAATCCAGGGACACCAGCCTCGCATCGATGACATCTTTGAGAGGAGCCAAAATATTGTCACTGATAGTAGCAGCCTCAATGCTGAAGCTATCAGACAGAGGCTCGCTGACCTGAAGCAGCTGTGGGGACTCCTCATTGAGGAGACTGAGAAGCGCCATAGGCGGCTGGAGGAGGCACACAAAGCTCAGCAGTACTACTTTGATGCAGCCGAGGCTGAGGCATGGATGAGTGAGCAGGAGCTGTACATGATGTCTGAGGAGAAGGCCAAGGTGAGAGAGGGTTCCCACCTCCCATGGGGGAAGCAGGAGGCATGCCCCAGAGGAGTATTAGACTCAGGCTCTAAGCTTGGTGTTCTTTGCTAGTGCATGTTTTTTTTTTGTTGTTGTTGTTGTTTTTTTTTTTAATGAGAGAAAGAGAGCAAGAGAATTGGCATGCCAGGGCCTCCAGCTACTGTAATCAAATTCCAGACATGTACGCAACCTTGCACATGCATCACCTTGTGTGTCTAGCTTATGTGGGGTCTGGGGAATTGAACATAGATTCTAAGGCTTTGCAGGCATGAGCCTTAACCACTAAGCAATCTCTCTAGCCCAGTGCCTGTCTTTTGACAAATTCATCTGCTGCCTTTGTATTTTAGGGGTCACAATGCTTTACTCTTCTCTCTGATATTCCTTCCTCTTTGGTTTTTTTTTTTTTTTTTTTTTTTTTTGAGGTAGGCTCTCGCTCTAGCCCAGGCTGACCAAGAATTCACTATGTAGTCTCAAACTTGTTTCACCACACATAGAGTTAGTTTGTTGCCCCAGACAAAGGGGCTGGCTGTGGTTTGTAATGGTCCCTCTCTGCAGGATGAGCAGAGTGCTGTCTCCATGTTGAAAAAGCACCAGATTTTGGAACAAGCTGTTGAAGATTATGCAGAGACAGTGCACCAGCTCTCCAAGACTAGCCGAGCCCTGGTGGCTGACAGCCATCCTGAAAGGTAATGACATTTTAAAAAATTATTGATTGTTTTTATATATGTATATAATGTGTTTTGATCATAATTATTTCCCATTACCTTTTCTTTTCCTTCTCCCCTTCCCACTGAAACTCTTCTTCCCAGCTAGAGGGAGAGGGAGAAAGGAGGAGAGAGAGAAAGAGACTATTTGAGAATGAAACCTGGCTATTAATTTCTTAATGAGAATCTTACTAATTCACCCAAAAAGAAAATGGAAACCTTTGTCACAAATTAGTGTAAGAAGGTCATTAAGAAGCATTCTTCTGTTTAAAAAAATTATTTATTATTTATTTGAGAGAAAGAAAGACTGGGCATGCCCGGGTCTCTTGCCACTGAAAACAAATTCCAGATACATGAACCGTTTTGTGCATCTGGCTTTACTTGGACAATGGGGAATTGTACCTTAACTGACTGGATTTGCAAGCAAGCACCTTTAACTACTGAGCAATCTTCCCAGCCCCCCTCTTAAAAACATAACATTTTAAAATATTTTTGTAACATTTTTATTGAAAAATTTACTAGAGGAACATACTATAATTTGATCATGTTCTCGTTCTATTACTCCCTTTTGTCCTCCCTCCCCTGTTCCTAGTCCACTGAGTACCCTCCTCTTTCCAAGTAGGAAGCATTCTTAAAATAGACCTAGAAACCTGTGGTGAATAGGAAGGGTAAACTGTTGCATTCAGAAACTGCTGTTGGAGATTCAGTGTATCTTATTGACCAAGACCCTGTTGAAAGATTGTCATGAATCAAAAGTACAAGTTGACTTACAGATGAACATAAATGGAGTAGTTACCCTTGGGTAAAAACATATTGCAGGTTAAAAGAGCAACAACTAGTTTTGAGAGGAGTGATAAAAGGGCTCCCAGAATAAGCAAACTGGTACCACTTTCTAAACTCTTAGAACACCATAGGGAAAACACAGGCGAAGGTGTGCACTCACTGGCTCTGTTGTAGGCTGCTGCATTAACTTGAGGGGGCAGTCCCTTTATGCTTTCTTAGTAACTGCTTTTAGGACTCCGAAAGGAAACAACCGTGTGTGTTTACCCAAAGTAGGACATGTTGGGAAAGATGAGGTCAGCAGCTCTGGTGGTATATGAGATCTTTAAGGTATTCATGATCAAATTCTCAAAGTAGCTTCCTGGTCTCCAGGAATAGGCATGAGCAAGTCTCCTATTGAACTATCATTCTGGTTAGACATTGGAGGAAGGGAGATTCATTCTCCTGCATATACAAGGAAACAGAAGCAGCAGGAACCAGCTGTGCTAGCAAGGAAGTCCACACAGTGTGTGCCAGACTAGGTTGTATGCTTGTCTCTCTAGCAGTGTGAAATCTGAGAATGGAAGAGGGTTCCAAAACTTTCCATTAACATTCAGCAACAAAGGAAAATCTTGACTTGCAGGAAATCTAGCAGTGCAGACTTAGGGTCCTCCTCCTAACCCAAATTGTTATATTCAAAATGGTCTTTGGCCTTAATTATTGTTTTTGGTTTTCATATTAGCTCTTCATCACTTGAAATTGAGGTCATATTTCATTATTTTTCAGACTGAATAGGTTAAGCAGAAGCTCCCTTAGAGAAATTTGATGTAACGCACTCTTGTTTTATCTCCAACTCATTTGTTTTTCTCCTGAAAAACTGGACATTTAAGATCTCTTCCCCCACTGCTCCCACTTTTTTTTTCAGTGAGCGCATTAGCATGCGGCAATCCAAAGTGGATAAGCTGTATGCTGGCCTGAAGGACCTTGCTGAAGAGAGGAGAGGCAAGCTTGATGAGAGGCACAGGTTATTCCAGCTCAACAGGGAGGTGGACGACCTGGAGCAGTGGATCGCTGAGAGGGAAGTGGTCGCAGGGTCCCATGAATTGGGGCAGGACTACGAACATGTCACGGCAAGTACTTTGGGCAGAGTATAAGTGGTGTGCAGATAGTGCATATCAGGCTGTTGGCAGATGAGATGCCTTGGACTCACATCAGAGGTCATAAGTTTAGTTTCAACTTGGTTCTTTTGTTAGGTAATTCAGGTTAGCTTACCTTTTGTGCCTTCCCTAATTACAGGAGATGATGTCAGTATCTCCATAATGAGCAAGAAGGATACCTGGTAGGAGGTTTTGGAGTAAAGATATGTTGTTCTTAAGACCTCTGTATTACTTGTTGCCTCCTGCTTAGCAACAGTTTCTTTCTAAATGACTCGCATGTAATCAAGCTCTAAAATCTTCACAGTGGTCTTAATGATTTCTTTATGTGTGTCCCCATTTCAGATGCTACAAGAACGATTCCGGGAATTTGCACGAGACACAGGAAACATTGGGCAGGAGCGTGTGGATACAGTCAATCACATGGCAGATGAACTCATCAACTCTGGACATTCGGATGCTGCCACCATTGCTGAGTGGAAGGATGGCCTCAATGAAGCCTGGGCTGACCTCCTGGAGCTCATTGACACAAGAACACAGATTCTCGCTGCCTCCTATGAACTGCATAAATTTTACCATGATGCCAAGGAGATCTTTGGCCGCATCCAAGACAAACACAAGAAACTCCCTGAGGAGCTTGGGAGAGATCAGAACACCGTGGAAACCTTACAGAGAATGCACACCACTTTTGAGCATGACATTCAGGCACTGGGCACTCAGGTAGACAGCCACCTAGAGCATCTTTGTGCATCATGATCATCTCTGTATTGTTGTTGTTGTTATTTCCTCAAAATGTACCTGGGTTGGAGAGATGAGGGGTTTAGGCGCCTGCCTTGTAAGCCTAAGAACGTCAGTTCCAATCTCCATGTCCCACGTTTAGCCAGATGAAAGGTGACACAGGGGTGCAATGTTGCACTTGCCCACAAGGGGGCGCACACATCTGGTGTGCCCATTCTCAATCTCTTTCTCACACACACTCTCCAAAAAAAGAGAAAATTACCTGAAAGGACTGTCCAAGTTACACACATGTGTATACACACACTCACACTGTTCTAATGCTCTACTTAGAGCTTTTGAGACCACAGCATTCTAAGTTTGCCACATTTGCAAACATAGATGAACATTCTGGTGATTAAATAAACTAGATGCACACAAGTTTGTATTATGCTAGCATACCCATTCAGGATCAAAAACAGTACTGTATTATTTTGTATTGACTATTCCAAAGAGAAAACTTCATTTCTTTTGTATTTATTTTTTTCTTGAGGTAAGGTCTCACTCTAGCCCAGACTTACCTGGAATTCACTCTGTAGTCCCAGTCTGGCCTTGAACTCCTAGTGATCCTCCTACCTTGCCTCCCAAGTGCTGGGATTACAGGCATGTACCACCCTAGCTGGCTACATTTCTTTTGTAAAAATGATGATATAGGCTTGTTTTGTAACACTGATCATCTGTATTAATTTTTCAGGTTAACCTACAAACTAGTGGGTCTCATCATGGCATTTTCATAAATATGTGTCACTTTGTTCTCATTCATCCCCCTCTTCTTCTGGTCTCCCCTGTACCCTGCATCCTGGATGAGTACCTTCTCTCTAAATAGTCCCCCTTTTTCTACTTTCTTATCACATGTAGTTTTTTTTAACCTTCTCTTTTTCTCCTGCTCCTTAAGATCTTTACACCCCTCTTAGGATCCTCTTTCTAGGAGAAAACTAGATTCTAATGTTTTTAGCATGCCTGGTTCTCCCCACCACCCCCATATTAAGTGCCTAGCACCAAGACTTGCTTAAAAGATGTTCGACCAAAAAATAACGGTATAATGGTAAGAATCCAGTATAATCATTCTCTTGTTTCTTTTCTAATCTCTCCACAGTTGTCTATTTATTCTTAAGTCTTCCAATTAAAAAGTAAATTTATTTTTCCCTGAAGTTTTATGGTTCTAGAAAAGAATGTGTTTTAGTTGAATTATTTTAGCCCTTACTATCAAATACATTAATTGCAGCACACAGCCTCAGGTCAACTGGGATGAACTTCCAAACCAGGCATAGTTTATGGGAGGAAAGGCATATATTTGAAGCTTACAGATCCAGAAGTTCCATAATGACAGAAATAGTTGGCCCCCTTCATAGGCTTAAGCAGAGCAAAAAGACCACCACTGATATCATAAGCAAGCACAGTCCAGGAACTCCAAGCAAAGCTCAAGCACTTTGCATATCTTTATATCGGAATTCCCAGTCCACCCCATACCTTAGGGCTGGACCCTAGGATCCGCCCACAGTGACATCTCCTTCAGCTAGGCAGCTGGATATCTAAAGCTTTACTAAAACTGACTCTGTTGAGGGACATCCATTTAATCCACCATATTAATTATCTAGTACAAGGCATTTTCTTTTAAAGGCTATTAGAAAATAGTCTTGGCTTTATGGAATATCTGTATTACAGCTATTCAGCTCTGCAATGTTAGTGTAAAGCAGCCACAGACAGACACAGTAGGAGAATGAATGAGTGTGGTTGTGTTCCCCGTAAATATTTACAAGAAAAAAAGTCCAGAATTAGGGCTTTGGCAGACTTATTTAAGTGATCATCAGCTTCACTGTACTTTGGGCTTGTTCTGTGGAGGGATCCCCTAGACTGCCATTGTCTTCGTACTTAATTAAATTAATTAAAGCCATTTTCTGTGGCGTTGTTAATTCAAATTAATCTATAAGCTTCAGTTTTCCAGTGCTTTGCAGATTGAAATGATTCTTGCAATACACAATTAAGAGATCCATAAGTGTTTTCCAATTATTGTTATTATTTAGCAAAAGCGTAGGGAAACTTGAACATCTTAGCAGCTGCAGATTTTTCCTTTTTATTTATAAAATCATTTATTTACTTAGAACTGCAGAATGCTTGAGAGATGGTAAGAGTTGTTCCCTGTTTTTTTCCATTAAATCCCTTTACTTCAAGACTTGGAATGGTGAAACTGTAAAATACAGGAGAGGAACCAACTTCCTCAAGTCTTTTTATAGTTGTAAAACAAACAAAAAAAAATTGTGTGCTCCTCTTGCAAGCACTGGCTCAGTCCATGTTTCTTATCATAGAATCAGTACAGAAGGGAAGAACGTTAGCATAGGTTTCCAGAGCAAGGGGTGTCTGCTGCTTGGGTGTTTCCTCTTAAGCCAGTCTGAGCTGTCTACTGCTATGTCCATTCTGCATGAGAGCAGAGAAACAGGACAGGAGTAATCAACACAGTGACAGCCTTGTGTAGACTACCCTTTGTGCTAATTTTCACTTTTTCTATCCTCTTTGATAATCAGAGGCTTTGGAAAAGGTGCTTGGAAAGATATTGGTTGGTAATATAGAAAATTAGTTTATCAAATAATTAACTATAAATTTGGTTATTTGAGTTATTATTAAAGAATATTTCCCAAAGTTCTTTAGGATAGAAACCAAATCACCATGGACACCAAATGCCTTTGGTTCTTTATCTTTTTCAGAAATTTTATTTTTTTTTACCACTACTTGAAGTCCTTTAATTCTTCTCCCAAGGCCCCCAACATTGTGTATGCCCATTGATCCCCCACATGACATTATTCCAAATATTCTCCTCACAGACATCCAAGCGTTTTAAAAACTGTCCTGAGCTGTTATCTGTAGACTTTGATCACAAAATTTCATCATTAAATAATAATTGAGCTGGGTGTGGTGGCACACCTTTAATCCCTGCCCTTGGGAGACAGAGGTAGGAGGATGGCTTTGAGTTTGAGTCCAGCCTGGAGCTACAGAGTGAGTTCCAGGTCAGCCTGGGCTAGAGTGAAACCCTATCTCAAAAACAAACAAAAATAATAATGAGTGAATATCCATTTCTCTTTATATCTTTTATTAAATATTATCTTCATATATGATACTAACAATATATTAAGTATTTTATATGCAACGTAAGGAGAAGAAAATATGTATAAACAACCTAAGTAAGGCAAACATTATTAATGCCAGGAATTCAGGGCCTTTTGCATGTTAGGCAAGCTACAACTGAGTTACACCCCATCCTGCTTTTCCCACTTAGCCACTTAAAAAAAAAACTTGCATTTTAGTGACATGGATCACCCCAGTGAAACTGATAGCTTATTGAATCCTCTCAACCTAATGCATTCTTCACTATGTTAACAGAATAGTAGGTAAGAGGATGAAAGGAGTGATAGGGGAAAGCCACAGTGGTCAAGCCTGACTCATTTTCCCTGTGACTTTGCAGGTCAGGCAGCTGCAAGAGGATGCAGCCCGCCTCCAGGCAGCCTATGCAGGGGACAAAGCTGATGACATCCAGAAGCGTGAGAATGAGGTCTTGGAAGCCTGGAAGTCCTTGCTGGATGCTTGTGAGGGTCGCAGGTCACGGCTGGTAGACACAGGGGACAAATTTCGCTTCTTCAGCATGGTGCGTGACCTCATGCTTTGGATGGACGATGTTATCCGCCAGATCGAAGCCCAGGAGAAACCAAGGTAATACTCCTGGACTCTGAGGTATGAAATTTTTAGAGACAGCTGCCACTATTTCAGTTATCTCTCACACACTATTGCTAGGGAATAAGGGACTGGTGGTGTCAAGCACTCCCTCGTTTGCCCCCATCCCCCATGTTTTACATTCACCCAGTTCTTCTTGCCTTATTTATGGACCAATATCCCAAGCAGCCACATACTGCAGACATAACAAACTTCCTCATTATTGGAATGAACTGGCTTCTTGGAGTTATTTTTTTATGTCTTTATTGGATTAAAAGCCACTCTCCTTTCCCATATATTACCAATGGTGGTGTTCACTGTCAACATCTATTTCAAAATTGTCCTGGAATGGTTAAAATTAGTTCAGTATCTTCCCATTAGATTTGTTTCATTCAGTGAAGAGGAGTTAATAGATGTGTAAGTATATATATAACCAGCAGCTCAGCCCTGCCATCTCCCACCCCTGCCCTACTGTGCCACAATAAAAAAAGGACCTTTATCATTATTTATGTTTAAGAGGTAGTGGCATCCCTGGGCCAGGCTCAGTAGATTTTTTTAAAGAATATTTATATTAATTTATTTTCTAGCAGAGACACACACACACACACATGGGGAGGTGGAATATGAATGAATTCCTCCTGCTACTGCAAATGAACTCCAGATGCATGTACCACTTTGTACATCTGGCTTTATTAACATGGCACTGAGAAATCGAACTCAGGTTGTTAGGCTTTGTAGGCATGTGCCTTAATCACTGAGCCATCTCTCTAGCCCCAGGCTCAATTCATGAGAAGATCTCATTGCCAAACCAGTCTCTCTGATTTCTAAATGCCACTCCCCTCAGTCATGCATGTATGTGCTCTGCTGGGATTGAATTTAGGTCCTCATACATACTAAGCAAGTAGTGCATCACTATGTCCTACCCCCACCCCAACCTCTTTAAAATTTTTTTTTTATTTATTTTCAAGGAGAAAGGGAGTGGGAGAGAATGAGAATGTGTACACCAGGGCCTCCAGCTGCTACAAATGAACTCCAGATGCATGCACTACTTTGTGCATCTGGCTTTATTTACATGGGTACTGGGGGTTTGCACCCAGGTCGTTGGGCTTTGAAGTCAAGCGCCTTAACTGCTGAGCCATCTCTCCAGCCCCCCGCCCCTGTTTTGACAGAGTCTTGCTAAGTTGCCTGGTAGGCCTTGAACTTGCATTCCTTCTAACTCAGCCTTCTCAAGCAGCTTAGGTTAGCTTGTTTTATTTATTTTTGAAACGGAGCTCATGTTGCCCCATCTCCTTGGATTTGCTGTGTAGCTGAGGCTCACCTTAGACTCCTATTCTCTTTCTATTCCTTCCAAATGCTGGGATTACAGGCCCATACCACCATATCTGGTTATTTGTAGTAGGGGTGTTTTATTTGAGACTGGGTCCCACTGTATAGCCAGGTTAGCCTCAGACCCAATAATCCGCCTGCCTTAGCTTCCCAAGTATTGGCCTTATAGGAATGTGCTACTATACTAGGGTCTGTGTTTCATGTCTCAGTGAAACCTAATCAGCTGTTCTTTGGGGTACATATTCTGAGCCTGTGGCAGCTAATAGAGTTCTTGGACTTGCATCTGTACCTGCTTTAAAGGAGTATCTGTCTGCATTGCATTTTCAGGGTAAAGATACCAATATCCAGTGGTTTTTTTGCATGTACCTAGTGACCATTTTAAGTTACACACACACAAAAAATGAAAAGAGCCCTTTTCTGAATATGTAGTTGTGGAGCTGATCCTGACTGAAAGCTGTCATTGTGCTTTAGCTCCAGTGACCCAACCTGAGTTTCAGCTGTGAATCAGCCCTGAACAGCTAAATAGGCTATTGGACCATTTCCTTCAAATTATGTGTTTTAAAACCTTTGTATGTACTTTAAAAGCATGATCTTTTAAAGGAGATGTGACTTGTTTAATTTTAGGGATGTATCATCTGTTGAACTACTAATGAATAATCACCAAGGTATCAAAGCCGAAATTGATGCTCGTAATGACAGTTTCACAACCTGCATTGAACTTGGAAAATCCCTGCTAGCAAGAAAACACTACGCATCTGAGGAGGTAGAATATTGCCTTGCTTGGGGACTGTGAGATCAGTGCATCTGGCATTATGATGTAAAATGATTTTATTCTGTGTATGTATGTGTGTACACCACATGTATACCAAGGCATATGTATGGTTATTCCTCAATATCCACAGGGGATTGGTTCTAGGACCCCCATACATACCAGAATCCATGGATGCTTAAATCCTGTTATAAAATAGTACTCCTCTATACTTTTAAATCATCTCTGGGTTTTGTCTAATACCTAACACAAGGTAACTGCTGCATAAGTAATTGTTACACTGTATTAAAGAACAAGAGAAAAGTCCATATGTTCAGCATAGTTGCAGTTTTTCCAAATATTCCCATTCTGAGTTGATTGGGTCCCTTCATATAGTACCTTCTGCACAGAGGGTCAAATACACATGTGTATATATTTACATATATTTCAAAACTTTTTTGTCTGCCTAGAATAAAGCAGTTGCATCAGACTGTAAGTCCAAAGCCAGTATTTCTTTGTCCTAGAAGATAATTTTTTAGTGTGTCATATATCAAAACAGTTTCTGTTACCTCCTCTCTCAGTGCTATTTAGAGTTGACACCCCACCCCAGATGATGGTATTGAAGGCATAAATGATAAGTTCCATGTATAGCATCCTTCACAGGAATGGATGTCCTCTCAGAGAAGCCATGAATTTGCCTGTATTGCTATCTTTCTCTTTGTGAGTGTGTTACTTCAGGGAGCCCCACAGTTCAGTAGAACCTAGTACATTGTTTACCACCTCATCACAAAGCAGCTTTGAGCAGAACTCCCAACCCTCCTGGAAAATTAGCCATGCTTTTCTCTCCCTTCCCAAGACACTAAAGAGCTGAGACTTCCTGCCTTAGGGTTAGTTTCTGCAGAAAATAGATTTTCTTATATAAAGTGACTCAGCAAAGGGAAAGACAAAATGAATGTAGTGTGTTCTACTAAGATTTTGGGGGTCCTTTTTTTGTGCAGATCAAGGAAAAGTTACTACAGTTGACAGAAAAAAGAAAAGAAATGATTGACAAGTGGGAAGACCGATGGGAATGGTTAAGATTGAGTAAGAACATCCTTCATCTGTCTTTCTGTTCTTTGGGGGTATTCTTGAAAATCATGCAAGCCTATTTTCCTGCTTTAATTGATGTGATATGCTTTTTTTGAATTTTAGATGCTTTTTTCTCCTGTGTCTTATTTTTCATATGCACAATATTTTTAAGAGGCTCCATGTGGCATATTCATTATGTTTCATTCCATGGTCAGCCACATGTTGTGAGTGCGATTTGAGTGTTCTTTAGAACAACAGGGAAATGACAAGCATCCCTCCCCGCAGTTACCTTCAAGAAGAATTCTCTTATGAACCCAGAAAGTGAAAATTTTGTCCAAGTCTTATATTTGGTATTTTTGGTTGAAGGCTGATAAAATCTAACATTTGGGGCTGAGGAAATGGCTCAGTGAGAAGAGCACTTACTACATAAATAGCAAATATATGGTACTTTATAGTGATTATATGTTAAAATATTTTAAAATAATTTTTAAACATACTGGGTTAATTAAAATCCTATGAAAGTGAATTTTACATGTTTTTACTCATTGAAGCACCTGCTAGAGAAGTTCCAAGTTGCCTTATATGGTTCACTTTACATTTACATTGCATGAAAATTCCTATAGCATGGATTATAAGCTAGTTATGTATTTGGCGGCCACCACAGGACAGTGGTACCAGATGACCCTGTGGCCCATGCTTACTGTTGCACTCTGTGTAGTTTTGGAGGTCCATCAGTTCTCAAGGGATGCCAGCGTGGCTGAGGCTTGGCTGCTCGGACAGGAACCTTACCTTTCCAGCCGTGAAATTGGCCAGAGCGTGGATGAAGTGGAGAAGCTCATCAAGCGCCACGAGGCATTTGAAAAGTCTGCAGCAACCTGGGATGAGAGATTTTCTGCCCTGGAAAGGCTGACAACAGTAAGTGGCCTTGGGCAGCTGGGCAATGTGATTTGTTTATTGTGTGGGGTTCTCAGAATTGCTTGCTCTCTAAGTTGGGGTATAGTGGTGCATTCTTGTAGTCCCAGTCCTCAGGAGGCTGAGGCAAGATGATTGTGAGTTTAAGGGCAGCCTGAGCAATATGACATAGCCTCTCCCTCTCCATGAGTGTGTGTGGAGCAGTTGGTTGGGGGGGCGTACTTTTCAAATTCTAGATATAGAGTCAGGGTTACTATCCTCATTGTCTACCCTCTCCCCCGCACCCATAGGGCAGCACTAAGATTTATTGTAGCTTTTTACCTGGGCACCAATGAGTGATGTTTATTTTTCTCTTTCTCTACTTTTCTTCCCATACCTCACTGTACCATGTTTCTAGGAGACATGACTTTAAGGTTTTCTTCAGAATTTCAGGGTTAGAAGTACCATCAAACAGTAGCTTTGTCCTGGGCCACTGTTATATCCTTCCTATTCCCAGCAATCTCTTCTCTCGACATCAAGGCCTTAACAGCGGAGCTTGTGCACTAATGTTTCTTCTTTGGAGACTTGTAGTTATCATGGAAGATGACTACAAGATTAAATGTCTGACTTTCCAACTTCTGCAATTCTGAGGATTTAATATGTACCTGCATCCTTTTGTGTTAATACTTTTGAATACTTTTTGGAGTTTGCCTGTTGCTCATTTAAATAGCTTTGTTTCAGGTAGACTTTACTTTGGCTTTAAAAAAAAAAGTGTTTTTTTAAAGCTAGGCATGGAAGTTCACATAATCCTAGCCCTCAAGAGACTGAGGTAGGAGGATCTCACTGTGAGTTCAAGACCAACTTAGGCTACAAAGTGAGTTCCAGGGCATTCTGGGCTAGAGTTAGACCCTGTTTCAATGCCACTCCACTGCAACCAAAAAAGAAAAAACTTCTTAAGTATGTTTTTCTATTATAGCACAAGTGGCTTCCTTAAGAATTTTTGTGGTTCTGTCTTAGGTGTTTATTGAGTTTATCAACCTCCCCCGAAACCCAATGGAAAGATACTTTTTCTCCTTAGCAAGTTCAGAACTGTGGAGTTAATTTTGAAAATAAGTCCTGTTCCCATTGGTCAAGCAAACTGCTTATAGGGCTTTTGCCAGCTTAAAATACAGCCCTCTTTTCTCTGCAGTTTTAGGTTGTAGCTGCAGTGCCCATGAGCATACTGCCATTTTATTTATTTATTTATTTACTTCTTCATTTATTTGTTTGTTTGTTTTGGTTTTTCGAGGTAGGGTCTTACTCTGCCCAGGCTGACCTAGAATTCACTCTGTATTCTCAGGGTGGCCTCGAATTTATGGCATTCCTCCTACCTCTGCCCCCAGAGTGCTGGGATTAAAGTCATGCACCACCACGCCCAGCTAATTTATTTATTTATTTATTGAGAGAGAGGCACTGCAAACAAACTCCAGACACACGTGCCACTTTTGTGCATCTGGCCCATGTGGGTACTGGAGAATTGAACCTGGGTCCCTTGGCTTAGCAGGCAAGTGCCTTAACCACTAAGCCATCTCTCCAGCCCTTTAAGGAATTTTTTATTTTTTAATTTTTTTATTCATACTGCCATTTTACTCAGAATATTGGAGCTTCATGTTATGAACCAGTGAAGAAAGAGAGTCTCCTAGGTTTCCAGACCCCTTTCCATATAATTGACAAGTCTTGAGTTGTGCTAAACTGCACCTTGTTCTCCCTCAGTTGGAGTTACTGGAAGTGCGCAGACAGCAAGAGGAAGAAGAGAGGAAGAGGCGGCCACCTTCTCCTGAGCCAAGCACGAAGGTTTCAGAGGAGGCTGAGTCCCAGCAGTGGTGAGTCAGAGACCATATGAGAAGCTAGAACCTTAATTTTAATGGCAGACAAGGTTTATAGAGCCTCTGTTTTGTATCTTGTCTTCTACATGCCCTTCCAGTTAATTAAGTTAATACACTAATTAGAATCAATCTGTGTAGTCATCCCAAGTACATCTGACAACAATAGTCACAAAGTTATAAGTGGCATAAATAAGATGCAAAAGACTGTATCCTTGGGCTGGAGAGATGGCTTAGTGGTTAAACGCTTGCCTATGGAGCCTAAGGACCCCGGTTCGAGGCTTGATTCTCCAGGACCCACGTAAGCCAGATGCACAAGGGGGTGCATGCATCTGGAGTTCGTTTGCAGTGGCTGGAGGCCCTGGCATGCCCATTCTCTCTCTCTCTATCTGCCTATTTCTGTATCTCTCTCTCTCTGTCAAATAAATAAATAAATAAATAAATAATAAAATATTTTTAAAAAACAAACAAACAAAAAAAGACTGTATCCTTGAAAATACACACACATGCATGGAATTTGCATGATTCAATGGATGGGGCACACCGTCCACATTTCAGACCAGTGATTTTGTGGTGGTGAACAGTCTAAGTCCTGGGTGGTTCCACATAAGGACAGATCTGATTCTGCATTGCAAAGACTGACTATTTTGCTGGATTATGAGTTCTCTGAAAACTTCTAAAGAGCTTTTATTTGGAGGTGGTGGGGACAAAATGGATCCATCCCAAACTTGGGAAGTTCCAAGTTTGTTTTTAAAAAGTTACACTTTGTAAAAGAAAGGTTACTTATGTTTTTCTCTTTCCTTCTTCTTCCTCTTC
This sequence comes from Orientallactaga sibirica, assembly GCA_036365145.1. Lineage (NCBI taxonomy): Eukaryota > Metazoa > Chordata > Mammalia > Rodentia > Dipodidae > Orientallactaga > Orientallactaga sibirica. The sequence goes on from JAEOAD010000060.1 coordinate 721,326, forward strand.
TTCTTCTCTCTTACCTTACCCTAACAGGGATACTTCAAAAGGAGAGCAAGTTTCCCCGAACGGTTTGCCAGCTGAGCAGGGATCTCCACGGGTTAGTTACCGCTCCCAAACCTACCAAAACTACAAAAACTTTAATAGCAGATGGACAGCCAGTGACCAGTCTTGGTCTGGACTGTGAAGTTCTCTACCATGTGTCAAGAATCACTCTTTCCACAACCTGTTGGTTTTGGTTTTTATTTTATTATTTTGGTTTTTTTGGCTTGCACATCACCCAAAGTGTTAAAATTCTTGCTTAAATTTCCTTGGGTTCATATTTGTTTGCATTTAATTTATGTTTATTTGAATCGCTTAACTGATGGATACTTACTGCCTTAAAGCAACATACTTATTTTTTATTTATTGTGGAACTTTTTACTTCATTAAGATTTTTACAGCAAAACCTTTACATGAGTAATTGAAATTAAATGAGATTATAGCATAATGAAGAAAACTAGAATCTAACAGGTATACCATAAACAGTTATACTAATAGGGTACAGAACTGTGCTGGAGGTACCATTATTTACAGATATTATAAGCCTACAGTAGTTTAGTAATTAGGAAGACTAGTATGCAAAGAAGGAGATACCCACTTACTAAGATTAAGACCTAATATCAGTTGTATAACATTCCATGAAGTATACATTCATTGACAGTAACAGAAAGAAGTTGAATCACTTGGAAGCTGTTTAAGTTTTAGGCACAAGATCCCAAATGTTTTGAGACCCTCTGGTCATTTATGAATTTGTACAAACCCATTGCTCTCATTTTTCTGCCAAGTTTTGAGTAAGCTTTTGTGCAGCAGATGTTGCAGCAGCCTTGGGAATAAATTGCCTGCTGACTATTGGCCACCAGTTCTGTCATGGTTAGTGACAGGTGTCAGTATCCAGCAGCATATTTTTGAAGACTGCGTATCTGATTTCAGGCCTCTCTATACAGACAAAAGACTTTGGGGTATCAAATTATGTTTTAATTTTTTTGCAACAAATGAAGCAGAAACCATTTTAGTTCATCCTGATTACTTGAACAATACACTTGTTGGCCCATGCCTGGGAGCACTGGAAGTCTCTCAGCTTCAAAGAATTACTTCAGTGTCTCTACAAGACAGAAACTGTTGTATGTCTCAAATGAATATTGTGGTTAATTCTTTTTTTTCCCATGACTTTATATGTAGTTCTCTAGTAAGGAGGCATGTATCAGACCACTAGAGGGCATTAAAAACGTTTTAACAGAAATCCTTTTCCTTAGGAATAAAAGCTGATGAAAGAGGTGATTTCCTGGTTCTGATCAAAACAAAACAAAATCCGTATTACATCAAAGCCTTGCAAGATATTCACTTGCTCATTTGCCATATTTAGATGTGTTAGTGGAATCAGAAAACCTGTTTTGGTATGTGTTCTCCATGAGTTAAGTCTAATTTGTCTTTTCATTTCATGATGCATTTTTTTTCTTTTGTCAGGATAACATCATATAGCATCTTGTTTGTTTTTCCTTATCTCTATGTACATATCTATCTACTTGTTACTGTAGATGGGTATATAGATAGATGCCAAGCTTTTTATGTTCTGGTGCACCATTTTTGGGTCTCTGCCTTAAAATTCATCCATATTTGTTTTAGACAAAACTACGACTTTGTCTTTGGTCATTTTCTGGCCCCAAATCATATTATGTGTGTCACTGATCTATATGTGTGTACAAATTACATATATATATATATATATATATATATATATATATATATATACACACACACACACACACATACATACATATATATATATATACACACACACACACATAGTATATGTGTGTGTCTTTTTAAAGTTTGTATCATTCAGATTGAATTTTAATGCTTTTTTAATTCTTTCCTCTCCCTTCCAAAAACCTGACAAAAGCACATAAGACAGGAGTGCTCTGATGCTTTTCAGCATTTACTCTTGTGCTTATTTTTTGTTTGTATTTTTAATTATCAATTGGATTGTTTTGGGAGAAGAAAAAGCTATTTCAGTTTTTGAGCTATGATAGAGAGACTCAAGTTGATGAATTTTGAAAATGGTGTTGCTTAATGTACTTTGAAAACCAATCATGTGTTTCCTGTGCTACTAGTTGTCACATTGCATTTATGTTCACCACCTGATTTCAGTATCTCAGATGTGCCTGGCCACTAAAGCAATCTGAACTAATTGCTGAAGAGAAGCACTGTGGGGAGGGGGCATATTCACATGTACCCACTGTTGGATCATAGCACTATGATTTGCTTTTGATGTTTGTCTCTAGTGGTGTGTTGTCTGTTGGCATGCTTAAAGCACATGTCCATTAAAATTCATTTTGTTCCTTTTATTTTCCTTGTTTTCTTGTTAGTGATCATTTGCATAAACATTAATTATCTCTGCATACTGGTTTGGGGTTTTCTCTTTCCTTCTAACTCTAAAGAAAAAATTTTTGCTGCAGAATTTTCCCCAGAAGAAACGTCCCTGGTCTTCACATACCTTGAAGTCTGACCAACTGTGATAAAATTGTAGCCTTTTCCAGATAAATCTCTGTCTAATCCAAGTCACTTCCACTAGTGATTTTCAGGACAAACCTGCAGCACTAAATTTTTTTAACCCATTTTCTGTACATACTAACCCAATGTCTCTCTGGACTCACTTGGCTCAGGCCTTCCACACCAAACTCAACACTTGCTCCTCACTACAACTTTCCTGAGACCTTATACTAGAAGAGATTTGCCAACTATTAAATCCATTCATGTTCTTTGGTCTTGGAGTTTTGGTTTTTGGTGATTTCACCCATAATTCTCCTAACATTGAAAAGAGAAGCCAGGTGTGATAGGACACCTATAATCCCAGCTACTAAGGGGGCTGAAACAGGAAGAGTAGGAGTTTGAGCCCATCTTGGGCAGTGTAGCAAGGGTCCATCTCAGAAACAAGAAAAAAATGAAAAAGAAAATTTTTAATCTGCTGCTCATATGCACATGCTTACAGTCTTGTCACTTGCAAGGCCATAAAAATTATGTACTCCCTGCCCGGTTATCTTTTTTTTGCCTTAATTATTTTTCATATTGCTATGAGAGTTTTCTAATCAAAAATACCCCTAAATTGCATAGTCACTAGTCATACCCTAAGCCTCAATGATTATTATGGTAGTTTGAAATACATAATAAGAAGTTGTGATTCTCTGCCCCTTCCTAAGTATGCACTAACCTTTTCCAGTAAACAAATTACCTTTGTTTAAAATCAAGCCTTCTAGGATAAGCCCCAAATAAGAGAGTTGACAGATATGAGTATCCAGAGGTAGTAGCCAGTCTACCACTTATTCTTCCAGGGTTGTTGCTGCTAATTTGATGTCACTCTGATTCTGGGCAGCAGTGGTGGGGGATATAGCTAATGAGCGTGCCATTGATATTCCATGTTTGTCCTTGTACGAGGGGTGCAGGTTGTCTGTAATCTACTAAAGAGCATCAGCCACACCCAGCTTTAGTAACTTGCTAATCCATGCCCTGGGTGTATCAGCCAGGGGCTGCTACAGTTAATGGTACACAGTTGATGGTACACAAGCTGAATGAATCAAGACCCTGCTACATTTCCAAAGCCGAAAAGCCGTGTGGGTTACAATTTAAGTGAGCTTGGGAAGGAACGCTCCTGAAGACGTCTCCAGCCTGAAGGGTCAGAGCCGCTGGAAGCCTGGCTGTCTCTGGGCTCCCATCTCAGTGCAGCAAGGCACCGTGATCAACCACCTGTGATGGGGAAGGCCCTGGTTCTGTCTTTGTTTGGGGGTAAATAGCTGTGTGGTGTTGAGTGACTGTGATTGGCTTTTCCAGCTCCTTTAACACAAACTACAACCCACTCACGAAACAACTTGGGCAGATGTGGTTCAGTTGGTGTTTGTCAACTTGCCTTATTTCCTTCCAACTCTTAAGTTCCAAAGTCTAACAGGGATGGCAGATTTGAAATGCATGACTGTCAGTCCTAATTTCTGCATGTGTTTATGATGATGTGGTAAGGGGTGGGGGAGGAGAACTATAAAGTATTTTCAGAGACCAAAGGTCTTTCCTTGTTGCATTTGGGGGAATGCTGTGTAGTTCTGATAGAATTTTGTCTCTCCGTTTGTGAATGCCCTTTGCTTCAACTTCTAGCCCTTCTGGTGGCATCCTTGGTTTAAGGTGGCTGCTGTATAACGTCCACTCTCCCCTATTTAATTTGTGTGATTGTTACTGTCGTCTTTTTGTTTTAAAGTAACTGTAAAAAGAGATGGTCTGAGCTATGTTAGAGAAAATGGAATGATCAGAGGAGTAGAGTGCAGTAAAACTCATACTGGCATTTCGCTTTTCTCATCTCCCCCGCAAGTGGGTGGGCATTAATCCATTCCCACCTTCTAATGTCCTTGGCGTCCAGCTGGCTTTGCAGGGTGTGCAATAGTTTTACTGTACTGCCTCCATCTGTACTAGGCATTTATTTATACACAGCCATGTATGCGAGTCAGTCAGAGCGGATGTGGTTGTCCCATAGCTCTTTGGGTTAGCTGAATGGCCTCTCTGCTGTCCCTAGATGGCAGAAACTATGGACACAAGTGAAATGGTCAACGGTGCTGCAGAGCAGAGGACAAGCTCCAAAGAGTCCAGTCCCATCCCCTCCCCCACCTCTGACCGCAAGGCCAAGACTGTCCTTCCGGCCCAGAGTGCTGCCACCCTGCCAGCCAGGACTCAGGAGATGCCCGCAGCCCAGATGGAAGGCTTCCTGAACCGGAAGCATGAGTGGGAGGCTCACAATAAGAAAGCCTCTAGCAGGTAAGGGCATCACAGGCTGAACAGTGAGAAGGGAAGTCACCAGTGCAGAGGTGGGAGGAAGCAATATGTTACTGGGGCTTCTGTATTCATAGCTCCTGGTATGATGTTGGTGAGTGGGCAATAGAGTGCTTAATCGCTGAGTAGAGGAAGAATTTGCACATAATTGGGAATAGTAAGAAGGGATCATGAGAAGAAGCTTGCTAGATTGAGGCTGAGGAATCTTCTCTTCCTTAAGTGAAATGATTCACCATTGGAAGATCCTTACAAGATTTATCTTTCTAAGACATTCATTGTTTCTCCATATAAATCTTGACATTCATTATCTCCCAACACTTCCTAATTTTATTAGTAGCAGAAGAGGAAGCAGTAGCTTTGAGAAGTTATTAAAAAGTACACCTTGTGTAGACATCTAGCAAATGGCAAAGCTGGGGTAAAACTCATAGTCCACTCTGGTACTTGTATGCTTGGCTAACTTTCTAGGGATCATCATGTACAGTTATTCAGGACGTATACTCACTACACAAGGGGCTTCATTGCCATCTAAATTCTACCACTGTTAATATAAGCTAATTATCTGACAATATTTTGTCATACTATGTGGGGAAAGCCTTCTTAGTCAAACTCTCCCAAAGGTAAAGTGTTCATGGCCCTGGATCTATCTCGTCAAGTGGCTAGACTACAAAAAACTATGACACCACGGCTGGAGGAGGCCCTGCTATGAATAAGGAACCTGGCCTATGGCCTGTTACTGAAGCAGAGAGCCCTGGGTACCAATGAAAACCTTTCCTGTCAAAGCTGAGAGTGCATTTGACAGAAGATGGCATCATGCTTCTCACATTCAAAGATGTAAACCTCAGGAGCTGCCACTTGAGCCACATGCACTCTTGGGTCTGTGTGAAGGAATCTTGTTCTGTTGTTTAGTTAGGAATGCTTTCAATGAGATGTCATACATACCATGTTGTATGAAGATCATACTCAGGTCAGGTACTTCATTCTTTGAGCCAGTGTGACGCCCACAGAGCCTTAATGTTCCTTTCTTTACCACACTCAGGTCCTGGCACAATGTTTATTGTGTCATAAATAACCAAGAAATGGGTTTCTATAAAGATGCCAAGACTGCTGCTTCTGGCATCCCCTACCACAGCGAGGTCCCTGTGAGTTTGAAAGAAGCCACCTGTGAAGTAGCCCTTGATTACAAAAAGAAGAAACATGTGTTCAAGCTAAGGTGAGGATTGTCCAGCGCTATGCTTATATGTGTTTATCTTTGCTCTGATGGTGGTTTATTTCCCTCTATCACTGTCCTCAACAAAGTGAAAAGCTAGTTTGGCCCACATCTCAGTGAGAGACCCACTGGATTCTTTGGAGAGCTTAGCTGTACAGCTGAACCCAGAGGACAAGGAATCTTCATTTCAGTATCTGGAACTTGTTCCCTATATCTTGCAATTTAAAAGTAAGCTTAGCAATACCATTTCCCCATCTTTCTGGTTTATGTAGACCTAGGAATTATCATTGTTTGCTTCAGAGATTGGTACAGTGAGTCATCCTGGAGCCACTGAAGACAAACAGGAAGTGCTTAGGTAGGACCAACCCCATTCTCTCTGACTCTCCCCAAGCTTTCTGATTCCAAATGACTTCTTCCTGTGGGACACACAACTCATAGTGCATCTAAACCTTCTTTTTCTCATGCTTGGATAATGGCAAATTATTTTGTTTCTTCAAAATGGACAAAGTAAACATCTTTGTGTTTAGTTACTGTTTGCTACTGTCTAGGATCAAAAAAGCCTGTTCTTAGTTGGACTTAGCCAAGCACTGCACTTGGAGAGTTTTAGTTGGTGTACTGAAAAGGCTCTGCTAGGGAGTAGCATCTTCAGACCTTGTGTCACAAAAAACTCAGGAAGCTTGATGCCTTGGCTGCTCTACCTCTGCACTTTGTCCACATACCTCAGAGAGTCAGAATATCAACAAAAGGCAGTTCCCACTGCTCTACCCCCGCCTCTGGGCAGTGAACAAATTAAACTGTTCCAGCCCAGGCACTGCTCAGTGTCACACTGATGGCCTTCCACATGTGACTGCTTCCATTTCTAAGTGTATATAAGAAGTAAAATCTAGAAGACCCTTTCTTGTTTTCTTTCTTTGGTTTTTTGAGGTAGCCTTACTCTAGCCCAGGCTGACTTGGAATTCACTATGTAGTCTCAGGCTGGCCTCAGACTCACAGTGATTCTCCTACCTTGGCCTCCCAAGTGCTGGGATTAAAGGTGTGAGCCACCATGCTTGGTATAGAAGACCTTTTCCATATGCTATTCAGAGACTAGGATTTTTTGGTGATGGTGGTGGTGTTTATGCTTGTGCACGCTATGCATGCACACACATGTACTTGTCAGTATGCGTGTGAAGGTTGGGAGACAACTTGTTTTACTTGCAAGGAGAGAAGGGACAGGGGAAGAGAGCAGAATGAGAGAGAGAGAGAGAATGGTCATGAGGCTGCTGCAAATGAACTCCAGTTGCATGTACCACTTTGTGCATTTGGCTTTATGTGGATACTGGAGAGTCAAAGCCATGCCATTACTTGCAAGCAAATGCCTTAACTGCTAAGCCTTCTCTCTAGCCTAAGAGATGACTTTCAGTGTTGGTCCTCACCTTCCACTTTGTATGGAGCAGAGTCTCTCATTATTCACCATTGCATTCACCAGACTAGCTGACCCATGAAATTCTAGGCAATTTTTCTGTTTCAGCCTCCCTTCTCACCCTAGACATTCACACACAGCATCCCCCTTGACATGAGTTCTGGGGATCAGAACTCAGGGACCCATGCTTACATAGCAAGCACTTCCAACGATCCATCTCCCCAGCTGACTGGAATTTTTTTAATGTAGGAAATATAAATTCAGAAGTTAGAATTTCAAGGGAACTCACTGTTTTTGGAAGAAATTTATCTTGAATTCATTGCAATCCAGAGATCTAGAATCCAAGTAATCTTTGCCATAGCAAAGCCAAACCTTGTTATGATTGGGACTTTTTTGATGCTTCCATTGGATTAAAGTATCAGGCTGCCTATTTTGGATTGGTTACTTAATTATCTGACTTCTTAATGACCAGGGGACCATTGCTGGGCCCGTATGAATGTTTCTAAGCATAGTTGATGATACACATGGATCTCTGACGTTTTTGACATAAGTGTCATGACCTGCTTGTAATCCCACATTGGATATGAGAGTTGTAGTATTTATTTTCCTGAAGTTTGTTACCTATTAAATTGTAAAAAGTTATTTTTTCTTGAAATTGCAGGCTAAATGATGGCAATGAGTACCTCTTCCAAGCCAAAGATGATGTAAGTTATGACTAGCTTTCATTTCTCTCACATACTTAGGAGCATGCAAGTGTTTGTGGGATGTCCAGCAGTACTCATCATGTTTATCATATGAGTCAGGGCTATTTATGACATCTGTCATCTGGTCTCCCCAGTCACTAATACTGACACTGGAAGTGTTCACTTCTTTTCATGTCTAGAAAGCAGTGAATATTATCTTGCTGTCCCTTGCTGAGAGAGGAGTACTTGCCCACCCCTCCTGCTGAGTAAGGCAACCGTGAGGTGGCCTAGGACTGTGTGTGGATCTTTATGCATTTGGAAAGGAAGCCTCCCCACTCTACCCTATTACTGTGAGCCAGCTACGCCTTGGCTACACTCCACCTTTGAGAAAGAGGGCCTGATCAAGGATAAACAACATGTGGAACTATTTAAATTTGAAAAAGCTTTTCCTCCAGAGAAAGAAGCCTTTAAAGAAAGGAAGGGAATGGGCTGGAGAAATGGCTTAGTGATTAAAGCACTAGCCTGTGAAGCCTGAAGACCCAGATTTGATTCCCCAGAATCCACATAAGCCAGTGGCATACGCATCTGGAGTTCATTTGCAGTGGCTATGGGCCCTGGTATGCCCATTCTCTCTCTCAAGTAAATAAATAAGTAAAATATTTTTAAAGAAAGAGAGAGGGAGGGAGGGCACTTTCTAGAGTGGGACTTGACACCCCACAGCCTAAGACCAGTCTTCTTACTTTTGCAGGTTTGTAGGGTCATACCTCAGAGTGATGTGGTTCATGTGTCATAACACTAAACTCTTTCTGAGAGGCTGAACTCTGTCCTCCACTCTCTAGTGCACAGAAAGCAGAGGTGCATTTAGGGATAGTGCCCAAAAGTAACTGCTCAACATTAGTTAGAGCCACCACTCCCAAGCCTTCTGTTTGACAGTCCTGGGTGGTCAGGCAAGTAGGGCCCATATACCTCATACCCACACCTCTTGGCTGGTTCTCAACTATGTCCCCTTCTCTGTCTAGGAGGAAATGAACACATGGATTCAGGCCATCTCCTCTGCCATCTCCTCTGACAAACATGACATGTCCGCCAGCACCCAGAGTACGCCAGCATCCAGCCGGGCACAGACCTTACCCACCAGCGTCGTCACCATCACCAGCGAATCCAGTCCTGGCAAGAGGGAGAAGGACAAAGAGAAAGATAAAGAGAAGCGCTTCAGCCTTTTTGGCAAAAAGAAGTAAACTTCCCTCACATCCTGCCCTTCTCTTACCTTTCCAGTGAGAGTCAGCATGCAAGCTCAGACCAACACATTACTCTGTGCCTAATGTTCCTCCATGTGGTCAATTTCTTTTTTATTTTAATTTTTAATTTATAGAATATTTCTTAGAGAGGGGGGAACACACCTAAACACTCTATCTCCAAGTTACAAAAGTTTGAGGTACAGAGGAAAAGACCAGATTTTTTTAAATAAAATTATATAGATTAGATCTCAATATTAAACTGTTCCTCAATTTTGTGAGGCTGTGTTGGAAATAACTCGCCTCTAGTGCTGTTGGTTTGCAAGGCAGTGGTGCTTAAACAATATTTCCTGTGCTCTCCAGAGACAAAATACACCAATTTCCTGACACCATTTTCCTCAATTTACTTCCAGTAGTTACCCTGAATCTTGACTCTGAGGTGCCCATGATGGGTGTAACTTTTACTAAACAGATTGTGTATCTTGCTGCAGCCATAGTGCAGCTCCATGTTAAACCTACAGTCCAAACCATTTGTATCTGGCATCACTTACTAACACACGACATGCAGCTTTTCTGCATCAATCTTGACAGTTCAGAATGTCGGTATACAAGAAGGAATAGAAAACTGATACTGTTTTAAATAATCTGTAATTTCAATTTTTTTTGCTGAAATACATTATATTGTATGTTTGAGATAATTCTAGTACAAAGTATAATAAAACTAGATGTATAATAAACCCTTTAAATCATTGGTAAGTGTACAAGTGGAACTGAAGCATTTTCTTGACAAAGTAATGTTACGCTAATGGTTACTTGCTCGTGCGTTGCCACACTGTTATAATTTGCTTCATTACCTTGCTATTTGATACATAGTGTGCATTTCTCTGTCACTGTAACTATTGTAATGACAAATTTTCATCTTACTGCACAATCAAAATGGCATTGATAGGAATGAACTCCAGAGGCTGGGCCTGAACAGGGAGTGGAAGATCAGGCCCGGTGCTCCATTGTACGACCTGTACCTCTCAACTTTGGCCTATCTGTTAAATATATGCTATGTCATTAAATGCTTTTAAATCTAATGCAGTGACTAATAGTATTTTTCCCCTCTGCTATGTATGAATTCCAAGTAGAGAGATTGCAAAGGAAAAAACAGCATACAGGAAGCATACAGTAAGTCTGAGTTCCCCTTTCATATGTTATAAATGTATATTGTACCAGCTTTGAGAAATGCAGCAAACAGAATAATGAGTGGGATGTTGAATGGTGACACACATAAATTTTATCTGTTTGTTTTTAAAGGTAGAGTCATTTCAGGCTGACCTGAAATTCACCATGTAGTCTCTGGCTGGCCTTGAGCTCACAGTGATCCTCCTGCCTTGGCCTCCTGAGTGCACCACAACAACCAGCTTTTTTTTTTTCCACTTTGAAGTAGGGTTTCACTCTAGCCCAGGCTGACCTGGAATCCACTATGTAGTCTAAGGTGGCCTTGAACTCACAATGATCCTCCTGCCTCAGCCTCCCAAGGGCTGGGATTAAAGATGTACACCACCACACCCAGCTACTAACAATCAGCTCTTTTTAGAATTCCGGTCAAGATGGTGTACTAACCATACTTCAGCTCCCAGAGAAATATCAGGCAAGATCTGTGGGGCTCCAGGTTGAGTGGATCTTAGCAGACCTCCAGTGATCAGGTACAGAGGGGCACAGTTGGGAATCTGCTAATTCCTACCCCCCACCCTCCCACTCACCCAGCTGCCGTGCCCCTGACTCCCTGACCAGGTTATCTGCTACACTACCTGCAGGCCCATACACCTCCTCACTGCATCTGTTGGTGGCTGGTGCACTTTTCCTATAAACCAGATTCCCCCCAACACACACTGTCCAGAAGCCATATACACTGCATCTGTAGGTGGCCTGGGCACCTTTCCTGTCTCCTGGAACCCCACTTTCTTCCCCACTTCATCTGTCAGTGGTCAGCACATACTACATCTGCCTGTGGTCCATGCAGCTTCCCAGTCTCCCAGAGGCCCTGCCCCACTGCCTCTTGTCCATGCCTGGCTCCCCCAAGCTGCACCAGCCAAGCCCACAGTTTACCCATTCTCCCATCTCCTGCTGTGCTCCCCTGTCTTGTATCCTTGGTGGGCTTGCCTGAAGGCTGCTTCTGCCTCCCCTGTTCTCAGACCCTCAAACACCCTGTGCTGCTTACAGGCACCCTTGTGTGTGCCTTGGCCAGTGCCCGTATCTCCCCCAAACCAGTGAACTCCCAGATCCAGCCTAGGCTGTGGAACCCAGAGACCCCACCATCTCTCCAATGCTCTGCCCCAGTCCCAGCAACTACTTGTGGCATCACTGCCCTCAAAAGGGAGACAGGAGAAAATCAGGCAATCACCTGCCAAGGTGAACCAGTGAGTCCTCCATAACTGGCCCATCTGGGTTCAGTAGGAGAGCAAGGGCAAGTGCCACTGCCCTGGAGCCACAGGAAAGACATAGCTGAGACCAGGTCAAAGGGATCCCAGACCTCCAGTCCCACATTGGTATTAAACAGCCACCCAGAGTGGCTGGTACATTCATGCCCTTCACAACGTGCACATCCCAAACAAAGTCATCATAAGCCTAATCTATTCAAACATAAAATGGAACACTCCCTAAAGACACTACAAGGGAAAACTCTTGCTTCCTCCTTAATTAAAGATTCCCATACTGTGATGGGCAGACCACAATGCAAAAAAAAAAAAAATACAAAAAACATCAAACTGAGGGAGCTCCAACAAAGTTGCCTAGTCCCACAATGGAAGTCTCCAGTGAAAACACAGAGGAGACAACAGGAGTAGAATCTCAAAATGAAGACACAAGATATATGACCCTGACCAAGCAAATGGCAGAACTGGCAGCAAATCAACAAAAAACCAACAATCACATAGCTGTCTTCACTAGGTTTGTCCTAATAGACAAAAACCAGAGACCTCAAAAGAGTGAAATGAATTGAAGGTGAGCCAAAAAATAGACCCATCTCAATAGCCAGTTGGTTAAGTTTAATGAAGACATAAGTGAATGCAAGAATGAGCACCAAGAAGCATTAGGAAAATCAAAATATGACCTGAAATTGCAACTTTACAAAGGGATACTGTACAGAAAAAGGCAGCAGAACATACAAACCAAATTGAGCTAATGAAAACCTTTCTGGAAACCCTCAAGAACAGAGTTAACCATGTGGAAGACAGAACCTCAGACAGCTGGAAGACAAAACAAAACAAAAAAGATATTCCAAGACGAAACAAAAGTTTGGGAGTCTAAAAGTTTGAATAAGTTCAAAATACCTTGTGAACAGAACATAAGGGAACTGTGGGATACCCTAAAACATCCTAACATTCAGATGACGGATATACCAGAAGCATAAGAAATTGAGAACAAAGGCATGGAGAACTTATTCAACAAAATAATCAAAGCTTTCCCATCCTCTCAAAAGATAGTCCCATTAAAATACAAGAAGCTAACAATTCTAAACAGACTAGAAAAACTCTCCAAGGCATATCATTGTTTAAACAAGGAAAACAGAGAATGCTAAAAGAGAATCACATGTTAAATACAAAGCCAATCCCATCAGGATTACCTCAGATTTCTCAATGGAAACTGAAAGCCAGAAAGACCTGGCATGGAGCACTTCAAAGTCTAGTCAACTGGCTACCAACCCAAACAACTGTAGCCAACTAAACTATCCCTTATAACAGACAGTGAAAGAAAAACTTCCTATGATAAAACCCAGCTCTATGATTATATGAACACAAAGCCAAACCTACAGAGAATACTTCATGGCATTCTCCACACACAAGAGTCAAAGAACCAATCTCAAGAGCCTACAAGAAGAAGATCAGAATAACTAAAACTAGAGAAGGCTCAAAAAAGTACAAAATCAAATAAAACACCCAACCCCATAAAGCACCCAAACATGGCAGGGTTTAAATCAAACCTCATAATTATAACCTTAAATATTAATGGTCTTAACTCACCCATAAAGAGACACAAGTTAACAGGTGGATCAGAAAAATGGACCCTTTGATTTATGTTTTCAAGAAACCCACCTCACCACTGAAGACCTCCTCAGAGTGAAAGGATGGAAAAATGATATTCCAAGCAAATGGAAATAATCAAGAAGGTGTTGCCATATTAATATCTGATAAAATAGTCTTCAAACCAAAAGTAATCAAAAAGTACAAAGGCCACTTCTTACTCATGAAGGAATGATCCAACAAGAGGACATCATAATCATAAATCTATATGCACTAAACACAGATCGCACTACAGTTTATTTCTGTTTTGTTGTCAAGTAGGTTTTGTTTTATAAACACTATCATAATTAGGGACTTATAATATTCCACTATCATGAATAAGGCAATCCGCCAAGGAGAAAATCACCAGGGAAGTAAGACAGCTCAACAACACTAAAAACCAACTAGACCTAACAGACATTTACAGAACATTCCACCCCAATTCTACAAAATACACATTCTTCATGATATAGGAGTGGGGAAAGAATTCCAGAACAAAACCCCAGTAGCCCAGAAAGTTAAACAATCACTCAACCAATGGGATCTCATGAAGCTAAAAAGCTTTTGCACAGACAGACATACCATAAGCAGAGCCACAGAATGAGAGAAAATTTTTGCTAGCTATACCACTGTCAGAGGCCTAATATCTAGAATTTACAAAGAACTCAGAAACTAAACTAAACAAAAAAAATAACCCACTCCAAAAATGGGGCCAAGAGTTCTTGAGGGAGTTCCCAGGGGAAGAAATACAAATGGCTAACACACACTTAAGAAAATGTTTAACATTCCTAACCATCAGGGGAATGCAAATTAAAACAGCTCTGAGATTCCACCTTACTCCAATAAGGATGGCAATCATTAAAATATCAAACGACAACAAATGGTGAGGATGTGGAGAAAGAGGAACCTCATCCACTGTTGATGGGAATGTAAACTTGTACAACCACTATGAAAGTCAGTAAGGAGAATCCTGAAAAAGATGAATATGGAAATACCAACAGACTCAGCTATTCCCTTACTGGGCATTTATACTAAAAGCTCCATGCCTCAGTTCAGAGAGATCTGTTCAGTGGAAAGGAACCTATATCTGGAATTGAGAACCAGGTTAGAATCCTATGGAGACAAAGATTATGCTCTCCAATGTCAAGCTCCCATTAATCTTTGGCGAAAAGAGGGGCTACATCCATCAAATTCTCCCTAAATTAATAGCACTTATCCTACTTAACCTATGCTGATTTCACTCTCCATTGGAGAATCTGTTTTTCTTTTTCAGAAGTTTGCAAGACCAGAGGAGATAAACTACTACTCACACTTCAGCCAAGCCACAGATGAATCCACAGAGGAATGGGGAGACGAACAAGAGTACTGCTTCTATGCTGTTCCAACTAACCAGTGCCAGGGTGAAGGAGACAGACCCTGAGGATATTCAAGCCAAATACCAAAGTAGAGATCCACAGGCTCTCAAGAGCTCATCAGTGAAGTAGGTTTAAAGACACCCAACATGGCTAGGGAATTTTGCAGAAGAGGGGGCGGAGAGATTATAAGAGCCACAGGTTGGGACGTCATGCCCAGAGGCATTCACTCCCCCCAAAAATAACTGACTGCTGCTCCCACAACGCATAACACATAATCCCATGAGGAATATCTGCAACCCCACTAAGGAGGGCCCCCAGTGGAATGGGGACAGGGACAAGGGAAAGGATGGCACCAAGACCTAATGAATCCATACTAAATATGTCTGTAATAATATATACACATATATATTTTTTAGTTTGCAAGTGGGGAGAGAGAATGGGTGTGCCAGGGCCTCCAGTTGCTGCAAACAAACTCCAGATACATATACCACTTTGTGCATCTGGCTTTATGTGGCCACTGGGGAACTGAACCCAGTTACTTAGGCTTTGCAGGCATCTGCCTTAAGTGTTAAGCCATCTCTCCAGACCCTTTTTTAATGATAAAGATTATCAGAGCGCTTTCCATAATTCTGATCTCCAATACCAAAGTGGGCAATTATTTTTTAAACACCAGAAATTATAAATATTTTAAACCTTTCAAGGCTGCACTGCCTCTGTTAATTACATCTTGTTACAAAGGCCAGCATTGGTAATATGCAAACAAATGGATGTGCCTGTGATCCAATAAAACTATTAGAGGAAATTTTAAAATTTCATATTTTTAATGCATTTGAGAGAGAGAGAGAGAGAGAGAGAGAAGTATGGGCA
This sequence comes from Orientallactaga sibirica, assembly GCA_036365145.1. Taxonomy (NCBI): domain Eukaryota; kingdom Metazoa; phylum Chordata; class Mammalia; order Rodentia; family Dipodidae; genus Orientallactaga; species Orientallactaga sibirica. The sequence goes on from JAEOAD010000060.1 coordinate 736,963, forward strand.
TACCAGGGCCTTTCGCCAGTGCAAATGAACTCCAGATGCATGTGCTACTTTGTGCATCTGGCTTTATGTGGCCACTGGGGCATTGAACCTAACTGGGACTTCTGGTTTTGCAAGAAAACACCTTTAACCACTGAGCTGTCTTTCCAACACCTCATATAATTTTTGTTACAATCCTATGGATGTTTGGTAGCTTCTTTTCTGGCTGGAATAAAAAGTTATTTCAGGCTCATCTAGTACAGTTCTTGTCACTAGGCATGCTTGTCTAAGAAACCTTGGTTTCCTATGGTGGGAAATAGTATGGCAAGAAAAACCACAATTTGAATGCTTGTTGCTATTAATGCTAGTCTTAGTAGATTAAAAGAAAAACTAACTTGCCCAGCATGGTGGCTCACACTTCTAATTCCAACACTGAGGAGGTAGGAAGATCACCATGAGTTGGAGGCCAGCCTGGGGCGGGCTACAGAGTGAATTCCAGGTCAGCCTGGGATAGAGTGAGACACCTGCCTCAAATATATGTATAGCAAAAACATTCAAATTCAGGGATGCAGGATTGTTTAATACTGCCGCCAGTATACTTGCAGAGAACTGTTTTTTGTTTGTTTGTTTGGTTGGTTGGTTTTTGTTGTTTTTTTTTAACACAGTTTTACAGTTTTGCCAGGCTATTCTAGTCTCAAGTTATCTGCTTCAGCCTCCCAAGTGATAGGACATCATACCTAGCTGCTATATTTTTTAGACTTTTTTACTTCACAGTAGTTGTAGATTCACATGCAGTTGTAAGAAATACAATCTCCTTTATCCATTTTCCCCTAATAGTAACTTTTTGTAACACTGGCATAATAACATCCTGAATATTGTCATTGAAGTACAGAAAATCTCCCTGCTAACTCCTCTTCTAAATCTTTGACAACTACCAATCTTCTCCATTGCTAAAACTTTGTGTAAATGTAATCATGCATACATAACCTTTAAAAAAAAAAAAAGGAAAGAGTTTATTTTGGCTTACAGTCTGGAGGGGATGCTTCATGGTGGCAGGAAAAGACTGTGAAGCACAAGATGGACATTACTCCTTGCCACTGCAGGAAGAAAACAGCAGCAAAAGTGAGCTGAGCTTCTGTTGGCAAGGGAAACTAGCTATAAAACCTCAAAGCCCACCCTCATAAACACATATCCTCCAGCAAGGCTCCACCTCCCAAATTGCTACCAGTTGGGGACCAAGAATTAAAAACACAAGAGTTTATGGGGAACAATTGATTCAAACCTACACATGCAATATACATGGGCATTATATAGAACATTCAAAAATTGTAACTGTCTAAGATTTAAAGTGATAGCCACTTAATTCCAGTAGTATACTGCATTTTTACTCCTTTATAACTCTACATCCTCCCTCACTTTCTGTTATTTGTATCCTAAATTTTTATATGTAATGCTCAAAAAACAAGTACAGTAGTGGCACACAGCCATGGTGGGTAACCAACTGCTCTTGATTTGGCTAATAGATCCACTCAGTGGAATGGAACTCATTGCTGGAACTGAGAAATAAGTCAAAACCATGTAGAAAAAATTGAACTCAGTCTCCCAAGATCAAGATATCACCAAATTTGGGCTAGAAGAGAGCCTATACATATAAAATTCCCTCCAAAATATCTATGGCCATCCCATCTATCTAGTACTAACTTCTCTCTCCGCTGGAGAATTTGCTTATCTTTTTCAGATGGACAACAATCCTGAAGGGAGGATCAGCCAATCACACCTCACCAGGGCCCCAGCTGAAACCATAGAGTAATGTGGGGGAAGGGCAAGAGTACAGCGTTCTTGGGGATCACGACACCAGAAAAAGGCTGAAGGAGATAAACACAGAGAACATCCAACTCCTACTAAGCCAGATATCCAGAGACACAGAGGCTCCCAAAACCTCATCACTGAAATAGAATTAAAATGACCCCAATGTGGCTCAGGGAAATTATGGAAAAGGGGGCGGAAAGAATGTTAGAGCCACAAGTTGGGGCATTATGCACAGAGACTTGGCCTATCCCCCCAAAACTCTTGACTACCCCCACAATGCATGACCCACATTCCCCATTGATGAGGGTCCCTTTGGAAGAGGGAGGACATACATAACCTTTTAGGGTTAGCTTCCCTCCCCTGCTCAACATAATACTCTGGATATTCATCTAAATACTAGTCCATGAGTCAAAACTAGTTCATTTCTCTCTGTTGCTGAAGTTTATGTCATGATGGATGTACTACAGTTTATTTAACCATTAACTTACTTAAGGACATCCCTTCCAATTTGGAGTATTGAGTAGAACTGCTATTAGCCTTTATGTGTGAAGTTTTATATGAACACAGCTATCTTTCTAAGGATGTATCTAGGCATACTGAAAATTTGTAAAACACATTTTGTTGGGTAGTCTGCATTCTCCCTTCTAATCTCATTCTTTAGTTTTTACTTTATCTTCAGTATCAGCAAATAGCTCTCCCCTACCGTCACTTCTTTCCTCCCCTCTCCCCTTACCATTTTCCCCAAGACTTGCCTCAATAGATAATCAGTGTGCAAACCCGAGGGAAAATATCTCATACTCTACAGGTACTGTGTTGCTAAGCTATGGTGTTCTGTTATGATGTCTTTGTTGCATTGTAGCCCATCATTAAGTGGTACATCTGGAGCTATCTAACAAGTCCCAGTGCTGTCTTCCCTAGTCTCCTTGGTTTTCTGAAGCTTTCCCTTGGTGGGATACATAGGTGGTTTCTGCTTTAGCCCTGTCCTTCCTTTCTTGGACCACTTCTCTTGGACAAGCATGAAAAAGTGCTCTACTATTGCTTTCATAATTGAAGAGGATTTCTTAAGGGAGAAATCAGTGTCCCAAAAGTTTTCTAGCTTAAAAAATGCAAGCCATGCACCCTAAGGAAAAGTGTTTTCAACAGAAAAATTCCACTGGCCTCTCTAGAAGAAAGCATTATGATGTGTTTGGAACTTTGACTTTGTGAAAAGTCATCCATCTAAAAGAAGGGTCTCAGCAAGTGGGATTATACCTGGTTTTTCTCATTTGCTTAGGTGAATTTGTTGAGACAGGCTCTCAATATGTAGCCCAGACTGGCCTCAAACTCATGATCCAGGCTGGAGAAATGGTTCCGTTTATAAGAGCTCATGTCATGCAATCATGAGGGCCTAAGATTGCCTAAGATGGCTTGACTTCAATTCCCTAGCACCCACATAAACAGTTGGGTATGGCTGTGCATGTCTGTAACCCTCTTTCTGTGGTGAGTAGAAACCAGAGAATCACTGGGGCTCACTGATCATCCAGTGTTAACAAAAAACATCAGCTCTGGCTTCAGTAAGGAACTCATCTCAAACACATGAATAAGTGATGAAGGACACCTGCCATTCTCTGGCCTTAGCACAGATAAGGGACACATGCATCTGTGTGTACACACATACACGCACACACACAATTTTTTTAAAAAAATCCTCACCCTCAGCTTCCAGATAGCTGGAATTACAGGCCTGGATCACCACACCTAGCTCCCTTTTGTTTAAACTAGGATACTGTGGTATTTCCAGTCAAGCTGAAGAAATACCACTAACCCTATTACTGGAAAACCAGACTAGTTTGTGGGAGTGACTTGGTAGAATTCACACTGCCTGGAGATAATGCCTCATTTTGACTCTTGTGCAGGGGAGCTTGGTAGGCCAGCTCCAGGAAGCTGCTCAGATTCCTTAAGGTTGAGCACCAGAGCTGCCTTGATTGTAGTGTTCCTTACAACCCTGCTACAAGCTTTCAGGGTTTGTTTTGCTTATGATCAGGAATCCAGTCTCAGCAAGAATAAGCCAGTAATCATAGGAGCCTTAAATTGAGATTCACAGAAGCTGGAAGGATCTTCCCTTGGCCCTTGCCTGCCTGCCCCCACCCACAAGGCTCCTAGGTCTGCTCCTAGGTAAGTTCTGTTTCTTTTCTTAAAACTTATTTATTTCAGAGGGAGAGAAAGAGGCACAGAGAGAATGGGTGCACCAGGACCTCTAGCTACTGCAGTGAACTCCAGACACATTTGCCACCTTGTGTATCTGGCTTACGTGTGTACTGGGGAGTCAAACCTTGTATGGCACAAGGCAGGTCAGGCCCTAGCCAGACCGCATGCTAAAAGAAACCAGGCCACACCCCTCAGGTTTTCTCACCATGATGCCAGGTATTCAATGATGGGTAAGACTCCATGAGATGGGGCAACCTAAGACAGGCACTGTCGCATGTGATGATCCATTGGGGCCTGGGGTCAACAATGGCTTGGCCAAAAACCATACCTCCCAGGGTTGCCAATAATAAAAACAGAAAGGAGGATATGTATGGCACAATGCAGGTCTGGCCCTAGCCAGACCGCATGCTGAAAGAAACCAGGAAGTGGCTTCTGTGGACATGGCATCCCGCACAGGCCTGGTGTGACAACAGCTACAGTCCCATGCTTGTGAGAAACCTGCTATGAGATGATCTGCCTGGAGACAGGCTGTCATTGGTCACAAGAAGGGGACCACCCCATACAACAATTGGCCAGCCAAACCCTTAAAACCACCTACACTTTTTACTCTTTTCTGGGAGCTTTCTCAACTACTCCCTCCTTAGTTGTAGACTGAGCCTTTGCATGACTATTCATGCTGACCTCCATGTTATCGTTAGGCACCAATTGGCTTTGCAGCTGTTTCTCCTGATGATAACTTTACATTTCTTTCTTCAACCCTTTTTCCCTTCTTATCCTGGTGGAAATCCTAGTTATTCTCACCATCATGCTGATCCTTTTCAGATGTCTCAGAACTTTTGCTCAGTGCATCCTCGCCATCCAAACAAACCAGGTTCTACTACAGGGAGTCATTTATCAATCGGAAGGGGCAACCCCTCATGAACCACCATATAATATCTTATCCACCATTTCTCATTTGTTTACCTGTCCTACCCCAGTCTTTTTCAGGTTTTAGGGTTGATTCTTGCTTGTTGGGACCATTTGCATGCCACAGGGCCACCACTTGGCCCTCTCATGCCTCCTAGGCAACAGCCACACCCCTCAGGTTTTCTCACCAGGGTGGTGGGTAGTCAATGACAGGTAAGACCCCATGAGGTGCCCTAAGACAGGCACCATCACATGTGATGATCCCTTGGGGTCTGGAGTCAACAATGGCTTGGCAAAGAACCATACCTCCCAGGGTTGCCAATAATAAAAACAAAAAGGAGGATATGTATGGCACAATGCAGGTGAGGCCCTAGCCAGACCGCCTGCTGAAAGAAACCAGGAAGTGGCTTCTGTGGACGTGACATCCTGCACAGGCCTGGTGTGACAACAGCTACAGTCCCATGCTAGCAAGAAACCTGCTGTGAGATGATCTGCCTGGAGACAGGCTGTCATTGGTCACAAGAAGGGGACCACCCCATATAACAGTTGGCCAGCCAAACCCTTAAAACCCCCTACACTTCCTTGAATAAATGAGTTTGCAGCAACTCTCCCTCTGCCTGCTTCCACCCAACTCCTGGAGTCTGTGCTGTGACTCCGCGCTTCTCACCCCCTACTCGGCAGAGACCCTGTGGTCCCTCCTGGGCTGGCCCTAGGGGGACCCCAACAAGACCTGGGTCCTTAGGCTTTGCAGGCAAGCACCTTAACTTCTAAGCCATCTCTCTAGCCCAAGAAGCTATCTTTCTCCTGAGTCTCCTTCAGTAGTACTCAGGAGGCTGATGTTAGGAAGATTACTGTGAGTTCAAGGACAGGCTAGGGCTACAGAAGTGAGCTCCAGTTGGGTTTTTTGAGACCCTGACTCAAGAAAAGAAAGAGAATTGATGACTTAAAGGCCAAAAGTATCCTGAGTGTTTCTTGGTAATGGAAGGGTGACTGAACTGGAGGTACAATGCAGAGTTCACGGAAAGCCATGTACTCAGGTGTGAGGCTTGTTGGAAGAGGGCATTGGCAGTGTTTGGAGGGGAGAAGACAAAATGTCTGACATTCCTCAGGAGAGCGATAATTTAAATCCTATAAGAAAATGGTTTGCAAACAAGAACCTGCCAATTTTTATTGTGACACTTAATGTTTACATCATTATCACAATTGGTTTTGGAAGAGAAGTGGGGAACAGCTCTGCTGTGAGAACAGGACCAAACAGTCTCCTCATGTCTCAAGTCCTCAGGTACTGGGACTGATGAAGGGCCTGTGGGTCCCACCCTAAGATTTTCATTGTAGAACTTGGAGCCCAACCAAGAGGTGTGCTATTTCTGGCTATGACTTCACTAGCATTTGCAAGCGCTTACTGCTTGTATCAGATGCTTCCCTTAGCACTTACTCCTGGTATCTCATTTGACCTCCCAATGACCCTTTAAGATAAGAGTCTAGAGTTACTGAGGTATTATTGTTGGGACTAAGAGCAGAATTGTCACCAAAGGAATATAAGACAGTGAGCCAAGTCAGAGCTGATAGAACAAAGACCACAGTGTCTAAAACTTTAAAAAGGTCTTCCTGACCTCATGGCCAGTCTGCTCCATGCCTATCTCTATTCAGCTATATTTATGGCTTGAGCTTGGAAGGAAGATGTTTGTCCAAGATCTCACAGGCATCCTGCTGGACAGGCCCAGCCTCTCTGCAAGTGGAGGTATGAGTGTCAACACACAAAAAAGGAAAAGCAAGAGGAACCCCACTGAGAAATGAGGAGCCCAAGTCAGATCTGAGCATGTCAGAACAATGGATGGGGTAGTCAGCAAATGATTTAGATATGGAACTTTGAGCAACCAGTTTTACTTATTTCTGCCCTTTGTTATTCTCCAGACAGAATGATTTTATCTTGCTAATGACAGGTAACATTGCTATAATGTGCTAGGCAATATGCTAAGTTCATCAAACCCTCAAAGCAGCTCTGGGACTTAGTCATTTGATTTCCAAAGAAGGGACCTAGGACTCAGAGTTAAGTTAAGCTTATGCAAATACTCTGGGAATTCAAATTGTGGCACATCTCCTAGTGGTCATACTGCATACTGCACTGACTCCATTTGTACTCCTCACTAGGTTCTTTCTGCACTCTGAATGCAGAACAATGTTTCTGGTGCCAGTGTTAGTGGGCAAAAGGCTCATGTGTGTAAGCCCTTTCCTTGATGGTGGGCATTCAGGGAAAGGACCATGTTATAGTTTGAATATGGAATGTCTCCCACAAGCTCATGTTTTAAACACTTGGTCCTCAGCATGTGGCACTCTTTAGAAAACTGTATAGCCTTTAGGAAGTGGGACCTGGCTGGCAGAAATAGATCTTTAGGGAAGGGCCTTTGAAGGTTATACTTGTTTTGGTTCCTGTCTATTCTCCACAGTTCCTAGTTCAAGTGAATAGCAGTCTCCAAGTACTTCTGCCGAGATGGACTAACTAAAAGTCCTGAAACCATGAGGCAAAAATCAACTTTCCCCTTCTAGATTGTTTTGTTAAGTATGTCTGTCAGCAACTTGGCAAGTGACAAGCCTAAACCACAAAACCCATGATATATCCACTTAACAACTGTACAAACTTAGATTCTTTCAGAAACAGGGTCTCCCTATGTAGCCCAAACTGCCTCAAACTTGTGGGAAATCTTCCTGTCTAACCCTCCCAAAGTGGTGGGATTATAGGCGTGAGCCACCACACCTGGCCAAACTTTCAACTCACAGCTCTTCTGCTACTCTTCCAGTACCCATGTCACAAGAATTAAATATGCAAATACAAGCTTTGCTCTGGGCAAATGGGACATGTACTTGGAGGATGCTTGGTGCCTGTCTGATTCACTAGCCTTATATATCTATAGCTGCCTAGAGTTAACTATGAACTCATACTGAAGTCCTCCTCCCACTCCCATTCTTTCTCTTCCTCCAGGATCTCACTATGTAACCCAGGCTCTTATCAAAATTGGGATCCTCATTCCTTACAGTCTTCCAAGTGCTGTGATTATAGGTGTACCTAGGCCCTTTATGTTTATTACATTTAAAATGAGATAATGAATATGTGAAGGGATCATAAGAAGTATTTAGAAGGAAAAGATTAAATAAAGGAAGAAGAGGACAAAGAAGGGTGGAAGAATCCTTCCAATAGCCAGATACTCTCTAGCCTCAAGAAGGTAACAATATCCAGCCATGGTGGTACACAACTTTGATCTCAGCACTCGGGAGACAGAGGTAGAAGGATGGCTGTGAGTTTGTGGCCAGCCTGAGACTACTTCCAGGTCAGCCTGGGCTAGAGTGAGACCCTACCTTGAAAAAAACAACACAACAAAAAAGTGACAGTAAATCCTAGATCAATATCAAATCCACAGCTTGTGAGGTTTATTAAAAGGTGGAAGGGCACATGGCTTACATGGAAAGATTTCCTTTAGTCTCCATTATAACCAAAAGATATGAGGACAAGCTCTAGGATGGATTGGCGACAGTGGAGGTAGGTATATTTCTATCTATCTCCTTGAACTGGACATAGGATCATTTGTCCTCTGCCTTCCATCGCTGCTCTTTCCTCTAATTTCAGATTCTCCATTGTCCATGCATCTTGATCCTTAGCCACCCTTTCTTGGCACCTATGGTTAGGGTGAGCAGGCATCTTTGAGGCCCAGACAAGCTCAAGTGCCTAGGTGGCTCTTGTGGGTCTTTAACAACTGCTTTCTCCCCACTCTCTTGAATTCTATCACCTTTCAGGCTTTCATTTCTCCCAGAGCATAAAAAGATACATTTTGCCAGTGCTGTGTTTTGAACTCAGTACCTCATGGATGTTAGGCAGGCAATCCACCAATGAGCTATACCCCCAACCCAAAAAGATCATTTTTCTGAGGATAGAGGCTAAGTTTTCTTGAGTGCCCTGTCATTTCTAGAATTAAGGATCTTTGTACTTGAAAGCTTCCCCTTGGAGATGGAGACTTCATGAGAAACAGGGTGTTGAGTGATGAAAGAGCATCACCCTGAGGATGAATTGCTCCTGTATGGCTTGTTTTCTAGTGACGAGATGTTCTATTAACTCAGCAACTTCCATTTGGGGCTAGGCATATAGGTCATGGTAGAGTGCTTGCCTAGCATGTGCGAGGCCCTAGGTTCAATATCCAGTACTGCAAGAAATGGTAAAAATAGTATTAAATTTCTTAGACAAGCTTTTGGATCATAATTTTAAAAAAGTTTTAATGATAGCCTTCATTCATATTTACAATGTACCCTGATCATAATCCCCTCCCACATGCCCTTTTGCCTCCTCTCTCCAATCTCTCCTTCACTGAATACCTTCTTTCTTCCAACTAGTCCCTCTTCTATTTGGACATTATCATTTTTCTTCCCCTTGTGTTTTATAAGTCTTTTTAGGTAGCATCAGCCACTGTGAGGTCATGAATGCAACAGCCACTTAATGACTGGAAGACATATTCCAAAGCAATCTCCCATTCCTTTGGCTCTTAAATTCTTTACACCACCTCTTCTGCAATGTTCCCTGAGCGTTGGAGGATGTAATAGAGATGTCTCACTTATTGCTGAACTGTCATTTCTCAACATGCTGATGTTTTTACCTGCCTTTGGTTCATATTTTTTGTGAATATATTGATAAGAGATAAATTTTAATAGGAAAGACAGTATAATAAAACATTAATACTTTTAACTGTAGAATATATTGAATAGATTAAAAGGTTTATAACTGAATGGAGAGATGTCTCAGCTGTTAAATGTGCTTACTTGTCGGGGGAGGGGAAGGAAATATCATTCACTTTTTGTATGTAAGTATAGAAGTTGTCAATAAGAAAAAAAAATAATAATAATAATAAAAGTGCTTACTTGAAAAGCCTGATGGCCCAGATTCAATTCCCCACATGAAGCCAGTTGCACAAAGTGATGCATGTATCAAGTTCATTTGCAGTGGCAAGAGGTCCTGGCATGATCATTCTCTCTCTCTCTCTCTCTCTCTCTCTCTCTCTCTCTTTCCTTCTCTCTCTACTTGTAAATAAATTTTTTTTATTTATTTGAGAAAGAGAAAAAAGATATTCTGCAATCATAACAAATAAGAAACTGAGATAATGTAGAAACAAAAATAGGAACATTTTAAAGGGGCCCCAGATATAATGATAAGCCACTCTTCTTAACATAGTCTCAGAGAGAAATTAAAGATTAATAATCAGCTCTACTTTCTAGTCCAAAGACAATAAAGTCTAAAGGAATTTAATTTGGCATCAAATTATCTTACCTTTAAGAGTTAAAGATCATGGGCTGGAGATAAGGCTTAGTGGTTAAGACACTTAATTCCCCAGTACCCATGTACTCCAAATGCACAATGTGGCACATGAGCCTGGAGTTTGTTTGCAGAGGCTAGAGGCCCTGGCATGCCCATTCTCTCTCTGCCTGTCTCCTATCTCTCTCTGATTGCAAATAATTAAATAAACAAAAAATTAAAAATAGAGTTAAAGATCAAATAAATAAAAATCTAAGATCAGCAAGACTCCATCTCTCCACTTCAGTCCTCCATCCATAGAGATTCCTTCTCTAAGAGTTCAAAGCCCTGGTAGAGTTGAGAGGCTCTTAGCCTTTGTGGCCTGGGCCAACTCTTCCAGGAATGGAGACAGTTGTTGAAGACACAGGCATGATGGTGAACACCTTTAATATCAGCACTTGGAAGATGATTGCTGTTAAGTTCAAGGCCAGCCTGGTACTACAGAGTGAGTGCCAGGTCAGCTTGGGCTAGAGAAAGACCCTACCTGGAAAAAAACAAATATCAAAAAAAGAGTGAATCTCTAGCCCTGAATCAATTTTCTCTCTCAGTCCTGAATATATGTGTATGTGTGTGTGCGTGTGTGCGTGTATGTGTGTGTGTGTAACTTTTTAAAGATAAGCTTTCCATATGTAGTCCAGGCTGACCTCAAACTTCCTCCTATCTCAGTTTAGTGCTGCTAGAGATACAGCTGTATACCACTTTGCCTGGTCCAAAGACATGTTTTCAGTGTAGCCAAAAAAAAAAAAAAAAAAAAAAAAAAAAAAAAAAAAACAAAACTATAGCAGACACTCAAAAATATCTAAGGAAAGTAGGTGGAAGATGAAAACCTTGCTCTGTAGCTGACCCTGGCATGAACCAATGTTCTAAAAAAGAAATAGTGTTGGGGGAGAATTCTATGGGGCAGGAGATAGAGGGTGTGCTCATAGCTTGGGGAAACGACCAATTTCCCCAAGTATGATATTGGCTCAGTTTCTCAATTTTCCCCAGGAAGTTATGTGTCATCTTGATTTGTTGGCAAAGTGAGCCACAAAGAGAGGAGCCATCTGAGAGGAGGAAAGGAGTCACTGAGTCAGAAAGCAAAAATGAAGATGAAAAGCAACTGGACATCTGTTTCCTCAGACCTTACAGACCCCGCTGTGCTGGCCCCAGAGGGCTTCTCCCAGGACATGAGTGCAACCACACATTCTAAAACTAACTTTTCAGTAGGGAGATTGCTATTTTCCTTTTATTTACTGTTACAAAATATGAACCTTTTTCTCATTTCCTGCCACTTCTCAAGACACAACATTCCTCTTAATCTCTACTAGCTGCATGGGAATATTCCTGCCTTTAAAAAATATTATTTACTTATTTATTTATTTGAAAGAGAGAAAGAACGCCAGGACCTTTTGCCACTGCAAAAGAACATCAGATGCACACTCCACTTTGTGCATCTGGCATACGCAAAAATGCAAAGGATGGATCATAACATTCTTTATTTTATCCTTGAGATACCTGCCAGTCTATATTAAGGCTTTCTATTGCCCTACCTTCTCTCTTGTCCCCTGAGTCCTCCCTGTCATTTCTTGGCTAAAGAGAAAGGCAGGTCATATAGGTCTGCATAGGAACATTAGGAGAGAAATCTTGATGAAGCCAACGTCTTTCTGATTCTCCTAGGAATGTGCAAAGGTGAGAAGATAGAGGACCAATTAAATATGAAAAGGATGCAGAGATCTTAGCAGGAAATTATAACCAGTTTCATTTTTCCAATAGCTTAAATCTCTTCATTTGAGGATTCTCCTTCTGACCTATGCTTGTTGAAGTGAATTGTGCATGCTCGTATCTAAATTTGCATTTGGGCTTTTGCAAAGTTCTATATTAGCATCCCCCAACCACAGATTACATCCACAAAACACTAAAACTGACAGAAAGTGAACATGGCTCAGGGAATTTTTCAGAAGAGGGGGTGGAAAGATTTTTAGAGCCACAAGTTGGGACATTATGCACAGAGGCATTGCCTCTTCCCCATAACTGACTGCTGCTCCCACAATGCATGACCCACAATCCCCATGGGGAGGACCCCTTTGGAAAAGGGGCAGTGACGAGGGAAAGGATGGTACCAACATGTACTGCTTACATAGTAAGTTTGTCCATAACCAATAAAAATATTTTTTTTTCAAGGTAGGGTCTCACTCTAGTTCAGGCTGACCTGGATTCACTATGCAATCTCAGGGTAGCCTCAAACTCATGCTGATCCTCCTACCTCTGCCTCCCAAGTGCGGGGATTAAAGGCATGCGCCACCATGCCTATATATATATATATATATATATATATATATATATATATATATATATATATATATATATATATATGTTGTTTTTCGAGGTAGGGTCTCACTCTAGGCTGACCTGAAATTCACTCTGTAGTCTCAGGGTAGCCTTGAACTCAAGGCGATCCTCCTACCTCTGCTTCCCAAGTGCTGGGATTAAAGGCATGCGCCACCACACCTGGCTTTAAAAATAAATTTTTAAAAAATGCTTTTTTGAGGGCTGGAGAGATGGCTTAGCAGTTAAGGTGTTTGCCTATGAAGCCAAAAGACCCAGGTTCAATTCCCCAGGACCCACATAAGCCAGATGCACAAGGGGCACATACATCTGGGGTTCGTTTGCAGGTGCTAGAGTTTCTGGTGTGCCCATTTTTCTCTGTCTCTCTTCTCTCCCCTCCCCTTGCAAATAATTTTTTTATTTTTTAAATATTTTTATTTATTTATTTTTTGGAGAGAGACAGAGAGAGAGAGAGAGGAAGACAGAGATGGGTACGCTAGCAGTGTCTCAGCTGCTGAGAATGAAATCCAGTTGTGTGCGCCCCCTTGTGGTCAAGTGTGGCATTGCGCCCTTGCGTCACTGCATCTGGCTAAATGTGGGACCTGGAAATTGGAACCGCTGGAGATTGGAACCAGCGGTCTTAGGCTTAGAAGGCAGGCGCCTTAACCCCTAAGCCATTTCTCCAGCCCATAAATTTTTTTAAATGGTTTTTTGAGCAGAACTTACATCAGAATGTTAAAATATGTAGCTAAAGGTGTATGTATGTAGAAAGGATATAGGAGATCTAAAAAGATCAAATTTTGCCTAAAATTAATTTCCTTTTCTAAGGAACAAAAAGCTAATTTTCAATCTAAATATAGATAAACACCATGCCTAAAATTAAAGATTTTTCAACTGTTTACAGACTTTTAAGGATGCTGTGGTGTAAGGCACGTGCAGGGCTGGAGGAATGCTGGAGGTACTGGGGCTTGGGAGCTGGCCGGTAGGATGAGCAGGGATATCCTATCCTGGACCTTCCTTGCTCCCAGAGGCACATAGACTGCACTATGTGTACCCATTTGCTTGGGGAGAAAACAGGGAAACTTGGGTGAGAATTCCTGCTGGAGGGAGATTTTTAAAAGCCCTAATTTGTTCTCCCAAGTCTGGTCAGAGGGATGCCTCCCTTCTATGAAAAGATGTGAGCCAGGATTGAGCATAACCTGACTCTAGACTCTTTACTTTCTTCCACTTTGTTTCAGATGGGACAGTCGCCCTCCAGGATACCCCAAAAGTTGCTGGTCTGTCTGGGCTTATTTAGGGAGAACAGGAATTGCTCATTACCTAAAAGGGAGATTTAACAAAAAAAAGTATAGGGGCTGGAGGGATGGCTTAGTGGTTAAGGCATTTGCCTGCAAAGCTAAAGGATCCTGATTTTGACTCCCCAGGACCCACATAGGGTCTTACCATTAACCTTTGGTGGGTCATCAAGAACTCTGACAGAAATCTGTCTTTTTTGGGAAACTTTGTAGGTGCAGAGAAGATACTTCTAAGAGAGAAACAATCTTTTTCATTTTACTTCAAGGTTTTTTTAAAAAGATTTTATTTATTTTTATTTATTTATTAGAGACACAGGGAAAGAGAGAGAGAAAGTGGCAGAGTGAGAATGAGTGCGCCAGGGCCTCTAGCCACCGCAAACAAACTCTAGACATGTGCACCCTCTTATGCATCTGGCTTACATGGAACCTGGAGAATTAAACTGGGGTCCTTAGGCTTCACAGGCATGTGCCTTAACTGCTAAGCCATCTCTCCAAACCCTTAATTCAAGTTTTTATTCAGATGGAATTTACATACGAAAACCTTTCCACATAAGGTTTCAACCCACTTCCAGTTTGGAAGTGAATAGCCCTGATCCCACCATTTCTTACCACTCTCAGAAATAGTTCTCTTAAGTGATATATGATTGAACTATATTACTTCTTTGAAATCAGTTCTCCAAATACCAAATTAATGCTATCAGTTGGTCACACAATTACTTCTCCATGTTACAGTTGAGTAAACTGAGACCCAATATATTGACTGTCTTATTCAAAACCATCATGGAAGTGGTCAGGGCTTGACCCCCAAGTTTTGTTGTAATTTCATGTGCCCTGCCTCTATAACTCTGTCCCACTCTGTTTAGACTGTGCGCTGTCAGAAGGTTGTATTTTTTTCTTAATGGAAAATTTTTCTAAAAATTTTAGGGTTCAAGACATTTGGATGTGTTGCTCTAATTTGTCTTATGTTAGAGCATGAGGGCTTGTATTACTATTTTCTAATGACAATACAGTGTATTTTGTGTGTAATTTTGAAATACTTACCTTTTTTCCTTTATGATATTATTAATGAGCTTCTGTCCTATTGTTTAGCTCATCAAAGACTTTGGATTTAAGCAAATCATAGCAGCATCAGATCCAAAATATTCTAGAATTATGCCAGAAAAATTTAACAGAGAACAGACACAGTTCATATGTAGGTAGCCTATAAACACAATGATAGTAACTCATGTAATATGCATAATTTAGTGAAATGCTTTTTTTTTACACTCTTTGTGAGCCTTCTGTGGGAAGGAATTCTAGAAATGGTATATAACTATAATTAACAGTAATATGTGTTTTGAGCATTTGGGCTTTCTAAATACATATTTCATTCATTGAATCTAGCAATGTAGTTATGAAATGTGTCTTGTGATCTCTATTTTAATGCTATCTGTATTTTAAAGGATAAACTGAGGTGAGAGAGATAATCCAGATGGTAGTAATGTGTCAGCTTTCTGTTACTAAAACAAAGCACCTGAGATAATTAAAGAGAGAATATACATTTTGGCTTGCTACTTTAAGTTTTAATCCATGACTGGCCCTATTGCTTTTGGACCTGTGTTAAGGCAGCATATCATGGTAGGAGTACATGATAAAGAGGCCCATTTACCTCATGGATCAGGAATTGAAAGGGAGAGGTGAAGAGGCTGGAATCCCATCAAAACCCTTTGAGGATATGCCCTAGTGATGTAGAACCTCCCAGTAGATATCACCTTTTGTGTGTGTGTTTTTTTTCTGTTTTGGTTTTTGTTTGGTGATAATGAAGATTGAACATGGACTTGTACATTTTAGGCAAGTGCCCTACTGTTGGACTACATACACAGCCCTCAGTTCCATCTCTTGGAAAAGCTCCACTACCTTGCTTTAGTGCGACACTGAGATCCAAGCTTTAAACAAACAGGCCTTTGGTGTATATTCAGCAGCCAACTTGTAGCAGTGGAACTGGAGTTGACTGTAGACGTCTGGTTCCAAAGTCTTAACCTTTTCCATGCTCTTCCTCCATATGTTCACTGGAGGAAATAGTAAACCATTATTTTACTTGACCTATGATAATGAAACTACCTATCTGCAAGGGTAGTGAAAGTTCTATAGGGCATGCTACTTAGATTGTGGCTGTAAACAGAAAATAGGTACCTTATCCAGGATTCTGGCATTAAAAATACTTAAAGCAGGTTTTAAGTATGGAAAAATGAAATAGATGGTATAAAAAACAGAAACTCATACCCAGATGGTAGCTGGATTTACTCACATTTTCTCTTAATAATTGTTTCATATTATTTCTGACCCTTTTAAAATTGATACAGGTATAGGGCTGGAGAGATAGGCTAGTGGTTAAAGCATTTGCCTGCAAAACCTCAGGCAAATGACCTCAGTTCAATTCCTCAGGACCCACATTAGCCAGATGCACAAGGTGGTGCATGTGTCTGGAGTTTGTTTGCAGTGGCTAGAGGTCCTGGTGTGCCCATTCTCCTCCTCCTCTCTCTCTGCTTCCTTCTCTCTCACTCTCTCAAATAAATTTTTAAAAATTAAAATTGAAGCCGGGCGTGGTGGCGCACACCTTTAATCCCAGCACTCGGGAGGCAGAGGTAGGAGGATTGCCGAGAGTTTGAGGCCACCCTGAGACTACATAGTGAATTCCAGGTCAGCCTGAGCTAGAGTGAGACCCTACCTCGGAAAAGCAAAAAAAAAAAAATAAAAATAAAAAATAAAATTGATACAGGTGGGCTGCAGAGATGGCTTAGCAGTTAAGGTGTTTGCAAAGCCAAAGGATCCCAGTTCAACTCTCCAGGACTCACGTAAGCCAGATGCACGAGGGAGCGCATGCATCTGGAGTTCTTTTGCAGTGGCTGGAGGCCCCGGCACACCCATATTCTCTGTCTCTCTCTCTCTCTTTCCTTCTCTCTCAAATAAATAAATAAATAAAATATTTCAAAAAGTTTAAAAATTGATACAGGTGTAAAGCATAATCAAATTCTATCTTCATATCAGGCTTCAAAACTCAGGACTTTACAAAGACAACAAAGGAGTCTGGTCAGTATACCTGGACCCACATACTGTGGTGTCATTATAGTAGAGGGGGATGGTAGTGGGCTTTTGCTGGGCTCTCCACTGCCAAGCCTATTCAGTCCCAGCACTTGGGGCCACACAATGGTCTGCTCTATTCACATCTGACATCCTCTTCTCCTAGATCTGTTCCTCTCCCTCTGTCCTGTGAGCTCTCACTGCATGCCACTCTGCTAGGGATGCTTCTCCCTTGAGTTCATGTTCTCAGCATGTGCCAGTGCTGACTTCATGTGCACTGTGGAATTTCTGCTTACCTTCTACCTTGCACAGCTGAACAGTGGCTTGGCCTGGTGGCTTGGGTCTTTGGGATCTTTGACCTGAGTGTTTGTCTTCTGTTGGTTAGCTGTGCTCTCTGTGGCCAGTGGAGGGAAGGTTTGACTTTCTACCATTATTGAGAAGGGTCACGTGTGTGTGTGTGTGTGTGTGTGTGTGTGTGTGTGTGTGTGTTGGCACACGTGTGTGCCTGTATGTGTGTATAAGCAAGAGGTTGATATCAGGTGTGTAGTCCTCCATTGGTCTCTTATTGTGAGACAAGGTCTGTTATTGAACCCTGAGCTCACCAATTCACTTAAATAAGCTAGCCAGCCAGCTCCAGAAATCTTCCTGTCTCTGCCGCCTCAGGGCTGGGGTTATAGGCATACATCACCATGCCTGGCATTTTACTTGGTGCTGGGAACTGAACTCAGCTCCTCATGTTGCATGACAAGCACCTTACAACTGCTGAGCCATCTTGCCAGCCCAAAGAGCCTCTCCTCCTCCCTCCCTCCCTTCTTCCCTCCCTCCTTCCTTTCCTTCCTTCCGGCTATCTTTCTTTCTTTCTTTCTTTCTTTCTTTCTTTCTTTCTTTCTTTCTTTCTTTCTTTTTCATCTTTCTTTTTTCCTTCTCTTTTCTTCTGCTTTTCTTTCCTTCTTCCTTTATGGGTGTAGGGTAGGGAGAGGAGAATGCATGTCTTGGCATAGGTGTGGAGCTAGAAGACAACTTTGAGGTGTCTGTGCTCCCTGTCTTTGAGATGGACAGGTTCTCTTCCACTTTGCACTTAGCTTTCTATGGGTGCTGGATTGAACCTGGGAAGGTGAACTTGGCAAAACAAGTACTTTTAACCACTGAGACATATTTCCAGCCTAGGAGTCACTTTCTTTTTCTTTTTCTTTTTCATTTTAAAATTACATATTTAATCCATTTGTTCCAAAAATTCTGTTAAAAATGGTTCTATAGGTTTCATATATATTCATATACCCACTATCAATAAGTGCTACAAATCTCAGCAATTCTGATACATTAAAAAGTATAAATACCTAGAAATGTGTCTTTTATGTTGAAAATGTTTGAGGTTTTTCTCCATTTTTCCAGTTATGAAGAGTTCTCATTAAAAAAGAACTATATGGGTCTTGCTTGCTCCCCACTATCTTTCCTCAACTGATCCTCTACCCACTAAGTTATCATGTAACACCCTCAGAAAAGAAGTCTTTGACTGTCCCAACTGGTCTGTTGTCCCCATCAATGCCAAGATGGTGTAATGCAACCAGCAAGAGGAACTCTGTCAAACATAGGACAGTACTAGACAGAAGAGAAAAATGGCCTCCTGGGCAAACTTCATTTGATAGATTTCTGACTCCTGTTCCTTTGTGTACTATTGACAACATGACCATATCTATTGTAATAAAAGAAAGTCTTTGCTCGACAAATTAATAAAACCTAGGTTTATCCCCTTGAGAGATTATAGCATGTTGCTGTTTCTTCTTTCCTATGGCAGACTCATGGTGCTACCTATGGTACTTCTGGCTGCTGATCCCCCATGACAACGCTGTGCTACCAGTAGTAGGATTAACTTGACATCCTATGGACAGAACAATGTGAGGCTTCCAAGTCTTGACTGAATCCATGGACTTCCCTCCTTCTGGCTATATCCTCCCTATTATTCTTATTTCTTGTTGGATAGCTTTTACAGTTGCTTTTTAAAAAATAATTAAATTGTGACATTTATTGAGGAAAGTAGAACCAAGCAAAGTCACCCATGTGGCTAGAGCTCCCACATGGAGGTCCTAGAGAAAACTGCATGCCACTCTGCTAGGGATGCTTCTCCCTTGAGTTCATGTTCTCAGCATGTGCCAGTGCTGACTTCATGTGCACTGTGGAATTTCTGCTTACCTTCTACCTTGCACAGCTGAACAGTGGCTTGGCCTGGTGGCTTGGGTCTTTGGGATCTTTGACCTGAGTGTTTGTCTTCTGTTGGTTAGCTGTGCTCTCTGTGGCCAGTGGAGGGAAGGTTTGACTTTCTACCATTATTGAGAAGGGTCACGTGTGTGTGTGTGTGTGTGTGTGTGTGTGTGTGTGTGTGTGTGTTGGCACACGTGTGTGCCTGTATGTGTGTATAAGCAAGAGGTTGATATCAGGTGTGTAGTCCTCCATTGGTCTCTTATTGTGAGACAAGGTCTGTTATTGAACCCTGAGCTCACCAATTCACTTAAATAAGCTAGCCAGCCAGCTCCAGAAATCTTCCTGTCTCTGCCGCCTCAGGGCTGGGGTTATAGGCATACATCACCATGCCTGGCATTTTACTTGGTGCTGGGGAACTGAACTCAGCTCCTCATGTTGCATGACAAGCACCTTACAACTGCTGAGCCATCTTGCCAGCCCAAAGAGCCTCTCCCTCCCTCCCTCCCTCCCTTCTTCCCTCCCTCCTTCCTTTCCTTCCTTCCGGCTATCTTTCTTTCTTTCTTTCTTTCTTTCTTTCTTTCTTTCTTTTTCTTTCTTTCTTTCTTTCTTTCTTTCTTTCTTTCATCTTTCTTTCTCCTTCTCTTTTTTCTGCTTTCTTTCCTTCTTCCTTTATGGGTGTAGGGTAGGGAGAGGAGAATGCATGTCTTGGCATAGGTGTGGAGCTAGAAGACAACTTTGAGGTGTCTGTGCTCCCTGTCTTTGAGATGGACAGGTTCTCTTCCACTTTGCACTTAGCTTTCTATGGGTGCTGGATTGAACCTGGGAAGGTGAACTTGGCAAAACAAGTACTTTTAACCACTGAGACATATTTCCAGCCTAGGAGTCACTTTCTTTTTCTTTTTCTTTTTCATTTTAAAATTACATATTTAATCCATTTGTTCCAAAAATTCTGTTAAAAATGGTTCTATAGGTTTCATATATATTCATATACCCACTATCAATAAGTGCTACAAATCTCAGCAATTCTGATACATTAAAAAGTATAAATACCTAGAAATGTGTCTTTTATGTTGAAAATGTTTGAGGTTTTTCTCCATTTTTTTTCCAGTTATGAAGAGTTCTCATTAAAAAGAACTATATGGGTCTGAACTTGCTCCCCACTATCTTTCCTCAACTGATCCTCTACCCACTAAGTTATCATGTAACACCCTCAGAAAAGAAGTCTTTGACTGTCCCAACTGGTCCATTTGTCCCCATCAATGCCAAGATGGTGTAATGCAACCAGCAAGAGGAACTCTGTCAAACATAGGACAGTACTAGACAGAAGAGAAAAATGGCCTCCTGGGCAAACTTCATTTGATAGATTTCTGACTCCTGTTCCTTTGTGTACTATTGACAACATGACCATATCTATTGTAATAAAAGAAAGTCTTTGCTCGACAAATTAATAAAACCTAGGTTTATCCCCTTGAGAGATTATAGCATGTTGCTGTTTCTTCTTTCCTATGGCAGACTCATGGTGCTACCTATGGTACTTCTGGCTGCTGATCCCCCATGACAACGCTGTGCTACCAGTAGTAGGATTAACTTGACATCCTATGGACAGAACAATGTGAGGCTTCCAAGTCTTGACTGAATCCATGGACTTCCCTCCTTCTGGCTATATCCTCCCTATTATTCTTATTTCTTGTTGGATAGCTTTTACAGTTGCTTTTTAAAAAATAATTAAATTGTGACATTTATTGAGGAAAGTAGAACCAAGCAAAGTCACCCATGTGGCTAGAGCTCCCACATGGAGGTCCTAGAGAAAAAAGTGTGGAAAGAAAGAAAAGAAAGTTCAAGGAGCTCCTGCCATGTGGGGAGCTGGAAGGGATAAAATAACCCATGTGGGGGCTGGAGAGATGGCTTAGCGGTTAAACGCTTGCCTATGAAGCCTAAGGACCCCGGTTCGAGGCTTGATTCTCCAAGACCCACGTAAGCCAGATGCACAAGGGGGTGCATGCATCTGGAGTTCGTTTGCAGTGGCTGGAGGCCCTGGCGCACCCATTCTCTCTCTCTCTCTCTCTCTCTCTCTCTCTCTCTCTACCTGCCTATTTCTGTGTCTCTCTCTCTCTCAAATAAATAAATAATAAAATATTTTAAAAAAAAATAACCCATGTGGAGAGTAAGGGCTAAGGGACCCTCCTGACTGGGCTTGGCCTAGGCCCTAGTCCAAGCCCTTCTGAGCCAGCCCAGGCCCAGCCGAGGGAAAAACTGACCCACAGCTGGAAGTTTCCAAGTGATCAGAGAGCCAGCCCTACCTTTGCAAAGGTATTTATAACCTTTTAGTGATAGGCTGTCTTCTGGCTCAGGTGAATCAGAGGGACAGCTTGTCAGTTAGGGCTAGTTCTGGCACCAAGTTCTGGGGGCTGAACTTGACCAAACACAATGTTTAAATCCTATGAAAGACCTTCCTCCCAGGAGAGGTCCTGACTGTGGAAAAATAGGTTTGGGGCACTAGGCAAGAGATATGAAGTCAGATCATCTTTGATTTCTAGAAAGTGCAAAATTCCCTGTGCTTTTCACGTTCAATGGTCCAGTCACCCTAATTCTACGCCCCTCTGATTCCCCCCTATCATGAGAAGACACTCTAAATGCTGTTAGAGGACAAAGGGCAATGACATCTGATCATTAACTATTTCCAGCTGAATGGGGCATGAAATTGTGGCAGTTAGAGAGTCTCTCCCAGAGAAGGGAACTACTCTAAAGGACCTGAAAATGTATTGATGGAATGCAGGAAAATAGTCTTGGAAGAGAATTCTGAGGAGAAAGAATAAAAGTAAGGAGTTAATGAGAAGTGTACATGCAGCAAACTGGTTGCCTTCAGGGTTGTCCTTCTTGTGGACCTATAGTCCTTCAGGAGCATTCGAGGGAACTGAGGTAGATGGAGTTGGATTGGGACCATCTGAGCATGATCTAGCTGAGATTTTCTTCCAGAACTATTCATTAAATGGGACTGTAGTATCTGACATGGTCTGAATCTGTTTCTGTATGGCTTGTAAAACAGATATTAGCAGAATTATGAGGAACATAACTTTTATACCATATTTTGTATAATAGCCTTCCAGAGTGTACCTTTTTAAATTTGACCTGGGGTTAGCCAGGGGGAATGGTTGGTACCACAGAGACATTGGGTGCCATTGAAGGCTGGGCAAATATATTTTTGTTCTCAGGACTTATTTAAGGATGTCCTGGCACAAGTTAGAAGAGATTGACCATTGTTCTCAGTATACAGAAGTCTTTTGACTTTTGGATTAAGTGACCCTGGGTCAGAGTCATCTATATATATTCTAGATTTGAAAATAACCATTTGACATCTATGGTTGTTTTTCCTTGTTTTTTTTTTTTTTTTACAATTTTTATTAGGTATAAACATATTTAGTATATAAACAATACATGTTGATACCATCCTTTCCCTCCTCCCTGCCCTTTTTCTGAAGAGGCCTTACTCATTGGGGATAAGTGAACCCCATTGGGATTGTGGGTCATGCATTATAAGGACAGCATTCAGTTATGGGGGAAAGGCAATGTCTCTGTGCAAAATGTCCCAACTTGTTGCTCTAACAATCTTTCCACCCCCTCTTATGCAAAATTCCCTGAGCAATATTAGGTATATTTTTAGTCTACTTCAGTGCTGGGCACTTAGGAACCTCTGGATCTCTGGTTTGGTAGGTGTTGAGTGTCCTCAGTGTCTATCTCCTTCACCCTTGTGCTGATATCAGATTCACCAAGAAAGCAGTATTATTGCTCATTTCCCCAGTTCCTCTGTGGTTCAGCTGGGGTTGGGGTGGTGTGCACTGGATTATTTATCTCCTCAGGTCCAGCTCCCATCTGAAAAAGTGAAGCAGAATCTCCAATGGAGAGTGAAGTCAGCACTGGTTAAATGGGATAGCCATTATTAATTTAGAGAGAATTTAAAGGGTGTAGACCCTCTTATAGCCCAAGATCAGTGGGAGCTTGACAATGGAAAGAAGAATCTGGATATGATTCTGACTTGTTTCCCAGTTCCAGATATGGGTTCCTTTCCACTGAGTAGATCTGTTAGCCAATCCAAGAGCAGTTGGTTACCCACCACAGCTGTGTGCCACTATTGCACTTGTGTGAGCATCACATCAAGTTGCTTGCTTCTGAGTCACTTAGATTTTGAGTTGCTTGGAGAGATGTTAGCCACTTTACCCTGGTAACTCATGTAATGCCTTCCAGCACTAGATGGGCTAACTATCTGGAGACTGGCTCACTTCCAGATTCCAACCAGGTCTCTCCATGGTCCGTGCCAACACAGCATATTGTGTCTTCAGCAGTAGGGTCTTACCATTAACCTCTGGTGGGTAGTCAAGTGCTCTGACAGAAGTCTGTCTTGTTTGTTTTGGGAGATCTAGTAGGTCTCTCTGATCAACAGCTCATTGTGGATGTAAACCACATCCTGGTATTGGAAATTACAGGCCAGCACCAAGGGAAAAGAAAAAGGAAAAAGACATAGAAGAAAGAGAAACAGGAAAAATTTAAGGTTAGGCTTCATCCCTTCCATTCAGGTGCTCCCCCTAAGATCCTCTTGATGATCCTACCTTTTATTCAAACTTCCATGATATAGGATTCTATAGTACCATTTCACCTTGGTCTTAGTTTTGTGTTCACCCCCACCCTTCCCCTTCCCCAAACCCTACCCTCCCTATTGTCCAAGCCTCATGATGCCATTCAGGTATGTCAGCAACTTGGGCTGATCCAGGTTAGGAACAACAGATGAGTGAGACCATGCTACAATTATCTTTATGTGATTGTGTGAGTTCACTTAGTGATCTGTTCCAAGTTCAATTAGTTTTCTGCAAATTATAGTGTGTCATTTTTTCTTATTGCTGAGTAGAATTCCATCATATAGATATTACACATGTTGGTTATCCATTCATCCAATGATGGGCAACTGGGTCGATTCCAGTACGTAGCTATTATGAATTGAGCAGCTATAAACATGGTTGATCAAATATCTCTGAACTGAGTTGTGGAGCTTTGAGGGTAAATACCCAATAAGGCATTAAGGCATTAAGGGTCTGTTGGTAAGTCTATATTCATCCTTTTTGGGAGTCTCCATATTGATTTCCATGGTGGTTGTACCAGCATACATTCCTACCAACAGTGAATGAGTGTTCCTATTTCTCCACATCCTCGCCAACATTTGTTTTCATTTGATTTTTTAATGTTTTCTATCCTTACTGAGGTAAGGTGGAATCTCATAGTTGTTTTAATTTGCATTCCCCTGATTGTTAGGGGTGCTGAACATTTTCTTAAGTGTGGGTTAGTCATTTGTAATTCTTCCTCTTTATTCAGTTCTCTGCCCCACTTTTGGAGAGGGTTGATTTTTTTATTGATTATATTGTAAGTTCTTTGTAGATTCTAGATATTAGGTTTTGGTAAGTGGTATAGCTGGAGAAGATTTTCTGCCATTCAGTGGGTAATCTATTGGCTCTGCTTATGGTATGTTTATCTGTAAAAAAGCATTTTTAGTTTCATGAGAAACTATGGTTGAGTGCTTGTTTAATTTCCTGGGCTACTGGGATTTTGTTCAGGAAGTCCTTTTCCAGTTCTATATTGTGGAGAGTGCCTCCTATTTTTCCTTCCAGTAGAAGTTTCAGGTCTTATACTGAGGTCTTTAATCCATTTAAACTTGATTTCCATGTATGGTGAAATGAGTGCGTTTAATTTCATTTTTCTACATAGGGTCATCCAATTTGTCCAATACCATTTATTGGAGATGCTGTCTTTTCTCCAGTCTACATTATTGGCAACTTTGTCAAAGATCAAGCAGCTGTAGTTACTTGACCTAAGGTCTGGGTCTTCAATTCTGTTCCATTGGTCTATGTTTCTGTTTTCATACCAGTACTATGTCACCATGGCTTTGTAATACAGCTTTAGATCTGGTATGGTGATACCACCAGAGGTGCTTTTTTTTTCCCCTGAGGGCATGTTTGGATATTTGAGGTCTTCTAGCATTCCATATGAATATTGAGATCATTTTTCTCAATCACTGTGAATAATATTGCTGCTATTTTTATTACTATTGTATTAAATATGTATGTTGCTTTTGGTAGAATTGTCATTTTCACAATGTTAATTCTACCTATCTAGGAGCATGGGAGGTCTTTCTATCTTCTTAAGTTCTCCTTGATTTCTTTCTTGAGTTTTTAAAATGTTTTCATTATATAGGTCTTTCACATCCTTGATTAGTGTTATTCCAAGGTATTTTATTTTATTTTATATTTTTTTATTGACAACTTCTATACTTACAGACAATAAACTGATATTTCCCTCCCCTCCCCTCCCCATTCCCCTTCAAAACTCCATTCTCTGTAAGTTAGTGTGGCTTCTGCCATTTCATGTGATGCACTGTGCTTCCCTGGTATGTCTCACCCAATCAGTACACTTGGCTCTAGCTTCTCCCTCAGTGAAGGCTGACCAACATTAGGCAGGAGTTAGAAGGGTGCCTGTCAGTATATGCTTTCTCTGAGAGAGATACCTGGTCATGTGTCAGGTACTGAGTCATGGGCTGTCCATTGGGATGAACTATCTTAAAAGAGGTACAGATGAACATCCAAGACCACCTCTTCCAGAGACTGGCAGGAAGAGCCAAAACAGATGGCTACTTCCCACAGAGTTCTTGAGAATGGATTGGAGGGAAATATAATAACCTTGACATTTAAAGACAGCTGTTTATTTGGGTCATTTCTATTAATCCATGCTGTGACATTCTGGAATATCAGCTATAGCACTGGAAATTCTCAATGGTATTTATTTTTGCTTTTGTTTTGTTTTAAAATGGTGATAACTATTACAAGACCAAACTTCGTGAAACACTAAATTTCAGAATGAGAAAAGTTATTTCTCAAGGGGCTTTGATGACTGCAATTTAAAAAATATGCATGTTTACATTTTCACATAATGAGTGAAGATGAGTTATTTCTGATTGGCTAGAGTGCTATAGACTTAATGCCAGAGGCAAATGGTTAGCTATGCTAGTATAAACCAGGCAGGCAGGTTTGTTATCACTTTTAATTTTAGTCACCCATTCTCATTTCCATTCATATTCTCTCTGCATCTGGTTTCTTTAGCACCATGATTTTATTTCCATAAAGATGATACCTAAACAGAAGGGAAAAAAAAAATTTTAACAGATATTAATGGCAGACTGTAGAAAAACATGTGGATACCAAAGTAAACCTGGGCTAAACGTTCTTGGCCCACCCAGATATGCCTTCACTCTTTTCATGGCCTCTTCTCCTCTTTTTTTTTATTGACAACTTCTATACTTACATACAAAAAAACACATGATATTTCCCTCCCCTTCCCCCATTCCCCTTTAGAACTCCAATCTCCATCGTATTCCCTCCCTCTCTCCATTAGTCTCTCTTTTAATTTGATGTCATCATCTTTTTCTTTCATTTTGAGGGTCTTGCGAAGGTATTGCTAGGCACTGCAAGGTTATGGATATCGAGGTCAATTTCTGTCTGGGCAGTTGCATTGTAAGGAGTCATACCCTTCCTTTGGCTCTTCCATTCTATCCACCCCCTCTTCCACAATGGTCCCTGAGCCTTGGAGGGTGTGACAGAGGTGTTTTAGAGCTGGGCAATCCTCCATCCCTTCTTCTCAGCACTATGTTGCCTTTTGGGTCATCCCAGTGGTCATCGCCATCTGAAGAGAGAAGCTTCTCTAACCAGAAGTGAGAGTAGCATTAATATGTGAATATCAACATTAAGTATAGTGCTTTCAGGGCAGTGTGGTGGAAATAATATATACATTTAGCCAGACAAGAGCAGGCTTTATACCCCTAAGGCTCATGACCTCACCTGCATTAGACATTTGATTAATTTTTTCAGTACCAGGCATGTATTCCCTCCCATAGAGAGGGCCTTCAGTCCAATTAGGGAGCAGTAGGTTTCCCCAAGAGCAGAAATGCCAATATTGCATCTGTTCTGTCATTGGGCCTGTCTGGCCAAACTTGAATTTTCCAGTGTCCACTGTTTTCACCACTGATGACTTCTGTCTCCCATAGGGCTGCATGCTGTTCAGCTTTTTCAAGATTTCAGTTGGCTGGTCTACAGGGAGAAGGTTTTCTGCTCAGCACCAGCTTGCTTTCTGAGTGACCTTGCCTCTCAGGAAAGAGATGTCTTCAGCAATAGGGTCTTACTATCTGTTTCTCAAGGGAAATCAAGGGCCTTGGCAATAGCCTTTAATGTTTTGGAGGCTACAGGGAACTTCTTGGCCAACAACTCACTGGGAGGTATCCCATCCCAGGCACTGAAAATTTTCTAGTAACAATCTATAGCTTCTGGATGTGCCATTATTCAAAAAAGTAGGTTTACATAAGTCTTATTCACACTATCTTAAATTTTTATTAACCCTCCCCCTGCCCTTCTTTTACACATTCTCTTCCCATGGCCTCACTTAGGCCTTTCCCCTCCCTGTAATCTGTTCTTCTACTTACATATATACAACACCATCTGCTTAAGTCCTTCCCTCTCCTCCCTCTCTTATAGCCTTTTACCAGCTTACTGGTTTCTGGTACCTATTTTTGGTTCCAGTTCACACACAAGTCTATACATTTGTAGCTAGGATCCACATATGAGAGAGAACATGTGACATTTGGCTTTCTGAGCCTGGGTTACCCCACTGAGTATAATCCTTTCCAGATCCATCCGTTTCCCTACAAATTTCATAATTTCATTTTTCTTTACTGCTGAATAGAACTCCATTGTGTAAACATACCACATCTTTATTATTCATTCATCTGTGGAGGGAAGGAATAAACATGGTTGTGCAAGTATCTCTAAGGTAGTGAGAAGAGTCCTTCAGATATATGCCTAGGAGTGCTATACTTGGATCATATGGCAAATCTGTTTTTAGCTGTGTCAAGAAACTCCACACTAATTTCCACAATGGCTGGACCAGATTACATTCCCACCAACAGTGCAGAAGTATTCCTCTTTTTCTGCATCCACACCAACACTTAGTGTCATTTGTTTTCTTGATGGTAGCCATTCTGACAGGAGTGACATGTAATCTCGAAGTTGTTTTAATTGGCATTCCCTGATGGCTAAGGATGTAGAACACTTCTTTAGATGTTTATATGCCATCTGTATTTCTTCTTCTGAGAGCTCTCTATTTAGTTCCATAGCCCATTTTTTATTAAGTATTTTTTTCTTTATTTTTAGAGAGAGACATAGAGAGAGACAGACAGAGAGGGAGAGGGAGACAGAGAATGGGCGTGCCAGCAGTCTCTCAGCTGCTGTGAACCAAATCCAAATGTGTGCGCCCCCTTGTGGGCAAGTGCGGCATTGCGCCCTTGAGTCACTTTACATCTGGCAAAATGTGGGACCTGGAGATCAGAACCGGGTTCTTAGGCTTAGCAGGCAGGTGCCTTAACCGCTAAGCCATCTCTCCAGCCCCATAGCCCATTTTTTAACTGGGTTGTTTGATTTCTTATTGTTCTGTTTTTTTGAGTTCTTTGTATATTCTGGATATTAATCCTCTGTCAGATGTATAGCTGGCAAAGATTTTCTCCCATTCTGTAGGTTGTCTCTTTGCTCTATTCACAGTGTCCTTTGCTGTACAAAAGCTTTGTAAGTTCATGAGGTCCCAGTGGTTGATTAGTGGTTTTATTCCCTGAGCAATTGGGGTTATATTCAGAAAGTCCTTGCCTATGCCAATATGTTGAAGGGTTTCCCCTACCTTTTCCTCTAGCAGTTTCAGAGTTTCAGGTCTGATATTAAGGTCCCTGATCCACTTGGACTTGATTCTTGTGCATGGAGAGAGACAAGGATCTATTTTTATTCTTTTACATACAGATATCCAGTTTTCCAAGCACCACTTGTTGTGGCATTTTTGTTACTATGGCTTTGTAATATAACTTAAAGTCGGGTATGGTAATTCCACCAGCCTGATTTTTGTTGCACAAAATTGTTTTGGCTATTCGAGGTTTTTTGTGTTTCCAGATGAATTTTAGGATTGTTTTTTTCTATTTCTGTGAAGAATGCTATTGGGATTTTAGTGGGGATTGCATTAAATGTGTAGATTGCTTTTGGTAAGATTGACATTTTCACAATATTGATTCTTCCAATCCAGGAGCATGGGATGTCTTTCCATTTCCTTGTGTCTTCTGCTATTTCTCGCTCAAGTTTTTAAAGTTCTCATTATGGAGATCCTTCACTTCCTTGGATAAGTTTATTCCAAGGTTGTTTTTTTTTTTTTTTTTTTTGAAGCAATTGTGAATGGGAGAGATTCCCTGATTTCATCCTCTTCATGTTTGTTGTTAGTGTATAGAAAAGCTACTGATTTCTGTGTGTTTATGTTGTATCCTGCTACATTGCTAAAAGTGTTTATCAGCTCTAACAGTTTGCTGGTGGAGTCTTTAGGGTCTGTTATGTATAGAATCATATCATCTGCAGATAATAAGTTGATGTCTTCCCTTCCAATTTGTATCCCTGTTATGAGTGTCTCTTGCCTTATTGCTATAGCTAAGACTTCCAGTACTATATTAAATAGAAGTGGGGAAAGTGGACACCCTTGTCTTGTTCCTGAACATAGTGGAAAAGCTTCAAGTTTTCCCTCATTTAGTATTATGTTGGCTGTAGGTTTGTCATAAATAGCTTTTATTATGTTGAGATATGTTTCTTCTATTCCCAGTTTCTGTAATACTTTTACCATGAAGGGGTGTTGGATTTTGTCAAATGCCTTTACTGCATCTATTGAGATGACCATGTGATTTTTGTCCTTCAGACTATTTTATGGTGTATTACATTTATGGATTTGCATATGTTGAACCATCCCTGCACCTCTGGGATAAAGCCTACTTGGTTGGGGTGAATAATCTTTCTGATATATTGTTCTGTTATGTTTGCCAGTATTTTGTTGAGAACTTTTACATCTATGTTCATGAGTGATAATGGTCTGTAATTTTCTTTTTTTGTTCTGTCTTTGCCCGGTTTGGGGATCAGGGTGATGCTGGCTTCATAGAAGGATTTTTGTAGAATTCCTTCCTTTTCTATTTTATGGAAAAGTTTGAGAAGTATTGGTGTTGGTTCTCACATGAATGTCTGGTAAAATTCAGCAATGAATCCATCTAGGCCTGGACTTTTTTTAGTTGGGAGACTTTATAACTGCTCAAATCTCTGTACCTGTTATATGTCTATTTAAATGGTTTATCTCATCTTGATTTAATTTTGGTAGTTCATATGAATCAAGGAAATCATCCACTTCTTTCAGGTTTTCAAAGTTAGAGGCATATATATTCTTAAAGTATGTCCATATGATTTTCTGAATTTGTTTGGTATCTGTTGTTATATTGCCTTTTTCATCTCTAATTTTATCAATTTTTGTCTCTTCTCTCTTTCTTTTGGCCAGATTTGCTAAGGGATTATCAATCTTGTTTATCCTTTCAAAGAACCAACTCTTTGTTTCATTGATTCTTTTGATTTTTTTTTTTTTTTTTTGGTTTCTATTTCATTAATTTCTGCCCCAATCTTTATTATTTCTTCCCATCTACTGATTTTTGGTTTGCCTTGTTCTTCTCTTTCCAAGGCCTTAAGGTGAAGCATTAAATTGTTTACTTGTGAACTAATTTCTTAATATAAGCACTTAGAGCTATAAATTTCCCTCTTAGGACTGCCTTCATTGTGTCCCAAAGGTTTTGGTATATTGCATTCTCATCATCATTTGATTCTATAAATTTATTGATTTCCTTTTTGATTTCTTCAAAGACCCATTCATCATTCAATAATGTACTGTTTAGTCTCCATGAATTTCTGTATGCACTGTAATATTTCTTGTTGCTGATTTGAAGTTTAATCCCATTATTGTCAGATATACTATAAGGGATTATTTCAATTTTTCTGTATTTGTTAAGATTTGGTTTGTGTCCTAATATATGGTCTATTTTAGAGAATGTTCCATGTGCTGCTGAGAAAAATTTATATTCCTTAGTATTTGGATGGAATGTTCTGTATATGTCTGTTAGATCCATTTGTTCCATGACATTATTTAATGCAAATGTCTCTCTGTTTATTTTTTGCTGGGTAGACCTGTGAAGTGATGAGAGTGGGGTATTGAAATCACCCACTACTATTGTGTTTGGAGTTATCTCTGACCTTAAGTCTAATAGTGTTTGTTTGATGAAATTGGGAGCCCCCATGTTAGGATTGTAATGTCCTCCTGTTGGAGTGTTCCTTTAATCAGTATAAAGTGATCTTTTTTATCTTTTCTCACTAATGTTGGATTGAAGTCTATCCTGTCAGAAATTAGGATAGCAGCCCGTATCCTAGGCCCATTGTTTCCTAGGCCCATTTGCTTAAAATACCATTTTCTAACCTTTCACCCTAAGAAGGTTTCTATTTTTTAACGAGAGGTGAGTTTCTTGGATGCAACAGATGGCAGGATCCTCCTTTTTAATCCAGTCTGCAGGCCTGTATCTTTTGGTTGGGGCATTGAGGCCATTGGTATTAAGAGTTATTTAAAGATATGTATTTATTGTTGCCATTCTTCTTGTTTTTTAGTTCTTCCTGTTTTCACTTTACTCACTTGTTTTAACTGTTATTTGAATATGGTTTATTTTTTCCTGTTTCCTGCTGTATGTGTTTTGCTTTCTCTTCAGCGTGAATGATTCCTTCACGTATTTTCTGTAGAGCTGGTTTAGTTGCCATAAATTCCTTTAGCCTGTTTTTGTTGTGGAACGTCCTTAGCTCTCCATCAATTTGGATAATAGCTTTGCAGGATAAAGTAATCTTGGTTGACAGTTTTTATATTTCAGAACTTGGAATATATCATTCCAAGCCCTTCTGGCTTTTAAAGTTTGTGTTGAGTAATCTGCTGTGATCCTGATGGGTTTCCCTTTGAAGGTCACTTGCTTTTAATCTCTAACTGCTTTCAATATATTTTCTTTGGTTTGCATGTTTAGTAGCTTAATTATAACATGGCGAGGAGAGAATCTTTCTGGGTTTTGTCTGTTTGGTCTTCTAAAAGCTTCTTGTATCTGCATTGGCATTTCTTTCCCAATTTGGGGAAATTTTTCTTCTATGATTTTGTGGAAAACACCTACTAAGCCTCTGGATTGAAATTCTTCTCCTTCTGCTATACCCTGAATTCTTATGTTTGACCTTTTCATAGTGTCCCAGATGTCTTGGAATTCCCATTCATACCTTTCTATTAGGTTGTCTTTCTCTTTGTTGGACTGTATTAGGTCTGCCACCTGGCCTTCTAGTTTGGATAGTCTCTTCTTTCCTTCATCCATTCTATTGGTGAGACTTTCCACAGAGTTTTTTATTTCATTAACTGTGTTCTTCAGAGCTAAGATTTCAGCCTGTTTTTTCTTAAGTATTTCTATTTCCTTACTCATGTGCTGTAAGTAATGACCATTTTATTTCATTAAGCTGGTATCCTGTATTCTCTTTCAGGAGTTAGTTTTCTTCTTTAATTCCTTTGCTTTCTTCTCTGATTCCTTTAATTTCTTCTTTCATTTCTTTGAGTATAGATAACTTCATTTTTTTGAAATCTTTGTCAGGAATTTCATCTAAAACAGTCTCATTGGTGAACCATTCTGATGGATTTGTAATTTTTGGTGGGATTTCATTGTCTTGATTCTTTGTGTTTCTTGTATTGTAATGTAGTGACTTTTGCATCCTGGATTGATTTGATGCTTAGGTTTTCTATTTATCTGCAGTGTTCTTAGATGTGGTGATCCACCTTTATATACTTTCAGGATATGCATCTCTGTCTGGTTTTGGTATTAGGGTGAGCTAGCTTCATAAAAGGAGTTTGGGAAGATTCACTGGTTTCCAAAATTATGTGAAACAGTTTGAGAAAACTTGGTTTCAGTTCTTCAATGAAGGTTTGATAGGATTCAGATCAGAAGCCATCCGGTCCTGGACTTTTCTTTTGGGGGAGGTTTTTTATTACCTTTTCAATCTCCATGGATGCAATAGGTTTGTTTAGGAGATTAATCTGCTCTGAGTTTAGTTTTAGTAGGTGGTATGTGGCTAGGAATTCATCTATTTCTTCAATTTTATGGAGTAGAGGTTTTGGAAGTATGCCCTGAATGATTATTCCAATTTCATTGATGTCTGTTGTGATTTCTCCTTTTTCATTTCTGATTTTGTTAATTTGAGACTTCTCTCTCTCTCTCTCTCTCTTTTTTTTTTTTTTTTTGCTTGATCAGTTTGGCCAAGGATTTGTCAGTTTTGTTTATTTTTTTCAAATAACCAGCTCTTCATTTCATAAATTTTAAAAATTATTTTCTTAGTTTCCAATTCATTAATTTCTGCTCTAATCTTGATTATTTATTTCTGTCTGGAGCTCTTTAGGTTGGGTTCTTTTTGCTTTTACAGTTCCTTTAGGTGGACAGTCAGGTTATTAATTTAGGATCTCTCTGTCTTGTAATGAAGGCATTTAGGGCTATGGCTTTTTCCCTTAGCACTGCCTTCATTGTGTCCCAAAAGTTTTGGTACGTTGTGTTTTCATTATCATTCAGTTCTAGAAATTTTACAGTTTCTGTTTTGATTTATTCCCTGACCCATTCATTGCTTAAAAGTGTGTTGTTTAGTCTTCAGGAGTTGGTGGAGTTCTTGATGTGTCTCTTATAATTAATTTCTAGACTTAAAAGCATTGTGATCTGACATGATGCAGGAAAACTTCAATTTTCCTCACTTTATGGAGCCACATTTAATGGCCTAATATATGGTCAATTTTGGATAAGGTTCCAATGGGCTGCTGAGAAGAATGTGTATTCTGTAGAGTTGAGGTGGAAAGTTCTGTAGATATCCATTAGGTCTACTTGATCTATAATGTTGTTGAGCTCTATTATTTCCCTGTTGATTTTCTGCTTGGATTATCTGTCCTTTAATGATACTGGAGTATTGAAGTCTCCAACTATGATGGTGTTTATGGTTATTTCTGTTTTATTGTGGGATAAATTTTGTTTTATAAACTGTGGTGCACCTGTGGTTAGTGCATATGTATTTATGATTGTGATGTGCTCATATTGGATTATTCCCTTGATGAGTAATAAGTGGCCTTCTTTGTCCTTTTTAATTACTTTTTGCCTATTTTATCAGATATTAATATAGCAACATCCACTTGTTTTTTTAAATTTCCATTTGCTTGGAATATCATTTTCTAACCTTTCATCCGGAAGAGGTGTCTATCTTTAGTGGTAAGGTGAGTTTTTTGAAGACAGCCTATAGAAAGGCCCAGTTTTTTTTAATCCATCCTGATAACTTGTATCTTTTGATGGGTGAGTTATGACCATTAATATTTAAGGTTATTACTGTGAAGTTTGAATTAATCCCTGACATGATGAGGTGTTTTATGGGGTTTGGTGCTTTCTTGTGCTTTGTACTAATTTGAGCCTGGTCTATTTTGGTTATTGTGATATTCTTCTAGTTGGCTCTTGAGATTGGTTGGTTGACTGTTTTGTGTGGAGTATTCCCTCAAGTATTCTCTGTAGGTTTGGCTTTGTGTTCATATAATCATAGAGTTGACTTTTTTCATGGAACGTTTTTCTGTCACCATCTATTATGAATGATACTTTTGCTGGGTAGAGTAGCTTGGGTTGGAAGCCAGAGTTTTTTAGACTTTGAAGTGTTCCATTCCAGGCCCTTCTGGCTTTCAGCATTTCCATTGAGAAATCTGACATAATTCTGATGGGATTGCCTTTGTATGTTGTGAACTGTTTCTTCTTGCTTTTAACACACTCTCTCTTTGTTTTCATTGTTAATAGTTTTAACTATGGTGTGTCTTGGAGAGTTTCTTCTGTGGTCCTCTCTGCTTGGTGTTCTGTGGGATTCTTGTATCTGGATGGGACTCTCTTTTGAGAGATATGGAAAATTTTCTTCAATACTTTTTTTGAATATGGCTATGCCTCTGGTCTGGATTTCCTCATCTTCTGGTATAACCATGATCCAGATGCTTGGTCATTTGAGGGTATCCCACAATTCCCTTGTATTATGTTCACTTGATTTTTTGAACTTAGCAAAGTTTTTGGCCTCTTGATCAATTTCTTCTGTCTTGTCTTTCAGGTCAGATGTTCTGTCTTCCATATGAGAAACTCTGTTGGTGAGAGGGGTCTAGAGAGGATTTCATAATTTCTATTTGATTTTTGTTTTCTATTGTTATTTTGCATCATGCCCATCTCTTTTTTGAGGTATTATTTTAATTCGAGTTCTGATTTTCTTGATGCTTCCTGGAATTCATTCTTGCATTTGATCAAGTCTTAAGCTTAATTACTGGTTGTTGAGATCTTCCATTTCTTTATTCACCTTCAATTTATTCATGTCTCTTTACAGGTTCTAAAATTCTCTTCAATCAAGTTAAGCCTACTGTCAAAAGCTGAATGCTCTAAGAGATGATTCCATTCAGTTTCACTGATATGATTGTTGATTTTTTGATGATTTGCTTCCAGTTCAGTGATTTTTTTTTTTATTAGGGTCTCTTTGGTTGTTGTGTTTTCAATAAGGGAATGAATTTCTGTTGATTTCTCTATGGTTTCCTTGGAGACTTTTATTGTAGGACTAGGCATCTGTTGCAGTCAAGTTCACATTGCTGGTAGAAATCACCTTACCAAGAGCAGCTTATAGGAAAAAAATAGGCTTATTTTGGCTTACAGGCTTGAGGGGGAAGCTCCATGATGGCAGGGAAAATGATGGCATGAACAGAGGGTGGACATCTCCCCCTGACCATCATCAGGTGGATAACAGGAACAGGAGAGTGTGCCAAACACTGGCAAGGGGAAACTGGCTATAACACCCATAAGCCTGCCCCCAACAATACACTGCCTCCAGGAGGCTTCAATTTCCAATTGCCATCAGCTGGGGAGACTGGCATTCAGAATATCTAAATTTATGTGGGACACCTGAATCAAACCACCAGAGCATCCTTGAGTAGATCTCTCAGTTTTCTGACTTTCATTGGCTGTTTTGCATTGTTGTCTACCCATTTAGGAAGACTGTTTATTTTATTGAGGAGGAAGCAAGTTTTTGTCTTGTGGCTCATGTATCCTCTGACTCAGATGAGCAGCAATGTTGGTACCCAGTGGCCAGTCAGGATACCAGAAAAAAGGGCCTGATTCCACAGCTCACATAGGGACTAGGTCACCCCAAGCAAGGCACAATGAGACCTACCAGGACCAGGGGACTGGGAAGAGCCAATGAACAAGGATCTGGCCTACTTGTTCCATGCTGCACCTGCCCACACACAGTCCAGCCCAGCAAACCTGGACCAGGGAACTGGGTGGAGCCAGAAAACAGAGGTCTGCCCTACTCACTCCACACTGCCATGCAGCCTGCATACCATCTGTGCATAAAACCCAGACCAGGGAACTGGGAGCAGCCAGGAAACAGGGGTTTCATCTACTCATTCTGCACAGCTGTGCCTGCAAGCCAGGAGTCACTTTCTTAATAAT
Organism: Orientallactaga sibirica; assembly: GCA_036365145.1. Taxonomy (NCBI): domain Eukaryota; kingdom Metazoa; phylum Chordata; class Mammalia; order Rodentia; family Dipodidae; genus Orientallactaga; species Orientallactaga sibirica. The sequence goes on from JAEOAD010000060.1 coordinate 773,504, forward strand.
GATAGAATATTAACAAAAAGATTTTGATTTCTTACTATGTGCCAGGCACCATGCTTACTCCAAATATTCATGAGTCTAGGACCAGAATCCAAAGAAGACCTACACTCCATGTGTTTTCATATTTAAAAATTAAGTATTATCAGCTGGGCATGGTGGCACATGCCTTTAATCCCAGCACTTGGGAGGCAGAGGTAGGAGGATCACCATGAATTTGAGGCCACCCTGAGATGACATAGTGGGTTTCAGGTCAGCCTGGCCTAGAGTGAAACCCTACATTGAAAAACCAAATTTAAAAAATTAAGTATTATCCCTGAGGAGTCAGTGGCAACTTGCTGAGAATGGGAGTGGGAGATTAACTTCAGTGGTGTAGCAATTGGCAAATTACATGTGTTCTGGTAAATAACCCTTTACCCATGCTCATGTAGGCAATCCTAATTAATCTCAGTAGAACACACACACACACACGCACACGCACACGCACACGCACACGCACACACACACACACACACACACACACACCCGTGGAGTGGGTCTCATGTCCAATTGGAGAGCAGTTGGTTTCCCCCATAACAGACATGCCACTATTGCACCAATTGGCTCATTTGACCTGGCTGGCCAACCTTAAGGCTTGCAGGTCCACTGCTGTTTAATAACACTATTAATGATTTCTCTCTCCAAAAAGTTGCATTATGGACAGCTCTTTCCACCTTTCTGACAGGGAGGAGATTTTCAGCTCAGCTCCAACATGATTTATCAGTGACTGGAAGCCCAAGCATGTGGATCTTCAGCAATATGGTCTTCCCATCTAACTCTGGTGGGCAACCAAGAGCCTTGGCAAAGGCCTATATCAAGCAAAGTGGGTATCAGGGACCTCCCTGACCAACAACTCACTGGAAGGTATCCCACCCCTGGCACTGAATTTTTTCTAGTACAATCTACAGTTTCTGGGTGCACCATTACCCCAAGAAGTAGTTTCCATAAGGCTTATTCATAACAACTTAAATTTTGATTAACCTTCCTTCCACTTCCTTTACTCAATCCCTTCCTCTGACCCCACTTAGGCCATTCCACCCCCGCCCCCATAATCTGTTTCTCTAATTACATATATACAATGTCTTCCCCTTAAATCCTCCTCTCCCCTCCCTCCCTTGTAGCCCCTTTCTAGCTTCCTGGCCTCTACTACTGACTTTTACTCTGACTCACATACAGATTTGTAGCTAGGATCCACATATGAGAGAGAATATGTGGCATTTGACTTTCTGGGCCTGGGTTACCTCACTTAGGATAATACTTTCCAGATCCATCCAGTTCCCTCCAATTTTCATTATTTAATTTCTATTTACCACTGAAGATAACTCCATCATATAAATCTACCATATCTTCATTATCAATTCACCAGTTGAAGGACATCTAGACTGGTTCCATTTCCTAGCTATTGTGAATAGAGCAGCAATAAAAATGGATGAACAATGATCTCTAAAGTAGTGTTATGAGTCCTTAGGATATATGCCAAGGATTGGAATAGTTGGGTCATTATGGTAAATCTATTCTTAGCTGTCTCAGGAACCTCCACAGTGATTTCCACAATGGCTGTACCAGTTTACATTCCCACCAACAGAGTAGAAGGGTTCCACTTTTTTCACATCCTTGTCAACATTTCTTGTCATTTTTTTTTTTTTTGAAATTTATTATTATTAAAAACATATTTTGTATAGCTACATCATGTGTTGGTACCCTCTTTTCTCTTGTCCCTGCCACCATTCCACTGGGGACCCTTCCTCAGTGGGTTGCATGTACTCCCCATGGGATTGTGGATTACGCATTGTGGGAGGAGTAGTCAGTTTTGGGGGGGAAGGCAATGCCTTTGGGCATTATGTCTCAAACTGTGGCTCTTACAATCTTTCCACCCTCTCTTCTGCAAAATTCCCTGAGCTGTGGTGGATGTGTTTTAAGTCTACATCAGTGATGAGCTCTTCAGAACCTATGGATCTCTGCTTTGATATGTGTTGAGTATCCTCAGGGTCTGTCTCCTACACCCTGGTGCTGATTGTCTTGTTCACCATAGAAGGAGGATTCTTGCTCATCTCCCCAATTCCTCTGTGGTTTCAGCTGTGGCTTGGCTGAAGTGTGAGGGGTAGTTTATCTCCTCAGGTCTCACTACATTCTGAAAAAGAACAGAGTCTCCAATGGAGAGTGAAGTCAGCATAGTTTAAAAGGCATAAGAATTATTAATTTATGGAGAGTTTGATGGTTGTAGCCCCTCCTTTAGCCAAAGACTAGTGGGAGCTTGACATTGGAGGGCATAATCTTTGTCTCCACAGGATTCTGACCTGGTTCCCAATTTCAGATATGGGTTCCCTTACACTGAGAGGATCTCTTAGCCAATCAGAAACCTGTTGGTTACCCACCAAGGCTGTGTGCCCTATTTCACTGGTGTGTACATCCTATCAGGGTATTTGCTTCAGAGTAGCATAAACCTCTGGTTGCTCAGCCAATTGTTGGCCACTTTCCTCAGTAGCTCATGTAGGTAGAGCTTTCCAGCACTAGATGGACTGTCTGGGATCTGGCTCTATACTGGATTCCAGCCAGGTTTCTCCATGTTCTGTGTCAGCAGCATATGAGTCTTCAGCAATAGGGTCTTACCTTTTTTCTCAGGAGGGTAATCAAGTGTTTTGACAGAAGCCTATCTTGTTTTGGGGACCTCATAGGTCTCTGATCAACAGCTTATTGTGGGGAGCAACTGATTCCTGGTACTAGGAGTTACAGACCAGAGACAGATAAAGGTTAGGCTTTATCCCACCCTCTCCAAGGCCCTTCTTTTCAGGTGCTCCCCACTTACACCTGTTGAAGGTTATATTTTTTAGTCTATCTTCAGTAATAAAGGTTTCTATGGTACCAGTTCATTATGGATTTAGTTTTGTGTTTTCTCCCCACCCTTCTCTTCCCTTCCCTTCCCCCCAAACTCTTCTATCCCTATTTTCTGGGCCTTGAGTTGCTTATCAGATAAGTCAGCAACTCGAGCTGGTCCAGGTTAGAAACTGCAGATGAGTGACACCATGCAGTGTTTGTCTTTCTGTGATTGTGTGAGTTCACTGAGTATGATCTGTTCCAAGTCTATCCATTTTTCTACATACTTCATTGTATCATTTTTTCTTACTGCTGAGTAGAATTCCATTGTATAAATGTACCACAACCTTGTTATCCATTCATGCAATGATGGGCACTTGGATTTATTCCAGTTCTTAGGAATCTCCATATTGAATTCCATATTGGTTGTACAAGTTTACATTCCCACCAACACTGAATGAGGGTTCCTCTTTCTCCACATCCTCGCTAACATTTGTTGTTTGATTTTTTAATTGAAAGCTTCCATATTTACAGACAATAAACCATGATAATTCCCTCCCCTCCCCTACTTTCCCTTTCACAAATCCATACTCCATCATATCCCCTTCCTCTCTCCATTAGTATCTCTTTTATTTTGATGTCATCATCCTTTCCTCCTATTATAAGGGTCTTGTGAAGGTAGTGTGAGGTCATGGATGTTGAAGCCAATTTCTGTCTGGATGATTGCATTGTAAGCAGTCCTACCCTTCCTTAGGTTCTTTCATTCTTTCTGCCACCTCTTCTGCAATGGACCCTTAGCATTGGAAGATGAGATAGGGATATATCAGTACTGAACACTCCTTCATCCCATCTTCTCAGCACTATGATTTCTTTTGGGTCATCCCAGTAGTCATCACTATCTGAAAAAAGAAGCTTCACTAACCAAAAGTGTCAGTAGCATTTATATATGGATATGAACATTAAGTAAAGTGCTTACAGGGCAGTTTGGTGGCCATAATATATGTTGTTTGATTTTTTTAATGATTGCCATCCTTACTGGAGTAAGATGGAATTTCATAGTTTTTTAATTTGCATTTCCCTGATGGTTAGGGATGCTTAACATTTTCTTAAGTGTGTGTTAGCCATTTTTACTTCTTCCTCTGAGAACTTTCTATTCAGTTCTCTACCCTATTTTTGGAGTGGGTTTTTTTTTTATTGTTTGGTATTTTGAGTTATTTGTAGATTCTAGATATTAACCCTCTGTCAGTGGTATAGCTAGCAATAATTTTCTCTCATTCAGTGGGTAATCTATTGGCTATGCTTATGGTATGTTTGTGCAAAATCTTTTTAGCTTCCTGGGATCACATTGATTGAGTGCTTGTTTAATTTCCTGGGCTACTGGGGTTTAGTTCAGGAAGTCTTTCCTAACTCCTATATCATGGAAAGTTCTTCCTATTTTTTCTTCCAGTAGGAGAAGAGTTTGAGATATTATATTTAGGTATTTGGACTTGATTTTTGTGTATGGTAAGATGAGTGAGTCTAGTTTTTTTTTTTTTTTTTTTTTTTATTTATTTAGAGAGAGAGAGAGACACAGAGAGAGACAGAGAGAGAGGGAGAGGAAGACACATAGAGATGGGCACGCCAGCAGCCTCTCAGCTGCTATGAATGAAATCCAGATGCATGCGCCCCCTTGTGGTCAAGTGCAGCATTGTGCCCTTGCATCACTTTGCATCTGGCTAAATGTGGGACCTGGAGATTGAAACCGCTGGAGATTGGAACCAGCATTCTTAGGCTTAGGAGGCAGGCGCCCTAATCACTAAGCCATCTCTCCAGCCCTAGTTTTATTTTTTCTACATGTGGTTATCCAATTTGTCCAGTACCATTTGTTGAAGATGCTCCCTTTTTCTCCAGTCTATGTTATTGGAACCTTTGTCAAAGATCAAGTAGCTTTATCTACTTTACCTAAGTTCTGGGACTTCAATTCTATTCCATCAGTCTATATTTTTGTTTTTATACCAGTACTATACTGTTTTTGTTACTATGGCTTTGTAATATAGCATTAGATCAGGTATGGTGGTACCTCCAGAGGTATTTCTTTTAATAAGGATATGTTTGGATATCGGAGGACTGCTGCCATTCCATCTGAATTTTGAAATTCTTTTTTCTATATCTGTGAAGAATGATGCTGGACTTTTTTTATTGGTATTGCATTAATTCTGTATATTTCTTTTGATAAAATTGCCATTTTCACAATAATAGTTGTATCTATCCAGGAGCCGGGGAGGTATTTTCATCTTCTCAAGTCATCTTCTATTTCTTTCTTGGGTTTTTTATGTTTTCATTATATAGGTGTTTCACATCATTGATTAGTGTTATTCCAAGGTATTCAATTTTTTGTTGCTATTGAAAATGGGATAGCCTCACTGATTTCTTTCTCTGTATATTTGTCCTTTGAATATAGAAAGGATATTGATTTTTGTGTGTTGATTTTATATCCTGCCACTTTGCTAAAGTAATTAATCACCTTTAGAAGTTTTGAGATGGAGACTTTCAGGTCACATATGTCATCTTCAAATAGAGCTAACTTGACTTCTTCCTTTCCAAATTGAATCCCTTTTTTTAAATTTTATTTTATTTTTATTGACTTTTAATCTTACATACCAAAAGAACCCCACCTGATATTTCCCTCCCCTCTCCCATTCCACTTTAGAATTCCAGTCTCCATCATATCCCCTCCCTCTCTCCATTAGTCTCTCTCCTAATTTGATGACATCATCTTTCTCTTCTATTTTGAGGGTCTTGCAAAGGTATTGCTAGGCACTGCAAGATCATGGATATCGAGGCCAATTTCTGTCTGGGCAGCTGCATAGTAAGAGGTCATATCCTTCCTTTGGCTCTTCCATTCTATCCGCCCCCTCTTCCGCAATGGTCCGTGAGCCACTGGAGGATGTGACAGAGGTGTTTCAGTGCTAGGCACTCCTCCATCCCTTCTTCTCAGCACTATGTTGCCTTTTGTGTCATCCCAGTGGTCATCACCATCTGAAAAGAGAAGCTTCTCTAGCCAGAAGTGAGAATAGTGTTAATATGTGGACATGAACATTTAGTGTAGTGTCCCCAGGGCAGCTTGGTGGGAATAATATATACATTTAGTCAGGCATGAGCAGGCTTATACCCCCAAGGCTCATGACCTCACCTACCATAGACTTTTACTTAGGTTTTTCAGTACCGGGTATGTATTCCCTCCCATAGAGAGGGCCTTCAGTCCAATTAGGGAGCACTTGTTTACCCCAAGAGTAGACACGCCACTATTGCACCCGTTCAGTCATTGGGCCTATCTGGCCAAGCTTGAATATTCAGCATCCACTATTTTCACTGTTGATGGCTTCTGTCTCCCATACACTGCGTGCAGTGCAGCTTTTTCCAGCTTTCAGTTGGCTGGTCTACAGGGAGAAGGTTTTCTGCTCAGCACCAGCTTGCTTTCTCAGTGTCCTTGCCTCTCAGGCATGAGATGTCTTCAGCAATAGGGTCTTACTGTCTATTTCTCTAGGGAAACCAAGGGCTTTGGCAAAAGCCTTAATGTTTTGGAGGCTACCAGGACCTCCTTGGCCAACATCTCACTGGAAGGAATTCCATCCCAGGTACTGAAAATTTTCTAGTAACAGTCTACATCTTCTAGACGTGCCCTTATTCAAAAAAGTAATTTTACATATGTCTCATTGATAATATCTTGAGTTTAAATTGTCCCTCCCCCTGCCCTTTTTGTAAGCATTCTCTTCCCATGGCCTCGCTTAGGCCATTCCCCTCCCTGTACTCAGTTCTTCTACTTACATATGTGTATTATCATACACTTAAGTCCTTCCCTTTCTTCCCTCCCTTATAGCCTTTTACCCGCTTACTGGTTTCTGGTACCTATTTTTGGTTCCAGTTCATACACAAGTCTATACATTGGTAGCTAGGATCCACATATGAGAGAGAACATGTGACGATTGGCTTTCTGAGCCTGGGTTACCTCACTAAGTATAATCCTTTCCAGATCCATCCATTTCCTGCAAATTTCATAATTTCATTTTTCTTTACTGCTGAATAGAACTCCATTGTGTAAATGTACCACAACTTTATTATCCACTCATCTGTGGACGGACATCTAGGCTGCTTCCATTTCCTAGCTATTGTGAATAGAGCAGCAATAAACATGGTTTTGCAAGTATCTCTAAGGAAGTGAGAAGAGTCCTCTGGATATATGCCTAGGAGTGCTATAGCTGGATCATATGGTAAATCTATTTCTAGCTGTCTCAAGAACCTCCACACTGATTTCCACAGTGTCTGGACCAGCTTACATTCCCATCAACAGTGTAGAAGTGTTCCTGTTTTTCCGCATCCACGCCAACACTTATTGTCATTTGTTTTCTTGATGGCAGCCATTCTGACAGGAGTGATATGGAATCTCAAAGTGGTTTTAATTTGCATTTCCCTGATGGCTAAGGATGTAGAACATTTTTTTAGATGTTTATATGCCATCTGTATTTCATCTTCCATGAATTCTCTATTTAGTTCCGTAGCCCATTTTTTAACTGGGTTGTTTGAATTCTTGTTATTCTGTTTTTTTTGAGTTCTTTGTATATTCTGGATATTAATCCTCTGTCAGATGAATAACTGGCAAAGATTTTCTCCCATTCTGTAGGTTGTCTTTTTGCTCTGTTCACAGTGTCCTTTGCTGTACAAAAGCTTTGTAATTTCATAAGTTCCCAGTGGTTGATTAGTGCTTTTATTCTCTGAGCAATTGGAGTTATATTCAGAAAGTCCTTGCCTATTCCAATATTTTGAAGAGTTTCCCTACTTTTTCCTCTAGCATTTTCAGAGTTTCAGGTCTGATATTAAGGTCCCTGATCCATTTGGACTTGATTCTTGTGCAAGGAGAGAGACAAGGATCTATGTTTATCCTTTTACAAACAGATGTCCGTTATTCCAAGGTATTCAATTTTTTGTTGCTATTGAAAATGGGATAGCCTCACTGATTTCTTTCTCTGTATATTTGTCCTTTGAATATAGAAAGGATATTGATTTTTGTGTGTTGATTTTATATCCTGCCACTTTGCTAAAGTAATTAATCACCTTTAGAAGTTTTGAGATGGAGACTTTCAGGTCACATATGTCATCTTCAAATAGAGCTAACTTGACTTCTTCCTTTCCAAATTGAATCCCTTTTTTTAAATTTTATTTTATTTTTATTGACTTTTAATCTTACATACCAAAAGAACCCCACCTGATATTTCCCTCCCCTCTCCCATTCCACTTTAGAATTCCAGTCTCCATCATATCCCCTCCCTCTCTCCATTAGTCTCTCTCCTAATTTGATGACATCATCTTTCTCTTCTATTTTGAGGGTCTTGCAAAGGTATTGCTAGGCACTGCAAGATCATGGATATCGAGGCCAATTTCTGTCTGGGCAGCTGCATAGTAAGAGGTCATATCCTTCCTTTGGCTCTTCCATTCTATCCGCCCCCTCTTCCGCAATGGTCCGTGAGCCACTGGAGGATGTGACAGAGGTGTTTCAGTGCTAGGCACTCCTCCATCCCTTCTTCTCAGCACTATGTTGCCTTTTGTGTCATCCCAGTGGTCATCACCATCTGAAAAGAGAAGCTTCTCTAGCCAGAAGTGAGAATAGTGTTAATATGTGGACATGAACATTTAGTGTAGTGTCCCCAGGGCAGCTTGGTGGGAATAATATATACATTTAGTCAGGCATGAGCAGGCTTATACCCCCAAGGCTCATGACCTCACCTACCATAGACTTTTACTTAGGTTTTTCAGTACCGGGTATGTATTCCCTCCCATAGAGAGGGCCTTCAGTCCAATTAGGGAGCACTTGTTTACCCCAAGAGTAGACACGCCACTATTGCACCCGTTCAGTCATTGGGCCTATCTGGCCAAGCTTGAATATTCAGCATCCACTATTTTCACTGTTGATGGCTTCTGTCTCCCATACACTGCGTGCAGTGCAGCTTTTTCCAGCTTTCAGTTGGCTGGTCTACAGGGGAGAAGGTTTTCTGCTCAGCACCAGCTTGCTTTTCTCAGTGTCCTTGCCTCTCAGGCATGAGATGTCTTCAGCAATAGGGTCTTACTGTCTATTTCTCTAGGGAAACCAAGGGCTTTGGCAAAAGCCTTAATGTTTTGGAGGCTACCAGGACCTCCTTGGCCAACATCTCACTGGAAGGAATTCCATCCCAGGTACTGAAAATTTTCTAGTAACAGTCTACATCTTCTAGACGTGCCCTTATTCAAAAAAGTAATTTTACATATGTCTCATTGATAATATCTTGAGTTTAAATTGTCCCTCCCCCTGCCCTTTTTGTAAGCATTCTCTTCCCATGGCCTCGCTTAGGCCATTCCCCTCCCTGTACTCAGTTCTTCTACTTACATATGTGTATTATCATACACTTAAGTCCTTCCCTTTCTTCCCTCCCTTATAGCCTTTTACCCGCTTACTGGTTTCTGGTACCTATTTTTGGTTCCAGTTCATACACAAGTCTATACATTGGTAGCTAGGATCCACATATGAGAGAGAACATGTGACGATTGGCTTTCTGAGCCTGGGTTACCTCACTAAGTATAATCCTTTCCAGATCCATCCATTTCCCTGCAAATTTCATAATTTCATTTTTCTTTACTGCTGAATAGAACTCCATTGTGTAAATGTACCACAACTTTATTATCCACTCATCTGTGGACGGACATCTAGGCTGCTTCCATTTCCTAGCTATTGTGAATAGAGCAGCAATAAACATGGTTTTGCAAGTATCTCTAAGGAAGTGAGAAGAGTCCTCTGGATATATGCCTAGGAGTGCTATAGCTGGATCATATGGTAAATCTATTTCTAGCTGTCTCAAGAACCTCCACACTGATTTCCACAGTGTCTGGACCAGCTTACATTCCCATCAACAGTGTAGAAGTGTTCCTGTTTTTCCGCATCCACGCCAACACTTATTGTCATTTGTTTTCTTGATGGCAGCCATTCTGACAGGAGTGATATGGAATCTCAAAGTGGTTTTAATTTGCATTTCCCTGATGGCTAAGGATGTAGAACATTTTTTTAGATGTTTATATGCCATCTGTATTTCATCTTCCATGAATTCTCTATTTAGTTCCGTAGCCCATTTTTTAACTGGGTTGTTTGAATTCTTGTTATTCTGTTTTTTTTGAGTTCTTTGTATATTCTGGATATTAATCCTCTGTCAGATGAATAACTGGCAAAGATTTTCTCCCATTCTGTAGGTTGTCTTTTTGCTCTGTTCACAGTGTCCTTTGCTGTACAAAAGCTTTGTAATTTCATAAGTTCCCAGTGGTTGATTAGTGCTTTTATTCTCTGAGCAATTGGAGTTATATTCAGAAAGTCCTTGCCTATTCCAATATGTTGAAGAGTTTCCCCTACTTTTTCCTCTAGCATTTTCAGAGTTTCAGGTCTGATATTAAGGTCCCTGATCCATTTGGACTTGATTCTTGTGCAAGGAGAGAGACAAGGATCTATGTTTATCCTTTTACAAACAGATGTCCAATTTTCCCAGCACCACTTGTTAAAGAGGCTATCTTTTCTCCAATGAGTATTTTTGGCATCTTTGTCAAAAATCAGGTAGCTGTAGCTGTCTGGATTAATATTTGGGTCTTCTATTCTGTTCCATTGATCTACCTGTCTGTCCTTGTGCCAGTACCATGCTGTTTTTGTTACTATGGCTTTGTAGTATAACTTAAAATCGGGTATGGTTATACCACCTGCCTGATTTTTGTTATGCAAAATTGTTTTGGCTATTCGAGGGTTTTTGTGTTTCCAGATGAATTTTAGTATTGTTTTTCTATTTCTGTGAAGAATGCTATTGGGATTTTAATGGGGATCACATTAAATGTGTAGATTGCTTTTGGTAAGATTGACATTTTCACTATATTGATTCTTCCAATCCAGGAGCATGGAATGTCTTTCCATTTCCTTGTGTCTTCTGCAATTTGTCGCTCGAGTTTTTTATAGTTCTCATTGTAGAGATCCTTCACTTCCTTGGTTAAGTTTATTCCAAGGTATTTTATTTTTTTTGAGGCAATTGTGAATGGGAGAGATTCCCTGATTTCATCCTCTGCATGTTTGTTGTTAGTGTATAGAAAAGCTACTGATTTCTGTGTGTTTATTTTGTATCCTGCTACATTGCTAAAAGTGTTTATCAGCTCTAATAATTTGCTGGTAGAGTCTTTAGGATCTGTTATGTATAGAATCATATCATCTGCAAATAATGATAATTTGACCTCTTCCTTTCCGATGTGTATCCCCTTTAAGAGTGCCTCTTGCCTTATTGCTATGGCTAAGACTTCCAATACTATATTAAATAATAGGGGAGAAAGTGGACACCCTTGTCTTGTTCCTGAATTTAGAGGAAAAGCTTCAAGTTTTTCCCCATTAAGTATTATGTTGGCTGTAGGTTTGTCATAAATAGCTTTTATTATGTTGAAATAAGTTCCTTCTATTCCAAGTTTCTGTAGTACTTTCACCATGAAGGGGTGTTGGATTTTGTCAAATGCCTTTTCTGCATCAATTGAGATGACCATGTGATTTTTGTCCTTCAGACCATTTATATGGTGTATTACATTTATGGATTTGCGTATGTTGAACCATCCCTGCATCTCTGGGATAAAGCCTACTTGGTCAGGGTGAATAATCTTTCTGATATATTCTTGTATTCTGTTTGCCAGTATTTTGTTGAGAATTTTTGCATCTATGTTCATGAGGGAGATTGGTCTATAGTTTTCTTTTTTTGATCTGTCTTTGTCCAGTTTGGGTATCAGGGTGATGCTGGCTTCATAGAAGGATTTCGGTAGAATTCCTTCCTCTTCTATTTTATGGAAAAGTTTGAGAAGCATTGGTGTTAGATCTTCCAGGAATGTCTGGTAAAATTCAGTATTGAATCCGTCTGGGCCTGGGCTTTTTTTAATTGGGAGATTTTTTATGACTGCTTGGATCTCTGTGGTTGTTATAGGTCTATTTAAATGGTTTATCTCATCTTGATTTAATTTTGGTAGGTCATATAAATCAAGGAAATCATCCATTTCTTTCAGGTTTTCAAACTTAGAGGCATATATATTCTTAAAGTATGTCCGTATGATTTTCTGAATTTCTTTGGTATCTGTTGTGATGTTGCCTTTTTCATCTCTAATTTTATCAATTTTTGTCTCTTCTCTCTTTCTTTTGGTCAGATTTGCTAAGGGTTTGTCAATCTTGTTAATCCTTTCAAAGAACCAACTCTTTGTTTCATTGATTTTTTTGATTGTTTTTTTGGTTTCCATTTCATTAATTTCTGCCCTAACCTTTATTATTTCTTCCCGTCTACTGATTTTTGGTTTGCCTTGTTCTTCTCTTTCCAAGGCCTTAAGGTGAAGCATTAAATTGTTTAGTTGTGAACTCTCTAGTTTCTTAATATAGGCACTTAGAGCTATAAATTTCCCTCGTAGGACTGCCTTCATTGTGTCCCACAGGTTTTGGTATGTTGTATTCTCATCATCATTTGATTCTATGAATTTCTTGATTTCCTTCTTAATTTCTTCAATGACCCATGCGTCATTCAATAATGTACTGTTTAGTCTCCATGAATTTCTGTATGCTCTGTAGTTTTTCTTGTTGTTGATTTGCAGTTTAATCCCATTGTGGTCAGATAGCATACAAGGGATTATTTCAATTTTCCTGTATTTGTTGAGATTTGATTTGTGTCCTATCATATGGTCTATTTTAGAGAATGACCCATGTGCCGCTGAGAAGAATGTATATTCTGCAGTATTTGGATGGAATATTCTGTATATATCTGTTAGGTCCATTTGTTCCATGATATCATTTAATGCAGTTGTTTCTCTGTTTATTTTTGTTGGGTAGACCTGTCAAGTGATGAGAGCGGGTATTGAAGTCACCCACTACTATTGTGTTAGGTGTTATTTCTGACCTTAAGTCCGATAGTGTTTGTTTGATGTAATTGGGGGCCCCGTGTTGGGAGCATAAATGTTTAGGATTGTGATATCCTCCTGTTGGAGTGTTCCTTTAATCAGTATAAAGTGACCTGCTTTATCTCTCCTCACTAATGTTGGTTTGAAGTCTATCCTGTCAGAAATTAGGATGGCAACCCCTGCTTGTTTTCTAGGTCCATTTGCTTGATATATCTTTTTCCAGCCTTTCACCCTAAGAATGTTTCTATCTTTTATTCGGATGTGAGTTTCCTGAAGGCAACAGATGGTAGGATCCTGCTTTTTAATCCAGTCTGCAAGTCTATGTCTTTTGATTGGGGCATTGAGGCCATTGATATTAAGAGTTATTATTGAAAGATATGTATTTGATCTGTCCATTTTTCTTGTTTTGTAGTTCTTCCTGGTTTTCTTTTTACTCACTTGTTCTAACTGTTGAATATGATTTCTTTTTTCCTATTTCCTGCTGTGTGTGTTTTGCTTTTTCTTCAGCATGAATGATTCCTGCAAGTATTTTCTGTAGAGCTGGCTTAGTTGTCATAAATTCCTTTAGCCTGTCTTTGTTGTGGAATGTCCTTATTTCTCCATCAATTTGGATAGAAAGCTTTGCAGGATAAAGTAATCTTGGTTGACAGTTTTTATCTTTCAGAACTTGGAATACATCACTCCAGGCCCTCCTGGCTTTTAGGGTTTGTGTTGAGTAATCTGCTGTGACCCTGATGGGTTTCCCCTTAAATGTCATTTGCTTTTCTCTCTAACTGCTTTCAGTATACTTTCTTTGGTTTGTGTATTTAGTAGTTTAATTATAACATGGCGAGAAGAGGATCTTTCTAGGTTTTGTCTGTTTGGTGTTCTAAATGCTTCTTGTATCTGCATTGGCATTTCTTTCCCAATTTGGGGAAAATTTTCTTCTATGATTTTATGGAAAACACCTACTAAGCCTCTGGATTGAAATTCTTCCCCTTCTGCTATACCTTGAATTCTTATGTTTGATCTTTTCATAGTGTCCCTCATGTCTTGGAGTTCCCATTCATACCTTTCTATTAGCTTGTCTTTCTCTTTGTTGGACTGTGATAGATCTGCCACCTCATCTTCTAGTTTAGATATTCTGTCCTCTCCTTCATCCATTCTGCTAGTGAGGCTTTCCACAGAGTTTTTTATTTCACTGACGGCGTTCTTCAGGGTTAAGATTTCAGCCTGGTTTTTCTTCAGCAGTTCTATTTCCTTGTTCATGTCCTCTAATGACCTTTTTATTTCATTAAACTGTTTCTCTGTAATCTCCTTCAACAGTTTGTTTTCTTCTCTAATTCCTTTGTTTTCTTCTCAGATTGCTTTCATTTCTTCTTTCATTTCTTTGAGCATAGATATCATCATTCCCTTGAAATCTTTGTCAGGAATTTCATCTAAAACAGTCTCATTGTTGGACCTATCTGATGGATTTGCAATTTTTGGTGGGATTGCGTTGTCTTGATTCTTTGTGTTTCTTGTATTATAATGTAGTGACTTTTGCATCCTGGATTGCTTTGATGCTTAGGTTTCCTATTTATCTTCAGTGTTCTTAGGTGTTGTGATCCACCTTTATATTATTTTAGGATATGAGTTTAAGGTGTCAAGTGTAGCACTTGTACTTAAGTAGAAGTACTCCTAGCTGTTGAGTTTGCTTGTTAAGCAATTATTGTAGTGGGCTGGTGGAACAATTTAGAGGTAAGTTCTAAACTTCAACAGAGCAAAGTACACATTCAATTGACATGAACACAGAGTATACAAGTGTGAGAATTGAGACAACCAGTCCTATAGGGTTAAAATCCCTAAGGGCATGTGATGGTCCACTCCCTTAGTCCTGTCAGCTTGGGAATCAGACCCTGTCCTCAATAATAACTGAAGCAAAAGATAAAGGCCCTTTAAATCTATAAGTAGTACAGATAGCAATATTCAACCCCTCACATTCAGCTTATTTGAAAATGGTAAAGCCACCCACAAATATGTAATACATACCCTGCCTTGACCTGGAAAGAGTGGTTAGCACTTCCAATGCAGGCCTTCGTTATCTTTTGGTGTGGCTTTTAAACTCACCAATGCTGGGTGCCCACCTCGTTACCTGAGCTGTGGAGCTTGGGTCAGGTAAGCTGGGGCCGGTGTTGACGATGTGGTTCAAATTTGCCACTGGTTGTAGTTCGATTCTACCAATTCCCTGGGGAACTGATGATTGGGGGATGGGCGAGTTCAGGAAGCCTGCAGCAACTCACGGTGTGTGTCTCTTTCAGTAGCTCCGCAGATTTTTCTTTGATTTCTAGGCTCTGTGAGGAGACTGATGAGGTTGAAAAGTCTCTTTTTTTGTTTGTTTGTTTGTTTGTTTGTTTGGGCGGCGTTTGCAGCGGAAGCTCAGCGGGGCTTAGCTGATCTGGTTGGCAGCTTTGGATCGAGGGTTTGAGTCTTGGCGCTGATCCGTTGGGGAGCCGGCTGAGTGAAGTGAAGTTGCTGGGGTGCTCTTGGGGTGGAGCGAAGCCACTGGGAACCCACGGATGGGGAGCCCGCAGATGGGGAGCCCGCGGAGGCTTGAGGCCGCTGGGGAGCAAGCTGCCGGGGGCCGCACTCTCCACAGTGGGTTTCTGGCTGTCTTTTGCTTTTCCGCTATTTCCTGGAGAAAATATTCTGCTCTCTTCCTCAGATGAGTGTAGTTTTTCTTGATTCTCTGCCTGATCCGATTTGGCGTGGCTCCTATGCCGCCATCTTACCCGGATTGAATCCCTTTTATTTCTTTCTCTTGTCTTATTGCTTGGGCTAGGACTTCTAGCACTCTGTTGAAGAGCAGTGGTGAGAGTAAGCACCCCTGTTTTGTTCCCGATCTCAAAGGGAACTCCTCAAGTCTTTCCCTATTAAGTATTATTTGGGTGTTAGGTGCTTTATATATCACCTTTATTGTGTTGAGATATAAACCCTCCATGCCTATATTCTCCAGCATTTTGACCATGAAGTGTATTTTGTCAAAGGCCTTCTCTGCATCAATTGAGTGATCATGTGGTTCTTGTGATTAATTTTATTTATGTGGTGTATTACGTAGACCAATTTCCATATGTTGAACCATCACTGCATCCCTGGGATGAAGCCAGCTTGGTCAAGATGGATAATGCTTTTGATGTGTTGTTGAATCTGCTTTGCAAGGATTTTGTTCAGGCTCTTTGCATCTACATTTATCAGGGATATAGGCCTATAGTTTTCTTGTTGTATATCAGTCTGGTTTTGTATTAGCGTGGTGGTGGTTTCATAAAAGGAGTTGGAGAACCTTTCCTGCTCTTCAATTATGTGAAAGAGTTTGAGACATATTGGTTTCAGTTCTTCAATGAAGGTTTGATAGAAATTAGGTGAGAAGCCATGCAGACCTGGACTTTTCTTTTGGGGGAGGTTTTTATTATTATTATTACTTTTTCAATCTCCATGGATGTAATAGGTTTGTTAGGAGATTAATCTATTCTAAGTTTACTTTTGATAGGTGGTATGTGACTAGGAATTCATGTATTTCTTCCAAATTATCCAATTTTGTGGAGCAGAGGTTTCAGAAGTATGTCCCAATGATCCTTCCAATTTCATTGATGTGACCTCTCCTTTTTCATTTCTGATTTTGGTAATTTGAAACTTCTCTTTTTTTCACTTGATCAAATTGGCCAGGGGTTTATCAATCTTGTTTATTTTTTCAGAGAATCAGCTCTTCATTTCATCAATTTTTAAAATTATTTTCTTAGTTTCCAATTCATTAATTTTTGTTTTGACCTTGATTATTTCAGTAGAAATGATAATAAGGAAACTGAGCAATAGAGAGGCAGTGTTTAATGGCTGAGTTACTGAGGCCAGATAGGACTGTTTTCACGCGAGAGTAAGATGAGGGCCAGGGAGATGGCTAAGTGGGTAAGAGTGCTTGCTCTGCAATCATGAGGACCTGAACACATTCCCTGGTACCCATGTAAAAAGCTGGGTATGGCTGCTCCCACCTGTAATCCATATAGGTAGACAGAGACAAGAGAATCACTGGGGCTACTATTCAGCCAGTCTCACCAAAAAATAGCAAGCTCCAGGTTCAGTGAGAGTCTGTCTTAAGGAAACATAGCAGAAGAGCAATAGAGACACAGGATATCCTCCTTTGGCCCCTGTATGTGTGTGTTCACATACATGCAGCTACATACACATGTGTAAACCACACACACACATACCACACATACTACATCATATACACAATCAAAAATTGATTTAAAAAAAAAAGGAAGTTAATTCAGCAGGGATTTCAGGACTGGTATGGTTTTACTTTTGTGTGTGTGTATGTGTGTGTCTTTTCTAAGCTCCATGGTGGCTCATGATCTTTATGAGGTAGGAGAGCTCTGGGAGGTCTAAATAACTCAGACCAGCACATAAATTAGGTTTTCAAAGTGTAAAAACAATTAAGAGGGAATGACAAAAGAAAAAGCCTATTATAGGGTCTGTCCAGGCCACTCAAAAGCGAATGTGGCAATATGTGTGTTGAGCCTGAGTTCCTAGAATAAAAATTGACAAAAAGCCAAATGAGTTTCTGGAATGCCTTAAAGCCAGAACAACAGTTCACCAAAGGGTGCAAATGATCCCCACTATGCCTGCTGCTCTGGAGGAAGAACTCATGGGATGCAAACCATCTTAAGTACTTCCCTAATGGGATGACCAATGTTTCTTGGTCAGAGGCTACATGGTGAATGGCATTGGGTCCCTACTAATGTGCAGAGTATTTGGATTTAGGTGGTTGCTGGCGCCAGGTGTACCTTGGCTTCTGACAGCCTCCAGGAACATCAGGGGCAAATGGAGCTCTGTGGATGGGTATGGAAATAGAGCAATGCAGATGAAAAGAATTAAATTTTTCTTAGGGTAGAAAATTAAAACACAAAACAACACCCTTTCCCTCCTCCCTTTGGTGTGTGTATATGTAGTATGTGTGATGTGGATTGTGCACGTATAGTGTATGCATGTATATGTGCAGATGTATTTGCCTCATGCATACCTGTGCAGGCCACAAGAAACATTGAATGTCCTTCTCTACCACTCTTGTTGTTTTCTTGAGATAGAGTCTCTCACTGAACTGGAAACTGCCACTTTTTCAGTCAGATTGACTGATGTGTGAGCCCCAGAAATTCTTGTAGCCCCATAAATGACTAGGATTACTGACATATGCATAGGCATTTCCAGATGTTTACATGGGTGTTGGGGATTGAACTCAGGCTGTCTCAGCCCTCTCAGGCCTTTATGCTTGTGCAGCAAGTGCTCTTACTTGCTATACCATTTCCCTAGCCCCCAAATAACAACTGCTATATGAAGCACGTGTTTAGTTTATTAGCATATAATGAAATAACTTAATAGTTAAGAAAGGAATAGCCAGGCATGGAAGTTCACGCCTTTAATCCCAGCACTTGGGAGGCAGAGGTAGGAGTATTGCTGTGTGTTCAAGGCCACATTGAGACTACATAGTGAATTCCAGGACAGCCTGGGCTAGAGTGAGACCCTACCTCAAAGAAAAAAAAAATGAAAGGACTAAAATAAAGGGAAATGTAGTATAGCTTAGTGTAATAAGAAATTTAAAATATGTTGATGAAATGAGCATAAAAGCCAGGTGTGGGGACTGAATGGCTCAGTGGTTAAAAATGCAAGTTTGAAGTCCAACATGGTGACACTTGCCTTTAATCCCAGCACTTGGGAGGCAGAGGTAGGAGGATCACCTTAAATTGGAGGCCAGCCTGAGGCTAAGAGTGAGTTCCTGGTTAGCCTGAGCTAGAGTGAGACCCTGCCTTGAAAAAAACAAACAAAAAAATGAAAATAAAAGTAAAAATTCCTTGTTTGCAAATCCTGCCAGCTAGATTCAATTCCCCAGCTACTACATAAAGAAGGATGGGCATTTTTTGCAGCAAAAAAGACACTAGCAGATTCATATACACACATGCAAATAAATAAGTTGATTAGTTAAAAAATAGGTGTGCTGGTGCACATCTGTAATCCCAGCACTCAGAAAGTGCTCCACAATGATGGCTTAATGGAAGAAAAAAGAAAACAGGGCTAGGGATATAGTTCAGTTGATATAGTGCTTGCCTAGCATTCACAAGGTCCTGGGTTCAATCCCCGGCACCCCATAAACCAGGCATGATGGCTCATGTCTTCAATACTATCACTTGGGAAGTAGAGGTAGTAGGATCAGAAGTTCAAAGTCATCCTTAACTATATATTAAGTTGAAGGGCAGCCTGGCATACATGAGACCATATATCACAAAAAGAGAGAGACACCATAAATTGTTTTTCAAAACCCTGAAAAATATGATAATGCAAATAATGTGTTTCTTGATATGGATTTTAGAGGAGGCATTTTAATAAACTCACAGGGCCATCTAGGAAGAATGTATAATGACAGTAATTTCAGTGGCTTAGATCTAACAATTCCTATTTTAATTGAGCTAGAACATTTAAAATGGTCTGGAAGTAAAGCATATTGTTATTAGGTATATGAATAATGTTTCACATTCTTTTTTATGTTTTACATTTTTTTAAAAAAACCTTATGTTTATTTGAAACATTTCTCACTAGTTAAACCACAACGCACTTTTAAGTCAACTTATATCCAATGTGAGTCTTCTATATTATTCCATTTTATTAAAAATCAGAACACTTTCTTTTCAGTAGGAAAAAATGTACATGTGAAAGGCAAAAATAATCTCAGTAAAAACAAGTACTAACCACCGTATCTTTTCTTGAGCTCTTCAACCAAATTATCCTTCAATCCTGATTTGTCTAGGTGACTGTAAGTACATGTATGATATTCTTCTTGGGTTCTGACATGAACATCAGTGCCATATCAAACTTTCTTAGCTCATAAAGTCTCTGTAACATTTCAAAGACGAATGATGGCTGTTCTTCCCCAATGTAAAAGTCACGTAACATTTTAATGATTTAGTTGAATACATCTGGGTCTAGATTTTTCTGAAACAACTTCGGATACAAGGATGGTTCAATTTGCTTTAAATACTGATACAACATATCTGGAGAACTTTTTAGGTGCCTGAAATCAGATTCAAGCTGGAATGAGTTGGCAGGAATTGGAGGCACGACAGTTGTGAGAAACTGAGCAGGTGTGTATTCTACCTTTATGGAAATCTTCTCACTGAAAGACTGACATACATCCTGTTTTAAATACATGCATCCTGTTTTGAATTAACTTGAGGTAGCAGGGCTGATGTGTCACTGATTTCTTCTATTTTTCAATACTTTTGCTTTTGGAGTGTCACTGGCAGGCAAAAGCTCATCCTGGCTTGAGTTCTTGCCAGCAGTGCCTGTAGCCACTGTCACATTCACTAGATCACTACCATTATTCTTTGCGGCAGCAGCAGTGCCATCTGGCACATCAAGAGTGTATCAAACTGCCTGTTTCTTCAATAAAAACCTTTTTGAGTGGTTTAGTCAATCTAAGCCGAGGTAGATTGTCTATGGGTTTAATGGCACTGTGTCTTTGTGTCGAATCAAGAAAGACATCATCCCAATGTCCTTTCTCAATTAATTCCTTTTTGATTTTAGAAAGCTCAGTTATTGCTTGCTTAGTTTCATGTTCCAGAAGTAAAACAGTTTCAAAATACTGTTTAGCCTCATTCATCTTTCCCAAAAATGTTCTTGTAGTTCCTCTTCTTGAAAAAGCCTTAAAATAGGATCCGTGTAATGAAATAGCTTATGTGCAATCTTGCTCAGCTTCCTCATATATCTTCAAATGGGCCATTGCTCTATTAGCTGGAAGGAGGGCATTAGTGCCATCTGCTGCTATACCTGGAGTATAGCATTCAATTGCTCTCATATTTTCCCATTCCTCAAATCTTTCTCTGTAATGGCTTTCTGTTTATTCTGCTGTTCTTCAATTTGTTTTCTGCCTCCTTCAGTTGGTTCAATCACTGTAGTGGCTTTCTTTTGGGTAAGAGTTTTCTTTGGCTGTTAAAGCCTGATCAGTTTTCTTGAGTTCATTTGTTGCTTCAAAGTTATTTGGTTCTAATACTTTTTCATAATCTTTTTTGGCATCCTCTAACTTTTGCAAAGAACCTCATTGGGCGTAAGCCTTTCTATAATCTCTATTCGAGAAAATTTCTAAATTACAATCTGACTCAACAACAACAAATTTTTTTCAATCTAAAATAAGCTGACGCTCTGTTTGTCAGCAATGCAAGATTGTACAGACAGGCATCCATGCCTTTTGTGTAGCATTCAATTGCTTCATCATATTTCCCTTGTTTGAAGTATTTATTGCCCTTTTCTTTTAGAGCAAAGAGCCTTCTGGGATTCTACATGAATGCCATCCTCTTCCAACTCAGATTCCTAAGACACAGAGTCATGAGTACTATTTTCTTTATCAAGTTCATCAAGGAGACTGTCCACATCAAGTTTTGCCCAAGCCTCATAATCATAAGATTTTATCTTGTTTTTCGTGTTCTTCACATTAGTTTTTCTGGAAGACTCTTTTAATTTTTATTTATTTTTGGAGAGAGACAGAGAGGGAGAGGGAGACAGATAGCAGTCTCTCAGCTGCTGTGAACCAAATCCAGATGCGTGCTCCCCCTTGTGGGCAAGTGCGGCATTGTGCCCTTGCATCACTTTACATCTGGCTAAATGTGGGACCTGGAGATTGGAACCGGGTTCTTAGGCTTAGCAGGCAGGCACCTTAACCACTAAGCCATCTCTCCAGCCCTGGAAGACTCTTTTGCTTTGTCTTTCTTCTTTTTCCTAAAATTCCCATTTTGAACAGGAGGTAAATTCTTTTCAGGAACACCACTCTGTCTTCTTAGCTCCATATCCTTTTGTTTAATGTCTTTCTCCCAGTTTTCCAAGTCCCTCATGAAGTCCTGTAACTCTTCTGCATTTTGCTTGACTTGTAGTTGTAATTCAATTGCTTTACTTGAAGTCATGGTGTCTGCGCCACACTGCAGTGGGTGATTCACACACCCTGTTTTACATTCTTTAAGGTAAGAGATCTCATGCAAGTGTTTCAATGCTGACTTTATTAGAAAAGAACATGAGTAGCAAAAAGAGAATTATTACCCAACTGAAATCTGGATTAAGAAATATCCAATGACATGCTGAAGTCATTATGACTATACATTACAAGTTGATCTTCAGGTGAATTAGACCTTACATGCAGTCCCAGTTACAGTTTTGTTGGCTTGTTTGAAGTGTGTGTGTTCAAGTGTGTATAAACTTATGTACAGAGGACCACCTCAGGCATCTTTATTCATGCACAGCCCACCTTTTTTTTTTTGTTATTGAAATGATGAACTAACCAGTTGTTGTATTCTGCTCCATGTTGCTGGATTGAACATCCAACCAGATACAGTTTATTGGAGAAAGGGATTTATTTCAGGCTTACTGATCCAAAGGAAGTTCCATCAATGGCAGAAGAAACTGGCTCCCTTTCATAGATCCAAGCAGAGTGAAACTCCAACAGCCAGCAAATACCAAAAGCAGCAAGCAAGCACAGCCAGAGCTCAAACTGCTCTTACCAAATCTTTGGGCTGGAAGTCTGATCCACCTTCAAACACCTTAGGTTGGACTCCAGGATCTGCCCCCAGTGATACCTCCTCTAGTCACATGGCTGGAGATCCAAGCTACAAGCTTAATTTTAATAAAACACCTAAATCTATGGGGCCATACATTTACATTATCATATTCAAGCAGTATTAGTGGGCAAGATTGCTGTCCAGCAAGTCCTAGAGATCTATCTGTCTCTACCTCCCTATTCCTGGGATTACAAGTATGGGCCACCATGCCCAGCTTTTTCTTTTTTTTCAACATGGGTTTTGGAATCGAACTCAAGTTCTTATGCTTTCAAGCATTTTATTCATTTTAAGCATTTTCCTGCTTGACCTATCTCCTCAGACCTGTGTATTTGTTTTATGACACAGGGTTTTACTATGTAGCCAAGGCTGGCCTTACACTCATATTCCTCCAGCTTCAGTCTCCTATGTAGAGAGATTATATATAACCAGATACTTCCAGGCTTGGCCTAGATAACTTACAGTTGAAAGATAGACTTAAAAATATTTTTTTTATTTATTTGCAAGCACAGAGATACAGACACAGGAAAAAAATGGGTGCACCAGGGCCTCCAGCCACGGCAAACAAACTCCAGCTACATGTGCCAACTTGTGCATCTGGCTTATGTGGGTCCTGGGATACTGAACCCTGGTTGTTAGGCTTTACAGCCCTTAACCATGGAGCCATCTCTCCAGACCCAAGACAGACTTTTTCTAGATATCTAGGAATGACATTTAGAATTTTTCTTTTTCAAACATGAATTAAAGAGGAGTTTTCTCACTCATCTGACCTAAGTCTTTTATGTTATCTGTATGGAATGAAGAATAAAAGGAATTCTGTCCACAATAATTGATTGATTTCATTAGACTGTACTGCTCACTCCCACTCAATAGACAGAGCCTCTTTATTATTGGTTGGAGATGTTTGAAAATAAATAAGGGAATAAATTTTTTAATTAATTAATTAATTTTATTACTTATGTTCATAATGTGAATACATTCATGTTGGTGCCATTGATAGCCTCCTCCCTGGCCTCCCCCCTCCAAAGGGACCCTCCTCATTGGGGAATGTGGGTCGTGCATTGTGGGGGTAGCCATCAGTTATGGGAAAGAGGCAATGTCTCTGTGCATAATGACCCAACTTGTTGCTCTAACAATCTTTCCGCCCTCCTCTTCTGTGAATTTCCCTGAGTCATGTTGGGTTCATTTTAGGTCTACTTCAGTGATGAGGTCTTGGGAGCCTCTGTGTCTCTGGATATCTGGCTTAGTAGGAGTTGAGTGTTCTCTGTGTCTATCTCCTTCACCCTGTGTCAGGTTCCCCAAGAAAGCTGTACTCTTGCTCATTTCCCCAATTACTCTATGGTTTCAACTAGGGCCCTGGTGGGGTGCGATAGGCTGATCTTCTCCTCAGGTTAAGAGTCCATCTGAAAAAGAGAAGCAAATTCTCCAATGGAGAGTGAAGTCAGCACTAGATAAATGGGATAACCATTATTATTTTAGAGAGAATTTTATAGATGTAGGCCCTCTTGTAGCCCACAATTGGTGGGAGCTTGATATTGGAGAGTGGGCTCATTTTTTGGATATGGTTCTGACTTGTTTCCCAGTTCCAGCTATGAGTTCCATTAGACTGAGTGGATCTGTTAGCCAAATCAAGAGCAGTTGGTTACCCACCATGGCTGTGTGCCATTGTTGCACTTGGGTGAGCATCATGTCAGGTTGTTTGCTGCTGAGTAGCTTAGACCATGAGTTTCTTGGACAGATGTTGGTCATTTTCCTCCAGTTGCTCATGCAGTACCTTCTGGCAGTAGACAAGCTAACTGTCTGGGGACTGACTCTCTTCCAGATTCCAGCCAGGTCACTCCATGTTATGTACCAACAGTATATAGTGTCTTCAGCAGTAGGGTCTTACCATTAACCTTTGGTGGGTCATCAAGTACTCTGAGAGAAATCTGTCTTCTTTTGGTAAAACGTGTAGGTCCTCTGATCAACAGGTTATTGTGGAAGTTAACCGCATGCTGCTACTGGGAGTTACAGGTCAGCCTCAAGGAAAAAGAAGGAAGTAAAAGATAGGTAGTATAAAAGAGAAAGAGAGCAGAGAGAAAAGAGGGAGAGAGAAAAAAAATAGGAGAACATTAAGGTTAGTCTTCATCATACCCTATCCAGGTGTTCCCTCTAAGAACCTGATGAAGGTTCAAACTTTTAGTCTG
The DNA here is from genome assembly GCA_036365145.1 of Orientallactaga sibirica. Taxonomy (NCBI): domain Eukaryota; kingdom Metazoa; phylum Chordata; class Mammalia; order Rodentia; family Dipodidae; genus Orientallactaga; species Orientallactaga sibirica. The sequence goes on from JAEOAD010000060.1 coordinate 798,084, forward strand.
TCTTTCAGGATATAGGATTTTATGGTACCATTTCCATTTGGGTCCCGTTTTGTACACCTCTACCCTTACCCTCCCCTCCCATCACTATTGTCTGGTCCTCAAGATGCTTATTAGGTATGTCAGCATCTCAGGCAGATTCAGGTTAGGAGCCACAGATGAGTGAGACCATGCTCTGATTATCTTTCTGTGATAGGGTGAGCTTGCTAAGAATGAGCTGTTCCAAGTTTGACCATTTCCTTCAAATTTCATTGTGTCATTTTTCCTTACTGCTGTGTAGAATTCCATAGTGTAGATATACCACATCTTGGTTGTCTATTCATTTAATAATGGACATCTGGATTGATTCCAGCTCTTAGCTATTATGAATTGAGCAGCTATAAACATTGAGCAAATCTCTCTGAACTGAGGCTTGGAGGTTTTAGGATAAATGCCAAGTAAGGGAATAATTGGATCTGTTGATAACTCTATAGTCATCCTTTTTAGGAGTGTCCATATTGCTTTTCATAGAGGTTGTATCATCTTACATTCCCACCAAAAGTGAATGAGGGATCCTATTTTTCCACAGCCTTGCCAGCTTTGTTTTCATTAGTTTTTTTTTTATGCTAGCTATCCTTACTGAGGTAAGGTGGAATCTCATAGTTGTTTTAATTTTCATATCCCTGATAATTAGGAATGCTGAACATTTTCTTAAGTATGTGTTTGCCATTTGTATTTCTTCCTCTGAGAACTCCCTGTACAGTTCTCTGCCCCATTTTGTGAGTGGGTTGTTTGACTTTTTGTTGTTGGTTTTTGAGTTCTTTGTAGAGTCCAGAAATTTGGCCTCTGTCAGTTGTATAGCTGACCAAAATTTTCTCCCATTTTGTGGGAAATCTGTTGACTCTGCTTACTGTATGTTTGTCTGTGAAAAAACTTATCAGCTTCATGAGGTCCCAATGATTGAGTGATCATTTAATTTCCTGAGCTACTGAGGTTTTGTTCAGGAAGTCTTTTCCCACTCCTATATCATGGAAAATTCCTCCTTTTTTTTTTTTCATCCAGTAGTAGCAGCATTTCTGGTCTTATATTGAAGTCTGATCCATTTGGACTTGATTTTTGTGCATGGTGAGATGTGTGGATTTAGTTTCATTTTCCTACATATGGTTGTTCAGTTTGTCCAGCACCATTTGTTGAAGATGCTGTCTTTTTTCCAGCCTACATTGTTAGGGCCTTTGTCAAATATTAAATAGCTGTAGTTACTTGACCCAAAGTCTGGGTCCTCGATTCTGTTCCATTGGTCTATATTCCTGTTTTTATACCAGTACCATGCTGTTTTTACTACTATGGCTTTGTACTATAGCTTTAGATCAGGTATGGTGATGCCTCCAGAGGCATTTCTTTTACTGAGGATATGCTTGGATATCTGAGGATTTCTGCCATTCCATATGAATTTTGAGATCATTTTTTTTCTATCTCTGTAAGGAAAGAAGTTGGGATTTTTATTGTTATTGCATTAAATCTGTATAATGCTTTTAGTAAGATTGGCATTTTCACAATGTTAATTCTTCCTATCCAGGAGCATGGGAGGTCTTTCTATTTTATCAAGTCCTCCTAAATTTCTTTCTTGAATGTTTTTATGTTTTCATTGTATAGGTCTTTCACTTCCTTGGTTAATGTTATTCCAAGGTATTTTTGTTGTTGTTGTTGCTATTGAAAATGGGACAATGTTGCTTATTTCTTTCTCTGTATCTTTGTCTTTTGCATATAGAAAGGCTACTGATTTTTGTGCATTGATCTTGCATGCTGCTACTTTGCTGAAGGAGTTAATCACTTTTAAGAGTTTTGAGATGGAGGTTCTTAGGTCACTTATGTATAGAATCATGTCATCTGCAAATAGGGATAACTTAACTCCGTCCTTCCCAATTTGAATCCCTTTTACTTCTTTTTCCTGTCTTATTGCTTGAGCTAGGACTTCTAGTACTATGTTGAAGAGCAGAGGAGAGAGTGGAAACCCCTGTTTTGTTCCTGATCTCAATGGGAATTCCTTCAGTCTCTCCCCATTAAGTATTATTTGGACTTGAAGCGCTTCATATATAGCCTTTATTATGTTGAGATATAAACTGTATGTGCCTATTCTCTCCAATGTTTTGATCATGAAGTGATGTTGTATTTTGTCAAAGGCCTTTTCTCCATCTATTGAAAAGATTATATGGTTTTTGTGTTTAGCTTATTTATGTGGTGTATTACATTGACAGATTTCCATATGTTGAACCACCCCTGCATTCCTGGGATGAAGCCTACTTGATTAAGGTGGATAATGCTTTTGATGTGTTGTTGAATTTGGTTTGCAAGGATTTTGTTTAGGATTTACTTTTAAGTTCATCAGGGAAATAGGCCTATAGTTTTCTTTTCTTGTGGCATCTCTGCCTGGTTTTGGTATTAGGGTGCTACTAGCTTCATAGAAGGAGTTGGGGAGCTTTCCCTTTTCTAAAGCCTTCCATCCCTATTATCTGTCTCTGTCTCTTGAGTTGTCTGTTAGGTATGCCTGAAACTCAAGCTGTTCCATGTTAGAAGCCACAGATGAGGAAGAACATGTTGTCTTTCTGTTCTTACTTGAGTTTGTTTAATATGATCTATTCTAAGTCAGACCATTTCCTACAAATTTCATTATGTCATTTTTCCTTACTGCTGAGTAGGCTTCCATTGTGTAAATGTACCACAATTTCATTATCCATTCATCAAAAGATGGGCATCTGGGTTGATTCTAGTTCTTAGCTATTGTGAATTGAACATCTATAAACATGGTTGAGCAGATATCTCTGAAGTGAAGAGTGGAGCCTTTAGGGTAGATGCCCAGTAGAGGAATAGCTGGGTAATTTAGTGCCTCTCTTTTTATCTTTTTTGAGAGTCAATAGTGGTGTTACAAATTTGCACTCCTACCAGCAGTGAATGATGGTTTCTCTTACCCCACATCCTTACCAACATTTATTGTCATTTGATTTTTTTTTTTTTTTAATGATTGCCATGGAGGAAACTCTTCTGCCTTACTTCTGTGAAACAGGGTCTATCGTTGAACCTGGAACTCACAAAGTTTTTCAGCTAGATTGACTGACCAGCAAGCTAAAATCTCTTTTCTCCTCAGCACTGGAGTTATAGATGTGTGCATCCACACCCAGATTTTTACATGGATTCTGGGAATTGAACTCAGGCCTTCATGCTTGCACAGCAGCAATCTTACCCACTAAGCTATTTCCTCAGCCCTCATTAAGAGTTTTAATCATGCTTTTCTTGACTATAAATTTCCACAGGCTATAAACAAGACTTACTTCACACTTCCAAGAACTTAATACAGAGGATAGCTCAGTGGATAATGCGCTTGCTGTGTAAGCACGAGTACTTAAATTCAAATCCCTATATATACATATAAAAGCCAGACAGTGACACTGCTTGTAATTCCAGCACTTGGGAGGTAGATATAGAAAGATTACTAGGGATTATTGGCTTGCTAAGTTTAGTGACATCCATGGACTCTAGGTTCAGTAATAGACCCTTTCTCAAAAAATAAGATGGAGAGCAATAGATGAAGATAATCAATGACCTTCTTGCCTTGCACACATATGCACACACACACTTATACATACTCATACAATCACACCTATATGAACATTATAAACATGTATATACACCACACTCATACAAAAAAGTTAATACATACTGCAATAGAGTAGTAATTAAGATTATATGCCTTTTAAATTAACTTTACATGTATATTAATGTATTTTATTTTCATTAGTATACTATGAGGTAAATATTATTATATTTAATAAATGATAAAACCAAATATCAAAGAATTTTGTCAGTTTGCCTAAGGTTATGTGAAGTTTTTCTGATCATGGTATCTCCCCTGCCGGGAAAGTATTATGTGAAGTTTTTGGGGCTGGGCTTTTTTTAGTTGGGAGACTTTTTATAACTGCTTGGATCTCTGTGGTTGTTATAGGTCTATTTAAATGGTTTATCTCATCTTGATTTAATTTTGGTAGGTCATATGAATCAAGGAAATCATCCATTTCTTTCAGGTTTTCAAACTTAGAGGCACATATATTCTTAAGGTATGCCTATATGATTTTCTGAATTTCTTTAGTATCTGTTGTGATGTTGCCTTTTTCATCTCTAATTTTATCAATTTTTGTCTCCTCTCTTTCTTTTGGTCAAATTTGCTAAGGGTTTGTCAATCTTGTTTATCCTTTCAAAGAACCAACTCTTTGTTTCATTAATTTTTTTATTGTGTTTTTGGTTTCCATTTCATTAATTTCTGTCCTAACCTTTATTATTTCTTCCTGTCTACTGATTTTTGGTTTGCCTTGTTCTTCTCTTTCCAAGGCCTTAAGGTGAAGCATTAAATTGTTTACTTGTGAACTCTCTAATTTCTTAATATAGGCACTTAGAGCTATAAATTTCCCTCGTAGGACTGCCTTCATTGTGTCCCAAAGGTTTTGGTATGTTGTATTCTCATCATCATTTGATTCTATGAATTTCTTGATTTCCTTTTTAACTTCTTCAATGACCCATACATCGTTCAATAATGTACTGTTTAGTCTCCATGAATTTCTGTATGCTCTGTAGTTTTTCCTGTTGCTGATTTGCAGTTTAATCCCATTGTGGACAGATAGCGTACAAAGGATTATTTCAATTTTCCTGTATTTGTTAAGATTTGCTTTGTGTCCTATTATATGATCTATTTTAGAGAATGTTACATGTGCTGCTGAGAAAAATGCATATTCTGCAGCATTTGGATGGAATGTTCTGTATATATCTGTTAGGTCCATTTGTTCCATAATATTATTTAATGCAGATGTCTCTCTGTTTATTTTTTGCTGGGTAGACCTGTCAAGTGATGAGAGTGGGGTATTGAAGTCACCCACTAGTATTGTGTTAGGAGTTATCTCTGACCTTAAGTCCAAAAGTGTTTGTTTGATGAAATTGGGAGCCCCCATGTTAGGAGCATATATGTTTAGGATTGTAATGTCCTCCTGCTGGAGTGTTCCTTTAATCAGTATAAAGTGACCTTCTTTATCTTTCCTCACTAATGTTGGTTTGAAGTCTATTCTGTCAGAAATTAGGATGGCAACCCCTGCTTGTTTCCTCAGCCCATTTGCTTGAAATACTTTGTTCCAACCTTTCACCCTAAGAAGGTTTCTATCTTTTATTGAGAGATGAGTTTCCTGGAGGCAACAGATGGTAGGCTCCTGCTTTTTAATCCAGTCTGCAAGTCTGTGTCTTTTGGTTGGGGCATTGAGACCATTGATATTAAGAGTTATTATTGAAAGATATGTATTTACTCTCACCATTCTTGTTTTGTAGTTCTTCCTGTTTACTCTTTAATCACTTGATTTAACTGTTATTTGAGTATGGCTTATTTTTTTCCTATTTCCTGCTGTGTGTGTTTTGCTTTCTCTTCAGCATGAGTGATTCCTGTATTTTCTGTAGAGCTGGTTTAGTTGCCATAAATTCCTTTAGCCTGTCTTTGTTGTGGAATGTCCTTATTTCTCCATCAATTTGGATAGATAGCTCTGCAGGATAAAGTAATCTTGGTTGGCAGTTTTTGTCTTTCAGAACTTGGAATACCTCACTCCAGGCCCTTCTGGGCCAACTGTTTTGCATTGGGAAAATGGAAAAGCTTCACTGAGGATAAAACCCAACCATGGAAGGCTCAAACTAGTGAGAATACAAATTATTTTGAAAGGAGGATGCTTGAAGGAAAACTGGTGATGGATTAGCCTGATCTTCAAGGTCAAGCTTTATTCCCCACCCCAACCCCTAGATTTACAAATTTGGCTATGCGGCCCACCTGTTACTGGTTTTAGAAGCATGAGAAATACTGGAAGAGGGTCATGAAATGCTATGGTCCAAGGGCCACTAAAATGCAGCAATATGAAGCAGGGATGAAATCTCTGAATAGAGACCCAGTAAGGCAATTGTATGGAGGTACAAAGATGACCCTTGAGTTGCAATGGAGATCCAAAGAATATGGAGATGCCAGGACAGTGGGATGGTTGCCATGGAGAGTTGCTGGGCTAAGATGGAGTTTCCCGCAGGCTGTGAGCAGCACAACTAGCAGGGAAGAATTGGAATCTCAGAGACTTTGTCACTGGTAACAGATGTCAGACTTGGAACTGCCAATGTTTGATACTTGCCTGCTGATTATTTGATCTTGCATTGTGTTGGACACAGGCAGGGCCCTGGGTAAAAGCAGGTCTAAGCTATTCAGACACAAATAGGGCCCCAGGTTATGGAGAGGTCACAGCAGCCTGGACCCCGGGCAAATCTCAAGTCCTGGGACTTGCAGGAGTAAGGCTCCTCCCTCCTCCTGGGGGTTGTAGTGAGCCTGGACCCCAGACAAATCTTGGTTCCCAAGACTGGCAGGAAGGGTGCTGCTCCCACCTCCCACCCCAGGGCGCCTGGATGTCCTGATAAGGCTTAGGCTTTGCTCATAGCCCCGTGACCTTTGGCCAGTTACCTTGGAAACTCCTTATATGGTAGAGCCAGCAGCCTTTATACAGCCCATACCCCTATGACTCATACCCTATACCTCTTCCCACCACTACGTAGATCAACTGGCCCTCTCCCTATGTGCTAGAATGAATATCCCTATATGCCAACTAGGCATTGGCAAACAACCTTTGAACCCACCAATCCCCTTGGTACCCTCATCCTGCTCTCTCTCTATCAACTGCTTAAAAAACCCAGTTCCTTGTTAAATAAATGAGAGCTGCCTTCTGACACTGCCTCCCAGGTATTTTTTTCCTGCCACACTGATGGCCACTCAAGACCCTACTCCCCAGCTGCCTGGATGTCTCTGGGGTGCCAGTGTGCAACAGCCCCTTGAGGAACCAAGAACCCACAGCTGGTGCCTGAACAAGGACCCTCTGAAACACATGAGGGGTGAGTGTTCCCCCAGAGGGGCAATCATTGTCTAGTGGGACATCAGTCCTCTGTGGCCCATGCCTCCACATTTTTAAAATTTTAATTTTAATTTATTTATAAGATACATAAGAGGGAAAGAGAGTGAGAGAGAGTGAGAATGGATGCACCAGGGCCTCTAGCCACTGCAAACAAACTCCAGACATGTGCGCCCCTTGTGCATATGCACATGGGACCTGGAGTATTGCATCATGGTCCTTAGGCTTCCCAGGCATGTGCTTTAACTGCTAAGCCATCTCTCCAGCCCCATGCCTCCACGTTTTGAGGGCTGGCAATATCTTTACTTTTCCTCCTTTTGGTTTGTACCATCATGAGGGATTGGGCATGGTGAATGAGCAACTGATGTCTCTTGGCTGAGGCCACTCTTTGACATTGACTGAAGGCTTCTAGCTCTCTGCCTGAACCCTGAAACCCTGCTCGGGTATTGGCAACAACCCCTTATCTATTTCTCTTAAACACAAAAACCAGTAATGCATTGACCATTTAAAAGCCCTTAGGTTGGTCACCAGTCTCTTAAACTTGTGGACAGATGTTGTATCTGGACCTTTGGGGAATCCCCCTTGATGCTATCTACCCTCAGGGATGTTGCCCTCTGGTATTGGTGTTTACACTGTTTCTATCATGGGCAATATTGCCTCCCACCAAAAGGAATCACAGATTCATGAATTAAGGGGTCTCCTGAAAGTTAGGGGAATTAAGCTCTTCCAGAGAGAGGCTATCTCCTTCTGGGAATAAGTCCTCCAGATATCCCCCTGGATGATTTCTGGGGATCCATATGACCCAAACATATGGACACGCATAGCTTATTTAGCCAGGAGATGGGAGGTTGGAAACTCTCCTCCCTATCTTTTCTCCCAATTATAGCAGCTGTTAGGCAATGCATTAGCCCCCCTAAGATTTCTTCCATGCAAAAATCAGATGATGACAATGATAAGGAGAGTCCTGAGGACTGGCCAGTGGTGGACCTCAGTTCCCTTGAAAAAGCAATAGAATAAATTAGAAAAAAGATGACCCCAAACTCCCCTATACCCACCCCCCTTTATCTGCCTTTGCCACCATACGCACCCCCATCCATGTTTCCCTTCTCCAGAGTGATGTTACACAGGCCAAAAGAATCCCAACATGATAAACTCCCCTGGCCAGGACACCCTTCCATCCATCCCCCTACTTACAATCACACAACTACCATGTGAGGCAATAGAAAGTCATTCAATCAGGAAGTAACAGCCTTTCCTGTTAATGTTCAACAACTTAGGCTTGGCCCCTATACTAGTACCCCTATCAAGCTGGTAATCTTAAAGAACTCAGACAGGCTGTTAGGGAGGATGGGATCCATGTGCCATGGACTAAGTCCCTCCTTCAGAGCCTACAGGGCTCCATTAATACCCCTCAGGACTGGCATGATATTTGACAGTCCTCACTGCCTAGTCCCCTGTTCCTTCAATGGGAAGCCCTCTATAGAGACAAATGCCTCCAACAAAAGAAAAAAAAAACTGAATTCAACAAAATATTCCTGGGGGTTTGATAACTTATTCAGACAGGGCAATTTCTCCACAGGCCTTCAGCAGGCCCAACAGCCCCCCAGGATCTATGACCAAGTTTGCCTCTGCATCTTCCAGGAGTGGGATAGAATACCACCCCCCCAACACCCAGGACAATACCTCTTCCTTACTGTCTCTTCATCAGAAGTTGGAGGAAATGCTTTCTGATTTTATATAAGGACAAAAACCAACTTAGAGGGAAAAAAATCCCTGACTCAATGGCCGGGGACCTCCTTCTCAACAGCATTATTGGGGAAGGTATGACTTCAGAATGTAGGCTAACTTATCAAGGCCTCAAGGATGAACATTATGATAAATGGGTAGTCACCACTCAGGATATGGGGACTCATATAAGGCTGCCTCTCTGGCACAGGCCTTCATGGCAGCCCTAAAACCCAGAGGCAAATGCTTTAATTATGAAGAAGAAGGACCCTGGAGAGGGGAATGTCCTTAACATCAGGCTGCTAAAGGCATCCCCCCCCCACAAAAACAGTTTGCCCTAGATGTTGTAAGGGGTATCATTGGAAAAAAAGACTGCCACTCTACTTATGACAAAGATGGCAAATCCCTAGAGCCTTTAAACTTCAAAAGGGGCAACCCTCAGCCCCACCAATAAAAGGGAACACCCATAATATAGAATGGGTAACAAGTATCCTAGAGGGGGCCCACTCAAGGATAGCCTTAGAGGTTGGAGGAAAAATTTTCAAATGTCTAATTGATACTGGGGCAGATAAGACAATTCTAAAGCAATCTGATATTCCCCAACACTGAGAATTAGTTCATGGGCCCCAAGTAATGGGGATAGGCAGTACTACACAGGCATATGTTACCAAGGAAGCCTTTAAGTGGAAGGACCCAGACAGAACTACAGGTCTCATCCAACTCCTAGTGGAGGATGTAACAACTAACCTGCTAGGAAGAGACATCCTTGAGGCCCTAGATGTAGTTATTGACAGTAATATAGAGGGAGAGTGCATTGAGATGGAAGACTATGAGAGATACCTTCGCTGGTGTCACCCCCAATCCTAAAGGCCACTGTTAAGTATGAAACTCCCTGCCTAGAATGGCTCTCTGATGAGCCAACCTGGTTGAACAGTGGCCTCTGCCAAGGGAGAAACTTGAAATCTTAAATCAGAACAGAACAACTCCAACTTAATCACATCCACCCCTTGTAGAGCCCATGGAACCTTCCTGTGTTTGTAACTTGAAAGGGCTCAGGAGGATGGAGGTTACTACAGGATCTTAAGGCTATCAATAAAGCCATCCTCATTTTGGGTGCCCCTGAAAGAGGACTGCCCCTTATATCACCATTCCAACCAACACCCCCTCCTTGCTATTGATATTAAGGATTGTTTCTTTTATATCCCCCTTCATCCCTGAGACCAACAACACTTTATGTTCTCAGTCCCCTCTATCAATAATGCAGGAACTGCCAAACACTTTGAGTGGATAGTTCTGCCACAAGGTATGACTAATAGCCTCACTATATGACAAGAAGAAGTTGCTATGGCATTAAGGCCACATTTAGATCAAGATCTTGAAGTGCCAGGACCCCTGACTAGGGGCCAAGACCCTCAGTCACCCAGAAGTCACCCAGCAAACCACCACTGAAGCCAAGACTCTCGAATGCAAAAACACAACAGGTTTCTTTACTGCAAGCCTAGGCCTGGGCTCCATCCACACAGTCAGGCACAGCGGTAGTGTGAGGCAGCAGCCCCGACTTCCAGAGGGAGGGGGTTTATATCGAGAAAAACCTTAAGTAAGGAAGAAGAAACTTTAACTTGGTTTAACCTTTACAATGGTAGGTTAGGGGAACTGATAAGCTGAGGAATTTCCTGGGGAATTTCCAGGGGGCTTATTTCAACAATGCAATTGCAACTTGTTTCAACATCAGGAGTTACTTGGTAACTAGCTTGAGTCATTGAGGCCAGTCGTTTCTCCCCCTATTCCTGGAATCAATAGGGTGGGGGTTTGTCTCAGAAGTCAGGCAGTTTCTCAAAGGTGGCCCAGGAGTTACAAAATGGCTGTACCTGAGTCAAGCGAGCGAGCAGGGTTACAGAAGCTAAATGTAGCAAGTTATTTATTTTTGGTTCTTCATTTCCCCCTCTCTATGTACCTTGGGGAGCCTATCTAGGATCCCTACATGGATGTTCAAATTCATAAGATTCCATTTCATTGTTTAGGGACGATGGAGTGATAAGATTAAGTTCTCTAGACCATTAGCTGAATGGTGCCCAACCTTTGATTTATAAACTAAACTAACCTGTTTAGGATACAAGGCCCGAAGGTGAGTAATAGGATCAAGATTATGAGGGGTCCCAGCAGAGTGGAGATCAGGGTCATGAAGCAAGGGGAGCTATTATACTAGGATTTGAACCATCCTACCTGAGCCTTATGTTCCCAGCGACATTTTTCTAATCATTCCCTAACTTTTGCCATATTATCCTTAGTGCAGCCTGAATGGTCCCTAAAGAATCAGCATTGTTCTCCCAGAGCTGCCCAGATGCCCCATTGTTGAAGAAACAATAGATCTAGGCATCTCCTGTTTTGCAAGGTCACTTCTGCTAAGGAGCTTAGAGAGTCCTGCTAATGAGTAATAGAGTCCTCTAAATTTTTTATATCTTGACTGAGGCAAGCCCTCAAGGTAGAGTAAAGCTGGTTCTCTTTGATTAGGGCGGTGGTACCCATCCCAATCCCAGCCACTATTCCCATCCTGAGTAGGAGGCTCAAGGAAATAGCAGTGATGAGCTCTCTTTTTTCTTATGGGACCCTGTATAGGCCTGGAAAAAGTCCTCATCAGTATGGTAATGATTCTAGGTAGTAATCTGACTTGCACACAGAAATTTTTAGCGAGGTTGACTACTGCAGTGTGAAGACAAGGAGTGAGGCCTGTTGTGCAGGCCCACCAGGTATCATTATGGGGAACCAAGTAGTGGGAAGTCAGGTTATTATTAATATGATGGGTTGAGTTACAGAGGTGACCATAAGGAGTTGAGACTTTACCTATGCAAGTTCCCCCGGTCTGACCATCAGCTATCTGTTGGAGGGTTATCCTGGGTTTTGAATTCCATCTAACTGAGAGGGCTGATCAGTGACAGAAAAGGTCCCCTGTATAATGGTGGCTTCATAATAAGGAGGGGCCACATCGTAGCATAACCAGCAGGCAGTCGTTAAATCCGGTCTGGAAGCATTGAGAAAGAGAAAAGCCTGTTGTAGCATGATCTGGAGCCGATTATTGGGTAGTGGTGGTGATGGGATTCTAGGTAAATTTGAGTGGGTGGGTGTGGGAATAGAGTTGGGGGTCCTGGTCGAGCTGTTAGTTGGGTTCCTGGGAGTGTGCATTGGAGGGAGAGGGTTAAATACAGAGTTAGGACCTAAGGCAACATGGGGTTTAGTATATGTCATCTGGATGGTGAACAGGAGCCCTGGATCTTTTCCTGATAGGTATAATCAGAGTCCCCATGCACATTGTTGCCCCCATTCATGATTTTGTTTTCCCTCTCTCATGAATTTAATGGAAATTGGATTACAGAGAAAAGATGAGCATCTACCACATAGAGGGTTGCGGCTTAAAGGGGGTAGGGCTACTCTGGTGACTTTGATTAAATCTGGGGAGTTTGGGGGATCCCATGTTATAGTTCCAGTGGACTCACATCCCCAAGCCTTACAATAGTAGTCATCAGCTCCCCCACATTTTTTTGTTTGTTGTTTAGTTCTATTAAATCCTGGGCAGATGTAAAAAGGGGTTTTTAGTAAGGCAGCCCTTTTAATAACCTGACTACATCCAGGGTAATTTCCTCCCAAAGGGGGATGTAGGTGGCATCCCTGGCCTGGCTTAGGACATTCTGGCCTGCCTGTGTTGTCTGAATCTACGTCTCCTATAGCCCAGGAACCGGCAGCCAGCTGACAGAGGTCGAATTGTAGGTCTGGCCACCAGGTCCAAAGGGGGCGTTTGGCTGTGGTTTGACTAATTATCAACCCGGTGGCCATATTAGTTACTTTCCAAGTAATGTCTATAGGTTCATGGGAGGAGGCGTGTCTGACCTGGTAAAGGAGGCAAGCAATCAGGAGCATCAGGAGGCCAGGGGTTGGGTTGCAACATCTCGGTGAAGGCAAAGCTTGAGTGGATCTTCTGGGTCAGGGTGGCCCATCCAGGTGTCTCTGGTTTTCCAAGGAACTGCTTTTACGTGGGTCCAGTGGATACAAGAGGTGATGCCATCCACCTTGATGGCAGTGGGGGTTGTCATCAGCATGATATAGGGCCCCTTCCATCTGGGTTCTAGGGTCTGGTAATGGTACCTCTGAACCAGAACTTGATCTCCAGGTTGAAACCTGTGGGGTTTGGGGGGGGGCGGGTATCAGACTCATAAATGGCCCTGAGGTGTGGCCAGACTTTTTATGAGTCTGCTGGAGACGTTTTAGTGACAAAATCGGGTCCTGGTCACCTATCTCTGCCAGGAGATCGACCCGCAGACTGGGAATTATGGGGGGAGGAACTCCAAACATGATTTCAAAAGAAGTCAAACCCAAGTGGTAGGGGGAGTTCCTGATGTGGAACAAGGCGAAGGGGAGGAGGGGCACCCAATCCACGCTGATCTCCAGGCTCAACTTAATTAGGGTCTCTTTTAAAGTTCTGTTCATTCTTTCTACCTGTCTTGAACTCTGGGAGCAATAAGCACAATGTAATTTCCAATTGGTCCCCAGTGCATTGGTACTCCCTGGCTTACCTGAGATATGAAAGCTGGTCCATTGTCAGAACCTAAAGAAGCTGGAAAGCCATACCTGGGGAGAATTTCTTCCAGAATTTTCTTTGCTACAACCTGGGCTGTCTCAGACTTGGTAGGGAAGGCTTCTACCCAACCTGAGAAAGTATCTGTAAAAACTAAAAGATATTTATATCCAGTCCTGCCAGTTTTAATTTCTGTAAAGTCCAATTCCAAGTAAGCTCCAGGTCTAGCTCCCCTAAGCCTGGATCCTGGGTTAGAGGGGAGCGCAGTGGCATTTGTCATGCTGCACGGCTGACAATTGGAAACAATTTGTTCAATTATCTGAGTGGCATTCCGGAGCTTAAGTTGAGAGCTCCTCAATAGTTCCTGCATCCGTTTAATCCCCAGATGGGAAGAATGGTGGATCTTTCTTAGAATTCTTAGTCCCAATTTCTGTGGTAGGATGAGATGACCATCAGCTGTTTTCCACCAGTCACCCATCTGTTCTGGTTTCTGCAATTGGCTGATCCAGGAAAGATCCTCAGAAGAGTAGTTAGGGACCACAGGGAGCCTCCTGCCTCCTGCGTCAGCCAGAACTGTAGTAATTTTAGTGGCCAAGGCCACTTGCTTAGCAGTCTGATCAGCCAAATTATTGCCCTGGGGAATTAGTCCATCCCCTTTCTGATGTCCTGAGCAATGAATAATGGCCACTTGAGTGGGACCCCAGATAGCCTGGAGTAAGTCCAGGATTTCTTGTTTATTTTTAATAGTCTTTTCTTCTGCTGTTAAAAGTCCTCTTTCTCAATAGATGGCCCCATGGACGTGCACTGTTGCAAATGCATACTGGCTGTCCATGTATATATTCAGTCTTTTGTTGGCCCCCAGTTTTAAGGCTTTAGAAAGGGCTATAAGTTCTGCCTTTTGGGCTGATGTGCCCTTCAGGAGAGGCTCCGCCCAAATGACATTTGTTCCTGAAGTGACTGCTGCCCCCGCGTACCTGTGTCCATCCCGAATGAAGCTGCTGCCGTCTGTGAACCAAGTCACTTCAGCATCTTTTAGGGGGTTGTCTTTAAGATCTGGCCTCCTGTTGTATACGTGGGCCAGTATCTCTGCGCAGTCATGGAGAGGGGTCTCCAGGTCCGGGTCAGGCAATAGGGTGGCAGGGTTCAGAGCTGTAGGAGTCTAGAAAGTTATTCTGGCTAGATTTAAAAGCAGAGCCTGATAGTGGACCATGCAGGCATTGCTGAGCCAACCGTCAGGTGGCTGCTTCAGTACCCCTTTGATGGCGTGAGGGGCTGCAACCGTTAGGTTTTGTCCCAAGGTCAGCCTGTCTGCATCCTTGACTAAAAGGGCCATGGTGGCTATGATTCTCAGACATGGGGGCCACTCTGTGACAACAGTGTCCAATTTCTTTGACAGGTAGGCAACAGGGCGCTGCCAGGGCCCTAAGCTTTGGGTGAGGACACCCTTTGCTATCCCATTATGTTCATCTACAAAGAGCATAAACGGCTTAGTCACATCAGGGAGGCTTAAGGCAGGTGCTTCTAAAAGGTGTACTTTTAGGTCTTCAAATGCTCACTGGCGATGATCTGTCCATTTGAAAGGCTGGTTTTCCTTAGTGGCTTCATATAGAGGTTTTGCCAGTTCTGCGAATCCGGGGATCCACAGATGGCAGAACCCTGCTGTGCCAAGGAATTCTCCGACTTGCCTGGCCGAGGCTGGTGTTGGGATCTGGAGGACAGTCTCTTTTCAGGCATCTGACAGCCAGCGTTGGCCATCCTGGAGGATGTACCCCAGGTAGGTCACCTGCTGTTTGCAGATCTGAGCCTTCTTGGCAGATGCCCGGTATCCTTGATCACCCAACATCTGTAGGAGGTCTCTGGTTCCTGCCAGGCATGTCTCTTGGCTGGCCACTCCTATTAAAAGATCATCTACATACTGCAACAAAATCAGTCCTGGGTTACATACCCAGAAGTTTTAGAGGTCTTCATGCAAGACCTCATCGAAGATTGTGGGAGAGTTTTTGAATCCTTGAGGCAGTCGGGTCCAGGTAAGTTGGCCGTTAATCCTGATGTCTGGATCATGCCATACAAAGGCGAAGTAAGGCTGACTCTGTGGGGCGAAGGGTAGGCTAAAGAATGCATCTTTTAAGTCCAGAATGGTGTACCAAGTAAGTTCAGGTGTTAGACTTCCCAATAGAGTATAAGGGTTGGGCACCTTGGGTGAATGTCAATTACTCTTTTATTAACTTCTCTTAAGTCCTGTACCGGGAGGTAGTCACTTGAATTAGGTTTTTTTTACTTGTAGGAGGGGGGTGTTCCAATCTGACTGGACTGGCTTTAGGACCCCTGACTGAAGAAGCCGTCTGATGTGGGGGGTTATTCCTTGTTTGGCTTCTAATGACATGGGGTATTGTCAAACCCTGGCTGGTATGCTTCCAGGCTTCAGTTCTATTAGTATGGGGGGGCCTATGTTGTGCCCATCCCATTCTGCCAGTTTCTGCCCAAGCTTGTGGGTAGTCAGCCAGCCAGGAAGGATCTAGGGATTCTGGGCATCTGGCGTACTTTTGAAAGAGTCTATATACTTCTGTTAGGCTAGTGGTCATAAGGACTTGTATTGGAGAGTCTCCTAATGTTGAGACTTTTGCCCCACATTCTGAGAATGAAATTTGAGCTCTCACTTTGGACAATAAATCACATCCCAATAGTGGGTATGGGCACTCTGGTATGACCAAGAAGGAGTGGGTTACTTGACTGGTGCCTAAATTAACAGTCCTTTGAGTTGTCCACTGGTAGGGTTTAATACCCGTAGCCCCTTGGATCCATGTAGTTGTTTCAGTCATGGCTCCTTCTGCTTGTAATAATACTGAATTTTCAGCCCCTGTATCGACCATAAAGGCTATCTTTTTCCCCTCCACTTCAAGAGTTACCCTAGGCTCAGGGAGGGGGACTGAGCCCCATCTCCCTCAGTCACTATCTTCCTGTGTAGTTGCCAGGATATTTGCTCGTTGCTTTTTCTTGGGGCAATCCCTGATCCAATGTCCCTTTTCCTTACAGTAAGCCCATTGGTTCCTTCCTACCTTAGGTTTTGTTCCAGTGTTGTTCTTCTTTTGATAGGTGATCTCTCTGGTGGCAGGGTTCTCTGTTGCTTTCAGGATGTCCTTAAGTTCTTTATGATGCTTAGTCTGTTGTAATTCTAAAATCTTAGCCAAACTTTTTTCTTGTCTTTTTTCTCATTTTATTTCTTTCTCCTCTGAACTTTCTCTCCTATCAAAAACCTTTTCCACCACTGAAACTAGATCTCTGATGTGCTTTTCTCCTAGCCTTCTTTTTTTAAATTATTATTTTTGTTATTGACAACTTCTATACTTATATACAAAAAAAAAAAAAAACATGATATTTCCCTCTCCTTCCCCCATTCCACTTTAGAACTCCAGTCTCCATCATATCCTACTCTCCATTAGTCTCTCTTTTAATTTGATGTCATCATCATTTTCTTCTATTTTGAGGGTCTTGCGAAGGTATTGCTAGGCACTGCAAGGTCATGGATATCGAGGCCAATTTCTGTCTGGGCAGTTGAATTGTAAGAAGTCATACCCTTCCTTTGGCTCTTCCATTCTACCCGCCCCCTCTTCCACAATGGTCCCTGAGCCTTGGAGAGTGTGACAGAGGTGTTTCAGTGCTGGGCACTCCTCCATCCCCTCTTCTCAGCACTATGTTGCCTTTTGGGTCATCCCAGTGGTCATCACCATCTGAAAAGAGAAGCTTCTCTAACCAGAAGTGAGAGTAGTGTTAATATGTGAATATGAACATTAAGTGTAGTGCCCCCAGAGCAGCTTGGTGGGAATAATATATACATTTAGTCAGACAAAAACAGGTTTTATACCCCTAAGTCTCATGACCTCACCTGCCATAGACTTTTGCTTAGGTTATTCAGTACCACGTATGTATTCCCTCCCATAGAGAGGGCCTTCAGTCCAATTATGGAGCAGTTGGTTAGCCCAAGAGTAGACATGCCACTATTGCACCCATTCAGGCATTGGGCCTGTATGGCCAATCTTGAATATTCAGTGTCCACTGTTTTCACTGCTGATGACTTCTGTCTCCCATATGGCTGCATGCAGTGCAGCTGTTTCCAGCTTTTAGTTGGCTGGTCTACAGGGAGAAGGTGTTCTACTCAGCACCAGCTTTCTTTCTGAGTGACCTTGCCTCTCAGGCAAGAGATGTCTTCGGCAATAGGGTCTTACTATCTGTTTCTCAAGGGAAACCAAGGGCTTTGGCAAAAGCCTTTAATGTTTTGGAGGCTACCGGGACCTCCTTGGCTAACAACTCACTGGAAGGTATCCCATTCCAGCCACTGAAAATTTTCTAGTAATAGTCTACAGCTTCTAGATGTGCCATTCTTCAAAAAAGTAGGTTTACATAAGTCTTGTTCACAATAACTTGAATTTAGATTGACCCTCCCCCTGCCCTTCCTTTACGCATTCTCTTCCCATGGCCTAGCTTAGGCCATATCCCTCCCTGTAATCTGTTCTTCCACTTACATATGTGCAATACCATACACTTAAGTTCTTCCCTTTCCCTCCTCAGTTATAGCCTTTTACCAGCTTACTGGTTTCTGGTACCTATTTTTGGTTCCAGTTCACACACAGGTCTATACATTTGTAGCTAGGATCCACATATGAGAGAGAACATATGATGTTTGGCTTTCTGAGCCTGGGTTACCTCACTTAGTATAATCCTTTCCAGATCCATCCATTTATCTGCAAATTTCATAATTTCATTTTTCTTTACCGCTGAATTGAACTCCGTTGTGTAAATGTACCACATCTTTATTATCCATTCATCTGTGGAGGGACATCTAGGCTGCTTCCATTTCCTAGGCATTGTGAATACAGAAGGAATAAACATGGTTGTGCAAGTATCTCTAAGGTAGTGAGAAGAGTCCTCTGGATATATGCCTAGGAGTGCTATAGCTGGATCATATGGTAAATCTATTTTTAGCTCTCTCAAGAACCTCCACACAGGCTGGACCAGATTACATTCCCACCAACAGTGTAGAAATGTTCTCTTTTTTCGCATCCACACCAACACTTATTGTCATTTGTTTTCTTGATGGTAGCCATTCTGACAGGAGTGAAATGGAATCTCAAAGTGGTTTTAATTTGCATTTCCCTGATGGCTAAGGATGTGGAACACTTTTTTAGATGTTTATATGCCATCTGTATTTCATCTCCTGAGAATTCTCTATTTAGTTCCATAGCCCATTTTTTTAACTGGGTCGTTTGAATTCTTATTATTCTGTTTTTTGAGTTCTTTGTATATTCTGGATATTAATCCTCTGTCAGATGTATAGCTGGCAAAGTTTTTTTTTTTTTAATCTGTAGGTTGTCTTTTTGCACTATTCACAGTGTCCTTTGCTGTACAAAAGTTTTGTAATTTCATAAGGTTGATTAGTGGTTTTATTCCCTGAGCAATTGGAGTTATATTCAGAAAGTCCTTGCCTATGCCAATATGTTGACGGGTCTCCTCTTCCCTTTTCCTCTAGCAGTTTCAGAGTTTCAGGTCTGATATTAAGGTCCCTGATCCATTTGGACTTGACGCTTGTGCATGGAGAGAGACAAGGATCTATGTTTATCCTTTTACATACAGATGTCCAGTTTTCCCAGCACCACTTGTTAAAGAGGCTATCTTTTCTCCAATGAATATTTTGGCGTTTTTGTCAAAAATCAGGTGGCTGTAGCTGCCTGGATTAATATTTGGGTCTTCTATTCTGTTCCATTGATCTACCTGCCTGTCCTTGTGCCAGTACCATGCTTTATTTGTTACTATGGCTTTGTAATATAACTTAAAATCGGGTATGGTTATACCACCAGCCTGATTTTTGTTGCACAAAATTGTTTTGCCTATTCGAGGTTTTTTTGTGTTTCCAGATGAATTTTAGGATTGATTTTCTATTTCTGTGAAGAATGCTATTGGTATTTTGATGGGGATCGCATTAAATGTGTAGATTGCTTTTGGTAAGATTGACATTTTCACAATATTGATTCTTCCAAACCAGGAGCATGGGATGTCTTTCCATTTCCTTGTGTCTTCAGCAATTTGTCATTCAAGTTTTTTAAAGTTCTCATTGTGGAGATCCTTCACTTCCTTGATTAAGTTTATTCCAAGGTATTTTATTATTTTTATGAGGCAATTGTGAATGGGAGAGATTCCCTGATTTCATCCTCTGCACATTTGCTGTTAGTGTATAGAAAAGCTACTGATTTCTGTGTATTTATTTTCTATCCTGCTACATTACTAAAAGTGTTTATCAGCTCTAACAGTTTGCTGGTAGTCTTTAGGGTCTGTTATGTATAGAATCATATACTTTGCAAATAATGATAATTTGAGCTCTTCCCTTCCGATTTGTATCCCTTTTATGAGCATCTCTTGCCTTGTTGCTATGGCTAAGACTTCCAGTACTATATTAAATAGAAGTGGGGAAAGTGGACACCCTTGTCTTGTTCCTGAATTTAAAGGAAAAGCTTCAAGTTTTTCCCCATTTAGTATTATGTTGGCTGTAGGTTTGTCATAAATAGCTTTTATTATGTTGAGATATGTTCCTTCTATTCCAAGTTTCTGTAATGCTTTCACCATGAAGGGGTGTTGGATTTTGTCAAATGCGTTTTCTGCATCTATTGAGATGACCATGTGATTTTTGTCCTTCAGTCTATTTATATGGTGTATTGCATTTATGGATTTGCGTATGTTGAACCATCCCTGCCCCTCTGGGATAAAGCCTACTTGGTTGGGATGAATAATCTTTCTGATATATTGTTCTGTTCTGCTTGCCAGTATTTTGTTGAGAACTTTTGCATCTATGTTCATGAGTGATATTGGTCTGTAATTTTCTTTTTTTGTTCTGTCTTTGCCTGGTTTTGGGATCAGGGTGATGCTGGCTTCATAGAAGGGTTTTGGTAGAATTCCTTCCTTTTCTATTTCATGGAAAAGTTTGAGAAGCATTGGTGTTAGATCTTCCAGGAATGTCTGGTAAAATTCAGCAGTGAATCCATCTGGGCCTGGACTTTTTTTATTTGGGAAACTTTATAACTGCTCAAATCTCTGTACTTGTTATATGTCTATTTAAATGGTTTATCTCATCTTGATTTAATTTTGGTAGTTCATATGAATCAAGGAAATCATCCATTTCTTTCAGGTTTTCAAACTTAGAGGCATATATATTCTTAACGTATGTCCATATGATTTTCTGAATTTCTTTGGTATCTATTGTTATATTGCCCTTTTCATCTCTAATTTTATCAAGTTTTTGTCTCTTCTCTCTTTCTTTTGGCCAGATTTGCTAAGGGATTATCAATCTTGTTTATCCTTTCAAAGAACCAACTCTTTGTTTCATTGATTCTTTTTTTTTTTTTTTTTTTTGGTTTCTATTTCATTAATTTCTGCCCCAATCTTTATTATTTCTTCCCATCTACTGATTTTTGGTTTGCCTTGTTCTTCTCTTTCCAAGGCCTTAAGGTGAAGCATTAAATTGTTTACTTGTGAACTCTCTAATTTCTTAATAAAAGCACTTAGAGCTATAAATTTCCCTCTTAGGGCTGCCTTCATTGTGTCCCAAAGGTTTTGGTATATTGCATTCTCATCATCATTTGATTCTATAAATTAATTGATTTCCTTTTTGATTTCTTCAATGACCCATTCATCATTCAATAATGTACTGTTTAGTCTCCATGAATTTCTGTATGCACTGTAATATTTCTTGTTGCTGATTTGAAGTTTAATCCCATTATTGTCAGATATACTATAAGGGATTATTTCAATTTTTCTGTATTTGTTAAGATTTGGTTTGTGTCCTAATATATGGTCTATTTTAGAGAATGTTCCATGTGCTGCTGAGAAAAATTTATATTCCTTAATATTTGGATGGAATGTTCTGTATATGTCTGTTAGATCCATTTGTTCCATGACATTATTTAATGCAAATGTCTCTCTGTTTATTTTTTGCTGGGTAGACCTGTGAAGTGATGAGAGTGGGGTATTGAAATCACCCACTACTATTGTGTTTGGAGTTATCTCTGACCTTAAGTCTAATAGTGTTTGTTTGATGAAATTGGGAGCCCCCATGTTAGGATTGTAATGTCCTCCTGTTGGAGTGTTCCTTTAATCAGTGTAAAGTGACCTTTTTTATCTTTTCTCACTAATGTGAGAAAGTCTATCCTGTCAGAAATTAGGATAGCAGCCCGTATCCTAGGCTCATTGTTTCCTAGGCCCATTTGCTTGAAATACCATTTTTCTAACCTTTCACCATAAGAAGGTTTCTATTTTTTAATGAGAGGTGAGTTTCCTGGATGCAACAGATGGCAGGATCCTCCTTTTTAATCCAGTCTGCAGGCCTGTATCTTTTGGTTGGGGCATTGAGGCCATTGATATTAAGAGTTATTTAAAGATATTTATTTATTGTTGCCATTTTTCTTGTTTTTTAGTTCTTCCTGTTTTCACTTTACTCACTTGTTTTAACTGTTATTTGAATATGGTTTATTTTTTCCTGTTTCCTGCTGTGTGTGTTTTGCTTTCTCTTCAGCGTGAATGATTCCTTCACGTATTTTCTGTAGAGCTGGTTTAGTTGCCATAAATTCCTTTAGCCTGTTTTTGTTGTGGAACGTCCTTAGCTCTCCATCAATTTGGATAATAGCTTTGCAGGATAAAGTAATCTTGGTTGACAGTTTTTATCTTTCAGAACTTGGAATATATCATTCCATGCCCTTCTGGCTTTTAAAGTTTGTGTTGAGTAATCTGCTCTGATCCTGATGGTTTTCCCTTTGAAGGTCACTCGCTTTTAATCTCTAACTGCTTTTAATATATTTTCTTTGGTTTGCATGTTTAGTAGTTTAATTATAACATGGCAAGAAGAGGTTTTTTCTAGGTTTTGTCTGTTTGGTGTTCTAAATGCTTCTTGTATCTGCATTGGCATTTCTTTCCCAATTTGGGGAAATTTTTCTTCTATGATTTTGTGGAAAACACCTACTCAAACTCTGGATTGAAATTCTTCCCTTCTGCTATACCTTGAATTCTTATGTTTGATCTTTTCATATTGTCCTGGAGTTCCCATTCATACCTTTCTGTTAGGTTGTCTTTCTCTTTGTTGGACTGTGATAGGTCTGCCATCTGGTCTTCTAGTTTAGATATCCTGTCCTCTCCTTCATCCATTCTACTGCTGAGACTTTCCACAGAATTTTTTATTTCACTGATTGTGTTCTTCAGAGCTAGAATTTCAGCCTAGTTTTTCTTAAGTATTTCTATTTCCTTACTCCTATCCTGTAATGACATTTTTCTTTCATTAAGCTGTTTTTCTGCATTCTCTTTCAAGAGTTTGTTTTCTTCTTTTCTTCCTTTGTCTGCTTCTAGGATTTCTTTCATTCCTTCTCTTATTTCTGCTTTCATTTCGTTGAGTATAAACATCATCATTCTTTTGAAATCTTTGTCAGGAATTTCATCTAAAACAGTCTCATTGGTGATCAGTTCTGATGGATTTGTATTTTTTGATGGGATTGCATTGTCTTGATTCTTTGTGTTTCTTGTATTTTAATGCAGTGACTTTTGCATCCTGGATTGATTTGATGCTTAGGTTTTCTACTTATCTGCAGTGTTCTTATGTGTTGTGATCCACCTTTATATACTTTCAGGATATGAGTTTAAGGTGCCAAGTGTAGCACTTGTACCCAAGTCCAACCTCAGAAGTAATCCTAGCTGTTGAATTTGCTTGTTAAGCATGTGTTGTGGTGGACTGGTGGGACAATTTAGTAGCAAGTTATAAACTTCAACAGAGCAAAATACACATTCAATTAACACGAGCACAGAGTATACAAGTGTGTGAATTGAAACAAACAGTCTTATAAGGTCAAAATCCCTAATGGTGTGTTTTGCTCGATTCTGTCAGATAGGAATCAGACCTTGCCCCCAATAATGACAGAAGCAAAAGATAAAGGCCCTTTAAATCTAAAAGTATTAAAGGCAGCAATATTCAACACCTCATATTCAGCTTATTTGAAAATGGTAAAGCCAACCACAAATATGTAACCCATAACCTGCCCTGACCTGGAAAGAGAGGTTAGCACTTTCAATGCAGGCCTTGTTACCTTTTGGTGTGGCTTCCAACCTCGCCAATCCTGAGTGTCCACCTTGTTCCCTGAGCTGTGGAGCTTGGCTCAGCTGTGCTGGGTCCGGCATTGGTGATGAGGTACAGAGCTACTGCTAGTTGCTGGATTCTGCCAATTCATTGGGGATCTGATGGTTGGGGGATGGGTGAGTTCAGGAAGCCTGCAGCAGCACACACTGTTCCCCTGTATCTCTTTCAGTATCTCAGCAGATTTTTCTTTGATTTCTGGGCTCTGTGAGGAGACTGATAAGGTTGGAGAGTCCCCCTTTTTTTTGTTTGGGTGGCGGCAGCGGCAGCTGCAGCGGAGGCTCAGCAGAAGCTCAGCTGTTCTGGGTGGTGGCTTGGAGCTGAGGGTTGGAGTGGCAGCTTGGAGCCAATGTGGAGCGGGCTGGCGTGGGTTGGGCCACAATCTCCACAGTGGGTTTCATGCCATCTCCTGATTTTCAGCTGTTTCCCAGAGAAAATATTATTCTGTTTTCTGAAGAAGATTGTAATTTTGCTTAACTCCCTCCCTGATCTGGTTTGGTGTGGCTCCTATGCCGACATCTTAGGTGGAAGTCTGGACCCTCCTAGCCTTTCTAATGACTATAATTCCCTCTTGATGTCAGGAGCAGCCTGATTAATACAGGCAAGCACGACAGCAGTGTCTGCCTCTCCTGACTCAGGATCATAAGGAGTGTATCTACAAAAGGCTTCCTGAAGTCTTTCTAGATAAGCAGCTGGGCTTTCATTAGGTCCCTGCCTAACATCTGATACCTTAGCCATATTAGCAGGCTTTCTTGTTGCTGCTCTGAGACCCACCAATAGAGTGCAGCAATAGACTGGGAGTCTCTCCTTACCTTGTGCCATGTTGTAATCCCAGGTGGGGCGGGTAGTGGGGAAGCTGCCATCTATTATGGCAGGATCTGTGGTGAGGTCTCCAGTAGGCCCTGGGACCAGTCTGCAGGCATTCTCAATGATTCTGTTTCGCTCCTCAGTGGTGAACAGAACCTGTAGAAGCTACTGACAGTCGTCCCAGGTGGGCTGGTGGGTAAAAATTACAGTTTCTAACAAATTAGTTAAGTCTCTAGGATTCTCAGAGAAAGGAGCGTTCTGAGAGCGCCAATTGTACAAATCACTAGTGGCGAAGGGCCAGTAGTGGAAGGGCTGGTTTCCATCTGTATCAATGGGTCCAGCCAGACGAAGTGGCAGGGCCGCAGAGGTGTCTGGGACCTGTGGGGTAACAGCCCATTGGCTCCTTGTGGCCTTTGCCGGGCCTCCTGGGTTAGGAGGGGGACCAGTAGGGGCTTGTGCACCTGC
Organism: Orientallactaga sibirica; assembly: GCA_036365145.1. Taxonomy (NCBI): domain Eukaryota; kingdom Metazoa; phylum Chordata; class Mammalia; order Rodentia; family Dipodidae; genus Orientallactaga; species Orientallactaga sibirica. The sequence continues at coordinate 822,742 of JAEOAD010000060.1, forward strand.
TGGAGGTTTAGGAGGAGGAGCATAAGGGGAAGGAAAAATATCTGCTTCTTCATTGCCCCCTGCAAGGATTGGGGTTGAGTCATTAGCAGTGGGCTTAATATTTCTCTTGGGAGTGACCACCAGCACCTGTGAAGGAGAGAGTGAGGAAGGGAGAAAAGACCTCACCCAGGGGAGAGGCTCTTATATCAGATTCCTCCCGGTCACCATATAAGGAATCTGATCAGGGTGTCCACTTCTAGGGCAAAAAACAATTTTTTCAACCTCAAGTATGATATTTAAATGAACATTCCTTCTGGTGGTCATCCTACATTTAGGGTGGGCTGCTCAGAGGAGCAGAACATGATTCATTTGCCTCTCTGGACGTTGACTCTGTTGTTATGGGCAACACCTTTGACATCTTTCCAATGTGCAAGGCAGAGTCCTAAAGGGGAAGAAGGGGTCTGCCCCATGTTTTAAGTCAAGGGAAAAGCATCTGTAGGATCAGGGCAATGACAAGACACACAAATAACAAACAGACACACAGGGCCCCAAAAAAGAATCTTGCGCACTTCAGAATCAGATTCAGATTCAGATTCAGATCCGTGATGGCCAGACGAGTTTGTGCCCTTAGGGGACGGCTCAATAATACCAAACATGGTACGGATGGGAGCAGGTCTCCCCAGTAGGTTTGCTCTGTCCTCCGGGACAGAGCCCCCACTCAGATGAGGGGGCAAGATGTCTCAAGTCTCCTCCAGGTCTGCCCTTATGGTGTGTCCACCAGAACGTATGACCTGTTCAGAATACTGATGTGACTAATCAACAAAATGAAAACAAAAGAGAAAGAGAGAGAGAACTCAAAAGAAAAAACTTACCCGATGGTCAGAGAAGAAACCTTTGTGGTCTCAGGTTCATTGGGGGGGGGGTCCTCTGGGAATCCCAGTCGAGCCCCCAGATGATGTGCCAGGACCCCGTGACTAGGGGCCAAGACCCTCAGTCACCCAGGAGTCACCCAGCGAACCACCACTGAAGCCGAGACTCTCAAATGCAAAAACACAACAGGTTTCTTTATTGCAAGCCTAGGCCTGGGCTCCGTCCACACAGTCAGGCACAGCGGTAGTGTGAGGCAGCAGCCCTGACTTCCAGAGGGAGGGGGTTTATATAGAGAAAAACCACAAGTAAGGAAGAAGAAGCTTTAACTTGGTTTAACCTTTACAATGGTAGGTTAGGGGAACTGATAAGCTGAGGAATTTCCTGGGGAATTTCCAGGGGGCTTATTTCAACAATGCAATTGCAACTTGTTTCAACATCAGAAGTTACTTGGTAACTAGCTTGAGTCATTGAGGCCAGTCATTTCTCCCCCTATTCCCGGAATCAACAGGGTGGGGGTTTGTCTCAGAAGTCAGGCGGTTTCTCAAAGGTGGCCGAGGGGTTACAAAATGGCTGTACCTGAGTCAAGTGAGTGAGCAGGGTTACAGAAGCTAAATGTAGCAAGTTAGTTATTTTTGGTTCCTCAACCTTAATATCTATCGTTACATGGATTACATCCTAGTATGGAAAGACTCCTCTATTTCACCAGCCGAGCTAAGGTATCAATTAATACCTCCCCTCTCTGAGTCAGTCTTCAAAATTGCCCCAAATAAAGTCCAACTTATCCCACCTATAACTTTCCTGGGGACAGAACTCTCCCTCACCTCTCCCCAGCCTCTTAAACCTATACTCCCCTTTCCCCAGAAACTCACATTGGCCTTGCTTCAGATCTTTCTGGGTAACCTCAATTGGCTCAGGCCATGGGTCCCTATCTCCACCAGTGATTTACAGCCCTTATTTAACATGTTAAAAGGTTACAAAGATCCATCCCCCCCACCTCCTAAGCCCAGAAGCAAAACAGGCATTAACAAAGATTAACCCCAGTTTTGATTGTTCCAAAGGTGTATCTCTACAAGAAAGAAGAAGCAGCTTAGAAACTCCAACTCTGCCCATGTCAACCAAGAGAGATTTTCATCCCCCTACTGGTGGGCCTCATTGTGACGCTGTCCCTGGGGCCTCTGGTGCTTCAGGAGCCTCCCTGGTCCAAACCAACCACCTCGTGGGGACTTCCAAAACAAGCTTGACTAGGCCATGATATCCACTACCAACAGCCTTGAATTTCTCCAGAGATGGTTGAACTCTCTTGTGGGTGTGGTACTCCAAAACCATAAAGCCTTAAACCTCATTACTGCTGAACATGGGGGGCATGTGTGGTCTTGGGAGAAGAATGTTGTTTTCTTAATAATGAATCAAATATTGTTGAACAAAATGTTAAAATTCTCATTAAAAAAAAAAATTCCACAAGGAGCTGCCCGACTGCTACAAGCCTGAGGACCCCACCACCTGGTTCCCTAATCCTTTAGTCACTTGGCTTCTCTCCTTCCTTAGCCCCTTCCTTGCTATAGGAATCCTATTATTTGCAGCTCCCTGCATCATCAAATTTCTCAGACAACAAATAACTAATATTGCTAAAGTGGCTACTAATCATGTCCTCGTGCACCATCTACCTCCATCTGAACCTATGATAGACCTATAAAGATCTCACGCAATATGATGACACTGCCCCCTTTATAAAAATAAAGGGTAGTCGGGAAGGTGGCACACTTCTTTAATCCCAGCACTCAGGAGGCAGAGGTAGGAGGATTGCTGAGAGTTCGAGGCCACCCTGAGACTACGTAGTGAATTCCAGGTCAGCCTGAGCTAGAGTGAGACCCTACCTACAAAACCCCCCCAAAGCCCCACAAAACAATAAAAGGGGGAGCTGTTGGACACAGGCAGGGCCCCAGGTTAAAGCAGGCCTAAGTTGTTGGACACAACTAGGGCCCCAGACTATGGAGAGGTCACAGCAAACCAGACAAATCTCAGGTCCTGTGACTGGCGGGAGGAATAAGGCTCCTCTCCACTCCCAGGGGTTGCAGTGAGCCCAGACCCCGAACAAATCTTGGGCCCCAAAACCAGCAGGATGAGGGCCGTTCCCTCTTCCCAGCCCAGGGTGCTTGTACATCCTGAGAAGACTTAGGCTTCTGGGCTGGAGAGATGGCTTAGCAGTTAAGGCGCCTGCCTGCTAAGCCTAAGAACACTGGTTCCAATCTCCAGCAGTTCCAATCTCCAGGTCCCACGTTTAGCCAGATGCAAAGCGATGCAAGGGCCCAATGCCACACTTGCCCACAAGGGGGCACACACATCTGGATTTCGTTCACATCAGGTGAGAGACTGCTGGCGCGCCTATCTCTGTCTTCCTGTCCCTCTCTACCTGTTTCTCTCTGTGTCTCTCTCCAAAAATTAAAAAAAAAAAAAAAAAAGACTTAGGCTTCGCTCATAGCCTTGTGACCTTTGGCCAGTTACCTACGAAACTCCTTATATGGTAGAGCCAACAGCCTTTACACAGCCCATACACCTATGACTCATACCCTATACCTCTTTCCACCACTGACCCTCTCCCTATGTGCTGGAATGAACGTCCTCAATATGCCAAGTAGGCATTGGCAAACAACCTTTGAATCCACCAATCCCCTTGGGACCCTCTCTCTCAACTGCTCTCTCTCTCAACTGCTTATAAAAACCCAGTTCCTTGTTGAATAAATGAGAGCTGCCCTCCGATGCTGCCTCCCAGGTATTTTTTTCCCATGGCACTCACAGCCTCTCAAGACTCTGCTCCCTAGCCACCTAGACATCTCCGGGATGCCTGTGCACAAAGGCCGCGAGCAGCCAGGGTTCCACAGCATTAGTCCAGTCAGTTTGTCATTATTATGCCTTCTTTTTACAATGGGAGTTGTAGCAGACAGCTTCAGGTTCGCTGAGATGAACTTCCAGACCAGGCACAGTTATGGAGGAAGGGATATTATTTATTGAAGCTTACAGATCCAGGGGAAGTTCCATAAAGGCAGGAAAAGCAGCCTGCTTTCAACAGGGCCAAGCAGAGAGAGAAAATGCCAACCAGCCACCACAGCACACAGAGCAAAACTACAGCCAAAAGGTCACACAGCACACTTCAGGAACTCCTGCTAGGCACATTTGCATATCTTTACAATGGAATCTCAAACCCACACCATTAACACCTTAAGATCAGCCCCCAGTGACATTGCCTCTAGCAAGGTGATTGCAGATGCAAACTATAACTAGTAAAACACTGAATATATTGGGGGACATATATTCAAACTACCACAGGAGTCTTTACTCTTTGCTATTACATGTCAAAAGTATGCAACTTATGTTTTTATAGGGCTCACAGTTAAGAAACTGTCTTGAATCTCAGAAAGGATCTGGACTTTAAAAAATTATTTATTTGCAAGCAGAGACTGAGAAGAGACAGAGAAATGGATGCTGCTGCATTTGCCATTTTATGCATATGGTTTTATGTGGGTACTGGGGAAACAAACTGGGGTCAGTAGGCTCTACAGACAAGCACTTTAACTGCTGAGCCATCTCTCCAGCCCAACTTTGGAATTTTGAACAGTGTTTAATTTCATAAAAACTCTGGGTAACTTCTGAAATTGTCCGGAGTGAAATTTGCATTGTGAGATGGTCTATGGGGTCAGTGGAGGAATATGGTCATTTTGAATATAATGTCCCCATAGCCTTGGGTGTTTGTGATTAAGTTTCCTACTTAGTGCCTACATAGTAGAGCATTTGGGGAGTGGAACCATGTTGGAGGAAGTGCGTTACCAGTGTGGACCATGGGGTTGAGTTCAGTTCTGTGTGTGTTCAGAGTCATCTCATGGTTGTTGGCACTTGCTGTGTTGCCTCTCTGCTATGGATGATGAAGTAAGCATCTTCTTGCACCATGATGAAGTTTCCCCTGGAATCTGTAAGCCTAAAATAAACCTTTTCATCCTATTACCTGTTATTGGTTGTTCCAGCAACAAGAAGGTAACTGTAACAGGTTACAATTGTAACTGGGAGACCCAATTTCTCCAAATTATTTAACAATCTACAGCAGTACAGTACTAATTAGCTTTATTAAAGATAACTTAGGAAATTAATATATTCTATTCATGTTTATTTTGTTAAGACAATGCCTTTCAACATATTTTTATATTCTCTGAGGGATATGTTACTTCTTTTCTGGGCCACTGCCACTATCTCTAATCTAGTACTTCAACTACTCCCTCAGGCCTCTAATAGCTCATGATTTGGTCACTACTTTTTTTTTTTTTTTTTTTGGTTTTTTGAGGTAGGGTTTCACTCATGCCCATCTGCAATCTCTCACTTTTAAGACTTATATCCACCGCCCATCCCCCTTTGCATGAATTTTCTTTTGCATTAAACTCAGTATTTTCTTTTTTGGTTTGTTGAAGTAGGGTCTCATTGTAGCCCAGGCTTACCTGGAATTAGTCTCAGGCTGGCCTTGAACTTGCAGTGATCCTCCTACCTCAGCCTTCCAAGTGCTGTGAACTCAGCATTTTCTAAATCAATCTTGCTATATTTTTCCACATACTTTTTATTCCACAGGCTTTATGAAGGGAGACTTGAGTTAGTATGTGTGCCTTGTGATGCCTTTGGCTATATTATGTGATAAGAAAGTTCCCCGTCAGGTGCTGGGTTCCATGTTTTTGGTCTTCCCAACCTCTGTAATCATAAACCAAATCAATTGTTCTTTAAAAATTGCCCACTCTAGTTGGAAGTGGTGGAGTATGTCTTTAATCCCAGCACTCAGGAGGCAGAGGTAGGAGGACTGCTGTGAGTTAAAGGTCAGCCTGGGACTACATAGTGAATTCCTGGTCAACCTGAGCTAGAGTGAGACCCTACCTCGAAAAAACAAAAACAAAAATATTTACTCATTCTTGGGCCTTTTATTATTGGGATAGAAAGCAGACCTTTTTTTGGCCATGTTTTTGTTTTTGATAGAGTCCTTATTGCCTGGAACAATGTCACCTCACATATTTTCAGATACTGTTTTCTTACAAAAGATGAAACCAGTTCATATCCTCTTCATTGCTGTAGGGAACAGCTTCTCATCTGGGCTTCTTATCATCTGCATTGTTTTCTTTCCTATCTGGTTAGAAGTTCTATTAAAGCTTGAGGTAGATTTAAAAAAAAAAACTCCATCCTGAAAGGAAGGGTCAAAAGTCCAATTGTCGAGGCCTGGCGTGGTGGCGCTCCCCTTTAATCCCAGCACTTGGGAGGCAGAGGTAGGAGGATTGCTGTGAGTTCAAGGCCACCCTGAGACTACATAGTGAATTCCAGGTCAGCCTGAGCTAGAGTGAGACCCTACCTCGAAAAACTAGAAAAAAAAAAAAGTCCAACTATCAATTTTTTGCAGCCATTGGGATTTTAAAATCTCCTCTTCCCAAAGCTTGGCTGCAGTTCCCAAATGAAAATAGGTGACTTCCAAACACAGTGTAGTCACAATTTACTTGTTTTAGGAGAAGGGCCACCAGCTTCTGTGTTTGAGGACCAGGTAGTTAGTTGTTCATGACCTTCCTGCTTCAGAAATTTGGTTATCCTTAAAATACACTCCTCTCATTTAGGAGGCAGGTCACAGGAAGTCGCTCTTTGCCCTACTTAGGATAGGGACCACATACCTTACATTTTTCTTAAACTTGGCAACATTGCGCTTGAATAAATTAAAATCTATCAGAATGCAAAGACACACTGGAAGTAGGGAACAGACTTAAGCCTGAGTGAATAGCTGCATTATGGGGAGTTACAGCAATCTGGGCATGGCGTAGGGTCTTCGTCAAGAGAGCAGTGGAGATTGTGCTCCACCTACACGTACTTTTTCCAAATAGATGAGCGCCCGTCAGCCACAGGCGGTCCACTTGAGTCACTGTGAAATGGCAGGGCAGGGAAGCCCTTGTCCCTTGGTAAGCAGCGGTCTCCACATAGGAGAACCGGCCGCAGGCTCAGCAGGCACCCGCACTAGGGCCCTGCGGGCGCATGGAATCCTGGGACTTGTGGTGCGCTCCACGCGTTCTCTGCATGGGCTGGGGCAGAAAGGACTACACCTCCCTGGATGCACCTGGAGAAGGCGGGGAGAGGGATGGGTGGCCGCAGGTCTAAAGGGCGTTGTTTCCTGGCGTCGCGTTCTTGCCTAGTAACCCGGCATCTGAGTTCCCGAAAGCCACGGGGAGGCCCCGCCCCCGAGCACCGGCTGGAGGAAGAGCTAGTCTTCCCTCGGCGCCCCAGTGACTGAGCCCATCCCGGTGCGTGAGGCGGGAGGGGAGGGTAGGTGGAGGATTTCGCTTGCTCGCTTGCAGGTGCGGGATCCCCGAGGCGCTGGTGGCCCCCTCAGGTAGCAGAGGATCGTAGCGGAGATAGCGGGGATGCTCCCAGGCGAGGCTGGATCCGGGTGGGAATGCAGGATGCCGCCGGGACTGCGGAGCCGGTCGGGTATCCTTAGGGGCTGGCGCCAGCCACGCGAGTGTGTGAGATGTTGCTGTTCCCTTAGTCCCACAGGAGACGCCACCCCCAGCCAGGCTCAGGCAGGACCCGGGAATCCACGGGATCCCGGGATCTCGTTGCTAATGCAGACCTCCCCTCGGAGAGGGGCACGATTTATTATTTTTTTTTTTGGTCACTTGTTATTTCATTTCTTCTGGACTAGGGCGTTTGTAGGTAGCACTGTCCTCCAATTGCCTAGTAACTGGGTTCCTCTGATTCAGAAAATCTTTTCTGACGCTTACGATTGGAGTTGCTGATTAGGGAGAGCTGCTCAATTTTTTTTTTTTTTTATTTTTATGGTGTTTTCTGAAGAGAAGGTTCAGGTAGGTGATGAATTTTAAACAAATTCATGACAGTTAGTTGGAGCATCTAAAAAATGACCATTGTACGTTTGTTCTGGCTTCATGGGAAATAGCAAATGTTTTCTCAAACCAGAAACTACTAACCCGAGGCGTTTCGGGCATATTTCCTATATATTTTTTAGGTGAATTTGGAGGGGAAAATGTGGAGTAGTTGACAATTAAAAAAAAAAAAAACTAACTTGGTTTAGTTTGGGGATCTTTTTCTTGGGTTAGGCGACTTATGCAAACATTCTGTTTCTTCCACGCTCTAGCATCCTTGATGTAGACTGTCAGATCCAAGGATGGTGAAGGCAAAGCTCACTCGGGCTATCTGTCACATCAGCCCCGTGACAGAATAAATCCCGCTGCCTGCCGCGAAGCTCCGGCTCACCGCAAACTTAGTGAGCGAACTGGATGATCAGTGTGTGGATATGCAGATGAGTGATTTACAAGGCGGGGTGACCGCCCTGAGAGCCTCTCTGGCTCGCCGAAGCCCGCAGGTGCAGTGAGCCGCGCGCGCGGGTGCCGGCGCCCCCTAAGCCGCCTGGCCCCGGGGGAGGGAGCCGGGGCGCCTGGCGGGGTCTGGCAGCCGCGCACGGGCGGCAGCTCGTTTCCAGCAGCGGCGGATGATGGTGGCGGCAGAAGTGCGGGGCTGTGTCTGTGCGTCGCCGCGGAGATCAGCGCTCCGCGCGGTGCACTGAGCCCTTGCTGGTCCGCAGCAGCCCCAGCCTGTGCGAGGACAGGCCCCGAACGCAGGGGCCGAAGACGCGCGCCGGGCCCGGGAGGCCAGGGGGCGAGTTGGGTCGGCTTATCATGGCGGATCGGACAGCTCCAGGCTGCCAGCTCCGGCTGGAGTGGGTGTATGGGTACCGGGGTCACCAGTGCCGCAACAACCTGTACTACACGGCCGGCAAGGAGGTGGTCTACTTTGTGGCTGGGGTCGGGGTGGTGTACAACACCCGCGAGCACAGCCAAAAATTCTTCTTGGGACACAATGACGACATCATCAGGTAAGGGGGTGGTGAACTGGGGCGGTGGGAAGACTGGCTTGGGGATGGAGGATGCTAGGGTGGTGGGAAGAATGACCCGCTGGGCTTCTCCAGGGTCAGACTCAAGAGCCCCTGGGAATAAAGGATTCTCTCTGGAGCTTGGAAGAAAGGCTGCTGATCCTAGGGCTAGGGTAGAATGGGAGGGGGAGAAGGTGGGGAGGGAGTGGTATCTTTTCTCTATCCTTCCAGAAGGGTTTTAAATCACTTGAGTTAAGTGTTCGGATGCTTTTGTTGTTGTTGTTCTTTCCTGCTACAAGTGGAAGGACCTGGTGACTATCAAACACTTCTCCCTTCTTAGCTCACTAGGTAAATGGTAGGGCCATATGATGAACTGTAGATAGCGTCTTTGGAGGATTTTTTATCCAAAAATATTTACTACAAGCAGTTTGGAATCCTCATTCCAGATGCTTTGGACCTGGGGCATTTTTGCAGTGGGTGGTGAATGTTCTCTAATATTCCCTTCAGCAATGATTTAATGCCAGAAACACATTTATACACTAAATTGATGCTTTCACATCTTGAGATTTTAAAAGGCTGCTGGACTACAAAAATCTTACCAGCCAGCCCACAGAATGATCAACATTGGGTAGTGGATGGTCCAGAACTCCAGTGGATGGATCTTCATTTTCAAGGCTTTCCTTGTGTAATGGAGGGGGTCATATTTGGCTCTTGGTCCTAGCCCCTCACCTGTACCAGACACCCTTCCCCCCAGCTTTTGTCAGCATCTCCTGTGGCCAAACAAGGTGTGGTCCAGATGCTGTTCAAAGGGAATCCTTTCCTGCCTGTGGCAGTTAAGGACCATCTCTATGATATGGGAACCTCTGCTTACAGAAAAAATGACTTGCTGAGGACAGACTGCAACCGACAGAGACCATATCTGTGCCTTTCACGTGTGTGCGTTTCTCTGATGCAGAGCAAATTCCATTTGTTTCAGAATATTCCCACTGTTGCTCTAAATTTGCACCTCACAATGAAATAAATGATTGAGTAGTGTGTCAATGGTCCTGATTTCTCAGTGGGGAGAATGGTTTAAAAGATTAGCTTCCCCATTTAGTGTTGTATTATAGTCTAGACCCCCTTTTTCTTTTTTTCTTTTTAATCAGAAGATGAAACATTGTTAGAAGTAAAAACTTAATATTTGAAAATACAGGGAAAATACATGCACATTTATGACTTTTTCTCCCATTTAGTTTTTTTTTTTTAAAAACAGTCTCACACTTGTAGCCCAGGTTGGGTTGCACATTATGGAGTCTGGGCTGTCCTCAAACTTATAGAACTCCTTCAGCCTCAGTCTCCCAAAGCTGGGATTGCAGGTGTGAACCACAATGCCCAACTTTGATCTTGATTTTAGAAGATTTTGAGTACTGGAAACTCTAATGTTCTCAAGATTTGGAGGGTGAACATGAAAAACTTACTTTATGTCACACAGGACAAAACCCCCTTCCTTTCCTGATTTGGTACTGGTTGTGATTGGAGCATCCTTCCTTCCTTAGTTCAGTCCTGCACATCCTGTAGAATTTGCCTCTCTAATTGCCTGGCTGATTATTAAAGGCACAGGTGCAAATGATTAACTGCAACTCATGAAAAGGTTGGATGTTTAAAAATTTAAAGCCATTATGTTTTTGCTCTGTCTTAATGCAGTGCTTTCCATTACAACATCAACATAAAATGTAGTCCTTTGGAGGAAGGGAAAAAGTGGCAATTAAACAGAAAATTCCCAGAGGTTAAGTAACCTTAAATTTGCCAGTTCACTGAACTTTGAGGATTTGAATTCTTAATCCTGGTTCTTTCTCTTAAACGGAAAACAGTTAATGCACTGTTGAACCTAAAGGTGGGAAAGGGTGGAGTTGCAGTAAACCATTGTTATGACAAGCAGCTGGGCTGTGATGATATCTGGCTTGGATGGTCAAAGAAACACCTCAGATTTGAAGAAAAGGTGAATGAAGTTATTTCTGTAACTGGGTTTGCAGGGAACCTTAATTGATTAAAAGGAGAAAAACCAGTTTATCTTCTGCTCCGTTTATTGAGGTAGTTATCTCTTTATGCTGAACATTGACACAACAGTAAGCCCGAGTTTAGAGAAAGGACTTTATATTCTCCATGATGTTTGGTTGTTGAGTATGTGCATGTGAGCAGAGTTATCTAACATTGACATGTATCTTTGCATGTAGAAATAAAATGAATCTCATTGGATTAAAAAAATACAAACCTCAGATCTTTATGTACTTATGAACTGTACAATTGGAATGTGTGTGCTATAATTTTGCTTTATCTTACATATATAAACATCTTTTTCTTGTGAAGTTGGGGCAATGCCATAATGCACAATCCTATCTTTATTATGCATTTCAATTCACCTCTCTTTACCCTAGGATACTAACTGTTTTTCTGCTTGAATTATTAGTTTGTCATTGAATGAGGAGAGCCATAACAGCTAAAGTTTAAGGCAAATATCTTTTGCTCTTTCTTAGGGTCTTTATATGAATACTAAAACTTCTAGCTCTTGGTTCCACCCCATGGTATAGTGCAATTGTCCACTTGGTCCTTCACTCTTGAAGGGTGTACTGATGTGGATAAATTTCCTACTGTTTAATTTTTGTGCAGCTTTGCCTATGATATTAGCTACAAAGCAGCTCAACAAACATTGATAATATACACCATTTTGTAAAACTGTGTGCTCTCTGGGATCATAATGAACCTTAATAATGATGTAGAATTGGCAGAGCTCAGCATATGTGTTCTCTTGCTTTGACAGGCTATGTATTTAAGTTAGACTTCTTAAAATGTGTGTGAGGCATAATGTGATTTATTGGATATGGAGGCTTAGTTTTCAAGAATGATTGCCTTCCAATGTAGATAACAGATTAGAAAATGATGCCATATTTTAGCCTTGATAGTATTGTAATGAGAAAGGTCAGTACCTAGAATGGTGTCTGCTATTGGGCTAACAACAAGACTCAAACCAGAACTTGAAGACAAGAGCAGTAAGTACCAGGGACTGGAGTAATTAATAACTTGCTTACTACATCTGGCAGAAGAATAGAGATAGAAGGGCATACATGAAAAAATCAGCACGTTTACTTTCTATCTCCTTCCTTCCATTTGTGCAGTGACTCGGGATCCTGTTACTTCTGGATAGGTCCTTGTCTCCATTTTATTCTTCTTTCTTTATTTATTTTTTATTTTTTGGTTTTTTGAGGTAGGGTCTCACTCTGGCCCAGGCTGACCTGGAATTAACTATGTAGTCTCAGGATGGCCTTGAATGCACAATGATCCTCCCCTCTGCCTCCCGAGTGCTGGGATTAAAGGCATGCGCCACCACACCTGGCTTATTTTTCTTTATTTATCTGGCTCTCTATTGCAGGGGAAATTTAACCACAAGAATATTTTAAAGGAAAGGGCACTGATTTTGATATCACAAACATGTGGGAAGAACCCCACTGCCATTTACTGGAGGCATCCAATGAGTGATTTCTCATGGCCTTATTTGTATAACAGGGGTGCCACTATCTAAATTTCAGAGTGGTTGGAACTAGTAGAAATAATGTATGCAGAGGGGTTAGTTGTGGGCCTGACACTTATTTGTTGCTCAATAAGTGTTGGTAGTAACAGAAGTAAGAATGTACACAAAGCAGTTTCTCATTGGTCCCAGGCAAGAGTCCAGACTCCTTAGCTTTCCATTCTCTTGGGCCTTAATTTAACCATTTAATCCTTATTTTCCATTTAAAATTGTAATTATTTGCTTCTCATTTGCCATATAATTATTTGTCCCTATCTCATAGTGGAATTTTAAAAATATTTTATATTTATTTATTAGAGAGAGTGAGGGAGAGAATGGGTGTGCCAGGGCCTCTAGCCACTGCAAATGTGTGCCACCATGTGCATCTGGATTATGTGGGTTCTGGGGAGTTGAACCTGGGTCCTTAGGCTTTACAGACAAGTGCCTTAACTGCTAATCTATCTCTTCAGCTCTCATACTGGAATGTTTTATCTTCCCCCTCTCCCTTGGTGCAGTGTAGATCTGCTACCAGTTGGACAATAGTGCATCAGTAAATAGTTTCTCACTCATAAAATGGTGTCTATAGGTGTCTGTAGTTGTGGAGGTTGCATAGAAGGCACCTACCATGTATGACACTTGTTAGTTACTTACATCACGAACCATGTTTTTGTCCACACCCTGAAAAACTCTCTTAATTTCGGACTTACGTCTGCCATGAGAACTTTTACCATCTGCAAACAAAAGGTTAGTTAAGTACTCCTCAAGTTTTATAATGGTATTTATTTAATGCTATTCTTTGATTCCAAATATCTTTATCTATAAGAGTAAATGAGTTCTTTGATGTTGAGAATGAACCTTGACATAGGTAGAGCTAACATTTCTTGATTACTAGACTCAGAGCAGGGGGTGTAGCTCGTTGGTAGAGTGCTACTGTATACAAGGCCCTGAGTTCAGTCCGCAGCACCATACATCCACACACACAAAAGAATGTGTGAATCTGTGTGTCCAGATTTATCACCTCCATACTTTCACCTAAATTGTGAGGGAGGTAGTGTAACTGACCTCAGCTTATGGTGTGACAGCTGAAATTCAGAGGGGTTCAGGATCTTGTTAATGGTTACCTGCAAGCATACTGTAGAATGGGAGTTGGAACCAGTTTGGTCTGGTTCACTGTTTTCTAATCTCTTGATTTTCTTAGTTACTGTGGTTCCTACCACTGTATCTATTACTAACCAGAACTCAGTAAGCTTGTTTTCTCTGTAAGTACATTTATCATTGACTGGTCTATAAATCTTATGTTTTATTCAAGAATACTTGCAGCAGATTGCTAGACATAGAATCATGTTCATATTCATAGCTTTGAAACAGTGATCTGAAATCATCATCTACTGAAGGTGTTTAATTTAAAAATTTTAAATGTCTAAATTGTGGTAGGCTAAAATGTAAAACAATGTAATGTAAGTACAATTAAAGTTGCTGAGTTTGAAGAGACTAGTCCAACAGCTATGGTGGGTTCTGGAGTATTTGGCAAATAGGATCACATAAAGGCCTGGAGATGTGATTTTATATTTTTGAGTCCCTTGATCATTGAGCACTGAACATAGAGATATCTAGAAAGAACTAAATACTGGGCAGAGCATGTAGTTCAGTGGTAGAGTTTAGTCCTTAGTACCACACACACAGGAGAGGACGAGGAGGAAGAGGAAGAAGAAATAAATTTAGATAATACACACACACACACACACACACACACACACACACACACACACGTCATTTTGTGCACTAGCAAGAGCATGAAGCAAAAGTGTTTTTTTTTTCCCCCCAAGACAAGGTCTTGTTATATAGTTGTAGTTACTTTCATGTTTCTGGGATAAAATACCTGACCAAAAGCAACTGATAGGAGGAAAGGGTTTATTTTGACTTACAGAATCAAGGGGAAGCTTCATGGCAGGAAAAGATGATTGAGCAGAAGCTGGACATTGCATTCTTGCCATAGTGAAAAATAGCAGCAAGAAGGTGAGCTCTGACAAAGAAGAACTGGCTATAAAACTCTTAATCTTGTCCCTATCCAAAATACCTCCTCTAGCAAGGCTCCATCTCCCAAACTGCCATGAGCTAGAGAGCAAGCATTCAACATACATGAGCTTATTGTGGCGGGGGTGGTCGGTGGGGGTGGGAAGCATCTGATACAAATTATCACAGTAGTGTAGGCTGGCCTGGAATTTGCTATATAAGCCAAGCTGGCCTCAAACTTGAGATCTGTAAGTGCTGGGATTATAGGTGTGGGTTACCACACCCAGTTTCAATTTTGTTTTGCTTCTGTTGTGTGTGTGTTGTGATCCTTCTGTTTCCATCCCCTTCAATATGGGTGTTATAGGTGGGCATGGCCATAACCAGCCTTTTAAAAAATTTTTAAAATTTATTTATTAGAGATAGAATGAGGGAGGGAGAATGAGAATGGGCACGCCAGGGCCTCCAGCCACTGCAAATGAACTCTAGATGCATGTGCCCCCTTGTGCCTCTGGCTTACATGGGTCCTGGAGAATCGAACTGGAGTCCTTAGGCTTTACAGGCAAGCGTTTAAACACCAAGCCATCTCTCTAGCCCCCATAACCAGCCTTTTACATGAGTGCTGGGTATTGAACTTGGGGCCTTATGCTTACAGAGTATGTGCTCTTACCCGCTGAACCATTTCCTGAGCCCCCCTGAAGAAACTTTTGAGGAGAGCTTATGGTCTGTTTATAAGTAGCCTTATTATTTTTCATATTAATAACCTGTAGACTATTTGGTGATTTTTATTCATATTTTTATTGTAAAATATTTAAGATCTAGCTTTTATTCTTTCTCATTTGTTTATTCATCAAAATTCACATCTAATATGTGCCAGGTCCATGGAATGCAGCAGGGAACATGATAAAGGTGCTGAAGCTTATTATTGGTGTGGAGGCCAGAAGCAAATGGAGAAAACAAGGTGGATGTAGATGGTGCTAAGTAGGGAAAAGAGGAGCTGGGTTGGGCGAGGATAGGAGAGTGACCTTCAATAAAGTCTCCAGAGAAGTTCTCTAGGCATTTAACCTGGGACCTAAAGGGTACAAAGGGGCAGGTAGGTACAGATGTGGTGGTAGAGGAAAGAGATAAGGCACTAGAGTGAGAAAGATCTTAGTGTGCCCAGAATTCTGGTGTAGATATCCAGAGAGAGACCAAGGTCATCATGATCCTCAATCAGGTCACTAATGCCTCATGGGTTTTGGTACCATATGTCCTAGATTTCCCAGGTCAGTCACAAATATTCCATTCAGTTATTGTCACGAGTACACTTTTTCTTGTCACACCATCAATCTCAATTTTTAATTCAGAAATGTGACTACATTTTAATTTGAAAAATGTAGTAGGTCTTTGCTTAAAAGCATTGCAGTGAACTATACCATGCTATATGAACAAATTCAGCTCCACCAACATCAATGTCCAGTCAGATAGGTAGGTTACCCTGTAGTACAGGAAAACCTATTCATGACAGAATCTGTAAGCAGGATTATCCCACTGGCTGTCTTTTCCCCTAGAACATGGATCTGAACATTTTTGTAATACAGTGACATTTTTGTCACCAGGCAGGGAAAGGGAAGCTGCAGGGAAGACTGACTTATGTCTCTTCCTCTGGAGCTGTCTTGGCCCCAGTAGACTTGAGCTGTCTGAGAAGTCATTCTTTAGCCCATGGGCCATACCCTCTCAGCAGCCAGACTTCCTTTGTAGGCTAACTTGAGTTTTTCATATGTGGATTAGTCTTAGATGTAGTTTAAGTTTTGAGAGCAAACAGTTCTCATATATTGTGCAAAGGGGTCACCTGGGCACTTGCGAAGTCCAGATTCTGCGTGGGAAGGTCTAGAGCAAGGCTGGATACCCTGCAAGTCTTAGCAATTTCCTGCTGATGCTGAGGCTGTCCAACCACAGGCTCAACTCCCAGCAGCATAGTTATTAGAGCTCAGCAGACCAGTGCGTTTCAACCCAAAAGGTATTGTAAGCTAGTGGAATTGTAATCATATATGTGTGTATATCACACACACACAATTCTCAAATTAGTTTTTTTTTTTAAGGTTTGTGTCCATTGAAGAGTTCGCTTTCCAGAAAGAACCAGGCAGGCACTGCTTATAATAAGTGAAGGAGAAGAAAAGCCTGTTCCCTCCATAATGAAAGAGTGCCTCCACAATCCTTGTATGGATGTATATTTTCTAGTCTCTTGTGTAGAGGCCTAGGAATGGCATCTTCTTCACTTTTTTTTTTTTTTGAGAGAGACAGAGAGAGAGGGAGAGGAAGACACATAGAGATGGGCGTGCCAGCAGCCTCTCAGCTGCTGCAAACGAAATCCAGATGCGTGCGCCCTCTTGTGGTCAAGTGCAGCATTGCACCCTTGTGTCACTTTGCATCTGGCTAAACGTGGGACCTGGAGATTGGAACTGCTGGAGATTGGAACCAGTGTTCTTAGGCTTAGGAGGCAGGAGCCTTAACCGCTAAGCCATCTCTCCAGCCCTTCTTCACTTTTTTGATGATGTCCTTGGACACTTGAAAGTTTTGATGATATTCAATTTATTTTTCCTTTGGTTCCCTTGTTTTTGGTATTATATTCAAGAAACATCATTAGTTCCTAGATCAAAAGATTTATTTCTGCTTTCTTTAAGAGTTTTATGGGTTTGGCTCCTAAACTTAGTAGTTAATGTTTATGTATGGTTTGAGGTAGGGATAAAATTTGTTCTTTTGCATGCAGTGGTCTTATTATGCCTATATCATTTGTTGAAAAGACTATTTTTTTCATATGAGCTTATACTGGATGCCCACCATCATTGAATTATGCTAGCTCATTTCTTCCAAAGAAGATGCTGAATTTTGGAGGACCCAGAAACAGAGATAACCATTACAAAGATTAACTAGAAGTAATGGAAGTCAGAGACTTTGTGTGCCATTCTGTATTTGTTAAAGATATATATATTCTGAAGAATTTATAGACTTTTTATTTTAAAAAAATTTTTAATTTTTTTTTATTTTTGGAGAGAGACACACAGAGAGAGACAGACAGAGAGAGAGGGAGAGGGAGACAGATAGAGATGGGTGCGCCAGCAGTCTCTCAGCTGCTGTGAACGAAATCCAGATGCATGCGCCCCCTTGTGGGCAAGTGTGGCATTGTGCCCTTGTGTCCTTGTGTCACTTTGCTTCTGGCTAAACGTGGGACCTGGAGATTGGAACTGGGTTCTTAGGCTTACCAGGCAGGTGCCTTAACCGCTAAGCCATCTTTCCTGCTCAGACTTTTTATTTTTGAGGTAGGGTCTCACTGTAGCCCAGGCTGACTTGGAATTCACTATATACTCTCAGGATAGCCTTGATCCTCCTTCCTACCTCTGCCTCCCCAGTGCTGGGATTAAAGGTGTGCACTACCACAGCTGGCTTTTTATAAACATTTGTGAAACCAGGTCTCATGTTCTCAGACTGGTCTCCAACTTGCTTTGTAGGTGAGAGTGAGTTTAACTCTTGATCCTTCTTCCTCAACCTCCCAAGTTTGGGGATTACAGGTGTGAGGCACTATGCCTGGTTTACATGGTGCTGAGTATCAAATCCATGGTTTTGTGCATGCTAGCCAAGTAGTCTATCAACTGAGCTACAGCTCTACACCTGAACTTATAGATCTTTTATATTTGTAGAATAGAACTATTTAAATTTGGAGGAACTGGTACAGTATTTAGAAACTTCTGGTTTAGTGTTTAGAAGCTGAAGTCTATACATTGATTTTTCTGTTTTACTTTCAAAAGTTGTTGGCATTTAAAAATGAATTGCTGCTAGAGGTGGGCCTATTGAGTCATTTTAAGGGAATGGTCATGTAGCATGGAAAGCATAAGGAGCTATGAGGAAGGGTATCTTTTGTTGTCTTACCTATACCCCCTTGATTTTTGAGACAGGGTCTTATGTAGCCCAGGCTGGCCTTAAACTCAACTATGGATGACCCTGAGCTCCTAATCTTTCTGGCTGTACCACACAAGTGCTGGGATTATAGGTGTTTGCCACCACACCTGGATCCTTCACCTATCCCTTTATTAGTTCATTCCTTTCTTCTCTTAAGGGATGCAAGTATCTGGATGACCTCAACTCAGAAACTAAAGGATTCTGGAAGTTGCTATTTTCTGTTGCCCCTTTTCCCATTAGCAGGGAGGAAGGATAAGTAAGTGCTCCACCTCCTCCAGAAGAAAGAATCTCTCTCTGGTAGTGCATAAATAGGCTGATCAGAGATTTGTCCTAAGGCTATTGAGACTTGTTTTGTTCACAGGCTAGGAAAGCAAGCCAGGACCTCCACATGATAGGAAATGTTCTACACTGAAGCTATATTGCCAGCCTTTATTGAGAATTATTTTAAGTTGTAAACATTCTTTTTTAGTTTAATTGCTGTGCATGTCATTTAAACATTATTCTATGCTGACTGTGAATTCATTTTATAGATAGGAATAAAATAAGACCTATAAGCCAAGAGATATCTTCTAAGTAAGGGATCAAACAGTTGTAAGAAATTAAACTTTTTTTAATGAAGCTCAATCAAAAAGTAGATTATAAGGTGGCAAAGTATTCTTGACCTCAGTTACAGGGTGTGTGGCTGCTTCTTAGGCCCTGTGCAGGTGCCATATAAGCTGTTTTTTCCCACTTCTTTCTGTTTTAAGTTTTTCCATGCAACACAGGCATTCACATCTTTGCTTCTCTCTAGATAATATGTGCTTTTTCTTCTGGCTTCAGACTGTTCATTTTGTATATGACTACCACCCAATTTGTTTCAGCCCCTCTATACACTTGACTGTCCAGCTTGGTCCTACAAACCCAGCTGAATTGATCTTTTAATTCTAAATTCCTAGGAAAGAGAATGTAAATTGACTTAGCATGGGTCAACATCCACCTAGTCCAATCAGCTGTAGCATGGACGGTGAGAGCATGTTTCAAAGTGCTTCCATTTTAAGAACATCTAGTAAGGGTGTCTTGACTGAAGAAGAATGAACAGCACCTCTGCTGTAAGAAAGAGATTAGAATGTATCAGTTCCTTGATACATAAAATGATGGGAAATACTGTGGATTTCAATTCAAAATATGAGTGATAGGATAGATCATAGAATTTTCAGATCCTGTAAGAGGCCATTCCAGGTTATCTCTAGGGAGTGCTCATCCCTGCAGCATGCCATTTAGGCTGCCTGAAATGACTTCTTGCTTTTCTGCTGGATGTCTTTCCCTTCCTTCAATCTTAAGTAAGAACTGTGTTCCTCTGAAGCCTTGATGCCAGCTCTGTCCTTCCCTTATATATCCAGACTCCTCCTTATGTCTCCAGACACTTCTCCCTCATGTTGCATTTGTTGGCTTGTCCATTTCTCCTCCTGACAAGTTTCATGTGTGTCTCCACACCTAGCACCTGAACATAGGCATAGTAAGTGCCTAGTATATTTTTATTTGTTCTTTATATTTCTAATTGGTTGTAATTGAGGTATGATATAAGGACAAGATTTCTAAAGAAATTATGTTTTATATAATTTGTGTGAAGAAAAACCTGAATATACTCTCAACTGGCACTGAGAGGAAGAATTAAGAATCTATTTTATTTTATTTTTGGTTGTTGTTTGAAGAAAAGATCTTTGGTGCTGAGTGTGGTGTATGGCACAATACAGGCCTGGTCCTAGCCAGACCGCATGGCAAAAGACAACAGGAAGTGGCTTCTGTAAAAATGGCGTTTTGCGCAGGCTTGATGTGACAAGAGTTACAGCCCCATGCTCGCGAGAAGCCTACTACGAGATGTCCTGTCCAGAGACAAGCTGTCATTGGTCACCAAAAGGGGACCGCCCCATACAAGGATTAACAGCCCCTTAAAACCCATGTGTACTTCCTGAATAAATGAGTTTGTGGATTCTCGCTCCACTTTCACCCAACTCCCGGAGTCTGTGTCGTGACTCCGTGCTGCTCACCCCAATTTGGCAGAGACCCTATCGTCCCTCCTGAGCTGGCCTTGAAGGGGACCCCAACAGTGTGGTAGCACACAAGTATAATTCCAGCACTTGGGAGGCAGAAGAGGAGGCTCACCAGTTAGAGGTTAGCCTGGGCACATATAGAGACTATGTCTCAAAAACTGAAAGAAAAATTTAGGTAATAATAATGATCAATTACTGCAGTGCTCTTAAATATGATACCAAATTCCAATTAACTTCTTTCTTCTACTGCTGTAGTGGTCTGGATGGAAAACACAGCCATCAAGTATGTGGTGTTTTCTACTGAAATATGAGCATGGACCTTATAATATGTGATGGTTAATTTTGAATGTCAATTTGACTGGATCAAGAAATGTCTAGGGCATTAGTTTAGCACGTCATGAAATGTTTGTGAGTGTGCTCATGGAGAGAATTAACTGAGGGGGGCAGACCTACCCTGAAAGTGGGTGGAACTATTCCATGGTGGGACCCCATACTATAAGGTCCAAACTAAGTAAAAAGGAAAAATGGAGAGAGAGAGAGAAAAAAAGGAAAAAGCCAGCTGAGTGCTGACATCCCCCTTTCTCTCCTTCCTGATGTGCTGAGGTATGAGCAAGCAGCTTTCCACTCCCACGGATTAGAACTCATCCTACAATGCTTTCCCAGCCACAGTTAACTGTATCCCCTGAACAATGAGCCAGATAAGCCCTTCCTCTCTTAAGTGGCTTCTTTTCAGGTGTTCAGTCAGAGCAATGAGAAAAGTAACTAATACACAGTGAATGGGACATCCTTTGGATGATTTTCTTGACTGTACTATAAGGAAAGTTTTGATTTACTTCCTTTTGACTTAGGAAACACATGGATTTTTGAAGTATCTTGAAACTGTGATGGAATGTTTAAAAGAGGGAAAGGAAATCCAGATGTTTATTGTGTTGATTGTAAGGTAGCACCTGCCAACTCTAAATAAATTGAAGTATTTTCCTCTTGCCCAGAAGACTTTCCCCAAAGATGCCTCTGCAGTAGGAGTTCAGAGGCAGAAAGTTTATGGGGTTGAAAATAGTGACTTTTGAAGGATAAAGCGTAGTTTTGCCCACAAGTAAAAATAGAAGAGGGGAGGACTGGAGAGATGGCTTAGCGGCTAAGGCACCCGCCTGCTAAGCCTCAGAACGCTGGTTCCAATGTCCAGCGGTTCCAATCTCCAGGTCCCATGTTCAGCCAGATGCAAAGTGAGGCAAGGGTGCAATGCCGCACTTGACCACAAGGGGGCGCACGCATCTGGGTTTCGTTCACAGCAGCTGAGAGACTGCTGGCGCGCCCATCTCTGTCTCTCTCTCCCTCTCCGTCTATCTCTCTCTGTTTCTCTCTCCAAAAAAAAAATAAAAAATAATAAAAAAAAATTAAAAAAAAATAGAGGAGGGGAAGGAGAGAACATCAGGGAAGGAATAGCTTGTGTATAAGCTGATGTCTACGAGAAGGGTTCTTGGATAAAGAGTAAGTGGGTCAGTGCTGCTAGAATGAAAAATGAGATTAAGCAGTGAATTGTGGGAGATAAAGCTCATAAGGGGCTGAATCACTAAGGGATTGATAGTTCATTCCACAAGCCATAGGGATCAATGAGGGCAGGCAAGGCCAATTTACATTTTAGGAAGCTCATTGAGGGTTGAGGATTTCTACATTATTTTAATTAACTTTTTAAAGGATTTTCCCCATTCTTTCTTCCTTTGGTGCTAGACATCTTCAGAGAGGGCCCATGGCATTGTACTTGGGAATGGTCCTACATAGCTCTGTCTTTCACCAGCTGTGTTACTTTTCTTGCTCTCAATTTTCTCATCTGAAAATGAGGACACTGGCTCTATGACCTCTAACACCTTTCTAGGATCACTTATGGATGAAAGTGCTGTGGTTTTTATTTGAATATATTTACTAGCACCATTTTTTTTAATTAAAAAAAATAAATTTTTTAAACTTTTTATTTATTTGAGAAAAAGAGGGAGGGAAGGAAGGAAAATAAAGAGAGAGAGAGAGAGAGAGGGAGAGAATGGGCACGCCAGGGCCTCCAACCACTGCAGATGCATGCACCGCCCTGTGTATCTGGCTTATGTGGGTTCTGGGGAATCAAACCTGGGTCCTGTGGATTTGTAGGCAAGAACCTTAACTGCTAAGCCATCTCTCTAGCCCTAGCTCCATTTAAAAAATCTAACTTACTCTTCCACATAATGAGCTGGATTTTACTTCCACCAGCCACTGCAGTCATTCTTTGGAGCTGCTCCAGTGACCTCCAGTTGGGCCACATCCAGCTTAACCTCATAGCAGCATTGAGTACAACTGATCACCTACTCAGAATCTTGTCTTTTCTTCTTCTGACATTGTAGCCCTCTGGTTTACTCTTACTCCCTGACTGCCTGCATGTGTTTTCTCTGCACAAGCCCACTTACTATACAAAGGTGCTCCACAGTATCACTTACCAGATTTTCCTTTCAAAACTTCATAACCATAAGCTAACCCATCAGGAAATAGACCAATTCAAATTAAGAGACATATAACATATTTCACTTGTACTTTAAAGAATTTTATTCTCATTAAAAGAAAAAAAAAACAAATCGACTAGATTTTAAAATAATGAAATAATGAAAAGATACTCTACTAAATGCAAGGAGTGATCTTGGATTGGGGTAGAGAGAGATTGTTATAAATGACAATACTGGTACAATTGATGAAATTAATAATTTATTTTATTTTGTTTTATTTTATTTTTGGAGAGAGACACAGAGAGAGACAGACAGAGAGAGAGGGAGAGGGAGACAGATAGAGATGGGTGCACCAGCAGTCTCTCAGCTGCTGTGAATGAAATCCAGATGTGTGCGCCCCCTTGTGGGCAAGTGCGGCATTGTGCCCTTGCATCACTTTGCATCTGGCTAAACGTGGGACCTGGAGATTGGAACCGGGTTCTTAGGCTTAGCAGGCAGGTGCCTTAACCGCTAAGCTATCTCTCCAGCCCAATTGATGAAATTAAAATATGGCTTTTATCTATTATTGACCTTGGTTTTGTGGAACAAAACACCTTCCTAAAGATTTCTTGTACCTGCTATATTCCATGTACTGTAGAGTGCACTGATGATCCAAAAGTGAGCAATATATATCTCAGGAAATGAAAAAGGGGCTGGAGGGATGGTTTAGCAGTTAAGGTGCTTGCCTGCAAAATCAAATGACCCAGTTTCAATTCCCTAGGACCCATGTAAGCCAGATTCACAAAGTGGCGCATGTGTCTGGAGTTCATTTGCAGTGGTTGGAGGCCCTAGTGTGCCCATTCTTTCCCCCCCTCTGTCTCTCTTCCTCTTTCTCTCTCAAATAAAAAAAAAAAGAATAAGCATGAGGACAATATTCAGTGTACATGAATAGCTGGGTATCTACACTATGACATTTAGCCCAAAGTATGTGAGAACCTCAGAAGATAGCCCATTCAGGGGTGGAAAAGTGGTCAGAGAAGTCTCTGAAAGAAGTAGCATCATTTGATTTAGAATCCATACTGATTACTCTGTCTGCACTGCCTGGATGAGAGAAAGTCTGGAGACACTTAAAGTATTGCAGGGATAAGATAATTAGGGTGTGTTCAGGGTCAACATGAATATATTCTGGAAATTTTAAATATTCTTATTTATTTCTTAGAGAAAGAGGGAGAGTGCATGCATGTGTATGTGTGTGTGTGTGCGCACGTGTTCGTGTGCATGTATGTGCATACATGCATGTCAGATCCTCTTGCTGTTGCAAATGAACTCAGATGCATACACTACTTTGTGTGTCTGGCTTTACATGGATACTGGGAAATTAAACCCAGGCCATCAGACTTTGCAAGCAACTACCTTTAACCACTGGGCCATCTCCCCAGCCTTCTGGAAATTTTAGATTTCTGGTGATTAAAAGCCAGAAGTGTGAGGAGGATTGAATGAACAAAGATCTAAGGTAGCTGAGGATGTAGCCCAGTTGTTAGAATGCTTGCCTAGTATGCAGGAAGCGGTGGGTTTGGTCTCTAGCATTGCATGTGGAATGACCCCCCCCCCCCATAACTCCCCATGTGTTTGAATGCTTTATTCCCAGCTGGTGGCACTGTTTGGAAAGTCTGTGGAACCTTTAGAAGGTGGAGCCTTGTTAGAGGAATTATTACTGGGCATGGGCTTTGAGATGTGAGAATCCAGTCCTACTTCATGCAGTTGTGCTTTCTGTCCCCACTGCTAATATAAAGCTGTGACTCTGGATTTCTGCTCCTGCCATGCTTTCCTCACCATGATGAAATTTCCCCTTGAAACTATTAAGCTGAAAATAAACCCTTTTCTTCCATAGGTTGCTTGTGGTTGGGTAGTTTGTTCTGGTGTGAAACCAGACATGGAGGCATACACTTGTAATTGTAGCACTGGAGAGGTAGAAGCAGGAAGATCAGAAATTCAATCATATTCAGTGTAGCAGTCAGTTGCTTGTTGCTGGGATGAACATCCAAACTGGCATGCTTCATGGGAGGAACAGGATTTATTTCAGGCTTATAGATCCAGGGAAAGTTCCATGGCAGAAGAAGCTGGCCTCCTTTCATAGATTCAAGCAGAGAGAAACCCCATCAGCCAATAAACACCAAAAAGCAGCAAGCAGGGACCCCACAGGAGCTTAGACTGCTCCCCATACCTTTGGGTTGGAATCAGATCTATCCCTGAAACATACCTTTGAACTAGATCTCAGTGTCTACTCCCAGTGACACCTCCTCCAGCCAGGCAGCTGGAGACTCAAGTTACAAGCTTAATAAAACACTGGAGTCTATGGGAACATACATTTGCATTCAAACTATGATAATTAGTCACATGCCTGTGCTACATGAGTCTTTGTTTCAAAACAAACACAACAAAGACAAGAAAGATGCAAGACAGTGGTCAACTTTCTGACATAGATATGGTTGTATTCTGGTTATCACTCACTAAAATAGACTAAGAGATTCAGGATCAGGAAGATGAGTTCATCTTTGAAAGACAGTTATGCTCTGTGTAGTGACATTTTAGACAATAAAGGTCAGTGATCTCATAAGAATTTACCTCTTATCTAGTGATACAGCTTCTTCAGCAGTGTAGCTGTCATAATGTTGTGTTGTAGCACATTTCTCCTGACTGTGGTAAAAGTATAGCATATAACATTATATACAATACACAACTAATTGATAATAACTTTAAGTTGTTATCTTATGCTTTTGCATATGATAAAAAAATTTACTGTGAGCTGATCATGGTGCCTCATGCCTATAATATCAGCACTTGGGAGGCTAATATAGTAGGACTGTTGGGAGTTTGAGGCCAGCCTGGGCTAGAGTGACACCTGGCCTAAAAAAGAAGAAGAAAGTTTACTTAGAAGTAATGTGCTATGCTATGCTAGCAGTGGTTCATACACCTAATGTTTACTGTATCTCTTGTTTGCATCAAGAAGCCACATGGAGGGATTGACCTCTACCTTCTCAGGTTGTGTATACACTGGTGTTTACCCATGGATGCAACTGCATGACAAAGTAGTTCACAGAATGTGTGAACTCATCATTAAGTGTTACATGACTGCACTTAGATGGAGGTATTTGTTATATACCTGTAAGTGATTATACATCTAAATGAGTCTCTTTCTCAGGAGAGAGTTACAGGAGTTAAAGCATGTGTATGTGTGTGGCTAAGATCACTCAGAGGGTATAGGGACAAAACAGAGGAGGATGGCATCAGGACTTCAAGTGACTTTTAAGAGACTAGCAGAGAAATAAGGTAAAAGATAAACCAGGAAAGTATAATGTCCTAGAAACCAAGAGTAGAGGGAGGTCAAGGAGACTCTCAACTGTTTTGATACAGTAGAATAAGGCAAACCTGGAAAACAGCCCTATGAATTTAGCAGGGGGATGTCATTGATGAATTGCTTTTACTACATAAACATTGGGAAGATGTTTTCCCTTAAGATTGTACTTTTATCTAGGTTTTAAATTTTCTGTTATAACAGTTTGAATGTCTAAGGGTTATTTTCTTTTAGCTTTACTTTGTTTCTTACATCTTTATATATTTTCTCATGCTCCAGTGAGCTTTATGCTATAGTGGCAGTAAGCAGGCATCTCAGCTTAATAACTTCTATTGCTGTAAGACTAGCTCCTTTCTTTTGTGGGCCAGTAAGAGGTAATGGGACAGGCACTGCTTCTTGGTAAAGAGCCTTGCAGGTCTATTTTGCTACATAGTAGAATGCAATCACTTTGGGCCATGTTTATGTGAGGCCCTAGCCTGCTTCTGCCTTGAGTGAAAGTCTGCTTCTAGTTCACATGATAAAAATAGCATAGAAAAGATATACATTCCAGAACGAAATTTTACAATGTTTTGTAATTATTTATAATCTATGTATTATATAATCCATAGGGGAAATTTGAGAACATTATTTAATTAAATAAATGTGTTTAGTACCAACTGAGTGAATGACAATGTGTGAACCACAATATTGATATTTTGTAGCAGGAAAGATTGAGTACCTGCTTCTTCCTTTTCTTTCTGTTGTCCAGTCAGCCCTCAGTACATATGCTCTTTTCCTGTCTGTACAGTTATAATAGCCTCCTAGTGCTCTCTCCTTCCTTCCACTGTCATTCCCTTGCTAAAAAACCTGGCTAAAGTTTCAAAAAAGATACAGATTTATGACCCATTCCTAAAAATTTTGATTTAATAGGCATATTGTGGTTTGAATATGAAATGTCTGCAGTGGACTCATGTTTGGTCATCAGCTGGTGGTGCTACTTGGGAAGGTTGTGAGACCTTTAGGAGATGGAGCCTTGCTGGAGTAAGTGGGTCCCTGGGAGGCAGGCCTTCAGGTTTGATAGCCTGGTCCTACTTCCTGTTTGTCTTTTCTTTCTGATTCTGCATGCAATGTGACCAACTCCACTTCATGCTCTAGCCACCATTCCCTTCCCTGCCCTGATGGAATAATCTCCTTGAAACTGTAAGCCAGAATAAAACCTTCCTTAATTGCTTCTGGTGAGGTATTTTTTCACTGCAGCAGAAAATTGGAACCATGATTGGGTTATTGATGCAATAATCCTGAGTATATGGTCCATAGGCCTTTGGAATTGGTTTATGGGAGGAATGAAGGAGGAGTTTAGAACTTTGGTCTAGAAAAGCCCTGGAACACTGTAAGCAGAACTAAATGGTCCATACCAATATGAGTCTGGAAGACCAGAATGCCCAGAGAAACAAAGATAGTGGAGAAATTTTCAGAGGAGAATAAGGACTCTATCAGGAACTGGACTAGAGGCAGTTCTTGGGATATTGAATTAAGGAAACTGGAGGTAATGGAACAATTTGGTGGAGAAAATTTCAAGGAAGACTAGCACTGTATGTGGCTATGGTGTAACTTCTTTTGATAGCTCTTATTCACATCTATATGAAAGAAAGCAACAAGTACTGAAAAAGATATAAATAATGTGAATTTTGGCAGGAAATAAATGTGAGCCAGTTTAAAGTTCCAGACTAGAAGACTGTAGCTGACAAAGAAGCTGTAATTGCTAAAGAGATTAGAACATTGAAGAGAAATGTACTGCTTGTAATGGGACATTAGGGAAGATTCCTTAGGGATAAGACCCCACCCATGGAAAACTCTAACTTGTGAGAATACAAATTCTTTTGAAAGGAGATAATACTGAAAGAATTCCCTTCTCCTAGAAAGGAACTTCCTGTGGAACTGTTTCATTAAGGTCAGCTTGGAAGGCAAACAAAGGCTACAGCAGCTGAGGCCCAGGAGGTCAGACTCCATCCCATGCCCGAGCAGAAATGGCACCATTGTCTACATGATACTGTTTTACAGGCATGAGAAATTCAAGATTGAGGGGCTCATAGCATCCTTCTTCATGGTTTCAGAGAACTGCTTTTGCTGGGTATTGTGAGGCAGGGTCAGATTTTCTGTAATGAGACCCTCAGAAGCCATTGCTTTAAACTGTGAAGATGAAAATTACCTGTAGTAGATATCCAAGGATGTTCAAGAGATCAGGAACATGGAACATCTGCTAAGAAAAGGTCAGCACGAGAGGCTATGTGTCCTATAGGCAGCAGAACTAGAGCCCAGCTGATTTCATCATGACTTCCAGAAACTGGACATAGAGCTATAGGATTTGGTGTTTGCTCTGCTGGGTTTCAGTCTTGCTTTGGTCCTATTATTCCTTGCTATTCTTCCCTTTTGGAATGGGAATGTTTACTCTGTGCCATTCTATTTGGGAAGAATGTAACTTCATTTTTTATTTTACTAGGGGTCACAGTTAAGAGATTGCCTTGAGTCTCAGAAGAGGCTGGACTTTTGAACAGTGTTGTACCTGTTAAAGACTATGGGGACTTTTGAAATTGTACTGAATGCATTTTTTATTATGAGATGGTCAGGAGCCCATAGGGGCCAGGGAAGAATACTGTGGTTTAAATGTAAAATATCTGTCATAGGCTCATGTATTTGAATAGCTGGCCTCAGATGATGGTGCTGTTTCTGAAAATTGTGGAACCTTTAAGAAGGAGAGTTTTGCTGGAGGAAGTGGGTCACTAGGGGGTTGGTCTTGAGATTTTATAGTCCAGCCCCATTTCTAGTTTGTATTTTCTTACTGATTTGGATGCAATGTGATCCATGTTTTATGCTTCTGCCACCATGCCTTCCCCACTATGAAAGTTTCCCTAGAAAGTATAAGTCAGAATGAACTATTTCCTTCCTTAAGTTGCTTCTGGTCAGATATTTTTTCACAGCAATGAGAAAGAAACTAATAATAAGATCTAATCACAAGAAAAAACCAAAAAAATCTATATTTTAATAGAATTTCCATAGAAATATGGATAAAAATATCTATGAGTATGCACACAAATGCACACACATACAAACACACATATATTTCCTTGTTTTGTCCACTGAGACAGTCAAGAAAAAAATAACATTAGTGAGCTGGGTGTGGTGGTGCATGCCTTTTAATCCCAGCACTCAGGAGGCAGAGGTAGGAGGATCGCCATAAGTTCAAGGCCAGCCTGAGACTACATAGTGAATTCCAGGTCAGCCTGGGCTAGAGTGAGACCCTGCTTTGAACACCCCCCCCCCTAAGAAAAAGACATTAGTAACACTAGAACATCCACAATGTAAAACTTTTCAAATACTGTTCTCCACAGAAAGATTGGAACTTCTCAGATAAAAAGCTGATTCTGGACCTGGGCAAGGAAAGCAAATGATGAATTCAGAATGTCCTCATGTAATACTAGAACATGTAATACTCAAATGATAAAGGGAGATTTAAAAATGCTACAAGAGTTAGCTTGAAGGGACTTCTACTGGACACATCTGGGATATCTGAAGTCTGAATTATAATTCACTGAGTAGAATAAAAGCTCATGAATCCATAGTGATCTAAATAACTGTGAGAAGGAGGGGGCTCTTCCTTAAGTATAAAGCCAGTCAGTCAATTCAGATGTAAGGCTGGAATGGGAAATCAATGGAGATATAACTAGTGGTGAAGCTTTGTTGAGGAGCATGTTACTTATATTGTGCTTCACCACCTGATAGTTATTAATTACAGATGACAAATAGCAGATACCACCTTAACCAAATTCGATGATGATAATGGTCATAATAATGAGACATACCAAATCATTAAAAGTTTTCTCAAATGGTTTTATGTTCTGGAACCCCTCTGCTCTATCCCTGGGATTTATCTGTTCCCCTATCCTTCCCTACTTTTGCTCTCATCATTCCTTATTCTTGGCAGTGACTCAAATGAATTCCACCTCCCCATGTTAGCACATGGTTCACCTCTTACAATTTCCTCCCAGGTCTTTCTGGAGGCAGGGTGCACTCATGAGATCCAAGATACAACTCCAGTGCCACCACCTTGGTGAAGCCTTCTCAGATTTCTTAGGCAGAACCAATTCTCTTTGCTCTCTATTCCCATACCATTTTCTCTGTACCTCTCAGAGCACTGTTCACCTTTCAACATTGCATTGTGTGTCTCTTCACCCCACACCCTTCAGGCCACTAGCCCTTCTATGTCTTGGAGGCACTTCATGTAGTGAGAAAAGCTGGGGCTTCAGAGTCAGTCAGACCTAGGTTGGAATCTGATTCCAAGGTAGCCTTAGCTTCTTCCTCTGATGATAGTATTTGGGTGAAGACTTAGATGAGAAGGTCTCTTGTATGAGTGCTGGTCAGATGGATATGGTGAAATTCATCTCATAGACATTGAGTGCCTGACAACTGACAAGAGACATTCCTGATGATTGTTATTTATGTGAGGCCAAAGGAAAGCATGTGAAGTGAAGGGATGAGGACCTAGGTTAGAACCTTGGGATAGGGTATATACCTTTAAGGAATGAGATGAGGAAGTGGAGAAAGAGATTGCTGGGGAAGCTCAGGGTCTTGGAAGTCAAAGAAAGAACAAACATTTCTATTTGTGCTTTGGTAGGGAAGATAGGGCTGGTGGTAGAGGGGGTAAACCTTAAAGTTGTGCAAAAAGAGATTCCAGGATTGTGACTCAAAAGAGGGGGCAGTGTGGGGCAGAATGAAGATTGCTAGACAAATGGGTGAGAATGAAATGTAGGGGCAATGTGAAGAGATGTGAAGTCTAATTAAGGGCTATATTCCCACATATGGGGGCAAGGCACTTCCTTGTATCTGGAAGGTATAAAAATTGTCTTGCTCATAAGTGCCTATTCTAGGAAATTCAGCACCTGCAGGTTGCCATCTGTTTCATAGTGAGCACTGAGTGAGGTATAGGTTGACCATCACGTATATGTCTTCTCTCCTAAATGGTCTTTAATCAAGAGGGTAAATCTGCTTTAAAGAAGCTTTAAAGGGGCTAGGAAGATGGCTCAGCAGTTAAAGGCACTTGCTTATAGTCTGCCGGCCTGGGTTCAATTCCCAAGCCACCCATGTAAGCCAGATACAAAGAGCAGAGATTTGAATATCTGTTTATTATTTTCCTAGGTTTCAGGCTTGTGGATTTCTCTGGATTTATATAAATTCATTATTTCTTTTTTTAAAATATATTTTATTTATTTATTTGGGGGGAGGGGGAAGAATGGGTGTGTCAGGGTCTGTAGCTACTGCAAATGAACTCCAGATGCATGTGCCCCCTTGTGCATCTGGCTTACGTGGGTCCTGGAGAGTTGAACTGGGATCCTTTGGCTTTGCAGGCAAAGGCCTTAATCGCTAAGCCATCTCTCCAGCTTCCAATTTGTTATTTCTTTTTAAGGCTTGTACTATATTCTATTTGTTTTATTTTTAAGCAAAATAAAAACTGAAGAAGAGAAAAAAAAGGAAGCCCCCTTTTTGTTGGTTTTAATAATTATTGTTTGACAAACCACAAACCGAATTATTGGTTCAAATTTCACAGAATGCAGTTTTGCTTTACTCAGAGTTAGAGCAGCTTTTTTCTTTGTGATGATTTTTTTGTTTTCTAAATGGAAAATGATTGATCTGTTTATCAGAATATTTAATTCCACCCATGTCCTAGTTTCATGTGCATCAATAGGTGCACATGAATAAAAATAAAAACAATAAAAATACTGGGTAGCATCTTGTCCCCAGCGGTACACATCAAGGAAATGGTTACTGGGTAGACATCCCAGAAGTGTTAATGGATATCAGTTACAGGATATCCAATTGCCTTCCCCAGATATAATATATGCACTTCAAAGAGACCGTATTGTGAGCCCTGTGATTTTTCTGCACCTGATTCATAGTGAGTACAGATTTTCACTTGACCTTTTCCCCTAAAAGTTCATAGGAATTTTAAATAAGGGCTTACACAAGGGATTTATTAAATATCAAACAGATGTATACCATTTTGGTAAGCATATATAAAGTGTAAATAATTGCTAAGCAAAGGATTTTGTATTTCACCAAATATTACCTTTGTGCTATTGAGTAAAATGCTTAATTTTTTTTTTGTTTTTGCAGAGAGACACAGAGAGATACAGAGAGAGGGGGAGAGGAAGACAGATAGAGAATGGGCACGCCAGCAGCTTCTCAGCTGCTACAAACAAAATCCAGATGCGTGGACCCCCTTGTGGGCAAGTGTGGCATTGCGCCTTTGCATCACTTTGCATCTGGCTAAATGTGGGACCTGGAGATTGGAACTGCTGGAGATTGGAACTGACATTCTTAGGCTTAGCGGGCAGGTGCCTTGACTGCTAAGCCATCTCTCCAGCCCTTAGTTTGTTTTTATAAGGACAATACCTTGACGGTGGCTTGAGAGTCTATTGTCTTTGTGATTTTAGACAGGCCATGTCATGTCTTCAACACAGAAAAAGCAAACTGAGCAGTGGGCACCCTTCTTTCTCTTATCAGGTGTGCTCTCTGTATGACAAGGTACAGGGCCTGCTACACAATATTCCTGCAATGGCACATGACAACAGGAAACCAGAAAACACTCAAAAACAGAGCAAAATGTCAGTCAGGAAAGTGGACATTAATAATGAAATCTTCAAAATGTTTTGGAAGATTTGGATGAGCATATCTAGAGGTTCCAAAACTCCTGATACAGAAACTAAATATTAGTATGAGATGATTGAAAATAAAAATATAAAAACCATATCTATCACGAGGCTAGGAGTAAATGGTATCTGAAGTCCATAAAGGAATGAATTTTATTCTCCATGAAGACTAAAATAGAAGTATAAAATGTTAATCATAAGGGAAATTAGAGCTTTAAATTTATTTCAGGGCTTTTTTTCTTATTTTATTTGAGCCCTCAGCAAAAATTACTATTAATTGGTGTGATCAATTTTACAGCATAGCATGTAGGATATATGCAATTATGCAAAGGCCCTTGAGATATATGTGAACAAATGTTAAACAAGTCTATGAGTATACCCATCTTAATTATATTTATTTGATACCACACTATAAAAATTTATCTAGGATTACCAATTTATGTTAATGATTTGATTATAAAATTGAGTTATTATTACTTATCCTAACTTTATGCCTTATTACCTTTTTGTAAGTTATAGGTATAGACATTTTTATTTTAATATGTACAAGGTGTTCTAAGTATTTCAGAAAAAATGGGTTCTTTTTAGTGCAGTTTATTGCAAGAATTTTATAAAGGGTAAAATTGTTCATTGATTCTTGGCAAACCTCCAAAAAGAAATTATAGCTATCTGACAGAAAACTCAGGGGAAATAAACAGTGTGATAACATAGGAACTTATTAAAACTATGATTATATGGCATTAAAAAGATTCAATGGGGGCTGGAGAGATGGCTTAGCAGTTAAGGCGCATGCCTGCAAAGCCTACGGACCCTGGTTCGATTCTCCAGGTCTCATGTAAGCCAAATGCACATGGTGGCGCATGCGTCTGGAGTTCATTTGCAGTGGCTAGAGGCCCTGGTGCACCCATTCTCACTCACTCTCGCTCTCTCTCCCTCTCTCTCTCTCTAATAAATAATTAAAATTTAAAAAATAAAAAAAAGATTCAATGAAGCTTTTTTTTCTTTTTCATATAAATTTACCCCAATACTTTTGGACAGCATACTTTTAAAAAGTAAGTTCCTAACATTGTAGAAGAGGGGCCAGAAAGATTATAAGAGCCACAGGTCATGTCTACCTCCCCCCTACCACAGGGACTGACTGAGGCCTTCATTATCCCACAGTGAATACCATAACCCCAGTGAGGAGGGAAATAGGAGCAGAGACGACAGTATGAAAGAGTATAAGCTGTTTTAATGTATATAAAATAAAATTAAAAAAATAAATTTCTATTTGCAGTCATAAGCTATAAATCATGGGTATTATTGAAATGACACATGTCAGAACCTACTTGAATTGGGAGAAGGAAGTGAATTTGGTTGTTGTTCTGGCTAAAGACCTGAGTCTCCTTTGTTAGGCATTACCATCACTGTGGGTCTGATGTATAAGGAGGCACTCAACACAGTTTTGTTGGCTTGAATTGAGTCTGAGGCCCACATTCAGCTGTATTGTGGATGTGAAACAACTTGGTTTGGCCTTGTAGTTTGTCAGTTCAGTGTCTGTTTTGTGTCTAAGCATTCCTGTAATGGACATTTGAATTATTGACTATTAGAGACAATACTAACATTATTTTTTTCTATACTTTTTTTTAATTTGAGAGAGAGAGAGAGAGAGAGAGAGAGAGAGAATGGGTGTGTCAGGGTTTCTTAGCCACTGTGAGGTATTTGCCTGCAAAGCCAGGTTTGATTCTCCAGTACCTATGTAAGCCAGATGCACAAGGTGGCACATGCCTTTGGAAGTTGTTTGCAGTGGCTGGAGGCCCTGGAGTACCCATCTCTCGCTACATATATCTGCCTCTTTCTCTCTCTCTGTCAAATAAATAAATAAATAAATAAATAAATAAACAAATAAACAAACAAACCTGCTAAACTTATGATTTCAGAGCAGTTCTCTCTTACCCTCAATCCAAGCTACTAATTTATCTTGTTGCCTGGTCTACTTCTGTCATTCAGCTATTGACATTTGATGATAAGAATCAGGAATATTTTCTAAAGAAAACTAATGATACTCTAATATAAATGCCCACCAAGGTGGTCTATCCATTTGTGTCTCTCTCTACCAAAAAAAAAAAAAAAAAAAAAAACTAGGTCAGGCTGGAGGGTGGCTTAGTGGTTAAGGCATTTGCCTGCAAAGCCAAAGGACCCAGGTTCGATTCCCTAGAACCCACGTTAGCCAGACGCACAAGGGGGCACACACGTCTGGAGTTTGTTTGCAGTGGCTGGAGGCCCTGGCATGCCATTCTCTCTCTCTCCCTCTTTCTCTGTTAAATAAAGAGATAGATAAATAAATAAAAATAAAATGTTTTTAAAAACTAGGTCATATCACCTTTTGGATGTAGCTTCAAAAGCTCAGGTGACAATGTAAAACCTACAATCTTTCAGTCCTAGATCTGGACTCAGTTTTTAGATCTGGAATGGCTGGCCATTCCAGGTGGAATAGACTGGACACTAGCCATTCAGATGGCTCCATGGCCGCTTACATCAACCCCTTCCCCCTGCTTTTTGAGAGTTACTGAGAGCAGTTAGCTATTGGCATGCCATTATTGCAACTTGGTTTAGGGGAACAGAACCTTGAGGAAAGAAAGGAGTTGAGTGGTTTATGTCACTGCAAAGTTATAGATAGTGCTCACATCAGGGTCTCCAGGGACTCAGATAACAGTATCATCTCAGCCTGTCTTTCTCCATGGATTGGTGTACTGCCCTCAGGTTACTTGCCTCATTCTTTCCTTCTGTTGGCATATTTTTTCCAAGCTGTAGAGTAGGTAGAATGTGGTGTCCTGCCATGGATAATGTCCAGTTTCCTGCTTCTCAGGAGAAGTAATTGAGAGGTTTTCTAGCACCAACTTAATAAGTTATAAGAAGCGCTGGCCATGCATGACTAATGTGACCACCATTGGCTAAGAATGTTATCATGGTTATCTATCTATCTATCTATCTATCTATCTATCTATCTATCTATCTATCAATCATCTATCTATCATCTAGTATAAGGAACTGTGGTAGGTAGTCCTCCCAGAGGCATGTGGGATAGGGAAGTGTTAATCCCAAAAAGAGGGAGAAAGCTTTATGCAGTGGCAGTATCATAGCCAATGAGGTTTTTCTGAGGCGCGATTATTGCTAATTGAAAACTTTTCCCAAAAAGAGGGAGAAGACTTATTGTCAGAGAGGGGAAGAAATGTTGGGTTTATTAAAACAACATATATTTCAAAGTGGTTCTCTCTCTCTCTCACATACGCGCGCGCGCACACACACACACACACACACACACACACACACACACACACACTGGAAAATGATAGGATTGGGACCTTAAAGTATCATTTAGAGAACAGATGAGTTCAGGGGGCATAATATCCCAGTGTGTTCTTCTATTGAAAGGGACAATCATCTTCCCTAAAATATTTTTTGGCATTGTTTTTATTGACGTCTTCCATACTTATAGACAATAAACCATGATAATTCCCTCCCCTCTCCCACTTTCCCTTTCACAAATCCACTCCCCATCATATTCCCTCCCTCTCTCCATTAGTCTCTCTTTTATTTTGATGTAATCTTCTTTTTCTCCTATTATGAGGGTCTTGTGGAGGTATTGCTAGGCACTGTGAGGGATGCATATCGAGGACAGTTTTTGTCTGGACAATTGCATTGTAAGCAGTCTTACCCTTCTTTGGCTCTTACATTATTTCCTCCACCTCTTCCACAGTGTACCCTTGAGCCTTGGAGGGTATGATAGAGATGTTTCATTGTTAAACACTCCTCTGTCACTTCTCAGAACAGTGGTGCCTTTTGGGTCATCCCAGTGGTCACTGCCATCCGAAAAGAGAAGCTGGTGTTAAATAGGTCCTATTACCTTTTGGGATGGCTTTGGTCTCAGCTATGCTGTGTGCCTACTTGGATCCCTCTTTGCTGTGAGCTCAGATAGACTGGCTGGGTTGGTGTGTTGCTGTTCTGATAGCCTGTGCTGGGTGCTGTGTAGGTGAGTTCCCTTCCCTAGGTGTCCTGTGGTTGCTGGCGCTTGTGCTAGCCGGGCCAGGAGGGGAGACTGTGGATGGTACCTGAAGTTGTACTGCTGGTTCCTAGATCCTTTTCCTCATGAGCCACTCAGCTAGTCTCTGCTGTCTTCCCCTTCACATTTCTTGAGTTGGTGAGGAGGCTGGTGTGAAATAAAAATCCCTTTACCTGTCTTGCTGCTCATGAAGAGCCTGGCAGCCTTGTGGACCACCACCACTGCTGGAGCTGCTTCTGCCTGCTTCTGTGGTCTCTAGATGCTCTAGATTTCTCCTACTTCTCTGCTGTGGTTGATAATTTCTTATACACCTTCACGTTTCAGTAGAAGAATATATTTTGCTGTTTTTATTTATTTATTTTTAATTCCCCCCCTAGGCTGCTTTGGTGTGGTTCCTATGCTGCTATCTTACCCAGAAGTCCCCTAAAATATTTTTAAGTAAATTAATTTTTAACAGATGCATAAAACAAACTATATATTTATGGAATATGATGTTGTGAAATATGCATACATTATATAATTTTTAAAGTAAGTTAAAGATTAAAGCAGGTTAAGTAGGTTATCTCTTCAAAACTTACCTTTTCTTAATGACAAGCCCAGAATCTTTTTAGGCTGGAGATCAGAGCTATTTTATGGTGACAAAGATGATTTCCTGGGTTCAGGAGATAGCTTAGAGATTAAAAACTGCTTGCAAAGCCTGATGGCCTAAGTTCAATTCCTTAGCACCCACGTAAAGGTGGATGCAAAGTAGTGCATGATGCATCTTCGAGACAAACACACCTGTTACAGTGGATGGCAGAGCCAGGAAAATCCAGAGCTCTTGGGCCAGCTAGTCTGAGGGTCCTTTGCAGTTTGGCAAGCCATCCTGTCTCAAAGCAGGTGGGGCATAGACACCTTGAAGTTGTCCTCTACACACACACACACACTCACAAATAAATAAGTAAAATTTAAGGAAAATGGGAAGTGTAAAAAAAGACAATTTTCTTGGGTAAAGAGTAGACAGGGCATGTTAAGTACTAAATATGAAGCCTGATATATATGTATATATATTTGGTTTTTTGAGGTGGGGTCTCACTCTAGCCCAGAGTGACCTGGAATTCACTATGTAGTCTCACGGTGGCCTCAAACTCATGGTGATCCTCCCATCTCTGCCTCCTAAGTGCTGGGATTAAAGACATGCATCATCACGCCCAGCTTGAAGCCTGTTTTTTAGTGGTGTGCAGGTCAGGGCCCATGTCCTTGGGTTAGTTCTTGGAAATGTACAAAGGTATGAGGGAGTTTAGTTCCCAGCTTATTCTTATCCTGAAGGCTCTAATGAGAGCATTGATATAATAGAAGTTTTACAACAGAAAATTTCCTTTGAATACCGAGCAGGAGTCACATAAAGAACTTCCGTTATTTTACACAAAACACAAGGGAACAGAGATGATTAAGTTAGAACTTCTAATTTCAGGGAAAAATTATTATGTCTGAAGTAAAAGAAACTTACTGCTGCACAGTACTTAGTTATGTCCCCTGCCTTCCACCTCATGGCCTTATTAAACAGTGGGCTTATTTGAAAAACAGTCACTGAAGTTATTCTGTGGGCTTATGTTTCAAATTAATTTGCTGTTCAGATGGAACATGTTATTCTGTGTTGGCACACATAGCCCAAGACTTTTTTGGTTGATTGTACAAATTATTTATTGTTAACTTTTCTGCCATGAAGTACCTTCCACTTGTTTTCTGAAAAAACTAAGCAGTATGAGAATATTAAGAGCAGGGTGAGATTTTATAATGTAGTTTCAAGAAATAAAGGCAATATCTTTTGTGTTTCATAGTGATTCCTGGGATGCTTTAGAAACTTGTATTTGTCATATGTAACTTTGAAGGCACATGTTAACATCCTCTGTTGGTATCCGAGACTTGCCTTCCTTTTTCTCACTCTAGGCCATCATTTTCAGCATGCCTAGTCACCAAGTATTTTTCATTATACTGTGCTTAAATTACACACACTACTTAGATTTGTTGGGAACCTCACAGTTTTTAAGTTTCTCTTTGTTCCTATTATAATACCTATATTTTTATTAAATCAAATTTTAAAACATGAGTGAAAAAGTTATTCATATAGGTGGGCATCAAATATGTTTCCATTTTTATAAACTTGCAATTTGAAGTATAACACACATATATAACACACAAATTGTCAGTGTTCAGCTTGAAATTTAGTATAGTGACTCTATCCATACACTATTGTCCAGGCCAAGAAATAGAGTTTTGGCTGGGTGTGGTGGCGCATGCCTTTAATCCCAGCACTTGGGAGGTAGAGGTAGGAGGATCTCTGTGAGGTTGAGGCTACCGTGAGACTACATAGTGAATCCCAGGTCAGCCTGAGCTAGAGTGAGACCCTATCTTGAAAAACTATATATATTTTTCGTGTCCCAGAACTGCTGACCTTCCACCTCACAGTCATTAGTTCTTCATCACAATAACCAGGATTCTGATTACTTTTATGCAGGTAAGTTTTGCCAACAGTTGAACGTTGTATAAATTGGGTCATACAGTGTGCGCATTTTGTGTGAGGCTTGAGTTGGTCGTCCTTTCTAAGTGACTCATGCATGCTGGTGCAATGAGAGTGTTTCATTCTTTTTTCAGTGCTCTTTAATATTGTTATGTGAATATAATTTATCCTGTTTGCTGTTAGACATTTGGGTTGTTTTCATTTTGAGGCTACTAAAAATAATGCTTCTCTGCATAGTCTTTTTAAATTTTTAAAAATTTATTTATTAGAAAGGAGGAGGAAGAGAGAGAGGGACAAGAGAGAGAGAGAGAGAGAGAGAGAGAATGGGCACACCGGGGCTTCTTGCCATTGCAAATTAACTACAGACACATGCACCATTTTGTACATCTGGCTTTTTGTGGGTACTGGGGAATTGAATATCAGCTGTCAGGCTTTGCAACCAAGCACCTTTAATGACTGAGCCATCTTCCCAGCCCTCTCTGAATATTCTTAAACATGTCTTTTGGTGAATGGACTTATGCTTTTCTATTGGTTTGAACCTAGATCATAGGGAATGTGCATGCTCAGCTTTGAAAGATACACTAGTAGACACATTCTCTAGGTACATTTGATGTTTTGGTAATATGTTTTCTTTTTTTCACATTATTGCCAACATTTAGCATTATTTGTCATTAGTTTTGACCATCCTAGTAAGGGGTAGCAGTACAGTGTGTGTGTGTGTGTGTATTTATTTACATTGTACTTTACATATGATTTTCTCCAGTAATCAGTAAAGTTGAGCTCTAGTGTGGGGAAAATAATGTTTCTCCAAAGATATACATCACCTAAATCTTGGAACCTATGAATATGTGACCTTACACAAAAGTGACTTTACAAAGATTAAGTTAAGGATCTAAAATGGAGAGATTATCCCAGATTATCCTAGGGGCTCCTATCCATAAAGTTCCTTATAAATGAAAAGGGCTTAGATAAGGTGATGTCATC
The DNA here is from genome assembly GCA_036365145.1 of Orientallactaga sibirica. Taxonomy (NCBI): domain Eukaryota; kingdom Metazoa; phylum Chordata; class Mammalia; order Rodentia; family Dipodidae; genus Orientallactaga; species Orientallactaga sibirica. The sequence continues at coordinate 863,004 of JAEOAD010000060.1, forward strand.
AGGAAGAGTAGAAATTTGCTTGGCTGCTGCTGACTTGGAAGACAAAGAGAAATCACAAGCTAAGGATTGTGGACAGTCTCTAGAAGGTGGAAAGAGCAAAGAAACCTAACAGATCCCTCTTAAAGCTTGGACAAAGAGCACAACTGAGGACATCTTGACTTTTCTTATTGTAGCCCATTTCATCAGTTTTAGAACTGTAAGACAATAAATTTGTGATCTTTAAGCCATTGAGTTTGTGAATATTTCCCGTGACTGCACTGGTAGAAAATTAATACAAGTTCTTTTTGATTACTGACCATCTAGATCCTGTTCAGGTATTTGACCATTTAAAATAACTAGGTGGTCTGTCTTATCCATGTAGGTGTTATTTATATATAATAATTTGTTGCTTAATAATATTCATTCTGAGAGATGTATCCTTAAGTGATTTCATTCCTGTGCAAACATCATAAAATATACTTACACAAACATAGATGGTGTAGTCTACTATACATCAAGTCCATATGGTATATATTGTCATATATGCCATCCTTTTTTGATCCAAATGTTATACATTGTATACAAGATGTGTACTCAGGGCCTTGATCATGCTAGGCAAGTGCTTTAGTGCTGAACTACACTCTCAGCTTAAGTGGTACCATTTGATGAATAGAAGTTATTTTTTAAAAAATATTTTTATTTATTTATTTGCAAGCAGAGAGAGATAGAAGAGAGACAGAAAGAATGGGTGTACCAGGGCCTCCAACCACTGCAAATGAACTTCAGATGCATGCATCACTTTGTGTATATATGACTTTATGTTGGTACTGGGGAATCAAACTCGAGTCGTTAGGCTTTGCAGGCAAGTGCCTTAACATCTGATCCAGAATAGAAGTTCTTAATAAAATGAAGATAAACTTACTAATCTTTTACTAATTAGTGGTTTCTATGTCCTATTGCTATTACTTCCAGAACAGTGCTGTTCAAGAACTATCTATAGGATGAAATGCTATGTACCTGTATTGACTAACAGGGTATTCCACTAGTCATATTTGGCTGCTGGTCATTTGAAATATACTTAGTACAAACTAATTTTATTATTATTTTTTGTGTGCATATGTGTGTAGGGAGGCCAGAGATTGATGTCAGGTGTCTTTCTCAATTGCTTTTTGCTTTATTTATGGGGTGGCAGGGTCTCCCACTTGAACCCAAAGCTTATTGTCTTGTCTACCTAGCCAGCTTGCCCCCAGGATCCCCTCTCTGACTCTTTAGTTCTGAGATTATAGGTGGGTTACTACTCCCACCTGGCATTTGTATGGGTGCTAGGGACCCAAACTCCAGTCCCTATGCTTGTGAGCCAAGTGCTTTACTCATTGGGCAATCTCCCCCAGCCCAATTAAAAATTTTTTGAGAGAGAGAGACAGATAGAGAATGGGTGTACCAGTGGCCTCTCAGCCACTGTGAACAAATTCCATACATGTACGTCCCCTTGTGGGCAAGTGCAGCATTGCGCCCTTGCATTGCTGTATGTCTGGCTAAACGTGGGACCTGGAGAATTAAATGGGTGTTCTTAGGCTTAGCAGGCAGCCGCCTTAACTGCTAAGCCATCTCTCCAGCCCCCCAATTTTAATTTTTAATCAATTTAAAATTAAGTGTAAGTCAGGCGTAGTAGCTCACATATGTAACTCCAGCATTTGGAAGGCCGAGGCAGGAAGATCACCATGAGTTCCAGGCTAGAGTGGGACCTTATCTCAAAAAGTAATGTTGGATGTGATGACATGCACCTATAATCTCAGCATTCAGGAGGCAGAGTCAGGAGGATCACTGCAAGTTCAAGGCAAGCCCAGTCTACATAGCAAGTTCCAGGCTAAGTCAGGGCTCCATTGCAAGAATCTTAACAAAAAGCTAACCAACCAAACAACAACAATTGATAAAAAAATGAATAGAAAATAAATGTAAAGTAGTCACATATGGCTAATGGATGCTATAAAGCAAAGAATAGTTCACAGACTTTATTCTACATTTAAGTTAGGTCTGTGTCCACTAGAATTTATTTATTTATTTTTATTATTATTATTTTTTTTTTTGGTTTTTCGAGGTAGGGTCTCACTCTGGTCCAGGCTGACCTGGAATTAACTATGTAGTCTCAGGGTGGCCTCGAACTCTCGGCAATCCTCCTACCTCTGCCTCCCGAGTGCTGGGATTAAAGGCGTGCACCACCACGCCCAGCTCACTAGAATTTATTTTAAAAGTTAATGGTGATGATAAATAATTCATTTCTTTGGTATACATGTATGTTCTAATATAGGTGGGTGTGAATAAATGTGGAGGCCAGAGGTTGACATTAGGAGTCTTTATCTAATCACTTCCTATTTACTCACTCTCACTTAAACCCACTTTGCTGAATTGGCTAGTCTAGCCACCTCTCCAGTGCTGGGATTACATTTGGATTGCTATGCTCACCTGTCATTTAAGTGGGTGCTGGGGATCTGAACTCCTGTCCACACAATTGCACAGAATGTGCTCTATCCATTGAGCCATCTCCCCAGCCCAAAAATTCATTTTTGATACTATACAGTTTGTCAAGAGCCATTACTGAAAATATTTTTTTGAGAGAGAGAGAGTATGGGTGCGCCAGTGGCCTTTCAGCCACTGTGAATGAGTTCCAGACATGTGCACCCCCTTGTGGGAAAGTGTGGCACTGCACCCTTTTATCACTTTGTGTCTGGCTAAGCGTGGGACCTGGAGACTGGCATTCTTAGGCTTAGCAGGCCCAGTGATATAAATTTTATCTTTTTTTGTTGTTTTTGTTTGTTTTTTTGAGGTAGGGTTGCCCTCTAGCTCAGGCTGACCAATAATTCACTAGGTAGTCTTGGGGTAGCCACAAATTCATTGGGATCTACCTACCTCTGCGTGCACCACCATGCCTGGTTATAAATTTTTTCTTGTTAGAAATCAAGTGGGCGACTTCCGGTCAAGATGGTGTCAGCCTAACCTCGCCTCACCTTACAGGGAAGTAAAACCAAGATATTTAAACTTTTAAAAGATTTCTTAAAGGGTTTGCTGGCCCCTGCATCCAGATAGAGGGAGGGGGTGGATGAAAAAATAGGGAATCCACTGATTCCCATGCTCTAGGATAGGGACCACCTGACCCGGGACCGCCGCGGACCCTGCTGGTCCGAGTGACCAGCAGAAGTCCGCCATTAGCCACTACCACCCGGCGCGACCTGACCTGGGACTGCCACGGACCCTGCCGGTCCAAGTGATTGGAGGAAGTCCGCCATTAGCTGCTAGTGCCTGTCACGGCCCGATCCGGGGCCATTAGCTGCTAGCGCCTGGCGTGACCTGACCCGGGACCACTGCGGACCCTGCTGGTCCGAGTGACTGGTGGAAGTCCACCATTAGCCACTAGCGCCCGGCGCGACCTGACCTGGGACCGTCGCGGACCCTGACAGTCCGAGTGACCAGCGGAAGTCCACCATTATCTGCTAGCGCCTGGTGTGGCCCGATCTGGGACTGCGGGGGACCCTGCTGGTCCCATTGACTGGCGGAAGCTGCCATTAGCCGCTCAGACCCCTCCCTCACTGGCCACATCCCCATCACTGGCCAGGTGCCACCCTAGCCTTCCTGAGCCCTATTAGCAGTCACGTACCATCACTCCCCCCTCCCAGGGCAGATCAGGGATCCAGGGAGGTAGGCCAGTGCTCCTGCCCTACCCTGCCTCAGCCCAACTAGGGTGATTGTGGTTCCCCATCCCTCCCACCTACATAAAGAACATAGGCCAGTAGGCCAGTATCCCCCACCCCAGCCTACCAGAACTCCAGGGACCACAGCCCTGACAATCACCACTGCACCCCACCCGACCCCAGGACAGCAGGCTAACATTCCATACACAAGGTACCTGAATCATTGCGATGGGCAAACTACAGCGAAAAAGGAATAGCATGAAAAACCAGACACAAGTAAATCCACCTAGACTATCCAGTCCTATAATGGATGTTTCAAATCAAAGCATAGAAGAGACAATAGACTCAGAACCCCAAAATGAAGTGACTAGCTATGCAACCCTGGCCAAGCAAATAGCACAACTCACAGAAACTCAACAAAGAGCCAACAATTGTATGAATGTTATCCTTGCTAGATTGGACCTAGTAGAAAAGAACCAGGAAGGGCTCCAAAGACAGTTACCTACCTACTTACTGTTTAAATGTGTGTTGTTCAGTTTCCAGGAGCTGCTGGAATTCCTGACGCATCTTTTGTTGTTAATTTCTAGCAATACAGCATTGTGATGTGATATCATGCAGGAGATTATGTTGATCTTCCTAAATATATGGAGGGAGGCTTTATGACCCAGTATATGATCTATTTTAGAGAAGGTTTCATGGGCTGGTGAGAAGAATGTGTAATCTGTGGATTTTGGGTAGAATGTTCTGTAGATGTCCGTTAGATCTAGTTCATCTATGAATTTTTTTAGCTTTCTTATTTCCCAGTTAATTTTCTGTTTGGATGTTCTATCACTGATAGTGGAGTATTGAAGTCCCCAACTATGATGGTGTTGGTGGTTATTTCTGTTTTGTTGTCAAGGTTTTGTTTTATGAATTGTGATTCACCTGTGTTTGGTGCGTAACAATTGATGATTGTGGTATCCTCTTGTTGGGTCATTCCCTTGATAAGTAAAAGTGGCCTTCTTTGTACTTTTTGATTACTTTTGATTTGACTTCTATTATTTCCAATATTAGTATTGCAATGCCTGCTTGTTTTTTATATCCATTTGTTTGAAATATCATTTTCTACCCTTTCACCCTGAGGAGGTGTCTGTCCTTAGTCACGGTGAGGTGGGTTTCTTGAAGACAACAGATTGAGAGGTCTAATTTTCTGATCTACCCTGTTAGCTTATGTCTTTTAAAATTAAGGCCATTAACGTTTAGGGTAATAACTGTGAGGTTTGATTTGATTCCTGCCATGATGTGGTGGTTTATGTGGGTTGGTGTTTTCTTGGACTTTGTAGTTTTTTAAAGGTTTTATTTTTATTTATTTATTTATTAGAGACAGAGAGAGAGAAAGAGGGGGGGAGGGAGAGAGGGAGAGAGAATGGGTGCACCAGGGCCTCTAGCCACTGCAAATGAACTCCAGATGCATGTACCACCATGTGCATCTGGCTTACTTGGAACCTGGAGAAACTAACTGGGGTCCTTAGGCTTCGCAGGCATGCCCCTTAACTGCTAAGCCATCTCTCCAGCCCCACTTTGTAGTTTTTGTGTGTAGTTTCCATCCCTCTGTCGAGTGCCCTTTCCACGTCATTTTCTGATTTTCTTAATTTTTCTTGGAATTCATCCTTGCATTTATTTCTGTCTTCAATGAACTTAGCTAGCTGGTTATTGAGGTCCTCTCTTTTTTTGCTCTCCTTTAGGTCATTTAACTGTCTTTGGAGCCCTTCCTGGTTCTTTTCTTTTTCTTTTATTTAATTTTTTTGTTTATTATTTATTTATTTGAGAGCAAGAGTCAGACAGAGAGTAGAAAGAGGCAGATAGATAGAGAATTGATGCATCAGGGCCTCCAGCCACTGCAAATGAACTCCAGATGCATGTGCCACCTTGTGCATCTGGCTTACGTGGGTCCTGGGGAATTGAGCCTCAAGCCAGGGTCCTTAGGCTTCACTGGCAAGTGCTTAACCCCTATGCCATCTCTCCAGACTCCCTTCCTGGTTCTTTTCTATTAGGTCTAATTTAGCGAGAACAGCAGTCATACAATTATTGGCCTTTTGTTGATTTTCTGCAGGTTCTGCTATTTTCTTGGCCAGGGTTCATAGCTTGTGTCTTCAATTTGGGGTTTTGATCCTATTGTCTCTTCTATGTTTTGATTAGAGAAATCCATTGTGGGACTGGGCAGTCTTGTTGGATTTACTTGCATTTGATTTTTTTTTTTTTTTTTGGTTTTGCAAGGTAGGGTCTCACTCTGGTCCAGGCTGACCTGGAATTAACTATGTAGTCTCAGGGTGGCCTTGAACTCATGTCGATCCTCCTACCTCTGCCTCCTGAGTGCTGGGATTAAAGGCGTGCGCCACCACGCCCGGCTCGCATTTGATTTTTAATGTTATTCCTTTTGTGCTGTGGTCTGCCCATCACAGTGAAGGAATATTATTAAATTTAGAAAGAAGCTGTAGTTTACCTTTGACCTGGGTCCACATATGGGGTTGATAGCAAGTGGGACTGAAGGTGTTAGTGTGTGGAGTTCTGTGGGGTTGGGAAAGCCTAGGTCGGTGTGGGGCCTATGCTAGCCTGTTGATCTGCAGCTGTGTGGGGGGCCTGGGGGTGGCGGCAAGTGGGATAAAGGACATTTGTGTGTGGAGCTCCATGGGAGTGGACAAGCCTAGGTCATGGTGGGGTGGGGCAAATGATAGCCTGTTGACCTGGGTCCAGGCACAGGGGTGCATGCCAGTGGGATGGCTTCACATGTGGAACTCCACAGGGACCGGAAAGCTTAGGTCAGGGCAGGGCATATGCTAGCTTGTTGTCCTGGGTCTGCTTATGGGAGGGGGAGGGAGGAGTGGGGGGTGTGGCCATGGTGGTGAGTGGGACGGGGTTTGTGTTTGGAGCTCCATGGGGGTGGGAAAGCCTAGGTCGGGGCAGCAAGAGATGAATGCTAGCCTGCTGACCTGGGTCCACTCAGCCTGCTTTTAGTGCAGGAGGAACATGCGGAAGAGAGTGCAGCTAGGATGGCTGCTTGAGGGGACTGGTGGGCTACCCAAGAATGTGGGACTCAGTGGATTCCCTATTTTGCTCCTCTGCACCCTCCCACTGGAGGTCTACTAGCATCTGTAGACTGTTAAAAAACCCACTTAACCCTAAATGTCTTGCCTTTCCTTCCCTGTGAGGTGAGGCATGGTTAGGTGGACACCATCTTGACTGGAACTCCTTATTTTTTATTTTCAAGATGGGCCCTCACTCTGGTCCATAGCTGACCTGGAATTCACTATGTAGTCACAGGGTGGCCTCAAACTCACAGTGATACTCCTACCTCTGCCTCCCAAGTGCTGGGATTAAAGGTATGTGCTTGAGCAAGAGGCAAATCAATATATTTGAGCTCTGTGGGTGAATGTCTCCTTCCCCCTCTTCTATTTTGTGGTTTTTGTTTTTCTTGTTTGTTTGTTTTTTGAGGTAGAATCTCACTCTAACCAGCCCAGGCTGACCTGGAGATCCTTCTGCCTCTGCCTCCTGAGTACTGGGATCAAAGGCATGCCCTACCATGCCTGGCTTATTTTGTGTTTTAAAATTACAGAGTTTCCTTCCTTCCTTCCTTCCTTCCTTCCTTCCTTCTTTCTTTCTTTCTTTCTTTCTTTCTTTCTTTCTTTCTTTCTTTCTTTCTTTCTTTCTTTCTTTCTTTTTTTAAAGTAGGGTCTCACTCTAGCCCAGGCTGACCTGGAATTCACTATGTAATCACAGGGTGGCCTTGTACTCACAGTGATCTTCCTGCCTCTGCTTCCTAAGTGCTGGGATTAAAGGCATGCACTACCATGCCTGGCAAATTCAAGAGTTTTGAGAGCACATTTTGCCAGTAATTCCTCTCCACCCCCCTTTTTTTTTTTTTTTTTGAGGTAGGGTCTCACTCTGGTCCAGGCTGACCTGGAATTCACTATGTATTCTCAGGGTGGCCTTGAACTCTCAGGGATCCTCCTACCTGTGCCTCCCGAGTGCTGGGATTAAAGGTGTGCGCCACAATTCCCGGCCCCCTCTCTTTTTAAAAATATTTTATTTTCATTAGTTATGGAAATACTTAGTATGTAAATAGCACATGTTGGTACCATGCTTTACCTCATCCCTGCCCCTTTTCCAAAGGTGCCCTGGGGATTCAGTTCACTAAGGGAATAACTGGGTCTGTTGGTAACTTTATAGTCAACCTTTTTAGGAGTTTCTATATTGCTTTCCATAGTGGTTGTACCAGCTTACATTCCTACTAACAGTGAATGAGTGTTCCTGTTTCTCCACATCCTCGCCAGCATTTGTTTTCATTTGGTTTTAAATGTTTGATATCCTTACTGGGGTAAGGTGGAATCTCATAGCTGTTTTAATTTGCATTTCCCTGATGGCTGGGGATGTTAAACATTTTCTTAAGTGGGCATTTGCCATTTGTATTTTTTCTTCTAAAAACTCCCTACTCAGTTCTCTGCCCCATTTTGGAGTGTTTTTTTTTTTTTTCATTATTTTATTGTTTAGGTTTTTGAATTCTTTGTAGATTCTAGAAATTAGGCCCCTGTCAGTTATATAGCCTGCAAAAATTTTCTCCCATTCTGTGGATACTCTGTTGGTTCTGCTTATGGTATGTTTGCCTGTGGAAAAACTTTTCAGCTTCATGAGATCCCATTTGTTGAGTGTTTAAGTTCCTGAGCTACTTGGGGTTTTGTACAGGAAATATTTCCCTACTCCTGTATCATGGAGAGTTCCTCCTATTTTTTCTTCCAGTAGTAGGAGTGTTCCTGGTCTTATATTGAGGTCTTTGATCCATTTGGACTTGATTTTTGTGCATGGCAAGATGTGTGGGTCTAGTTTCATTTTTCTGCATATGGTTATCCAGTTTGTCTATCACCATTTGTTGAAGATGCTGTCTTTCCACCAGTCTATGTTATTGAGGCCTTTGTTGAAGATCAAGTAGCTGTAGTTATTTGACCTAAACTCTGGATCCTCAGTTCTGTTCCATTGGTCTATATTACTGTTTTTATGCCAGTACCATGCTGTTTTTGTTATGATGACTTTGTTATATAGTTTCAGATCAGGTATAGTGATTCCTCCAGAGGTTTTCTTTTGCTTGAGTATATGGTTGGATATCCAAAGCCTGCTGCCATTCTACATGATTTTTGAGATCATTTTTTTTTCTACTACTGTGAAGAATGATGCTGGGATTTTTATTGGTATTGCATTAAATGTGTATTTTGTTTTTGTTAGGATTGTCATTTTCACAATGTTAATTCTGCCTATGCAGGAGCATGGGAGGCTTTTCCATATTCTTTAGTCCTCCACAGTTTCTTTCTTGAGATTTTGTGTTTTCATTATAAATATCTTTCAAATCCTTGGTGTGGTAGTTTCAATACATGGTGTTTTATTAGTTTGTAGTTTGCATCTGCAGCCACCTGGCTGCAGGCAGTGTCACTGGGCAGATCTTAAGGTGTGGTGGTGGGTTTGAGATTTCAATCTAAAGATATGCAATGTGTGCCTAGCTGGAGTTCCTGAAGTGTGCTGTGCTGTGTGCCTTTTGGCTTTTGGCTTTTCTCTGTGTGTTTGGTCCTGTGAAAGAAGGCCAGCCTTTCCGACTATTATGGAACTTTCCCTGGATCAGTAACCGTCAATAAATATCCCATCCTCCATAACTTTGCTTGGTCTAGAAATTTATTTCAGTGAACCTTAAGCTTCCCGCTACACTTGATTATTGTTATTCCGAGGTATTTCATTTTATTTTTTGTAGCTATTGAAAATGGGACAGTATCATTAATTTCTTTCTGTGTATCTTTGTCCTTTACATAAAGAAAGGCTACTAATTTTTGTGTGTTGATTTTGTGCCCTGCTACTTTGCTGTAGGAATTAATCACCTTTAGGAGTTTTGAGATGGAGGCTCCTGGGTCCTTTATATTTAGGATAATGTCCTCTTCAAATAGGAATAACTTGACTTCTTCATTTCCAATTTGTATCCCTTTTAATTTTTTTCTCCTGTCTTATTGCTTGGGCTAGGACTTCTAGTATTATGTTGAAGAGCAGAGGTGAGAGTGGGCACCCCTGTCTTGCTCCTGATCTCAATGGGACTTCCTTGAGTCTTTCCCAATTAAGTATTATTTGGACTTTAGGTGCTTTATATATATCCTTTATTATGTTGAGATATAAACTGTCCATGCCTATTCTCTCCAATGTCTGATCATGAAGTCATGTTGTATTTTGCCAAAGGCCTTTTCTACCAGGAATTTATCTATTTCTTCCAGATTATCCAGTTTTATGGAGTAGAGGTTTTGGAAATAAGTCCTAACAATTTTTCCAATTTCACTTAGGTCTGTTGTGATCTCTCCTTTTCATTTCTAATTTTGTTAATTTGAAGTCTCTCTCTCTCTCTCTCTCTTTTTTTTTTTTTTTTGCTTGATCAAATTTGCCAGATCTTGTTTATTTTTTCATAGAACCAGCTCTTTGTTTCATCAGTTTCTTAGTTGTTTTCTTTGTTTCCAATTCCTTAATTTTTGCTGTGCTCTTCATTCTTTCCATCGGGAGCTTGTTGTGTTGGATTATTTGTTTTTCTAGTGTCTTTAGATGGATGGTTATGAAGGCATTTAGTGCTATGAATTTCTCCCTAAGGACTGCCAACATTGTGTCCCATAAGTTTTGGTACAATGTTTTCTATTGTCATTCAATTCTAGAAATTTTATAATTTCATTTTTTATTTCATCCACTACCCATTTATTGTTTAAAAGTGAGTTGTTCAATCTCCAGGAGCTGATGGAATTCCTGGAGCATTTCTTGTTGTTAATTTCTAGTTTTACAGCATATGGTCTGATATCATGCACAAAATTATGATGATTTTCCTGACTATATGGAGGGAGGCTTATGGCTCAATATATGATCTATTTTGGAGAAGGTTCTATCGGCTGCTTAGAAGAATGTACATTCTGTAGATTTTTGGATAGAATGTTCTGTAGATGTCCACTTGGTCTAGTAAGATCTATGGTGTTGTTGAGCTCTCTTACTTCCCTGTTAATTTTCTATTTGGATGATTTGTCTATTGCTGACAGTAGAATATTGAATCCCCAACTATGATGATATTGGTGTTTATTTCTGTTTTGTTGTCAAGTAGGTTTTGTTTTGTAAATTGTGGTGCATCTATGTTTAGTGCATAATGATTGATGATTGTGATATCCTCTTGTTGGATCATTTCCTTGATAAGGAAGAAGTGGCCTTCATTGTCTTTTTTTCATTAACTTTGGTTTAAAGTCTATTTAATCTTATATTAGTATAGTAACACTTACTTGTTTCTTATTTCTTTTCATTGGAAACATCATTTTCCACCCTTTCACCCTGAGGCAGTGTCTGTGTTTAGTGGTGAGGTGGGTTTCTTGAAGATAGCAGATAGAGGGGTCTATTTTTCTGATCCACTCTGTTAACTTCTGTCTCTTGATGGGTGATGTAAGGCTATTAAGGTTTAGGGCAATAACTGTGATGTTTGATTTAATCCCTGCTATAATTTGGTGCTTTAAGAGGGTTGATGTTTTCTTGGACTTTGTAGTTTTTTTGAGCCTTTTGTATGTTTGGTTATTGTGGTCTGCTTCTTGTAGGGTCTTGAGATTGGTTGTTTGACTCTTCTGTGTGGAGAATTCCCTGAAGTACTCTCTGTAGGTTTGGCTTTGTGTTCATGCAGTTGTAGAACTGACTTTTATTGTGGAACATTTTTCTTTCACCATCTATTATGAAGGATACTTTTGCTGGGTACAGTAGTTTGGGTTGGAAGCCATAGGGTCTTAGATTTTGCAGTGTTCCATTCCCTGCCCTTCTGGCTTTCAGGGTTTCCATTGAGAAATCTGAGGTAATTCTGATTGGGTTGCCTTTATATATAATGTGTCTTTCTCTCTTGCTGCTTTTAGAACTTTTTCTTTGTTTTTGTTGTTTAGAATCTTAATGATAATATGTCTTAGAGCATTTATCCTTTGGTCCATTCTGTTTGGAGTTCTGTTAGCTTCTTGTATCTTGATCAGATTCTCTTTTGAGATGGTGGGAAGCTTTTCTTTGATAATTTTGTTGAATAAGTTCTCCATGTGTTTGGTCTGCATTTCTACCCCTTCTGTTATACCCATGATCTGAATATTGGGACGTTTAAGGGTATCCCATACTTCCCTCATATTCTATTCACAAAAATTTTTGAACTTGTTTTTTTTTTTCTTTTTCTTTTTTTTTTTTTTTGGTTTTGCAAGGTAGGGTCTCACTCCAGGCTGACCTGGAATTAACTTTAGTCTCAGGGTGGCCTCGAACTCTCGGCAATCCTCCTACTGCCTCGAACTCTCGGCAATCCTCCTTCCCGAGTGCTGGGATTAAAGGCGTGCGCCACCACGCCCGGCTCACGAACTGTTTTTTATGTCTTGTCTTCCAATTCTGAGGTTCTGTGCTCCATATGACTGACTCTGTTCTTGAGGGCTTCTAGAGAGGTTTGGACTTGTTCGATTTGTTTTTTTATTTTCTATTGCCTTTTTCTGTATAATATCCATCCTCTGTTGAGTTCCCTTTTCAGGTCATTTTTTGATTTTCTTAATGCTTCTTGGAATTCATCCTTGCATTTATTTATTGCATTATTTATTTATTGCATTCTGTCTTCATTGAGCTTAGACAGCTTATTATTGAGGTCTTCTATCTTTTGGCTCTCCTTAAAACCACTTAACTCTCTTTTGAAGTCTCTGTTTTTTCTCTATTAGGTCCAACCTAGCAAGGACAACATTCACACAATAGTTGGTCTTTTGTTGATTTTTTGTAAGTTCTGCCAATTGCTTGGTTAGGGTCACATATTTTGTGTCTTCATTTTGGGGTTCTGATCCTGTTGTCTCTTCTATGTTTTGATTAGAAACTTCCATTGTGGGACTAGGTAGTCTTGTTGGGGTTCTTTCCACTTCATGTTTTGTGTTGTTCTTTTTTCACTGTGTTCTGTCCATCATAGTATGGGAATCTTATTTAATTCAGGAGGAAGCAGTAATTTACCCTTGAAGTGTCTTCAGTGATTGTTCCCTTTTATGTTTGACTAGATTAGGCTTAAAAAAATTTTTTTTTTATTGACAACTTCTATACTTACCTACAAAAAAGGAATGCTATTTCCCTCCCCTGCCCCCATACCCCTTTAGAACTTCAATCTCCATCATATCCCTTCCCTCTCTCCATTAGTCTCTCTTTTAATTTGATGTAATCATCTTTTTCTTCTATTATGAGGGTCTTGTGAAGTTATTGCTAGGCACTATAAGGTCATGGATATCAAAGCCAATTTCTGTCTGGACAGTTGCATTGTAAGGAGTTGTACCATTCCTTTGGCTCTTCCATTCTATCCACCCCTCTTCCGCAATGGGCTCTGAGCCTTGGAGGGTGTGACAGAGGTGTTTCAGTGCTGGGCACTCCTCCATCCCTTCTTCTCAGCACTATGTTTGCCTTTTGGGTCATCCCAGTGGTCATTGCCATCTGAAAAGAGAAGCTTCTCTAACCAGAAGTGAGAGTAGCATTAATATGTGAATATGAACATTAAGTGTAGTGCTTTCAGGGCAGCTTGGTGGGAAGAATATATACATTTAGTCAGACAAGAGCAGGCTTTATACCCCTAAGGCTCATTACCTCCCCTGCCATAGACTTTTGCTTAGGTTCTTCAGTACTAGGTATTCCCTCCCATAGAGAGGGCCTTCAGTTCAATTATGGAGCAGTTGGTTACCCCAAGAACAGACATGCCACTTTTGCACCCGTTTAGTCATTGGGCCTACATGGCCAAACTTGAATATTCAGTGTCCACTGTTTTCACTGCTGATGACTTCTGTGTCCCATACGGCTGCATGTAGTGCAGCTTTTTCCAGCTTTCTGTTGGCTGGTCTACAGGGAGAAGGTTTTCTGCTCAGCACCAGCTTGCTTTCTCAGTTGCCTTGCCTCTCAATCAAGAGATGTCTTCAGCAATAGGGTCTTACTATCTTTCTCAAGGGAAACCAAGGGCTTTGGCAATAGCCTTTAATGTTTTGGAGGCTTCCAGGACTTCCTTGGCTAAAAACTCACTGGAAGGTATCCCATCCCAGGCACTGAAAATTTTCTAGTAACAGTCTACAGCTTCTATATGTAACATTATTCAAAAAAGTAGGTTTACATACTCTCCCTGCCTTTCTTTTATGCATTCTCTTCCTATGGCCTCACTTAGGCCATTCCCTTCCGTGTAATCTGTTCTTCTACTTACATATGTGCAATACCATACACTTAAGTCCTTCCCTCCTCTCCCTCCCTTATAGCCTTTTACCAGTTTGCTGGTTTCTGGTACCAATTTTTGGTTCCAGTTCACACATAAGTCTATACATTTGTAGAGAACATGTGACGTTTGGCTTTCTGAGCCTGGGTTACCTCACTTACTATAATCCTTTCCAGATCCATCCATTTCCCTGCAAATTTCATAATTTCATTTTTCTTTACTGCTGAATAGAACTCCATTGTGTAAATGTACCACATAGATTAGGCTTTTGATGGTATGGAGCCTGTCTGCTCAGGTGGAAGAAGATGGCATGGCCCTGGTGGAGACCTGGTGGCAGGGAGAGGAGATGGGAGATGGCGTGGTCCCAGAGGCAGGTGTGAGGCAGGGAGAGGGGAAGGCACAGTCCTGATGGCGGGTTGCAGGGCAGAGAGACAGGACAGAGCAGATCTGGTGACAGTTGGCGGGGCAGTGAGAGGTGACCACACGGACCTTGGGGGCAGGGAGAAAGCACAGCACAGACCCAGTGGCGGGTGGCTGGGAAAGGGGATGCCCAGACTCGGAGGCAGGTGGCCAGCTGGGGAAAGGGGACAGGGAAAGGGGACGGTGAAGACCCAATGGTGGGTGGTGGGATGGGGTGAGGGGATGGTGTGGTCTCAGTGCACAGCGGGGCTGGGACCTGGTGATGGGGAAAGGGGGAAGGAAGGGAGAAAAGGCATGGGAGGGAGGGAGGAGACCTGGTCAGTGGAAGGAAAGTTGAGAGGTGCTTTGGTTTGATTTGTAGAGTGCACAGGCAGCACAGCAGTGAATCTATTCTGTGATGTGGTGGCTGGGACTGGTGCTTGAGGAGTCTGGGGACTAGCTTATGTGGGTACAAGGGAATTGAACCTGTGTCCTCTGGCTTCACAGGCAAGTACTTTAACTATTAACCCATCCCTTCTGCCCATTTCTTATGTCAGGAAGTTTGTGAATGCTCTGTCTTTTCCTTGCCTAAGCAAACTTTGACAGATAAGTGCTGCACTTAAGTTAGAAGATTACAAAAACACTGGAGAGATACATGAGATTTATTCTCTCTCCTCTGCTATGAAATGAGGGGAGCATATTTTTACTAGAAAAAGAATGTGGGACAGATCAAAGACTCTCTGTGGAAGCAACACAACCCTCCTGGATACAGAGCACAAGGCTTAGTGTGATGACTAGTGACCAGTAATGTTTATTAATCTCAGAAATGCTGACTTTGGTAATCAGTGTCTTTGAGGTTTATATGAGTGAAATTAATCCCCTGGCATTTAGAAACTAGATTTTCAGTTTCTTTGCTTTATGATTTAATTCCTACATTAGTCTTAGTGGCAGTGCAGCTAAAAACATAGCCTGGTTGTTGTTGAGAAATTGTTTCCCATATGGTTATTTCATCTGAGAATATGATTTTAAATGGATTCTAGATGTCATAGTATTACTAGTTTATGGAATGGACTTGCTCAATAGTTTACACTTGGATTTTGCATAATTTTTTGAGCTGAAAGATTGAATAGTAAATAATACATTTTATTTTAATGAAAGCATAAGTGGAGGTGGTGGTTTTTATTAATCGAGGGGAAATACCAGGAATTAAACAAATTTTTGTCCTTAAATGTTTATAAGTACTAACAAGGAAGTCAAATGAAGCATTTTAATTTTCAGAGCAATATACTAATTTAATCCACAATATTCTTTTTTTTTTTTTTTGGAAAGAGACAGAGAGAGAGAGAGAGAGAGAGAGAGAGAGAGAGAGAGGGGAAGACAGATAGAGATGGGCGCACCAGCAGTCTCTCAGCTGCTGCGAACGAAATCCAGATACGTGCGCCCCCTTGTGGTCAAGTGCGGCATTGCGCCCTTGCGTCACTTTGTATCTGGCTAAACGTGGGACCTGGAGATTGGAACCGCTGGAAATTGGAACCAGTGCTCTTAGGCTTTGGAGGCAGGTACCTTAACTGCTAAGCCATCTGTCCAGCCCCACAATATTCTTTTTAAAAGTTTATTTTGGGGGGAGAGGCAGAGAGAGAGGGAGAGAGAATGGGCATGCCAGGGCCTTCAGCCACTGAAAATGAACTCCAAATGTGTGTGCCCCCTAGTGTGCATGTGTGATCTTACACACTTGTGTCATTGTGCATCTGGCTTACGTGAGACCTGGAGATTTGAACATGAGTTATTAGACTTCACAGTCTGGCACCTTAACTGCTAAGCCATTGCTTCAGGCCCAAGATATTCTTTAATACATACATGTTATTACTAAAAATGTCAAATATTTAGTTAATCATTTTCAAAATCTCAAAGGCACAAGGTAGACTTTATGAATCACATTGCAATTTGCTTGAAAATACTTTCTTCATGTGCCATAAATCACTAACTCTGTAGACATATGACTTCAACTAAATTATAATGTGAATACTTTAAAAATGTCTAAAGGGGGCAGGAGAGATGGCTTAGTGGTTAAGGCGCCTGCCTGCTAAGCCTAAGAACGCTGGTTCCAATCTCCAGCGGTTCCAATCTCCAGGTCCCACATTTAGCCAGATGCAAAGTGACTCAAGGGTGCAATGCCGCACTTGCCCACAAGGGGGTGCACGCATCTGGATTTCATTCATAGCAGCTGAGAGACTGCTGGCACGCTCATCTCTGTCTCCCTCTCCCTCTCTGTCTGTCTCTCTCTGTGTCTCTCTCCAAAAATAAATAAATAAAAATTTAAAAAAATTTTAAAAATGACTAAAGGGCTAGAGCAATGGCGTAGTGGTTAAGATGCTTCCATGCAAGGCTCAAGGACTCAGGTTTGATTTCCCAGAACCCATGTAAAGCCAGATGTACATTGTGGCACATGTCTCGAATTTGTTTACAGTGGCTAGAAGCCCTGGTGTACCCATTTTTCTCTCTCCCCTCCTTGCATCTTTGTCTCATAAATAAATAAATAAATAAATACCAATCATTCTCTTAAAAAATAAAAATAAATAAATAAATGACAAAAGAGCCAGGTGTGGTGGCTCACTCCTTTAATCCCAGCACTCAGGAGGCAGAGGTAGGAGGATCACCTTGAGTTGTAGGCCATCCTGAGACTACATAGTGAATTTCAGGTCAGCCTTGGTCAGGGCGAGACCCTACCTTGAAAAACCACACACACACACACACACACACACACACACACACACACAATGACAAAAGATACAAAACAAGGAAATAAAATAACACCCAACAGTGTGGGCACTTATCCTTTATATTCAAAACAGAGTCTTTTTTTTTTTTTTTTTTTTTTTTTGGTTTTGCGAGGTAGGGTCTCACTCTGGTCCAGGCTGACCTTGAACTCTCGGCAATCCTCCTACCTCTGCCTCCCAAGTGCTGGGATTAAAGGTGTGCGCCATCACACCCGGCTAAAACAGTCTTTTTTCAGTGTGTTTTGGGATAATTTCTTTCTTTTTTGGGGGAGGGGTGTGTTAAGATAGGGTCTAGCCCAGGTTGATCTGGAATTCACTATGTAGTCTCAGGGTGGTCTTGAACTCATGGTGATTCTTCTACCTCTGCCTCCCAAATGGTGGGATTAAAGGCATGTGCCACTATGCCTGACTCTTTTTTTTTTTTTTTTTGAAACAGAGTTACTATCTTAGACTGGCCTCAAACTCCTTATGTAGTTAATTATGACCTTGAACGTCTGATACTCTTGCCTTCACTTCCCAAATGTTGGGATTATAGTCTTCCTCCCATGCTGGGTTTTTTGTGTTGCTGGGGATCAAACTCAGGGCCTTGTGTATGCTAGGTAAGCACTCTACAAATGGAAATATATTCCTGGTTCTGGAATCATTTCCAACACAGAAAAATAGCAAGAATAGCCCACACATTTCTTCCATATAAAAAACATTATTATTTATTTGCAAGAAGAGAGAGAGCAAAGAAAGATGGGTAGAGAATAGGTATGCCAGAACTTCCAGCTACTGCAAAGGAACCCCAGATGTATGCATCACTTTATGCATCTTGCTTTATGTGGCTACTGGGGTATTGAACCTGTGTCGTTAGGCTTTATAGGCAAGCACCTTAACCACTGAGCTATATTTCCAGCCCTTCACCTGTTTTAAAATATTTGAACATATTTGCCTTATCATTCTTCTTTATCGATACATAGTTGGCATTACTTTATTCTGAATCATTTGAAAGTAGGTTGCACACATTATTTTTGTTTACTCTCAATACTAAAGCATACACTCTTTTTTTGGTTTTGTGAGGTAGGGTCTCACTCTGGTCCAGGTTGACCTGGAATTCACTATGTAGTCTTAGGGTGGCCTTGAACTCATGGTGATCCTCCTACCTCTGCCTCCCGAGTGCTGGGATTAAAGGCGTACACCACCATGCCTGGCTTTAAAAGCATAAACTTTAAGAAGAGTATTTTCTTACATAATTATAGCACAGAAAATTCAGGAAAATTAGTCTTGACACAATAATATATTTTAGTCTATGTTCACTATTGACTTCAGTGATTACTTCATAAAAGCTCTTTTCTGGGACAGAATCCAGCCCAGATTATGTATTACACTTTGTTGTCATTCCAACCCAGTTCCCTACTACAAATTCCAACTCTTTCCTTTTCCAGTACAGCTCCCCACCCTAAATTCTTCCTTGTTTTCCTCTCTTTGTTATTTATATCTGTCTTCTTCCATAGTGGGAAACCTGGATCATAAAAACATATCTAGACAAGTACTCACTTGAAAATTTTGTGTGTGTGAATGCTCATATGTGTGTGCACATGTTCGTGTTTATGCAGGTGCAAGTGCATGTATGGGTGTATGTTGTGTGGTGGTCATAAGACAACTTCATGTGTCTTTCCTCAGGAATACCATTCACTGTTTTTTGAGATAAAATCTCTCATTGGTCTGGAACTTGTCAAATATCCTAGACTGGCTGGCCAGTGGTTCCCAGGGATCTGCCTTCCCAGCACTGAGGTTACAAGGACATGTCATCTTGCCCAGCTTTTTTTCTTTTGTCTTTGTTTTTTTTTTTTTTTTTTTTTTTTTTTTTTTGGTTTGGTCCAGGCTGACCTGGAATTAACTGTGTAGTCTCAGGGTGACCTTGAACTCTCAGTGATCCTCCTACCTCTGCCTCCCCAGTGCTGGAATTAAAAGCATGCGCCACCATGCCCAGCTGTTTCTGTTTTTTTTTTTTTTTTTTTTTGAGGTAGGATCTCATTCTAGCTCTGGCTGACCTGGAATTCACTATGTAGTTTCAGGATGGCCTCAAACTCACAGCGATCCTCCTAACTCTGCTTCTCGAGTACTGGGATTACAGGTGTGGGCCACCATGCCTGACTTTTCCCAGGTTTTAAAATTTTTTTAAAAATATTTTGTGGTGGGAGAAAGTGGGGTAAGATGGTGGTATAGGAGCCACACCAAACCAGATTAGGGAAGGATTTAAGCAAAACTACACTCTTCTTTGGAGCAGAATATTTTTTTCTGGGAAACAGCAGAAAAGCAGGAGACAGAATCCTACTGTGGAGCTTGCAACCCGACCCATGGCAGTCCGCTCCACAACAGCCCCAGGCCGCCATCCCAAACTGCTGAGCTGCCAATGCTGCCGCCTCTGCTGCCACCAGCCACTGCGACCCCAACCCACCAGGTGTGCCTAGCAGCAGAAATAGAGACCAAAAAAGGGGACTTTCCAACCTCATCAGTCTCCTCACAGAGTCCAGAAATCAAAAAAAAAAAGTCTGCTGAGCTACTGAAAGAGATACAGGGGAACAGTGTGAGCCACTACAGGCTTCCTGAACTCGCCCATCCCCCAAATATCAGAACCACAAACCGCCAGCATTCAGCTCCCAGCGGCAGCAGTAGTGTATCCATCACATCTGAGCTGACCTCAAGCTTCACAGCACAACAGCAGCGCACCCAGCACAGCTGAGCCAAGCTCAAGCTCCACAGCTCAGGGAATTAGGTGGGCACTCAGCATTGGTGAGTTTGGAAGCCACACCAAAAGGTAACAAGGCTGGCTGACAAAAAAAAAAAAAAAAAAAGGTACATACGCCTGCATTGGAAGTGCTAATCTCTCTTTTCAGGGCAGGTTATGAGTTACATATTTGTGGTTGGCTTTACCATTTTCAAATAAGCTGAAAACAGGGTGTTGAATATTGCTACCTGTAATACTTTTAGATTTAGAGGGCCTTTATCTTTTGCTTTTGTCATTATTGGGGGCAGGGTCTGATCCAGATCCAGGGGGACTTGGAACCCAAGTCAGAACAAAATCCTCTACCTCCTAGCTGACAGGAATAAGGGTGTAGAGCAACACACACCCTTAGGGATTTTGACCTTATAAGACTGTTTGTTTTAATTCACTCACTTGTATACTCTGTGCTCATTTTAATTGAATGTGTATTTTGCTCAGTTGAAGTTTAGAACTTGCCAGTAAATTGTCCCACCAGTCCACTATAATACTTACTAACAAGCAAATTCAATAGCTAGGATTACTTCTGAGGTTGGACTTGGGTACAAGTGCTGCATTTAGCACCTTAAACTCATTTCCTGAAAGTATATAAAGGTGGATCACCACACCTAAGAGCACTGCAGATAAATAGAAAACCTAAGCATCAAATCAATCCATGATGCAAAAGTCACTGCATTATAATACAAGAAACACAAAGAATCAAGACAATGCAATCCCAACAAAAATTACAAATCCATCGGAATTGGTCACCAATGAGACTGTTTTATATGAAATTCCTGACAAAGATTTCAAAATAATGATGTTATCTATACTCAAAGAAATGAAAGAAGGAATAAAAGAAGAAATGAAAGGAATCAGAGAAGAAAACAAGGGAATTAAAGAAGAAAACAAATTCTTGAAAGAGAATACAGAAAAACAGCTTAATGAAATAAAAAGGTCATTACAGGACATGAATAAGGAAATAGAAATACTGAAGAAAAACCAAGCTGAAATTCTAGCTCTGAAGAACACAGTCAGTGAAATAAAAAGCTCTGTGGAAAGTCTCACCAGTAGAATGGATGAAGGAGAGGACAGAATATCTAAATTAGAAGACCAGGTAGCAGACCTAATACAGTCCAACAAAGATAAAGACAAGCTAATAGAAAGGTATGAATGGAAATTCCAAGACATCTGGGACATTGTGAAAAGAAAAAACATGAGAATTCAGGGTATAGCAGCAGAAGAAGAATTTCTATTCAGAGGCTTAGTAGGTGTTTTCCACAAAATCATAGAAGAAAATTTTCCCCAAATTGGGAAAGAAATGCCAATGCAGATACAAGAAGCTTTTAGAACACCAAACAGACAAAACCTAGAAAGATCCTTTTCTCGCCATGTCATAATTAAACTACTAAACACACAAACTAAGGAAAATATATTGAAAGCAGTTAGAGAGAAAAAGCAAGTGACCTTCAAAGGGAAAATCATCAGGATCACAGCAGATTACTCAACACAGACTTTAAACTCCAGAAAGGCCTGCAGTGATGTATTTCAAGTTCTGAAAGATAAAAACTGTCAACCAAGATTACTTTATCGTGCAAAGCTATCTATCCAAATTGATCGAGAAATAAGGAAATTCCACAACAAAGACAGGCTAAAGGAATTTATGGCAACTAAACCAGCTCTACAGAAATTACTTGCAGGAATCATTCACACTGAAGAGAAAGCAAAACACACACAACAGGAAATAGGAAAAAAAAAAACCATACTCAAATAACAGTTAAAACAAGTGAGTAAAGTGAAAACAGGAAAGAACTACAAAACAAGAAAAATGGTGAGAATAAATACATATCTTTCAATAATAACTCTTACTATCAATGGCCTCAATGTCCCAACTAAAAGACACAGACTTGCAGATTGGATTAAAAAGCATGATCCTACCATCTGTTGCCTCCAGGAAACTCACCTCTCAATAAAAGATAGAAACATTCTTAGGGAGAAAGGTTGGAAAAAGGTATTTCAAGCAAATGGGCCTAGGAAACAGGCAGGGGTTGCTGTCCTAATTTCTGACAGGATAGACTTCAAACCAACATTAGTGAGGAAAGATAAAAAGGTCACTTTATACTGATTAAAGGAACACTCCAACAGGAGGACATCACAATCCTAAGCATATATGCTCCTAACATGGGGGATCCCAATTTCATCAAACAAACACTGTTAGACTTAAGGTCAGAGATAACTCCTAACACAATAGTAGTGGGTGACTTCAATACCCCACTCTCATCACTTGACAGGCCTACCCAGCAAAAAATAAACAGAGAGACATGTGCATTAAATGATATCATGGAACAAATGGACCTAACAGATATATACAGAACATTCCATCCAAATGCTGCAGAATATACATTTTTCTCAGCAGCTCATGGGACATTCTCTAAAATAGACCATATAATACACAAATCAGATCTTAACAAATACAGGAAAATTGAAATAATCCCTTTTATGCTATCTGACCAAATGAGATTAAATTGCAAATCAGCAACTAGAAAAACTACAGAGCATACAGAAATTCATGGAGACTAAACAGTACATTATTGAATGATGTATGCGTCATTGAAGAAATTAAAAATAAAATCAAGAAATTCATAGAATCAAATGATGCTGAGAATACAACATACCAAAACCTTTGGGACACAATGAAGGCAGTCCTAAGAGGGAAATTTATAGCTCCAAGTGTCTATATTAAGAAATTAGAGAGTTCACAACTAAACAATTTAATGCTTCACCTTAAAGACTTGGAAAGAGAAGAACAAGGCAAACCAAAAATCAGTAGATGGGAAGAAATAATAAAGGTTAGGGCAGAAATTAATGAAATGGAAATGAAAACAACAATAAAAAAATCAATGAAACAAAGAGTTGGTTCTTTGAAAGGATAAAAAAGATTGATAAACCCTTAGCAAATCTGACCAAAAGAAAGAGAGAAGAGACAAAAATTGATAAAATTAGAGATGAAAAAGGCAATATAATAACAGATACCAAAGAAATTCAGAAAATCATATGGATATATTTTAAGAATATATATGCCTCTAAGTTTGACAACCTGAAAGAAATGGATGATTTCCTTGATTCATATGACCTACCAAATTTAACTCAAGATGAGATAAACCATTTAAGTAGCCCTAAAACAACTACAGAGATCCAAGCAGTTATAAAATATCTCCCAACTAAAAAGAGCCCAGGTCCAGATGGATTCACTGCTGAATTTTACCAGACATTTCTGGAAGAACTAAGACCAATGCTTCTCAAACTTTTCCGTAAAATGGAAAAGGAAGGAATTCTACCAAAATCCTTCTATGAAGCCATCATCACCCTGATACCCAAACCAGACAAAGACCAACAAACGAAAATTACAGACCAATCTCCCTCATAAACATAGATCCAAAAATTCTCAACAAAATACTGGCAAACAATACAAGCATATATCAGAAAGATTATTCCCCCCGACCAAGTAGGCTTTATCCCAGAGATACAGGGATGATTCAACATATGCAAATCTATAAATGTAATACATCATATAAATGGTCTGAAGGACAAAAATCACATGGTGATCTCAATAGATGCAGAAAAGGCATTTGAGAAAATCCAACACCCCTTCATGGTGAAAGTATTACAGAAACTGAGAATAGAAGGAACATAGCTCAACATAATAAAAGCTATTTATGACAAACCTACATCCAACATAATACTAAATGGGGATAAATGTGAAGCTTTTCCTCTAAATTCAGGAACAAGAGAAGGGTGTCCATTTTCCCCACTTCTATTTAATATAGTACTGGAAGTCTTAGCCATAGCAATAAGGCAAGAGACACTCATAAAAGGGATACAAATCAGAAGGGACGAGATCAAATTATCATTATTTGCAGACAATATGATTGTACACATAACAGACCCTAAAACTCTACCAACAAACTGTTACAGCTGATAAACACTTTTGGCAATGTAGCAGGATACAAAATAAACACACAGAAATCAGTAGCTTTTCTATACACTACCAACAAACATGCAGAGGATGAAATCAGGGAATCTCTCCCATTCACAATTGCCTCAAAAAAAAAAAAAAAAAACCTTGGAATAAACTTAATCAAGGAAGTGAAGCATCTCTACAATGAGAACTTTATAAAACTCGAGCGAGAAATAGCAGAAGACACAAGAAATGGAAAGACATCTCATGCTCCTGGATTGGAAGAATCAATATTGTGAAAATGTCAACCTTACCAAAAGCAATCTACACATTTAATGTGACCCCCATTAAAATCCTAATAGCTTTCTTCACAGAAATAGAAAAAAAAACCTAAAATTCATCTGGAAACACAAAAAACCTCAAATAGCTAAAACAATTTTGTGCAACAAAAATCAATCTGGTTGTATTACCATACCTAATTTTAAGTTATGTTACAAAGCCATAGTAACAAAGACAGCATGGTACTGGCACAAGGACAGACAGGTAGATCAATGGAACAGAGGACCCAACTATTAATCCAGGCCGCTATAGCCACCTGATTTTTGATAAAAATGCCAAAAATATTCATTGGAGAAAAGATAGCCACTTTAACAACTGGTGCTGGGAAAACTGGACATCTGTATGTAAAAGGATAAAAATAGATCCTTGTCTCTTTCCATGCACAAGAGTCAAGTCCAAGTGGATCAGGGACCTTAATATCAGACCTGAAACTCTGAAACTGCTAGAGGAAAAGGTAGGGGAAACCCTTCAACACATTGGCATAGGCAAGGACTTTCTGAATATAACTCCAATTGCTCAGGGAATAAAACCAGTAATCAGCCACTGGGACCTTATGAAATTTCAAAACTTTTGTACAGCAAAGGACACTGTGAATAGAGCAAAAAGTCTACCTACAGAAAAAAAAAACTTTGCCAGCTATACATCTGACAGAGGATTACTATCCAGAATATACAAAGAACTCAAAAAACAGAATAGTAAGAATTCAAATGACCCAGTTAAAAAATGGGCTATGGAACTAAGTAGAGAATTCTCAGGAGATGAAATAAAGATGGCATATAAACATCTAAAAAAAGTGTTCCACATCCTTAGCCATCAGGGAAATGCAAATTAAAACCACTTTGAGATTCCATTTCACTTCTGTCAGAATGGCTACCATCAAGAAAACAAATGACAATAAGTGTTGGCGTGGATGCGGAAAAAGAGGAACACTTCTACACTGTTGGTGGGAAAGTAATCTGGAGCAGCCATTGTGGAAATCAGTGTGAAGGTTCTTGAGACAGCTAAAAATAGATTTACCATATGATCCAACTATATTACTCCTAAGCATATATCTAGAGGACTCTTCTCAGTACATTAGAGATACTTGCACAACTATGTTTATTGCTGCTCTATTCACAATAGCCAAGAAATGGAACCAGCCTAGATGTCCCTCCATAGGGACCATTGCAGAAGAGGGGGCAGATAGAATGGAAGAGCCAAAGGAAGGGTATGACTCATTACAATGCAACCGCCCAGAGAGAAATTGGCCTCGATATCCATGACCTCGCAGTGCCTAGCAATACCTTTGCATGACCCTGATAATAGAAGAAAAAGATGATGACATCAAATTAAAAGAGAGACTAATGGAGGTGATACGATTGAGATTGGAGTTCTAAAGGGGAATGGGGGAGGGGCGGGAAATATCATGCTTTTTTTGTATGTAAGTATAGAAGTTGTCAGTAAAAATATTTTATTTATTTGAGAGAACAAGAGATAGCGAGATAGACAGAGACAGAGACAAATAGAAATTGGGCACACCAGGACCTCTAGCCATTGCAAATAGAGCCCCAGATGCATGTTTCCCCTTGTGCATATGGCTTTGCATGGGTACTGGGGAATCGAACCTGGGTCTTTAGGTCTTCCAGGCAAGCACCTTGGCTTCTGAGCATTCTCCTCATCCCCCCATCTTTTTTCTAAAAATTATTTCATTTGTTTGATGAGAGAGGGAGAGAGAGAGAGAAAGAGAGGGAGAAGGAGAGGAAGAACATACATAGGCATGCCTAGGCCTCTTGCCACTGCAGACTTACTCCAGATACATTTATCTACCACTTTGTGCATCTGGCTTGAAATGGGTACTAGAGAATCAAACCTGGGCCTGCAGGCTTTGGAAGCAAGCACCTTTAACCACTGAACCATTTCTCCATCCCCCAGTATTTTTTTTTTCTTGCATGGGTGCTAGGAATCAATCTCAAGTTCTCATGCTTGTGAGGCAAGCACTTTGTCCACTGAGCTGTCTCTGAAGCCCAGTAACCTTGAAATATAAATATGAATACTCTCAATCTTCTTTAATCTAGAAAAGTGCCATAGCCTTACTTTATCTGTTAGGGGGTTGACAGTGTTGAGTACTAAAAGTCGGTTTTATTTTTATTTTATTTTAATTTTTTTGAGGCAAACCCTACAGACTGGCCTTTAAAAAATTTATTGTCAACTTCTATAATTATAGACAATAAACCATAATTACACCTCACTTTTACCTTCACAACTCTACTCTCCAACATATCCCCTCCCCTATCAATTAGTCTTTCTTTTATTTTGATATCATCATCTTTTCCTACTATCATGAGGGTCTTGTGTAGGTTGTGCCAGCTACTGTGAGAGTATGGATATCCAGGCCATTTTGTATCTGGAAGAGTGAATTGTAAGGAGTACTACACTTCCTTTGGCTTTTGCATTTTTTCTCCCACCTCTTATGTAATGGACCCTGAGCCTTGGAAGGTGTGATGAAGATGTTTCAGTGCTGTGTATTCCTTTGTCACTTCTTCTCATTACTATGGTACCTTTGAGTCACCTTAGGGGTCACTTCCATCGGAAAAGAGAAGCTTCTCTAACTAAAAGTGAGAGAAGCATTAATATATGGGTATGAACATTAATAGAAGTGCTTACCAGGCAGTTTTGTTGGCATGATATGTACATGTAGCCAGACTCCAGCAGGCATTACACCTTAAGGGCCCATGACCTCCCCCATCATAGGTTTTCAATATCAGGCATGTATTCCCTCCCATGGATTGGGTCTCTAGTCCAGAAACTTGTCTAGTCTAGAGAGTAGTTGGTTTCCCCCATAACAGACATGCCACTATTGCATCTGGCTGGCCAAACTTAAGGCTTTCAGTGGCCACTGTTGCCACTGTTGTTGATCTCTATTGCTGAGTGCTCTCTTTCTCATAGAGCTTCATGCAGCATAGCTTTTTCTAGCTTTCTGTCAGCTGTTATAGAGGGAGTAGGTTTTCAGCTCAGCTCCAGCAGGATTTCTCAGTGACCTTGCAGTCCAAGCATGTGGAGGCTTCAGCAATAGGGTCTTATCATCTATTCCTGATGGGAAACCAAGAGCCTTGGCAATGGCCTGTAATATTTTGGTGGTGTCAGGGATCTCCCTGGCCAACAACTCACTGGAAGATATCCCATACCTGGCAATGAAAATTTTCTAGTATGTAATTAGATTATAGTCTATAATCTATGTCTTCTGGGTGAGTCATTGTCTAAAACAGTAGGTTTCCATACAGCTTATTCATACCCTCTTAAATTTTGACTATCCCTCCTCCATCCTTACTTTACCCAGTCTCTTTCCCCAGACCTCTGTTAGGCCATTCCACCCCCAGTAATCTGTTCCTCTACTTACATATATTCAATACTATCCCCTTAAGTTCTCCCCTCTCCTCCCTCCCTTATAGCCCCTTTCTAGCTTGCTGGCCTCTGCTACTGAGTTTTATTCCAATTCACATACAAGTCTAAACATTTGTAGCTAGGATCCATATACAAGAGAGTACATGTGGTACTTGGGTTTCTTGTCCTGGGTTACCTCACTAAGTATAATCCTTTACAGATCCATTCATTTCCCTGCAAATTTCATAATTAATTTTTTCATTACTGCTGAATAGAACTCCATTATATAAATGTACATCACACCTTCATTATCCATTCATCAGTTGAGGGATGTCTAGGCTGGATATCCTAGCTATTAAATAGACCAGCAATAAACATGGATGTGCAAGTATCTCTAAAGTAGTGAGATGAGTCCTTGGGATATCTGCCTAGGATTCCTATAGCTGGGTCATTTGGTAAATCTATTTTTAGCAGTCTTAAGAGGCTCCACACTGATTTCCACAATGGCTTTACTAGTTTAGATTCCCCACAACAGTGTAAAAGTGTTCCTCTTTTTCCACATCCTCACCAGCATTTATTGCATTTGTTTTGATAGCCATTCTGACAGGAGTGAGATAGAATCTCAAAACAGTTTTAATTTTCATTTCCCTAATAGCTAAGGATGTAGAACTTTTTTTAGATGTTTATATGCCATCTGTATTTGTTCTTTTGAGAATGCTCTATTTAGTTCTGTAGCAGACATCTTTAGGTTTGCTGAGATGAACTTCCAGAGCAGGCAAAGTTATGGAGGAAGGGATGTTTATTGAAGCTTATAGATCCAGGGAAAGTTCCATAATGGCAGAAGAGGCTAGCTTGCTCTTACAGGACCAGAGAGAGAGAGAGAGAGAGAGAGAGAGAGAGAGAGAGAGAGCAAAAGCCACATAGCACACTTCAGGAACTCCAGCTAGGCACACTTTGCATATCTTTAGATTGAAATTTCAAACCCACCACCAAACCTTAAGATCTGCCCAGTGACACTGCCTCCAGCCAGGTGGCTGCAGATGCAAACTACAAACTAATGAAACACTGAATATGCTGGGGGGCCATCTATTCAAACTACCACATTCCACCCCTGGCCCCTAATAGATTTATAACAATCACACATTTTAACTTGCATGCAGTCCAGTTTCAAAGGTCCCCATGGTCTTGACTAACTTAAGATAGTGAGTCCTGTAAAATCAAACAAGTTAAATGTGTTCAACATATAAAGGCACAGAGAACATTTTCAACTGGTATAAGGCATAGCAAGGAGAGACTAGGACAATGCAAACTCAACAACCATTAGCATTCATTAAACTCTGCAGTTCAATTTCAATATAACCAGGGACTGACAGTCTCCAGGTTTTCTAATTCTACGTCTCCAGCTGGGCAGAGTAGCCAGGGAAAAGTTCCATCCCAGGCCAATAGTACACTCCATGGTAGCCCTTGCACAGTCCTGGTATATCTAAAACATCTTCAGGTATCCATGCAATCTGCAGTCCATCTTCCAAAGGCTCTTTCAGCCTATAAGGGCATCACACCCTGCCTCATGCTGCATCTCAGCAGTGGCTCCTGGAACCGTGTGCAATTCATGACCACCCCATGCAATTTTCATGCTTCCAAAACTAATACCAGATGTGCAGGACACAGCCGTAATCTTAATTCAGGGATGAAATAAATCATAACCTTGAAAAGCAGGTTCCTTCTCCAGTCAACTCTTTCCAAAAGCGTTTGCATTTTTAACAGTCTTTCCTTGGGCATCTTCTCTAGTGTTTTAATGTAAAGCAGTTGGGCCACCTTTCTTAAGACTGCTAATGTGTTTGACAATAGCAGCTTCAGTAACCTAACCAGTAACCAGTCTCAGTGCCTCTAATTTTAACTTGCTTAAGGTTTTCCAACTTAAAATCTCTTTTTTTTTGAGAGAGAGAGAGAGAGAGAGAGAGAGAGAGGGAGGAAGACAGATAGAGATGGGCACACCGGCAGCCTCTCAGCTGCTGTGAACAAAATCCAGATGCGTGCGCCCCCTTGTGGTCAAGTGCAGCATTGCACCCTTGCGTCACTTTGCATCTGGCTAAATGTGGGACCTGGAGATTGGAACCGCTGGAGATTGGAACCAGCGTTCTCAGGCTGAGGAGGCAGGTGCCTTAACCGCTAAGCCATCTCTCCAGCCCCCAACTTAAAATCTTAAAAGTCCACTATCTTTAGCCAAGCACATCAGTCCATTACAAATTTAACCTGATCAAACTCTCCGGGCCTGGGCAGCAGAACACAGCCAGACTTTATACCAATAGCCCAGTTCCAACAAAATCCTCTGCAGTCTTTCCTTCCCTTTAGAAAGCTTATAAGCCAAGCCTCTAAGTTCAATACTGTCTGCACTTAGCATTCTCAAACTCTCATCACAATAGTCCATGAAACTTGGCTTACTACTCCAGAAGGCATTTTCAGTTGCAAGCACCAAGTCCATGCCTGTTCCTCCAAAACAAAGGTTCCAAAAGACCAACATCTACATGGTCAGGTTCATCTCACCACACATCCTGGTACCAACTTCTATAGCAGACAGCTTCAGGTTCGCTGAGATGAACTTCCAGGGCAGGCACAGTTATGGAGGAAGGGATATTTATTAAAGCTTACAGATCCAGGGGAAGTTCTGTAATGGCAGAAGAAGCTGGCCTGCTCTTACAGGACCAGGCAAGGGAGAGAGCAAAGCACAAGCCAAAAATTCATTCAGTACAGGATACTTTCAGGAACTCCAGCTAGGCACACTTTGCATATCTTTAGATTGAAATCTCAAACCCACCACCAACACTGAATATGCTGGGGGCCATCTATTCAAACTACCACATTCCACTCCTGGCCTCTAATTTATAACAATCACACATTTTAACTTGCATGCAGTCCAGTTTCAAAGGTCCCCATGGTCTTGACTAACTTAAGATAGTGAGTCCTGTAAAATCAAACAAGTTAAATGTGTTCAACATATAAAGGCACAGAGAACATTTTCAACTGGTATAAGGCATAGCAAGGAGAGACTAGGACAATGCAAACTCAACAACCATTAGCATTCATTAAACTGCAGTTCAATTTCAATATAACCAGGGACTGACAGTCTCAGGTTTTCTAATTCTACCCCTCCAGCTGGGCAGAGTAGCCAGGAAAAGTTCCATCCCAGGCCAATAGTACACTCCATGGTAGCCCTTGCACAGTCCTGGTATATCTAAAACATCTTCAGGTATCCATGCAATCTGCAGTCCATCTTCCAAAGGCTCTTTCAGCCTATAAGGGCATCACACCCTACCTCATGCTGCATCTCAGCAGTGGCTCCTGGAACCGTGTGCAATTCATGACCACCCCATGCAATTTTCATGCTTCCAAAACTAATACCAGATGTGCAGGACACAGCCGTAATCTTAATTCAGGGATGAAATAAATCATAACCTTGAAAAGCAGGTTCCTTCTCCAGTCAACTCTTTCCAAAAGCGTTTGCATTTTTAACAGTCTTTCCTTGGGCATCTTCTCTAGTGTTTTAATGTAAAGCAGTTGGGCCACCTTTCTTAAGACTGCTAATGTGTTTGACAATAGCAGCTTCAGTAACCTAACCAGTAACCAGTCTCAGTGCCTCCAATTTTAACTTGCTTAAGGTTTTCCAACTTAAAATATTTTTTTTTGAGAGAGACACAGAGAGAGACAGTGAGAGAGAGAGAGAGAGAGAAAGAGAGAGAGAGAGAGAGAGAGAGAGAGAGAGAGGAAGACAGATAGAGATGGGCACACCGGCAGCCTCTCAGCTGCTGCGAACAAAATCCAGATGCGTGCGCCCCCTTGTGGTCAAGTGCAGCATTGCACCCTTGCGTCACTTTGCATCTGGCTAAATGTGGGACCTGGAGATTGGAACCGCTGGAGATTGGAACCAGTGTTCTCAGGCTGAGGAGGCAGGTGCCTTAACCGCTAAGCCATCTCTCCAGCCCCCAACTTAAAATCTTAAAAGTCCACTATCTTTAGCCAAGCACATCAGTCCATTACAAATTTAACCTGATCAAACTCTCCGGGCCTGGGCAGCAGAACACAGCCAGACTTTATACCAATAGCCCAGTTCCAACAAAGTCCTCTGCAGTCTTTCCTTCCCTTTAGAAAGCTTATAAGCCAAGCCTCTAAGTTCAATACTGTCTGCACTTAGCATTCTCAAACTCTCATCACAATAGTCCATGAAACTTGGCTTACTACTCCAGAAGGCATTTTCAGTTGCAAGCACCAAGTCCATGCCTGTTCCTCCAAAACAAAGGTTCCAAAAGACCAACATCTACATGGTCAGGTTCATCTCACCACACATCCTGGTACCAACTTCTATAGCAGACAGCTTCAGGTTCGCTGAGATGAACTTCCAGAGCAGGCACAGTTATGGAGGAAGGGATATTTATTAAAGCTTACAGATCCAGGGGAAGTTCTGTAATGGCAGAAGAAGCTGGCCTGCTCTTACAGGACCAGGCAAGGGAGAGAGCAAAGCACAAGCCAAAAATTCATTCAGTACAGGATACCTCAGGAACTCCAGCTAGGCACACTTTGCATATCTTTAGATTGAAATCTCAAACCCACCACCAAACCTTAAGATCCACCCAATGACACTGCCTCCAGCCAGGTGGTTCCAGATGCAAACTACAAACTGATAAAACACTGAATATATCGGTGGCCATCTATTCAAACTACCACAAATTCCATAGCCTTTTTTTTTTTAAGTTAGGTTGTTTGATTTCTTATTAATTACCTTTTTGAAATCTTTTCTATCCTGGATATTAATCCTCTGTCAGATGTGTAGCTCACAAAGATTTTCTCCCATTCTGTATGTTGTCTCTTGGCTCTATTCACAGTGTCCTTTGCTGAACAAAAAGCTGATAATTTCGTGACATCCTAGTAGTTGATTAGTGATTTTATTTCCTAAGCAACTTGGGTTATATTAAGAAAGTTGTTGCCTTTGCCAATATATTGAAGGGTTTCCCCTACTTTTTCTTCTACCAGTTTCAGAGTTTCAGGTCTTATATTAAGGTCTTTGATCTATTTGTACTTGAAAGATAAGGATCTATTTTCATCCTTCTACATATAGATACCCAGTTTTCCCAGCACCATTTTGAAGAGGCTGTCTTTTCTCTAATGAATATTTTTAGCATTTTTGGCTATTCAATGTTTTTTTGTTCTTCCAAGTGAATTTTGGGATTGTTTTTTCTATTTCTGTGAAGAAAGCCATTGGAATTTTGATGGGGATTGCATTAAATGTGTGGATTGCTTCTGGTAAGATAGACATTTTCACAATATTGATACTTCCAATCCAAGAACATGGGATGTCTTTCCATTTCTTAGTGCCTTTTAGAATTTCTTTCTTGAGTGTTTTAAAATTTTCATTGTAGACATCCTTCTCTTATTTGGTTAGGTTTATTACAAGGTACTTTATTATTATTTTTTTGAGACAATTGTGAATAGAAGTGATTCCCTGATTTCATCCTTAGCATGTTTGTAGTTAGTATATAGGAAGGCTATTGATTTCTGTGAGTTTATTTTGTATCCTACTATATTTCTAAAAGTGTTTATCAGCTCTAACAGTTTGCTGGTAGAGTCTTTAGGGTCCTTTATGTGTAGAATCATATCATCTGCAAATAATAATATTTTGATCTCTTCTTTTCCAATTTTTACCCCTTTAATGTATGTCTCTTGCCTTATTGCTTTGGCGAAGACTTCCAATACTGTATTAAATAAAAATGGGGACAGTGGACAGCCTTGTCTTGTTCCTGCTTTTAGCAGAAAACCTTCAAGTTTTTTCCATTCAGTATTATGTTGGCTATAGGCTTGTCATGAATAGCCTTTATTATTTTGAGATATGTTCCTTCTATTCCCAGTTTCTCTAGGATTTTGTCAAATACCTTTTTTGCATGTACTGAGATGATCTGTGATGTTGTTCTTCAGTCCATTTATATAGTGTATTTACATTTATTCATTTGTGTATGTTGAACCTTCCCTGCATCTCTGGGATAATGCCTGGTTGGTTGGAGTGAATGATCATTTTGATATATTCTTGAATTCTGCTTTCCCATATTTTGTTGAGAATTTTTGCATTTGTGTTGTGAGGGAGATTAGTCTGTAATTTCCTTTTTTGTTCTATGTTTGTCTGGATTTGGTACTAGGGTGATGCTGGCTTTGTATAAGGAGTTTGGTAGGATTCCTTCTTCTATTTTATGGAAAAGAAGCATTGGTGTTAGCTTTTTCATGAAGGTCTGGTAAAATTCACCAGTAAATCCATCTGGGCCTGGACATTTTTTTAGTTGGGAGATTTTTTTTTTTATAACCACTTGGATCTCTGTGCTTGTTATAGGTCTATTTAAGTGGTTTATCTCATCCTGGTTTAATTTGGTAGGACATATAAATCAAGGAAATCATCCAATTCTTTCAGATTTTTCAAACTTAACTGGTATATATCATCTTACAGTATGTTCTTAGGACTTTTTGAATTTATTTGGTATCTCTTGTAATGGTACCTTTTTCATGTCTAATTTTATTAATTTGTGTATCTTTCTTTTGGTCAAATTTGGTAAGGTTTTATCAATCTTGTTTATCCTGTTAAAGAACCAATTCTTTGTTTCATTGATTTTTTTTCACTTTTTAAAATATTTAGCTCAGGCTGGCCTTGAATTCCTGATTCTCCTGCCTCTGCCTCTGTTTTATTGATTCTTTGCATTGTTTTTTTTTTTTGTTTCTATTTCATTGATTTCTTTTCTCATGATTATTATTTCTTCACATCCAGTGATTTTTGGTTTGCCATGTTTTTCTTTTTCCAAGGCTTTAAGTGAGGCATTATCTTGTTTACTTGAAACCATTCTAATTTTTTAATATAGGCACTGAAAGCTGTAAATTTCCCTTTAAGGACTGCTTTAATTCTGTCTCAATGGTTTTGGTATGTTGTGTTCTCATTATTATTTGATTCTATGAATTTTTTGGTTTCCCCTTCTTGATTTTTTCTTTAACCCATTCATCATTTTGTAATATATTGTTTAGTTTCCATGGTTTTGTGTATGTGCTATAGCTTCTCTTGCTGTTGATTTGTACTTTTATCCCCTTTTGATCAGATAGAATGCAAGGAAATATTTTAGTTTTCCTGTATTTGTTAAGACTTGCTTTGTGTTTTAATATATGGTCTATTTTAGAGAAAGTTCCATGTGCTGGTGAGAAAAATGTATATTCTGCAGCATTTGGATGAAATGTTCTGTAGATATGTTAGGTCCATTTGTTCTGTGACTTTTTTTAATCCAGATGTCTCTCTGTTTATTTTTTGCTGGGATAACCTGTCAATTGATGGAATATTGATGCCACCAACTACAATTGTGTTTGGTATTATCTATTACCTTAATTCTAATATTGCTTGTTTAATGAAATTGGGAGTCCCCATGTGTGATGGTTAAGGTGTTATCAATTTGATTTGTTTAGGAATCCACAGAAATCCTTTTTGAGTGGGTCTCTAAGATTGCTTCCAGGAAGAATTAACTGAAGGAGGAAGTCCTTCTCCCAGAGTGAGCCTTTCCTCCAGAGTGGGAAGCCCCTGTCAGATGGGAACTTTATATAAGGAAACTCTCGGTGAAAAGAGCCCCTTCCTTCCACTTGGCTGCTGGAGCTGCTTTCTGCCTTCTAGCATGGTCTTCAATGTGGACTGAAGTCCAGCATGGATTGAAGACCCATGTGGATTGAAAACCAGTGGCTCCTCAGGAAACCTCCAGGCCTGCAGTGCTGGATTGGGACAGTTGGGGTACCCCCAGGGCCAGCCCAGGAGGGACGGCAGGGTCTCTGCTGAGTTGGGGGTGAGCAGCGCAGAATCATGACATAGACTCCGGGTGTTGGGTGGAAGCAACAGAGGGCGAGCTGCCACAAACTCATTTATTCAAGGAAGTGCAGTGGGTTTTAAGGGGCTTGGCTGGCCAATCATTGTATGGGGTGGTCCCCTTTTTGTGACCAATGACAGCCTGTCTCTGGACAGGTCATCTCATAGCAGGTTTCTTGCGAGCATGGGACTGTAGCTGTTGTCACACCAGTCCTGCGCAGAACACCATGTTCATAGAAGCTACTTCCTGGTTTCTTCTGCCATGTGGTCTGGCTAGGGCCAGGCCTGTATTGTGCCATACATAGGACTACTGAGGCACCTGTCTACATGGACTGAGTAGCTACCGGGTTCCTTGATTCTTGGGCCTGTAACTGATATTGGACTACTGTAAGCTAATCCAATAAATCCCCTTTTTAATATAATTCATTCTAGCAGTTCTATTCCTCTAGAGAATCCTGGCAAGTACAGATTTTGGTACCAGAAGTTATTCTAGAGAAACAGAATTATAAGGATGGATTTCTCTAGTGGGCTTGGTGCTGTCTGGGGCTCGCTTTCCAACTTCAGTGCTACTAAAGGCCCTACTGGTAATAAGGAGAGCATTTTACTGGAAATACGGAGGGCACTAATAATCCCTGGTGTGAACTATTTAAAGAACTCCATGAGATAGATGTATTTGGTGATCCTGTATCATGTCTGATGAAAAGCAGGGAATTTAGTGACTCTGTATTTAAAAATTTGAATTTTTGAGGAAGAGTAAGACAAATGATGAGGCTGGTTTGTTGCTTCTGGCATCTCTTTACAAACTATTGAGGGAACAACAGAAGCTCAGAAAGGAAAATTCCAAGCTTCAGACCCACATACATGATCTCAAGGTTTCTAAGGATGCCCTGGAGGAGAGTGTCCTCTCTAGCCAGAACAGGGCTCAAATTACAGAAAACCAAACCCAAGCTTTCATTATAAGATTGGCTAACTTGCAATAGCCTTATCAACTATCAGAAGTTAAAGTGAGGGCATTGGTTGGAAAAGAGAGGGATTCTGTGACTTGGGATAGTCATGTGTGGGAAGACCCTGAACTCTCAGATTCTGAAGTTGTTATGCATGAATATAGGACCTCCCCTCCCTTAGTAGCAGTTGTATTCCCACCTCCACACCCTGAAGTATTACCCACCCCACCCTTGCCTGAGGGAATTATTCTTTCTTTGTCTGGGGAATCAGCAGTAGGTGCTGATGCTTCTTAGTTCCCGCCTATCTTGGCCTCTAGGCCTATAACCAGACATAAGGCTAGGCATGCCCCTAAAGGTGAGATAGAAAGTGTGATACAATAGGAAGTGAGGTACACCCCTAAAGAATTTCAGGATTTTTCTAACTTGTATAGGCAGAAGCATGGGGAATATGTGTGGGGATGGATTTTAAGCATGTGGGATGATGGAGGAAGGAAAATAAGATTAGATCAGGGTGAATTTACTGAAATGGGCCCATTGAGCAGAGATTTTAGATTTAACACTGCATCTCATGCAGTTGGAAGAGGTGCCAAGTGTTTATTTGATTGGTTGACTGAAGTATGGCCCCAAAGATGGCCTACTGTGAATGAGCTCGAGCTGCCTGATATCCCTTGGCTTAATGTTGATGAAGGGATTAAAAGGCTCAGAGAACTTGTAATACTGGAGTGAATTTGCCATGCAAACTCATCTTTGCCCCCACAATGGGAGCATCCAGAGGATGTGCACTTCACTACGTCTATAGGACCATTTCCATCATGGAAAGGGCAGAGTTTTGTCCTTACTGGAATAGACACTTACTCTTGGGTATACATTTGCCTTTCCTGCATGTCGTGCTTCTGCCCAAACTACCATTTGTGGGATTACCATCATGGTATTCCACACAGCATTGCTTCTGACCAAGGAACTCACTTCACAGTCAAGGAAGTATGGCAGTGGGCTCATGATTCACTGGTCTTACCATGTGCCCTACCACCCTGAAGCAGCTGGCTTGATAGAATGGTGGAATGACCTTTTAAAGCTATAGCACCAACTATGTGGCAATAGCTTAGAGGGCTGGGGTTGTGTCTTGCAGAAGGCTGTACATGCTCTGAATCAGCATCCTTTATATGTTATTATTTCTCTTATAGCCTGGATTCATGGGTCCAGTAATCAAGGGGTGGAAATGGAATGGTCCCACTTACCATCATCCCAAGTTACCCGTTAGCTAAATTCTTTCTTCCTGTAGCTGCAACCTTATCCTCTGCTGGCCTAGAGGTCTTGGTGCCAGAGGGGAGAGTGCTTTTTCCAGGAGGCACAAAGAATATTCCATTGAGGGCTGGAGAGATGGCTTAGTGGTCAAACTCTTGCCCGTGAAGCTTAAGTACCCTGGTTGGAGGCTCAATTCTCCAGGACCCATGTAAGCCCAATGCACAAGGGGGCGCATGCATCTGGAGTTCATTTGCAGTGGCTGGAGGCCCTGGTGCACCCATTCACTCTCTCTCTACCTGCCTATTTCTGTATCTGTCTCTCTGTCAAATAAATAAATAAAAAATAAAACATTTTAGCTGGGCATAGTGGTACACGCCTTTAATCCTAGCACTTGGGAGGCAGAGGAAAGAGGATTGCCATGAGTTCAAGGCCACCTGAGACTACAGAAAAGTGAATTCCAGGTCAGCCTGATCTAGAGCAAGACTCTACCTTGAAAAAAAATAAAAATAAATAAAAAAAAGTATATTCCTTTGAATTGGAAGCAAAGATTTCTTCCTGGCCACTTTGGGCTCCTGGATGCCCTCCAGTCAACAGGCTAAGAAAGGAGTTACACTGTTAGCAGTTGTGATTGTTCCAGACTACCAGGGGCAAATTGGACTACTCCACAATGAAGGTCAGGAAGAGTATGTCTGGAGTGGAGGAGATCCTTTAAGGCATCTCTTAGAGTTACCATGCTTTATTGTCAAAGTCAATGGACAACTGCGACAACCTAATTGAGGTAAATGGCCCAGATACTTCAGGAATGAAGCTATGAGTCACCCCTCCAGGTAAAGAACCAAGACCTGCTGAGGTACTTGCTAAAGAGGGAGCAAATACAGAATGGGTAGTAGAAGATGGTAGTTACAAATGCCAGCTAAGGCCACATGACCAGTTACAAAAACAAGGAGTGTAATTGCATTGTTTCTGTCCTACCTTGATATGGAATGTTTGTATATATCTACACCAATATTAAGATTATATCACTAGCTAACTATTGTTAAATTTATATTAGACCTATTAGGAACTTTGCTTTGTATTGGGAAGATTTTGCACTTCTGGTTTTACGTGGATTAGTTATACCATGTTAGGCAGAATTATGAGCTTGTTACCGTTTTCATTTGGAAATTAAGCATGATGTAAGGAGATATAGTTTGGAGTCAAGTTGACAAGGGATGGACTTGTGATAGTTAAGGTGTTGTCAATGATCTGTTTAGGAATCCACAGAAATCCTTTTCAGGTTGCTTCCAGGAAGGATTAACTGAAGAGTAAGTCCTTCCCCCAGAGTGAGCCCTTGCCTCAGAGTGGGCAGCCCCGCTGAGATGGGAACTTTATATAAGGAAGCTTTGGGTGAAAAGAGCCCCTTCCTTCCACTTGGATGCTGGAGCTGCTTTCTGCCTTCCAGCGTGGATTGAAGACCAATGTGGGCTGAAGTCCAGAATCAACTGAAGACCCATGTGGATTAAAAACTAGTGTCTCCTCAGGAAGCCTCCAGGCCTTCAGTGTGGGTTTGGGACTGCTGAGGCATCTAGCCACATGGACAGAGCAGCTACCAGGTTCCTTGATTCTTGGGTGTGCAACTGCTATTGGACTACCATAAACTAATCCATTAAATTCACTTTTTAATATAATTCATTCTAGCAGTTTTGTTCTTCTAGAGAACCCTGACGAATACACCATGTTAGGTGCATATATATTTAGGATTTTAATGTCCTCCTATTGGAGTGTTTCCTTAATCAATATAAAGTGACCTTGTTTATCTTTCCTAATTCATGTGGTTTGAAGTCTTCCCTGTCAGATATTAGGATAGGGACACCTGCTTCTTTTCTACACCCATTTGCTTGAAATACTGTTTTCTAACCTTTCACCCTAAGATGTTAAAGCATCCCCATAATCCAAGGTCTTTTAACTGAGCCATAATACTAAAAAAATCCCCCCCAACCCATAATAGCACAGAATAAACACTCATACTGCAACAGATGGTACTGGGCATAGCAAAGAAATATTCAACCAATATAAGATTTAAACAGGGCAAACATCAAACTCTAAGTCTCTAAGTCCAATAATCCTAACCAGCAACAAGTCTCTGGAGTTCCAATTCTGCCCCTCCAGCTAGGCTATTCACAGTCCTGGAAAACTTCATACAGGCCCTGCAGCTTTCCTTAGCAGACATCTCATTTTCCTGGTATCTCTACTGAGTCTCCACTACAATCCACAGTTCATCCTCATGGCTCCATTGGGTCTCCATGCATGCATCAAGTAAACCTGCTTCACATTGCCCATGGCTACGTCCAAAACAACAAAACAAAACAAAACAAAACAAAACATGTTGCAAACTCAATGACCCTGTCTTTCCTGCATTTTTTTTTTTTTTTTATCAAGGTAGGGTCTTACTCTAGCTCAGGCTGACCTGGAATTCACTATGTAGTCTCAAGGTGGCCTCAAACTCATGGCAATCTTCCTATCTCTGCCTCCTAAGTGCTGGGATTAAAGCTGTGTGCCACCACGCCTGGCTCTTTCCTACATTTCTTATACTTCACAATACCAGGTAGGGTGCCAATTTGTTAACCTTGGGGGAATAAAGCAGACTTTGAGGAATAGGACACTCCTTGAGCTTTTTGGCCCCTTCAAAAGAGTCTACATTCTTCCTGTTGCCCCAGTGCAGGTCAGGTGGCCCAATCTCAATGGTTGTAATCTCTTAATTGCAGCTGCACAGGCAGCATTTCAGCCTAAAGTTTTCCTTCTGTGCTATAACTCTGCTCATACCAGTCCATTTCTATGCAATGCAACCCTACACAAATTCTCAGGTGTCGCGTCCGCCTCGACCAGCAAGGAAGACGCAACGCTCGGACTCTTCTTTCAGCAGTTTATTCAGGAACCTTGAACAATCTTCTGACCCGGGGCAAAGCCCGCCCGAAACTTAAGAAGCCTTTGAACAGCCAACCCTGGTAAGCCACGTGGTGAATGCAGATAGGTCCACATATGCGGAAGCAAGCCTAGATCACGGCCCAAGCCAAATAAGGACTTAATTATCCAGGTGAGCACTTGCCATCGGGAAGGCGGAAGGCGGAAGCCAGCGCCATCTTTAAGGTGCGGCACCTCGCAGCTCTCTACAGTTCCCCCTTTTTTGTTTAAAACACGCAAAGCAACAGGCAAGGGTAGAGGTCTGATCTCCAGTAACTCTTAAAGTAGGCGTAGAACCGTCTTGCATCTTTTCCCTGGAGGTGGGACCATGGATGCCAATCCACATGCAATCAGACTTGCCCTTCAGAGAGTCTTTCACAGCTAACTCTCCCTGCAGTGCTTTTGCCTCGCAGCCTGTGCCTGGTGTTTACATTTTTATGGTGGCTAACCATGCCTGGGGAGATTGACCTGCCTCAATAGCTGAGAAGGCCTGGACGATCATGACTGCATTCCGTTTTTGTGTTACTCTGATCTTACATAGACACCACAAGCAAACCAAGGAGACCAGTAACAGAAGGCCTGCTAAAGCCCCCATGCCCGCCCACTCCTTCAGATGATTCATAGCGGAGATCAGCCAAGATGACAATCCGGATGTGAAAGAGAGGTCCATGCGGGTAGAATTCACATAAACTACAGCCAGCCTCAATTCTTTTAAGGTATCTTCAAATTCAAGCGACCAATTCTGTAATAAAAAACTAGACAAAGATCTGGATAAATTTGCAGCCCTAGTATAATTTATATATTTTGAGTTAACTGAGCCACGGCGGCTGCGAGGCTAGCATTGGTCAATGGCCCTCCCAACTCTCTGCAGACTTTCATCCATACCTCCAAGCCTTTACTCTTATAGGGAGTAATAGCGGCCCTGCATTCTTTGGTGCATTGTTCATAAACAAGTTGTTTAATCAAAGGCATAGCTGTGTCAGGATCCCCAAACACTCTCCCTGCGGATGGCAGGGAAAACGATAGCATGAGCAGAGGGTGGACATCACTCTCTGGTCAACATAAGGTGGACAACAGCAACAGGAGAGTGTGCCAAACACTGGCAAGGGGAAGCTGGTTATAATACCCATAAGCCCGCCCCCAACAATACTGCCTCCAGGAGGTGTTAATTCCCAAATTGCCATCAGCTGGGAACATACTCTGCCTCCAGGAGGTGTTAATTCCCAAATTGCCATCAGCTGGGAACCTAGCATTCAGAACACTTGAAGTTTATGGGGGACACCTGAATCAAACCACCACATTCTGCCCCTGGCCCCCGTAAACTGATAACCATACATGATGTAAAATGTAATGCATTCATGCAAATTTAAAGGTCCCCATAGTTTTTATCAATTCCAATGATGTTCATCCGTCCCCATAATCCAAGGTCTTTTAACTGAGCCATAATACCAAAAATAATCCCCCCAAAAAAACCCATAATGGCACGGAATAAACATTCACACTGCAAAGGATGGCATTGGGCAAAGCAAAGAAATATATATATATATATATATATATATTTTTTTTTTTTTTTCAAGGTAGGGTCTCACTCTGGTCCAGGCTGACCTGGAATTAATTATGTAGTCTCAGGGTGGCCTCGAACTCACAGCAATCCGCCTACCTCTGCCTCCCGAGTGCTGGGATTAAAGGCGTGCGCCACCACGCCCGGCTTCTTTTTTTTTTTTTTTTTCCGGGATCCCCCTCTCTCTCTTTTTCAACCTTTTTCTTAATTTTGATCTTTCCATTTGTTCTATGAGAGCCTGCAGCTCCTCTTCAGAATCCGTAGACTCTGAATCTTCTAGCTCAAGTGTTGGATATAAGTTGTTCTTTGTTTTTGCCTCTTTTTCACTGTTTGCCTGTTCCGACCTTTCTTCCTGTAGCATCTCTAAGGCCGCCTGTCCATTTTCCACTGCCTCACTGCATTGTTGGTCCTCGAGGCAGTTCCTCACTAACCTCCAGATCGATCTTACCCCACCCTTAAGCGTGGCTTGGTCTGCTGCAAAATCAAGATCTTCGCCCAATTTTTCCCATGAAGGGATTGTAAGACTTCCAGAGCACGCAAACCAAGGGGCTATGGCATCACATTCCTCCAGGAACCTCTCCAGGGTACTCCCCTTTATCTTTAAGTTTTTTGAACGAAGCAGCTCATTCAGAGCCAAAAAAATTGGGTGTGAGTGAGAAGCGCCCATGGCTAAATTTGCAAAAAATTCTTTTGAAACTTTTACTTTCGGTCCGCTACACCGCGAACCCTTCCTGCTCCCTCTTTTTCTACCGAGAGGAGCAAAATCCCCGTTTTTGTCGCGGATTCCCACCTTACCTGGGAATTTAATACCCGCTTTTGTCACGGATTCCCACCTCACCTGGGAACTTACCAGTGCACTGCCCTGACTGCAGAAAGTTCTGAGTCCCTCTCGAGTGAGTTCCCCGTACGGGCCACCACTTGTTGCGACCGCCTCGACCAGCAAGGAAGACGCAACGCTCGGACTCTTCTTTCAACAGTTTATTCAGGAACCTTGAACAATTTTCTGACCTGGGGCAAAGCCCGCCCGAAACTTAAGAAGCCTTTGAACAGCCAACCCTGGTAAGCCACGTGGTGAATGCAGATAGGTCCACATATGCGGAAGCAAGCCTAGATCACGGCCCAAGCCAAATAAGGACTTGTTTATCCAGGAGAGCACTCGCCATCGGGAAGGCGGAAGGCGGAAGCCAGCGCCATCTTTAAGGTGCGGCACCTCGCAGCTCTCTACAGTTCCCCCTTTTTTGTTTAAAACACGCCACAGGTAAGAGTAAAGGTCTGATCTCTGATGATGCGTATTTTCGCAACCTTGATGCCTTTTCCTCAGAGGCGGGATCTGGGGCATCAACCCGCATGCAATCAAACATGCTCTTCTCTGGAGTTTTAGGGCTAACCCAGAGTGCAGTGCTTAGCCTCGCAACCTGAGCAGGAAGAAGATTAACTTTTAATTGTAGCCAGCCAGACTTAGGGGGACTGTGCAGCCTCTATGGCAGTAAAGGCTTGAATGATCATAGCCGCATCCCGTCGTTGCGTGACCCTGATTTTACACAGACACCACAAGCAAACCAAAGAGACCAGTAACACACTCAGGACATGGGCATAACAGCAAGCCTCTCATACAAACTGCTCCTACCCCATTCCAGTCAAAGAAAGCTCTTTCTCACCCTCACAAGCCAAACTTCACAGTCCATAGTTCTTATTGCATTCAGGTCTTTAAACTCTAACCAGAATAGTCCATCAATCTGTACTTATAGTACTGCAAGGTGACTCCTAGGCCACGGTTTCAAATCCTTCCATATTCCTCTTGAAAATCAGCTCCAAAAGGCCAAAGCACACAGTCAGGTGTCTAGCAACAATATCACTCTTGGTACCAACATTCCTGTTGAAGTCAGTAAACCTA
Organism: Orientallactaga sibirica; assembly: GCA_036365145.1. Classification (NCBI taxonomy): domain Eukaryota; kingdom Metazoa; phylum Chordata; class Mammalia; order Rodentia; family Dipodidae; genus Orientallactaga; species Orientallactaga sibirica. The sequence goes on from JAEOAD010000060.1 coordinate 906,951, forward strand.
TGTCTTTTGGTTGGGGCATTCAGGCCTTTGATATCAAAAGTTATTATTGAAAGGTGTGTATTTATTTTTGCCCTTTTTCTTGTTTTGTAGTTCTTCTGGTTTTACCTTTGTTCTCTTGTATTAGCTAGTATTGGAGTACGGTTTGTTTTTCCCAGGCTCCTTATATGTGTGCTTTTCTTTCTCTTTAGCATGGAGGATCCTTTCAAGTATTTTCTGTAGAGCTGGTTTTGTCTTCAAATATTCCTTTAGCCTGCTTTTGTTGTGGAATGTCCTTATTTCTCTATTTGAATGGATAGCTTTGCAGGATAAAGTAACCTTGGTTGACAGTTGTTATGTTTTAGTACTTGGAATATACCACTCCAAGCCCTTCTGGCTTTTAAAGTTTGTGTTGAGTAATTTGCTGTGATCCCGATGGGCTTGCCTTTGAATGTGATTTGATTTTTCTGTCTGTTTTCAATACATTTTCTTTGTTTTGTATGTTTGGTAGTTTAATTATAATGTGGCGAGGAGAGTTTCTTTCCAGGTTTTGTCTGGTGTTCTAAAGGCTTGTTTTATCTACATTGGCATTTCTTTTCCAATTTGGGGGAAGTTTTCTTCTATCATTTTGTTGAAAACACCTCCTTCTATTATACCCTGAATTCTTATGTTTGATCTTTTCATATTGTCCTGAATATCTTGAAATTCCCATTCATACCTTCCTATTAGTTTCTCTTTCTCTTTGTTGGACTGTCTGCCACCTGGTCTTCTAGTTTAGATAATCTGTTCTCTTCATCCATTCTACTGGAGATATTTTCTACAGAGTTTATTTATTTATTTATTTCATTGACTGTGTTCTTCATTGCTAGTATTTCTGACTGGTTTTTCTTTATTATTTCTATTTCCTTATTTATGTCTTTTATTGACCTCCTTATTTCATTAAACTGGTTTCCTGTGAGTTCTTTGATTCCTTTGATTTCCTCTTTTAGTTCTTTGAACATATTTATAATCATTCTTTTGAAATCTTAGGCATTTCCTCTAAATCATTCTCACTGAAAGTCATTGCTGATGTATTAATACTTTTTGGTGGATTTATATTGTCTTGATTTTTTGTGTTTCTTGTGGTATAATGTAGAAATTTTTGCATCTTGGATTAATTTAATGCTTGGGTTTTCTAATTATCTGTAGTATTATTATATGTATCAATCAATCTGATGGTATATATCTTCAGAGAAGGAGCTTAAGGTGCTTGCTGTGGCTCTTAATACTCTCAAAGTAATCGCAAAAGTGACCCTAGGTGTTGGTTTTGCCTGCTCTGAGAGTATTCAAATAGGCTGAGTGGAACAAAATACAGATAAATTCTAAAAATTTAACTAAACAATGTACACATTCAATGATAGACAGCACAGAGTATTTATTCAAGAGTAGGTATTATGACAAACAGGTTCTCTAACAAAGTCACAGTCTCTAAGGATGTGTGTTGCCCCATACCCTTAATCCTGTCAACTGGGAGGCTAAGATTTCTGGTCTGTAGAGTGTTCCAAGGTCAGCTTGTGACTGAGTGAGACCCTTCCCCAATGAATGTCAGAAGAGGAAACAAAGGCACTTATAAATCTTGAAGCAACAAATGCCAAGCCCCAAATATATATTATTTAAAATGGCAAATCTGACCATCCATCAAATGTCTGTGACATGGAAGGTGCAATTGGCACTTCTGCTGCAGGCCTACATACCAAGCTTATTTGGCGGGTACTGACCTGGTGTAATCCCAGGTACCTTTTGGGATGGCTTTGGTCTTGGCTATGCTGCATGGCCAGTTGGGTCCCTCTTTGCTGTGCTGTGAGCTCGTGTAGGCTAGCTGGGTCTGTGGGTCACTGCTCTGTTTGCATGTGCCAGGTTCTGTGTAGTTTTCCTTCCCCAGGTCTCTGGTGCTTGCTGGCGTTTATGCTGGTGGTGGGGAGGGGAGGCTGTGGATGGTGTCTGAAGTCCTCCTGGTGGTCCTTGCAATCCTCTTCCTTACAAGTTGCTCCACTGGTTTCTGCCATCCTCCTTCCATGTTTCTTGAGTTTGTGAGGTGGTTGGTGTGAGTGGAGAATCCCCTCACCTGGTTTTAAAATCCTGTGGCTCAGCCCGAGTCTGGTGGCTGTGCCTGCATAGAACTTGTGCAACTGCTTATGGAGCTGCTTCTGCCTGCTTCTATGGGCTCTAGATGCTGTGGATCTCTCCTATTTCTCTGTTGTGGTTGATAATTTCTTATACACCTCACTTTTTAGTAGAAGAGAGTATTTTGCTGTTTTTTTTTTCTTCTTTTTCTCCCCTAGGCTATTTTGGCGTGGTTCCTATGCTTAACTGGAAGTCTCCCTCTGTCTGTACTATTGCAGTCAAGTTCGCATTGTTGGCAGAAATCACCCAAACCAAGAGCAGCTTTTGGGGAAAAAAGGGTTTATTTTGGCTTATAGACTCGGGATGCTCCAGAATGGCAGGGAAAACAATGGCATGAGCAGAGGGTGACATTACTTCCTGGACAACATCAGAGATCCACCTGAGAGGGATTTCTGTGGATTACTAAACAGATGAATTTAATAACACCTTAACCATCACACTTGTAAACATTCCAGTATATTTATTTATTTGTTAATTTACAATCCACATGAAATAATTTCAGGATTTTGTTTTAAATTCTTTTAAAATTAGCATACAGTATTTTAGGCACCATAATAACATTTTCAAATACAAGTTGTTTCAGTTGCTACTCCCCCGGCCCCCACCCTGCACCATTCCTCTACTTTCCCTTGTATCCTCTCAGGATTGTTGTAAGCTAAGAAAAACAAATCTTGTAGGTCTTATATCTTTCTGTTTCTGTGTTTCCTTTTTGGGCTTTTGAGACAAAGTCTTGCTATATAGACTAGGCTGGCCTTGAATTTGTCATGATCATTCTGGCTCTAACTTTAGTTTTTTTCTTTTCTTGTGTTTTGTGTGTGTATGTGGTTGGGGGGTGCAAGGAGGTCAGTCTCAGGTATTATTCCTCAAGTGCTTTCCACCTTTTGTGTGTGAGTGTGACAGGGCCTCTCATTGGCCTGAAATTCACATAATTAGGTAGACTGATGAACAGCAAGCCTCAGGGATCCACCTACCTCTGCCTCCCCAGCACAGGGATTACAAGCATGTGCTACCTTGCTTAGCTTTTTCTATACTGGTTTGGAGGCTGAACTCAGGGTCTCATGCTTGTCAGGCAAACACTTTACCAATGAAGCTTTTAACCTAGCTCCTGCCTTTAGTCCTATGTTCAAAATTGCCTTGGAATCTGAGTGTGGTGGCAAAGATCAAGAGTTTGCGTCTCTCTGGCCTATAAAATGAGGTGCTCTTTTAAAAACAAGACAAAATAAAACCAACAAAATTTCACTTAGAATCATTTTCTTTTTGGCAAATTCAGCAAGATTATTAATTTTAAGTGTAGTTGGTTTACTTCTTTTGGCTTGCATTCAGTTTACATCCTTTCCCTATCCTTATTGGTTTAATTTAACTTTTGAATGCTTATAGAATATTAACATAATCCCCAATTTAAAATTATTCAAAAAGAAAAGAAATAGAATATATACTTGAAAAAATCTGACAAGATTATTTTATTATTATTGTTATTTATTTATTTTGTTTATTTTATTTTATTATGTTTAAGTTAGTCATTTTTCTTTTTATTGTTTGTTTAGACAGCCTCAAACTCATGGTTCTTCTGCTTCAGCCTTCCAAGTTCTTGGATTACAGGAGCATATTTCCATGACTGGAAGTAAACTGCTTTCAAAGACTTCTGAAAATTTAAAACTGAACAGTATATGGCTGGAATTCATCTGTGTTGATTTTGGATGAGTTGGTGGTTATAGGATATTGGTGTTTCATTTCCAAGCCATAGAACAAAATGTAGAATTAAATAATCTTTCTGTTTCTATGAGAATCTTAAGGGAGAATGTAGCTCAAAATGTTTAAGGTATTTCCAAGGCATAATATTAATTTTGCTGGAAGCTGGAAAAGCTGTGGTGCTTTTCCTGCATTGACACTAGGGGCACATTGTTTCAGATGGTGCCTTTCGCCAGATTCTGCCAGCCCAATGCTTGAAAGTGAGGTTTGAGATCCCAAGCCCTAAAGGACCACCCCTATCCTAAACTTTTATTATTATTATTTATTTATTTGTAAGCAGAGAGAGAGAGAGAGAGAGAGAGTGAGAGAATATGAATGGGCATGCCAGGACCTCTAGCCTCTGCAGATGAACTCTAAATGCATGCACTACTTTGTATATCTGGCTTTACATAGGTACTGGGGAATCAAACCTAGGTTATTAGGCTTTGCAGACAAGTGTCTTAGCCACTGAGCCATCTCTGTGGCCCTCTCCCTAAACTATTTTGGTGAGTCTGTTCTGTCCCTTAGCATTTCTAGCCAAGGATAGGCCATACATTGAGAGCAGGCCTCTGGTCATCTTCCCTCTTAATCTCCTTATCTTAGTACTTTCTGTTCAACCTTTTATTTTGTTCAGATGGTCAAGAGTGGCTGAGAGGTAAGTAACATGTGCAAGATCATTATTCAGACCCCATGCTGCTAATTACTTTCATTATGCCATTGTAGCCTTCTTTTGAAGAGTAGTCATGTGCTCTTCTAGAAAAAAAAGAGAAAGTCCATATAATTTTGGAATATAAACCAATCTGGCACAAAGAGTGTGAATATTGTTATCCACACATTATGAAATCAGAGAACCCTAATAAAGCCAGTTAATATTTATTTATTTATTATTTTTTAAAATATTTATTTATTTTTAATTTTTTGGAGAAGACACAGAGAAAGACAGAGAGAGAGGGAGAGGGAGACAGAGATGGGCACACCAGCAGTCTCTCAGCTGCTGTGAACGAAATCCAGATGTGTGTGCCCTCTTGTGGGCAAGTGCGGCATTGCGCCCTTGCGTCACTTTGCGTCTGGCTAAACGTGGGACCTGGAGATTGGAACCTGGTTCTTAGGCTTAGCAGGCAGGCACCTTAACCACTAAGCCGTCTCTCCAGCCCAATAGAGCCATTTAAATAAATTAGAAATTAATGAGATTAGACCAAAAGGAAAAAGTTAAAGTGATCATTAACTCAACATTTGATTCTCCAAAGTAATACTAAATAAATTCATTATCCTTATTGCTCATAAAACCTTAGAAGCACTCCACTTGTAGAAAGAATTTGGGGTGCATTAACCTTAAGTCCATCTGTCTTTTGCTGCTTGGGTAGGCTTTTTCATGTTGCTTACATTAATGTTTATTCAGTGGCTAGGGTGAAATCCTCCAGCTTTTTTTTAACTTTGAAGAGACAAAATGAAATTGGGTTGTCATCAGCATATACAAGGATAGGTGAGAAGGTGCACTTGTATTTAAGCATCACCCATCTTATCAATGCAATATCTGATGCATAATATTCTACCCAGAGCAGAACCAAACCCCAAAACCCAAGGTGGCTTTGTAAGCAGTCTTTCTCGGGATATCAATGCAGAAGATGGCAAATTTTCTTATTTAACTTCCACTATTTACAAAATAACTTAGGCTAAAAATTATCCCTGAGCACTTTCATGAAGGCTTTCTTGGTTTTCCTTATCTGGGTTTTCCTTATCTGTTGATAGTGGATTAATGGGAAATGGTTAAGTCACACATGTCAGTAGCTAATGACTTTACTTTTGGTGTTTGCTTCTTTTCTTCTATTTTGGTTTGACGTTTTTCTCTATTTCTCACTTTTTTCTAATTTTCAATTTTTATTTATCTATTTATGTGTTTTGTGTATGTGTGTGTGTGTGTGAGAGAGAGAGAGAGAGAGAGAGAGGTCAACAGAGAAAGAATGGGCATGCCAGGGCCTCCACCTGCTGCAAATGAATTCCACATACTGTGCCACCTTGTGTATCTGGCTTACGTGGGTCCTGGGGAATCAAACCTGGGTACTTTGTCTTTGCAGGCTATTGTAGCAGACAGCTTCAGGTTCACTGAGATGAACTTCCAGACCAGGCACAGTTATGGAGGAAGGGATATTATTTATTGAAGCTTACAGATCCAGGGGAAGTTCCATGATGGCAGGAGAAGCAGCCTGCCTTCACAGGGCCAAGCAGAGAGAGAAAAACCAACCAGGCGCACAGCACACAGAGCAAAACTACAGCCAAAGAGTCACAGCACACTTCAGGAACTCCTATTAGGCACACTTTGCCTATCTTTACAATGGAATCTCAAACCATCACCACACCTTAAGACCGGCCCCCAGTGACATTGCCTCTAGCTAGGTGATTGCAGATGCAAACTATAAACTAATAAAACACTGAATATGTTGGGGGCCATATATTCAAACTAAGCCATCTCCCCAGCCCTGCTTCTCACTTTCTTATTAAAGTATATATTCTGTGTTTCTTACTTGGAGTGGGAAAAGCTATTGCATTTAAAATCCATGTTATTGCAGAAATTTTAGAAACAATAAATATTTTTATATTTGGCCTCAAATTCTAAATGGTATGACCATACAAATAGGTCTTTAGAAATTATTTACTATTTATAACTTGTGCCCTGTAAGAATAAGAATGCTGGTAGATCTTAAATTTTTGGCATGGTTTGTCTTCTTAAGTCTTCCTAAATAGTGGCTCAAAATTGTTAAAATTAATTATACACACTTATTATTTTAGTATTTAGTCACATATCTTTCTTAACTGGTCTGATTATTTTATTGTATTGATCTCATTTCTCTACAGGTTTAAGTGGAAAAAATTTCAAACATTGCTCTTAGTTTCGTTCCTACTGTACTGAACACTATCTGTATCATGTAAGGACATAATAAATAATCCGTTATCTTGTAATTTTTTTTGAGAGGTAAGGTCTTACTTGTAGCCAGGCTGGCCTCAAACTCAGTTTGGCTTTGAACTTGTGATTCTCCTTTTTCAGCCTCTTAAGAGCTGCAGGTATAGGCATGTGCCACCATGCCTGACTATTCTTAAATTCTTAATGAATATTTTAACCTTTCCTTTCATATATATGTTTTATTTGTTCATCATTATTTGTGTGTATGTGTGTGGTATGAGTATGTATACATGCATGTTTGCATATTTGTTAGTTCACATATGAGTATGGGTACACATGCACATCTAAGCCCACAGATGTGGACACCAGAGTTCAACATCAAGTATAAAGTTTCTCATTGAACCTGAGATCACTGATTTGCCTAGACAAGCTATCCAGCAAGCCCTGAGGACCTTCCTGTTTCTTGTTTCCCAAAGCTGGAATTACAGGCACGTGCCACCACACCTAGCATTTTATGTGGGTGCTAGGTACTCGTGCTTGTGCAGGAAGCATTTTACCCACAGAGCATTTATCCAATCCTGACATTCTCCTTTGGAATTTTATTTTAAAATAATTGTAGACCTATCAGAAAGTTCTAAGACTAGTACAAAGAATTCCCATATATCCATTACCCATAGTCTTCAAATGCTAATATTTTGTATCATTTGCATTAATATTCTTTTTTTATTCCTTCCCTTCTTTCTACCTTCTCTTTTCATCCCTTCTTCCTCTCACTTCTTTTTCCTTTTACCACATGTCTTTCTACTCATTCATCTACAATCCACCTATGTATCAATCCATCCATGTATACATGTGATAATTTATTTAAATACATGTACATGAATACAAATATGTATTTTTGTTCATGGGCCATTTCAGGATAAGTCACAGAAATAATGACTTTTTCCCTTAAATAATTTAATGTATATCCCCCCCAAAGGATATTTGCATTATCACAGTACAATTCTCAAAATCAATAAATTGATATTTAAACAATACTATTGTGTGACTTTAAGATCTGACTTTTATTTTGGCAGTTGATCCAATAATGTCCTTTCAAACAAAACAAAATCTCAGACCATGTATTAGATTTATTTATCCAGTATTCTTAGACTTTTAAATTTAGGACATTTCTTTATTGTTTTCTTATTTTCATGACCTTGCTATTTGTGGTAGTTTGAATATATGTCCCCCAATATATTCAGTATTTTATTAGTTTATAGTTTGCATCTGCAATCACCTTGCTAGAGGCAAGGTCACTGGGGGCCCGGTCTTAAGGTGTGGTGATGGGTTTGAGATTCCATTGTAAAGATATGCAAATGTGTCTAGCAGGAGTTCCTGAAGTGTGCTGTGTTACCTTTTGGCTGTAGTTTTACTCTGTGTGCTGTGGTGGCTGGTTGGCTTTCTCTCTCTCTGCTTGGTCCTGTGGAGAGCAGGCCGCTTCTCTTGCCATTATGGAACTTCCCCTGGATCTTTAAGCTTCAATAAATAATATCCCTTCCTCCATAACTGTGCCTGGTCTGGAAGTTCATCTCAGGGAACCTGAAGCTGTCTGCTACAGTAAAGTGGTACCGAGGAGTGTGGGGTGAGATGAACCAGATCGTGTGGATGTTCGTCTTTTGGAACCTTTGTTTTGGAGGAATGGGCATGGACTTGGTGCTTGCAACTGAAGATGCCTTCTGGAATGGTAAGCCAAGTTTTATGGACTATTCTGATGAGAGTTTGAGAATGCTAAGTGCAGACAGTATTGAACTTCGAGGCTTGGCTTATGAGCTTTCTAAGGGGAAGGAAAGATGGCAGAGGACTTTGTTGGAACTGGGCTACTGGCATAAGGGATGGCTACGTTCTGCTATCCAGGTCCGGAAAGTTTGATCAAGGTTAAATTTGTAATGGACTGATATGCTTGGCTGAAGATGTCGGACTGATTTACATTAAAACAATGGAGAGGATGCCTGAGGAAAGACTGTTAAAAATGCAAATTCTTGGAAAGAGCTGACTGGAGAAGGAACCTGCTTTTCAAGGCTATGGTTTATTTTGTCCCTGGATTAAGAATATGGCTGTGTCCTGCACACCTGGTATTAGTTTTGGAAGCATGAAAAATGCATGGAGTGGTCATGAATTGCACACGGTTCCAGGAGCTGCTGCTGAGATGCGGCATGAGGTAGGGCATGAAGACCCTCAGGAATAGGCTGGAAGAGCCTTTGGAAGATGGACCGTGGTTTTCATGGAGACCTGAAGATGTTTTGGATATACCAGGACTGTGCAAAAGGGCTCCCATGGAGTGCAGTGTTGGCATGGGATGAAAGTTTTCCCTGGCAACTCTGCCCAGCTGGAGGGGTGGAATTGGAAAACCTGAAGACTGTTAGTCTCTGGTTATATTGAACTTGAACTGCAGAAGTTTGATGACTGTTGATGGTGGTTGAGTTTGCATTGTTTTAGTTTTTCCTTGCTATGCCTTATATCAGTTAAAAAATGTTTACTCTGTGCCTTTACATGTTGAAAGTATTTAACTTGTTTGATTGTACAGGACTCACTATCTTAAGTTGATCAAGACTGTGAGAACCTTTGAAATTGGACTGAGTACAATTTACAATGTGTGATAGTTATAAATCTATTGGGGACCAGGAGCTAAATATATTGGGGGCCAGGGGCGGAATGTGGTAGTTTGAATATATGTCCCCCAATATATTCAGTATTTTATTAGTTTATAGTTTGCATCTGCAATCACCTTGCTAGAGGCAAGGTCACTGGGGGCCCGGTCTTAAGGTGTGGTGATGGGTTTGAGATTCCATTGTAAAGATATGCAAATGTGTCTAGCAGGAGTTCCTGAAGTGTGCTGTGTTACCTTTTGGCTGTAGTTTTACTCTGTGTGCTGTGGTGGCTGGTTGGCTTTCTCTCTCTCTGCTTGGTCCTGTGGAGAGCAGGCCGCTTCTCTTGCCATTATGGAACTTCCCCTGGATCTTTAAGCTTCAATAAATAATATCCCTTCCTCCATAACTGTGCCTGGTCTGGAAGTTCATCTCAGGGAACCTGAAGCTGTCTGCTACACTATTGAAGAGGATAGGCCACTTATTTTGTAGAACGACTCACAATTTGGGTTTGTCCAACATTTTCTTATGGTTTGGTTTATAAAGTTGTGGCAGGAATCTCATAGACGTGATGCTTTCTTCTCAGTATATGGTATCAGGAGCCACATGATGTTAATTTGTTCTGTTACCAGTGATACTAGCATTGGTCATATGGTCTTAGTGTGATTTGCCAGTTTTCTCTACTGAAATTATTAATTGTTTCTTGGTAATGTGTAAGTCACTTGTGGGAATATATTTTGAGAATATGTAAATATGTTTCTTGTGAGTTGTGTCATTTGATGATTCATGTCTTAATATGTTAATTTGTCAAATTTGATTTTAAAACATTAGAATGAATATGCTTTTTATTTAGTTTCATAATTCCTCCGTGTTTTCAGTCAGTATTTGCTTGATTCTATCTGTTAAATAAATAGCTTTTATTTCTCTGATATAGATAATTTTGTAACCAATTTTTTTATGGGAGTAAGATCATTTGCTGCCAAATATTTGCTATAAAGCTAAAATGGCATCAAATGTGTTAAATGTCATTAGTAGAATAGCCTGTTTTCAATCATGGCATTTTAGGGAAAACCCCATATCATCTGTCAATAGAGTGTTTTTCTTGTCAAAATTACTCCCCCTGAATGAGGTGATCAAGGTAGGTTTCTTTTCCATTGAGAAATATTAAAATATATTTATTTATTGACAAGGTCTTGATCTGTAGCACAGATAGCCTTGAACTTGCAATCCTTCTGCCTCAGCCTCCTAAATGTTTGGGTTATAGGCTTATGCTTTTTTTAACATTAAAAACATTTTCTTTCTTTCTTTCTTTCTTTCTTTCTTTCTTTCTTTCTTTCTTTCTTTCTTTCTTCTCCCTTCTTCCTCCCTCCCTCCTTCTCTCTCTCTTTCTTTCTTTCTTTCTTTCTTTCTTTCTTTCTTTCTTTCTTTCTTTCGTTCTTTCTTTCTTTTTGAAAGAGAGTGAAAGAGGGGAGAGAGAGAGAGAATGAATGGGTCCACCAAGGCCACTAGCCACTGCATATGAAATCTAGATGCATGGGCTACTTTATGCATCTGGCTTATGTGCATCCTGGAGAATTGAACCTGGGTCCTTTGGCTTTGTATGCAAGTACCTTAACCACTAAGCCATCTCTCAAGCCCAAGAAGTTTTCTTTTCAACCTACTTTTAAAAAATTAACTTTACTTATTTGAAAGAGAGAAACAGAGAGGCAGATAGAGAGAGAAAGGGAGAGAATTGGTGTGCCAGGGCCTTCAGCCACTGTAAACAAACTCCAGACGCATGCACCACCTTGTGCATCTGGCTTACGTGCATCTTGGGGAATTGAACCTGGGCCCTTTGGCTTCTCAGGCAAACACTTTAACCAATAAGCCATCTCTCCAGCCCTTCACCCTGCTTTTATGCACCCCCCTTTTTTGATTTTTCAAGGTAGGGTCTCATTCTACTCCAGGGTGACCTGAAATTCAATACTGCCTTGAACTCATGGCAATCCTCCTGAGTGCTGGGATTAAAGGCATGTGCCACCACACCTGGCTACCCCACTTTTTTAAAATTAAGAATATGGTATGGATACATCATGTGTTGTTACCATCTTTTCCCTCCTCCCTGCCTCCATTCTGCAGGCCCCCCTTTTGGTATTGCTAGTATTTCCCATTGGGTGTGGATTAATGTATTGTGGGAGTAGCAGTTAGTTGTTGGGGGTGGGGAGGCAGTGCCTCTGGATGGGCATGACATCCCAACCTGTGGCCTGTGGCTCTTACCATCTTTCTGGCCCCTCTTCTGCAAAATTCCCTGAGCCTTGGTGGGTGTGTTTTAAGTCTGCTTCAGGGATGAGCTCTTAGGAGCCTCTGGGTTTCTGCTTTGATATGAGTTGAGTATCCTCAGCATCTGTTTCCTTCACCCTGGTGCTGCTTGTCAGGCTCACCATGGAAGCAGCACTATTGCTCATCTTCCCACTTCCTCTGTGGTTTTACCTGGGCCTTGACTGAGATGGAGGGATGGTTTATCTCCTAGGGTCTCACTACTTTCAGATTCTCCAATGGAGAGTGGAACCAGCATAGATTAAATTGGATAAGATTATTAATTTCGGGAGAGTTTGATGGTTGTAGCCCCTCTTTTAGCCAAAGACTAGTGGGAGCTTGATACTGGAGAGCATAATATTTGTCTCTATAGGATTTACAACTGGTTCTCAGTTACAGATATGGGTTTCTTTCCATTGAGTGTATCTCTTAGCCAATCAGAAAGCCATTGGTTACTCACCAAGGCTTTGTGCTACCTTTGCACTGGTATGTACTTCTTATCAGGCTGGTTGCTTCTGAGTAACTTAGACCCCTGCTTGTTCATGCTGTTGTTGACCACTTTCCCCCAGTAGCTTATGTAGTGCTTTCCAGCACTAGATTGGCTAGCTGTCTGGGGATTGTATCTTTCCAGATTCTAGCCATGTCTTTCTGTGTTCTATGCCAGCAGCATATGGTGTTTTCAGGAATAGGTTCTTACCTATTACCTCAAGTGGATAATCAAGTGCTTTGACAGAAGCCTGTCTTGTTTTGGGGACCTTGTAGGTCTCTCCAATCAACAGATCAATGTGGGTAGCATCTATTTGTGGTACTGGGAGTTATAGTTCAGAGCCAATTTTTTTAAGTGTTTTATTTTTATTTATTTATTTGAAAGAGAGATACAGATATATATCTGTATGAGTGTGTGAGAGAGAATGAGTGTATCTGGGCCTTCATCCATGCAGATGAACTCCAGATGCATGCACTACTTTGTGCATCTCACTTATGTGAGTTATGGGGTATCAAACCTGGGTCCTTTGGCTTTGCAGGCAAGCGCCTTAACCACTAAGCCATCTCTCCTACCCCAGAGCCAAAAAATTTTAAGGTTAGGTTTCATACCACCCTCTCCAGGGCCCTTATTTTTGGGTGTTCCCCCTATACTCCTGTTGAGAGTTATGTTTTTTAGTCTATGCTCAAGGAGAAAGGTTTCTATGATACCAGTTCATTTTGGATTTAGTTTTGTGTTTATTCCCCCACCATACAGTCCTCCCCCATACCCTTCCATCCCTATTGTTTTGGCTTTAAGTTGCCTATCTGGTATGCTTGCAATACAAGTTGATACAGGTTAGGAACCACAGATTAGTGAGAACCTGTGGCATTTATCATTCTGTGATTGTGTGTGTTTGCTGAGTATGATCTAAGTCCATAAATTTTCCTACAAATTTCACTATATCAATTTTTATTACTGCTGAGTGGAATTCCATTGTATATGGAATTGTATATGTACTACGACTTCGTTATCCATTCATCCAATGATGGACACCTGGGTTGATTCCAGTTCTTAGCTATTATGCATTGAGCAGCTATAATAAACATGGTGGAACAAATATCTCTGTAGTGAAGTGTGAAGCATTTAGGTTAAATGCCCAGTCATGTAATAACTAACTGGGTCTGTTGGTAGTTCTAGGTTCATTTTTTTTCAGCAATGTCCATATTGATTTCCATAGTGGTTGTACAAGTTTTCATTTCCACCAACAATGAATGAGGGTTCCTCTTTCTCCACATCTTTACCAACATTTGTTGTGGTTTGACTTTTTAATGATTGCTATCCTTACTGGAGTAAGTCGGATTCTCATAGTTGTTTTAATTTGCATTCACCTGATATTTAGGGATATTTTCTTAAGTGTATGTTATTCATCTGTATTTCCTCCTCTGAGAACTCCATATGCAGTTCTCTACCTCATATTTTGAGTGGGTTATTTGATTTTTTTATTGTTTAGTATTTAGTTCTTTGTAGAGTCTAGATATTAGGCCACTGTCAGTGGTAGAGCTGGTGAAAATTTTCTCCCATTCTGTGGGTAGTCTATTGGCTCTGTTTATGGTATGTTTATCTGTGCAAAAGCTTTTTAGCTTCATAATATCTCATTGATTGAGAGATTTATTTATTTATTTTGGATTTTTTAAGCTAGGGTCTCACTTTAGCTTAGGCTGACCTGGAATTCACTATGTAGTCTCAGGATGACCTCAAACTCACAGCAATCCTCCTACCTCTGCCTTCCAAGTGCCGGGATTAAAGGCTTTGCCACCACACCTGGCCTTATAGGTTGAGAGACTTTTTAAATTGCCTCATCTACTGAGGTATTGTTCAGGAAGTCCTTCTCCACTCCTATATCATGGAGTATTCCTTCTAGTTTTTCTTCCAGTACTTGAAGAGTTTCAGGTCTTATACTGTAGTCTTTAATCCATTTGGAGTTGATTTTTGTGGATGGTGAGATGTGTGTGTCTAGTTTCATTTTTCTACATATGGTTATCCTATTTTCCAGCACCATTTGTTGAAGATGCTGTCTTTTTTCCAGTCTATGTTATTGGCACCTTTGTCAAGATCAAGTAGCTGTAGCTACCTGGACTAAGGTCCGGGTCTTCAATTCTGTTTCCTTGGTCTATATTTCTATTATGCCAATATCATTATTTTTTGTTACTATAGCTTTGCAATATAGTTTTAGATTGGGTATGGTGATACCCCGAGAGGTGTTTATTTATTTATTTTTTGGAGAGAGTCACAGAGAGAGAGAGAGACAGATAGAGAATGGGCATACCAGCGTCCTCTCAGCTGCTATGAACGAACCCCAGATGCATGTGCCCCCTTGTGGGCAAGTGCGGCATTGTGCCCTTCTGTTGCTTTGCGTCTGGCTAAACGTGGGACCTGCAGGATTGAACGGGTGTTCTTAGATTTAGCAGGCAGGTGTCTTAACTGCTAAGCCATCTCTCCAGCCCCAGAGGTGTTTCTTTTGCTGAGGATATGTTTGGTTATCTGAGGACTGCTGTCATTCCATATGAATTTTAAGATCATTTTTTTTCTATCTGTGTGAAGAGTGATGCTGGAATTTTAATTGTTATTGCATTAAATCTTTATATTGATTTTAGTAGAATTGCCATTTTCACAATATTAATTCTACCTATCCAGGAGTATAAGAAGTCTTTCCATCTTCTCATGTCCTTCTCAACTTCTTTCTTAAGTGTTTTTATGTTTTCATCATATAGGTCTTTGATACCCTTGGTTAGTGTTATTACAAGGTATTTAATTTTTTTGTGGCCATTGAAAATGAACAGCCTCACTGATTGCTTTCTTGGTATATTTGTCCTTTCCTTATAGAAAGGCTACAGATTTTTGTGTGTTAATTTTATATCCTGCCATTTTACTGAAGGAATTAATCACCTTTATAAATTTTCAGATGGACACTTTCAGAACACTTATATATAAGATTATGTCATCTGCAAATCGGGCTAATTGGATTTCTTCCTTTCCAATTTGTGTTCCTTTTTTTGTTGTTTTTTTTTTGTTTTGTTTTTCATGGTAGGGTCTTGCCTGGAATTCACCATGTAGTCTCAGGCTGGCTGCAATCTCATAGCAAGCCTCATACCTCTGCCTCCTGAGTGCTGGGATTAAAGCCTGGCTCCAATTTGTGTACCTTTTATTTACTTCTCCTGTCTTATTCCTTGGGCTAGGACTTCTAGTACTATGTTGAAGAGCATTGGTGAGTGTGGGCACCCCTGTCTTCTTCCTGATCTTAATGGGAAGTCCTTAAGTCTTTCTCTATTAAGTATTCTTTGGGCTTTAGGTGTTTTATATATAGCTTTTATTTTCTCGAGATATGAACCCTCCATGCCTATTCTCCGTAGTGTTTTGATCATAAAGTGATGTTATGTTTTGTGAAAGGCCTTCTCTGCATCTATTGAAATGATCTTGTGGTTTTTGTGATGAAGTTTATTTATGTGGTGTATTTTGCTGACCAATTTCCATATATTCAACCATCCCTGCATCCCTGGGATGAATCTTTCTTGGTCAAGGCGGATAATGCTTTTGACATATTATTGAATTCAGCCTGTGAGGATTTGTCCAGAATCTAAGTTCATCAGGGATATAGGGCTACAGTTCAATTTTGTTGTCTAGTTTTTTTTAAATTAAAAAAAATTTATTTATTTATTTATTTGAAAGCAAAGAGGGAGATAGAAGAGAGGCAGACAGAGAGAATGGGCATGCCAGGGCCTCTAGCCACTGCAAACGAACTCCATCTATCTCACGTGGGTCCTGGAGAATTGAACCATGATCTTTTGGCTTTGCAGGCAAACACCTTAACTGCTAAGCCATTTCTCCAGCCCTGTTGTCTAGTTTTAATATTAAGGTGACAGTAGCTTCATAAAAATAATTGGGGAGGATTCCCAGTTCTTTGATTATGTGAAACACTTTGAGAAAAATTAGTTTTAGTTCCTCAATGAAGGTTTGGTGGAATTCAGCCTAGAAGCCACATGGTCCTGGACTTTTCTTTGAGGGGAGTTTTTTTTTTTTTTTTTGTTTTTTTTTTTTTTTTTTTTTTGCTACACAGTGGTTTTTGAGAGAGACAGAGAATGGGCACACCAGTGGCTTCTCAGCTTCTGTGAATGAACTCCAGATGCATGCGCCCCCTTGTGGGCATGTGTGACGTTGCATGCTTGCATTACTTTTGCATATGGCTAAACATGGGACCTGGAGATACAAACTGGTGGTCTTTGCAGGCAGGCACCTTAACTGCAAAGCCATCTCTCCAGCGTCTTTCCGGACGCTTCTCTGCTTCACTTCTAGTGTTAAATTGTTCCCTAACCCTAGCCTCAGTTGTGGCTGTAATCACCATTTTCATATTGGTGAGTGGTGAAACCATGCACTGAGATGGAAAGAGTGGCAGGGAGCAGGCTTCAGGTAGGGGGCAGAAGAGGGAAGAGAAGGTTGTGCTTTGATCTTATTGGATTGAAGATATGTGTTATGTTTCTAGATGAAGAATCAAGTGAGCAGTTAGATGTGCATGTTTCTTGAACACAGTGGAAGGGTCAGGACTGAAGAGTCTTATCATCCAACTTATGTGACCTTTTGGACAGTTAGTTTAATAACATGCTGCTCATTTTTGCAGTTACAGGTTTAGTTTAATCTTATGACTT
Organism: Orientallactaga sibirica; assembly: GCA_036365145.1. Classification (NCBI taxonomy): domain Eukaryota; kingdom Metazoa; phylum Chordata; class Mammalia; order Rodentia; family Dipodidae; genus Orientallactaga; species Orientallactaga sibirica. Next base: position 923,805 of record JAEOAD010000060.1, read on the forward strand.
TCTTATTAGGTCATTCCTAAAGCCCTTAACCAGACTGACTGTGGTATTTTGTTCTGGTTCTTTTTTTCTCATCATGTTCATTTGTTGAGTCACCACATCACTTATGATGCCCCAGGCAATCATTCCTTATTCATAGACACATCATTATAGATATTTTACATCATGTCTGAAGTTATTCAAAAGCCAGTGTTAAAATTATATAGTTTTTCTATCTCAACTGGTTTTTTATCAGCTGTTGTCAGGTGCATTTCTATTGCTAACTTCATAAATTAAGGAAAAGTATATGAATGTGTGTGCATGCACATATGCATAGTTGCATGTATTTGAAGATACATCTATTCCCCACAGTTCTCCAATAGTCTGTTGACTGACATAATGTTGATAGAGTTTCTTTGAGGTATAAAATGACTCTAGTGGGCAGCAAAAGAGTAGTTTATTTTCTACTCTGATAGCTTTGTTTGTTACCTCTTCAAGAAGAGAATCAAATTGACAAGGCAAGAAAGGCCTAAAATTGAATTAATTTCAGAATTGTAATAAAAATGGGATCTGTGCTACTTATTGTTAACCAGGAACTTAAAGGATACATAAACTGAACTGACAGCCTCTCATTAAAAAGATGTCTTTTCTCATGAATGGTACTAGTACTAAATGTCTCTGAAATTCTTTGCACTCAAGGATGACAGCTGCTGTCAAGGATCGCGGAACTAAGAGCAGTTTTCATGAGACCCACGGAACTCACAAAATGTAGTGCAATTTTACCAAATATTTTTGGAATTCCTATTCTGATACAGGCCTTAATCCTAGGATTAAGTATGAATGATTCATGATTATTGTCATCAGACAGCTTTCAATTTAGTTAAGGAAGCAGTAGTCCATGAAAGAAAACTTAGTGACTTGATGGGGCTGTCAAAGAAGGGTTATGAAAATATGGATGGAAAAGTAACATTTCTATCTGATTGCCTTAGATGAGAAGGAAACAGGTGATATGAAAAGTGAACTTGGCTGAAAATCATCAGGCAGAGAACAGTTATACAGGACTGAGGAAATTAGAAAATACTTCATGTAAAGTTAAGTACTGTAGCACTAACTCATTTTTCACTGTATGGTGTGCCTTTAAGGGGATGATTATTTCATTCCAAGGTAAAATTTACCTAAAAACAAGGCTAGCTATCTGTTTAGAATGGCAAACATTTATTGAATACCTACCATGTGTTAGATGTACACTTACTTTATACTATTCATAACAGCATCTCTGCAATGTGGCATATAATATATCTATAATTGAGATGGGAGAGATCAGGAGACTTACATATGCTTACACAGGTGGTAAATGGTGGAGCTGGGTTTTACACCCTGGTATCTTTGACCTCAGGAATACACAGAATACAGCCTCTTTCACACAGACAGGATGGTTATAGTGATGACCACTGTTTGGTGAAGGTGATGCCACTGATGAATCTGTGTATGCTATTCTGTACTAATTTGGCCAGGCATTACATTTGGGGAAGCCTTGGAACTAGATCATTTCAGTTTTTTGTTGCCTCAGTGATCTGAGAACATAGGCACTGGATAGGCCCAGGGCAAGACAACAATGACTGTACCCTGTCCTCATGTTAGAGGGTAGCTGGATCTTAGAGAGTAGGGTCCAAGGTGCTCAAAGAGAGCAAGTCTTTTGATGTCCCACCAATCTTAGGAGTGATTAGTATGTGTGATGGCTTGGGTGAACTATCTGGCTAAGTTGGTGGCTTCTCCCATCCCAAGGAACTAATGCTAAAGGCCCCTAGCTGTGCGAGGATGTTTTTTCTTGGAAGAACCAGGGCTGTACTAGGTTACCTTAGTCTTTGACTATCAGAAGGTGCTACTCAGCAGTGAGGCTCAAGGAACCCAAAGCTGGGAGAACTAGGTACTTTTGGCTTGAAGTGAGGCTTCACTTTAAAACTGTCATACTGTTATTTCAGACTCACAGCTGAGTCCAGACTTCCTTTCCTGGACCACCAGCTTATTATAACAGTGGCTGACCCCTGCTTCTTCCTCTCCTGCCTAGCACACCACACCCGAAGAGCTAAGCCTTCCACCTCTCATCATTTCAGGAAGGAAAGGCTTTGCTTATCTTTAGAAGGAACTACGAGTCTAAAAGGAGTTATCTAACAGTTGCTGACATCTATACCTCTAGGCAAAATATCACTATGAAATTACTTCTGATTTACATGTCTAGTATCTCAGATTTCCCTGGAAGGACCCTCATCTCTGTATTTTCTTCTTAGGTCTCTTTTATAACTGAGAACTTCTTTCTTGCAGTTAACTCAAAGTCCGAATACTTTATTGGAATAGCCATATCTTTATTCAGTTCTTAGAAAACAGGGATACTTATAATATGTGCTTCTCTAAGCCAAATTATTAGTAAGTTTTCCGTCAGAGACTGTTTAGTGTGATATAAAAACATGGTGTTGGGAGTTGTATCTGAATTTAAATATGGATCTCATCAGTTTGAGGTAGGGCACACAAACTCTGGGTCAGTCTCCTCATTTGTTACCTGGGGCAATATGATTCACACAAGTATGAAGTGCCTCTACCAATGATATGGACAATCTCCTTTTGCTTTTTACTTGGCAGTGTTCAGTAACATGGCTTTTCTTATACTCCAGCCCTGGTGCCTAAATTCCAGCTATAGGAAGGAGAAAGGGGACACAGAGAAGGACACTTCTACTCAGAACTCTTTGTGGAAGTTGCACACATGATTTATTTACATTTTCATCCCATGATTTCCATTTCCATCATGTTTCTGGTGAAATTCAGAGTGCTGGACATTCCCAACCAGGCCCTATATGCTTTGACCAAGCAAGCAAGTAAGTAAGCAAGCAAGTAAGCAAGCAAGCAAGCAAGCAAGCAAGCAAGCAAGCAAGCAAGCAAGCAAGCAAGCAAGCAAGCAAGCAAGCATCTCACTTAGGACTTCCACACCTGTTCTTCCCAATGCCTGAGGCCATGCTCCTAGATGCAGCCTCACTTCATTCTCTGTGACTGTGTCACCTCATCACAGACCTTCTCTGCCTTTATCTGAAATGCCCCCACATCTCATTCTCTCTTGGTTTTTATTCCTAACCTTTATTACTACCTAAAATTGTGTTTTCCTTGTTTATTGTTCATTTTCCATGACTACAACCAGCCTATAGATTCTGGTTAAGTGGGTACTTTGGTTTTACCTATTGTTATATTCTCAAAAGGAGACCTGGCACTGAGCAGATTCACAGAAAAAAAAACTTTTTTAAAATTCTGTTTTTATTTATTTGAGACAGAGAGAGAGAGAGAGAGAGAGAGAGAGAGAGAGAGAGAGAGAGAGAGAGAAAATGGGCATGCCAGGGCCTGTGCAAATGAATTTCAGATGCATGCATCACCTTGTGCATCTGGCTTAAGTGGAACCTGGAGCATTGAACCTGGGTCATTAGGCTTCACAGGCAAGTGCCTTAACTGCTGTCATCTGTCCATCCCTCAGAAAATTTTTGAGTCAGGGAGTGAGTGTGCTAATTTCTGGGAAAACAGCAATAATGAAGACAGTCATTGGGCCCTAATGGAGTAACTATTCCACAAAGCTTATTTCAACAGAAGGTACAATAGAAGTTATAGAACTTACACTTTGAGTATATTATAGTAGAAAGTGCAACATGGACTGGGAATATAACTCAGTGGTAGAGTGCTTATTTAATACTTATGAGGTCCTATGATTAATTCCCAGCACTGGAAAAAGAAAATACATTTTCCATTATTTTTTAAACAACTTTTATTGGTAATGTTAATATGTGAACATAGTGCAAATTTGTCATATTCTCACTGGGCTTTCTACTTTTATTCCCTACCCTCACCTCCATTCCACTGAGGACCTTCCTCAGTGAGGGTATCCATAATCACTGTGGGGTGATGAATGCACCAGTTGGTTCCTGTAGGGAGGACAATGCCCCACAAGTATGTCTTCCCATCTGGTGGCTCTTAAGTTCTTTCTGCCTCCTCTTTTCCAATGTTCCCTGAACTTTGGAGAACTTGTGAGAAATCTTCTTTAGTGTAGAGCTCTCTCTAGTCTCTTATTTTCTGCTTTGATGAGTTTTGAGTGTCCTTATTATCTTACTGCCATCTCCCTAGAGAAGGTCCTCTTGCTAGCAGTGTTACTTCTGTAATGATTTCTGGGCCCTTGGAAGTGTGATAGAAATGTTTCATCCAGTGCTAGGCACTCAGTTTTCCCTTGTAATTTTGATGGGTCTTGGTACTTCCTGTTATTTACAACCATCTGTAAAAAGCAGATTGTCTAACCAAGAGTCAGAGCAGTATTGATCACAGGGCATGAATATATATATATATACATTTAAAATACTTTTTAAAAATATATTTTATTTTTATTTATTTGAGAGAGAGAGAGAGAGAGAGAATGAGAAAGAATGGGTGTACTAGGGCCTCCAGCCACTGCAAATGTACTCCAAACACATCTGCCACATTGTGCATCTGGCTTACGTGGGTCCTGGGGAATCAAACTTGGGTCCTTTGGTTTTGCAGGCAAGCACCTTAACTGCTAAGCCATCTCTCCAGCTCTAGAAGACTTTGATGGCCATAATCTCTCCATTTATCCAAAGAGCAGTGGAAGCTTCTCTCTAGGGTTTATATATATGACCTTCTATCTAAACCACAGGCTTCTAATTTGTTTCCCAATACCAAGCATAAATTTCTTCTCATTCAGCAGGCCTCATATCCAATCAGAGAACAGTTTTTCCATAATGTGTGTCACCATTGTACCTGGGGATATCTTAACTGGCTGGGTCATTTTGTAGCCTGCAGGATTTCTGCTTGTTCAGACTACAGATGACTTTTCTCCAGCAGCAGCTCACATAGCACCTTCCAGCACTATGGTAGCTAGACAGCAGGAAGATGACTTCCATATACATCTTGATTTCTAATGTTCTATGACCACAGCCTGAGGTGTTTTCAGCAATAGGGTCCCATCATTAGATCTGGTAGGTAACCAAATGCTTTGGCAATAATATGAACTGTCTGTTTGTCATTGATATATATGAAGGCTACTGATTTCTCTGTGTTAATTTTATATTCTACCACTTTGCTGGAAATGGGTTGTCTAAATTAGTGGCTTTTTGATGGAGACTTTAAGGTCTCAAATACAGAATCTTGTCATCCTGAAAATAAAGCTAGTTTGATTTCTTTTTAAATTTGTATCCCTTTTATTTCTTTCTCTTGTCTTATCACTCAAGCTAAGACTTTAAATACTATGTTAAAGAGACATGGTGAGAATTGACACCCCTGTACTGTTCCACACTTTAGTGGGACTACTTTAAGTTTTCTGCCAATTAGTATGATATTGGTTTAAGGTTGGTTGTATGTAGCCTTTATTGTATTAATATATGATTCCTCCATCCCTAGTCTCTCCAGTGTTTTATCTGAATGGATGTTATATTTTGTTGAAGGCCTTGTCTACATCTACTGAGATGATCATTTGATTTCTGTCTGTATGTCTATTTATATGACTTACCTATTTCCATATATCGAACCATCCCTGCATTGAATGAAACCTTCTTGACTAAGGTAAATGATTATTATTATTATTTTTTTGTTTTTTTCAAGGTAGGGTTTCACTCTAGTCCAGGCTGACCTAGAATTCACTATGTAGTATCAGGATGACCTTGAACTCATGGTGATCCTCCTACCTCTGCCTCCCAAGTGTTGGGATTAAAGGCATGTACCACCATGCCCAGTTGAATGATATTTTTGATGAATTCTTAGATTTGATTTGCAAGAAAATTATTGAGAATTTTTTGCATTTAAGTTCATCAGAGATATTCTGTGATTTTCTTTTCTTTTGTCTATGTCTGGTTTTGATATTAATGTAATGCTGGCTTCATAGAAGGAGCCAGGGAGCTTTCTCTCCTTTTCAATTGTGTAAAATATCTGGAGAAGCATTGGCTTCAGTTCTATAAAGTTTGGGGAGGGGCTGGAGAGATTGCTCAGTAGTTGAGGCACTTGCCTACAAAGCCTAAAAACCTAGGTTCAAATCCCCAGTACCCACATAAAACCAGATGCACAAAGTGACAAATGCATCTGGAGTTTATTTGCAGCAGCTAGAGGCCCTGGCGCACACATTCTTTCTCTCTGTATGTGGGGATGGTGGCGCACACCTTTAATCCCAGCACTCAGTAGGCTGAGGTAGGAGGATCATTGTGCGTTCGAGGCCAACCTGAGACCACATAGTATATTCCATATCAGCCTGGGCTAGAGTGAGACCCTACATCAAAAAAAAAAAAAAAAAAAAAGTTTTAGCTGGGCATGGTAGTGCACGCTTTTAATCCCAGCACTCAGGAGGCAGAGGTAGGAGGATCACCATGAGTTCTAGGCCACCCTGAGACTACAAAGTTAATTCAGTCTGAACCAGAGTGAGATCCTACCTTGAAAAACCAAAATAAATAAATAAATAAATAAATAAATAAATAAAAAAAAAAAAAAAAAGGAGAAGAAGAAGTTTTGGTAGAGTTTAGTGGTGAATCCATCTGGACCCTGGAATTTTTCTGTTGAGATTTGTTTTTTAAGTATATACTTTCTATGGTATTTAATTACTCTTTCAACCTCATTAGAAGTTATAGCACTGTTTAGATTATTTATCTCAGTTTAACTTTGGTAGATCACATGTGACAAGGAATTTATCTATTTTTTCAAAACTTTCCAATTTGGTGTAATACAGGTTTTTGAAATATGTCTTTATGGTTTTCTCAATTTCATTGGTATCTGTTGTACTATCTCCCTTTTCATCTTTTACCTCATTGAGGTGTTTTCTCTCTTTGTTTTGGTTAGTTTGGCTAGAGGTTTAATCAATCTTTGTATGGCACAGTGCAGGTTGGGCCCTAGCCAGGCCGCCTGCTAGGAGAAACCAGGAAGTGGCTTCTGTGGACGTGACATCCTGCACAGGCCTGGCATGACAACAGCTCCAACCCCATGCCCACAAGCAACCTGCTAGATTGATAACATGATGAACTTAAATCTTTGTATGCTAATGAAAAATAAATAACATAGGTCAGGCATGGTGTTGCATACTTTTAATCCCAGCACTTGGGAGGTTGAGGTAGGAGGATCACCATGAATTTGAGGCCACCCTAAGACTACAGAGTGAATTCCAGGTCATCCTTGGCTAGAGCAAGACTCTGCTTTGAAAAACCAAACAATAATAAATAATAAAATTAAGAAAAGGGGTTTATTTTTGCTTATAATTCTAGATGTCTGACATGGAGGAGCCATGTCTGCTGATGGCTGTCTTGTTGGCAGAATCCTGTCGTGGCATAGGGAATCACATGGCAAGAGAGAGCGAGTGTTCACAAGTGTATGCATACTTTCTAGTCTCTCCTTCTAAAGCCACCAGCATCCCAATCATGAGGTTCTTTGCCATGATTACCTGAACTTAATCACCTTCTAGAAGCCCTACTTTTAAGCACACCATAGTCAGATTACTTTTCTACCCTCTTAAAGTATCAAAATGGTAATTAATTTTCAATATAAATCTTTGGGAAAGATAGTCAAGCCTAACATTCACTTTGTGTATGAGGCCCAGAGAGGATCTTTCCAAGGACACACAGCTACTGAGTGGCAGGGCTGGTGTAGATGTTAAAAAATCCAGATATACATTGAGCCATCCGTCCATTCCTGTTTATATTCAGACCTTTCTGTGGCCAATGAATAGCAAGAGATTTTGAGAAAAGTAATTTAGGGCTGGAAATGTGCCTTTTTGCTATAGAATGAGAAATATTTCCATTGGCTTACACAGGAATTAAAATGTTACCGCTCTGCGTAAACCCAGTGTCTGAAATGCCCAAATTATGTCAGTTCATTCCAAATGATTGAAAAACTTAACTTATTATTGCCCACAGTGCTTTAGTATTCCTACCCTTATTTTTTGATTATCTATTTTATAGATCGCTTGCTCCTTTACTAAAGGCCATTACTTCCATTAAAAAGAATATGAGGTATGTGGTGGTTTGAATCAGGTGTTCCCCATAAACTTATATGTTATGAATGCTAGGCTCCCAGTTGATGGAGATTTGGGAATTAATGCCTCCTGGAGGCAGTGTATTGTTGGGGGTGGGCTTATGGGTATTATAGCCAGTTTCCCATTGCCAGTGTTTGGCACACTCTCCTGCTGTTTTTGTCCACCTGATGTTGGCAAGAAGATAATGTCCACCCTCTGCTCATGTTGTTGTTTCCCCTGCTATCATGAAGCTTTTCCTTGAGTCTGTAAGACAAAATAAACCTCTTTTTCCCACAAACTGCTCTTGGTCGGGTGAGGTTGGCACATGAATTAGGACTGTTGATATGATTAAATTTAATGAATCAATCTGTGTAAAGAGCTAAGTGTCCTGACCAGTGCATAGCAAGGGCCTACTAAATTACAGCATCTTACTGCTGTCAGTGACCATTAGTGTTGTCTCTGCAATTATTCTGCATGTGGGAAAATTAATGTATGTGTGTGTATATGCATGCATGCACACATGTCATTATGTCAAGTGGTAAATAGTAATGAAGAAAAGTCACTTCATACTCTATCACTTGGAAAATGCTTTGTTCCATTGTCTGGGAATTTTCAGTTACTGAGCTCTTACGAAGCAAGATATTATTCACATTCCATGGAAATTGATGGTATATTTTATTCTTGTTACAGATGTAATTTACATATGTAACTAAATGCTGTATTATATCACAAACAAAAACCGACACATTTTTAATTTATACTTTAAAATTTTCTCTTCAGTTAATGTTTTAAATATTTTCAGAATTTCACAAGTAGTTTTCTGTGTTACCATATGGTCATTTTGCCTTTAAAACCATTTGTACATTATATTTGATTGTAGGAGCCCATTTAACTGGATAAGGAGGTGAAACAGAAACATACTTCTTTTCTCAGTCTAATTTTTAAAACAATTTTCATTCATTTGTTTATGCATGGAGGGGCTCTCGTGTGCCACTGCACATGCTGAGGTCAGAGGATAACCTTGAAGTGTCCGCGCTCTTTTCCACCTTCGTTGTAACAGGTCTTTCTTGTTTTGCCACTATAAATTTGCTTCTGGCTTTACGTGCATTGAAGTTGGGCCAGCAGACTTTTCAATCAAGTGCTTTTAATCACTAAACCATCTTCCCAGGCCCCAATTTAATTTTTAAATTGTAGTCAAATGTGAATATCTGTGTTGCATAGAAAGAAAAATGTACATCTAGTTTATGCTTAATCAATGGCTATCTTGACTGAACTGTGATAACTATATACACTGAAAAATTTTGAGGCTGGCATGGTGGTTCATACCTGTAATCCTCACCGTTGGGAGGGTGAGGCAGGAGGGTTTTACCAGCCTGGATCACATAGAGGAATCTTGAGTCAAAAACAAAAACAACAAAACTTTTTGTGGCTTGAGTTTTCTTTTAAGAAAAGATTTTTAAAAGATTAAAATCACTCATTTTGGGAGAGATGGTTCAGTGGTTAAGGTACTTGCCTACAAAGCCTAACAACCTGGGTTCATTTTCCCAGTATCCATATAAAGCCAGATGCACAAAGTGGCACATGCATTTGGCATTCATTTTGCAGTGGTTGGAGGCCCTGGCATGCCCATTCTCTCTGTCTCTCTTTTCTCTGTCTTTCTCTACATGCAAATAAATAAATAAATACAATATTTTTTTAATCACTCATATTTTTGCCAACCCAAAATTGTCTTTCTTTTGCACAATAAAATATGTATAAGAATATCACAATATAGTTATCAAAATTGTACTTGCTATTTTGTGCTCTAATGTCTGTAACATTAGTAACAAACATTATTTTAAATATTTGCATACAAAGATATGATGTTCCCAATGCATAATATATTAAACAGCTTCTTTAATGTTAATTTATGTAGTTGTAAATTTTAAAATCAGTTAGCAAGCTATTAACTTTAGTGTGTTTATAACTTTTGTTGAATTAGAATAAATGAGAAGAATTATCAGATAAAAAGTATAAATACAAATAAAACTTTTGTTGTACATTAACATGTTCTTCTAAAAGTGTTATATTTTATTAGAGCACCAATAAAAGCTTTGCCAAAACTGGATGATATTCTTAAATTTTTCTGGGTATGGTTAAAGTCAGACAGAGTCTGTGTAGCTATATCTGGAGTACTATGATTAAGGAGTAAACTGACTACATCTGTTACACAAGCCTTCTGGTTGCTTTTATCAATTTGGGTATTGCAGGGTTGGAGAGATGATTTGGCTGGACCTTGTGATCTCTTTTTATTCCCCGAAAAACTCCTTTCCATAGATTTTTTTCTCTGCTCTACCATCAGGGAAAGCTGAGCCTTCCTTTTAGTCCCTAGTCCTTACTTTTCCTAAGTCTTTGTTTTCAGCACCCTAGGGTAGTATGGAATGCTTTGGACTGACATCTCAGAGTTTTTGGCCACAGTCTGTTGTAGACAGTGTAAACAGAAGTTCTTTTTTTTCAAAGGGTAATTGGTCATTCACAGATCTCTAGCAGAGCCAAGGACCACAGAGTGAAGAACAGTGTCAAGTCACATGGGCTTCAGATTCCCCCTCAGGTGCTACTCCTGTGGCCCTTTCTTAACCTATTTTCCTCCAGCACATTGCAGTGAAGAAAGCACGTGTTTTTCTCAGGGAACATGATTGGGGCAGGTAAATGGTTCACATAAAATAGAACACCCACCCTACCTATACCATATATTCCTTTCCATTATACTAAGGGGATTCTGGAAAATACTGTGGGATACCAGAGTCCATATTTCAATGAAGAACAAGTGGAATTATAATTGTTTGAGCTTCCACATCAAATCCAGAAGCTCTTTAAAACAGCTTCTCTCTAAAACCCTGGTTAAGATTGTGTTCTTCCTTTCCCTCTAATGGGTTCTAAACACATTTCCATACAAATGACTCCATGTTTATACTTGCCAACTAAAACTTGTTAAAGTTATCCCTTTATAAGTTTATGCTTGTGAAATATTACCATTTCCTTCCTCATTTGAGTCTTCATTTGCCTCCTAGTACAGCTGCAATCTGACTCTGATTTTGGGTTTGGGAAGAAAGGAGCAAGAGGAGGTAGGCAGAAGGTCATAGGAATGGGGTGAGCAATGAAACTTTGTTTATGAGTATTTCTATAGTTTTTAATTTTTATTTGTTTGTATGTGTGTTTTATTTGTATGCTAGGATCTCTTACCTCTGCAGATGAATGCCCATCTAGTTTTATGTGGATGGCTAGGGAATTGAACCCAGCCAGGAGACTAATTGTTCAGCCATATCCTCAGCCTCGAGTATTTATATATTTTTTATGTGTTTTATTTATTTATTTGAGAGAGAAAGAGGCAGAGAGAGAGAGAGAGGGAGAGAGAGAAAATAGGTGCATCACAGCCTCCAGCCACTGCAAATGAACTCAAGACGTATGAGCCCCCTTGTGCATCTGGCTTATATGGGTCCTGGAGAATCAAACCAGGATCCTTTTGGCTTTGCAGGCAAACGCCTTAACTACTAAGCCATCTCTCTAGCCCCGAGTATTTATATTTCAAAAGGGAACTAGGAGGTTGGAGAGATGGCTTAGCAGTTAAGGTTCTTGTCTGCAGAACCTAAGAACTCATGTTGGACTCTCCAGGTTCTACGTAAGCCAGATACAGTGACACAAGGATGCAATGTTGCACATGCACACAAGGGGACACACATGTCTGGAGTTCGTTAGCAGCAGCTGAAGGCTCTGGTATGTCCATTCTCTCTCTCTCAAAATAAAAAATAAAAAAAGGGAATGAGGGGAAGACAGTTAAAAGACAGAACACCTGAATCTGAAGCCTGACTTTGTTACTTACTAGTTCTGTGGCTTCCCAGGTCCTTAGCCTGAGTGTCAGTGGGCTTGTCTGTGGAAGAAGATGTGTGTTTATTTCAATGAATTGTTCTTAAGGACTGAGTGATAATGTACAAAGCAGCATCTACAATAATTGAAGATAGTAGCTGCTCAATGATTAATAAATTCTTATAGAATTGAATGCAGATTTTACTAATAAAGTAGAGCAGCTTGCTGGAGAAATCTTTTGATGGGTGGATGGGGACAGGGAGATATTTTTAGGTTTCTCAAATCAGACATTATAGCAGATTTGCTTTCCTAAGGTAGTAAGTGTGTAATGAATGTGTTCAAATGTCATTTATAATAAATTTGGCTCATGCCATTGCTTCCCAAGCATTCATTTTTAGCACTGACACTACTTATTTGAAGCCTGATTGTTCATACTACATCATCTTGGCCTAGTTAAAACTTGCCTCCACCTTTGTGGTGATGTGCTATTGCCTGCTTGTTTCTCACCCCACAGACCCCCAACCCCAGCACACCATATAGCTGCTAACCATGATAACCAGAGTCAAATCAGTAAAACCTTCCACACGTCTTTAAATTAGTCAGTCCACAACCCTCATGGGAAAGTCTGAAGGCTCTCCATCAAAGGCCTTAAAGGCTTGCTCTCTCCTTCTCCCCATTGCTGGCAGCCGGTGCATGCTCCAACTAATTACCCTCTTCCTGGAGCTCCTGGAAAGTGTGCTTCCTTCTTCCCTGTGGGATCTGTAAGTTAGTGTGGCTTCTGCCATTTCATGTGATGCAGTGTGCTTCCCTGGTATGTCTCACCCAATCAGTACACTTGGCTCTAGCTTCTCCCTCAGTGAAGGCTGACCAACATTAGGCAGGAGTTAGAAGGGTGCCTGTCAGTATATGCTTTCTCTGAGAGAGATACCTGGTCATGTGTCAGGTACTGAGTCATGGGCTGTCCATTGGGATGAACTATCTTAAAAGAGGTACAGATGAACATCCAAGACCACCTCTTCCAGAGACTGGCAGGAAGAGCCAAAACAGATGGCTACTTCCCACAGAGTTCTTGAGAATGGATTGGAGGGAAATATAATAACCTTGACATTTAAAGACAGCTGTTTATTTGGGTCATTTCTATTAATCCATGCTGTGACATTCTGGAATATCAGCTATAGCACTGGAAATTCTCAATGGTATTTATTTTTGCTTTTGTTTTGTTTTAAAATGGCGATAACTATTACAAGACGAAACTTCATGAAACACTAAATTTCAGAATGAGAAAAGTTATTTCTCAAGGGGCTTTGATGACTGCAATTTAAAAAATATGCATCTTTACATTTTCACATAATGAGTGAAGATGAAAGTTATTTCTGATTGGCTAGAGTGCTATAGACTTAATGCCAGAGGCAAATGGTTAGCTATGCTAGTATAAACCAGGCAGGCAGGTTTGTTATCACTTTTAATTTTAGTCACCCATTCTCATTTCCATTCATATTCTCTCTGTACCTGGTTTCTTTAGCACCATGATTTTATTTCCGTAAAGATGATACCTAAATAGAAGGAAAAAAATTTTTAATAGATATTAATGGCAGACTGTAGAAAAACATGTGGATACCAAAGTAAACCTGGGCTAAACGTTCTTAGCCCACCCAAATATGCTTTCACTCTTTTCATCACCTCTTCTTCTCCTCTTTTTTTTTAATTGACAACTTCTATACTTACATACAAAAAATGCATGATATTCTCTCCTCTTCCCCCATTCCCCTTTAGAATTCCAATCTCTGTCATATCCCCTCCCTCTCTCCATTAGTCTCTCTTTTAATTTGATGTCATCATCTTTTTCTTCTATTATGAGGGTCTTGCGAAGGTATTGCTAGGCACTGCAAGGTCATAGATATTGAGGTCAAATTCTGTCTGGGCAGTTGCATTGTAGGGAGTCATACCCTTCCTTTGGCTCTTCCATTCTATCCACACCCTCTTCCACAATGGTCTCTGAGCCTTGGAGGGTGTGACAGAGGTGTTTCAGAGCTGGGCAATCCTCCATCCCTTCTTCTCAGCACTATGTTGCCTTTTGGGTCATCCCAGTGGTCATCACCATCTGAAAAGAGAAGCTTCTCTAACCAGAAGTGAGAGTAGCATTAATATGTGAATATGAACATTGAGCATAGTGCTTTCAGGGTAGCTTGGTGGGAATAATATATACATTTAACCAGACAAGCACAGGCTTTATACCCCTAAGGTTCATGACCTCCCCTGTCATAGAGTTTTGCTTAGGTTTTTCAATACCAGGTATGTATTCCCTCCCATAGAGAGGGCCTTCAGTCCAATTAGGGAGCAGTTGGTTACCCCAAGAGCAGACATGCCACTATTGCACCTGTTCAGTCATTGGGCCTGTATGGCCAACCTTGAATTTTCAGTGTCCACTGTTTTCACTGCTGATGACTTCTGTCTCCCATAGGGCTGCATGCAGTGCAGCTTTTTTCCAGCTTTCAGTTGGCAGGTCTACAGGGAGAAGATTTTCTGCTCAGCACTAGCTTGCTTTCTCAGTGACCTTGCCTCTCAGGCAAGAGATGTCTTCAGCAATAGGGTCTTACTATCTGTTTCTCAAGGGCAACCAAGGGCTTTGGCAATAGCCTTTAATGTTTTGGAGGCTACCGGGACCTCCTTGGCCAACAACTCACTGGAAGATATCCCATCCCAGGCACTGAAAATTTATAGTAACAGTCTACAGCTTCTAGATGTGCCATTCTTCAAAAATGTACATTTACATAAGTCTTATTCACACTATCTTGAATTTTGATTGACCCTCCTCCTGCCTTTCTTTTATGCATTCTCTTCTCATGGCCTCACTTAGGCCATTCCCCTCCTTGTAATCTGTTCTTCTACTTACATATGTGTAATACCATATGCCGGGTTTTTTTTTTTTCTCCACCACCTGCAGGTAGAGCAGAAGAGAGAGAGAACCGGGCCGGCTGCTTCTCTTGAGGCTGAGCGAGAAGGCGGGTGTCGACGACTCAAAGAACCTCCCCAAACCACCGGGGAAAAGAAAAACACTTTGAGCCAGGATAAACATCTAAGGCGGGACTCTCCGTTTATTGTCAGGGGAGATATTTATATGCTTTGAGGAAGGGGCGGGAAGAGGGGATGAGAGAAAGGTATAAGGGCCAATATACTTTGAGGAAGGGGGTGGGAAGAGGGGATGAGAGAAAGGTATAAGGGCCAATATACTTTGAGGAAGGGGGTGGGAAGAGGGGATGAGAGAAAGGTATAAGGGCCAATATACTTTGAGGAAGGGGGTGGGAAGAGGGGATGAGAGAAAGGTATAAGGGCCAATAGTATTTTATCACGTCAGCAGCAGCTGGGTGGAGGCAGTTTCAGCTGAGGTCCAATGTTTTTGAAAAGGGGACAAGTGTCTATCTTCTTTAGAAAAATTTAAAATATTTAGGGTTAATAATGCCTTTTTTAGTTGGTCATGTGGGGGTAGAGATTCCCCCTTTTGTTTTTGTAATTGAGATTTGAGAGTTTGATGATATCTTTCCACGATGGCTTGGCCCCGCGGGTTATATGGGATGCCTGTGGAAAGTGAGATTTTCCAGGTTTGGAGGAAATCTATAAAAGTTTTGCTTACGAAGCAGGGACCATTATTGGTTTTGATTTGATCTGGCAATCCAAGGGTGGCAAAGCATTGAAGCATATGGCTAATAGCATGTTTAGTTTTTTCCCCAGCATGTGCTAATGTCCAGCAAGCATGGGAGAAAGTATCAACTGAGAGAAAAATATATTTAAGTTTTCCAAATGGAGAATAGTGAGTAACGTC
Organism: Orientallactaga sibirica; assembly: GCA_036365145.1. NCBI lineage: Eukaryota > Metazoa > Chordata > Mammalia > Rodentia > Dipodidae > Orientallactaga > Orientallactaga sibirica. Next base: position 939,470 of record JAEOAD010000060.1, read on the forward strand.
AATCTGCCAAAGGTGATTAGGGCATAGTCCTCGAGGATTGGCTCCTGTAGTTTGAAGAGGAGGTACCTGGAGGAAAGGCTGACAGGATTTGCAAGTTCGGACAATTTTTTTAAGGTCCTTGACTGGCACATGGGGATATTTATGTTTAAGGCCCCTCCAATTTATATGAGTTAATAAGTGGAAGTGTGTAGCTTCTGAGACTGTATTACATTGAGGTTGAGAGGCCAGTTTGTCAGCCAAATCATTTCCTTTAGAGAGGAATCCTGATAAATTTTGATGGCCTCTGAGATGTTGAAGGAAAATGGGGTTAATTCTTTGTTTAAGTAGGAAGCGGGCTTGAATCATCAATGGGGTTATAATATTGGAGTCCAGTCTAATATGGGCCTCAATTAGGTTGGGTAACAGGTTAACAACATAAAGGCTGTCAGAAAATAAGTTAAATGGCTCCTGAATAGTGTCCAAAGCCAAAACGACAGCAAATAGTTCTTTAAATTGTGCTGATCCTGTGACCTCATGGGAGATTGACTTTATGGGTATAGGCTTTTCTCCCCTCCTTAGGGAGGGTAAACAACTAGGAAGCTCCCAAGCGCCCCCATCAGTGAATACAGTAAGAAAATCAGGGTTGGGTTTAGAAAAAAAGTCTAGGGGTCTCCATTCCAACCTAGAGAAGGAGCTCATCCATTTATAAGGACCATAGTGACAATCAATTATACCCAGAAACCCCTCGAGGGCAATAGCAACCCTGTTGTTATTTCTCTGAAGCCAAGTGAAGTCTGTTACCTTAAAGGGGGTGACAATGACATGAGGCTCTGTGCCAAACAATCGGACAGAGGTGTCCCTGCCCTTCATAATGCAGTCTGCAATCTGGTTAGTTATAGAGTAAACTCTGGGGACTCCACCAAGGGAGAAGTGAATCCATTGGATGGGTTCTCCTTCCTGGGCTAATAGCACAGTGCATAATGTTTCCCCAGAGAAAATACAGAGGGAGATAGGTAAGTTAGGATCAAACCTCTTTAGGACAGCAGCATCAATGGCCCGTTGTACCTTATGTAGAATTTGTTCATGACGAGGGGGCAAGGTTATCTGAGAGGAGAGAGTAAGACCCTTTAAGAGGTCAAATAAAGGGGACAGTTCCTCAGTAGTTATGGGTATCCAGGGCCTCATCCAATTAATTTCCCCCAGCACCTTTTGGAGTTGAGGCAAAGTATAGAATTTTTGAATATGGAGTTGGGTTTTGACAGGAGAAACAGTATCAAGGAATAACCTGGAGCCCAAAATCTTGAAGGGAGGGGCAGTTTGAATCTTTTTTGGAGACACCTGTAAAATGGCAAGGCATTTAGTAGTGAGGTCTTGGAGATCAGATGGGTTGGAATGACCTAAAAAAAATAATAAAACATTAGGATCGTTAATCAAGGAAGAAAAGATATAAGACATGTATTGTTAGGGTCAATCCAGGGCTGACAGCAGTTTTCCATGATGTTGAAGTTTATAGATCTAGGGGAAGTTTCATATTGTCTTTGTAGAGCCATGAAAGAGAGAAAAAGAAATTAATTAGATATATAGTACATACAGTAAAATTATTGTAGTCAAGTCACAGTAAGCTTTAGGAATTTTTGTTAGGCACACTTTGTATATTTTTACAATGGAATTTTAAATTATTATTACACCTTAAAATTGGTCCCCAGTGACATTGTCCTTAGTAAGGCAATTGTAGATGTAAACTATAAATTAATAAAATATTGAATATATTGGGGACATATATTTTTTAATTTTGTCCCTCTAATTGGGCAGAGTTGTCAGGGAAAACTTTAATCCCAGGCTAACATTGTATTACTGATTGAGTTAGTTGGGCTTAGTTTTATATTTTATGAATTGAGTTAGGCGGGCAGAGAGAGAGAGAATGGGCGTGCCAGGCCTCCAGCCACTGTTTACATGGGTACTGGAGAATTGAGCCTCGAATCAGGGTCCTTAGGCTCTACAGGCAAGTGTTTAACAATTAAGCCATCTTTTTATCTTTATGTTGGGAAGGCAGGGAAGGGTGGGACAATGGTGTGTAGGATATAGCCATATAGACTTGAAAAACAGGTTTTTTTTACCTCTAGCAGGGCAATAGGAATGTCCCCAGCTGTTTTTTTTTTTTTTAAAGTAAATACTTTGGGCCCCGCGGGACACTTAGTTAAGAGCATAGAGGGAGCATCTAGAGGCAAAAGGGGCGGGGACGGCAGCGGTTCGCCTCATGGCCTCATGGCGGACTGCCCGCCCATTTTTAAGATATTTTTAAAGCAAGTTAGGAGCCCGCCCATCTGCCTCCTTGCCGTTCGGTTGGCCTTTTTTTTTTTTTTGACAAAAGTGACCAAAAGTGACGCCTGGAGGTGCGGGCAAGGCGCAGCCAGTGAGGCTCGGGGCAGTGTTTAGGCCAGGCTGGAGTTGTCCCACTCGGCTTGCTCCCCGCAGGAATGTCGGTGGAGCCTGGCGGACCAGTGACTTGTGCTCCACGCCCGCGAGGAAAGTTAACCTCGGTTTGTATTTGATCATAGTTTACATTCACAGAAAGCTACATGGAGGAGCTGTCCTCCATCAGGGGTTTGAGCACATTTGCCTTAGGCAGCAGTTACAGTTAAAAGACAGCAGGGCCGGTGGCGGCTTGGGTGGCGGTCTTGGAAGAAAGGAGCTTTTAAAAGTTAGTTTTAGCCTTTTTTTACAGTTTTTAAGGGCAAAAATGAACTTTTCCCTGGAAAAGCCTTTAAGGTTGGCAGTTAAGGCAAGGAGGACTGAATTAATCCATGGGGCTAAAACAAAAGTTTTGTTCCAAGCGCTATGGAGGTTTTTTTGTTTAATAGTAATATATATGAGTACAACATAAGCATAAAGTCCCCCAAAATAGGTAAGCATGTTGTAGAATTTTTTTAAGATGGCGCCCCCACTCCAATGAGGGGGCAGGACACTTTGAGAGTTCTCCAGGTTTGCCCACGTGGTGAGCCTCCTCTAGGTTTGCCCACGTGGTGAGTTTCCTTTTTAGGTCTACCCACGTGGTGAGTTTCTTTTTCAGGTTTGTCCATGTGGTGAGTCTCTACCCACGTGGTGAGTTTTGTTTTTAGGTCTGCCCACGTGGTGCGTCCGCCATGAAATGGTGCTTCTAAGATGGCGCCCCCATTCAAATGGGGGCAGGACAAAAATGGCGGCACCGCAGAAGCGGTCTGTCGGAAACCCAAAAATGAGAGGAAAGAGAAAAGAACAAGAGATGTTGAAGTTTGGGACGGAGTTTTTATTTAAATGAGGAGGCAAAACATTTAAAGTCTCCTCTAGGTCTGTCCACGTGGTGTGTCCGCCATGAACGTACCCGTTTAGAAATGGCGGCAAACCGGAAATGGAAGGAAAGAGAAAGGAAGTTGAAGTAAGCACAGATTATAGAAGTAAAGGTTAGAATATTAAATATGAAGATTACCTCATAACTTATGAGGATACACCCGTCAGCAGTCCGATTAGCTCGTCAGCTTAATTTTGAATTTTTTCTTCATCACGTCGGCAGTCTGTAGTCCGTTTTGAATCCTCATATGTCCTCACATGGGACAGCAGTTGTTGTGCCCCACGTTGGGTGCCAGAATGCTGGGTTGTTTTTTTTTTCTCCACCACCGGCAGGTAGAGCAGAAGAGAGAGAGAACCAGGCCGGCCGCTTCTCTTGAGGCTGAGCGAGAAGGCGGGTGTCGACGACTCAAAGAACCTCCCCAAACCACCGGGGAAAAGAAAAACACTTTGAGCCGGGAGAAACGTCTAAGGCGGGACTCTCCGTTTATTGTCAGGGGAGATATTTATATGCTTTGAGGAAGGGGGCGGGAAGAGGGGATGAGAGAAAGGTATAAGGGCCAATATACTTTGAGGAAGGGGGTGGGAAGAGGGGATGAGAGAAAGGTATAAGGGCCAATATACTTTGAGGAAGGGGGTGGGAAGAGGGGATGAGAGAAAGGTATAAGGGCCAATAGTATTTTATCATGTCAGCAGCAGCTGGGTGGAGGCAGTTTCAGCTTAGGTGCTGAGTCAAGGGCAGGTCACGAAACTCTACTCAGGCTCGACTAGGCCTTACCGGGAGTAGGCCAAGATTGGCTGGGCTAACCACTCAGCTTCACACCGGGCAGGGCCCAACAACCATACACTTAAATCCTTCCCTCTCCTGCCTCCGTTAAAGCCTTTTAGCAGCTTACTGGTTTCTAGTACCTTGTTTTGGTTCTATTTCACACATAAGTCTATACATTTGTAGCTAGGATCCACATATGAGAAAGAACATGTGATGTTTGGCTTTCTGGGCCTGGGTTACCTCACTTAGTATAATCCTTTCCAGATCCATCCATTTCCCTGCAAATTTCATAATTTCATTTTTCTTTACCACTGAATAGAACTCCATTGTGTAAATGTACCACGTCTTTATTATCCATTCATCTGTGGAGGGACATCTAGGCTGGTTCCATTCTTAGCTATTGTGAATAGAGCAGCAATAAACATGGTTGTGCAAGCATGTCTTAAGGTAGTGAGAGGATTCCTCTGGATATATGCCTAGGAGTGCTATAGCTGGATCATATGGTGTAGCAGACAGCTTAAGGTTCGCTGAGATGAACTTCCAGACCAGGCACAGTTATGGAGGAAGGGATATTATTTATTGAAGCTCACAGATCCAGGGGAAGTCCCATAATGGCAAGAGAAGCAGCCTGCTCTCCACAGGGCCAAGCAGAGAGAGAGAGAAACCAACCAGCCACCACAGCACACAGAGCAAAACTACTGCCAAAAGGTCACACAGCACACTTCAGGCACTCCTGCTAGGCACATTTGCGTATCTTTACAATGGAATCTCAAACCATCACCACACCTTAAGACCAGCCCCCAGTGACCTTGCCTCTAGCAAGGTGATTGCAGATGCAAACTATAACTAGTAAAACACTGAATATATTGGGGGACATATATTCAAACTACCACATTCTGCCCCTGGCCCCCAATATATTTAGCTCCTGGCCCCCAATAGATTTATAACTATCACACATTGTAAATTGTACTCAGTCCAATTTCAAAGGTTCTCACAGTCTTGATCAACTTAAGATAGTGAGTCCTGTAAAATCAAACAAGTTAAATACTTTCAACATGTAAAGGCACAGAGTAAACATTTTAACTGTATAAGGAATAGTAAGGAGAGACTAGAACAATGCAAACTCAACCACCATCAGCTGTCATCAAACTTCTGCAGTTCAAGTTCAATATAACCATAAACTGACAGTCTCCAGGTTTTCCAATTCCGCTCCTCCAGCTGGGCAGAGTCACCAGGGAAAACTTTCATCCCATGCCAGCACTGCACTCCATGGTAGCCCTTTTGCACAGTCCTGTTATATCCAAAACATCTTCAGGTCTCCATGCAAACCACGGTCCATCTTCCAAAGGCTCTTTCAGCCTATTCCTGAGGGTCTTCATGCCCTGCCTCATGCCACATCTCAGCAGCGGCTCCTGGAACCGTGTGCAATTCATGACCATCCTATGCATTTTTCATGCTTCCAAAACTAATACCAGGTGTGCAGGACACAGCCATATTCTTAATCCAGGGATGAAATAAATCACAGCCTTGAAAAGCAGGTTGCTTCTCCAGTCAGCTCTTTCCAAGAATTTGCATTTCTAACAGTCTTTCCTCAGGCATACTCTCCATTGTTTTAATGTAAAAGCAGTCGGGCCACCTTCCTTCCACCTTCCTTAAGATTGCTAATGTGTTTGACAATAGCAGCTAAACCAGTCTCAATGTCTCTACTTTTAACTTGCTTGAGGTTTTCCAACTTAAAATCTTAAATTTCTCAGTCTGATATCTTTAGCCAAGCACATCAGTCCATTACAAATTTAACTTTGATCAAACACTCTGGGCCTGGGCAGCAGAATGTAGCCATCCCTTATGCCAGTAGCCCAGTTCCAACAAAGTCCTCTGCAGTCTTTCCTTCCCCTTAGAAAGCTCATAAGCCAAGCCTCGAAGTTCAATACTGTCTGCACTTAGCATTCTCAAACTCTCATCAGAATAGTCCATAAAACTTGGCTTACCACTCCAGAAGGCATCTTCAGTTGCAAGCACCAAGTCCATGCCCATTCCTCCAAAACAAAGGTTCCAAAAGACGAATATCCACACGGTCAGGTTCATCTCACCCCACACTCCTCAGTACCACGTTACTGTAGCAGACAGCTTCAGGTTCGCTGAGATGAACTTCCAGACCAGGCACAGTTATGGAGGAAGGGATATTATTTATTGAAGCTTACAGATCCAGGGGAAGTTCCATAATGGCAAGAGAAGCAGCCTGCTCTCCACAGGGCCAAGCAGAGAGAGAGAGAAACCAACCAGCCACCACAGCACACAGAGCAAAACTACTGCCAAAAGGTCACACAGCACACTTCAGGAACTCCTGCTAGGCACATTTGCATATCTTTACAATGGAATCTCAAACCATCACCACACCTTAAGACCAGCCCCCAGTGACCTTGCCTCTAGCAAGGTGATTGCAGATGCAAACTATAACTAGTAAAACACTGAATATATTGGGGGACATATATTCCAACTACCACATATGGTAAATCTATTTTTAGCTCTCTCAAGAAGCTCCACACTGATTTCCACAATGGCTGGACCAGATTACATTCCCAACAACAGTGTAGAAGGGTTCCTCTTTTTCCGCATCCACGTCAACACTTATTGTCATTTGTTTTCTTGATGGTAGCCATTCTGACAGGAGTGAAATGGAATCTCAAAGTGGTTTTAATTTGCATTTCCCTGATGGCTAAGGATGTGGAACACCTTTTTAGATGTTTATATGCCATCTTTATTTCATCTTCTGAGAACTCTCTATCTAGTTCCATAGCCCATTTTTTAACTGGGTTGTTTGATTTCTTATTGTTCATTTTTTTTTGAGTTCTTTGTATATTCTGGATATTAATCCTCTGTCAGATGTGTAGCTAGCAAAGATTTTCTCCCATTCTGTAGGTTGTCTTTTTGCTCTATTAATAGTGTCCTTTGCTATACAAAAGCTTTGTAATTTCATAAGGGCCCCATGGTTGATTAGTGGTTTTATTCCCTGAGCAATTGGGGTTATATTCAGAAAGTCCTTGCCTTTGCCAATATGTTGAAGGGTTACCCTACCTTTTCCTCTAGCAGTTTCAGAGTTCCAGGTCTGATATTATGGTCCCTGATCCATTTGGACTTTACTCTTGTGCATGGAGAGAGACAAGGATCTACGTTTATCCTTTTACATACAAATGTCCAGTTTTCCCAACACCACTTGTTAAAGAGGCTATCTTTTCTCCAATGAATAGTTTTGGCATTTTTGTCAAAAATCAGATGGCTGTAGCTGCCTGCATTAATATTTGGGTCTTCTGTTCTGTTCCATTGATGTACCTGTCTTTCCTTGTGCCAGTACCATGCTGTTTTTGTTACTATGGCTTTGTAATATAACTTAAAATCGGGTATGGTAATACCCCCAGCCTGATTTTTCTTGCGCAAAATTGTTTTGGCTATTCGAGGTTTTTTTGTGTTTCCAGATGAATTTTAGTATTGCTTTTTCTATTTCTGTGAAGAATGCTATTGGGATTTTAATGGGTATCGCATTAAATGTGTAGATTGCTTTTGGTAAGATTGACATTTTCACAATATTGATTCTTCCAATCCAGGAACATGGGATGTCTTTCCATTTCCTATTGTCTTCAGCAATTTATCGCTCAAGTTTTTTAAAGTTCTCTTTGTAGAGATCTTTCACTTCATTGGTTAAGTTTATTCCAAGGTATTTTATTTTTTTTTGAGGCAATTTTGAATGGGAGAGATTCCCTGATTTCATCCTCTTCATGTTTGTTGGTAGTGTATAGAAAAGCTACTGATTTCTGTGTGTTTATTTTGTATCCTGCTACATTGCTAAAAGTGTTTATCAGCTCTAACAGTTTGCTGGTAGAGTCTTTAGGGTCTGTTATGTACAGAATCATATCATTTGCAAATAATGATAGTTTGATCTCTTCCCTTCTGATTTGTATCCCTTTTATGAGTGTCTATTGCTTTATTGCTATGGCTAAGACTTACGGCACTATATTAAATAGTAGTGGGGAAAGTGGACAACCTTGTCTTGTTCCTGAATTTAGAGGAAAAGCTTCAAGTTTTTCCCCATTTAGTATTATGTTGGCTGTAGGTTTGTCATAAATAGCTTTTATTATGTTGAGATATGTTCCTTCTATTCCCAGTTTCTGTAATACTTTCACCATGAAGGGGTGTTGGATTTTGTCAAATGCCTTTTCTGCATCTATTGAGATGACCATGTGATTTTTGTCCTTCAGACCATTTATATGGTGTATTACATTTATGGATTTGCATATGTTGATCCTTTCCTGCATCTCTGGGATAAAGCCTACTTGGTCAGGTTGAATCATCTTTCTGATATGTTCTTGTATTCTGTTTGCCAGTATTTTGTTGAGAATTTTTGCATCTATGTTCATGAGAGAGATTGGTCTGTAATTTTCTTTTTTTGATCTGTCTTTGTCCGGTTTGGGTATCAGGGAGATGCTGGCTTAATAGAAGGATTTTGGTCGAATTCCTTCCTTTTCTATTTTATGGAAAAGTTTGAGAAGCATTGGTGTTAGATCTTCCAGGAATGTCTGGTAAATTTCAGCAGTGAATCCATCTGGGCCTGGGCTTTTTTTAGTTGTGAGACTTTTTATAACTGTTTGGGTCTTTGTGGTTGTTATAGGTTTATTTAAATGGTTTATCTCATCTTGATTTAATTTAGGTAGGTCATATGAATCAAGTAAATCATCCATTTCTTTCAGGTTTTCAAACTTAGAGGCATATATATTTTTAAAATATGTATGTATGATTTTCTGAATTTCTTTGGTAACTGTTGTGATGTTACCTTTTTCATCTCTAATTTTATCAATTTTTGTCTCTTCTCTCTTTCTTTTGGTCAGATTTGCTAAGGGTTGTGTTTCTTGTATTATAGTGTAGTGACTTTTGCATCCTGGATTGATTTGATGCTTAGGTTTTCTATTTATCTGCAGTGTTCTTAGGTATTGTGATCCATGTTTATATAATTTCAGGATATGAGTTTAAGGTGCCAAGTGTAGCACTTGTACCCAAGTCCAACCTCAGTAGTAATCCTAGTTGTTGAGTTTGCTTGTTAAGCAAGTATTGTAGTGGACTCGTGGAACAATTTAGTAGCAAGCTCTAAACTTCAACAGAGCAAAATATACATTCAATTATCATGAGCACAGAGTATACAAGTGTGGGAATTGAAACAAACAGTCTTATAGGGTCCAAATCCCTCAGGGTGTGTGTTGGTCCACACCCTTTATCCTGTCAGCTTGGGAATCAGACCCTGCTCTCAATAATAACAGAAGCAAAAGATAAAGGCCCTTTAAATCTAAAAGTATTACAGGCAGCAATATTCAACCCCTCATATTCAGCTTATTTGAAAATGGTAAGGCCTCTCACAAATATGTAACCCTGCCCCGGCCAGTGGGGCTTCAATGGGAGCAAGGACCCTAGAGAGCCTGAAATGAAAGGGACAAGAGATACAAGGATCCGACAGCAAGACAGGAATCTGATCAAGCTGCAAATTTTATTTTTCTCAGGGTGCCTTTTATATAGCAGAACAGGGAAGTTTGTCAGCAGTTTAGGTATTGCTACAGTTCTGTTTCAACAGGATAAGGTCCCAGCCCCAAAGTCACAAGATGTTGCACAGGATAAGGCCCCAGCCTCAAAACCACAAGATAATGACTTCCTCATTCTCTGTGGGGTACATTGTTCTTTCTCTGTGCATGGGTTAACAAACAACTGCAGACCTTGTGACTTTCTGGAACAGACAACTTATCACAAAATGGAGTCATTACTCAAGATGGAGGCACTTTTGCTTACCAGTGCCCAATGGTTCCCCACATCTCCTCCCTTTCTATTAGTTTTAGAAGGTGTTCTTGTGGTGTCCAACTTTTGTAAACTTTATTAGGACTCTCAGGGTTCCGTGATGTCACGGTGGGCCTGTAACCAACTGGGGAAGCATTGACCTGACTCCTCCCGTGGGATTCTTATCCCACCTCTTTTGGCTCTTGGTACCTTTTGGGGAGGGGAGGCAGAGCCAACACAGAAAGTACAGTACCAACCTCCATGCAAGTCAGGTTTGACTCTCAGGGAATTCAGAAGCGGTCAAAAGGGACCTTCCCTTGCAGTGTTTTCTACACCCACGTTGGTGCCCGTATTGTACTCACACATTTATGAGTCAATATGCATAGGTCTGACTCCTATGCGGTTCCTGTCAGAGGGGAGTTGCTCAGATTATTTTAAGTTTAGACAAGTGCCAATAAGGGAGGAGATATGGGGTACACCCACAAACTAGGGTGAAGGTTCGGCACCTCGGCCAGGGGGCGGTCGCAGTGGGTGGTCATAAGGCAGGTCTTGGTCTTCAAGGGCCAGGCGATGGTAGTGCACTTGAATTGGTCTTGCTGTGGCTGAATCAATCTGTTCCTTAATAAAGGATGTTAGCTTTTTAAACAACCGTGGGCCAAAACTTAGTAAGAGGAGTAGGCCAACTAAAGGACCTAATATAGAGGGGAGGATTGAGGCTGTCTTCTGCTTTTCCACTATTTCCTGGAGACAATATTCTGCTTTTTTCCTAAGAAGAGTGTAGTTTTGCTTAATTCCCTCCCTGATCCAGTTCAGTGTGGATCCTATTCTGCCATCTTACCTGGAAGTCACCTTTAAGAGTTTTGAGGTGGAAGTTGTTGGGTCACTTATGTATAGAATCATGTCATCTGCAAATAGGTCTAACTTAACTTCTTCCTTTCCAATTTGTATCCCTTTGATTTCTTTCTCCTGTCTTATTGCTTGAGCTAATACTTCTAGCACTATGTTGAAGAGCAGAGGTGACAGTGGTCACCCCTGCCTTGTTTCTGACCTCAATGGGAATTCCTTCAGTCTCTCCCCATTAAGAATTACTTGGGCTTTAGGTACTATGCTGAGATATGGGCCATCCATGCCTATTCTCTCCAATGTTTTTATCATGAAGTCATGTTGTATTTTGTCAAAGGCCTTTTCTGCATCTATCGAAATGATCATGTGGTTTTTGTGTTTCAGCTTGTTTATGTGGTATATTACATTGACAGATTTTGATATGTTGAACCACCCCTGCGTTCCAGGGATGAAGCCTACTTGATCAAGGTGGATAATGCTTTTCATGTACTGTTGAATTCGGTTTGCAAGAATTTTGTTCAGGATCTTTGCGTCTATGTTCATCAGAGAAATGGGCATCCCTGCCTGGTTTTGGAATTAGGGTGATACTAGCTTCATAAAAGGAGTTAGGGATCTCTCCCTGTTCTCCTATTGTGTGGCACAGTTTGAGAAGAATTGGTTTCAGTTCTTCCATGAAGGTTTGGTAGAATTCCCCTGTGAAACCGTCTGGTCCTGGATTCTTCTTTTTGGGGAGGTGTTTGATTACCTCTTCTATCTCGAAGGGTGTGATGGGTTTGTTTAGGAAATTAATCTGCTCAGGGCTTAGCTTTGGTAGGTGGTATGTGTCTAGGAATTCATCCATTTCCTCCATATTATTCTCTTTTATGGAGTAGAGGTTTTTGAAATAACTCTTCCTATTTCACTCATGTCTGTTGTGATCTCTCCCTTTTCATTTCTAATTTTGTTGATTTGAAGTGTTTCTTTTTTCTGCTTGATCAAATTGGCCAGGGGTGTATCAATCTTGTTAATTTTTTCAAAGAACCAGCTCTTTGTTTCATCAGTTTTCTTAATTTTCCTGTTAGTTTCCAATTCATTAATTTCTGCTCTGATCTTAATTATTTCTTTCCATCTGGAGCTTTTCAGGTTGGCTTCTTCTAGCTTTTCCAATGCTTTTAGGTTGATGGTTAGGTTATTGATTTGGGATCTCTCTGTTTTTGTTATGAGGGCATTTAGTGCTATAATTTTTCCCCTAAGGACTGCCTTCATTGTGTCCCATAAGTTTTGGTATTATGTGTTCTCATTGTCATTGAATTCTAGAAATTTTGCAATTTCATTCTCTATTTCATCCACAACCCATTTATTGTTTAAAAGTGTGTTGTTCAATTTCCAGGAGGTAGAGGGATTCCTGGTGTACTTTTTGTTGTTGATTTCTAGCATTACAGCATTGTGGTCTGATATCATGCAGGAAATTACATGAAATTTCTTGAAAATATGGAGGCAGGCTTTGTGGCCCAGTACATGATCTATTTTAGAGAAGGTTCCATGGGCTGCTGAGAAGAATGTGTAACCTGTAGATTTTGGGTGGAATGTTCTGTATATGTCTGTTAGGTCTAGTTTCTCTTTGGTGTTGTTGAGCTCTCTAACTTCCCTATTAACTTTCTGTTTGGATGATCTATTCATTGTTGATAATGGAGTATTAAAGTCCCCGACTATGATGGTGTTGGTGTTTATTTCTGTTTTGTTGTCAAGTAGATTTTGTTTTATGAATTGTGGTGCACCTGTGTGTGGTGCATAAATATTGATGATTATGATATCCTCTTGTTGGATTGTTCCATTGATAAGTAAGAAGTGGCCTTCTTTGTCTTTTTTGGTTACTTTTGGTTTGAAGTCTATTTTATCCGATATAAGTATAGCTATGCGTGCTTTTTTCTTATTTGTGTTTGCCTGGAATATCATTTTCCACCCTTTCCCTGCGAGGAGGTGTCTGTCTTTAGTGGTGAGGTGGGTTTCTTGAAGACAGCAGATTGAAGGGTCCAGTTTTCTGATCCATCCTGTTAGCTTATGTCTTTTGATGGGTGAATTAAGCCTATTAATATTCAGAGATATAACTTTGTGGTTTGATTTAATACCTGCCATATTGTGGTGGATTATGTTCTTTGTGGATTTTTTTTTTTTTTTTTTTGGTTAATGCGGACTGTTTCTTGAGGGCTCTTGAGATTGGTTATTTGTTTCTTCTGTGTGGAGAATTCCCTGAAGTAATTTCTGTAGGTTTGGCTTTGTATTCATATACTTGTAAAGATGAGTTTTATCATGGAAATATTTTCTTTCACCATCTATTATGAGGGATACTTTTGCTGGATAGAGCAGTTGGGGCTGGAAACCATGGGTTCTTAGAGTTTGCAGTGTTGAATTCCAGGCCCTTCTGGCTTTTAGGGTTTCCATTGAGAAGTCTGACGTAATTCTAATGGGGTTCCCTTTATATGTAATATGTTGTTTTTCCCTGCCTGCTTTTAGGATTTTCTCTTTGTGCTTGATATTTAGAGTCTTAAAGATAATGTGTCGTGGAGAATTTCTCCTTTGGTCCAGTCTGTTTGGAGTTCTGCTAGATTCTTGTAATTTGATGGGATTTTCTTTTGAGAGAGCGGGAACTTTTTCTTCAATTATTTTGTTGAATAAGCTTTCCATTTCTTTGGTCTGTGTTTCTTCCCCCTCTGGTATACCTATGATCCTAATGTTTGGACACTTAAGGGTGTCCCACATTTCCCTCATGTTCTGTTCACAGGTATTTTTGAACTTGTTGAAATATTTGGACTCATGAACTGTTTCTTCTGTTTTGTCTTCCAGTTCTGAGTTTCTATCTTCCACTTGACTTACTCTGTTCTTAAGGGCTTCTATAGAGTTTTGGGCTTGTTCAATTTGGTTCATATTTTCTATGGCTTTTTAATGTATAGTTTCCATCCCTCTGTCTAGTTCCCTTGTTGTGTGATTTTCTGACTTTCTTAATGCTTCTTGGAGTTCATCCCTGCATTTATTTATGTCTTCATTGAACTTAGCCAGCTGGTTATTGAGGACTCTCTCTTTTTTTTTTTTTTTTTTTGGTTTTTCAAGGTAGGGTCTCACTCCGGCCCAGCCTGACCTGGAATTAACTATGTAGTCTCAGGGTGGCCTCGAACTCATGGAGATCCTCCTACCTCTGCCTCCCGAGTGCTGTGATTAAAGGCGTACGCCACCACGCCCGGCTTGAGGACCTCTTTATTTTTCATTCTCCTTCAGATTATTTAACTGTCTTTGGAGCCCTTTCTGGTTCCTTTCTATTAGGTCCAATCTAGCAAGGATAACATTCATACAATTGTTGGCTCTTTGTTCAGTTTCTGAGAGTTGTGCTATGTGCTTGGCCAGGTTGCATAGCTTGTCTCTTCATTTTGGGGTTCTGATTCTATTGTCTCTTTTATGCTTTGATTTGAGACATCCATTGTAGGATTGGATAGTCTAGCTGAATACTTGCATCTGGTTTTTCATGCTATTCCTTTTTCGCTGTAGTCTGCCCATTGCAATGGTTTAGAAACCTTGTGTATGAAACGCTAGCCTGATGCCCTGGGGTGGGGTGGGGCGCAGTGGTGATTGTCAGGGCAGTGGTCCCTGGAGTTCTGATAGGTTGGGGTGGGGGATACTGGCCTGCTGGCCTGTGTTCTTTATGGAGGTGGGTGGGGTGGGTGACCACAACCACCCTAGTTGGGCTCAGGCAGGGTAGGGTGAGAACAATGGCATACTTCCCTGGATCCTTGATCTGCTCTGGGAGGGGGAGTGGTGGCACCTGACTGCCCATGGGGCTTAGGAAGGCTAGGGGGCCACCTGACCAGGGATGGGGATGTGGCCAGTGAGGGAGGTATCTGACTGGTCAGTCATACTGGCAGGGTCTGCCACGCCTTGGACAGGTCATGCTGGGCTCTGGTCAGTAATGGCGGGAGTCCGACCAGTCGTTCAGACCGGCAGGGTGTGCCGAGCCTCCGGGTGTGTCGCGCTGTGCTCTGGCTGGTGATGGTAGGCGTCCACTGGTCAGTCAGAGCAGCAGGGTCTGCCGTGCCTTTGGGTTGGGTCATGCCGAGCTCTGGTTGGTAATGGCCGGCATCCACTGTTCGGTCAGAGCAGCAGGGTCCACCGCGCCTCCAGGTCAGCTCGTGCCGGGCTCTGGCCAGTGGTGGCAGACATCCACTTTTCGGTCAGACCGGTAGGGTCTGCCGGGCTCTGGCTGGTAATGGTGGGCATCTGGCTGGCGGTTTGGGTCACCCCTGCCCAGGAGGACCTAACCTGCAGTGGCCCCTGTCCTAGAGTGTGGGAATCAGTGGATTCCCTATTTTTTCATCCACCCCTCCCTCTGGCAGCATGCAGGGGCCAGTAAACCCTTTAAGAAATATTTTAAATTGCTTTTACTTCCCTGTAAGGTGAGGCAAGGTTATTCAGATGCCATCTTGACCGGAACCCCTGTTGTGACTCTTGTAGCTTTGTTGCTAGTTCTTGTAACTTTACTGGGAGCTTAATGAGCCTTCCTTCCATGAGCGATGATTTCAATCTGGAGTATTTAGCCACACCATACTAAATCATCTCCTTGACCCTTTTCTTATTTATTTTGAATTTATTAATTGTATATATATTATGACAGATTGTATCTTTTATCCCCTCATCCCTGTTCACATTTCCCTGGGGGTCCTGCTCAGTGGGGTTATGATATTCACTGTGGGGTCATGAAGGCCTCAGTCAGTCCCTATGGAATGGTAGTGGGAAATCATGGCACAGGGTATTCCCACCTACTTTGGTTCTTACAAGCTTTCCGCTTCTTCTTCCGCAATGTTTCCTGAGCCACAGCAGGCCTGTTGGCAGTCTATTTTAGTGTTGAGTTCTTTGTACCCTCTGGATTTCTACTTTGATAGGTTTTGATTAACCACTGTGATTGTCACCATTACCCTGGAGCTTACTGTCAGGCTAGCAGGAAGAGCAGTATTTATGCTGCTGCTTCCTCTGCAATTTGTCCTGGGGCCCGTTAGATGTGGTAGATGGCCCCCTTTTTTTTTTTTTTTTTTTTTTTTTGTATTTTTGATGGATCTTGGTTCTCCTGTGTTTTCTCTGCCTTTACTGATCTTCTCCCATTTATTCACTGCCAGGTTCCCAGAAAGCTGCTATAGAATGGCATTTAGCCCTGGCACTTAGCCCCATTTCATAATGGCCTTATTTATTTTTAATTAGCATACAAAGTGATGGGTTTCATTTTGACATTTTCATACATATATATCATTATACGTTGTTCTTATTCACTCCTCCTACTGCCTTCCCCATCCCTATTCCCCCTTCTTTTCAACACTTAATACTTTTTTTCTTTTGTGTTGGACAAAATGGAAAATGGATCTTGATATATTTTGTCCCTTCAATTTTAGCCTTCTTTATTAATGCCTCTAGGGCTGTCTCCTGTAGTATTGGTGCCAATTTTTCTTTTTAGTAATTTATTATGTGTATCTTTGGGAATGCTTGTCAAGATGCTTAATGAAAAGTTAATAGTTTATTTGGAGCTATGAGTATGTCTGGTGAACCAGCAGTCTACTTGCAAATCTTTACCAAGTGAAGTATAAACTTGTGATCACACAAACATTTGTACACAAGTTTTTATACCAGCTATGTTTATACTTGACAAAAACAAGCAGCACAGGGGAATTTTCATAGGTGATAGAACTATTGTTTATTGTGTTACAGAACTGTACATTAGAAGGGGTGAATTTTTATGTTAGCAAAGTATTCCTCAAAATTCCATTACTTATAAAACCAGAAATATCTATTATACTGATACTATAGTTTGTATCTTAAGTATCCCTGAAAGATCCATGTGATAAAGGCTTTTTAATTTATTTATTTGCAAGCAGAGACACTGTGGCAGGGGCAGAGAACAGGCATGTCAGAGCCTCTTGCCACTGCAAACAAACTCCAGATGCATGCACCACTTCATGCATCTGGCTTTATGTGGGTACTAGGGAATCAAACCTGGACCTTAGTACTTTGCCAGCAAGCACCTTTAACTGCTGAGCCATCTCTCTAGCCCATTGTTAAATGTTTGAGTGTCACTAGTGTGACACTGTTGATAGTTGGTAGAAAAGAGAAGATATTTTAAAAGATAACTTATTAGGGCACAAAGATTATTAGAAGTTATTTCTTTTATTAGAGGATTAAAGTAAATATAAAAGTTATTAAAAGGAAAAAATAAAAATATAAATAATTTAAATTACAACATCTTATTTCCAATAATACTTGATTGGGGCTGGGAACTAGCTCAGTGATAAAGTGCTTGTCTAGCATCTGTGTGAGGCCCCAGGTTTGATCCCAGGCACCGCACACTATACATATATATGAAATTTATTTTAAATTAATCTTGTTTACCTGAGAAGGTACAAGTAAATATTTATAAATTGATGTTTTGGTCCTAGCATATAATAACTATTTTTCACAATCCCCATTTAAAACCATAGACATGCAAGCATGTCTATGTGTGATTAATTTTCCTCTGCAGATCAAGGAAGGCTAATGATTACCATGATCATTAAATTCTGTTTAGCTTCCTCACCTGCACCCATATGTCAAGGGCTGTGGAAGACACTTTCAGGTATCTACCAAGCACTTCTTCTTTACGTCTTTAGCCTCAGAGCCTGCTTTCTTTCAGATAAGCAGTGTGCCCCAGCTTTCTGTGGACTCAGATATGGCTGGGTGACTATGCAGTATTGTGTGACCTCCAGGAGTCACTGAACATAGTTGGCTCACCCAACATAGCATGTACCCCAACCCTCCTGAATATAGCCAAGAATATAGCCATATTGGCTGGAACTCTAGTATTGGACCTTTTCTCATCGCTTCCACCTCAGTCGCTCAGTATGAGACTAAGAGAATGTTGTCATTAGTGGTTTCCCTGAAAGGATGCTTTGATCAGGCCCCTTGAGTTGCTTTGTCTAGTAAACATGAAAATTGGCCCATACTGAACATATTCACTTTCCTAGCAGTGCACTAAGCATTTTTCATACTTCGTGACATCAGTCCTCTTAACATCTGCATTTTACAGATAAAGATAAAAAGAGGCTGAGCTTTGCTAGCTAGCCCTAGTGCTTAGTTATATGAGGGGACTGAGGAAGGCTGTTTGCTTCTTAACCAGGCCCTCACATTGTGCTGCCCATTGTTTTCACTCAAACCCTTGTTGCTATATATCATTCAGAGATGTTAAATTTGTCATCATAGAGTTCTGTCATTTTTTCCTTGATTTTGAATACCATTTTACAATATTTACATAGCAAGAGGCTTAAGTTGTTCACTTGCTGACCGTGCATGCTATTTCATTATTAAACTATCAGTTCTTAATCCTCTTATGACAGAAATGTCTACAGTGTGTATAGTCATCCTCAGTGTCCACAAGGGATTGGCTGTAGGGACCCCTTGTAAACACCAAAGTGCATAGATGCTCAAGTCCCTTATTAACAATGGCATATATTTGCATTTAGCCTATCTACATCTTTCTATATACTTTAAATTATTTCTACATGGCTGATCATGCTAAATACAGTGTAGATGCTATGTAAAAGTTCTTTTGAGGGGGATAATGATAAAAAGTCTGTTCATGTTCATATAGACACAATTTCCCCCCAAATAGGTATCTGTGGTTGATTAACTCCATGGTTGTGGAACCCACAGATACATAAGGTTGCTGTCTGTGTGAATGGCAGGGCACATGGGACATCTCAGCTCCCTTGATTGAGACTCCCCTAAACCTCTAAGAGGACTGTAAACTGACTGGCTATGATGACCTGCTCTTCTGTGCCTAATGATTTCCCGGTAAAAACTTTTGTTTTACTGGCCCTGGGAAGGGCTCCTTTTGTCTCTAAGTGGATGAAAATTTCTGCCATCTGTAAATGTTAAGTGAGTTCAAGAATTAATTGTAAGAGTACAAATGTTCTATGTATTTTTATATAAGTGTAAGGGCTGTCGTGTTTTGTAAGTACCTAAAGAAGCTGGAGATGAACTTGGAACCTCACTATATTTAGGTACTAGGATGGGGTCTTATCTATAGTATAGCAATTGAACATTTTCAGGATGTTTATTCTGTTAGGAGAAGCTATTGATTAGTTCTCATTTGACTACACTAACTGCCTGATCCACTCTCTTTTAATTATTTCTTACATATGGCAGTCCAGTCACTAGGTAGTAGTATTTGCCAGCTATTTCCCTAGCTTAGTTTTCCTTCTTGGACCTGACTGTAAACTTCTTGAGGTTATAAAAGAAATATAGTGAGTGTCATTAAGTACACATCTATATCATGAATGCAAGAGGGAGGTAGAAAGGAAGACCAATGGTAAAACACATGGCTGAGTATTCTCCCTGCCCCTGCAGTGTATGCCCCAAGGGAACATCTCATCTTCTCAGAGGGCCTTAGTACTGTATAGTCTTATACATAAATCATGTGCACCATGCTGTGCCCGATGGTAAGCTAAGGACCTGACTACAAGCAAGCTCTAGAACCTAGTCCCTGTTTTAAGATGCCTCTCCCTGATGCTCAACACTTGATAACCGAGTGGTGCAGTGATGCCTGCAGAGGGCATTGTTTAGGCTGTCTGACTTGAGGATTTGACTAAATGTTATTCATTTGGCTTCAGAAGATGCTGCCTCTGTGGAGTTTAAATGATTTCTACTTTGTGGGCATACTTATTATTAAACATATTATTAAAAACATTGAGAAAAAAACATTGAGTACTAAATAAAACTATATAAATTAATGAAACTATAATCCTTTCTGTATAAGGTACTTTGAGACAAAGATTTGAAAAGATTTCTGGAGGAATAAAATGCAGGATTGATTTAAAAACCTGCCTAGTATGTATGTAAATCCCAGGGATATTATATTTATGTATTTTATTTTCTACCTGTGCCAGAATTTTTATTTGTGTATATGTGGTGTGCATGTGTATGTATGTATGTGTGTGGAGGCCAGAAGTTTCTTTGTTATTCTACCTTATTTTAAAAATTTTCTTTCTTTTTTCATTTTCTTTTGATCTTTGACAATTTTATACATATAACACTGCATTTTGATCATATAGACCTCCAGTCCCCTCTTTTATCCCCCTTTCACTCATGTTGAATGTTAACCCCTTTTCTTCCCCCAGCATACTAGTGGATACAGCATTGAAGAGAATGACTCCCCATTCCCCATAAACTGTCAGAAGTTTCTCAGAGAGGGGTAGAACTTCAGAATCCCCTCACCTGTTCATGATGGAATATTGATTGGTCCTATCTTATGCAGGGAACTACAGCTACTGTGAATTTATAAATACAGTGGTCATATCATTTGGATGAGAGAGTTCCACAGTATTCTGCTCCACCCTCTACTGCTTAAATTCTTTCTGTTTTCAATTCCACAATGTTCCTTGAGCCCTGGGATGGATATGTGACGTAGATATCCCATATAGAGCTGAGTATTTCTCAGTAACTTGTTTGCTTTTAGCAAGCCATTCTGCCCAAGGCTGAATGGCAACAACACAGGTCTGTGGGTATAAACAAAAATATTTAGAAGACAGATTAACAACACATCTACTTAGCAAAACATCTGTTTAGTAGGTTCTTCCTTAGGGCCTGTGTCCTCCCTAATCATTGGACTTTGCCCTGGTTTACAGTGTCAGATATGAATTCTAATTGAATTAGAGAGTGGGTCTCCAATTCAATTAGGAAGCAATTTCACAGTTGGGTACCTCTTTCCTGGCAAGTTAGTATTGTAGCATACAGGTAATTTTGGTTTTGATACTTTTATAGTTGTATATAACACATTTTGATCATATTAACCCTCTCTTATCCCCTCCCACTAAATCTTTTCTTCTTCCCAACTAACCCCCTTCCTGCTTTTATGTTGTGTGTGTGTGTATATATGTGTCCCACTTAGTTAAATTAGGATTGATTTCATGAGCATGGGTGGTGGTTTATTTACTAAAGTAAGGAAAGATTACAGGTTTTGGGCCTGGAGAGATGGCTTAGCAGTTAAGTGCTTGCCTGTGAAACCTAAGGACCCTGGTTTGAGGCTCAATTCCCCAAGGTGGCAATGCATCTGGAGTTTGTTTGCAGTGGCTGGAGGCCCTGGCGTGCCCATTCTCTCTCACTGCCTCTTTCTCTGTCTGCCTGTCACTCTCAAATAAAATAAATATAAATAAAACAATTTTTTTTTAAAAAAGATTACAGGTTCTACACTACTGAAGAACATGATTCCCACTCTTCTAGCAACCATTATCTGCCAGTAGCTACTCTGTGAGGAGTAGGTCTGGTGAGCCCTTCTCTAATTCATGATAGAATGTTGGTAGGCTCATTATTGTACAGGAAACCATAGCTGGTATGAGTTCATGACCATAACAGCCATGTTGTGTCCAGAAAACAGCATTCCATAGCACTTCCCTACATCTTCCAGTTCTTACATTATTTCTGCCCCTGCTTCTGCAATATGCCCTAAGCCTTGAAGGGAGTGGTATTGATGTCCTGTTTAGGGCTAACCACACAATAGTCACTTTCTCGAAATACTTTGTTCCATCTGTGTGTCTCTTCATTAACCTCTGTCCATTGCAAAAAGAGCCTCTCTGATCAAGGTAGAGAACACCATTAATCTATAAGTATTTATAAATATATATACATAAATAAAGTACATAAATATATAAATAAACATATAAATATTAAGAAGGCAGTTTGACAACATGTCCATGTAGTTCAACAACAGTAATAGGACCTGTGACCTGAGCCACCTGCTCTTTACTAGGTTTACAGTACCAGGCATTTCCTCCTGTGGATCAGGTCTCAAATCCAATAAAAAAGGAGTTGGCTACCCTCATGACAGTCATTATTGCACCAGTGAGCACATCTTTACCTAGCAGGTTTGGCATGGAGCCACAGGGTCCATAGCTGGGTAAGACTGTTGATGACTTTTCTCCCCCAGAATCTTGCATAGGACCTTCTGGTACTATGAAAGCTATCCACCTTATTTTTATTTGTATTTTTGTTTTTTTGAGGTAGGGTTTTGTTCTAGTCCAGGCTGACCTGGAATTCACTATGTAGCCTCAGAGTGGCCTTGAACTCACAACAATCCTCCTACCTCTGCCTCCCAAATGCTGGGATTAAAGGCATGTACCACCACGCCTGGCTTATCCACCTTATTTTTTGAGTTGGGGTGACTCACTGAACCCAGAGGTCACAAATTTAGCTATACTAACTTATCTTGTTAGCAAGTTCCAGGGACCCCCTGTCTCTGCCTCCTAAGCACTGGGATTGCAGGTGTGCCCTGCCATGCTCATGTTGGTCCTGGGGATCTGAACTTCGGTCCTCCTGCTTCCATGGCAAGTGCTTTGCCAACTGAACCATCTCCCCAGCCCTATGTAACTAATTTTAACCAAAGGAACTTACTATGGGAACAAGTCTGATTAATAGTGTCTAAAATTGACTGATGAGAGAGAAAATACCTTTTCTTGAGTTTCCCTAATCTTTTCAGTCTTTACTCAAAATAACCCAATAAGGAGCATAAGAAGTTCAGTGATCTAACTTCTTTTGATGAATTTATTTCCCAGCCTAAGATTTAAAAAGACTTTACTTTTAATTTAATTTAAAAAGACTTACTGAATCTTTTTATAATAAAAATTGAATATTATGTATGTATATATTTTTTGTTTTTATTTTCTAGACCAGTTTTTTGAAATAAGGTCTCTCTCTGTATGCCACACTGGCATAAAATTGACATGGGAATTTTGGGGTATCATCCTAAAGAATGACAGGGACTTTCTAGGCTCTTGGGTGGGCATTAACTCAGGTGTTAAGGAGCCAGAAGAGTCAGTGGTCACACAAAATTCCATTCAGTCAGACGCCTATAGTTCTTGTCTTACAGATTCAACAAATGAAATCCAAAGATCAGAGGAGAAAGTTCAGGAAGATTTTATTAGATTATAGATAGCAGAAAAGGAAGGAAGGCAGAGCCCTTGCCTAAGAAGGTAAGAGGTACATTGAGAAGCCTACCTGCTGAGCTTACCTGAGCCAACTCAGGTTTTTTTTTTTAAATATTAGCTATCTTTTTCATTTATTTATTTATTTATTTGACAGTGAGACAGAGAGAGAGGGGGAGAGAAATGGATACAGTGAGTATGGGCATGCCGGGGCTTCTTGCTATTGCAAATGAACTCCAGTCACATGTACCAATTTGTACATCTGACTCTATGTGGATATTGGGGAATTGAACCTGCGCTGTAAGGCTTTGTAAGCAAGTACCTTTAACCTCTGAACCATCTCCCTATCCCCACGGGTTGAGGTTTATTATATGAGCCTTAGTTGGTCAGTCTAGTCCTCACATCAGGTGTGAGGGGTCAGGATTTCTGGAAAAGGTCAATCCTTCCAGAAATCTTAATTCTCAGGGAAGGTCCTTCTGGGAAGAGGGTGGAAGGACTCTCCAGTAGGCAGAGCTAAGGAAAAGACAGACCCTTCTGACCTATAAAGTGAAATGACCTAGAATTTCCCCTATGGGCCTAAGAATAATGCCTGTGTTTTTACTTTAGGGACCCTGTCACCCCTAAATTGCCTCAGAATATGCTGTGTAGCCAAGGCTGGCCTTGAACTTGTGATCTTCCTACCTCAGTATCCCAAGTGCTGGGATTATAAATATGTGGCACTATGGCAGGCTGTACATAAATTTAAGTGGCTATGATCATCTCAGTGCTGACTTAGAGTAACAGCAACTTAAGCATGTAAGGCATCCAGTAAAGATTCTGGTGATTACTTCAGCCCGTACTAGAAGAAAATTTCAGTCTACTATGGTGACTTGAGGTGAAAGCTTAAAACAAACTTTTTTTCCCCTCTGAGGCAAAGATGAAAGCTTTTATTTGGGAAAAGCATGAGCTGCCAGGGCTGACGCTCAAGAGTGGAGCCCAGCCAACCTGAGTTTTAAGATAGTGGGCTTTGTAGGGCTTCTTCAGTTGGGGGAAGGTGAGGAAGGGAAAAAGTTGAATAAAAAAGGTTCAGTGACTAACGAGTATGTAATTGTACTGTTTGGATACCCTGGACAAAAAGATGATTGACTCCATATACCAGGCAGGACTGTGCAAAATTTCATCACAGTACTCAGAGTGGCACACAATGTAATACTTAGGAATTATTTATTTCTGGAACTGTCCACTTAATTTTTTTATTAAGTAGAAATTTGTATGGACAGATCATGTGTTGGTACCATCATTTCTCTCCTACCTGCCCCCATTTCATTGAGGGCCCTCCTCAGTAGGATTGCTGGTATTCACCATGGTGGATGGATTATGAGTTGTGAGAGCAGCAGTAGGTTAAAGGGTGTAAGCATTGTTAACTTAGAGGGATTTTGATGGGTATAGCCTCTTTTAGCTAAAAAACTGGTGGGAACTTCTCTTTGGAGTCCATACATAATCTTTGTCTCCATAGGATTCTGACTTGGTTCCCAGTTTTAGCTATGGGTTCCTTTCTACTGAGTAGATTTCTTAGCCATTCAGTAATCCATTGGTTACCCACCTGGACTGGGTGCCACTATTTTACAGGTGTGTATGTCAAGATTGCCCATGGGTAATAAACTGTGTAAAGTAAAACCACGGATACATCAGACCACTATAAATGAAAGTTTGGAGACCATGTCTGCAAAATTTTTGGTAAAAAGTAGTGTCTCTTTAAGGACTTTTCTCCCTAAAATTGGAATAGTTATAGTTATATATATTTATAACTTTTTATTGAACACATATATTTATATATATACAGACACACATATACAATGAACCCTGATCATTCCCCTCCCACCACCACTCTCCTTTGTCCCTCATTACATCTCTCCTTCACTGAACCCCTTATTCTTTCCAATTAGTCCCTTTTGTATTTTGGTGTCATCATTTTTTCCCCTCCTATTATACAGGTCTTAAGTAGGCAGCATAGCCACTGTGAGGTCATGAATACCAAATCTACTTTGTGTCTGGAAGACAGTGTGTTGCAAAGCATGCTTCCCCTTCCTTTGGCTCTTACATTCTTTCTACCACCTCTTCCACAATGGTCCCAGATCCTTGAAAGTTGTGATAGAGATAGCTCACTGAGTGCTGAACATTCCACTGTCTCTTCTCAACATTTTGAGTTTTGTGTCTCCCCACTGCCTTCTGAAAAAGAGATGCTTCTCTAACTGTTACAGGATTTGGGGGTACAGGGGATTTTTTTCCCTAGCTTGTGGATGCCAACTTGTAGATTCTTGTCTATTTACAAAGAACTGAGGAAAGGGACTCTGAGAAGGTTAAATTATGAATTATGAGATTCATTTAAGGACAGGTGATATCCTGGGGGTAGTTAGGAAGACTCAAGTCAGAAGGAGCTTTCTTGTTTTGCTAGAGAGTGGAGAGAAGGTATGAAAGGGAGGTTCTAAGGCACGTCAGAAAATGTCAGAACTTAGAGGAGGGTAACAAGTTAAGAGGGACAGAATTACCAGAACAGGGACCAGGAGGTTTGAACACTGGGAGGAAAAATGAATAGCCAAGACCCCTTCCCCATTCCACAAGCCATTTTTGTAGCTTATTAGGATAGGTTTTATTAGCAGGCTCAAGTAGACAAGGGAGAGAGCTGACTGGTATGTAGATTCAGGGGGCTGACCCCAGAGGAGCCAATGACTCAGGTGTGTTAGATAGGGACACTGAAGAATTATTCCTAGCCATCATGGATAAGACTGGATTAGACAGAGTTCTAATTTTGTCAGGCAGAGTGAGATGACATCTGGTTCTCTCTTTGGGCCTCTGTTCCTCATTAACTACCTGAAAAAAAAAAACTTTTTTACTCCTATTTCTCTTTCATAACCAAAAATTAGAGTAGCATTAATATATAGGCATAAACATAAATATTTAGGGGAACAAGTATGTATTAAAGTAATCTTGGGGGCTGAAGAGATGACTCAGTGGTTAAAAGTGCTTGTTCCCAAGCCTAACACCTGGAGTTCAGATGCTCAGAACCCACGTAAAGGATGTAGAGCAAAAGCAGCATGTCTGTAATCCCCTTGTGCCTACAGCAGTGGGTGGTTAAGACTCCCGAAGCTTGCTATCAGCTAGTCTGGTGTTCACAGTGGCAATAGGAAGAAAGTCTCAAACAAGGTGGAAAGTGAGGACCAATACCCAGAGGTTGTCCTCTGACCTCCACACACATGCCATGGCACACACACTGTCATACATATACACATACACATACATACAAACACACCAAAAAAAACTCACATTGAGTTAATTTTCTAAAAAATAATGACATTGTATTTCCCTAGTTTTAAAAATAATTTATTATTTATTTGAGAGAGAATGGGCATGCCAAGGCCTCTACCCACTGCAAACGAACTGACACATGCGCCACCTTATACATCTGGTTTATGTGGGTACTGGGGCATCAAACCTGGGTCCTTAGGCTTCACAGGCAAGCACTTTAACCACTAAGCCATCTCTCTAGCCCTGATTTCCCTTGTTTTGTTAGTTTAAATACATTTCAACCCCATAATGTAAGTCTAATAATAGGAATGGAGAATTTGGATCTTATATGTTGGTAGGAAATGATTTAGTGACTAAGAATTTTCTGGAGTTCTAGTGCCTGTTTGTCAGTGTGTTGATGTTTCCTAGTGACTTTTTTGAAGGATTTTTGTGTGTATTCACACATCGTTAAATCATTAAACATGGTTGCTGAGGGAGTGTATGAAATTTTAGGACTCATCCAAGGCCTGAGCCTCTATTAACACCAAATGCAAATTCAAAGGTTCCCCAATTACCCTTCATTTTGGTAATTAGCTACAAAGTCTCACAGAGCTCATCAAGAGATGTTTTATTTTTCTCACAGTTATGGTTTATTGTGAGGAAAGGGTACAGATTAATAGCAGGGCAGAGTTCAGGAGGGTTCCAGATACAGAGCTTCTATGGTCTTTTCCTATGGAATCAGTATACATTTCTCTCACAGTACTTATATTGGACAGTATTGCCAACCTGAAAGCTTACAGCACTTCCTGTTCAGAATTTGTAATGGGGCTTTACCACCAATGTCCAGATGTAGGATTTCAGCCCCAGGACCCACTGATACTGCATGATTCAAAGGCAACATGGTTGGCTTTTCTGGAATGGCCAGGCTCTACCCCAAGCCTGTAAAGCTCCCATCCCAAATCATATTGTAAGACTATTCTCAACACTCAGGCCAACAAAGGTATTCCTATTAGGCATAACATTCCAAGACTCAGAGAGCAGACTTTAGAAGTGAAGAAGCAAGGCAAATTCTTTGCTATATAAGAAGTGTTTTCAAGCTGCTGGTAGTATTATGCAATGTGTTTATTGAAATCAACTTAAACAGTACAATTGGCATTTCACATGGTTAACATTTTAAAAGTTGGGACAACACTGGTTTAGAATAATGTGAATGAAATTAAAGCTGCTTTACTCTATGTCAAGCTAGTTCAGATGAAATGCTGTTGTTTCAACAGTGATCATGCCCTGTATAAACATGTTTCTTGTTTCAATAAGTACTAAGCTATGTTTTACTGAAGCATTGATCTTTCTGTCATTTTAAACCAAAATTTATATTAACCTTTACTGTAATGAAGGACAGATACCCAAATAAGAATGTCAATGTGCAAGCAACTATAAGTCACAGTGTCTTCAGGAATAACTCATCTATTTTGGGTATGCATGCATGAAAGGCAGACACGATAAGCTGTAAATACTTTGCATGTTTCAGTCATAATTCATTATCCTAAAGCTATCATCATTCTGTGAGTTCCTGGCAGCACTTCTTTCTCTAGCCTCTGTGGTTACCTTCATCACAGACCAAATCAAAGTCCATGGTGTATTCTCTACTTGAAGATTTTGTTCTGGCTCAGTTCCCCAGATGACTTGGATGGCGGTGTTAGTGGAATCTTGCTCTGAACTCCCCTTAGCAGCTTGGTCCTTGTGATCTCTATCCAGTGAATTCTGATGAGACACCGAGCATAGTCTAGAAACAGAGTTTACTGAGGCATTTTCAAGGAAAAGAGTAGGCAAAGACAGAGCTAAGTAGATGGCTCAGTGGGTAAAGCACTTGCTGCCCAAGCCTGAGTACTAGAGTTCAATTCTCAGACCCCACATAAAAAGCCAGAAGTCTTGACTGGCTTCTGTAATGTCAGCTCACTGATGCTATCACCATAATGGGAGGTGGAGATAGAATTATGCACACAGATACACACACACACACACACACACACACACACAAACAAAAGAAAAAGAAAGAAAGAAAGAAAGAAAGAAAAAGAAAAAAATCCTCATGGTGAGCTCAGCAAAAAATAGCAGCGAGAGAATGCTAAGAGAGAAACCCTGTTCCAAATGAGTTGGAAATGTGAGGACTGACCTAAAAGTGGTCCTCTTACCTCCACATGCATGCTAGCACACACACACTAAAATAAAGTTTAAATTAAAAAATCAGGCAATGACCTTGAAGAAGAAAATACTATCAGGGGGTTTAGGTAAGCTTTAAGTTATATTATTTTCTAAATTCTCTATCACTGAGAAAGCTTTCCTGAGAGAAATTTTTCTGCCTAGAGGATTGACAGGTTCATTTGGTTATCTTCTAACAATGGTATGTTAGGTTGCCACCCAGAGCCAGATACAATTCAGATTGCATTTTTTTTTTCTTTTAACCAGTAATCAAAGTCCTGCAGTTTTAGTTCTTGGTTTTACAAACTACTAATTTTGAGAGAATGTTCCACTTTCAATAGCCTTCAAGCCTGCATATCTAAATAGCTACATAATAGAGATCATTCTAGCTCCTTCCCCAAGCCCAGCCTTCTACTTGTGGGTTCTTATTTTCTTTCTATATTCTAGGCATGTGAAAGGAGGTTGCTATTGTGTGCTCCATTTTTAAGTCTCATTAGGGCCTGCCAGGGTCTGTGGAGAGGAGAGTTTTGTCATGCTCAGATTAGTCATTTTTTAGTACCAGGGCCTTGGTCCTGGGCCTCACCTGGTATTTGGAATCTTGCAAAGGCAGTTTTCTTCTCTTCAACCCTGTCTACATACCTTGAATCTGGGCATCATGCCTGACCATTATGTCTCCACTCTCCACCTGCCAGATGGCAGTTCTCAGGGAACCAGAGTTTCTTTTCCAGCCTACTTGTCTGTCCCTCACTGTGAGTCTCTGCATCTATGTCTGCCCAGCTCCTGGCTCACCTCAGTGGAAATCCCCAGCTGTCCCTTAGCAATCTGCCTGCAGCCTTCCTTCACTGCAGGTAAATGGAAACACTTTGCCACATCCCGAGAAACAATAATTCCAAATTGTTAGTACAACCTTAGAGTTTGTATTCTAATAGTATAAATGTTTTGAAATTAAAATAGGTTGAATATTAAAAAGTGTCATAGTGATTCTGTATAATTTTTCATGCACATTGGAATTTAATCTGAATATATTCATGTGTATAAGCATCTGATATCAGTATCCAAAAGTGGTACTGAATAAATATTGTATTAGTTTTTTATTATGTGATATAGAATTCTTCTGTGGTTTTGCAATGATAAATTCTTTTTTATGTATATTTTTCTACCTACTTTAGAGTTGAACTGGTATTTTTTATGAGAGAGAGAAGCAAGAGAGAGAGAATTGGCTTGCCAGGGCCTCCAGCCACTACAATCAAACTCCAGATGTATGTGCCACCTTGTGTGCATGTGCAACCTTACACACCAGTCACCTGTGCATCTGACTTGCATGGGATCTGGGGGGTCAAACGTGGGTCCTTAGGCTTTGCAAGCAAGTGCCTTAACTGCTAAGTCATCTCTCCAGCCTGATAAATTATTTTAAGTAAAAATTGTTTAAGCCAGGTGTGATGGTACACACCTTTAATCCCAGCACTTGGGAAGCAGAGGTAGAGGATCACTGTGAGTTTGAGGCCAGCCTGAGACTACATAGTGAATTCCAGGTCAACCTGGGCTAGAGCGAGACTATACCTTGAACTCCCCCCTCCAAAAAAATTGTTTAAAATGAGGCTAAGGAGATAGCTCAGTGGGATAAAGTGCTTACTATATAAGCTTGAGGACTGGAGTTCAGATCCCTAGCACCCATATAAATGCCAAGTGTATGTTTGGCTGCCTGTAATTCCAATTGCTGGGAGGTGGAGGCAGGGAATCCTGGGGCAATCTCGCTATCTAGTCTAGCTGAATCACAGAGCTCTGGGCTCAAGTTGAGACCCTGCCTTAGTAAAAATAAAGAAGAGAGCAATCAGCAATCATAAGTGCATGTGTGCACGCACGCACACACACACGGTAGCAGACCGCTTCAGGCAGCTGAGATGAACTTCCAAACCAGGCACTGTTATGGAAGAAGGGATATTTAGTGAAGCTTACAGATTCAGGGGATGTTCCATAATGGCAGAAGAAGCTGTCCCCCTCTTAAAAGACAAAGCAGAGAGAGAGAGAAACCTCAAGTCAAAAAAACCCAAAAACACATCACACACAAGTACTTAGGAATTCCAGGTAGAACTCGGGCACTTTGTGTATCTTTAGACTGGAATTCCAAATCCACTATCACACTTTAGGGCTAGACTCTAAGATCCACCCAGTAACATCTTCTCCAGCCAGGTAGCTGGAAATCTAAGAAGCTTTAATAAAACTAAATGTATTTGGGGACATTTATTCAAACTACCATATACACAAATGAATGCACACTACGTACACATGCAAAAACATTTTAATATGGTTTTTGTTAAATATAGTCCAAGTATTAACACTTAGGATACCAGTGTTTTCAACACCACTATTTCAGTAAACACAATCTTATAAAATGTAAGATAATACTGAGTTAATTGGTAAGAATTAATGAATCCATATATGTTAATTATTGGAAGACAACATTGCTAGGCTGGAGAGATGGTTCAATGGTTAGGAACACTTTCTGTGCAAGCATGAGGGCCTGAGGAGGCCAGAGAGACTACTTAAATCTAATCTATAGGACCGTCATAAGCATTTGGGCATGGCCAACACATCTGTAACACCAGTCCTACAGGGGAACAGAGACCCAAGAATCACTGGAGCTTGTGGTAAAAGCTATAAGCTCCAGGATCAGCAAGAGACTGTAGCTCAAATGCCTGGCACTACTTACATAAGACCATCATAATAGGAGGAAAAGATGATGATGTCAAAATAAAAGAGAAAGTGATTGAGATGGGGAGGGAATATGATGGAGACTGGAATTGTGAAGGGGAAAGTGGGGGTTGGGGAAGGGAATTATCATGGTTTCTTGTCTATAATTATGGAAGTTGTCAATAATAAAAAATAAAATAAAAATTGTAAAAAGAAAAAGAAAAAAGAATAGGTGGAAGAGCAATGGTGTGGGACACCAATCCCTTCAACCACTGCAGGCAAGTGCACTCCATCATAGGCAAGCATATGGAGTGCTGGAGAGACACAGACATGTGCATACCCCACCATGCACACACTTTATAACCCCCCCCCCACAGACACAGAAAACAAACCCAACCATTGTCATATGACAATAGAGTATCATCATCCTGGGTTAGTGAGGAAGCATGTGCTCTAAGACCAGATGCTCAGTGTGAGAATGTGTGGGTTGAGAGAACAAGGCCTGAGGGCATCTAAAAGTGTGGAAGAGCATTTGATGTAGGATGACTTGAGAATTTCTTGAAGATGGACATAAAAGAGAAAAGAAGCAGAGAAATTAGAGGTCACTGCAAGTGCTAAAACCAAAATGTCAAGTAGACGAGAGTGAAAATAAACCCTCTGACTTTAGCACACCGAGAAATTATAAAATTTCCAAATCTGTCTTTAGCCTTCACCTTCTTTGTAGCACAGACTGAAATTCCAA
This sequence comes from Orientallactaga sibirica, assembly GCA_036365145.1. NCBI lineage: Eukaryota > Metazoa > Chordata > Mammalia > Rodentia > Dipodidae > Orientallactaga > Orientallactaga sibirica. The sequence goes on from JAEOAD010000060.1 coordinate 971,052, forward strand.
TAGTTTGTAGACATTGGTAGTTGTCTAAAACTCAGTATACCTTCATATCCAGATTGAGACTGTTCACTATCTGAACAGTTACTCAAGAGACCCAGTGTGTATTAGGTTCTGTGAAAAAGTTCCTGCCCTTGGCAAGCTGACAGTCCATCCTCAGCTCTACTGACCTCCTTTTCCATTTTCCCCACCCATTCAGGAGTCATTCCCTTGCTTCATCCACATAGCTCCTGCTAAACTGTCAGCTGCCCAATCTCATGTTTTTGGTTTGCTTTCAGATCTATCTTTTTCTATCCATCTATTTGCCCGCTGACTTGATTCAGTTGCTTCCCAATAGCTTCCAGAACATTCTCAGTACTCCTTCTCTTGATTTTGTGCTCTTTTGTTTCCTCTTTGATCCAAGCATCTCAAAACTCATTGCATTTTCTTCTTGTCTATCTCTTCAAGGGCATTTTAACCTTCTTGGGATTACAGTGTCCTATTATTAGTGTATGCCCACATCTACAACAGTGGTATTCAATAAATGTTTGATGAGAACACACAAGATAAAAGCCAGATGTGATGGGTAGGCCTATAATTCCAGTTCTTATATAGCAGACAGCTTCAGGTCGCTGAGATGAACCTCCAGACCAGGTAAAGTTATGGAGGAAGGAATATTTATTTGAAGCTTACAGATCCAGAAGTTCCATAATGGCAGAAGCAGCTGGCCCACTTTCATAGGTCTAAGCAGAGAGAGAAAAAGCCACAAGCCAAAAGCCATACCACACAGCACACTTCAGGAACTCCAGGAGGAAAAAGCACTTTGCATATTTTTAGATTGGAATTTCAAATCTACCACCATACCTTAGGGCTGGGCCCTAAGAGCTGCCCAGTGATACCTCCTCCACCCAAGTAGCTGGAAATCTAAGAAGTTTTAATAAAACTAAATCTATTGGGGGACATCCATTTAAACTATCACTGCCTGGGATGTGGGGATCAGGAGGATCAGGAATTCAAAGTCATCCTTGGGGATATAGTAAGTTTTAATCCAGCCTGAACTACTCTGCCTCAAAAAGAAAAAAAGAAGCCGGGTGTGGTGGTGCACACCTTTAATCCCAGCACTCGGGAGGCAGAGGTAGGAGGATTGCCATGAGTTCGAGGCCACCCTGAGATTACATAGCTAATTCCAGGTCAGCTTGGACCAGAGTGAGACCCTACTTCAAAAAAAAAAACCAAACAAACAAAAAAAAAAAAAAGAAGAAGAAAAGAAAAGAAAAGGAAAGAAAGAAAGAAAAGAAAAGAAAAAAATTGAATTATGTATGTATGTTGGTAAAATAATACAGAATTAGAATCAAACTCTCTCCTTCCCTGTACTGTGTCCTGAGCCTCAGTTTACTCATATTTATGATGATGTCTGTACTTTATAAGGGTTGGTCTGAGATTTGATGTAGAAAACACCACACAAAAATATTAAGCTGTTTCAAGCCTGTCCCAGTGGCACACTTCTAACAAGGCTCCACTTCCTAAAGGTTCCACAACCTTGCCAAACAGAGCCATCAACTGGGAATTAAGTATTTGAACACATGAGTCTATAGGGGGCATTTGGTATTCAAACTACCACAACAACCTCAGCCGTTATTCTTCAGGAGATGTCCACCTTTGCTGAGACAGTCTTAGTGGCCTGAAGCTTATACTAGCTGGCCAGTGGTCCCCAGTGTGGAGATTACAGGCACATGCTAACATGCCTGTTTTTTTAATATGAGCTCTGAAAATCAAATTCTCATACTTGTAAGTCAAGCACTTTACCAACTGAGCCATTCCCCACAATCCTCTGTTGTGCTATTTTAAGGCTCTTGACAGGTATCACAGTGTACTTTCCTTCCTGGAACATGGCAGGACTATATTTCCTTGCCCACTTAGGGTTAGGTATGTCTATGTAACTTACTTTAACTAAAGAAATATGAGTAGAAGTAACTTGGTGATGACTTGTTGCTTGAACTTTAAAAGGCAGAACATACATATCTGTTTCCTCTGGCATATTTAAGATGATTTATGTTCTACCATTTAAGCTCTACCAGCTTGAGTCTCTGAGAGAGCCCCTGTGCTGACTCATGGTCTACATGTAGCATGAGGAGGGAATAGACCATTGAGAACATGCTGTTCTTGGTTAATGTGGATGTAATACACATTTACTGGATTATATGAGTGCCATACAGGCAGGTGTTTCTAGCTCACTCTTCAAACTTCCCTATCCCTAATGGGTGCTCCAAGTAATTTTACTTGAATCTTCTTGGAACAGTGGAAAATAATACTGAATTGGGGACAGGCAGAAATGAGTAATATTTTAGAATGACTACCTAATACACTTTGGAGTAAATATGCTATTTTAGAATGTTGGAAGGAAAAACATTGGTAAGGAGAGGCACAGCAGCATGGAGAGAGGTACAGTGTTGCCCCTTTCCTTCCTACCTTTGGGAGAATGCTGGTTCTGCTTCTCAACAAGGCAGTTCTAGAAAGACACTGAGACTCTGGATTTAGCTTCACATAACTTTCAGAACACACACACACACAAAACCATTCTTCATTTTTTCACTTTTATTTCTAAATACATTTTTCATTCAGGTCAGAGATTTAAAGTAAATTTTAAAGTCATTGGTATGAATTAATAAAGCTTTCTTCCTAGATTTATTATTGAGGTGTCTGTTAACATTATAGAGGCAATTTTTTTTTTTAAGAAACACAGACTGGAGTCATTCTGACTGGAAATGTATGATTTCAATATATTAATTCATCTTACTACTTTTTAAAAATTATTATTTTTTATTGACTTTTATACTTACATACAAAAAAAACCCACCTGATATTTCCCTTCCCTCCCCCCATTCCACTTTAGAACTCAAGTCTCCATCGTATCCCCTCCCTCTCTCCATTAGTCTCTCTTTTAATTTGATGTCATCATCTTTTTCTTCTATTTTGAGGGTTTTGCGAAGGTATTGCTAGGCACTGCAAATGCGGTCATGGATATCGAGGCCAGTTTCTGTCTGGGCAGTTGCATTGTAAGAGGTCATACCCTTCCTTTGGCTCTTCCATTCTATCTGCCCCCTCTTCTGCAATGGGCCCTGAGCCTTGTAGGGTGTGACAGAGGTGTTTCAGAGCTGGGCATTCCTCCATCCCTTCTTCTCAGCACTATGTTGCCTTTTGGGTGATCCCAGTGGTCATCACCATCTGAAAAGAGAAGCTTCTCTAACCAGAAGTGAGAGTAGCATTAATATGTGAATATGAACATTAAGTATAGTGCTTTCAGGGCAGCTTGGTGGGAATAATATATACATTTAGTCAGATAAGAGCAGGCTTATACCCCTAAAGCTCATGACCTCACCTACCATAGACTTTTACTTAGGTTTTTCAGTACCAGATATGTATTCCCTCCTGTAGAGAGGGCCTTCAGTCCAATTATGGAGCAGTTGGTTACCCCAAGAGTAGACATGCCACTATTGCACCTGTTCAGTCACTGGGCCTGTCTGGCCAAGCTTGAATATTCTACTTCCACTGTTTTCACTGTTGATGGCTTCTGTCTCCCATATGCTGCATGCAATGCAGCTTTTTCCAGCTTTCAGTTGGCTGGTCTACAGGGAGAAGGTATTCTGCTCCACACCAGCTTGCTTACTCAGTGACCATGATTCTCAGGCATGAGATGTCTTCAGCAATAGGGTCTTACTATCTGTTTCTCTAGGGAAACCAAGGGCTTTGGGAAAAGCCTTTAATGTTTTGGAGGCTACCGGGACCTCCTTGGCCAACAACTCACTGGAAGGTATCCCATTCCAGGTACTGAAAATTTTCTAGTAACAGTCTACAGCTTCTAGACGTGCCCTTATTCAAAAAAAGTGATTTTACATATGTCTTATTCATAATATCTTGAGTTTAGATTGACCCTCCCCCTGCCCTTCTTGTATGCATTCTCTTCCCATGGCCTCACTTAGGCCATTCCCCTCCCTGTAATCAGTTCTTCTACTTACATATGTGCATTACTGTACACTTAAGTTCTTCCCTTTCCTTCCTCAGTTATAGCCTTTTACCAGCTTACTGGATTCTGGTACCTATTTTTGGTTCCAGTTCACACACAAGTCTATACATTGGTAGCTAGGATCCACATATGAGAAAGAACGTGACATTTAGCTTTCTGAGCCTGGGTTACCTCACTTAGTATAATCCTTTCCAGATCCATCCATTTCCCTGCAAATTTCATAATTTCATTTTTCTTTACCGCTGAATAGAACTCCATTGTGTAAATGTACCACATCTTTATTATCCACTCCTCTGTGGAGGGACATCTAGGCTGCTTCCATTTCCTAGCTATTGTGAATAGAGCAGCAATAAACATGGTTTTGCAAGTATCTCTAAGGTAGTGAGAAGAGTCCTCTGGATATATGCCTAGGAGTGCTATAGCTGGATCATATGATAAATCTATCTCTAGCTGTCTCAAGAACCTCCACACTGATTTCCACAATGGCTGGATCAGCTTACATTCCCACCAACAGTGTAGAAGTGTTCCTGTTTTTTCGCATCCACGCCAACACTTATTGTCATTTGTTTTCTTGATGGTAGCCATTCTGACAGGAGTGAAATGGAATCTCAAAGTGGTTTTAATTTGCATTTCCCTGATGGCTAAGGATGTGGAACATTTTTTCAGATGTTTATATGCCATCTGTATTTCATCTTCCTTGAATTCTCTATTTAGTTCCATAGCCCATTTTTTAACTGGGTTGTTTGAATTCTTATTATTCTGTTTTTGAGTTTTTTGTATATTCTGGATATTAATCCTCTGTCAGATGTATAGCTGGCAAAGATTTTCTCCCATTCTGTAGGTTGTCTTTTTGCTCTATTCACAGTGTCCTTTGCTGTACAAAAGCTTTGTAATTTCATAAGGTCCCAGTGGTTGATTAGTGGTTTTATTCCCTGAGCAATTGGAGTTATATTCAGAAAGTCCTTGCCTATTCCAATATGTTGAAGAGTTTCCCCTACTTTTTCCTCTAGCAGTTTCAGAGTTTCAGGTCTGATATTAAGGTCTCTGATCCATTTGGACTTGACTCTTGTGCATGGAGAGAGACAAGGATCTATGTTTATCCTTTTACATACAGATGTCCAATTTTCCCAGCACCACTTGTTAAAGATGCTGTCTTTTCTCCAATGAATATTTTTGGCATTTCTGTCAAAGATCAAGTATCTGTAGCTGCTTGGATTAATATTTGGGTTTTCTATTCTGTTTCATTGATCCACCGGTCTGTCCTTGTGCCAGTACCATGCTGTTTTTGTTACTATGGCTTTGTAGTATAACTTAAAATTGGGTATAGTTATACCCCCTGCCTGATTTTTGTTGCGCACAATTGTTTTGGCTATTTGAGGGTTTATGTGTTTCCAGATGAATTTTAGTATTGTTTTTTCTATTTCTGTGAAGAATGCTATTGGAATTTTAATGGGGATCGCATTAAATGTGTAGATTGCTTTTGCTAAGGTTGACATTTTCACAATATTGATTCTTCCAATCCAGGAGCATGCAATGTCTTTCCATTTCCTTGTGTCTTCTGCAATTTGTCACTTGAGTTTTTTAAAGTTCTCATTGTAGAGATCCTTCACTTCCTTGGTTAAGTTTATTCCAAGGTATTTTATTTTATTTTTTGAGGCAATTGTGAATGGGAGAGATTCCCTGATTTCATTCTTTGCATGTTTGTTGTTAGTGTATAGAAAAGCTATTGATTTTTGTGTGTTTATTTTGTATCCTGCTACATTGCTAAAAGTGTTTATCAGCTCTACCAGTTTGCTGGTAGAGTCTTTAGGGTCTGTTATGTATAGAATCATATCGTCTGCAAATAATGATAATTTGATCTCTTCCCTTCCGATTTATATCCCCTTTATGAGTGTCTCTTGCCTTATTGCTATGGCTAAGACTTCCAGTACTATATTAAATAGTAGTGGGGAAAGTGGACACCCTTGTCTTGTTCCTGAATTTAGAGGAAAAGCTTCAAGTTTTTCCCCATTTAGCATTATGTTGGCTGTAGGTTTGTCATAAATAGGTTTTATTATGTTGAGAAATGTTCCTTCTATTCTCAGTTTCTGTAATACTTTCACCATGAAGGGGTGTTAGATTTTGTCAAATGCCTTTTCTGCATCTATTGAGATGACCATGTGATTTTTGTCCTTCAGACCATTTATATGGTGTATTACATTTATGGATTTGCGTATGTTGAACTGTCCCTGCATCTTTGGGATAAAGCCTACTTGGTCAGGGTGAATAATCTGTCTGATATATTCTTGTATTCTGTTTGCCAGTATTTTGTTGAGAATTTTTGCATCTATGTTCATGAGGGAGATTGGTCTATAATTTTATTTTTTTGATCTGTCTTTGTCTGGTTTTGGTATCAGGGTGATGCTGGCTTCATAGAAAGATTTCGGTAGAATTCCTTCCTTTCTATTTTATGGGTAAGTTTGAGAAGCAATGGTGTTAGATCATCCAGACATCTGCATTAAATGATATCATGGAACAAATGGACTGGTAAAATTCATCAGTGAATCCATCGGGGCCTGGGCTTTTTTTAGTTGGGAGACTTTTTATGACTGCCTGGATCTCTGTGATTGTTATAGGTCTATTTAAATGGTTTATCTCATCTTGATTTAATTTTGGTAGGTCATATGAATCAAGGAAATCATCCATTTCTTTCAGGTTTTCAAACTTAGAGCCATATATATTCTTAAAGTATGTCCGTATGATTTTCTGAATTTCTTTGGTATCTGTTGTGATGTTGCCTTTTTCATCTCTAATATTATCAATTTTTGTCTCTTCTCTCTTTCTTTTGGTCAGATTTGCTAAGGGTTTGTCAATCTTGTTTATCCTTTCAAAGAACCAACTTTTTGTTTCATTGATTTTTTTTGATTTTTTTTGTTTCCATTTCATTAATTTCTGACCTAACCTTTATTATTTCTTCCCCTCTACTGATTTTTGGTTTGCCTTGTTCCTCTCTTTCCAAGGCCTTAAGGTGAAGCATTAAATTGTTTAGTTGTGAACTCTCTAATTTCTTAATATAGGCACTTAGAGCTATAAATTTCCCTCCTAGGATGGCCTTCATTGTGTCCCATAGGTTTTGGTATGTTGTATTCTCATCATCATTTGATTCTATGAATTTCTTGATTTCCTTTTTAATTTCTTCAATGACCCATACATCATTCAATAATGTACTGTTTAGTCTCCATGAATTTTTGTATGCTCTGTCGTTTTTCTTGTTGTTGATTTGCAGTTTAATCCCATTTGGTCAGATAGCATACAAGGGATTATTTCAGTTTTCCTGTGTTTGTTAAGATTTGATTTGTGCCCTATCATATGGTCTATTTTTGAGAATGTCCCATGTGCTGCTGAGAATGTATATTCTTCAGCATTTGGATGGAATGTTCTGTATATATCTGTTAGGTCCATTTGTTCCATGATATCATTTAATGCAGATGTCTCTGTTTATTTTTTGTTGGGTAGACCTGTCAAGTGATGAGAGCGGGGTATTGAAGTCACCCACTACTATTGTGTTAGGAGTTATCTCTGACCGTAAGTCCAATAGTGTTTGTTTGATGAAATTGGGGGCCCCCGTGTTAGAGCATATATGTTTAGGATTGTGATGTCCTCCTGTTGGAGTATTCCTTTAATCAGTATAAAGTGACCTGCTTTATCTTTCCTCACTAATGTTGGTTTGAAGTCTATCCTGTCAGACATTAGGATGGCAACCCCTGCTTGTTTTCTAGGTCCATTTGCTTGATATATCTTTTTCCAACCTTTCACCCTAAGAATGTTTCTATCTTTTAATGAGAAGTGAGTTTCCTGGAGGCAACAGATGGTAGGATCCTGCTTTTTAATCCAGTCTGCCAGTCTATGTATTTTGGTTGGGGCATTGAGGCCATTGATATTAAGAGTTATTATTGAAAGATATGTATTTGATCTCTCCATTTTTCTTGTTTTGTAGTTCTTCCTGGTTTTCGTTTTACTCGTTCTAACTATTGAGTATGATTTCTTTTTTCCTATTTCCTGCTGTGTGTGTTTTGCTTTTTCTTCAGCATGAATGATTCCTGTAAGTATTTTCTGTAGAGCTGGTTTAGTTGCCATAAATTCCTTTAGCCTGTCTTTGTTGTGGAATGTCCTTATTTCTCCATCAATTTGGATAGATAACTTTGCAGGATAAAGTAATCTTGGTTGACCGTTTTTATCTTTCAGAACTTGGAATACATCATTCCAAGCCCTTTGGCTTTTAAGGTTTGTGTTGAGTAATCTGCTGTGACCCTTAGGTCATTTGCTTTTTCTCTCTAACTGTTTTCAGTATATTTTCTTTGGTTTGTGTGTTTAGTAGTTTAATTATAACATGGTGAGAATAGGATCTTTCTATGTTTTGTCTGTTTGGTGTTCTAAATTCTTCCTGTATCTGCATTGGCATTTCTTTCCCAATTTGGGGAAAATTTTCTTCTATGGTTTTGTGGAAAACACCTACTAAGCCTCTGGATTGAAATTCTTCCCCTTCTGCTATACCTTGAATTCTTATGTTTGATCTTTTCATAGTGTCCCGGATGTCTTGGAGTTCCCATTCATACCTTTCTATTAGCTTGTCTTTCTCTTTGTTGGACTGTGATAGGTCTGCCATCTGGTCTTCTAGTTTAGATATTCTGTCCTCTTCTTCATCCATTCTACTGGTGAGACTTTCCACAGAGTTTTTTATTTCACTGACTGTGTTCTTCAGAGCTCGGATTTCAGCCTCGTTTTTCTTCAGTATTTCTATTTCCTTATTCATTTCCTATAATGACCTTTTCATTTCATTAAGTTGTTTTTCTGTATTCTTTTTCAAGAGTTTGTTTTCTCCTTAATTCCTTTGTTTTCTTCTCAGATTCCTTTCATTTCTTCTTTTATTTCTTCTTTCATTTCTTTGAGTATAGATATCATCATTCTTTTGAAATCTTTGTCAGGAACTTCATCTAAAACAGTCTCATTGGTGAACAATTCTGATGGATTTGTAATTTTTGGTGGGATTGCATTGTCTTGATTCTTTGTGTTTCTTGTATTATAATGTAGTGACTTTTGCATCCTGGATTGATTTAATGCTTAGGTTTTCTAGTTATCTGCAGTGTTCTTAGGTGTGGATATGGGTTTAAGGTGCCAAGTGTAGCACTTGTACCCAGGTCCACCTCAGAGGTAATCCTAGATTTTGACTTTGCTTGGTAAGCAAGTATTATAGTGGACTGGTGGAACAATTTAGTAGCAAGTTCTAAACTTCAATTGAGCTAAATACACATTCAATTAACATGAGCACAGAGTATACATGTGTGGGAATTGAAACAAAGGGTCTTATAAGGTCAAAATCCCTAAGGATGTGTTTCTTCCACACCCTTAATTTTGTCAGCTAGGAATCAGACCCTGCCCCCAACAATGACAGAAGCAAAAGATAAAGGCCCTTTAAATCCAAAAGTATTACAGGCAGCAATATTCAACACCTCGTATTCAGCTTATTTGAAAATGGTAAGGCCAGCCACAAATGTGTAACCCATAACCTGCCCTGACCTGGAAGGAGAGGTTACCACTTCCAATGCAGGCCTTTGTTACCTTTTGGTGTGGCTTCCAAACTCACCAATGCTGAGTGCCCACCTCATTCCTTGAGCTGTGGAGCTTGGCTCAGCTGTGCTGGGTCCGGTGTTGGTGATGTAGTACAGGCTGCTGCTAATGGCTGATTTCTGCCAGTTCACTGGGGATCTGATGGTTGGGGGATGGGCGGGTTCAGGAAGCCTGTAGTAGCTCACCGTGTTCTCCTGTCGGTCTTTCAGTAGCTCCTCAGACTTTTCTTCGCTTTCTGGGCTTTGAGAGGAGACTGATGAGGTTGGAAAGTCCCCTGTTTATTATTTTTGTTGTTGTTGTTGTTTGTTTGGGTGGCTGCAGGGGAAGCTCAGGGAGTCTCAGCTGATCTGAGCAGTGGTTTAGCATCAGGGATTGGGGCTGCTGCTCCAGCCGCTGTGGAGCGGGTTGGGCCACAATCACCAAAGTGTTATTTCCGCTGTTTCCTGGAAAAAAAATATTCTGATATTTTCCGAAGAAGAGTGTAGTTTTGTTTAAATCCCTCCCTGATCTGATTTGGTGTGGCTCCTATGCCGCCATCTGACCCGGAAGTCCTTACTACTTTTTTTTTCTAAGTAGGGTCTCACTCTAGCTCAGGCTGACCTGAAATTCACTATGTAGTCCCAGGGTGGTCTTGAGCTCACAGCAATCCTCCTACCTCTGCCTCCCAAGTGCTGGGATTAAAGGCTGTGCCACCACGGCTAGCTTTCATCTTACTAGTTTTAAAAGGAGATGGATGGTTTATACTCCTTGATTCCCACCTCCTGGTCAAGTCTATGACTCCTTGCCAGCTGGATTTAGGCCCCCATGCCAGAACTGTATAAGTCCATTTTTTTCAGAAGAGGTGGTAATTTTTTATTGACAACTTCTATACTTACATACAAAAAATGCATGTTATTTCCCTGTCTTCCCCCATTCCCCTTTAGAACTCCAATCTCCATCATATCCACTCTCTCTCTCCATTAGTCTCTCTTTTAATTTGATGTCATCATCTTTTTCATCTATTATGAAAGTCTTGCGAAGGTATTGCTAGACACTGCAAGGTCATGGATATCAAGGCCAATTTCTGTCTGGACAGTTGCATTTTGTTAGGAGTTCTACCCTTCCTTTGGCTCTTCCATTCTATCCGCCCCCTCTTCTGCAATGGGCCCTGAGCCTTTGAAGGTGTGACAGAGGTGTTTCAGTGCTGGGCACTCCTCCATCCCTTCTTTCAGCACTATGTTCCTTTTGGGTCATCCCAGTAGTCATCGCCATCTGAAAAGAGAAGCTTCTCTAACCAGAAGTGAGAGTAGCATTAATATGTGTGCTTTCAGGGCTGCTTGGTGGGAATAATATATACATTTAGACAGACAAGAGCAGGCTTTATACCCCTAAGGCTCATGACCTCCCTGCCATAGATTTTGGTTAGGTTTTTCAGTACCAGGTATGTATTCCCTCCCATAGAGAGGGCCTTCATTCCAATTGTGAAGCAGTTGGTTACCCCAAGAGCAGACATGCCACTATTGCACCCATTCAGTCATTGGGCCTGTATAGCCAAACTTGAATATTCAGTGTCCACTGTTTTCACTGCTGATGACTTCTGTCTCCCATATGGCTGCATGCACTGCAGCTTTGTTCCAGCTTTCAGTTGGCTGGGCTACAGGGAGAAGGTTTTCTGCTCAGCACCAGCTTGCTTTCTCAGTGACCTTGCCTCTCAGTCAAGAGATGTCTTCAGCAATAGGGTCTTACTATCTGTTTCTCAAGGGCAACCAAGGGCTTTGGCAATAGCCTTTAATGTTTTGGAGGCTACCGGGACCTCCTTGGCCAACAACTCACTGGAAGGTATCCCATCCCAGGCACTGAAAATTTTCTAGTAACAGTCTACAGCTTCTAGATGTGCCATTATTCAAAAAGTAGGTTTACATAAGTCTTATTCAAACTATCTTGAATTTTGATTGACCATCCCCCTGCTCCTCTTTTATGCATTCTCTTCCCATGGCCTCGCTTAGGCCATTCCCCTCCCTATAATCTGTACTTCTACTTACATATGTACAATACTATACACATAAGTCCTTCCTTCTCCTCCCTCCCTTATAGCCCTTTACCAGCTTACTGGTTTCTGGTACCAATTTTTGGTTCTGGTTCACACACAAGTCTACACATTGGTAGCTAGGTTCCACATATGAGAGAGAACATGTGATGTTTGGTTTTCTGAGTCTGGGTACCCTCACTTAGTTTAATCCTTTCCAGATCCATCCATTTCCCTGCAAATTTCATAATTTCATTTTCCTTTACCACTGAATAGAACTCCATTGTCTAAATGTACCACATCTTTATTATCCACTTATATATGGAGGGACATCTAGGCTGGTTCCATTATTAGCTATTGTGAATAGAGCAGCAATAAACATGGTTGTGCACGTATCTCTAAGGTAGTGAGAAGAGTCCTCTTGGATATGTGCTGAGGAGTGCTATAGCTGGATCATATGGTAAATCTATTTTTAGCTGTCTCAAGAACCTCCACACTGATTTCCAGAATGGCTGGACCAGATTACATTCCCACCAACAGTGTAGAAGTGTTCCTCTTTTTCTGCATCCATGCCAACACTTATTGTCATTTGTTTTCTTGATGGTAGCCATTCTGACAGGAGTGAAATGGAATCTCAAAGTTGTTTTAATTTGCATTTCCCTGATGGCTAAGGATGTGGAACACTTTTTTTACATATTTACATGCCATCTGTATTTCTTTTTCTGAGAACTCTCTATTTAGTTCCATAGCTCATTTTTTTAACTGGGTTGTTTGATTTCTTATAATTCTGTTTTTTAAGTTCTTTGTATATTCTGGATATTGTTCCATGGTCAGATGTATAGCTGGCAAAGATTTTCTCCCATTCTGTAGGTTGTTTCTTTGCTCTATTCACAGTGTCCTTTGCTGTACAAAGTTTTGTAATTACATGAGGTCCTAGTGGTTGATTAGTGGTTTTATTCCCTGAGCAATTAGGGTTATATTCAGAAAGTCCTTGCCAATGCCAATATGTTGAAGGTTTCCCCTACCTTTTCCTCTAGCAGTTTCAGAGTTTCAGGTCTGATATTAAGGTCCCTGATCCATTTGGACTTGACTCTTGTGCATGGAAAGAGATAAGGATCTATTTTTATCCTTTTACATACAGATGTCCAGTTTTCCCAGCACCACTTGTTGAAGAGGCTATCTTTTCTCCAATGAATATTTTTGGCATTTTTGTCAAAAATCGGGTGGCTATAGCTGCCTGGATTAATAGTTGGGTCTTCTATTCTATACCATTGATCTACCTGTCTGTCCTTGTGCCAGTACCATGCTGTTTTTGTTACTATGGCTTTGTAATATAACTTAAAATCGGTATGGTAATTCCACCAGCCTGATTTTTGTTGCACAACATTGTTTTGGCTATTTGAGGTTTTTTGTGTTTCCAGATGAATTTTAGGATTGTTTTTTCTGTTTCTGTGAAGAATACTATTGGGATTTTAATCGTGATTGCAATTAATGTGTAGATTGCTTTTGGTAAGGTTGACATTTTCACAATATTGATTCTTCCAATCCAGGAGCATGGGATGTCTTTCCATTTCCTTGTGTCTTCTGCTATTTCTCGCTCGAGTTTTATAAAGTTCTCATTGTAGAGATGCTTCACTTCCTTGATTAAGTTTATTCCAAGGTATTTTAAATTTTTTGAGGCAATTGTGAATGGGCAAGATTCCCTGATTTCATCCTTTGCATGTTTGTTGTTAGTGTATAGAAAAGCTACTGATTTCTGTGTGTTTATTTTGTATCCTGCTACATTGCTAAAAGTGTTTATCAGCTCTAACAGTTTTCTGGTAGATTCTTTAGGGTCTCTTATGTATAGAATCATATCATATGCAGATAATGATAAGTTGATGTCTTCCCTTCCAATTTGTATCCCTTTTATGAGTGTCTCTTGCCTTATTGCTATGGTTAAGACTTCCAGTACTATATTAAATAGAAGTGGGGAAAGTGGACACCCTTGTCTTGTTCCTGAATTTAGAGGAAAAGCTTCACGTTTATCCCCATTTAGTATTATGTTGGATGTAGGTTTGTCATAAATAGCTTTTATTATGTTGAGAAATGTTCCTTCTATTCCCAGTTTCTGTAATAATTTCACCATGAAGGGGTGCTGGATTTTGTCAAATGCCTTTTCTGCATTTATATTGAGATCACCATGTGATTTTTGTCCTTCAGATCATTTATATGGTGTAAGTACTTTTATGGATTTGCGTATGTTGAACCATCCCTGCACCTCTGGGATAAAGCCTACTTGGTCCGGGTGAATAATCTTTCTGATATATGCTTGTATTCTGTTTGCCAGTATTTTGTTGAGAATTTTTGGATCTATGTTTATGAGGGAGATTGGTCTGTAATTTTCGTTTGTTGGTCTTTGTCCGGTTTGGGTATCAGGGTGATGATGGCTTCATAGAAGGATTTTGGTAGAATTCCTTCCTTTTCCATTTTACGAAAAAGTTTGAGAAGCATTGGTCTTAGTTCTTCCAGAAATGTCTGGTAAAATTCAGCAGTGAATCCATCTGGGCCTGGGCTCTTTTTTGTTGGGAGACATTTTATAACTGTTTGGATCTCTGTAGTTGTTTTAGGTCAACTTAAATGGTTTATCTCATCTTGAGTTAAATTTGGTAGGTCATATGAATCAAGGAAATCATCCATTTCTTTCAGGTTGTCAAACTTAGAGGCATATATATTCTTAAAATATATCCATATGATTTTCTGAATTTCTTTGGTATCTGTTATTATATTGCCTTTTTCATCTCTAATTTTATCAATTTTTGTCTCTTCTCTCTTTCTTTTGGTCAGATTTGCTAAGGGTTTATCAATCTTTTTTATTCTTTCAAAGAACCAACTCTTTGTTTCATTGATTTTTTTATTGTTGTTTTCATTTCCATTTCATTAATTTCTGCCCTAACCTTTATTATTCCTTCCCGTCTACTGATTTTTGGTTTGCCTTGTTCTTCTCTTTCCAAGTCCTTAAGGTGAAGCATTAAATTGTTTAGTTGTGAACTCTCTAATTTCTTAATATAGACACTTAGAGCTATAAATTTCCCTCTTAGGACTGCCTTCATTGTGTCCCAAAGGTTTTGGTATGTTGTATTCTCAGCATCATTTGATTCTATGAATTTCTTGATTTTCTTTTTAATTTCTTCAATGACGCATACATCATTCAATAATGTACTGTTTAGTCTCCATGAATTTCTGTATGCTCTGTAGTTTTTCTAGTTGCTGATTTGCAATTTAATCCCATTTGGTCAGATAGCATAAAAGGGATTATTTCAATTTTCCTGTATTTGTTAAGATCTGATTTGTGTATTATATGGTCTATTTTAGAGAATGTCCCATGAGCTGCTGAGAAAAATGTATATTCTGCAGCATTTGGTTGGAATGTTCTGTATATATCTGTTAGGTCCATTTGTTCCATGATATCATTTAATGCACATGTCTCTCTGTTTATTTTTTGCTGGGTAGGCCTGTCAAGTGATGAGAGTGGGGTATTGAAGTCACCCACTACTATTGTGTTAGGAGTTATCTCTGACCTTAAGTCTAACAGTGTTTGTTTGATGAAATTGGGATCCCCCATTTTAGGAGCATATATGCTTAGGATTGTGATGTCCTGTTGGAGTGTTCCTTTAATCAGTATAAAGTGACCTTTTTATCTTTCCTCACTAATGTTGGTTTGAAGTCTATCCTGTCAGAAATTAGGACAGCAACCCCTGCCTGTTTCCTAGGCCCATTTGCTTGAAATACCTTTTTCCAACCTTTCACCCTAAGAATGTTTCTATCTTTTATTGAGAGGTGAGTTTCCTGGAGGCAACAGATGGTAGGATCATGCTTTTTAATCCACTCTGCAAGTCTGTGTCTTTTAGTTGGGGCATTGAGGCCATTGATAGTAAGAGTTATTATTGAAAGATATGTATTTATTCTCACCATTTTTCTTGTTTTGTAGTTCTTCCTGTTTTCACTTTACTCACTTGTTTTAACTGTTCTTTGAGTATGGTTTATTTTTTCCTATTTCCTGCTGTGTGTGTTTTGCTTTCTCTTCCGTGTGAATGATTCCTGCAAGTATTTTCTGTAGAGCTGGTTTAGTTGCCATAAATTCCTTTAGCCTGTCTTTGTTGTGGAATTTCCTTTTTTCTCGATCAATTTGGATAGATAGCTTTGCAGGATAAAGTAATCTTGGTTGACAGTTTTCATCTTTCATAACTTGGAATACATCACTCCAAGCCCTTCTGGCTTTTAAAGTTTGTGTTTAGTAATCTGCTGTGATCCTGATGGTTTTCCCTTTGAAGGTCACTTGCTTTTTCTCTCTAACTGCTTTCAATATATTTTCTTTGGTTTGCGTGTTTATTAGTTTAATTATAACACGGTGAGAAAAGGATCTTTCTAGGTTTTGACTGTTCAGTGTTCTAAATGCTTCTTGTATCTGCATTGGCATTTCTTTCCCAATTTGGGGGAAATTTTCTTCTATGATTTACAGAAAATACCTACTAAGCCTTTGGATTGAAATTCTTCCCTTTCTGTTATACCATGAAATTATTATTATTATTATTTTTTTGGTTTTGCAAGGTAGGGTCTCAGTCTCATTCAGGCTGACCTGGAATTAACTGTGTAGTCTTAGGGTGGCCTCGAACTCTCGGTGATCCTCCTACCCCTGCCTCCCGAGTGCTGGGATTAAAGGTGTGCGCCTCCACGCCTGGCTTACCTTGAATTCTTATGTTTGGTCTTTTCATAGTGTCCTGGGTATCTTGGAATTCCCATTCATACCTTTCTAGTAGCTTGTCTTTCTCTTTGTTGGACTGTATTAGATCTGCCACTCTGGTCTTCTATTTTAGATATTCTGTTCTCTCTTTCATCCATTCTACTGGTGAGACTTTCCAGAGAGTTTTTAGTTTCACTGACTGTGTTCTTCAGAGCTAGGATTTCAGCCTGGTTTTTCTTCAGTATTTCTATTTCCTTACTCCTGTCTTGTAATGACCTTTTTATTTCATTAAGCTGGTTTTCTGTATTCTCTTTCAAGAGTTTGTTTTTTTAATTCCTTTGTTTTTTTCTCTGATTCCTTTCCTTTCTTCTTTTGTTTCTTCTTTCAGTTCTTTGAGTATAGATAACATCATTCTTTTGAAATCTTTGTCAGGAATTTCATATAAAACAGTCTCATTGGTGAACAATTCTGATGGATTTGTAATTTTTGGTGGGATTGCATTGTCTTGATTCTTTGTGTTTCTTGTATTATAATGCAGTGACTTTTGCATCCTGGATTGATTTCATGCTTAGGTTTTCTATTTATCTGCAGTGCTCTTAGATGTGGTGATCCACCTTTATATACTTTCAGGATATGAGTTTAAGGTGCCAAATGTAGCCCTTGTACCCAAATCCAACCTCAGAAGTAATCCTAGCTGTTGAATTTGCTTGTTAAGCAAGTATTGTAGCAGACTGGTGGAACAATTTACTGGCAAGTTCTAAACTTCAACTGAGCAAAATACACATTCAATCAAAATGAGCACAGAGTACACAAGTGTGGGAATTAAAAGAAGCAGTCTTATAAGGTCAAAATCCCTAAGGGTGTGTGTTGCTCTACACCCTTAATCCTGTCAGCTAGGAGGTAGAGGATTTTGTTCTAACTTGGGTTCCAGGTCAGCCTGGATCTGGGTCAGACCCTGCCCCCAATAATGACAAAGGAAAAGATAAAGGCCCTCTAAATCTAAAAGTATTACAGCTAGCAATATTCAACACCCCATATTTAGCTTATTTGAAAATGGTAAAGCCAACCACAAATATGTAACCCATAACCTCCCTGACCTGGAAAGAGAGATTAGCACTTTCAATGCAGGCCTATGTACCTTTTTTTTTTTTTTTTTTTTTTTTTTTTTTTTTGTCAGCCGGCCTTGTTACCTTTTGTTGTGGCTTCCAAACTCACCAATGCTGAGTGCCCACCTAGTTCCCTGAGCTGTGGAGCTTGAGCTTGGCTCAGCTGTGCTGGATGTGCTGCTGTTGTTGTGCTGCGAAGCTTGAGCTTGGCTTAGCTGTGCTGGATGTGCAGTTGGTGTTGTGCTGTGGGGCTTGAAGTTGGCTCAGATGTGATGAATACACTACTGCTGCCACTGGGAGCTGAATGCTGGTGGTTTGTGGTTCTGATGGTTGGGGAATGGGCGAGTTCAGGAAGCCAGTGGTTGCTTACACTGTTCCCCTCTATCTCTTTCAGTAGCTCAGCAGACCTTTTTCGATTTCTGGGCTCTGCTGAGGAGACTGATGAGGTTGGAAAGTCCCCTTGTTTGGTCTCTATTGATGCTGCTAGGCACACCTGGTGGTTTGGAGCTGCAATGGCTTGAGGCGGAGGAGGCTCTGGGTGTGGGCGGGGCGGCGCCATGGATTGGGCCCCAAGCTCCACAGTGGGATTCTGGCTGTCTCCTGCTTTTCTGCTGTTTCCCAGAAAAAAATATTCTGCTCTTTTCTGAAGAAAGTGTAGTTTTGCTTAAATCCCCCCCTGATCTGGTTTGGCGTGGCTCCTATGCCGCTATCTTATCCGGACCTCGGCTCATGTCTGAAGAGGAGGTAATTTTAAGGAATGAAATCCATTGTCCCTCAACTCCCACCCCCAGCATTATAATAGCACCCCACAGAAATTCACTTGAAGCTCCTCTGCCTTGTTATTTCTCCATAAAAGAGCTATATGTATGGAGAGGTGTGTAATATTTGTGATAGATAACATCCCACGTACTTTTTTTTTTTTTTTTTTTCTAGGTAGGGTCTCACTATGCAGTCTCAGGCTGGTCTCAGACTCACAGCATTCCTCCTATTTTTGCCTCCCAAGTGCTTGGATTAAAGGTGTGTGCCACCATATTTGGTAGGGGCAGAGAGAGAGAGAGAGGTTGGGTGCACCAGGGCCTCTAGCCACTGCAAACAAACTCCAGATGTATGTGCCACTTTGTGCATCTGGCTCTATGTGGGTACTAGGGAATCAAACTCAGGTTGTTAGGCTATGCAGGTAAGTACCTGAACCACTGAGCAATCTCTCCAGCCTTGTCTTTTTAGTAAATTCACTCCTATAAAGTGTTCCACTGAATGAATATACTACAATGCCATCCATTCTTCTTTGCATGAGTGTAAGTTACCTTTTGTACACAATGTCAAAATCATTGGTTTAGTGCAAGAAACTTGAAGCTAAAGAGTTTAGTAGTCGTTTTTTTTTGTTGTTGTTGTTGTTGTTTCCTTGATCTTACTTAATTTTTGCTCTTTAGACGTTTCTCAGCTGGATGTGGTCGTACACACACCTATCTGTCAGCACTAAGGCACATACAGGAATGTCTTGTCTCAGAATTTTTCATTGAGTTGAAAATAAGTTCCCATGACATGTCAAGAATGTGAAGTAATATAAAGTGGGTTAATTCTTCATGGGCAATGAAGCAGTTCTTACATGAAGTTTCATAGTTTGGGACACTTGCTTAAAACTTGGCATTTAAGCTGGGTGTGGTGGCGCATGCCTTTAATCCCAGCACTTGGGAGGCAGAGGATTGCCATGTGTTCAAGGCCACCCTGAGAGTACATTGTGTGTTCCAGGTCAGCCTGGGCTAGAGTGAGACTCTACCTTAAAAAACCAAAAAAAAAAAAAAAAAAAAAAAAAAACACCCAAAACAAATCAAAAAAACTTGGCATTTATTTATGCCTGACTACCCAGTTTGATGTCAGGGACTAAAGAGGACCTTACTGTGTGCCCCAGCTCTGAGAAGGGCATGCTTGTCTGTTTTGAATATTAATAGAATATAAATGAACTTCCACTTCCCTATGAAACCATTTGTGCTGAGCCAAAATACAAAGGAGTGTCAGTGACCATGAAATGTGCTTGTTTGCAGTGTTTTTGGCTTTCAAATACTTTCACTTACATTTACCAATTTTTTTTCTGGATAAAAAATCAAATATCTAACAAAAAAAATTTCAAATATCACAAACCTAATCATTTCTTTTTGTTTTAATTTTTATTGATTTTTAATCTTACATACCAAAAAAACCCCACCTGATATTTCCCTCCCCTCCCCCATTCCACTTTAGAACTCCAGTCTCCATCATATCCCCTCCCTTTCTCCATTAGTCTCTCTCCTAATTTGATGACATCATCTTTCTCTTCTATTTTGAGGGTCTTGCAAAGGTATTGCTAGGCACTGCAAGATCATGGATATCGAGGCCAATTTCTGTCTGGGCAGCTGCATAGTAAGAGGTCATATCCTTCCTTTGGCTCTTCCATTCTATCCCGCCCCCTCTTCCGCAGAATGGTCCCTGAGCCACTGGAGGATGTGACAGAGGTGTTTCAGTGCTAGGCACTCCTCCATCCCTTCTTCTCAGCACTATGTTGCCTTTTGTGTCGTCCCAGTGGTCATCACCATCTGAAAAGAGAAGCTTCTCTAGCCAGAAGTGAGAATAGCGTTAATATGTGGACATGAACATTTAGTGTAGTGTCCCCAGGGCAGCTTGGTGGGAATAATATATACATTTAGTCAGACATGAGCAGGCTTATACCCCAAGGCTCATGACCTCACCTACCATAGACTTTTACTTAGGTTTTTCAGTACCGGGTATGTATTCCCTCCCATAGAGAGGGCCTTCAGTCCAATTATGGAGCAGTTGGTTACCCCAAGAGTAGACACGCCACTATTGCACCCGTTCAGTCATTGGGCCTGTCTGGCCAAGCTTGAATATTCAGCATCCACTATTTTCACTGTTGATGGCTTCTGTCTCCCAACGCTGCGTGCAGTGCAGCTTTTCCAGCTTTCAGTTGGCTGGTCTACAGGGAGAAGGTTTTCTGCTCAGCACCAGCTTGCTTTCTCAGTGTCCTTGCCTCTCAGGCATGAGATGTCTTCAGCAATAGGGTCTTACTATCTATTTCTCTAGGGAAACCAAGGGCTTTGGCAACAGCCTTAATGATTTGGAGGCTACCGGGACCTCCTTGGCCAACATCTCACTGGAAGGAGTTCCATCCCAGGTACTGAAAATTTTCTAGTAACAGTCTACATCTTCTAGACGTGACCTTAATCAAAAAAGTAGTTTTACATATGTCTTATTGATAATATCTTGAGTTTAGATTGTCCCTCCCCCTGCCCTTTTTGTATGCATTCTCTTCCCATGGCCTCGCTTAGGCCATTCCCCTCCCTGTACTCAGTTCTTCTGTTTATATATGTGTATTACCATACACTTAAGTCCTTCCCTTTCTTCCCTCCCTTATAGCCTTTTACCCGCTTACTGGTTTCTGGTACCTATTTTTGGTTCCAGTTCATACACAAGTCTATACATTGGTAGCTAGGATCCACATATGAGAGAGAACATTCAGTCTAATTTAGTTAGAAAAGTACAAAGTCTTATGAGTTAGGCTATTACTTCTCTGAATGATCCTTTAAAATTTATATTTTGATCTTCTGGTCAGTTTTGAATATTTTCAGGAAACTGACATTAAGCACAAATGATATTTTTGTGCTTTCTTGTCTGTAGAATTTGTGATAAGAATATGCACATGAGGGTTGCATTATTAATGTATTATTTCATCTGCCTTTCCCTCAGAATCTGGAGCTGTATATGCTTTTACTCATTCTAAAAGCATTTTTTTCAAGTCAGACAGTATTATTCCACATGTCTTTAATGGATAAGACTAAAATCCTAACCCTCTTTTATCTATTTTTATTATTAGTTTTGGACATACTCAGTGTGTAAATAGCACTGGTACCATCCTTTTCCTCTTTCCTGCCCCCCTAATTCTTTGTTTTAAAGATGTTTTTAATGTATTTTTAAATTTTTGTTTATTTTTATTTATTTATTTGAGAGCAGTACACACACAGAAAGAGGCAGAGAGGGAGAGAAAGAATGGGCGCACCAGGGCCTCCAGCCACTTCAAATGAACTCCAGATGCATGTGCTACCTTGTGCATCTGGCTTACCTGGGTCCTGGAGAATTGAACCTTGAACCACGATCCTTAGGCTTCACAGGCAAGCACTTAACTGATAAGCCATCTCTCCAGCCACCCCCCCTCAACTTCTGATAATTGTATAATTAGAGCTAATGATCCCAATAGGAGAAAGCATTAGAAGGTAATCATTTCAGTTTTCATTCTCCATGACTAAAAATAATAAGTAATTCCTCTACTACTTCTAAAGTTTTATTTGTTCAGTTGGTGATAAATAATTTCAGTTGTATTATAAAAGGTCTTGTCACTTACAGCTACTATTTATACAGCACTTGCTGTGTCTCAGACCCTGACTGTTTGCTTTAGAAAACTGCTGTTTCTGTGTGCAGTGCAAACATTCTCTTTTACATATACCACAACTACATATGTCAAGTTCACAGTGATGTTTCAACAATGTCTGAACTCAAACTGCTGAGAATTAGAGGTGATGACTGCATAAAGCATGGCTGTCCACTTGGAAACTTGGGGCATTGAGGTGATACAGCATACCTTCTCAATCTCCCAGCTCCTCCCCAAACTCAGAGAACTCCTGGGTATAAAGACAGAGAAGCTGAAAGGTAGGAAATAGGTAGGTAAGGGGAACTGCTAGTGTGTTGGTAACCAAGAACAAAGACAAGCCCCAGACCACCAGAGGTATATGTACAGGTTGACACAGTGGGCATCCACAGTTACCAGGCCGTCAGAGAGTGCCCTTGGAAGCCACCCTTCCCTGACTTTGAATTGTCTAGTCACAGTCAAATAAGCTATACAGTTACCTAGTTAAACAGCTTTATTAGAAAACAGTATAATTTAACCTTATTTTTAGCTGGAAAATTCAATGTAGTCCAAGGCTTAGGGTTGAGGGTGGTGACAAAATGCCTGCCATTTTATAGACTTTATTTTTGCCATATATCATATAAGCCACCCCTGACTTCTCTAGAAATTGGAAATACACGATTATCACTTGGATTTTAGCATTTATCTTATACCAGTTGATGTGACCATAGTAAAGTTTCCTTTGTTCACACTTTGGAGACTGCCTTGCCTGTTTACCCAGTTGATTAGGGAATTCACAAGTCCAAGGTTAACTCTGATCTAAGTACTGAAACAGTTGTGACTGCCATTTGTATGAACTTTCACAGTCAGGCTATGCAATTGTGTGTCTTTAAAAAAAAATCAACCCAGCCATTGTTCCATTGAACTGTCTTGGAGTCTTATAGGAAATAATGAATTTACTATTAACAGTGAAATGATATGCCATTTTAATACATCTTTGAGATCTTGTTTGGCTTGCCTTCTATTTTCTAAATCCCATTATACTGTAAATAAGCAAATTAAACTTACCCTGAAAATGACTGCATGCTATACTACAATAGAGGTAGAATATTCCAGGAACAGAACAGATAGAGGTAGTAGCATTTTACCATTTGGTAAAGCTGTTGGACCAGATGGATTCACTAATGACTTCTATAAAGTATTTAATCAGACCTTATTGAAAAAACATGACTGGCATATTTAATCATCCTAAATTAATAGGACTTCTGCCAGATATAACTTTCAGTGTTTGAGTCATGCATCTTGCTTAGAAAGGGTGAAAAAGGAGATGAATAGCTCCAGCCAGCTGGATTTTGCATAGACCCCTCTCATCAGTGAAACTTCTTATTAGCAAATTGGTGTGTTACAGTCTTTGGCAGTATCTCTTCTTTTCCAAAGAATGCACTGTAAGACCAGACATGCTGATCCAATTCATTTTATCAGTAACAATTATACTGATTAGAACATCTGGGTGATTGTTAAATCTGATATAGTCATCAAACCTCCCTTCTACTTCCTGCCCTTGTAGATGACTTCCAAACCATCAAATGTCTTCTTTTATGTGTTTCTTTTGTTTCTCTTTTTTTAGTTATTTGATTAAATTTTTGTGTGAAACTCAAAAATTATAGAAAGCTTTATAATGAAAAACTGTTCCCAGGCTAGAAAGATGGTTTAGTGATTAAGATACTTGCCTGTGAAGCCTAAGAACCCAGGTTTGATTCCCCAGTGCCCAAGTAAGCCAGATGCACAAGGTGGTGCATATGTTGAGTTTATTTTTAGGAAGCCCTGGTGTATCCATTTTCTCTCTCTCTCTCTCTCCCTCCCTCCATGTCTCTGTCTCTGCCTCTTTCTCTCTCTCTATCTCTTAAATCATTAATTAAAATAAAACTGTCCCTGCATCACCATTTCCCATCACCAATACATCTTTCTAAGATGCACCTTATTTATGACTTCTTCTTTCTGGTGGTTATTTCTGTGGCCCTAAGATTAGAAGGCCACAGAGAAACATCAGAGGCAGTCATTCCTAGACTAGCATTCCCAGACTAGCTTGACAACTCATGTGATTGGGGCATTTCCCTTAACTTAGAAGGCCTTGAAAGAAAATAAACCATCTGAGTTATCTTCCCTTAGACAATTCTTACTGAAGAAAAAAAAAAGCCTTTTCTGAGCAAAGACATAAATAGGTACAAGTTCCTTATCTGTGGGTCTTTACTGTTCCATTCCCTAGTGTCGTTGGTCACCAATGTCCCAGGCAAGGGAGGGAGGAGTTGGGGGAAAGCAGCAGGGTCCTGGAGCAGTGGGCGAGTGTGACGACAATGACAAGCAATGAACACCCAGGAGACTGTCTGATGGACAACACTCATTTATTCAAAAAGGGAGTGGGTTTATAAACACTTGGGGAAAGTTGAGATGGCACATAGAGACTATACGGTGATCGGATGCATAGTTTATGGGTTGCTATCTAAGTGGCAGAAGAACTAGTAACTTCAAAGCTGTGAGGCAGGAGCTGAGAGTTAGCTATTGTGACTTCAGCTGTGGGGAGAGGAGTTGTGAGAGAGATAAGGGAAATGGTGGAAAGCTGTGACTTCAAAGGTGTGGGGGTGAGAGAGATGGCGGAAAAGCTACGTGACTTCAGCCACATAAAGGGCAGCTAGCCACAAGGTCAGGAACTGTGGGGGGGGGCAGAGGCTGACTTATGGAATTGGTCAGAGCTTTTGGGGGTCCAGGAGGAGGGCCTTGCCAGTTCTGCCCACTCTGGGTAATGACAGGGCACACTACAACCTACAACCAAGTGTAGGGAAGGCCAGTCCCCATTGCCAGTGTAGGTTTCCGATGATAGGGCCAGCTGCAACCCCACAGCCCAAGGTCCCTGGTCATACCCAATAGTGCCGGCGAGCCTCATCACAATCCCAGCCTGTTTTTAGCAATGCCCAACACTTATCTACTTCCCTTGGACATGCACCTAGTCCATTCTGTTTTCCTTAGGATCCTCTTTATAAGCTTGATCCTCAGCCTAGCTCATTGCTTCATCCTCCATTATGCAGGAAGGTGGTAGCTCCTAGCTCTGCTTCAATAAAGTCTGTCTGTTGAGATCAAGTCCAATGTTTTCCTTTGCTTTTCTTTTTCATTTTCTGTACATTTGGTGCCGTGACTCAGATTTTGTCACCCTCAGAGGCTTTTGGGCTGAGTGCCCTCCCCTTCCCTTCCCTTTCCTTTCCCTCTCTTCCCTTCTACCTCCCTCTCTTCCCTTCTACCTCACTGACAGTGTTTCACTCCCTTGGGAGCACAGATGCATGCCATGCTCACTAATCTGGACTACACAGCCACCAGTTGAGATCTGAGAGACCTCCGGTCTTTTGTGGCCTTGTCTATGTGAATGGCACAAATTCCATTCAGTCTCATGGTTCAGGGAGCTTTATTAGTGTTCTGTGTAAACCAAGCTTGATACATGGCAGCTTTTCCTTTCCTTATTCCTCTCACTCTGACCCTTGGATTGTGTGAGCCCAGTAGCTTGTTTGCAGGCACTGAGGAATTCTGGCCCAGGGCTACACTCTGGTGAATGTCTAAAATCCCTCTGTGAGCTCAACTGAGTCTCTGACAGCCCTTTGGATAATCCACCAGGTCATATTTTTCTGTCTCTATCTCCCTCTCCTCTCCCCCTGGACTTTTGAGCTCCAGACGGGAGGCCACTTGCCATGTGATGATCCTCATCCATAACCTCATACAATTACAGCCTTCAGGACAAGGTACACACTCTTGGTCTGCCACAGAAGCGCCCTGTCTCAGACCTTAGTGACTCTGGGAATTTCTTACTTTTCAGTCCATGAATGATCAGAGGCTCCAGGAGCCCCCCACACATTGATCCACTGGACACCCCAAACATTATGAGTGTGGGAACACTCCCTCCTAATCCTTGGGTTTCTGTATTAGTTATTATTTTGTTGATGTTGCTGTGACAATACTTGACAAAAGTGGCCTAAGAAGGGAATGATTCACTTTAGTTAATGATTGGAGGGTATATAATCCATCATGGTACACAGGGTATGGCAGCAGAAATACAAGGTGTCTGTTAACATTGTGTCTATAGTCAGGAGATAGATGAACACTGCTCCTGAGTGAGCTCACTGCTTATATTTACTTTTTTATTCACTCTGGAACTCCAATCCATGGGATGATGCTATCTGCATTCAGAGTGGATATTCCCTCCTCTGTTAAACCTCTCCAGAAAAACATCCTCATAGACACACCCAGAGATATATTGCCTGGTGATTCCAAATCTAGTCCAGTTGACATTGAAAAGTATTTCTCACAGTTTGGGTGCTCTTCCAGTTTTATTTGGGGGATCTTTTTCGGGAGCAGCCTGCTTTTGAGGACTCAAGTCTCCAGTATCACTCCAGAGAAGAGAAAACAAACTGGTTTTAGATGAGGCTTCAACTTCACCTCCCCCAGCAGGGAGCCCTGTAACTGGAATTGTTTGGCTTGCCTTGCTTCATTGTGCCACTTTTCTGTTTCTCTGAACTTTTCAGTTTTCCCATCACTCCTTTTATGAATTTCTGAAACTTTACATCTCTCATTGGATGTAGTCCATTTTTTCTTAGATCCTAAGTAGCTTTGATTCTTTAGAAGCTTCTCTAGAAGTCTAAATTATAGTTTCTAAATTTTATTTCTGTTATCAACTAGAGACAGTATTTGTTAGTTTCTAAGTTTATATGGTGACAGTATTAGTGATTTGAGAATTCTCCAGAATGCTTTAGTGATATTTTCTTAGTATAACTTTTTTTTTTTTTTGAGTTAGGGTCTCACTCAGGTCCAGGCTGACCTGAAATTAACTATGTAGTCTCAGGGTGGCCTCGAACTCATGGCAATCCCCCTACCTCTGCCTCCCATGTGCTAGGATTAAAGACATGTACCACCACACCCAGCCTTAGTATACCTTTTTAAAGATTAATCCATGTTGCATATGCTTTTGCTTTTTATTGCAAGGAACAATTCCATTATATGAATATATAATAATTTGTTTATTTATGTGTAGGTAGAAATTTATTTCTAATTCCTAGCTATTATGAATAAAAAATTTATAGACAAGTATTTATTTAATTATTTTCTTGTATTTCTTTTTGGTAAATACCTGGACGTGAAATTGGTCTTACATAAGTGGATGAATGTTTATCTTTACAAGAAAGTGCCAAACTACCTTCCAAATATGATTTGCTACATTATTTCCCATCTTCCACAATGTTGCCTGAGCCTCAAAGGATGTGGTAGAAATCTCCTTTAGTGTTGAGCTGTTGTATAGTTCTAGATCTTAGTGGGACTGTCTCAAGATTTTCCTCATTAAGTATGATATTAGCTTGTGGTTTGTTACATATAGCCAATATTATATTATGATTCCTCCAACCTTAGTCTCTCCAAAATTTTTATTATGAAGGGATATTATAATTTGTCAAAGGCCTTTTCTGCGTCTATTGAGATGATTATGTGATTCCTGTTGTTAAGTCTACTTATACAATGAGTTATGTTTATTGATTTCAGTAGTTTGAACCATCCCTATACCCTGCAATGAAACCTACTTGATTTAAGTGGGTGATATTTTTAATGTGTTCTTGAATTTGATTTGCAAGAATTTTGAGTGTTTTGTGTCTAAGTTTATTAGGGATATTGGATTATGACTTTCTTTTAATATATTTTACTTATTTATTTGAGAGAGAGAAAGAGGAAGAGAGAGAGACTGACTAGATGCATGCACCCCCTTGTGCATCTGGCTTACATGGGATCCTTTGGCTTTGCAGGCATATGCCTTAACCACTAAGCAATCTCTCCAGCCCTCAATAAAATACTTTTTTTTAAAATAGTGCCAAAGGAAGGAAAGAAGGGCTTTGTAACACTGTCTTCCAGACACAAAGTGGTTGTGGTAATTCATGACTCCACAGTGACTGATGCTACCTGTACAAGACCTGAATAATAGGAGGGGAAAATGATGACATCAAAATTGAAGACAGACTAGTTGGAAAGAAGAAAGGATTCAGTGAAGGGGGTATTCAGAAGGGGGAACAGGGAGTGTGGTTGAAGGAGATTATGATCATGGTATATTGTCTGTATATATGGAGGTTGTTAATAAAAAATACAAAAATAAAATTGGGTGCCCATAGCTGTGTGGGTTTATTTTGGGGTCCATGGTCTATGTATCTGTGTTTGTTCCAGTACTGTACTGTAGGCTACGTCACTAGGGCTCTATAGTATAATTTTATATCATGAATTGTGATATTGCCAGCAGTGTTCTTTCTACTTAGGTTTGCTTTGGCTGTGCATGATCTTCTGTGTCTCCATGTGAATTGTTAGATTGTTTTTTCTACTTCTGAGAAGAATGTCATTGGAACTTTGGGAATCACTTTGAATCTGTAGATTACTTTTGGCAATATACCCATTTTCACAATATTCATTCTGCCAACCGAGAACATGGAAGGTCTTTCCAATGCCTTTTTTAATTTCTTTTTTCAGTGTCTTAAAGTTTTCTTTGCAGAGGTCTTTGGCATTCTTGGTGAGGTTTACCCCTAGGTACTTATTTTTATTTGGGGGAGCTATTATAAATGGGATTTTATTTCTCAGGAAATTAATTGTTGGAATATATGAAAGCTACTAATTTTGTGTGCTGGTTTTATATCCTGTAACTTTGATAAAAGTGTCTATTAAATCTAAGAGTTTTCTGGTATAGTCACTTAACCATAGTATCTAAAAACTGGTATAGTTTTATTCTTTCTTTTCCTATTTTTACATGTCTTTTTATTGCCATATTGCTGTAGCTAAGACTTCAAGAATTATGTTAAATAAGAGTGGAGACAGCAGGTACCTTTGTCTCATTCCAGATCTTGAGGAAACATTTTCAGTTTTCTTCATTCAAAGTAATGTTGGCTGGGCAGGAGAGATTGCTCAGTGGTTAAGGCAGTTGCCTAAGGAGTCTGATGACCAGAGTTCAATTCTCTAGTACTCATGTAAAGCCAAATGCTTAGGGTGGTGCATGCATCTGGAGTTCATTTGCAGTGGCTAGACATCCTGGTGCACCCATTTTGTCTGTCTCTGACGTCTCTCTCTCTCTTACTGCTTGAAATAAATAAATATAAATAAATAAATAAAATATAAAAAAAGTAATGTTGGGTCTGCAGAGATGGCTTAGTGGTTAAGGCACATGCCAGCAAAGCCTAAGGACCCTGGTTTGATTTTCCAGGTCCCATGTAAGCCAGATGCACATGGTGGCACATGCGTCTGGAGTTCATTTGCACTGGCTAGAGGCCCTGGAGTGCCTCTCTCTCTCTCTCTCTCTCTCTCTCTCTTTCGCTCTTCCCCTTCTCTGTCTCAAATAAATAAATAAATAAATAAATAAATAAATAAATAAATAAATGTTGGCTATAGGTTTTTAATATATACTGTTTATTATTTTGAAGTATATTACATCTAGCCCCCATTTCTCCAGAATTATTCACATGAAGACATGCTGAACTTTATAAACATTTTCTGCCTATACAGAGATGATCATATAATTTCTGTCATTACAATTATTTATATAGTGAGTTATGTCTATTTATTTGCATATGCTAAGCCATCTTGCTTTCCTTGGATGAAACCTACTTAGTCATGATGTCTAATCTTGTTAATGTGTTCTTGAATTCTGTTTGCAAGTATTTTGCTGAAAATTTTTACATCTATGTTTGTCTGGGAAATTGTTCCATAGTTTTGTTTTCTTTTGTTTTGTTTTCTTTTCTTTTTTGGTTGTCTTTAGCAGATTTTGATATCAGGGCAATACTGACTTCTAGAATGAGCATGGTTTATCTCTTCCCTTTATATTTTATGGAACAGCTTGAGAAGAGTTAGTGTTAAGTATTCTTCCATAAAAGTCTAATAAGAATCAACCAGGTATCATGGGATTTTCTTTGTACAGAGACTTTTAATTACTACTTCAATCTTACTGAAAATTATGGATGACTCCTATTTAAGTCATTTATATCTTTTGGCTTTGATTTTGGCAGATCACCTGCATTTAGAAATTACTCTGAGGTTTTCAAACTTTTTGGAATAAATTTTGATACTATTCTCTAATGATCTTCTGGATTTCATTGTGAAAACACCCTTTTTATCTTTAATTTTATTTGGGTCTTCTACTTCTTTCTTTTGGTTAGTTGTTTTAGAAGTTGTTAATTTTTTTAAAGGAAGCAACTCTGGTTGATTTTGTGTATTGTTTTTTAGTCTCTATTTCATTATTTTCTGTCTTAATCTTAATTATTTCTTGGAGCCTACTTGGTTTGAGACTAACTTCTTATTTTTCTAGCACCTTAAGTTGCATCATTAGATTGTTTATTTAAGCTGTCTAAGAATTTTTTATTAGATATGGACATATTTAGTATGTAAACAACACATGTTTGTGCCATCCTTTCTTTCCTCCCTGCCCATTTTCTGAAGAGGCCTTCCTCACTGGGGATGTAGGCCAACCCCATGGGGATTGTGGGTCATGTATTATGGGGTCAGCACTCATTATGGGAGAGGCAATATGTCTGTGCAAAATGTCCCAACTTGTGGCTCAAAAAATCTTTCCGCCCCTATTTCTGCAAAATTCCCTGTGCCATGTTGGGTGCATTTTAAGTCTACTTCAGTGATGGGCACTTAGAAGCCTCTGGATTTCTGGTTTGGTGGGTGTTGAGTGTCCTCAGTGTCTATCTCCTTCACCCTTGTGCTGATATCAGATTCACTAAGAAAGCAGCACTCTTGCTCATTTCCCCAATTCCTCTGTGGTTTCAGCTGTGGCTGGGGTGAAGTGCGCTGGGTCATTTATCTCCTCAGATCCAGCTCCCATCTAAAAAAGAGAAGCACATTCTCCAACAGAGAGTGAAGTCAGCACCTGTTCAATGGGATAACCATTATTAGTTTAGAGAGAATTTAAAGGCTGTAGACCCTCTTATAGCCTAAGGTTAGTGGGAGCTTGACAATGGAAAGCAGAATCTTTATATGAATATGATTCTGACTTGCTTCCCATTTCTAGATATGGTTTCCTTTCCACTGAGTGGATCTGTTATCCAATCCAAGAGCAGTTGGTTACCCACCATGCTGTGTGCCACTAGTGTACTTGTGTGAGCATCATATCGGTGGAAAAAAAGAGAAGAAAGAAAAACAGGAGAAATTTAAGTTTAGGCTTCGTATCACCCTCTTCAGGGCCCTTTGATTCAGGTGCTCCCCGTAAGGTCCTCCTGAGGCTTCCCCTTGTAGTCTAACTTCTAGGTTATATTATTCTATGGTACCAGTTCAATTTGGGTTTAATTTTGTGTCCTCCCCATGACCCTTTCCCTTCCCCCAAACCCTACCCTTCCTATTGTCCAAGCCTAGAGATCCCATTCAGGTATGTTAGCCACTTGGGCTGATCCAGGTTAGTAATTGCAAATGAGTGAGACCATGCAACGATTATCTTTCTGTGATTGTGTGAGTTCACTTAGAATGACCTGTTCCAAATTCGACCATTTTTCTACAAATGTCATTGTGTCATTTTTTCTTACTTCTGAGTAGAATTCCATCATGTAGATATACCACATTTTGGTTATCCATTCATCCAATGATGGGCACCTGGGTTGATTCTAGTTCTAAGCTATTATGAATTGAGCAGCAATAAACATGTTTGAGCAAATTTCTCTGATCTGAGATGTGAAGCTTTTAGGGTAAATGCCCAGTAAGGGAATAACAGGGTCTGTTGGTAACTCTATATTCATCCTTTTCAGGAGTCCCCATATAGCTCTCCATAATGGTTGTAGCAGCTTACATTCCCACCAACAGTGAATGAGTGTTCCTATTTCTCCACATCCTCACCAACATTTGTATTCATTTAATTTTTTAATGTTTTCTATCCTTATTGGGGTAAGGTGGAATCTCAAAGTTGTTTTAATTTACATTTCCCTAGTGATTAGGGATGTTGAAGATTTTCTTAAATGTGTGTTAGCCATTTGTAATTCTTCCTCTGGAGAACTCCCTATTCAGTTCTCTGCCCCACTTTTGAAGTGGATTGTTTGATACTTTTTTTCTACAAAAGATTATTTATTTTATTTTATTTTTAATATTTATTGACAACAAAACATACTTACATACCAAAGGTGCGTATTTTTCCCTCCCCTCCCCCCTTCCCCTTTAGAACTCCACTCTCCATCATATCCCCTCCCTCTCTCCATTAGTCTCGTTTTTAATATGATGTCATCCTCTTTTACTTCTACTATGAGGGTCTTGCGGAGGTATTGCTAGGCACAGCAAGGTCATGGATATCAAGGCCAATTTCTGTCTGGGCAGTTGCATTGTAGGGAGTCGTACCCTTCCTTTGGCTCTTCCATTCTATCCGCCCCCTCTTCCGCAATGATCCCTGAGCCTTGGAGGGTGTGACAGAGATGTTTCAGTGCTGGGCACTTCTCCATCCCTTCTTCTCAGCACTGTGTTGCCTTTTGGATCATCCCAGTGGTCATCGCCATCTGAAAAGAGAAGCTTCTCTAACCAGAAGTGAGAGTAGCATTAATATGTGAATATGAGCATTAAGTGTAGTATTTTCTGGGCAGCTTGGTGGGAATAGTATATACATTTAGATAAGGGCATGCTTTATACCCCTGAGGCTTATGACCTTACCTACCATAGACTTTGCTTAGGTTTTTCAGTACCAGGTATGTATTCCCTCCCGTAGAGAGGGCCTTCAGTCCAATTATAGAGCAGTTGGTTACCCCCACGAGTAGACATGCCACTATTGCACCCGTTCAGTCTTGGGGCCTGTCTGGCCAAATTTGAATATTCAGCGTCCACTGTTTTCACTGCTGATGACTTCTGTCTCCCATACTCTGCATGCAGTGCAGCTTTTCCAGCTTTCAGTTGGCTGGTCTACAGGGAGAAGGTTTTCTGCTCAGCACCAGCTTGCTTTCTCAGTGACCTTGCCTCTCAGGCAAGAGATGTCTTCAGCAATAGGGTCTTACTATCTGTTTCTCAGGGAAACCAAGGGCTTTGGCAAAAGCCTTTAATGTTTTGGAGGCTACGGGACCTCCTTGGCCAACAACTCACTGGAAGGTATCCCATCCCAGGTACTGAAAATTTTCTAGTAACAGTCTACAGCTTCTAGATGTACCATTATTCAAAAAAGTAGTTTTACATAAGTCTTATTCACAATCTTTTGAAATTAGATTGACCCTCCCCTTGCCCTTCTTTTATGCATTCTCTACCCATGGCCTTGGTTAGGCCATTCCCCTCCTTGTAATCAGTCCTTCCACTTACATATGTGCAATACCATACACTTCAGTCCTTCCCTTTCCTCCGTCCCTTATAGCCTTTTACCAGCTTACTGGTTTCTGGTACCAATTTTTGGTTCCAGTTCACACACAAGTCTGTCTATTTGTAGCTAGGATCCACATATGAGAGAGAACATGTGACGTTTGGCTTTCTGAGCCTGGGTTACCTCACTTAGTATAATCCTTTCCAGATCCATCCACTTTTGAAGTGGATTGTTTGATACTTTTTTTCTACAAAAGATTATTTATTTTATTTTATTTTATTTTATTTTATTTTATTTTATTTTATTTTATTTTATTTTATTTTAGGATTTCCAAAACATTGTTATACATTTTATTGCATGGTAGGCACAATAATACCATGCTTCTAAAACTTAAGAATTCTTGGTGAGTTAACACATTGTATAATGTGGTCGCCAATTATGTGTAACAGTTTGATAAACAGTGGTTTCCATTCTTCAGTGAAGGTTTGTTAGAGTTTGCCTAAGAAGACATTTGGTTCTAGACTTTTTTGGGGGGAGATTTTGATTACGTTTTCAATCTACATGGATATGATCAGTTTGTTTAGGAGAATAATTGGCTCTGAGTTTAGTTTTGGTAGGTGAATGTGGCTAGGAATTTATCCATTTCTTCATGATTATTTAATTTTGTAGAGTAGAGGTTTTGGAACTATGCCCTTATAATTCTTCCAATTTCATTGATGTCTGTTGTGATCGCTCATTTTTTATTTCTGATTTTGTTAATTCTCTCCCTCTCTCTCTCTCTTTCTCTTTGCTTGATCAAATTGGCCAGCAGTTTCTCAATCTTGTTTGTTTTTTTCAAAGAACCAGTTCTTTGCTTCATTTGTTTTTAAAAATTGTTTTCTTAGTCTTCAATTCATTAATTTATGCCCTAATCTTGATTATTTCTTTCTGTCTGGAGCTCTTTGGTTGGATTCTTCTTGTTTTTCCAATGCCTTAAGGTGGTCAGTCAGGTTATTAGTTTGGGATCTCTCTGTCTTTGTAATAAAGGCATTTAGGGCTATGAATTTTCCCCTTAAGACTGCCTTCATTGTGTCCCATAAGTTTTGGTAGGTTGTATATTCATTATCATTCAATTCTAAGAATTTTTCAATTTCTTTTTTGATGTCTTCCATGACCCATTCATTGTTTAAAAGTGTGTTGTTTAGTCTCCAAGCTGGAGTTCTTGATGTGTCTCTTGTTGTTAATTTCTGTCTCTAAAGCATTTTCATCTGACATGATGCAGAAAGTTACTTCAGTTGTATGCTTTATGGCCTAATATATGGTCAATTTTGGAGAAGGTTTTGGAGAAGAATGTGTATTCTGTAGTACTGGGGTGGAAAGTTCTGTAGATATCTCTTAGGTCTAGTTGATCTATGATGTTGTTGAGCTCTATTATTTCCCTGTTGATTTTCTGCTTGGATTATCTGTCCATTGATAATAGTGGAGTATTGAAATGTCTGACTATGATGGTGTTGGTGTTTATTTCTGTTTTGTTGTTGAGTAGATTTTGTTTTATAAACTGTGGTGCCACCTGTGTTTGGTGCATATATATTTATGATTGTGATGTGCTCATGTTGTATCATTCCCTTGATGAGTAAGAAGTGGCCTCCTTTGTCCTTTTTGATTACTTTTGGTTTAAAGTCTATTTTATCAGATATTAATATAGTGACATCCCTTGTTTTTTAATTTCCCCTTGCTTGGAATGTCATTTTCCAAGCTGTCACCCTGAGGAGGTGTCTAGCTTTAGTGGTAAGGTGGGTTTCTTGAAAACAGCAGATAGACAGGGGCCAGTTTTTTGATCCACCCTGATAACCTGTGTTTTTGATGGGTGAGTTAAGACCGTTAATATTTAAGGTTATTACTTTGAGGTTTGAATTAATCCCTGCCATGATGTGGTGTTTTATAGGGTTTGGTGCTTTCTTGTGTTTTGTACTATTTTGGTTATTGTGATCTTCTTGTAGGCTCTTGAAATTGGTTGGTTGACTGTTCTGTGTGGAATATTCCCTCAAGTATTCTCTGTAGGCTTGGCTTTGTGTTCATATAATCATAGAGTTAACTTTTTTCACAGAAAATTTTTATTTCACCATCTGTACTTTGGCTGGGTAGAGTACCTTGGGTTGGAAGCCATAGTTTTTTAGACTTTGAAGGATTCAATTGTAGGCCCTTCTGGTTTTCAGGGAAATCTGCCATTATTCTGATGGGATTGCCTTTTATGTTGTGAGTTGTTTCTCTCTTGCTGCTTTTAACATGCTCTTTTGGTTTTCATTGTTAACAGTTTTTTTTTTATATAAAAGGGACTGTATTTACTTATTTAAGAGTGACAGAGAGAGAGAGAGAGGGAGAGAGAGAGAGAATGAGAATGGGCACACCAGGGCCTCTACCACTGCAAACGAACTCCAGATGCATGTGACCCCTGTGCATCTGCCTTATGTGGATCCTGGGAATTGAGCCTCGAACCAGGGTCCTTAGGCTTCACAGGCAAGCGCTTAACTGCTAAGCCATCTCTCTGGCCTGTTAACAGTTTTAACTATGATGTGTCTTGGAGAGTTTCTTCTTTGGTCCTGTCTGCTTGGTGTTCTGTGGGCTTCATGTATCTGGATGGGCCTCTCTTTTGAGAGATTTGGAAAATTTCCTTCAATAATTTTGTTGAATGTTCTCTATGCCTCTAACCTGGATTTCCTCTCCTTCTGGTATACCTGTGATCCAGATGTTTGGTTGTTTTAGGGCTTCCCATGGTTCCCTTTTATTCTGTTCACTTGATTTTTTGAACTTAGCAATGTTTTTAGCCCCCGATCAATTTCTTCTGTCTTGTCATCCATATCAGAGGTTCAGTCTTCCACATGAGCAATTCTGTTGGTAAGGGGTTCTAGAGAGGTTTTTACAAGTTCTATTTAATTTTTGTTTTCTGTTGTGTTATTTTCCATTGTGTCATTCTCTTTTTTGAGGTATCATTTCAATTTGATTTCTGATTTTCTTGATGCTTCCTGGAATTCCTTTTTGCATTTTATCTAGTCTTCATTAAATTTAATCAACTCATTGTTGAGATCTTCCATTTCTTGACTCATCTTCAATTTATTCATATCTATTCATATCTTTTTGGAGGGTTCTAATGTTTTCTCCTTCAATTTAAGCCTACTGTCAAAAGCTGATCAGGGTCTATTGTTGCATTTTCATTTTGGGAATGAATTTTTATTGATTTCTCTATGATTTCATTGGAGGCTTCCATTGTAGGACTAGGCATCCTTGGTGGAGATCTCTCAGTTTTCTGACTTTTGTTAGCTTTTTTACATTGTTGTCTACACCTTTTAGGGAGACTTTTTATTTTATTGAGAAGAGAGCAAGTTTTTATCCTTTGGCCCATGCACCCTCTGACTCAGGTGAACAGAGGTGTTGGTACCCAATGGCCAGTCAGGATATCAGAGCAAAAAGCCTGATTCCACAGCTCACAGAGGGACCAGGCCTCCCCAAAGAAGGCAGATTGGGACCAGGGGACTGGGAGGAGCCAGAGAAGAGTGATCTGGCCTACTCACTCTGCACCACATCTGCCCATACACAGTCTGGCCCAGGGCACCTGGATCAGGGAACTTGGAGGAGTCAGAAATCAGGGGTCTGGCCTACTCATTTCATATTGCAGTACCTGCCCACACACTGTCCACACAGGGAACCCAGACCAAGGAACTGGGAGGAGCTGGGAAACAGGAGTCTGACTTACTCACTCCACACTGATGCACCTCTAAGGATTTTTAATGGGAGTACTTAGGGCCATAAAATGTCCTCATTGAACTGCCTTGATTATATCTCAGATGATTGGTAGAATGTTTTATAATTTTCATTAAATTTCTAGAAAAATTTTAATTTCTTCCCTGATTTCTTCAGTGATCCACTGCTCATTCAGAAGTGTATTCAATCTCTAAGTATTTGTGTTGTTGCTGAAGTTTCTCTGTTTATTCCTTTCTATCTTATAGATCTTATAGAATACAAAGAATCATCTCAATGGTTTTGTATTTGTTAGGGCTGGTTTTCAGTTTGGGAGAAGCTTCCATATACTGCTGAAGATGTATGTGTATTCCCTGTCTGTTGTGTGGAATATTTTGCAGATACCTGTGAATCCAGCTGACCAATAGTATAATTCATCTCTGCTAAATATATTTGCTGATTTTTAGTTTAGAGTACCTGTCTAAATCTGTTACCAGGGTACTGACATCTCCCACTAGTCCTGTGTCTGGTACTATGTGACCTTTTATGCCCTTTAGTATATATGGTGGTTTGAATCACATGTCGCCATATTCTTGTGTTCTAAATGCTTGGTCCACAGCTGCTCACAGTTTGGGAGGTGGAAACTTGCTGAAGGGGATGTGTTTGGGGGGCAGGCTTAGAGTGTTATAGCCAGTTTCTTCTTCCTAGAGTTAGGCTCACTCTCCTGCTGCTATTTTCAATGTGCTGTGGCAGAAGTGATGTTCATCCCCTGCTCATGTCATGCTTTCCCCTGCCTTCTTGAAGCTTCCTCTTGAGACTGTAAGACAAAATAAATATTTTCCTCCCATCAGCCATGTTTGGTTGGGTACTTTGTCCCAGACATGAGAAATTAACTACACTAGTATTTGTTTTTGAAATTGTGAGCCACAAAATATGGTGCATATTATTTACCATTATATTTTTTTTTTTTTTTTTTTTTGGTTTTGCGAGGTAGGGTCTCACTCTGGTCCAGGCTGACCTGGAATTCACTATGTAGTCTCAGGGTGGCCTCGAACTCTTGGCAATCCTCCCACCTCTGCCTCCCAAGTGCTGGGATTAAAGGCGTGTGCCACCACGCCCTGGCTCCATTATATCTTTTGATGAATTGTTCACTTTATTAGTATGTAGTATCCCTCTTTGTCCCTTTTAATTAACTTTGGTTTGAAGACTACTTTATCAGATATAAGAATAGCTATACCCACTTGTTTATGGCTTTCACTTGCTTGGTGGTTTGCTTTCTATCCTTTCATATACACTTTGTGGAAATCTTTGCTAGGTAAGCATTTTTCTTGGATCCTTTTTAAAAACTTTGTTAGTCTGAGTCTTTTTATTGGTAAGTTGAGGCCATTAACATTTAAAGTTACAATCAAGAGGGTTGTTCCTGTGGTTTTGTTAGGTGAAGTTCTAATTGGATGGGGGTTTGGTATTTCTTTTTGACATCCCTGTTAGTGACTTCTTTTTCTAGGTTGGGAAATTTTATGATACCATTGAATCTGTGTAATTCAAGCTGAGTATATAAAACCCACATTGAAGCTGGGAAGATTGCTAAGTAATTAACGATGCTTGCTTCTATAGCCTGCCAAACTGAATTCAATTCCCAAGCCACCAACTTGAGTAGAACACAAAAAGTGGTACAAGTGTCTGGTGTTCATTTACAGTGGTAAGAAGTCCTTGCATGCCAACATACACTCACATGAAAATAAATAAAAATTAAAACAAAAATGTAATAAATAAAACCAATATAGTTAAACATTGGATTCTCACTTGAAAACCTAAAGTATTGAAATCTTGAAAGTTATTTTATGTTAGTTTGTTAATTAATTAATCAAGATATCTTTGGCTTAAGATTTTTGAGAGAGGGAGGAAGAGTATGGGTGTTCTAGGGCCTCTTCCATTGCAAATGAACTCCAGAAGCATGTGGCATTTTGTATATCGGGCTGTTTCCTTTCCCCACTTCTAACTCTGCCTTTATTATCTCTCCCAACTTAGGCTATTTTCTGCTTTCATGCCCAATGTTTCCTTATGTTCTTTCATCCTTCTTATCACCTCTTGTTCCCCTCTTGTGTTTGCTCAGCTCAGATTGTAGTTTATGCTAATCTCACTCTCTTTCAAATCTTTTTTTCTATATATCTATATACATACAAACATTAAAGTTAAGATCCACATATGACAAAGAATGTGCAATTTTGACTTTCTGGGGTTGGGTTAGTTCACTAAGTATAATTTTGTCCAATTCCACTCATTTTTCTACAAATATCATAACTTCATTTTTCTTTATTGCTGAGGATAACTCCACTGTATATATGTACCATGAAAGAGTTATTTTAAAAATAAGTAAACAGAACAAAAAATGAAAGCAGCAGATATTACTGAAATACTTTAAAAAATCTATGGGAGCTTAATCTTTACAAAAGCTATTTTAGCTTTAAAAGCTTATAATAATCAAATTTATCTTAATTCTTTAAAGAAGGGAAGGACTATGAAATACCACCATTTTAGAACATCTTTTTTTTTTTCCATTTCCATTAAATTTGGTCACAATTCAAATTTCTCAGTGCCCTGTTTTCATGAGATTCGCTTGAAGAAAAGGCCAAGCAAAAGCTTGAATAGTAACTGCCTAAGCAAGTAGGAAAGTGTTCTGCTGCATTGTGTACTGGTTACTGGTACCAAGCCAGCTCTCCAAGGGAAAAGTGCACACACATGTTTATGAAGTTATTAGAAGCTTGACTGATGTACATGATATATGGCATACAATTTTAAAATAAAATATATTGTATTATAAAGTCCATATAAGTAGTTGTGGTGGTTTGATTCAGGTGTTCCCCATAAACTTAGATGTTCTGAATGCTAGGTTCCCAGCTGATGGGGATTTGGGAATTAATGCCTCTTGGAGGCAGTGTATTGTTGGGGGCAGCTTATGGGTATTATAGCCAGTTTCCCCTTTCCAGTTTTTGGCACAGTCTCCTGTTGCTATTGTCCACCTTATATTGGCCAACGGGTGATGTCCACCCTCTGCTTATGCCATAATTTTTCCCTGCCATCATGGAGCTTCCCCTTGAGTCTGTAAACCAAAATAAATCTTTTTTTGCCCCAAACACTGCTCTTGGTCAGATGATTTCTACCAGCAATGTGACCCTGACTGCAACAATAGTCAACTTCCATAGAATATTTCCATGGTTTGCAGTTTAACCATGAGTTGACAAAATTAGATAAGGAATCAGTGCTTCATTACTGTGTGATTCAGAAAAGTCTTGGGCTGGAGGTGTAGCCTAGTGGTTGTGTTTGACTAGCATGTACAAGACCCTGAGTTCAAACCCTACCACCACATACACATACATACATGTATATAGTCCTAACATGAATTTTAATTGACAGTCCTATTTATGTTAGTAAGACAAAAGTTAAACAAGATATATTTTGAAACATTCATTTGGTAACATTTTCTTGTGTTCTCTCTCTCTCTCTCTCTCTCTCTCTCTCTCTCTCTGTGTGTGTGTGTGTGTGTGTGTGCTGTGATGTGTATCCATTTGTTTGCAGATAGGCACACTTAAGGTGTACATGTATGTAGGCCAGAAGAAGACCCTGAGTCTCCTCTGTTTGTGATGGTTAAGTTTTATTGTCAACTTGATCTCTTTAGGAATCCACAGACATTCCTCTTGGTTGGGTCTCTGAAGTCCTTCCTCCAGGATAAGCCCTTCCCCCAGAGTGGGCAGCCCCTCTCAGAAGTTTTTTTTTTCTTAATTTTTTTTTAATTGACAATTTCTATACTTACAGACAATAAGCCATGATATTTCCCTCCCCTCTCCCATTCCCCTTCAGAACTCCACTCTCCATCATATTCCCTCCCTCTCTTCATTAGTCTCTCTTTTAATTTGATGTCATCATTTTTTTCTCCTATTATGAGGGTCTTGTGAAGGTATTGCTAGGCACTGCGAGGTCATGTATATCAAGGCCAATTTCTGCCTGGACAGTTGCATTGTAGGGAGTGGTACCCTTCCTTTGGCTCGCACATTTTTTCCGCCACCTCTTCCACAATGGACCCTGAACCTTGGAGGGTATGATAGAGATGTTTCAGTGTTAGGCACTCCTCCGTCCCTTCTTCTCAGCACTATGTTGTCTTTTGGGTAACCCCAGTGGGCATCACAATCTGAAAAGAGAAGCTTCTCTAACCAGAAGTGAGAGTAGCATTAACATATGAATATGAACATTAACTGTAGTGCTTTCAGGGAAGTTTGGTGGGAATAATGTATACATTTAGCCAGACAAGAGCAGGCTTTATACCCCTAAGGGTCATGACCTCCCCTGCCATAGATTTTTGATTAGGTTTTTCAGTACCAGACATATAGGATTCCCTCCCATAAAGTGGGACTTTAGTCCAATTCGAGAGCAGTTGGTTTCTCCCAGAGCAGATATGCCATTATTGCACCCACTCAGTCATTTGGCCTGTCTGACCAAACTTTTGGTTTCCAGTGTCCACTGTTTTCTCCACTGATGATTTCTGTCTCCCACATGGCTGCATGCAGTGCAGCTTTTTCCAGTTTTCAGTTGGCTGGTCTATAGGGAGAAGGTTTTCTGCACAGCAACAGCTTGATTTCTCAGTGAACTTGCTGCTCAGGCAAGTGAGGTCTTCAGCAATAGGGTCTTACCATCTATTTTTCAAGGAAAACCAAGAGCCTTGGCACTAGCCTGTAATGTTTTGGAGGCAACAGTGACCTCCCTAGACAACAACTCACTGGAGGGTATCTCATCCTTGGTACTGAAAATTTTCTAGTAACAATCTGTAGCTTTTGGATGTGCCATTATTCAAAAAAGTAGATTTACATAAGTCTTATTCAGACTATCTTGAATTTTGATTGACCCTCCCCTGGCCCTTCTTTTACACATTCTGTTCCCCTGGCCTCACTTAGGCTTTTCCCCTGCCTGTAATCTGTTCTTCTATTTCATATATACAATACCATCCCCTTAAGTCCTTCCCTCTCCTCCCTCCCTTATAAACTTTTTCTAGCTTACTGGCTAGCCTCTGCTACCAATTTTTGGTCCCAGCTCACACACAAATCTATACATTTTTTTATTTTTTATTTTTTTTATTGACAACTTCTTTAATTGTAGACAAAATCCCATGGTACTTCCCTCCCTCCCCTACTTTACCCTTTGAAACTTCACTCTCCATCATATCCCCTCTCAATCAGTCTTTCTTTTCAGTTTTCATAAAGTGGGACTTTAGTCCAATTCGAGAGCAGTTGGTTTCTCCCAGAGCAGATATGCCATTATTGCACCCACTCAGTCATTTGGCCTGTCTGACCAAACTTTTTGTTTCCAGTGTCCACTGTTTTCTCTACTGATGATTTCTGTCTCCCATATGGCTGCATGCAGTGCAGCTTTTTCCAGTTTTCAGTTGGCTGGTCTATAGGGAGAAGGTTTTCTGCACAGCAACAGCTTGATTTCTCAGTGAACTTGCTGCTCAGGCAAGTGAGGTCTTCAGCAATAGGGTCTTACCATCTATTTTTCAAGGAAAACCAAGAGCCTTGGCACTAGCCTGTAATGTTTTGGAGGCAACAGTGACCTCCCTGGACAACAACTCACTGGAGGGTATCTCATCCCTGGTACTGAAAATTTTCTAGTAACAATCTGTAGCTTTTGGATGTGCCATTATTCAAAAAAGTAGATTTACATAAGTCTTATTCAGACTATCTTGAATTTTGATTGACCCTCCCCTGGCCCTTCTTTTACACATTCTGTTCCCCTGGCCTCACTTAGGCTTTTCCCCTGCCTGTAATCTGTTCTTCTATTTCATATATACAATACCATCCCCTTAAGTCCTTCCCTCTCCTCCCTCCCTTATAAACTTTTTCTAGCTTACTGGCTAGCCTCTGCTACCAATTTTTGGTCCCAGCTCACACACAAATCTATACATTTTTTTATTTTTTATTTTTTTTTGACAACTTCTTTAATTGTAGACAATATCCCATGGTACTTCCCTCCCTCCCCTACTTTACCCTTTGAAACTTCACTCTCCATCATATCCCCTCTCAATCAGTCTTTCTTTTCAGTTTTATGTCATGATCTTTTCTTCCTATTATGATGGTCTTGTGTAGGTAGTGGTAGGCATTGTGAGGTCATGGATATCCAGGACATTTTGTGTCTGGAGGAGCATTTTGTAAGGAGTCCTACTCTTCCTTTGGCTCTTACATTCTTTCTGCCCCCTCTTCCACAATGGACCCTGAGCCTTGGAAGGTGGGTTTGAGATGTTTCAGTGCTGAGCACTCCTCTGTCCCTTCTCAGCACCATGGTGCCTTCTGAGTCATCCCAAGGTTGCCACCATCTGAAAAGAGAAACTTCTCTAACCAAAAGTGAGAGTAGCATTAATATATGGGTGTGGACATTAAGAGAAGTGCTTACTGGGCAGTTTGGTGAGCATAGTATATACATTTAGCGAACTCTATACATTTGTAACTAGGATCCACATATCAGAGAGAACATGTGACGTTTGGCTTTCTGAGCCTGGGTTACCTCACTTAGTACAATCCTTTCCAGATCTGTCCATTTGAGGGGGGCTTTTTCTAAAGCAGCTCTAGATTGGCTAAGTTGCAATGCAAGCTCAAATCCCAGACTCACAGTTTATCAGAAATTAAAATGATGGCACTGATTGTAAAAGAGTGGGATTCTATAGAGGTAGGGTATGTTTAGAGTGACTGGACCCCTGGAAGTAAGAAAAAGGCAGTCTGTACTTGCTTGAAATCAAAGATCATCTTACTTCTTATCTCTTGCCTATTTCCCTAGACCTGTTTTGCCACAAACAACTAGGATCCCTACTGGACAGAGGTCTTTCAAAGGACTTAAACATTGTGCTTGATCAAGTTTAGCCTCCAGAACTTGGTGTCAGGGCTAACCTCTTCTTGAGATAACCCATAACCCTGACCAAACAGCTGTTCCTCTGGTTCACCTGAGCTTGAAGATATCCCACCACTATAAGGTTATAAATACCTTTACAAGGGGAGGACAGGATCTCTGACCACTCTCTGAGCAGCTAGGAGGGCCTACTAGCCCTTATTCTCCACATGGATTCTTTATCCCCTCCAGCTCCCCACAGGGCAGGAGCTCCTTAAACTGTCTTTTCTCTCTTTTCTTTTAA
Organism: Orientallactaga sibirica; assembly: GCA_036365145.1. Taxonomy (NCBI): domain Eukaryota; kingdom Metazoa; phylum Chordata; class Mammalia; order Rodentia; family Dipodidae; genus Orientallactaga; species Orientallactaga sibirica. The sequence continues at coordinate 1,015,079 of JAEOAD010000060.1, forward strand.
TGGCTTTTCCAGGTTGCCCTCGTGGGATCTCTATCCATATGGGTACCTTTCCTTGGCTCTGTACTTCCCTCAATAAATATAATAATTTAATAATTATACTTTTTAGTCTTCTTATTCAGTTCTTTGATTAAAATTAGAAAAACACCTAGGATTTGGGGTTCAAGGATGTTCCTGGATCCCTAACACCCCATTGCACTATGACTTGGGATGGAGATTTGTGTGAAGACCCTGAAGGATCTGGGGACATTGAGCACTCAGAATCTGAAGAAGTTGTTTTGCATGAAAATGTGACCTCCCCTCCATTGGCAGCACCCCACACACTGAAGGCATCCTTGCCTGAGGGAAAAGTTGAGAAACAGAAAGGAGGTGAGACTTGGGCTGAGGAAAGCTTGGGCTGAGAGTTGCTCAGCATTGCTTCCACGTAAGCCAGATGCACAAGGGGGCGCATGCATCTGGAGTTTATTTGCAGTGGCTGGAGACCCCTGGTGTGCCCATTTTCTCTCTCTCTCTCTCTCTCTGCTTCTTTCTCTCAAATAAATAAATAAACTATATAAATAAATAAACCATATATATATGTCGGGCGTGGTGGCGCATGCCTTTAATCCCAGCACTGGTGAGGCAGAGGTAGGAGGATCACCATGAGTTTGAGGCCATCCTGAGATAACATGGTGAATTCCAGGTCAGCCTGAGCTAGAGTGAGACCCTACCTTGAAAAACCAAAAAAAAAAAAAATAAGACTCATAAAATGTAACTTAAAATACAAAGTAATTTAGCATATATTGTTACTTCCCATTATGAATGAATAATACAAAAAGAACCCATTTTATAATACATAATAATATATAATATAATAAAACCTTGATGTTCACATTAATATATTTGGACAATGAAAATGCCTTAAAAGGAATGCTTAATGGACTATTTTGCACTTAAAAACATTTTTTAACAAACCTATTTAAAATTTTTATCCTTTTCTTTTCTACTATAAGGGTTCCTTTTTTCAGTGTTTGCCATTGTACTTATAACTTTTATTAAGTACCAGGCCAAATAATTTAAAAAAGATAGTGTGATTCATGAGGAGGTGAGGTCCATACATAAAGAACTTCAGTTTTCCAACTTAAAAATTTTTTTTTTATTATTTTTTATTTATTTTTGGAGAGACAGGGAGAGATAGACAGAGAGGGAGACAGAGATGGGCGTGCCAGCAGTCTCTCAGCTGCTGTGAACGAAATCCTGATGTGTGTGCCCCCTTGTGGGCAAGTGCGGCATTGTGCCCTTGCCTCGCTTTGCATCTGGCTAAACGTGGGACCTGGAGATTGGAACCGCTGGAGATTGGAACCAGCATTCTTAGGCTTAGCAGGCAGGCGCCTTAGCCACTAAGCCATCTCTCCAGCCCAGTTTTCTAACTTTTGAAAGCAGAAGCATGGGGAATATGTGTGGGAATGGATTTTAAGGGTGTGTGATGATGGAGGAAGGAATATAAGATTAGATCAGGTTGAATTTGTTGAAATAGGCCCATTGAGCAAAGACTTTTAGATTTAACACTGCAGCTTGTGCCGTTGGAAGAGGTGCCCAGAGTTTGATTAGCTGAAGTATGGCTCCAAAGATAGCCTACTGTAAATGAGCTAGAGCTGCCTGATATCCTTTGGCTTAATGTTGATGAAGGGACTAGAAGGCTCAGAGAACGTGGAAAGCTAGAATGGATTTGCCATGTAAACTCATATTTGACCCCATGATGGGAATGTCCAGAAGATGTGATACTTCACTAAGACTTTAAGAAACCAATTTGTAAGGACAGTTCCAGCATACCTAAAGTGCCCAATCAGTCTTTTATGTAAAAACAAATTTACAGTGGGAGCCGTAGTTGCTGCATTGGGTGACTTAGATGCAATAGGTATAACTGGGTCTCAGAGTAACAGTGGCCAAGTGGCAGCCCTGAATTGCCAAAGGGGAGGTGACCATGTCTACCATAATGGACGGCATAGGCAAAACAATGGTCATAATGGTATGACTCATGTAGACCTTTGATACTGGATGAATTATGGTGTTCCCAGAAATGAAATAGATAAGAAGCCTACTAAGATCCTGCTTTGTCTGTATAAGCAGAAAAGTTCCAGAGCAAAGGAACAAAAGGCCACTTTGAATTATAGTAATAGAGAATCAAAGCCTCTTAACTAGTTTCCAGACTTGAGCCAGTTTACAGATCCTAAGCCCCTTGATTTTGAAGAGGTATCTGGGTCCTCTCAAGGAAGAACTCTCCTACAGCCCCCAAAAGTTTCAATATTAAGGTTAGTCCTATTCCTCAGAAGGCCATATGTCCTTTTGCTAGGGTAGCTGTACACTTGGGAAAAGGAACTAATCAGACCTTTTGGTGCTTGGGTCTGAATGTACTTATATTCCAGGGTACCCCAAACAGCATTGTGGCCCTCCAGTTAAAGTAGATGTTCATGGAGGTCAGGTGATCAGGAGTTTTGTAAAATGTTAGACTAACAGTGGGTCCCCAGACTCATCCTGTGGTTATTTCCCCAGTCCCAGAATGCATAATTGGCATAGATATACTTAGGAGCTGCCAAAACCCACACATTGGTTCCCTGACTTGTGGAGTGACGGCTATTATGGTTGGAAAGGTCAAATGGAAGCCATTGGAGCACCCACCATTGGGGAATATAGTGAACCCAAAACAGTGTTGCATCCCTGGAAGGATTGCAGAAATTAATTCCACTATAAAGGACTTGAAGGATGCAGGGGTGGTGGTTCCCACCATGTCTCCCTTTAACTCTCCTATTTGGCCTGTTCAGAAGACAGATCCTGGAGAATGATAGTGGATTATTAGAAACTAATCAAGTGGTGACTCCAATTGAAGCTGCTATATGAGATGTGATTTCTTTACTTGAGCAGATTAACACATCTCCTAGTACCTGGTACACAGCTATTGATCTTGCAAATGCTATCTTCTCAATACTGGTCCATAAGGACCACCAGAAGCAATTTGCCTTTAGCTGGCAAGGTCAGCAGTGCACCTTTACTGTTTTACCTCAAGGTTATATTAACTCTCCAGCCCTGTGTCATAGCTTAGTCCACAGGGATCTTGACTGCCTGTCCCTTCCACAAGATGCCACATTGAAGTCCATTATATCAATGACACTATGCTGATTCAATCAAATGAGCAGGAGGTGGCAACCACTGTGGAGTTGCTAGTACAGCATATGTGTATCAGGGAATGGGAAATAAATCCATCCAAAATTCAAGGACCTTCCCCTCAGTGAAATTTCTAGGAGTTCAGTGGTATAGAGCATGCAGGGATGTTACTTCAAAGGTGAAGAATAAGTTGTTGCACCTGGCCCCTCCTACCACTAAAAAAGAAGAACAATGACTAGTGGGCCTATTTAGATTTTGGAGGCAGCACATTCCTCACTTGTGTGTATTACTCTGTCCCAAATACCAGTGACTCAGAAAGCTGCTAGATTTCAGTAGAGCCCAGAACAAGAGAAAGCTCTTCAACAGGTTCAGGCTGCTGTGCAGACTGCTCTACCACTTGGGCCATATCATATAACAGATCTCATGGTACTTGAGGTGTCAGTGGCAGATAGGGATGCCATTTAGATCCTTTGATCAGGTCTTCATAGGTGAATCACAGTGGAGGCCCTTGGGATTCTGGAGTAAGGCCCTGTTATCATCTGCAGACAATTATTCTCCCTTTGAGAGACAGCTCTTGGTCTGCTATTGGGCCTTAGTGGAAACCAAATACTTGACAGTGGGTCATCAAGTTACTATGCAACCTGAGCTGCCCATTATGAGTTGAGTATTATCTGACCTACCAGTCCATAAAGTTGGATGTGCACAGCAGCAGACCATCATCAAGTGGAAGTGGTATATATGCTGTTGGGCATGATCAGGCCCTGAAGGCACAAGTACTTGAGGAAGTTGCCCAAATGCCTATGGCTTCTGCTCCTGTTACAATGCCTTCTGTCCCCAAGCATGTACCTATGGCATCATGGGGTGTGTCCTATGATCAATTGACTGAGGAGGAAAGGACTAGGGCATGATTTACAGATGGTTCAGCATGCTACATGGGCACCTCCCAGAAGTGGACAGTTGCAGCATTATAGCCCCTTTCTGGGACAACTCTGAAGGACTGTGGTGAAGGGAAGACTTCACAATGGGCAGAACTTCAGGCAGTGCACATGGTTGTGCATTTTGCTTGGAAGGAAAAATGGCCAGATGTGTGGTTATACAGTGATTCATGGACTGTGGCCAATGGTTTGGCTAGATGGTCTGCGACTTGGAAGGAGCACAATTGGAAAATTAGTGAGAAGGACATTTGGGGAAGATGTATATGGATAGACCTCTCTGAATGGGCAAAGGATATAAAGATAATTGTGGCCCATGTTAAGTGGTAATCGGAATGTGACCTCATCAGAGGATGACTTTAATCAAGTAGATAAGCTGGCCTATCCCGTAGATAGTGGTCAACCTCTTTCCTCAGTCATCCCTGTCATTGCCCAATGGGCCCATGAACAAAGTGGCTATAGTGGCAAGGATGCAGGTTATGCATGGGCCCAACAACATGGACTTCCTAACTAGGCTGACCTGGATATGGCTGCTGCTGACTGCCAAATCTGCCAGCAGCAGAGACCAACTCTGAGCCCCTGATATGGTAGCATTCCTCAGGGTGACCAGCCAGCAACTTGGTGGCAGGTTGACTACATTAGACCACTTCCATCATGGAAAGGGCAGTGTTTTGTCTTTACTGGAATAGATACTTTTTCTGGGCATGGATTTGCTTTTCCTGCATTTAGTTCCTGCATTGCTTCTGACCAAAGAACTCATTTCACAGCCAAGGAGGTGTGGCAGTGGGCTCATGATCTTGGAATTCACTGGTCTTACCATGTGCCCTACCACCATGAAGCAGCTGGCTTAATAGAATGGTGGAATGGCCTTTTAAACAAACATTTATAGCACCTAGTAGGTGGAAGCAGCTTGAAGTGCTGGGAGAATGTCCTCCAGTAGGCTGTATGTGCTCTCAGTCAGCATCTTATATACAGTACTGTTTACCCTATAGCCCAGATTAACGGGTCTAGGATTCAATGGGTGGAAATGGGAATGGTACTGCTTACCCTCACCCCACGTGACCCATTAGCCAAATTTTTGCTTCTTGTTCCTACAACCTTATGCTTTGCTGGCCTAGAGGTCTTGGTTCCAAAGCAGGGAGTGCTTTTGCTAGGAGGAACAAAAAACATTCAATTGAACTGGAAATTAAGACTTCCCCTTGGCCACTTTGGGCTCCTGATTCCCTTGAGTGGGAAAGCTAAGCAAGGAGTTATAGTGTTATCAGTGGTGATTTATCCAGACTACCAGGGGGAAATTTGACTGCTCCTCCACAATGGAGGTAAGGAAGAGTGTGTCTGGAGTGCAGGAGATCTTTTAGGGCTTCTCTTGGTGTTACCATGCCATTATAAAAGTCAGTGGACAACTGCAATAACTCAATCAACATAATGTGATAAATGGCCCACATCTTTCAGGGATGAAGATATGGGTCACCCCTCCAGGTATAGAACCAAGACCTGCTGAGGTAGTTGCTGGATATGAGGGAAATACAGAATGGGCAGTAGAAGAAGGGAGCTACAAATACCAACTAGGACCATATGACCAGTTATGAAAAAATAAGGACTGTAATTGCCATAAATCTTTGTCTTACTTTGTTAAGGTTACTACAGAGTAAGTTCCAGGTCAGCCTGGGCTAGAACAACACCTTGCCTCAAACAACAACAACAAAATGTTGTTACAAAAGCATCACTGAAACCTGGAAAACAATGAAATGAGATTCCCCAAAGTAAGGGTGGAATCAAGGTCATTTTTAAATGCTGCATTTAGAACAAGTATTCCAATGCAGTTTTAACCTCAGGTAATCAAGTATGAGTGTTGATCAGTGTTTTTTGTTCAGTCTCATATGTAAAGGCTCCATTCCTATGACCCTGTTAATTCTCATCTTCTTCCATCCTCAACATATTTAGATCTCATCTGACATCAGAAAGATATGCTTTTGCCATCCTGACATGGTATAGAAAAAAATCATGTTCTTCTTAATAAGTTGTTGGAAGTCCTTCTCTGAAGTGCTTCCCATTCCTATGGCAACAGTAGATGGGATTTCCCAGGGGAACCTGATATATATTCAGAAAAGAGCAGCTCTTTCAAGCCTTTATCCCTTTCTTGTTGCTATGTGTATAATACAATAAATACAATAAACAAGTACTGAAGGAAAAACAGAATAACACCAAACTAATTTGTGGATGTGGAATTGAGACTTCCATTTGATTAACACCTCTGCAAAGAAGTCAACTAATTTTTTTTCTAATATTGTGACATTGCTGTTGTTGCTATAATTTGCAAAATTGGTAAAGTATAAATTTTCTTAGAACAGCAAAGAGTGAGATTTATGGACTATCAACTTGCAAGCAGATTTACAATGTAGGTAAACATCACCGGCACTTTTAGTCACTGAATCAGTCACAACACTGCTATGGTAAATGAGATAGTGAACCCAAGGTGGAACAAATCCTTTGTAAATGGTGGTAATTTCCATTTGCATCATTTCCTCCATGTAAAGATACTACTTGGTTGTACCTCATGAAATCTTATCACACATCTAGGAATTCAGGGGATGCAGTATCTTCACCACACTCAGTCACTTTAATCTGCTGACTGCTCTAAAGAAATCACAGTGGAGTGACTTCTTAGGCTCAAGGCACTCTGTAGAAGGAACAAAGAGCTACTATAATCCAAAAAGGAATATGTCGGGTTTTTATTATGAGGAAAATCCATACATATATACACCAGTAATTTAAAATACTTTGGGGCTGATATTAAGAAGGTTTGGATTTACAAAACTAGATTCTGCTCAAAACAATTTTTCATAAAATTCTCAAATTCATAAATGCAGAGTTATGGGAAAGATAATAGATATCCCAATGATAACATAAATCTTCTTAAAGAAATTCTTCTATAACTCTGTCATAACTGATACTGTATATGTTATTATAAATCCAGTGAATAAAATTCATGAGCTTTTTTTCTTATGAAGTTTAAAAAGTCTATTGAAATAGTAATGACAAATTTAAGATAAAAGTAAATTCTGAGACTTCCAGTCAAGATGGTACCTGCCTAGCCATGCTTTGCCTCACAGGGAAGGAAAGGCAAGATTTTTGGGGTACTTAGGGGTTTGGAGATTCTAGTAGCCCTCCAGTGGGAGGGCATGGAGGAGCAAAGTAGGGAATCCCTCAAGCAGCCTTCCCCATCCACTGTTTCATCTGCAATCCCAGGCATCCCAGCTGCCATCCCATCCACAGTCCCAGCCACCCCCTCCTGCACTACCTCAGGCTAAGCGGTACCAGCCCAGCAAACTAGCATTCCCCTCCATCCCTGGGCTTTCCTGCCATTCATCCCCATCCCAGCCACAGTCCCATCCACAATTGCAGCTGCCTTCCCAGCCTCAGTCCCAGCTGCCCTCTCCTGCACTACCATAGGCTAAGTGGTTCTAGGCCAGCAGGCTAGTGTTTTCCCTCCATCCCTAGGCTTTCCTGCCATAGGATCCCCATCCCAGCTGCAGTCCCAGCTGCCATCCCAGCCTCAGGCCCATCCACAGTCTCAGCTGCCATCCCAGCCATCCCCTCATGCACTAGCACAGGCTAAGCAGTTCCAGGGCAGCAGCTAGCATTTCTCCTCCATTCTCCTGCCATCGGATCCCCTTCCTAGCTGCATCTGCCAGGCCAGCAGGCTGGCATATTCCTCTCTATCCCTGGGCTTTCACACCACCTGACCACCATCCCAGCTGCAACCAGGTCCTATTGCACATCCTGCAGGCAACTCAGATCCAGGCCACTGGCTACCATCCCCTCCTCCCTCCCTCCATGTTCCTTCCCCTTCCTGCCACCTGGACTGCCACCCATCCCCCCACATGTCACCTGACCCACAGCAGTTCCACATGCCACCCATCCCCCCACGTGTCACCTGACCCACAGCAGTTCCACATCCCTGCTGCACTGTCACAGGACCCAACAATCCCATCCACCCAGTGCTACATGGTCCCAACAGACCCCAACCCCACTATCCCATCCCCTTCCTCAGCACCACAGGACCACACAATCCCATCCTCCCTGACTCTGCCACCCCACTACAACACCAATCTGCTGTGTCCCATTTCCAGTAACCCCTAACCCCTTGGGCCACTTGACACCACAGTCCCATACCCCAACCACTGACCAACAAACCCCTTCATCAGGTCCTTGGGCCCCCACCAGAGCCTTGTTGGCACCTTTTGTCTGACTAGACAGGCGCCATTGCCATCAGAAGCATAATTGAGGCAAACATAAAAAGCAATAATCACTGACGGCACTTCAAGGATAAACTACAGCTTCCTCCTAAATTAAATAAGATTGCTTCACTGTGATGGGTAAACCACAGTGCAAAAGGAATAACATGAAAAATCAATTACAGGTAAATCCAACAAGGTCACCCAGTCCTACAATGGAAGTCTCTAATAAAACATAGAAGAAACAACAGGATCAGAACCCCAAACTGAACACACAAGCAATGCAACCCTGGCCAAGCATATAGCAGAACTTGCAGAAAATCAACAAAGGGCCAATAATTGTATGAATGCTGCCCTTGCTGATTAGACCTAATAGAAAAAACCAGGATGGATTCCAAAGACAGTTATGATCTGAAGGAGAGTGAAAAAAAAGAGGACCTGAAAAACCAGCTGGCTAAGCTCAATGATATGATGACATAAATAAATGCAAGAATGAATTCCAAGAAGCATTAATAAAATCATAAAATGATGTGAAAAGTGAACTCAACAGAGGGATGGATACTATACATTAAAAAGTAGTAGAAAATACAACCCAAATTGAACAAGTCCAAAACTCTATAGAAGCTCTCAAGATTAGTCAGCCATGTGGAGGATGGAAACTCAGAACTGGAAGAAAAAACAGAAGAAACAGTTCTTGAGTCCAAAAGTTTGAATAAGTTCAAAATGTTTTGTGAACAGAACATGAGGGAACTGTGGGATGTCCCAACATTTGGATCATGGGAATACTCGAAGGGGAGGAAATTCAGATCAAAGACATGGAGAATTTATTCGATAAATTTATAGAAGAAAACTTTCCCACCCTCTCCAAAGAAAGTCCCATCAAGTTACAAGAAGCAAACAGCACTCCAAACATACTGGAACAAGGGGAAATTCTCCAAGACATATTATCATCAAGACTCTAAATATCAATAACAAAGAGGAAGTCCTAAAAGCAGCTAAGGAGAAACAACATATAAAGGTAACCCCATCAGAATTACTTCAGACTTGTCAATGGAAACCCTGAAAGCTTTACTAATATTGGATAACATAAACTAAAAAAGTAAAAAAAAAAAAAGACAAATAAGGCCACTAATTACTTATGAAGGGAATGATCCAGCAAGAGGATATCACAATCATCAATCTCTATGCACAAAACAAAGGTGCACCACAATTCATAAAACAAAACCTGCTTGACAACAAAACAGAAATAACCAACAACACCATTATAGTTGGGGACTTCAATACTCCACTATCAGAAATAGATAGATCATCCAAACAGAAAATTAGTAGGGAAGTCAGAAAGCTCAACATCACCATAGATCAATTAGAACTAATGAACATCTACAGAACATTCTACCCCAAATCCACAGATTCCACATTCTTCTCGGCAACCCATGGAACCTTCTCTAAAATAGATAATATACAGCCTGCCTCCATATTTTTAGGAAAATCAACATAATTTCCTGCATGATATCAGACCACAATGCTGTAATATTAGAAATTAACAACAAAAGATGTGCCAGGAACCCCAGCAGCTCCTGGAAACTGAACAACACACTTTTAAACAATAAATGGATAGTGGATGAAATAAAAAATGAAATTGCAAAATTTCTAGAATAGAATAACAATGAGAACACATCATACCAAAGCTTATGGGACACAATTAAAGCAGTCCTTAGGGTAAAATTCATAGCACTAAATGCCTTCATAACAAAGACAGAGAGATCCCAACTTATTAGATCAATAATCTAACTATCCACCTAAAAGCATTGGAAAAACAAGAAGAATCCAACCTAAAAAGCTCCAGATGGAGAGAAATAATTAAGATCAGAGCAGAAATTAATGAATTTGAAACTAAGAAGATAATTAAAATTTATGAAACAAAGAGCCAGTTCTTTGAAAAAATAAACAAGATTAATTAAACGCCTGGCCAATTTGATCAAATGAAAAAAAGAGATGCTTCAAATTAACAAAATTAGAAATGAAAAAGGAGAAATCACAACAGACATAAGTGAAATTGGGAGAAGCAACAGGACTTATTTCAAAAACCTCTACTCCACAAAACTAGATAATATGGAGGAAATGGATGAATTCCTAGGCACATACCACCTAGCAATGCTAAACCCAGAGAAGGTGAATTTCCTAAACAAACCTATCACACCCTTCAAAATTGAAAAGGTAATCAAAAACCTCCCCACAAAGAAGAGTCCAGGACTAGATGGCTTCTCAGCTGAATTCTATCAAACCTTCATGGAAGAACTAAAACCAATTTTTGTCAAACTGTGCCACACAATCGGAGAATAGGGAAAGGTCCCAACTCCTTCTGTGAAGCTAGTATCACCCTAATATCAAAACCGGGCAGAGACGCCAAAAGAAAAGAAAACTAGGCCAATTTCCCTGATGAACTTAGATGCAAAGATCCTGGACAAAATCCTCACAAACCGAATTCAACAACAAATCAAAAGCATTATCCATCTTGATCAAGTAGGCTTTATTCCAGGAATTCTGGGTTGGTTCAACATACAGAAATCTGTCAGTGTAATACACCACATAAATAAGCTTAAACACAAAAACCACATGATCAGGCTGGGGAAATGGCTTAGCGGTTAAGGCATTTGCCTGCCAAGCCTAAGACCCAGGTTTGTTTCCCCAGGACCCACATAAGCCAGAAGTATAAGGGGGCACATGTATCTGGAGTTCATTTGCAGTGGCTGGAGGCCCTGGCACACCCATTTGCTCTTTTTCTGCCTCTTCCTCTCTCTCTCAAATAAATAAATATCTTTTAAAAATTGTTTAAAAAAACATGATCATTTCAATAGATGCAGAAAAGGCCTTCAGCAAAATACAAATCACTTCATGATCAAACCATTGGAGATAATAGGCATGGGCGGTTTATATCTCAACATAATAAAGGCTATATATACAACTCCTAAAGCCCAAATAATACTTAATGGGGAGACACTGAAGGAATTCCCATTGAGATCAGGAACAAGACAGGGGTGTCCACTTTCTCCTCTGCTCTTCAACATAGTAATGGAAGTCCTAGCTCAAGCAACAAGACAGGAGAAAGAAAGAAAAGGGATACAAATTGGAAAGGAAGATGTTAAGTCAACCATATTTATTCTAATTTATTCTAAACGTAAATGACCTGAGAACCTCCATCTCAAAACTCTTAAAGGTGATTAATTACTTCAGGAAAGTAGCAGGATACAAAATTAATACACAAAAATCATTAGCCTGGGCTGGAGAGATGGGTTAGCAGTTAAGGTGTTTGCCTGCAAAGCCAATGGATCCTGGTTCAACTCTCCAGGACTCATGTAAACCAGATGCACAAAGGGGCACATGCATCTGGAGTTCATTTGCAGTGGCTGGAGGCCCTGGTGCACCCATTCTCTCTCTCCCCCTCTCTCTCTGCCTCTTTCTCTCTCTCAAATAACTAAAGAAAGAAAATATTAAAAAACCAGTAGCCTTTCTATATGCAAAAGACAAACATACAGAGAAAGAAATTGGAGACATTGTCCCATTTTCCACAGCAACAAAAAAGTAAAATAAAACACCTTGGGGTAACATTAACCAAGGATGTGAAAGACTTATATAATGAAAACATAAAAACACTCAAGAAAGAAATTGAGAAGGACTTGAGAAAAATGGAAAGACTTCTCATGTTCCTGGATAGGCAGAATTAACATTGTGACAATGGCACTCTTACCAAAAGCAATATACAGATTTAATGCAATACCAATAAAAATCCCAACATTTTTCATCACAGAAATAGGAAATAGAAAATAGGAAAAATGATCTCAAAATTCATATGGGATGGCAGAAGTCCTCTGATGTCCAAGCACATCCTCAGCAAAAGAAACCCCTCTGGAGGCATCCCCATGCCTCATCTAAAGGTGTACTACAAAGCGATAGTAGTAACAACAACAACAAAAACATGGTACTGGCATAAAAACAGAATTATAGACCATAAGAACAGAATAGAGGACCCAGACTTTGGGTCAGATCACTATAGCTACTTGATATTTGACAAAGGCCCTAACAATTTAGACTGGAAAAAAGACAGCATATTGAACAAATGGTGCTGGACAAACTGGATAACCATATCCAGGAAAATGAAACTAGATCCACAAATCTCACTACACTCAAAAATCAAGTCCAAATGGATCAAAGACCTCAATATAAGACTGGAAACTCTGCTACTACTAAAGGAAAAAGTAGGAGGAACTTTCTATGATATAAGAGTGGGAATACAACCCCAGTAGCTCAGGAAATTAAACAATTGCTCAAACATTGGGATCTTATAAAACTGAAAATATTTTTTACAAACATACAATAAACAGAGCCAATAGATTACCAACAGAATGGGAGAAAAATTTTGCTGGATATGCAACAGACAGAAGCCCAATTTTAGAATCTACAAAGAACTCAAAAACCTAAACAAGAAAAAAAAAATCAAACAACCTGCTCACAAAATGGGGCAGGGAGTTCTCAAAGGAAGAAATACAAATCACAAGCACACACTTAAGAAAATGTTCAGCATCCCTAACTATTAGGGAAATGGAAATTAAAACAGCTATGAGATTCCACCTTACCTCAGTAAGGATAACAAACATTAAAAAAATCTAATGAAGCCAGGCGTGGTGGCACATGCCTTTAATCCCAGCATTCAGGAGGCAAAGGTAGGAGGATCGCCATGAGTTCAAGGCCACCCTGAGATTACATAGTGAATTCCAGGTCAGCCTGGGCTAGAGTGAGACCCTACCTTGAAAAACCGAAAAATGAAAACAAAACAAAACAAATCTAATGAAAACAAATGTTGGCAAGGATGTGGAGAAATGGGAACCCACATTCACTGTTGGTGGGAATGCAAGATAGTACAACCACTATCAAAAACAATATGGAGACTCCTAAATAGGTGAACTATAGTGTTACCAACAGACCCACTTATTCCCTTATTGGGCATTCACCCTAAAAGCACCGTGCCTCAGTTCAGAGAGATTTGCTCAACTATGTTTAGAACTGATCAATTAATAATAGCTAAGAACTGGAATCAACCCAGATGTCCAACATTAGATGAATGGATAACCACTATGTGGTGTATCTACATGATGAAATTCTATACAGCAATAAGGAATAATGACACAATGAAATTTGATGAAAAATGGTTGGACTTGGCACAGATCATTCTCAGTGAAGTCACCCAATTACAGAAAGACAATTGTCACATGGTCTTCTAATGTGGATCTGCCTGAGATGCTGACAAACCAAATAGGCATCTTGAGGACTGGACAATAGGGAGGGTGGGACAGGAGGGGAGCTAAGGTTTGGGGGACACAAAACTGGACCCAAATGTAACTGGTACCATAAAATTCTATATCCTGAAAGACAGTCTAAAAGGTTGAACCTTCATCAGGTCCTTAGAGGGAACACCTGAATCAAAGGGCCCTGGAGAGGGTATGATGAAGACTAACCTTAATCTTCTCCTGTTTTACTCTCTCTCTTTTTGCTCTTATCACCTATCTGTTTCTTCCTCTTTTCCCTTGGTGCTGGCCTGTAACTCCCAATACCAGGATGCGGTTAACATCCACAATGAGCTGTTGATCAGAGAGACCTACAAGGTCTCCCATAAGAAGACAGACTTCTGTTAGAGCACTCGATTACCCATCAAAGGTTAATGGTAAGACCCTACTACCAAAGACACCATATGCTGTTGATACAGAACATGGAGAGACATGGCTAGAATCTGAAAGAAAGTCAGCCCCCAGACAGTTAGCTTGTCTGGTGCCAGAAGGTGCTACATGAGTGACTGGGGAAAAATGGCAACATCTGTCCAAGCAACTCATGGTCTAAGCTAGTCAACAGCAAACAACCTGACATGATGCTCACACAAGTGCAATAGTGGCACACAGCCATGGTGGGTTACCAACTGCTCTTGAATTAGCTAATAGATCCACTTAGTGGAACGGAACCCATAGCTGGAACTGGGAAACAAGTCAGAATCTTATCCAAAAAATGAGTTTGCTCTCTAATATCAAGCTCCCACCAATCTTGGGCTACAAGAAGGCCTACACCTATTAAATTATCTCTAAACTAATAGTGGTTATTCCATTTATCTGTTGCTGACTTCATTCTCCTTTAGAGAATCTGCTTCTCTTTTTCAGATGGATGCAAAACCTAAGGAGAGAATCAGCCCATCGCATCCCACCAGGGCCCCAGCTAAAACCATAGAGTAATTGGGGAAATGAGCAAGAGCACTGCTTTCTTGGTGAACCTGGTATCAGCACAGGGTAAAGGAGATAGACACAGAGAACACTCAACTCCTGCCAAACTAAAGATCCAGAGATACAGAGGATCCCAAGACCTCATCACTGAAGAAGAACTAAAACAAATCCAACATGGCTCAGGGAAATTCACGGAATTGGGGGCAGAAAGATTGTTCGAGCCACAAGTTGGGATACTATGCACAGGGACGTTGCCTGTTCCCCATAACTGATTGATACCCTTACTATGAACCATCCACAATCCACATGGGGATAATTGACATCCCCAACAAGGAGAATGAAGAGGGTCCCTTCAGAAGGGCAAGGACAGGAAGAGGCTAAGAATGCTACCAACATATGCTATTTACACACTAAGTATGTAAATAACTAATAAAGAAAAAAAGTAACTTATACTTGCCTGTGCTCTGGAAGATGTATGAATATTGTAATTTTGTTATCTAGATGAAAGGAGTGGAATTTCTGAGAAGCTATGGGACCATAATAAATGGTAAAGTGAATGTAGGTTATTATTTGTTCTCCACTTTTTAAAAACTGGGTATTGGCCTAGGGCCTCACAAAACTTGCTAGGCAAGTGCTCTGCACCTGAGCTGTATCTTTTCTCTCTACTGTTGACATGGGCATGGTAAACAATGCACCACAAATCTCTAAGCAAGCATGTTGCATCCAAGTTGGAGAGTGGGTTCAAAGACTTTACACCTATAAATGGAGCAACAGCTGTTACTCAGATGACAAAGAAGGAGCCTAGACAAATGGATATTGTGGGCTGGACAGAGAAGATTTCAAGAAAAGCATAAAGGGACTCTGATAAAGTAATTCCAGTGGGAACTTTTAAATAAATGTGGTACATTCATAGGCTTTAATATGAATGAAAATACTACAAAGAAAAACAAATATAGTAACAATCCAAAATGGGGTATATTTGCATAGCAGTGCTAATTAAATAATATAGACTAATTATTCTAAAGGACTCTATTAGTTGTGTGTGTGTATGTGTCTGTGTGTATGTGACTATGGCAAATACCCAAGAAAATAAAAGGTGGAAAGATTTATTTTGACTCTCCCTCTCCCTACCTCTCTCTCTCTAAGAAATAAAAATAAAATCTGAGGGGCTGGAGAGATGGCTTAGCTGTTAAGGTGCTTACCTGTGAAACCTAAAGACCCGGGTTCAACTCTCCAGGTCCCACATAAGCCAGACACACAAGGTGAGGCAAGTGTGCAAGGTCACACAGGCATACAAGGTGGCACAAGCATCTACAGTTTGATTATAGTTGCTGGAGGCCCTGACACACCAATTCTCTCTGTGTGTGTGTGTCTTACTCTCTCGCTTTCACTCTCTCACATTAAAAAAAAGGCCAGTCTGTTGGGTTTGCCTCAAAAAATTCATTTGAGATAATCTGAGAATCAAAAAACTAGAGTAAGAACAGAACCTTTTAGCACTAATTATTTTGCCAGAGGGTCCTTTAGAAGTCCTGAAATCTATCAGTTATTTCAAGAATTTTTAAATAGAAGCTATGATCAAAAGAAAGAGTTTAGTTTATGTCATCAGTGTCTCTGCTGAGCCAGATGCCTTTAATCGCAGCACTCAGGAGGCAGAGCTAGGAGGATCACCATGAGTTCAAGGTCACCCTGAGATGCCATTGTGAATTCCAGGTCAGCCTTGGCTAGAGTGAGACCCTGCCTGAGAAAACATATATATATATATATCTGGCCATTCAGAACAAGTGTTCCTTGTTCTGTATTCCCTGAGTAGAACTTCTTGCCACATAATAGTTCAGAAATTGTTGAGAGGAATGAAAATAGTCTCTGCTCTCCTCTTTTTTCCTCTCCTCTCCTCCCTTCCTCTCCCCTCCCCTCCTCAAAAAAAGATCTCTTGGGCTAGAGAGATGGCTTCATAGTTAAGGTGCTTCCTGGCAAAGCCAAAGGTCCCTGGTTCAATTTCCCAGTACCCAGATAAAGCCAGATACACAAGATGGCACATGCACCTGGAGTTTGTTTGCAGTGGTTGGGGGCTCTGGTGCGCCTATTCTTTATCACTCTTTCTCTGTATTAAATAAATAAATAAATAAATAATTTTTTAAAAGCTCTTTGTTCCTCCTTTATCTGTCTTATCTCACTATCCCTTATTCCTAACACCTTTTACAGATCTGTTGCTCCCAGAGCATTTTCCTATGAAAATGTTCATTTTATGTCCTGTTAGTTGTCACTGGCAATCTAACTTCAGCTTTGGTTAAAAGGATTCTCATGAGCTCTCCCTGCCTGCTGACCCATATCATGCCCATTTGGGAAAATGAACTTTTCACACAAATGCCCTTTTGCATCTTATCTTTTATATAAAGTCAAGTAGTCCCTCCCCATTCAATGTCTTGGATGATTAGGCACATATTCTCCATCTTTCTTTGTCACTATGTATGGGTAACATTGTGCAATTGTTTACTTGTCTGTCTTTCCTCTTATAGTCTCTTTGAAACAAGGCACTATGTTTTCTTGTTTTGTATCTATTGCTCTATCCTTGCCATATCAAACTCTTAAAGTTTTATTGAATCAATTATTTGAAATATACTTACCTGTCAATCACACATGGGGGTAGGGATTGCACAGACTCTTTCCATCCACTTCATTAATAAAGCAGATAATACATCCCATAATCTTTTTGCAATTTTCTAGGCCATCTATAGCCATAGTTTGGATTCTAAGTGCCCTTAAATGTCTATAAGCAAAGGCTTGTTCTCCAGAGAAGTTGGTGCTGTTGGGAGGTGATTACCCTTTAGGAGGTGAAGCCTGGTGGGAGATCTTTAGGTCACTGGGGATAAGCCCTTTAAGGGCTTAATGGGACCTGTGGTAGTTTAAATTAGATGTCTCCCATGTACTCATGTGTTTTGAATGCATTGTACCTAGTTGGTGACAATTTGAGAGGTAGAACCTTGCTGGAGGAGATATATTGCTAGGTGAATGCTTTGGAATGTTATAACCAGATTCCCTTTTGCCAGCCTGTTTTTTTTCCCACCTGTTGTGGTATATGTATAGTCTCTGCTTGTGCCATGCATTCCCCTGACATCATGAAACTTCTCTCCAAGACTATAAACTAAAATAAACTCTTCCTCCCACCAGTTGCATTTGGTCAGGTGTTTTGTCCCAGAAAAACAAACATAATTACAGCAGGACCCTATCCCCTTCTGTAGTAGATAGCTTTAGGTCACTGAGATGAACTTTTAGACCAGACACAGTTATGGAAGGAAGGGATTTATTGAAGCTTACAAGATCTAGGGGGAAGATCTATGGTAGAGGACTGGTCTGTTTTTACAGGTTTAAGCAGAGAGAGAAGCTACAAGACAAATCCCTAAAGTCACACCACAAATAAGCACACTTAAGGAACTCTAGGCACACTGGAATTTTTAATCCACAACCACACCTTCACACTAAACCCTAACTTTTGCCACGTGACACCTCTTCTACTCAGGTAGCTCTAGAGCTAAATTAAAAACTGTAATAATAATAATAATAATAATAATAATAATAATAATAATAATAATAACTGTAATAAGACACTGAATATATTGGGGGCCATCCATTTAAACTACCACATTCCATTCCTTGGCCCCTATAGATTTTAACCATCTCACATTGTAAATTGTATTTAGTCCAATTTTTAAGGTCTCCACAGTGTTTACCAACTTTGGATAATCCCAAAGTCTTAAGTCTCCTCTGAGATTTAAGATTGTCTCTTAGGTATGAGTCTTATAAAATCAAACACTTTTATACTTTTAACATAGAAAGACACAGAGTAAACATTTTTAATTGTTATAATACACAGCAAGGAGAGACTACAACAATACAAACTCAACAATCATCAAGCAAACATCAAACTTTTGTAGTTTAAGTCTGATATAACCAGTGACTGACAGTCTCTGGAATTTTAAATTCTGCCCCTTGAGCTGGGTCGAGTAGCCAGGGCAAACTTTCATCTCAGACCAACAGCCTCCATGGTAGCCCTTGCACAGTTCTGGTAAATCCAAACATCCATGGTTCTCCACTGAAAACCATGGTCCATCCTTTAAAGGCTTTTTCAGCATATTTATAGGGGTTTATATGCCACATCTCAGCAGCAGCTCCAGAAACAGTGTGTACTTTATGACCACTTTATGTATTTTTTATGTTTCTAAAACCAATACCAGATGTGCAGGACACAGCCATATTCTTAATCCAGGGACGAAATACATCTTAACCTTGCAGAACAGTTTCTTTCTCCAATCAACTCTTTTCCAAAACAGTTTGTATATTTTTAATTTTTTTATTTTATTTATTTTTGAGAGAGAGAGAGACAGACAGAGAGGGAGAGGAAGACAGATGGAGATGGGCATGCCAGCAGTCTCTCAGCTGCTGTGAACGAAATCCAGATGTGTGTGCCCCCTTGTGGTCAAGTGTGGCATTGCTCCCTTGAGTCACTTTGCATCTGGCTAAACGTGGGACCTGGAGATTGGAACCGGGTTCTTAGGCTTAGGAGGCAGGTGCCTTAACCGCTAAGCCATCTCTCCAGCCCAACAGTTTGTATTTTTATCATAGTCTTTCCTCAGGTATCTTTTCCATATTTTCCTTATGTTTGTTAATGTGTTTGACAATAGCAGCTTCAGTAACCTAAAACCAGTCTTAGTGTCTGTACTTTTAACTTGCTTGAGGTTTTTTAACTTAAAATCTTAAACCTGTCAGTCCAATATCTTTAGCCAAGTACATCAGTCCATTACAAATTTAACCTTGATCAAACTGTATGGGCCTGGGCAGCAGAACACAGCCATCCCTTATGCCAGTAGCCCAGTTCCAACAAAGTCTTCTGTAATTTTTCCTTTCCTTTAGAAAGTTCATAAGCCAAGCGTTTAATTCTCTCTGCACTTAGCATTTTAACTCTCATCAGAATATCTATATTACTTGGTTTACTGTCCCAGATGGCATCCTTAGTTGTAAACACCAAGTCTGTGTCCATTTCTCCAAAATAAAAGTTTCAAAAAAACCAAAATCCCCATGATCAGATTTATCTCACCCCACTTCTGGTACCAAATTCTGTAGTAGACAACTTTAGGTCACTGAGATGAACTTCCAGACCAGGCACAGTTATGGAAGTAAGGGATTTAGTGAAGGTTATAAATCTAGTGGAAGTTCCATAATGGCTGAAGAAGTGAACTTGCTTTCACAGTTTCAACCAGAGAGAGAAGCTACAAGCCAAGTCCCGGAAACCACACCACAAACAAACAGACTTTAAAAACTCTAAACACTTTATATATCTGTAGATTAAAATTTAAAATCTATCACCACACCTTAGGGCTAAACCCTAAGATCCGCCCAGTAACACCTCCTTCACTCAGGTAGCTATAGATTTAAATTACAAACTAATAAAACACTAAATATATTGGGACCATCTATTTAAACTACCACACCTTCCTTGTCCTTTCATTTTCAACGATGTTGTGAACAGTTTTTCTCCTACCAGTGAGACCAACTGATCCTAGATTGAAACTAATAAAACTGAGGCAAAATGAATAAGTTGATCGTACTAGGTGTTTATGATAGTAATAGGAAGCCACTGGCAAATACCAGATACATTCTGCCAAAACTGAATTAGAAGGTTCATTTCACACTTAAAATCATCTCTCACCAACTGAAATATAAAGTTTTAATATCTCTAGCATTCTCCTATTATGAAAAAGATTATATTTTAGATGAGTTATCTGTGTTTATGCACATGTGTGTGTGGATGAATGTACATGTATATGTAGTACATATGGAGGCCAGGGGACAAACTCAGGTGTTAGTCCTCAGGAGCACTGTGTACCTGTTTTGTTTGTTTGTTTTGAGGCAAGGTCTCTTATTGATCTGGTGCTGAACAAGTAGGGTAGATTGGATGTCCAGTAAGCCCTAGGGCTCCTCCTGTCTCCAATTCTTCACTGTTGGGATTACAAGGACTTGCCCCTCTACCTGGCATGCACATGTGCATGCATGTGCGTGCGTGTGAGTGTGTGTATTCTGGAGATCAATCTCAGGTCTTAATGCTTGCACAGCAAGTACTTTACCATTTGAGCTATTTCCCCAGACCATGAGGTTTTTTTTTCTTTTGTATACATACTTTTTTTTTTGGAGAGAGACACAGAGAAAGACGGGCGGGGGAGAAGAAGACAGAGATGGGTGCGCCAGCAGCCTCTCAGCTGCTGTGAACAAAATCCAGATGCGTGCACCCCCTTGTGGTCAAGTGCGGCATTGCACCCTTGCGTCACTTTGCATCTGGCTAAACATGGGACCTGGAGATTGGAACCGGCGTTCTTTAGGCTTAGGAGGCAGGCGCTTTAACCGCTAAGCCATCTCTCTAGCCCTGTATACATACTTTTTAAAATTGAAGTCAAATTCACAAAGCATAGCATTTTCTATTTTAGAGTATACAGTTCTATATATTTATTATATTTATAATGTATTGTAACCATATCTAATACAAAACTATTTTTTATTAAGTAGAAACTTTACATCATGTGTTGGTACCATCATTTCCCTCCTCCCTGCCCCTATTCCACTGAAGGCCCTCCTCAGTGGGATTGAATTTTTTTCTGTTACTTCCTTATAAAATCTCTGAGGATATATTTTATAGAAAATATTTGTTTCATGTCCAACTCACATCTAATCTAGATTATATTTGAAAGGCACACTGTGACCAGATGGCATGCCTATGTTGGTTTTAGCTATATAATACCAATTACATGAATGATGATGGACTTGTATTGAGTGTTGATTTTATACCACTTTATATTCATGATAACAGACATAAGAAATTAAGTAATTGTCCAAAAATGAAGGGTAACAAGAGATGTCAAATAGGTATATCCAGGTGGTTGATCTTAATACCCTGTTGGAAGTTGAAAAAAATAGTCTGCTTCTGTTTACTATGTACACAGATGCTGAAAATTGAAATTGGGAAAACACTTTACTTCTATGTATTGGGTCATCAGGGTCTTTTGCTAGTTTTCCATATTGGTTATGTGCTTTTTCTTGGTTTATTTGTGTCTTTATCTTTAAAAAAATATTTTATTTATTTAAAGAGAGAGAGACAGAGAGAGAATGGGCATACCAGGGCTTTAGCCACTGCAAAGAAACTCCAGATGCATGTGCCACCATGTGTATCTGGCTTTACATGGGTACTGGGGAATTAAACCAGGTTCCTTAGGCTTGGCAGGCAAGCGCCTTAACTGCTGAGCCATCTCTTCAACCCCCATATCCTAATATTTTAAATTCCCAACTCCTCTGTTTTTAGAAAGACACAACTTCTTCACACATGCATCTAACACTTCTGAAGTACAATACTGATGGCAACTTTTCTCCCTCTTGATTAGTACAGAAGTCTTTAAGTTTTACTTAGTACTTGACAGTTTTATTTTAATAGGACTTCAGAGAAAAATTGATATACAAACCACAAGCATAATAATTTGTATTTCTCTTGATGCTACCATGACTCATGTAAAATAAAAATTTTCACTTAAAATGTTTCTACTGGCATAAATTATACATTTTAGGACTTTTGAAATCCTAATAAAAACAGTATCTGTCTAGTAATTCTGCAAGTATGTTTAGTTAATTGAGGAGTGGACTTTCTCTTAGCCACAGCAAATTAAAGTCAAAAGCTAGCTTAAAAGCTCAGTAATATTTGAAAATCAGTAAGTAAATATTATATAAATCAATTATATAACCATTTAGAATATTTTCTTTTTTAATATTTTTAAATTTAGTTAATTAATTAATTTATTTATTTATTTTGGTTTTTCGAAGTAGGGTTTCACTCTAGCCCAGGCTGACTTGGACTTCACTATGTAGTCTCAGGGTGGCCTCGAACTCACAGTGATCCTCCTACCTCTGCCGCCCGAGTGCTGGGATTAAAGGCGTGTGCCACGACACCCGGCTTAGTTTATTTGTTTATCTGAGAGAAAGAGAGAGGGAGAGAGGAGAGAGAATGGGCGTGGCAGGGCCTCCTTCTACTGCAAATGAACTCCAGATGCATGCGCGCCCTTGTGCATCTGGCTTATGTGAGTCCTGGGGAATCAAACCTGGGTCCTTTGGCTTGGCAGGTAAGCGTTGTAATCACTAAGTCTCTCTAGCCCAAATTATTTTCTAATTATAAAAATGATAACCACACTGTCTGATTTTCAAGGTAACCAAGTAGGTAAGATTAGATGAAATTGTGAAACTTTGTTATGCTCATCTTTTCCAAAGCTAAACATTTAAATTTAAATTTATCAGATAATTACTTTGGGAAAATTAGACTCTTTCTCATGCCGAGCTTTGAATGATAACTTAAAATGTGAAACAAATTTGGATAAGAGATGATTAATGTATTTTATTAGAAGGTATGAAAAGAAGCCTTTTTCTCTTTCAGCCTTGCCTTACACCCAGATAAAATTCTGATTGCAACTGGCCAAGTTGGGAAGGAACCATATATATGTATATGGGATTCCTATAATGTCCAGACTGTGTCTATTCTTAAAGATGTCCATACACATGGAGTTGCCTGTTTGGCTTTCGACTTAGACGGACAGGTGAGTATTTCTTTCCATTTATGTTCTCTTTAATGGCTTTTTACAATTTACTGAAGATTATAATGTAGCCAGGCATGGTGGTGCATGCCTTTAATCCCAGCATTTATTTTGGAGGCAGAGGTAGGAAGATCGCTGTGAGTTTGAAGCCAGCCTGGAACTACAAAGTGAGGTCCAGGTTAGCAGAGGCTAAAGTGAAACCCTACCTCAAAAAAAAAAATTATGATGTAAGTAGCTACCAACCTTTGCTAGTTCCCATTGGCAGCATCCTGGGATTTCCTACCTGTGGACCCTTTTTCAGGTTAGTAGTGCTGGTACACAGCTCACTGAGAACTCCAGTTTGGGTTCCTCCAGTCCCACTACTTAGAAACCTCTATAAAGTATGTCAGGAACTCATGAAGTAGTGTCCAACAGGATAGTAGTTCTACCTTGTCACCTATTATTAGCTTCCTATTGGGAATAAGGTCTTGACCAAGATATCACCTTCTCATAATATACTGAGAAGATTCCTTTTGATGTTATCTTGAGATCACTTCCTTCTCTATGCTCCTCTTAATTCAAGCAGTTACCAATACCTGTGTATCCTGACATTCATCCTTCTCCCCA
This sequence comes from Orientallactaga sibirica, assembly GCA_036365145.1. NCBI lineage: Eukaryota > Metazoa > Chordata > Mammalia > Rodentia > Dipodidae > Orientallactaga > Orientallactaga sibirica. Next base: position 1,038,874 of record JAEOAD010000060.1, read on the forward strand.
TTCTGCCCTTTAGATTTTCAGTCAGAACTGTCTGATATAGTTTAACGTCTTAATTAGTGTCTTCACAATTTCCGAATAATTCATTTCACCAGCTGAAAATGTTGAAGCATTCTTTAAAACCAAGAAATGTTTAAAGTACTGTTGAATAAGGTTCATACTTTGTAGGAGGACATTCTGTGTTAACCATGTTTTTAGAGTCCACTCTTCCCACATAATAAAACTGGATAGGGTAGTAATATTTGCCTACCAGATCTTGTGCATTTACAACTACATGCCTTTCCTCATGTTGAATCCCTCATCTGAAGTATCCCACTCAATTGCTTTGCATCTTGAAGAGATCCATTTTTTGAAGACACTTCCTAGGCCTTCATACAACTTTCCCATTATCCACAAAATTAGCTGCCCCTTCTTGGACATTCAGCAACACTTGACAGAAATGAGGTAAATGTATTTTAGAAAAAGAAATAGAAACACAGAAGGGTCATTATTGGCTCTAGCTCATTAACCTTTTTGCTAAAATTCTGGATTTTCTGTCCAGCCTTCACCATATTCCTACACTTCCCTTCCTCTACTTCTTTCACCGTCCATGTATCAGTTGGTTTATTTGTTCAATCCAGTGGTTGGAAAATCCTAGTGTTAATTCTTTAAGCCAGTACCATGGAAGGATTGCTGAAATCATTCAGACTCTTGACCAAACTAAGAGTTTTTAAGAAATTCACTCAACAATTAGGAGTTGATCTAGTTTGGCTAATTTAAAAATGTGTAACATTGCTGGGTATGGTGACACACGCCTTTAATCTCAGCACTCGGGAGACAGCAGTAGGAGGATTGCTGTGAGTTTGAAGCTACCCTGAGACTATATAGTTAATTCCAGGTTAGCCTGGGCCAGAGTGAGACCCTACCTTGAAAAAAAATTAACATTTACTTAGTATCTTCTACTGTTTTGAGAGAGATTATTAATCCTTATTCATTTTTCTACCTAGAAGTCAGTTTACTATATATGTAGCCCTCAGCTATATATTTTTTAATTTCACTAGTCTGTAAGCTCATCTTTTATGACCAAGATAATGCATATATTCTATTACATATCTATGTCTGAAGAGAAATAGCTGGAAATTTGTTCAGGCTTATTTTATGTTGATTTCCTAATTTAACTAATTGATTGCCAGAATGCCTAAGGATGTGTAAGCATAAATATACTCTTATAGGTGTAGATCCATGCATATCCTTGGTTACTTCAGCACATATCTACATCAAAATTTATTCTGAAGTTGCACAAGAAAATGGAATGCAGTGAAGGGAAATCCAGCTTTAACTATTAGTTCCTTGTCACATTATTTCATGTTAGAATCTCAGCTATTCCCTTTGAGGTTTCTCTTTGACAGGATGGGAGAGGTGGGATGGGCTATGGGATTTCTAACTGTCAAGAAAAATAAACTCCTATTTGCCATGATGGGTTTCTTGGCTTGTTGATGCATTTGCCATGTTCCCTAGGCAGAGTTCATTGGAACCAAATGATGCTTAAAAAATGACAAATGGCCCATTACCTCATAATTAACAAGGCAATAGGAATGTGGCTCCAGGTAGCTATGGGACCTGTCACTGCAATGAACAAAATAGATTTCTTTTGGCTTTTTCTTAAGAAAAATGAATGTCACTTTCCTTGCTTGTTCACTGGTATTTTTTTCTATTAAAAATAAACTGGGGATGCTGGAAAGATGGCTTAGCAGTTAAGGAATTTGCCTGCAAAGCCAAAGGATCCTGGTTCGACTCTCCAGGACCCATGTAAACCAGATGCACAAGGGGCACATACATCTGGAGTTCATTTGCAGTGGCTGGAGGCCCTGGTGCGCCCATTCTCCCTCTCTCTCTCTCTCTCTCTCTCTCTCTCTGCCTCTTTTGCTCTCAAATAAATAAATAAGATATTAAAAAATAAAAAAATAAATAAACTGGAGCTGGAGAGATGCCCTAGTGGATAAGGTGCTTGCCTGTGAAGCCTAAGGACCTAGGTTTGATTACCCAGTACCCACATAAGCCAGATGCACAAGGTGGCACATGTATCTGGAGTTCGTTTGCAGTGGCCAAAGTCCCTGGCATGCCCATTCTCTGTCTCTCTCTTTCTCTCTCTCATCTTCCTCCTTTTCTCTCTCAAATAAATAAATAAAAATTTCAAAATTTTATAAAAGAAAATAAATAAACTGAATAGAATTTAACCACTCTATTTTTCTTATACTGATAAAAATATAAACCATGGTTTCTAAATTTCATTGTTGGAACACTCAATGAAAAGTTACAGTGAAGATCTTTCTTGAGGACACATTTCAAAACTTCCAACTTTAATTTTTATATTAATTATTGCTAGTAGAAATCATTTTCAATGAAGAAGCCTTAATAATCCCACATGACAACACATGCACACTTAGTCATCTATGACTCTGTCATGCCACATGAGTTTGTTTATGGGTGTACACAAACATACTCCATAAAATATGTAATCTCATATATATTTACACTTGCATAGGATTATATTTTCAAAATCATCTGATGTCTGTTTTACTTGACTCACATGGTTCTACAATGTAAAAAATATTTTCCACTCACTTTAAAAAATGAGAAAACTGAGATTTAATGAAGTTAATTTTCCAAAGTCTTATTTCTGCTTATGTAAGTATGAAATCAGTGGAAAGCCAAATCTACTTACTCCCAGTCTAGATCTCTAGCATACAATTCTGTCTCCTTCATAGCATCTTGCAGGAACCTTTGATTTTGGTATTCCAAATACTGGCACATACTACTTATCATTTTTAATATAAATATATATGTTGAGTTTGAACTTTGAGGACAAATAACTGATGTGAACACAAAAAGAATTTAGAGGTGACTTTTATTAAAAGCATATATCCTTTTTAAGTCATTTTAAGTGTTTGTGAAATTATATACACTTTAAGAAAAATAAAGATCATTTATGGGATTTCTTCTGTATATGCTTGTGAAATTCTTTAATTTTCAGTTTGGTGGGACTTTTAGGCTAAAAAAAATTCAAAGTTCCTAACATCTCACTGTAATAAAGCTTTTTGAGACAAAGTATCACTCTGTAGCCCAGCCTGACCTTGAACTCATAGTGATTATCTTTCCTCAGCTTCTAAGAGCTGGAATTATAAGTGTGAGCACCACACTCTCTTTCACAGTAAAATTTAAGCTAATAGTTTAAATGAATTTTAATCCCTGCCTTCAAGATGTTCCTCTGACTTCCACTGATTTATCAGAGAACTGATTAGACTTTGTATCTTATATTGAAAAGGAACAAAGTGATCAGTAGCTTTTATGACTTAGAAGTTTCTGTATCATCTTGTGGAAATCATCTACTATATTAACTTTAGTTTGGGGTTTAGAATGGATTTTGAGAAATCAATTTGTACCTGACCCCTAGTAGGTAAAAGTAATTGTTGAAAGTAATTGTGAATAATAGTAAATCTTCCCATCAGTTTCAGATATCAAATTACTCTTTCTCTCAGCGTTTAGCCTCCGTGGGATTAGATGCCAAAAATACAGTCTGTGTTTGGGATTGGAAGAAGGGAAAACTTCTGGCCTCAGCCACTGGCCATTCTGACCGGGTAAGACCTTTGTTGGATCAAGCTATGCAGATTTCAGAACTGTGCTTTCATATCTTCAAATTTCCTGTGTATAGATTTTACCTACATATTCAGCTTACACTATTTATTTTACTTATGCTTAACAGTTAACTGTTACTGCTTTTTGTTTTTTTGGAGAGAGACAGAGAGAGAGGGAGAGTAAGACAGAGAATGGACATGCCAGCAGCCTCTCAGCCTCTGTGAACAAACTCCAGATGTGTGAGCCCCCTTGTGGGCAAATGTGGCATTGCGTCCTTGTGTCACTTTGCATCTGGCTAAACGTGGGACCTGGAGACTGGAACTGGCGTTCTTAGGCTTAGCAGGCAGGCGCCTTAACCGCTAAGCCATCTCTCCAGTCCTGTTGCTGTTTTTATAGGCAAAAAAAAATTTGTTGCTGGCATTTGTCTCATAAAATTAAAATGAATAAGTTTGAAATTATATGTAGAGTTTAGATGTATTCACTGGCATGTGGAAATAGAAAATATTCACAAAATTATTATAAAGGAATGCATTTTGATTTGTAATTTTTTGGTACATTTGACAATGTTGAATGCAAATTTTGACCTGTTTGTCATCCTTCATACTGAACTCAGTATGATAGAAATGTAGTTCATGTAGTTATAGCTGACAAGATAAAGAAATAATTAGGCATATGCATATAACCAGTCAGGAAGCTATTTTTCTAACTGTCTTACATATTTGAATAGTTTGACTTTTGTTTTGTTTTTTTTTAATATTTATTTTTATTTATTTATTATTAGAGACAGACAGAAACAGAGAAAGACAGAGAAAGAGTGAGAATGGGCACACTAGCCCACTGCAAACAAACTCCAGACATATGCACCACCTTGTGCATCTGGCTTATGTGGGACAAGGAGCATCGAACCTGATCCTTAGGCTTCGCAGGCATGCTCCTTAACTGCTAAACCATCTCTCCAGCACTAATTTGACTTTTTATTACCTTGTTTTTCTTGTATGTCAGAAAAGTGAATTTGCCTAAGTACCTTACCTAGAATTTCTAGAATTTGTTTTCTTTATAACTTTCTACATACAATGAGAACTAATTAAATATTAAATTCATTGTATTTTATACTATGAGTTCTGAAAAATATTTATACTGTTCCAATCAGCTATGAAGATTTGTAGGAACCTTATAGTAGTTTCAAATTGCCCTCCAGGATCAAGTCTTCAGTGACCAGCAATAGATCCTAAGTGTTAGTAAAGGAATGATTCCTAATGGTTGCTACACCTAGAATTTCCTATTAAAATTTTCAATTTAGGGCTGGAGAGATGGCTTAGCAGTTAAGGTGCCTGCCTGCTAAGCCTAAGAACTCTGGTTCCAATCTCCAAGTCCCACGTTTAGCCAGATGCAAAGTGATGCAAGGGCGCAATGTTGCACTTACAAGGGGCGGATGCATTTGGAGTTCGTTCACAGCAGCTGAGAGGCTTCTGGAGCACCCATTCTCTATCTCTCTTCCTCTCCCTCTCTCTCTGTGTCTCCAAAAAAAAAAAAAAAAAGATTTTCAATTTAGGGGCACTAGGGCTCTACCCTCAAATTCTAGGGTATTTGAGCTTAATTGAAATGAATTTAGAACTTGTGTTGGTCACTATTTCTGTAGCTTGACAAAATACCTAAGAAAAGCAATTTAAAAGAGGAAAGACTAGTTTGGGCTCATGGTTTCAGAGGTCTTAATTCAATGTTTACTTGACCACATGTTTCTAGGCCTGTAGTGAGGCAGTACACTCATGGCATGAGGGCTTGGCAAGAAAAAGCTGCTCACTTCATGGCAACTAAGAAACAGACTGAGTAAGGAATGAAGAACAAGCTCTGTACTCTTCAAAGGCACATTTGCAGGGAGGCTCCGCCCCCCTAGTGAACTCTGACCCAATGATCTCATCCACAGATTAGTAAGATTATCTCCCTTTGATCCAATTACCTTTCAGTAGTGCCACCAACTGGGGACCAAGTGTTTCACACATGACACTTCATGGCCAAACCATAACAGTACTTAATGAAATATTTAGGTTGATACTGTTTGATGCTTAAGTTTTAGATGTTACCTTTTTTTTTTCTTTTTTTGCTTATGCTGTGATCCCATTACATATATCCTATAAAGTAAGTTGAGTTGGATGGAACAGTACATGAATTCCAGTGCTCACAGAAAGTGGACTTGAGACCCAGTACACATTTTTTTCTCAGTTTTTTGAGGTAGTGTCTCACTCTAGCCCAAGCTGATCTGGAATTCACTATGTAGTCTCAGGTTGGCCTTGAATTCATTTTGATCCACCCACCTCTGCCTCCCAGTTTGTGATACCATACCTACTTCTACTGAGAACACAGTATTTTATCCATGTTATTCTATAATTATTACTTCTATTTCTGTCTAACCTGAATTATTATATAAATTTCAGACTTTAAGGCCCATTACCTTGAGAAAAAAAGAAAAAAAAGTTGTAAATACTTTCAACTAGCAAAATCCATGTACTTAGATAAGAGTCTAACATATTCACCTTTGCGTATGTATAATGTGCTTTGGTCATGCTGCTAAGTCCTGTTGAACTAAATTTAGCTGGGCTGCATCGGTGCCAAATGTGAGTCTCTTCATATGTAGGGAACTCTAACCTACCTTGGAAAGTAAACCAAATGTTTAATTTAGAAGTGTACTTTTGTAACAAATAGCTAAGTGTCAGCCCTTCACAGCAGCAAAACTTCAGCCAATCACAGGCAGAGAACCATGCCTAAATAAGGCAAGCCAGACTGGAATGCTGAGCTGTGTGGTGCTTCTGTTCCTCAGCTCCCTTTATGCCCTTATATTGTGCTTGTCCATGTTGTAGAATGAAGCTCTAAGTCTCTGCTGTTCCTGAGGCTACCCAGTTTGTGAATAGTTTTATGATCAGTTAGACATTGTATATTTTGTCTAAACCTTTTCTTTTAGCATTACTGAATGTCATATGACCTGCTTGTCTGATTTCAATGACTGTGCCCTAGTACTATGCTACACTACACCAGATTGTAAAAAGTGTAATGTGGGCTGGAGAGATGGCTTAGTGGTTAAGCACTTGCCTGTGAAACCTAAGGACACCAGTTCAAGGCTTGATTCCCCAGTACCCACATAAGCCAGATATACAAGGTGGTACATGCATCTAGAGTTCATTTGCAGTGACTAGAGGCCCTGATGCGCCCATTCTCTCTCTGTGTATCTTTCTCTGTCTGGCTGATGCTCTCAAATAAATAAATAAATAAACAAAAAATTTTTAAAAAGTCTAATGTTACTCTAGTAAGTTGTTACTGAATGCCCAAGCCATAAGGCCTTGCTCTAGGTCCAAATACTTGCCTTCACTAAAAGAGAATGACATATATAAAAATGGAAAATGAATTTATTTACAGTTTTTCCCAAAATGTGAAGGAAGATATTCAATCTGCCTCTGCCTTTCCCATAGCACTATAATAACTTAGGAAAAAGGAGAACAAAAGCCACAAGTTAGGCATATGTAGATTTTGCTGTGGGCCCTCTTTACTGTAACTAGGAGATAAGCCTTCCTCCTATGCCAGAGGCCAGGACTTTGGGGACAGGGAATTTCACTCACAGCATGATATTTCTGGGAGCTGGAGCTAAAAAAGATAATTTTTGAAAACAGATCCTAACTCCTGGAGCCCAATTGCAATGTAAGTCTAGAATGTTTTGACAAAATATATCATTCTCCCAGGCTCCACTAATCTGCATTATACAGTTTTATGTTTTATTACTGATACTTTGATGCAAGTAGGAATAATTAGCTTCAAGAGATTACTAAATCCATTACATTTACCTAATAGAGCTTTATAGGTTGCAAAATGATTTCACCCACATTATTTGAGTTGACCTCTAAGCAAAGCTGAGGTTGTGTTTGCAGTTTTAGAGGAAATGAGGTAAAGGTCAAAGATACTGAAACTTGGCTGAACTCAGATGCTAAAATGGATACTTGGTCCCAGTCCTTTTTTATAAGTGGTCTTTCTGGAGTCCATTATCAATTTTTTCCATCTAAAAACTAATAGCCTAAGTTCTTTCTCTGATCTAGATTTTGGCCTTAACAATTGATGTTTCCCTTTCTATCAGCTCTTTACAGAATGGGGTCCAGGGACCACTTGAATCAGAACATCCTGGAGTTCATTTTAAATTGCAAGTAGCTGAACTCATTTAAAATCCCGTTAATGGACTATCTTGGATGGACCCTGGAAATGCATGTTTTAAATGATCATGAAAGGTGGTTTAACTTTCCAGGTTAGCAGGGAGTCCTCTCCTTCCTGTCTTCAAAATGGAAATAGAACTTCTACAAACTGTGTAGTAGCTCTTCCAAAAGGATGGAAAATAAATGGTACTAACAGATTTATTTATTTTTTAAAATTCCTTGTACAATTGAAAATGTAAGAGGGCCATCTAATTTTGGGTTAATCTAGTGTTCAAAATATGCTTCTGTCTTACTTTCCATTATTACTATAGGCTGCTGCCCACATTAAATTATATGTAACTGTTAAACATTTTCTAACTAAATATAGTATTTTATAATTTCTTTAACTTTTTATTAATAAACTATCTCCAAAGTGTTTTATCAGCAGTGTGAAAAGTAATAAAAGTTTGACTTAAAAAATATTTTAACATCAAATTTACCCCCAAATGGACAAAATGAATAATATGATAACCTGCATACTTACAGTTGCAGTTAATAACTTCTCTACTCAGGCCTGAGGTACGTAGCCATGTGGGGTTAGAGAGCATTAGCCATTCTCAACTGGTTCTCATCACCAAAACTTGCATTTTCATTCTGTTCAAGTAACCTAGAATAAAGCTTTAGAATTGCACTGACCTCTGAAAGAAGGCAAAAACATATAAAATTATCAACATTTAAATTTTTTGACAGATTTTTGATATTTCCTGGGATCCATATCAACCAAATAGAGTGGTTAGCTGTGGAGTGAAACATATAAAGGTAAGGTCATTTTTGTTTTTGAATTTGGTACCCCATATGTATAGAAATCTAGGTGCTGGGGCTGGAGAGATGGGTTAGTAGTTCAGGTACTTGGCTATCAAGCCTAAGGACCTAGGTTCAATTTCCTGAACCCACATAAAGCTTGATGCACAAGGTGGTTCATGCGTCTGAAGTTTGTATGCAGTTGCTGGAGGCCCTGGCATGTCCATTCTCTCTTTCTTCCTCTCTCAAATAAATAAATAATGTTTAAAAAAAAGAAGTGTTTATATAGATAACTTGGTGATCAGGAAGTACTTGACTCTTTTTCATCTCAGATGTTTCTCTTCTCTTGAGCAAACTAGCCTGGACTGCAGAGCTGCCTTTCAAAATGCAAAGCAGTAACAGTCAAGTGAAGTGTTCAGCAGGCAGACAGAAGGGGAATATTTGATGATATTCTAACCTGAAGTTCCATACACTTCTAAGAGTGCATGGTTAATATTATGAATTAAGTTTTTACATTGCAATTGATATTTATATATATTACACACTAAACTTTTGACATGTTGATAGGTGTTCTTAGAAGTAACAGAAATGGAGGGATATGCATAATAGTCCTACCAATCTGCTAATTTTTGTGTGCCCACCTTACTTCAAACCATAAGACCAACCTTGCCTCTGGGGAGGCCCATCTTTGCTTCTTTCTAATTTAATAAACTATCAGTATCCTCTGCTGTCACAGAGCATAAGTTTCTTCTGGATTGTGAGATCAGTGCATAAATGAGACTGAGCATTGCTCTGTAGAATGTAACACACATGCATTTCTGTTAATACAATAGTGGTACATTTTTATATGAACAGAGTAGGTAGATTATTCTCTAGGCCTTTCATAGCCATTCCCATTTCCCAGTTCTTTTGTTCTTCTTTTAGTCTAATTTTTCATGATTCTGCTATTATTTCTTCTAAATGGTTAAATAAGGGATGGAATATAAAATGCTCAGAAATAAACTCAGCAAGTAATTTGCAATACTTATTTAGAGACTATTATGAAACTATAAAAAGTAGCATAAAAGACTTGAAGAGATGGAAAAAAATCTTACTTCTGGGTATGTAAAATTTATAAAATCACCTCTACCAAATTCATATATGGTACAAATGCAAATAAAATTCCTACTATTTCTGTTACTCCCTATCAGAATTTCTTTTTATGTTATTCAAAAGTAATCTAGGTAGCTAAGAAAATTAAGAAAAGAACTTTAGGATAAAAAAAGAACAACTGTTGTTGGGGTGGTATCACATGCCTTTAAGCCCAGCATTCCAGAGGCTAAGGTAAGAGGATCCCTGTGAGTTCAAGGCCAGCCTGGGACTACAGAGTGAGTTCCAGGTCAGCCTGAGCTACAGTGAGACCCAACCTCGAAAAAACAAAACTGATAATGAGGGGAATATGTTCTATTTATGAAAGCATATTGGAAGTTTAAAAGAATTAAAATGATGTAAACAATTTTTAAAGCTGAGAAATAAACATTTAATATGATAATTTACAATATAATAATAGCATCTCTAACTAACTATTGGGCAGTAAAGCTTTTAAAAATTTTATTTATTTATTTTTAGTATATTTTATTTATTTATTTGTTCATTTATTTATTTGAGAGAGAGAGAGAGAGAATGGGCACGCCAGGGCATCCAACCACTCATAAATGAATTCCAGATGCATGCGCCCCTTATGCATCTGGCTTACATGGGTCCTGGAGAATTGAATCGGGATCCTTTGGCTTTGCAGGAAAATGCCTTAACCACTAAGAAATCTCTCCATCCCTTAATATATGTGTGTGTGTGTGTGTGTGTGTGTGTGTGTTATTTATTTATTTATTTGAGAGAGTTACTTATTTTTTATTTACAGCTTCCATACTTACAGACAATAAACCATGATAATTCCCTGCCCTCCCCCACTTTCCCTTTCACAAATCCACACTCCATCATATCCCCTCCCTCTTTCCCTTAATCTTAATCTCTCTTTTATTTTGATGTCATCATCTTTTCTTCCTATTATGAGGGTCTTGTGAAGGTAGGGCTATTCTATGTGAACAACCATGGTTGTGCAAGTGTGTCTCTGAGGTAATGAGAAGAGTCCTTGGAAACCTCCACAATGACTTCCACAATAGCTGTACTACATTACATTCCCACCAACAGTGTAGAAAGGTTCCTGTTTTTCTGCATCCTTGTCAAAATTTATTGTCATTTGTTTTGTTGATGATAGCCATTCTTTCAGGAGTGAGACAGAACCTCAAAGTAGTTTTAATTTGCATTTCCCTGATGGCTAAAGATGTAGAACATTTTTTAGATGTTTATATGTCATCCGTATTTCTTCTTTTGAGACTCTCTATTTAATTCATTAGCCCATTTTTCAATTGGGTTATTTGATTTCTTATTATGTAGTTTTCAAACTTCTTTGTATATACTAGATGTATAGCTGTATAGATGTATAGCTGGCAAAGATTACCTCCCATTCTGTGGGTTGCCTCTTTGCTCTATTCACAGTGTCCTTTGCTATACAAAAGCTTTGTAATTTCATGAGGTCCCATTGATTGATTAGTAGTTTTATTTCCTGAGCAACTGAGGTTATGTTCAGGAAGTCATTTCCTATGCCAATATGTTTAAGGGTTTCCCCTACATTTTTCTCTAGCAGTTTCAGAATTTAGGGTCTGATATTAAGGTCCTTGATCCATTTGGACTTGATTCTTGTGGATGGAGAGAGATAAGTATTTTTATTCTTCTACATATAGATATCCAGTTTTCCCAGCACCATCTCTTAAAAAGGCTGTCTTTTCTCCAATGCATGTTTTTGGCATTTTTGTTCAAAACTAAATGGCTGTAGCAGCCTGGATTTACATCTGGGTCTTATATCCTGTTCATTGATCTACATGTCTGTCTTTGTGCCAGTCCCATTCTGTTTTTGTTAGTATGGCTTAAAATTGGGTATGGTGATACCACCAGCCTTATTTTTGTTGCACAAAATTGTTTAGGATATTTGAGGTTTTTTTGTGTTTCCAAATGAATTTTAGGGATGTTTTTTCTTTTTTTTTAATTGACAACTTCTATACTTACAGACAATAAACCATGATATTTCCCTCCCCTCCCTCCATTCCCCTGCAGAACTCCACTCTTTATCATATCCCCTCCCTCTCTCCATTAGTCTTTCTTTTATATTTTGCTGTCATCATCTTTCTCCTGTTGTGTGGGTCTTATGAAGGTATTGCTAGACACTGTGAGGTCATGGATATCAAGGCCAATTTCTGCCTGGACAGTTGCTTTGTAAGAAGTCATATCCTTCCTTTGGCTCTTCCATTCTTTCCGCCACCTCTTCCACAATGGACCCTGAGCCTTGGAGGGTGTGATAGAGATGTTTCAGTGCTGGACACTCCTTTGTCCCTTCTTCTCAGCACTATGTTGCTTCTTGGATCATCCCAGTGGTCATTGCCATTTGAAAAGAGAAGTTTCTCTAACCAGAAGTGAGAGTAGCATTAATATATAAATATGAACATTAAGTGTAGTGTTTTCAGGGCAGTTTGGTGGGAATAATATTTACATTTAGCCAGAAAAGAGCAGGCTTTAAACCCCTAAGGCTCATGACTTCCCCTGCCATAGTCTTTTGATTAGGTTTTCAGTACCAGGCATGTATTCCCTCCTGTAGAGAGGGCCTTCAGTCCAATTAGAGAGCAGTTGGTTTCCCTCAGAGCAGACATGCCACTATTGCACCCCATTCTGTCATTTGGCCTTTCGGTCCAAACTTGAGGTTTTCAGTGTCCACTGTTTTTGATACTGATGATTTTTGTCTTCCACAGGGCTGCATACAATGCAGCTTTTTCCAGTTTTCAGTTGGCTGATCTACAGGGAGAAAGTTTTCTGCTCAGTACCAGCTTGATTTCTCAGTGAACTTGCTGCTCAGGCAAGTGAGGTCTTCAGCAATATGGTCTTACCATCTGTTTCTCAAGGAAAACCAAGGGCTTGGCACTAGCCTGTAATGTTTTGTAGGCAACAGGGACCTCCCTGGACAACAACTCACTGGAAGGTATCCCATCCCTGGCACTGAAAATTTTCTAGTAACAATCTATGGCTTCTAGACTTGCTGTTATTTTTAAAAAGTAGGTTTACGTAAGTCTTATTCAGAATATCTTGAATTTTGATTGACCCTCCCTGTTGGGGTCCCCCCTAGTTTCAGCCCAGGAGGTATGGCAGGGTCTCTGCTGAGTTGGGGGTGAGAGGTGCAGAGTCACGACACAGACTCCAGGAGTTAGGTGGAAGCAGCAGAGGGCGAGCTGCCACAAACTTGTTTATTCAAGAAGTGTAGGGGGTTTTAAGGGGTTTGGCTGGCCAATCATTGTATGGGGTAGTCCCCTTTTTGTGACCAATGACAGCCTGTCTCCAGACAGATCATCTCGTAGCAGGTTTCTTGTGAGCATGGGACTATAGCTGTTGTCACGCCAGGCCTGCGCAGGATGCCATGTTCACAGAAGCCACTTCCTGGTTTCTTTTGCCATGTGGTCTGGCTAGGGTCAGACCTGCATTGTGCCATACATATCCTCCTTTTTGTTTTTATTATTGGTGACCCTTAGAAGCATGGTTCTTTGCCAAGCCATTGTTGACCCAGGCCCCAAGGGTTCATCACATGTGACGGTGCCTGTCTTAGGTTGCCCAATCTCCTGGGGTCTTACCTGTCATTGACTACCTGCCGATCTGGTGAGAAAACCCAAAGGCTGTGGCTGTCACCTAGGAAGCATGGGAGGGCCAAGTGGTGGTGGCTCTGTGGCGTGAGAACTGTCCCAGCGAACGAGAATTAACTATAGAACCTGAAAAAGACTGGGGCAGGACAGGTTGCTGGGTGACTGTTGTGAGCTCACCCTTAGTGTCATAAATAGTAGCATTGAGTGTCCTTAATGGTAGTATATCAATGCAATCAAAAGAGTTTGAAAGGAATTTATGGCTGGTTGGAGGGTAGCATTACCATAAGAGGCATTAATAAGCAAAAAGGCAAAGATGTGGTTAAGGAGAAGTACTTGCTTGAAGGGGGAGGAATACAGTGACATAGAGTGGCTAAAGTGAAGCTTAGGAAAAGTGTGGGAATCTGGGCCCACCACAGCAAACAAGTATGGCCTAAGAAGAATTGTTCAAAATGGTTTCTGGCAAGTAGTAGTAGGAGAAAAGGAGATAAATTGAGAAAAGGGGGAATAAGTTTAAAGTCCCATATCTGGCCTGAGGGGTTTGGCATAATCCTCTTCATCAAGGTCGATCCCTGAGTCAGTGGCTGGATGGATGTTTCTGGCAGGGATATTTGAAGTTTCTGGAAAGACACAAGCATACTCTTGGCCCTGTGTTAAAACTTTTGTTTTATAATTAGTTCCTTTAAGGTCCAGTTAGTTCTTTCCATGATGGCTAGTTCTTGTGGGAGTGTTTGATTCCCCAAGATTCCATGAAGGATGTGAATTGGGCAGATGTGTATGGAGGGCCATTATTAGTTTTAATTGACCAGAGTACACCCATGACCAACTTGGCAGTTTTTGTCGCCTTAATGACATGGGATGCCTTCTCCCCCAAGAGAACAATAGCGAAAGTAAGCTTACAGTAAGTGTCCACAATGATATGGACATATTTGAGGTTACCAAAGGAAGGTATGTGGGTAACATCCATCTGCCAGATAGAATTTGGGATAAGGCCTCTAGGATTGACTCCTTGAGGCTGTAGGGGGCCCAAGGGGCTTGAGGGGCATATGCCTTACAGGTACAGGTTAAATGTTTGCATTGGCTAAGCGAGCGCTCAGGGTATGGGGTTCTTAGGTTAGTGAGGGATAGATGGAACCTTTGGTGTAAACATCTAGCTTGTTCTAAAGGTGGCAACTATGAGACAGCAATAAATTTGTCTACCTGTGAATTCCTATCGGCAATAAAGCCAGGCAGACCAGTGTGTGAGCGAATGTGCTCAATAAGTCTGAAGGTGGATGTCCCATTGTATGTAAAAGGACTTGTTCAAAGTAAGAGTCAACACCAGATTCCTGGGCCACCTTGTGGATGAGAACCAGATCAGACATGGGGGTGGGGTACCAGGGCCTGGCTGTTGCCTCTGGCCCTATGTTAACGGGGAAGGTGGCGCAGGGGATTATCAGGGAATTGGCAGTTGTCTGGGTGTGTCCAGGACGGATTGGGGAGAGGTCCTTCCAAGGGTAAAGAGGGGGAGGGGTGGTTGTGAGCTCCGCTGCTGCAGGTGGCGGTTTGGGTGGCAGTCTTGGGAGGGACGAGATTTTAAGAGCCAGTTTCAATTTTTCCTTTCAGCTTTTGTTATGGGCAGAAGTGACTTCCTCCATGGAGGAGACTTTAAGGCTTTCAATTATGGCAAGGAGGATAGGACTAATCCATGGGGCTAAAACAAGAGTTTCATCCCCAAAGCCATGGAGGTCATTTTGTTTCACTTTTAAGCCACTTTGCAGGAGGAGGGCCTTAAGAGCCTGCAATTGCAGTGTCCTCTGATGGGGAGGGAGGTTGCCCATTATGGTATGGTGGTGGTTGGGGGGGGCTGTGCTGGGACACTCCTGAATCAAAGAGACTGAGAAAATAATAACCCAGATCAAAAATGATAGCCCAAAGGATAATCATGCAAACCACAAGTCCTAATCCTGGGGCCAGCTGAGACATACAGATAGAATGTTTAGGACCCATGTGTCTTGTGCTTAGTGGGGGACTTCCGTGGGTCCTTACTCCACAGCTGTATGCCCACACGGTGTCTCCAGGGAGGCTGGATCATATGGTAAATCTATTTTTAGCTGTCTCAAGAACCTCCACACTGATTTCCACAATGGCTGGACCAGATTACATTCCCAACAACAGCGTAGAATTGTTCCTCATTTTCCACATCCTCGCCAACCCTTAATGTTATTTGTTTTCTTGATAATAGCCATTCTGACAGGAGTGAGATGAAATCTCAAAGTAGTTCTAATTTGCATTTCCCTGATGGCTAAGGATGTAGAACACTTTTTTAGATGTTTATATGCCATCTGTATTTCTTCTTCTGAGAACTCTTTAGTTCCATAGCCCATTTTTTAACTGGGTTGTTTGATTTCTTATTGTTCTGTTTTTGAGTTCTTTGTATATTCTGGATATTAATCCTCTGTCAGATGTATAGCTGGCAAAGATTTTCTCCCGTTCTGTAGGTTTTCTCTTTGCTCTATTCACAGTGTCCTTTGCTGTACAAAAGAATTGTAATTTCATGAGATCCCAGTGGTTGATTAGTGGTTTTATTTCTGAGCAATTGGGGTTATATTCAGAAAGTCATTGCATATGCCAATATGTTAAAGGGTTTCCCCTACCTTTTCTTCTAGCAGGTTCAGAGATTCAGGTGTGATATTAAGGTCCCTGATCCACTTGGACATGATTCTTGTGCATGGAGAGAGACAAGGATCTATTTTCATCCTTCTACATATAAATTTCCAGTTTTCCCAGCACCATTTGTTGAAGAGGCTATCTTTTCTACAGTGAATATTTTTGGCATTTTTTCAAAAATAATATGGCTGCAGCTGTCTGGATTAATATCTGGATTCTCTATTCTGTTCCATTGATCTACATGTCTGTCTCTTTGCCAATACCATGATGCCTCAGCTTTAGCAATAAGGCAAGAGACACTCATAAAAGGGATACAAATTGGAAGTGAAGAGATCAAATTACCATTATTTTCAGATGATAGACCCTAAAGACTCTACTAGCAAATTGTTAGAGCTAATAAACCCTTTTAGCAATGTAGCAGGATACAAAATAAATACACAGAAATCAGTAGTTTTTCTATATACTAACAACAAACATGCAGAGGACGAAATCAGGGAATCTCCCATTCACAATTGCCTCAAAATAAATAAATAAATAAATAAATAAATAAATAAATA
Source organism: Orientallactaga sibirica (assembly GCA_036365145.1). Lineage (NCBI taxonomy): Eukaryota > Metazoa > Chordata > Mammalia > Rodentia > Dipodidae > Orientallactaga > Orientallactaga sibirica. The sequence continues at coordinate 1,055,377 of JAEOAD010000060.1, forward strand.
AATAAATAAATAAAGTACCTTGGAATAAACATAACCAAGGAAATTAATGATCTCTACAATTGGAACTTTAAAACAATCGAGAAATTTCAGAAGACAATAGTAACTGGAAAGACATCCTATGTTCCTGGAAGTATCAATATTGTGAACTGGTCAATTTTATCAAAAGCAATCTACACATTGAGTGCAATCCCATTAAAATTCCAATGGCTTTCTTCACGGAAATAGAAAAACATTCCTAAATGTCTGTCTTTTTGCCAGTACCATGCTGTTTTTGTTACTATGGCTTTGTAATATAACTTAAAATCAGGTATGGTGACACCACCAGCCTGGTTTTTGTTGCCCAAAATTGTTTTGGCTATTTGAGGGTTTTTTGTGCTTCCAGACGAATTTTAGGATTTTTTTCTATTTCTTTGAAGAATGCCATTAGAATTTTAATGGGGATTGCATTAAATGTGTAGATTACTTTTGATAAGATTGACATTTTCACAATATTGATTCCTCCAATCCAAGAACATGGGATGTCTTTCCATTTCGTAATGTGTTCTGCAATATTTCACTTGGTTTTAAAGTTTTCATTGTAGAGATCCTTCACACTTCCTTGGTTAGATTTATTCCAAGGTACTTTGTTAGTTTTTGAGTCAATTGTGAATGGGAGTGATTTCCAGATTTCATCCTCTACATGACTGTTAGTATATCGAAAAGTTACTAATTTGTGTGTATTTATTTTGTTTCCTGCTACATTGCTAAAATTGCTTATCAGCTCTAACAGATTTCTGGTAGAGTCTTTAGGGTCCTTTATGTATAGAATCATATCATATGTAAATAATAATAATTTGATCTCTTCTAATTTGTATCCCTATTATATGTGTCTCTTGTCATTGCTATAAGCTAAGACTTCCAGTACTATATTATATAAATGTGGGGACAGTGGACACCCTTGTCTTCTTCCTGATTTTAGTGGAAAAAGCTTCAATACTTGTTATAGGTCTATTTAAATGGTTTATCTCATCTTGATTTAATTTTTGTAGGTGATATAAATCAAGGAAGTCATTTCTTTCAGATATTCAAAGTTAGAGTAGTATATATTCTTAAGGCATGTCCTTATGATTTTCTGAATCTCTTTGGTATTTGTTGTAATGGTGCCTTTTTCATCTCTAACTTTATTAATTTGTGTCTCTTCTCTCTTTTGTTCAAGTTTGCTAAGGCTTTATCAATCTTGTTTATCCTTTAAAAGGACCACTCTTTGTTTCATTTGTTCTTTGGATTTATTTTGGTTTCTATTTCATTAATTTCTGCCATAACTTTTATTATTTCTTCCCATCTACTAATTTTTGGTTTGCCATGTTCTTCTTTTTCCAAGGCCTTAAGGTGAAGCATTAACTTGTTTACTTGCAAACCTTCTAATTTCTTTCTTCTTTTTTTTTTGTTTTGGTTTTATGAGGTAGGGTCTCACTCTGGTCCAGGCTGACCTGGAATTAACTATGTAGTCTCAGGGTGGCCTCACACTCTCGGCGATCCTCCTACCTTTGCCTCCCGAGTGCTGGGATTAAAGGCGTGTGCCACCACACCCGGCTAAACCTTCTAATTTCTTAATGTAGGCACTTAAAGCTATAAATTTCCCTCTTAGGACTGCCTTCAATGTGTCCCAAAGGTTTTGGTATGTTGTGTTCCCATTATCTTTTGAACCAATAAATTTTTTAACTTCCTTTTTGATTTCTCCAATGACCTATTCCCCATTCAGTAGTGTACTGTTTAGTCTTCATGATTTTGTGTATGCTCTATAGTTTTTCTTGTTGCTGATTTTAATCCATTGTGACCAGATAGAGTACAAGGAATTATTTCAATTTTCCTGTGTTTGTTAAGATTTGTTTTGTGTCCTAATATATGGTCAATTTTAGAGAATGTTTCATGTGCTTCTGAGAAAAAATATGTATTCTGCAGAATTTGGATGAAATGTTCTATAAATATCTTTTAGGTCCATTTGTTGTATGACATTATTTAATCCAGATGTCTCTGTTTATTTTTTGCTGGGATGACCTGTCAATTGAGGGCAATATTGATGTCACCCACTACAATTTTGTTTAGTGTTATCTATGACCTTACTTCTAATAGTGTTTGTTTGATGAAATTGGGAGTCCCATGTATGATGGTTAAGGTGTTATGAACTTGATCTGTTTAGGAATCCACAGAAATCCCTTTCAGATGGGTCTCTGGGGTGGCTTTCAGGAAGAATTAATTGAAGGAGGAAGTCCTTTCCCCAGAATGAGCCCTTGCTCTAGAGTAGGCAGCCCCTGTCATATGGGAACTTTATATAAGGAAGCTCTGGGTAAAAAGAGCCCCTTCCTTCCACTTGGCTGCTGGAGCTGCTTTCTGCCTTCCAGCGTGGATTGAAGACCAATGTGGACTAAAGTCCAGCATCAACTGAAGACCTATGTGGATTGAAAACTAGTATCTCCTCAGGAAGCCTCCAGGTCTTCCATGCCGGATTGGGACTGCTGAGGCACCTAGCCACATGGACTGAGCAGCTACCAGGTTCTTTCTTGGGTGTGCAACTGCTATTGGACTACCATAAGCTAATCCAATAAATTCTCTTTTTAATGTAATTCATTCTAGCAGTTCTGTTCCTCTAGAGAACCCTGACTAATACACCATGTTAGGTGCATATATATTTAGGATTTTAATGTCCTCCTATTGGAGTGTTTCCTTAACCAATATAAAGTGACCTTGTTTATCTTTCCTAATTTATGTTGATTTGAAGTCTGCCCTGTCAGATATTAGGATAGCAACACTTGCTTCTTTTCTACACTCCTTTGCTTGAAATACTGTTTTCTAACATTTTACCCTAAGATAGTGTCCATCTTTTATGGGAAGGTGATTTTCTTGGAAGTAACAAATAGAAGGATCCTGCCTTTTAACTCAGTCTGCAAACTTGTGTCTTTTGGTTGGGTCATTGAGACCATTGATATTAATTGTTATTATTGAAAGGTGTGCATTTATTCTTGCCATTCTTCTTGTTTTGTGGTTCTTTTGGTTTTTCCTTTACTTTCTTATATTAACTATTATTTGAGTATGGTTTATTTTTTCCTGTTTCCTTATGTGTGTGTTTTTCTTTCTCTTCAGTATGGAGGACCCTCTCAAGTGTTTTCTATAGAGCTGGTTTAGTGTTCATATATTCCTTTAGCCTGTTTTTGTTGTGGAATGTTCGTATTTCTCTGTCAATTTGGATGGATAGCTTTGCTGGATAACCTAATCTTGATTGACAATTGTTATCTTTCAGAACTTGGAATACATCCAAAACCTTCTGGCTTTTAAAATTTTTGTTGTGTAATCTGCTGTTATCTTGATGGGCTTGCCTTTATATATGACTTGATTTTTCTCTCTAAGTGCTTTCAATTTATTTTCTTTGGATTGTGTGTTTTGTAGTTTAATTAGAATATGACAATGAGAAATTCTTTCCTGATTTTGTCTGTTTTGCTTTCTAAACACTTCCTGTATCTGTACTGGCATCACTTTCCCTATTTGGGAGAATTTTCCTTCTGTGATTGTGTTGAAAATACCTACTATGCCTTTGGAGTAAAATTCTCCTTCTACTATGCCCTGAATTCTTATGTTTGATCTCTTTATAGTTTTCTGAATGTCTTGAAATTCCCATTCATGCTTTCCTATTAGTTTGTCTTTCTCTTTGTTGGACTGTATTAGATCTGCCACCTGGTCATCTAGTTTAGATATTTTGTCCTCTCCTTGATTTGTTCTACTGGTGAGACTTTCTATAGAATTTTCTATTTGACTTTGTTTTTTATTTCTAGTATTTCTGATTTGGTATTTCTTCAATATTTCTATTTCCTTACTCATGTCTTGTATTGGTCTCCTTGTTTCATTAGTTTGGTTTCCAGTGTTCTCTTGGGATTCCTTTAGGAGTTTGTTTTCTTCTTTGATTCCTTTGATTTTTTTCTTTGATTTATTTGAGCACAGATACAATCTTTTTTTTTTTTTTTTTTTTTTTTTGCAATCTTTGTCAGGCATTTTATCTCAATAGCTGTCATTTCTGATAGGTTTATAATTTTTGGTATATTGTATTGTCTTGATTTTTTTGTATTTCTTTTAATATAATGTAGAGATGCTTGTATCTTGAGTTAACTTGATGCTTGGGTTTTCTAAAGATATGCTGTGTTCTTAGCTGTGTAAATCTGACTTTATGTATCTTCAGGGAAGGAGTTTAAGGTGCCAGGTGTAGCTCTTCTACTCCCAGAGTAACAGCAGAAGTGACCCTAGGTATTGAGTTTGTCTGCTATTCAAGTATGCTAGTAGGTTGGGTGGAACAAATTACTGGCAAATTCTAAAATTCAAGTGAGCAATAGACACATTCACTCCAAACTAACCTGAATCCTGTCAACTAGGAAGCTGATATTTCTGGTCTGAAATTTGCTCCAGCCTGGGAACAGCCAAGTCAGACCCTGCCCCCAATAATGACAGAAGAAAAAGATAAAGGTTGTATAAATCAGGAAACACCAAAGACAATAATAGCCAACACCAAAATATAGCTTATTTGAGAATGGTAAAGCTGACCAAGAATATATCAGTCAAATCTAACACATATTCTGCCCTAACATGGAAAGTGCTATTAGCAATTTCAGTGCAGTCCTGTGTAGCTGGATTTGTATATCTAGGCACTGTTACCTTTTGGGATGCCTTGCAATCTCACCAAAGGTTAGTGCCCACTTTGACCTTTCTCTGTTGTGCTCTGGAATCAGGTGGCTGCTTGGGTCACTGGATCTGTTGTTCTTATTGGCTGTGCTGGATGCTGTGTACCTGGGGGAGTGAATGAGTTCTCTGGTGCTTCATGGCACTGGCAGTTGGGGGATGGGATGCTCTGCAGGATGCCTGTAGTTGTAACAGAGCTGCTCAACTGGTCCTGTTTGTGTTCTCCTTCAGTGGCTGCTCCACTGGTCCTTCTTGTCTTCTCCTTTGGGTTTCTTGACTTTGCAAGGAGGCTGGTGTAATTGGAAAATCCGTTTACCTGGTTTCTGTTCCTGCAGTTATGCACTTGGTGGGCAGGTGCACAGAATGGGACCTTAGCAGGATTCTTCCTGGTTTCCTGCTTTCTAGAAGATCTGCATCTCTCCTGTTTCTCTACTATGGTTGATAATTCCTTATATACAACTTCAATTTTTGGTAGAAGAGTGTATTTTGCTGTTTTTCTGCTTATTTCCCTACCTAGGCTGCTTTGCTGTATCTACTATGCCACCACCTTACCCAAAAGTCCTGGCCTTTTTTTATGAGAGAGAGAAAGAGAATGCGAATTGTTGTACCAGGGCCTCCACCCACTGCAGTCAAACTCCAGACATGTGCACCACCTTGTACACATTTGAGATCTTGTGCCCTTGCATCAGTTTGTGCCTTTGGCTTATGTGGGACCTGGAGAGTCAAACATGAGTCTTTAGGCTTTTCAGGCAAGCACCTTAACTGCTAAGCCATCTTTCCAGCCCTATTCTTATTTTAAAAATATTTTATTTATTTATTTGTTTGAGAGGGAAGGAGAAAGGCAAATAGAAAGGCAAAGAGAGAGAGAGAGAGAGAAAATGGGCACACCAAAGCCTTTAGCCATTGCAAATGAACTCCAGCCACATGCACCACCTTGTGCATCTGGCTTACAAACCTGGGACCTTAGGCTTTGGAAGCAAGTTCCTTACTGCTAAGCCATCTCTCCAGCCCTAGTTTTATTATTATTATTTTTAATGCAAGGTCTCATACTAGCTCAGCTGACCTGGAACATACTCTTACAGTTGCCTTTTCATTGTTAGGATAAAGGATAAAGCACCTGATCAAACGGAGCTGATGCAAGGAAAGTTTTTTTTTTTTTTTTTTTGGCTTACAGTCTCAAGGGAGAAGCTTTATGATGACAGTGCAAAGCATGTCATGAGCCCAGGCTGGATGTTACCTTTGCCACAACAGGTGGATATATCAGCAACAAAGTGAGTTGATCTGTGGCAAGCAGGAGCTGGCTATAACACCCAAAAGCCCTTCCCCAATAACACACCTCCTCCAGCAAGGTGCCACTTCCAAAATTGCCACCAGTTGGGAATCGAGTGTTCAGAATATGTAAGTTTATGTTGGAACATCTGATTCAAACTGACACATTCCCCTGGCTCCCATAAACTCATGGACCATCTAGACGTAGAATGCATTCAGACCAACTTTAAAAGTTCCCATAGTTTTTTCAATCCCAACCCTGTTCAAACATCCTCATAGTCCAAGGTCTCTTAACTGTGAGCTTGTAAAACAAAAACACACAATGGCACAGAGTAAACATTTATACTGCAAAAGATGACATTACAAATAAAGAATGAACCAATATAAGAGAAAACAAACAGAGCAAACATCAAATCATACAGCCAAAAATCTAGTATCTGTAACAAGTGATGAAGCCTGTGGAATTCAAATTCCACCCCTCCAGCTGGGCTATCCACAGCCTGAGGAAAATGCCATACTGAGTCAGCAGCACAGTCCTGGTATCTCCAATATCCTGGGATCTCCACTTCAACTCATGGTTCATCCTCATGGCTTCATCGGGCCTTACTTGGGGATTCCAACAACACTCCCTCACATTACCCAGTGGCCATTTGAAAACAACAACAGCATTAAAAAATAGGTTACAAATCAAAATAACTCTCTCTTTTCTACAGTTATTATACTTTCATAGTACGAGGTGTGCTCTAAATTTGTTAATACAGGAAAGAATAAAGCCAACTTTAAAGAGCAGGAAAACTCCTTCCTTCAAGCCACTTCTGTTCAAAAGAATCAGCATTCTTCCTGCTGTCCCAGTGTAGAACAGCTTGCCCAATCATAATTAGTGGTAATCTCTCAAAAAATTGTACTTGAAGTAGGTTGCTTTCTCCTGTCATAAACCTTCATATCTTTTCATGCCATATCCATCTGCTCACCCCAACCCATTACTTACTTCTAAATTGAACTCTTCATAAGTTCTCAGCATATGGGGAAAATACAGCTAGCCTCTCACACAAACTGCCTCTAGCTCAGCCCTGACATCGTTCTTTCCCTCCTAAGTCAAGCCTACACAGTCCACAGTTCTTTCTGCATTTAGGTCTTTCAACTCTGAACAGAAGGGTCCATCAAATTCTGCTTACAGCATTGTAGAGCATATCGTAGGCTAGGGTTTCAAATCCTTCCCCATTCTTCTTGCACATCAGTTCCAAAAGGTTTAAGGATACACAGTCAGCATGTCTTTAAATCAGTGTCTTTAAATCATCAGTGACTCCACTCCTCAGGTGCGAGTTTTATCTTGTAGTTAGTTACCTTCTTGTTGGGATAGTATCCATCCAAATGTAGCTGGTGGGAGGAAAGTATTTATTTTGGCTTAAAGTCTTGAGAGGAAGAGTCATGATGGCAGAGGAAAGCATGGCATGAGCAAATGCTGGACATCATCTCTACCACAGCAGGTGGATAACAGCATCAAGAGAATGAGCTGAACTCTGGTGGGGGGGAGCAGGCTGTAACACCCTGATCTAGCCTCCAACAACACACCTCCTCCAACAAGGCTCTGCCTCCCTAATTACCTTCAGCTGGGCACCAAACATTCAAAACACATGCATTTATGGGGCACATCTGATACAAACCACCACAGAGAGCTAAAGCCCAGGTTGACGTTGAACTCATGGCAGTCCTTCTACCTTAGCTTTCCAAGTGCTAGTATTAAAGGTATGCACCACCATGCCCAGCCAAGATCAGTTATTTTAAAGACTGTCCTTCAAATTACATTTCCGTAGTAGGTCTTCATGATTAGTTTCAGTGTATGTAAGCACTTTTGTCTAGAGTACCTCTGAAATGATAGTGTTTCCTCTTCAAACTAATGGTGCATGTTGTCAATTGGCCCATTATTGGTGAGTTAAATTTGATCATGTTAAAATTTATCATGAATGTGTTTTTAATTTTCTCATTAAATAGTTGATATTTTCCCTTTTATAATAAATGATTGTGAGGAAATACTTTAATACTAATCAAGTATCTTATTCCTCATCAAACTTGTCCACTCTCACATTTAGTATTTATTACTAATTTGGGTCTGAACTTTAACTTTTTTTTTCCTTTGGTTTTTTGAGGTTGGGTCTTGCTCCAGCCCAGGGTACTCTGGTATTGACTATGTAGTCTCATGGTATCCTCGAACTCACAGGGATCCTCCTACCTCTGCCTCCTGAGTGCTGGGATTAAAGGTGTGCACCATCACTCCCCGCTGAACTTTAACTTTTTGAAGTGGCAACAATCCATATGTATTGATTGACATTCTGATACAAAGAGGTATGTCCTGCCTTTATTCATTTTGATGCTTAAATTATCCATAAGGTAGGAGGAACCCCTTTATTCTATTTCCTATGTTTTTTTTTTTTTTGGACAGGTCTTGTTTTTCAGAGCATTTTATTACCTTTTTTTTTTTTTTTTTTTGAGATAGGGTCTCACTCTAGTCCACGCCTTGTACATGTGCAGTATAGATACAATTTTCCATGAATATTTTCAACCCAGGATTGGGTGAATTATAGCTACACAACCTATGGATATAAAAGACCTACTGTACATGTACTACCCAGTGTTGTTAGCTGAAAATAAGAATCAAAGGCATTCCAATGTACTAAAAATCACAGATAACTGTCTTTTGAGACAAGGTCTCATTATTACAAAGTATAGGCTAGACTTGAATTCCTAAACCACATACCTCATTCTCCTCAGAGACAGAAATTACTCTGTAGTCTCGCATTCACATTGATCCTCCTACCTCTGCCTCCCATATGCTGGGATTTAAGGTGTGTGCCACTATGCCTGGCTATTTTATCACAGTTTGGTATAGTTAGATGTTCTAGGGTTGTCTCATACTTTCCTTTCCCCAGCACTGAAATCATCCTCTTCCTCAAAGAGTCCTGGCTCCTTTGTTGGAACTCCTATTTAAAAACCATTTTCTAGCCTCCCCATATTTTCTAGCTCTGCCCATAATTCTGTCTCTGAGGAGGGAACAGGAGAATATGCCAAACACTGGCCAAGGGAAACTGGCTATAATACACATAAGCTCGCCCCCAACAATACACTGCCTTCAGGAGGTGTTAATTTCCAAATCTCCATCAGCTGGAAACCTAGCATTCAGAACACCCAGGTTTATGGGGGACACCTGAATCAAACCACCACATTCTGCCTCTGGCCCCCATAAACTCTTAACAATCCATGATGTGAAATGCAATGTATTCAGTCCAAGTTTCAAGTCCCCACATTTTTTAATCAATCCAATAATGTTCAAACATCCCTATAATCCAAGGTCTTTTAACTGAGCCATAATACCAAAAAAAATCCCCAAACCCATAATGGCACAGAGTAAACACTCATACTGGAAAAGATAGCACTGCACATAGCAAAGACATATTCAAGCAACATAGGATTTAAACAGGACAAACATCAAACTCTGTAGTTCCAAGACAGTTCCTAGCCAGTGACAAGTCTCCAAGTCTGATAATCCTAACTAGCAACAAGTCTCTGGAGTTCCAATTCTGCTCCTCCAGCTAGGCTACTCACAGTCCTGGAAAATTTCATCCAGGTCCTGCAGCTTTCCTTAGCAGCCATCTCATGGTCCTGGCATCTCTACTGGGTCTCGCTACAATCCATAGTTCATCCTTATGGTTCAGACCTGGGTTGCTTTCATTTCGCAGGATTCTGGTCAGTTTCCTCCTTTCTGGAATATATTAGTTTCTCCTGCTTCACTGCTGTGGTTGATAATAACTTATATACCTTCACTTTTCAGAAGAGTATATTTTGCTCTGTTTTTGCTTATTTCCCTCCTAGGATAGATTGGACCTCTATGCTGCCATCTTACCTGTAATTCCTAAAACTTTTGGAGAAGGAAATTTTATTACTTTGTATCATATGAAAATAAGTTTAAGTGAAATATTTAAAGAAAACTGAAATTGCTAAAGGAATACTGTGGGATATAAAAGAAATATCTGCCTCCCAATTGGGAAGGCAGCAACAGATGAAGAGTGACTGGAACAGGTGCCATTTGATGATGAGTTCATTAGGAGTTATTTACAGAACATCAGATGGCATAGGGCAGCTGCATGCTTTCAAATTACTCTCTCCCACACACAACACGCCTATCAAGTTCCTATTTCACAGAGCTCTTTAGTTTATGCAATTTCCACCAGAGGGCAGGAACAAACCAGGCCTAGAGAGTCCTTACTGCAAGTTTCAGAAGTATCAGCAAAATACTGTCAACCTGTTGGAAGGATAGCTTTGTTTTGCTCACTGTGGCACATAACCTCTGTGTATATAACAACTTAATGGTGACCTGCTACAAAATGGTGTCACTTAGGCTAGGAGACTATTTTCCCTACAAAGAAGTTGTATACAAATGTTGCTCTCAGATTGGGCACAGGTCCTCTTAAAATGTATAAACAAAAGGAAGTGATCAGAGATATTATTGGAAGATACAGCCATACAAATATTAAAATATTCTGAATACCACCTCCACTGTGGAAACCACACACCCCCAAGCATAAATGACAAGCATAGTAGATAGTAGAAGATTCTTGAAATGTAAAAACCTCTAGTAGATCTGTAGATAGATGAAGAAAATGGACAACTGTCAAAAATAGAAACATTGGCCAGGTGTGGTGGTGCACGCCTTTAATTCCAGCACTCAGGAGGCAGAGGTAGGAGGACCACTATGAGTTTGAGGCCACCCTGAGACTACAGAATGAATTCCAGGTCAGCCTGTACTAGAGTGAAACCCTACCTCAGAAAAAAATATAAATAAATAAATAAATAAAAATATAGAAAGGTTGTTGGCCAATAAATATACAAAAGGCTAAATCGTAAAGAATACAAACTTAAAAATAAATGTAATATGTTAAAATCATGATTAAATTATCCATTGTTGGCAAGGATTCAGTGAAAAAGCACTCTTAAGCCTGCCTGATAGAGAGGTAACTGAGTATTGTCTTCCAGAAAAGAAATTTGGTAATATTTATTGATAGCCTTAGAAAGGTTGATCCACTTTTATCCAGAAATTTCATAATTTGAAGTCTCTTCCAAGTAAATGGTAAGAGTGTCACTCAGATGAAAAGAGGGCTTAGCAGATAATAGTGCTTGCTTGAGACATGTGATGACTTAGGTTTGATTCCCCAGAAATCAAACCCATTTAAAGCCAGATGCACAAAGTAGAATATGAATCTGGAGTTTGCAGTACAAGAGACTCTGTTGTGCCTTTATCACTCTCTCTCTTTCTCTCTCTCTTTCTGAAAATAAATAAGAATATTTTTTAAAAAGTGTATGAGCCACTGATTCACTAGGGAGAAACTGACCAATTGCAAAGCCCCCTCCCACAAAAAACCTGAAACTGGTTAAATAAAATATTGTATATTCATATTGTGATAGATAAGGAAATGTTATAAAGAAATGTTACCTGTCGTATGCAGGATGTGGTACCTTGCAAATGTTATCTTTGTTATGCAGAATACCATTCCATCTGCTTGAATGACATAACCTCTAACCCCTTTGGAATTAGGCTTGTGACTGTTGTCATGTAGACTTGTTTAGCAATTTGTCCTTATAAACCCTGACCAGATGTAACTGGGGGCTGCACTCTTGAGTTCCCACCTCAAAGTGTAGTCCTGGCCAGAAATAAATGCCTCTTGTTAATATATTCATGTTGGACTGGTGAATCTCTGAGTGACCCCAGACCCATTACAATATGATATATGATATAATCTTTCTAGGCTATGTTTTAGATATGTTTTAGACCCAATGATATTGGGAAATATTCAAGGTGTGTTTCAACTGGGGATATTTGACCTAATTCTGGATTTGATTTTTAAAAAATTGTTACTATACAAAATAATTTGTTTCATTTCCATACATATATGTCATTATACTTTATTCTGATTCATCCACCTCTCATCTTTCATGCTTATTCTCTTTCTGCTCTCATGTGACATGCATTCTATTACACTTTCTCCCCTTTAAAATCCCTTTGTCCCCTCTCATGATACCCTTTCTAGTTACATGAACTATAGACACACTTATAAAAACATATACATATATTTTACATGTATAATTTTAAATCTAGGTCTATATATGAGAGAAAACATGCAGTATTTGTCTTTCTGAGTTTGGCATATTTTGTTTAAGATAATTTCCCACTCCATCCATTTTCCTGTAAATGTCATGATTTCATTTTTCTTTACTCACATAAAATTCCACTGTGTATACATGTACCACATTTTCTTATGTTTATGGACATCTAGGTTGGTTCCATTTCCTAATTATTGTGGATAGTGCAGCACTAAACATGCATATGCAGAAATATCTATGGTATGTTGACTTAGAGTCCTTTGGGTATTACCCAAGATTAGTATAGCTTGGTCGTAGGGCAGTTCTATTTTTTTTTTTTCTTGGTTTTTCGAGGTAGGGTCTCACTCTAGCTCAGGCTGACCTGGAATTCACTATGGAGTCTCAGGGTGGGCTCGAACTCATGGTGATTCTCCTACCTCTGCCTCCTCAGTGCTGGGATTCAAGGCATGTGCCACTACGCCCGGCTGGGCAGTTCTATTTTTGATGTGAGCTCCATACTGACTGAACAGATTTGTATTCTTAAAAGCAGTATATATTTCCCCACAACTTCACTTGCACTTTTTTTTTTTTTTTTTTTTTTTTTTTTTTTTTTTTTGGTTTTTGCGAGGTAGGGTCTCATTCTGGTCCAGGCTGACCTGGAATTCACTATGTAGTCTCAGGGTGGCCTCGAACTCAGCAATCCTCCTACCTCTGCTTCCCAAGTGCTGGGATTAAAGGCGTGGGCCACCACGCCCAGCCACTTGCACATTTTTTATGATAACCATTGTGACTGGGTTCTATTCTAATGGAATCTCAAAACATTTTTACTTTGCATTTCTCTGATGGTTAAGGATGTTGAACAATTTTTTCAAGTGTTTTTGCCACATGAATTTCTTCTTTTAAGAGCTGTTTACTTTATTGTTCCATTTATTAATTAAATGATTTGTTTTGGTATTTAATTTCTGCAGTTCTTTACATATGCTATATACTAATTATCTGACAGATTTGTAGTTGTCAAAGATTTTCTCCCATTCCGAGGGCTTTCTTTTTACTCTGTTGATTGTTGGTTGGTTCCTTTATTGTGTTTTGTTTTAATTTCATGTAATCCTGTTTGTCAATAACTATAATTATTTCCTTTTGGAGTTCTTTTTGGAAAGTACTTGCCTTCTAAATGTATATGTTTATTCCCTTTGATCAATGCTGTTCTCACTTATGGTTAAAGAATTTTTTTACATATGGCAACAAAAACCAGGGAGAGCTAAGACTTGTCAAAATGACAAGAAGAGAAAGCTGAGTGCCTAACACTGGATGAGTCATTTCTATTGCACCCACCAGGGCTCAGGGAACATTATAGAGGAGGTGGCAGATTAAATATGAGTACTGCTTTCACTGCTAGCTAGAGAACCTTTGCCAGCGAGATGGCAGTAGACATGGAGGAGACTCAAAACTCGTTAAAGCAGAAAATCAGAAGCTGCTGAGAACTCAGCACTAAAGGAGACTCATAGCACACCTTCTAAGGTTCAGGAAACATTGTAGAAGAGGGAACAGAAAGAATGTAACAGCTACAGGGAAGGCACTCTAATTTTATTGAGAAGTTTTGAACATACTCTAATTTGGTCATAATCCTCTCCCAATGTCATCTTTTGTTTCTTCTTCCCTTCTATTCTATTAACCGCCCCCCATTTCCAACTAGCACTTCTTCTATTTTGATATATCCTTCTTTTAACCCTCCTCCAAAATCTATGTTAAAATGTAAATGATTTAATACTGTGCAGGGTTTATGGAAGCAGTGACAGCTGACAACTTTTATGAAGTCATAAATGCATTGGTCACTTCATATCCAGAGGATAGTGTCCCAAAGTCTTCCTTCTCATCCTGTGGCTGTTACATTCTTTCATTGCCCTCTTATGTGATGTTCCTTGAGCCTTAGAAGGGAAGATAGTTACTTCTTTTAGTACTGAGCTTTCAATCACCTTATTTTCAGCACTTAGGCAAGTTTTGAGTCTCAACAACCATCTCCAAAACGAAGCTTCTCTGGTAAGAACAGCACTAATATTCTTTCCATCACCTCCTTCACAATATTCCCTGAGCCCTGGAAGATGTGATAGAGATGTTTCATTAGTGCATAGCACTCAATTTTCACTTCTCAGCACCATGACAAGTCTTGTGTCTCCCCATGGTCACTGCCATCTACAACAGCAGTGTGACTCTGTGTTCAATATTCTTTTTTTTTTTAAAGATTTTTAAAATTTATTTATTAGAGACACGGGGGGTGGGGAGAGAGAGAGACAGTGAGTGAGAATGGGTGCATAAGGGCCTCTAGCCACTGCAAACGAACTCCAGATGTATGTGCCACCATGTGCATCTGGCTTACGTGGGACCTGGAGAATTGAACCTGGGTCCTTAGGCTTCACAGGCATTCGCCTTAACCACTAAGCCATCTCTCCAGCCCTGTGTCTTAATGTGCACTTGAATTTGGTTTGTAAGAATTTTATGGAGAATTTGTTTTATTCTAATTTTAAAAATTGTTGGGAACTTTAATAAGTGCACATACTGTATTTGGTTATATTCCCAAAGGGCTATTGTCTTCTTATCCTTTCTCCCCTGCCCTCAATCCACTAAGGGTCCTCCTCCATCAAGAAAGTCCTTTCTCTGCTTTGTTATCTCACCTTCCCCTTTGTCCTCCTCTGTCTTCTGTGTCAAAATGTTTATGGGTTCAAAATAGTGCAGGTCTTATGGGGGTATTGGTAGTCACTGTGGAGCCAGCAGTAGTTTGTATTAGAAGGGCAGTATCTCACAGTACACCTTCCACACTGTGATTCTTACATTCCTTCCCTTCCTGCTTACAAAATGTTCCTGAGCCTCTAGGGTATGTTGGAAATCTCTTTTAGTGTTGAGCTGTTGAGAGCCTTTTATTTTTTGCTTGTAATGTTTCCTGAACCCTGGCAGATGTGATAGACATGACTTGTCCAGTGCTAGGCACATGGCTTTCTCTTCTTATCATTTTGATGTCTTGTATTTCCCCCATATTTGCTGTTATCTGTAAAAAGTCATGTTCTCTAATCAAGAGTAAGAACAACATTAATCAAATGGCATAAACATACAGTTAGAAGGCTTTTTTTTTGTTTTTGGTTTTTCAAGGTAGGGTCTCATTCTAGTCCACACTGACCTGGAATTCACTATGTAGTCTCAGGGTGGCCTTGAACTCATAGTGATCCTCCTACCTCTGCCTCTCAAGTGCTGGTAATAAAGGCGTGTGCTACCATGCCTGGCTTAGAAGACTTTTTGATGGCCAGAACTTCTTCATTTAGCCCAAGAACAGTAGAAACTTCCCTCTAAGGGCTATGACATTCCAAGTTATAAGTTTGTTTCTCAGTAAGGCATGAATTCTCTCCCACTGAGTGGGCCTCATATTCATAAAGCATTTGATTACCCCCATAACTTGTTTGCTGCTATTGCACCTATAGGTATGTCTTGCCTGGCTATTTGCTTTTCCAGTTTGCAAGATCCACTGTTTGTTCACATAGAACTTTTCAGCACTGTCACATACAACTTTTCAGCGCTATGACGACTGGAAGATGGCTTCCATCTTAGTTTCAGTATGATTTTTCAATGTCCTGTAACTGTGTGATGTCTTCAGTAATAGGGACTTACTAGTTGTGGTGGATAATTAAGAACTTTGGGACATGCTGACCATTATTTCAGTGTGTGTGTGTGTGTGTGTGTGTGTGTGTGTGTGTGTGTGTGTGCACGTGCACACATGCACGCATGTGTGGGGGGCAAGATAACACATCTCGGGCACTGAGGTTTTTCAATAACCTATGGTTTAAGGGTAAAGCTTTCTCCATCGCAGCAGGCTATTTCCACCTAAACTTATCTCTTTTAAAGAAAGCTTTATCTTTTAATTGGCTAACAAAGAAATAGGTGTCTATAGAACTTATTCATACCATCTTTAGTTCTGTGTATTTCTCCTCCTCCTGCACTCCATTTCCCTTGTCTCCTTTAAATCTTTCTACCCACTGTATTCTGTCCTTCCACTTGCATATCTATTATCCCTTTCCTTAATTCCTCCTTATTTCTCTCTCCAAACCTCATTCTGCCTTTTGGACCAATACTACTGATGTTTACTACAAACTTAAAAACAAATCTAACAACCCATTATTTGAATTAAAAAATTTTTATTTTGACACAATTTTATACATATAAATATATATGTATAAAATGTAGTTTGGTCATATATATATAATATATTTTGATCATAATCCCCCTCTCATTACCATCTTGTCTTTCCCTGTACACCTTTCACTGAACCCCTTCTTTCTAACTATTCTTCCTTCTACTTTGATGGTGTTTGTGTGTGTGTGTGTCCCACTGACTTTAATTAGGGTTTTTTTGTTTGTTTGTTTGTTTGTTTGTTTTCGAGGTAGGGTTTCACTCTAGCCCAGGCTGACCTGAAATTCACTATTTAGTCTCAGTTATTTTCTTGAGTCCATGTTGACATGAATAAATTTTCTAAAAACATCTTTGGTTAGTCTGTATGTGTGAATTCCAATTACCCCAAGATAGCTGGAAACCGAACAGACTGTTTGAGATCCTTTCTCTTCAGTGAAGATTATTTGAACATGAGGCTGTATCCTGGAGCATGGAACATGTCTTCAGATTCAATCTGTCTATAAACAATGAATGTGAGATACCAGAAATGAGACAATTACTTAAAGCAAAATCTTGACTGAGACTGATTACATACAGCTTCTAAAGAATAGAAATCCTGATTGTTGTCGAACAAAACCAGTCTGATTTTAACATACATTAGAGCCCTTTTGACAGACATTAAATAATTTTATAAGCAAGCACCTTTAACCATTGAACCACTTTTGTAACTTAAAGCAGTATTCATGACTGTTGAAGAATATATGAAACTTATATCAGAATTATTTTACATAACAGGTTTTTTTAGGACATGGGGGGTTTCCTCATGTCCTCAAAAAACAAACTCATAATGACTAAATCACTTTTTATAGGATTTAGATGATAACCTCATTGATGACCATCTGGCAGAATCAGCATGAATAAAACAGGAACCACCTCAAAGTCCCAGTGTTTTTAGACATATAACCTTATAATAGAAAATTAAATGCTAATGAGCAAACTTTAATTTTAAGATTCAGCTTTTTCTAGTAGTTAAAAGATTGACAGGTAGAGGAACATAGCTAACTTGGTCGAACACTCGAAAAGTCAGTCTATTGTAGCTGTTGTGAACAGATTAACATCAGTGAGTTGAAGTTTCAACCTTAATATTTTGAAGCATGGTGACATAAGTCTATAACTTGAAAACCATGACATCCTGTAACCAGCCAGGATCATCCTTTCTTAGTCTGATATAAGCCATAGGAAAGCCCAATAGCCATCCTTTATACCTCAAGGAGTCTGTAATCTGATCAAACACTTTAAGAATCAGTTTATCTATTTTGTCTTTCTGTCTAGTAAAAATCTTCCACTTGCCAAAAAGCAGAAGAGAAAAAAATATCTATGTATAATATGTGTGTGTATGTATTTTAAAGTTTTTTATTGTTTAAATTTGTTTCTTCCTGTATATCATATATATCTTTTAACCTTTAAGTCTTTGTTCAAAGTTAGTCATACCTTTTATCTACATGCTTTTAGCCTACAGTCTATGTAACCACTCTGTAACAATCTCTTATCAAACATTTAACATCCAACATTTAGTTTCCTTTCTAGGTTATCCTTTTTTTTTTTTTTTTTTTTTGTGGAGAGAGAGAGAGAGAGAGAAAGAGAGAGCGAGAGCGAGAGAGGTAGAGGAAGACAGTCAGAGATGGGCGTGCTAGCAGCCTCTCGGCTGCTGCAAATGAAATACAGATGCGTTCGCCCCCTTGTGGTCAAGTGTGGCATTGCGCCCTTGCATCACTTTGCATCTGGCTAAACGTGGGACCTGGAGATTGGAACCGCTGGAGAGTGGAACCAGCATTCTTAGGCTTAGGAGGCAGGCACCTTAATTGCTAAGCCATCTCTTCAGCCTCTTTCTAGGTTATCCTTTTAACCATTTTATCTCATTATAATTACCAACAAGGGGTGGAGATATGGCTTAGTGGTTAAGGCTCTTGCCTGCAAAGCCAAAGGGCCCAGGTTTGATTCCCCAATACCCACATAAACCAGATGCACAAGGTGGCACGTACATCTGAAGGCTGTTTGCAGTAGCTGGAGGCCATGGCACACCCATTCTCTATCTGCCTCTTTCTCTCCCCCTCACTCTCTCAAATAAATATAAAAAACTTTATAACTACCAACAAACACTCACTTAAAAAACACCTTGTTTTATGGTATAGACAAACCACATGTTGGTCCCATTTCCTTATGTTATGCCTTGGTTTTCTTACCACCATTCCACTGAGGGTCCTCTTCAGTAGTTATGAATGTATTATCCAATTTCTGTGGGGGTGCCAATGTCTCAGAAATCTCATTGCCATAAGACTTAAGGTTTTTTTTTAAATATGATATTAAGAAGCTCTTTGAAATAACTTTTTTTAAAGTAGATCAGAGTTGATTTATAATATGTACCCAGTAAACACATACAGATTTTTATCTTTTGTTGATTTTGGAACCTTTTTCCTTATAAATTCTCTGAAACACATTTTTTAAAGTATGAAGCAGGTTAGAACTTCATTAAAAATTTCCTGACAAACCCAGTATTTAGTACACCAGAGTCTAAGCATAAATCTTTAGGCTGTTTCCTGATAGCAGGCCAGGCAGGAGCTTGCAGGGGAGGATCCCACAGCCACCTAGCTCTGCTGGGCAGGGACACCAAGGAGGCAGAGTCATCTGGAATATTCACAGGGGTGGGGTCTGGGCCTGTGAGCAGTTGAGGCCCTGGCACCCACCAACTAAAGATGGAGGTACAGAGAGGATAAATCAACAGGCACAGCAGCAACGGGAACTCTGGAGAGATCCCAATGAGAGCATAATTCAGTGCTCTCATGCCTTGTGTCCACCTGGGATCAGCCTAGTGCCTAACTTTTTCTGATTGACCACCAGCCACTGAGGAGCACAGTGGGACAACACAAACCCCTCAGTAAGATCTGCACTGCAGCCTGTCTCCTCCACCCAGTTTCCCATTGTCAGTTTGTACAGAGCTAGGGAGACAAAACAAACTTTGAAATAGATACATTTCTCCCAGAGCCAAAATTCATGGAAGAACAAGGGCTGGAACTTCTGGCATTAGCATAGAGCCCAAACCAATTTTAGTATGCGAAGTCCCTTCAGATCTGGCCCAAGCATCTCATTAATATAAGCTCAGAGACCTTCATATAAACACACAGTGAGACTTCCACCTTGGTTCATCTCCTTCTGTTGTCCAGCTTCTTCTTCAGTGTCAGGCCGTGGATCACTGGAACTCCTCAGTAGCCTAAACAGCAGTTGCTCCTCTTTCTGTGGCATTGGGCCTAGCCATTCCCAGGCCCTGCCAGCCAGTCCCTCATGCTCCCTCTTTATTTGAGAGTGTGTTTGGAGGCAGTTATGTATGGGCAGGGTGGGATGTGGCTCTGGCCTGATTCCAGCTCAAATGTGGGCTCCCCCCTACCCCGCAATATTCTAGCAAGTTTTGAAGTTCTTTCAGTGCCTCAGGGTAGCTCCCTAACGTCACTGTTTTACAAGTATTTATTTAAGGGAGAGAGAAAGAGAGAGAATGGGTATGCCAGGGCACCCAGTCACTGCAAACGAACTCCAGATGCATGCACCACCTTGTGCATGTGGCTTATGTGAGTACTAGTGAATCGAACCTGGATCCTTAACTTTGCAGACAAGTGCTTTAACCACTAAGCAATTTCTCCAGCCCCAACATTTTTTAAGAGCAGGAAAATCTTGCATTTTCCCTGCCTATAATCTCAGTTACATTGTTTTAGAGTTCCCTTCAACATTAAAAGCTGGCCGTCCTAATTCATAGAGGGTCTTTAATTTCCCTGGTGCCATCTTAGTATCACAATCTCCTAAATATCCTTTCCTGAGCATGCACTGCTCAAGACAGAAATTGCTCTTCAGCCTCAGGGCTGTGAGTCACACATACCCCCCAAACCACCACCCCCCCACTCATACTAAGTGCACTTCTTTTCATACAGATTCCAGATGGCCACCTCCCTCTGAGGTGACCTAACTGAAAAGTGACAATGACTGTGAGAGTTAATTATGTTCCCCATCCACCATTCAGTGGGTCTGACTGACTGAGCACCCCCAAAGTTTCTTAACTTGTTTCTGATGTCCTATATGATTTGTCCACTCTCCTCATCAGGTCCATTGGGCAGAACACAGTCTGATAACACAGGTCATGACCTATTGAATCTGGATCCTGAACAAAGGCTGGGTGGCACCTCCCAGTCATCCTTGGCATGCTCCTGGCCATAGCTGAGTCCTGTAGCAATGGTGGCTCAAAGGACCAGTATTGTCAGTGGTCACAGGGCACAATGGGGTTTCCAGGCCCAATGTAACAAAAATGTTATGGGAAACTGAGTCATACAGAGTTGGCACCAGAGATAGAGTGGAGAATAAAAAAATATATTCATATTGACCTGGACTCGGAGGAATGCCTTCCTACGCTTGAGTACTGTGCTCTAATAACTCAAGAGTTTTTATAGACAGTATGGCAGGCAGTTTAACACCATCTTAAATTCTTTACACTATTGGTGGATTAAACTTTCTGAGCTACATGACTAGAGCATGGGCAGGAAGTGATAAGTAACATACTGAAGCAAAACACGCTGTTAGCTCAGAGAGGGGTTACCCATGGTATGGTCTTGTAAGATTTCTGATTGACTCAGGATGGGACTTGGTGACACAGTTGTGTGGGGTCATGATAAGAATAGAACAAGGGCACCAGGTTTGGTGGTGCACACCTTTAATCCCAGAACTTGGGAGGCAGAGGTAGGAGGATCACTGTGAGTTTAAGGCCACCCAGAGACTAAGTAGTGAATTCCAGTTCCGCCTGGGCTACAGTGAAACCCTACCTTGAAAAGAAAAAAGAAATGACAAGGTCATTCACATTTTTTTTGGCTTAGAATCTGAGGTGTCTGCAAAACACTGTTGAGCACAAAATGTGGAAAGGGCTTTAATTTGATTAATATCTCTACCACGGCTCCAGAAGATAGTAGATATTAAATGGTTTCACTGGGATATGTCCAAAAGGATGAAGAGACAATGGGAAACAGGTTCTTTCTCCTTGGCCTTTCTTATGACTCCTTATTGTGTTCCAGCCCCTTAGGACCTGGTTTCTGATGTGATATTGCTCATTTGTAGAGACAAATTGAGTTAGCTCCTCATAGTGGATATGGATTTATCCATGGCCACATAGAGTTGCTAGGCACATCCTTGACCAGCAAATGCAAAGCTCCAAATAATGACAAAACCTTCAGTAATATCTGTAAACTTCTGATGCTTATGAGCTCTTATCTGGACTTTTGAAGGCTCCCCAGTATGACTAGGTGTAGGGGTTTTTAATGATATAGTGCCCCTCATGAGCTGTGGGAACTTCAATGACAATGCTTTGCCCCTTGGAGAGTAATGAGAATAATATCTCTACTTTCTCTTAAAAATGTGTGAGCTCGGGTAAGGGTTGCTAAGAATGTGAAGCTTGGAAAATATAAATTGCAATTTCTTCCTTTTATGTCAATTCGGTAGGCATCATGCCCCATTTCCTAAGAAGTTTACTTTTGAGTAGGAGAGACTATTTTGGGGAAGAAGGGGACTAACGGGAAGTGTGAAAGGGGAACGAGAGAGAGTAATGGGGAGGAAAAAAAGAAATTCAGATATCTGAGTATTGTCATATGTTACCCCTCTCTTAAACACACATATTCAAGAAGTGGGACTATGTGGTGGCAGAATGGAGATTACTGAAAAGGGAAGAGAAGATGGTAAGGAGGGTGACTGTGAGCAAAGCACAATGATATACATATTTGAAATTGTTATGATGAGTCACATTAGTAAGTTTTATAAATCAGCTTATAAAATAAAGTAAAAAACCAAAAAGTAAACTTTGGCAAGGAAAGAGATGTGAGAAAGTTAAGATTCAGGACACTACAGTGGACAAATTGGTTGTAATTCTGAGGAGATTAGCACCATTAAAGGGAAGTCTACTGCTCCGCACTAGAACAATAGGAAAGATGCCTGCAGGCAAGGCTCAACCCATTAAAGGCTCTATCTAGTAGAAATGCATGTTCTTTTGAATGGAGAAGGCTTGAAGGGAGAATACTACAGGAGTTTCCTCTTTTCTAGGGTCAGTATATAGAGGCAACTACAATTCAATCCAGAGCTGGAAACAGAACTTGGCAGCATCATTCTTGTGGTAATGGTTTTCAGGCATGAAAGATGCAAGTGGAGGGGATCATGCAGTATTTCACTGTGGTTTCAGGGAGCTGCTGAGGTCAGGCGATGTGAGTTTAGATCAGATTCCCTTGCAAGGAAGCACTGAAGACTTAGCTGCAGTGGAGGCCTCACTGGTGTTGGAGATTTCAGGACCCTGGGAAAACTGCCATGGGAAAGTCTTTAGATTTAGAATGGAGATGGTCCCCAGGAGGCTATGCATCCCTCAGGCAGCAGATGAAGAGGTGAGGCTACCTATGCCTTTAAGAGCCCAGATGATTCCTGCAGGAGTCCTAGATGCTACACACATGGAGCTGCAGGATTTGGTGTTTTCTCTGCTGAGTTTTGGTCTTTATTTGGTCCAATCTTTCCTTGCTATGCCCCATTCTTCTGGAATGGGACTGTTTATTGTGTGCCATTTTATGTTGGAAGAATGTAACTTGTATTTTGATTTTACAGGGCTCACAGTTAACAGATTGCTTTGAGTCTCAGGTGAGACTTTGGACTTTTGAACATTATTGGGGCTAGTAAAAGTATGGGGACTTTTAAAGTTGGACTTAATGCATGTTGAATTATGAGTTGGATATGGAGCCCATAGGATCCAGGAGCAGAATGTTGTGGTTTGAATGTAAAATATTCCTGGTAGACTTAGATTTTTGAACACTTGGTCCCCAGAGGATGGCACTGTTTTGGAAGATGGTGGAAACTTTAGGAAGTAGAGCCTGTTGGAGGAAGTGGGTCATTGGGGACGCCCCACATCTTATTCTTCCTCTTCTTCTTGCCTGCCAATTTGACCACCTCTGTTCCTGCTCTATCCTGCCAGGCTTTCCTTACCATAATTTGCATTCTGCCCTGTGGTCTGTCAGCTACAGTAGACTTTTTCCTTCCCTCAGTTATTTCTGGTCAATATTTGTTCATAACAATGAAAAAGCAACTCATATATAACATTTGTTTTGGTTTTCCAAAAATCTCAATTTTCTTGCTTAATTTTTCTTTCATATTGCTAGGATTTTGATCAATATTGCTGATTTTCTCATTAATTTTGTTGAGTTTTTCCTCTGTTACTGACCTTTCTTTCCTGGTCCTCCATTGAAGTCATCACTTGATTGTATCCTTTTTATGTTATTGATCATTTTTACCATAAACTTTTTGATTTTTTGGTTTTTGTTTTGTTTTTAGAGGTAGGGTTTCACTCTAGCCCAGGTTGACTTGGAATTCGCTCTGTACTCTCAGACTGGCCTCAGACTCAGAGAGATTCTCCTACCTCAGTCTCCCAAGTGCTGAAATTCAAGGCATATGCCACCCTGCCCAGTGAACCTTTTAAAATTTTATATGGCATTTTACCTGCCATGTATCTTTGGTTTCAGTCATTAAGAAGCCATGATAAAGGGTATGACTTCTTACAATGCAACTGCCCAGACAGAAATTGGCCTCGATATCCATGACCTTGCAGTGCCTAGCAATACCATTGCAAGACCCTCAAAATAGAAGAAAAAGATGATGACATCAAATTAAAAGAAAGACTAATGGAAAGAGGGAGGGGATATGATGGAGATTGGTGTTCTAAAGTAGAATGGGGGGAGAGGAGGGGAGGGAAATATCATATGTTTTTTGTATGTAAGTATAGAAGGTGTCAATTTAAAAAATGGAGATGAAAAAGAAAGAAATACTTCAAAAAAAAAAAAAAAGAAGAAGAAGAAGCCATGATATTTTGCAGGCTTTTTCATGCTTCTTGTGCATACGTCTGTGTTAGTTTGCAGTGGCTGGAGGCTCTGATGCACCCATTCTCTCTCTCTGCCTCTTTCTCTGTGCCTGTCTGTCGCTCTCAAATAAATAAAATTAAATTTAAAAAAGAAAAAGAAAATGGTAAATGTATAGTAGAATGTGCTATGAAGTTTATGTGTGGAAATAGTAAATAAGTAAAGTAAATGATGGAGTGCCTAAAGGGGGAAATAGAGAAAAACAAAGTTAAATAAGAAAAATAAAAATAAAAAAGAAAGGAAAAAAGAGCTAAGAAAAATTATATGAAGAGAAAAAAGCAAGAGATCAGAAGAAAAGATTAAAATGAAAACAAAAAAATTCTCAGTGATGACAAACTTCAAAAACAAAATGAGATGAATCTAAGAAGGGGAAAAACAGCTAGACACATGACTGTTTAAAAGTAAAAATACTACTGAAAGGAGCATGGGAAAGGGACAGAGGAAACACAATGGTCTTAAAAAAAATCAAGAGTCCAAGGAAGAGAAAAACTATGAAACAAATCAAGAGAATATATGAAGGATGATAACAAAAACAACTCTTTTTTAAAGTACATCAAATAGAAAGTGATGCTACAAGTATAACAAAATTAAAAAGGTAATTACAAGCATTAAAAAATATTTAAGGAGGTTCTGCCTTCCTGATTGGATGACCCCTAGGTCCCTATATTAGTCAGCATTCTCTAGAGGAACATAACTGATAGAATGAATTGTATTAAAAGGGAATTTATTGGATTAGCTTACAACAGTTCAGCAATAGCAGGTTGCAGGCCTGAGAGTCAAGGAACCAGGCAGCTGCTCAGTCCACAAGGCTGGCTGCCTCAGCAGTCCTGATCCGGCACTGAAGGCCTGAAGGTGTCCTGGAGAGATGCTGCTCTTCAGTCCACACTGGAAAGCACCAAGCAGCAAACAACGAATGGCAAGCAGAACCTGCAGCCAGGTGGGAGGAGAGGATGCCTTTCTTCCCAGAGCTTCTTTTTATAAACCAGCCCCCTCCTCCAAGAGGGGCCACTCACTCTAGAGGAAAGGTTTACCCTGGGGCAAGGATTCTTCCTTTAGTTAATCATAATAGAAGAAAAAGATGATAATATCAAATTAAAAGAGAGACTAATGGAGAGAGGGAGGGGATATGACAGAGAATGGAGTTCTAAAGGGGAATGGGGGAGGGGAGGGAAATATCATGGGTTTTTTGTATGTAAGTATAGAAGTTGTCAATAAAAAAGGATCCCTTAGATTCCCTCTTAAAATGGCTCCCACCCCTCCTTTCTTCAAGAAAACCCATCCCCAGAGGCCCCCCATTTTTACAGATGGGGAAAAAGGGGGAGCAGCTATAATTCTCTACCACCTAGGTGATCAACCCCTCACCATTCGCTTTAGGGAGCTTCCTGATGGATCCCCACAATACAAGGAATTATATGCCATCTATCTGGCACTATTAGAAGAAGATGCCCTTTCAATCTTTTCTCAAATAGTATGTATGTTGTTAACTTGCTGCCCTGGCTCGCTGACTCACATATCTGGCTAGATGAAAACCCCCTTTCTCCACTACTGTTGGGGTCCCTCCTAGGGCCAGCCCAGAAGGGATGGCAGGGTTTCTGCCAAGTATGGGGTGAGAGGTGTGGAGTCATGACACAGACTCTGGGAGTTGGATGGAAGCAGGCAGAGGGTGAGCTGCTGCAAACTCATTTATTCGAGGAAGTGTAGGGGGTTTAAAGGGTTTGGCTGGCCAATCATTGTATGGGGTGGTCCCCTTCTTGTGACCAATGACAGCCTGTCTCCAGGCAGATCATCTTGCAGCAGGTTTCTTGCAAGCATGGGACTGTAGCTGTTCTCACACCAGGCCTGTGCAGGATGCCATATTCACAGAAGCCACTTCCTGATTTCTTCTGGCATGCAGTCTGGCTAGGGCCTGACTGCATTGTGCCATACATATCCTCCCTTTTGTTTTTATTATTGGTGACCCTGGGGGAGGCATGCTTCTTTGCCAAGCCATTGTTGACCAAAGGCCCCAAGGTATCATCACATGCAACAGTGCCTATCTTAGGTTGCCCCATCTCATGGGGTCTTACCCATCATTGACTACCCACCATCCTGGTGAGAAAACCCAAGTGGGGGGCCAGGCAGGGGGCTGTGGGACCTTTTCTTTTAGCATGTGGTCTGGCTAGGGCCAGACCTGCATTGTGCCATACACACTACTAATAAAAGCTTCTAACCTCATATGTAAGAGAAAAGCCCCTTTATATGTACACCTAAGGTCCCACAGCCCCCTGCCTGGCCCCCTTTCAGAGGGAAATGCACTAGCAGATCAGGTGGCCTCACACGGAAGCCTGGCAGATACCTTCTTAACCATTCTTGAAGAGGCTAAAAAATTCCATGCTAATAACCATGTAAACCTTAAAGGGCTTCAATTATGCTTTCCTTAAATCCCTAAAAGTCAGTCAACGTATCTTAAAAACCTGCCACTCCTGCACCTCATTAATCACCATACCAGCTTTCCAGACTATAGGCACCAACCTCAGAGGCCTGAAAGCTCATGCTCTGGCAGATTGATGTCACCTATGTCCCCCAATTTGGTCGCCAAAAATATGTATTTGTAACAGTGGATACATACTCCCACTTCCGTGGGCCACAGCACAGACAAGAGAAAATACAAAAAGACTCAAATGCCATATGCTATCCACCTTCACCACCGTGGGCATCCCTCACAAATAAAAACTGATAAGGGCCCAGCTTTTATCAGCTCCTCATTCAAAACATTCTGTATGAAATGGAGGATCACACAGGAATTACACACAACCATCAAGGCCAAGGCATAATAGAAAGAACACATCAGAAACTTAAGAACCAACTTAAAAAGCAACAGACTATCCACCAAACCTCTAACTGGCCATGGCATTGGCCACTCTAAATATTTTTAACATATACAAAAATTCCCAACATACCCCATCGCCCTTCACTGGAATACACCAAAAATTGCCCCCCTCCATTCTTATACAATGGCAAGACCCCCAAGATGGAAAATGGAAAGGGCCTGACCCCCTCCTCACAAGGGGGAAAGGATTTCCTTGTGTCTTCCCGCAGGACCAATCCAAACCTATTTGGATACCAGCCAGAAATGTCTGATTCAACCCCACCGACCAAGGAGATGGCTCACCTGAAACTGAAATGGAAGCATCCCCCTCATCACAGGAAACAGAAAAGGAGGACCCTCCAGTCCCCCATGAGGAAAACATGCTGACCTGGGGCTAAATTGAGCCCTGTGCCAACAAGGAGTCATGCTGGTATGGAATTCACAACAGCCTCTATCACCAGAGACTCTGTTTATATCCTTACTTGCTATCCTGACCTTAAAAGTAGCATGGGCTCAACAAGCATATTGGGCTTATGTACCTGACCATCCTCTAGCTAGGGCTGCTCTACATCCCTAAGGTATTTTCCAATGTTTACCTTACCACTGCCAATTATGACCTAGAATTCTTGCAAGAAGTGGCTAACCCAATTAACTGGTCCTCTCTCACAGCAGAGCCACCTATCTGCTTTTCAAGTAATAGGTATCATGGGGGATGTTATATAATGTATGCAAATCACCCATTAATTACATATGGAGGCTACCAAAATAAATATAACTTATGATTACAATTGGGTCCCTGGGAAGGCAAACAATCAGAGATACCGCCCATCTTGAGCCCCAAGGGCAACCTCAACCAGAATTGTGGAAAGTAGTAGTTACCTAAAAGAGAATCATTTTAAGTTTTGGATGTGTCTGCCCCTCCCTTACCTTTCATAGTTGGACCTGGGTGGGTCAATCACCAAAACTGAATTTACTATGTTACTTGTACCCGATGTATTATCACCAATTGTATCAATTCTAAGGGAGGCACAGCTGCAGACTACTCCAACATAGTCTATTGTCATGTGGTCTCCTTACTTAATCACGCCAGTCAAAATGACTGAACCCTGATATTCCAGCTTCTGACCTCAAGTGCCAGCACCTCAACAGATTGATGACATGATAAAGAATTCATAGAATGGCTAATTGTGGGGAATCATTGCTACAATCCCCATCATCGCCTCTTCCACCATGGCAGTAATATCCCTAGCATAATCAATGGAGACAGCTGATCATGTTAATGTACTAGCTAAAATGTATCTCAAGCCCTTTTGTCACAGATAGATATTGACAAAAAGGTGTTAGTCCGATTATATGCTCTATAGGATGCTGTTGTGTATCTAAAAAGACAGGTTGCCAATCTGGCAGCTCAAATGCAGTTGATCTGTCATGCAAATTATCAATCCATATGTGTTACTCCTCTATCCTAAAATGGGTCTGCTACTGAGTGGTGGAAAGTTGAAAATCATATTTGG
This sequence comes from Orientallactaga sibirica, assembly GCA_036365145.1. Taxonomy (NCBI): domain Eukaryota; kingdom Metazoa; phylum Chordata; class Mammalia; order Rodentia; family Dipodidae; genus Orientallactaga; species Orientallactaga sibirica. The sequence continues at coordinate 1,083,963 of JAEOAD010000060.1, forward strand.
GGTATTTGGAATCATAATAATCTCAGCAGAGATTTACAAAGTTTACAAAAGGAAATATCTGTTATTTCACATAGTCACTTGTCTTTTGGTGATCCTGCTATGGTAGCTAAAGGATTTTTTGATGCCTTACAAAACACATTACAAAAATTGTCTCCTAAACAGTTTTTTCTCAGCTTTTCATTTGGCTACTATTGGTGACAGGCATCCTGCTATTTCTCTTATGCATGGTTCCCTGTATTTGTAAATTAGGGTTTAAACAATATAAACAAATCTTGACCTATCAGGTCCTTATACATTGTCTGGCTCTAACTGGACTCACAGTAAGCCACAAAAAACTTACCCATGATGACACTGCCCCATTTTAAAAAACAAAGAGGGAGTTGTTGGGCATTGTTAAATACAGGCTGGGACTGTGAGGAAGCTGGCCTTGGCTGTTGGACATGGCTGGGACCTTAGGCTGTGGGGGTTGCAGCCAGCCTTATTGTCGGGAACCCACTCTGGTGCCAGAGGTGGCCCTCTCTTTTTGTGAAGTCATAGTGTGCCTCATCTTCACCCAGAAGAAACGGGACTGATGGGCCTTCCCCCCATCTCAGAGCACCTGAGCATTCCATAGCCTAAGGTTCTGCCCTCCCCCACAGTTCCTGACCTTGTGGCCAGCTGCCCAAGAGACCCTTATATGGTAGTAACTGTCTCCATGCAGCTGTAGCCATCCAATATGTGGCTGAAGTCACATAGCTTTTCCCACTACTTCTGTTATCTCCCTTTCAACTTCTCCCTCACAACTTCTGCCTTCCAACACCAGCTAATTAGATAGCAACCCATAAACCTATGTATCCAATCACCTTATGATCTGTATGTGCCTTCTCAACCTTTCTCAAGTGTTTATACACCCACTCCCCTTTTGAATAAACAAGCGCTATCCATCAGACTCTCCTGGGTAGGTCATTGCCCACAACACTGACCCACTCCAAGACCCTGCTCCCCCAACTTCCTGCACCCAGGACGTCAGTGGTCAACAACCCCAGGGAATAGCGAGGACCCTCACTCAATTACCAATTGATTAAGTTTAATGAAGACTTTGTCAAATGCAAAATGAATTCCAGGGGGCTGGAGAGATGGCTTAGTGGTTAAGGCACTTGCCTTCAAAGCCAAAGGACCTCGGTTCGATTCCCCAGGACCATGTAAGCCAGATGCACAAGGTGGCACATGCATCTGGAGTTCATTTGCAGTGGCTGGACACACTGGCATGCCTATTCTCTCTCTTTCGCTCACTTTCTTTCTCTGCCTGTTTCTTTCTCTTGCAAATAAATAAAATATTTTAAAAATAAATTCCAGGAAATATCAAGAATATCAGAACTTGAACTGAAATTGTACCTCAAAAAAGAGATGGACATGATGAAAAATAACACAGAAAATAAAAATAAAATAGAGCTTATAAAAACCTCTCTAGCACCCCTTTCTAACAGAGTTACTCATGTAGAAGGTAGAACCTCTGACCTGGAAGACAAGAGAGAAGAAATGGGTCGGGAGACCAAAACTTTGCTACTTTCAAAATCATGTGAACAGAATACAAGGGAACTGTGGGATACCCTAAAACAACCAGACATCCAGATCACGGGTATACCAGAAGGAGAGGAAATCCAGGTCCAAGGCATAGAAAACATATTCAACAAAATTGTTGAAGAAAATTTTCTGAATCTCTCGAAAGAGAGGCCCATTCAGATACAAGAAGCCCACAGAACACCAAATAGACAGGACTGAAGAAGAAACTCTCCAAGGCACATCATAGTTAAAACTCTTAACAATGAAGACAAAGAGGGAGTGCTAAAACCAGCAAGAGAGAAACAAGGCAATTCTATAAAAATTATGTCAGATTTCTCAATGGAAACACTGAAAGCCAGAAGGACCTGGAATGGAGCACTTCAAAGTCTAAAAAAACAATGGCTTCCAACCCAAGCTATTGTAACAAGCAAAAGCATCCCTCAGAATAGATGGTGAAAGAAAAACATTCCATGAAAAAAGTCATTTTTATGATCACGTGAACACAGAGCCAAACCTACAGAGAATACTTCAGGGAATTCTCCACACAGAAGAGTCAAACAACCGATCTCAAGAGTCAATGGAAAATGATCACAATAGCCAAAACTAGAGCAGGATCAACAAAAGTACAAAACACAAGAAAGTACCAAACCCCATAAAGCACCCTATCACAGAAAGGATAAATTGAACCTCACAGTTATAACATTAAATATTAATGGTCTTAATTCACCCATTAAAGACACAAATTGGGCTGGAGAGATGGCTTAGCAGCTAAGGCGTTTGCCTGAAAAGCTAAAGGCTCCCTGTTCAATTCTCCAGGACCCATGTAAGCCAGATGTACAAGGGGGTGCAAGGAAAGAAAGAAAAAGACACAAGTTGAAAGGGTGGTTCAAAGAAATGGATCCTTCTATCTGCTGTCTTCAGGAAAACCACCTCACCATTAAAGACAAACACCCTGAGTTGGTGAAAGGAAGGAAAATAATATTTCAAGCAAATGGAAATAAGAAACAAGCAGCTGTTGCTATATTAATATCTGATAAAATAGACTTCAAATCAACAGCAATCAAAAAAGGACACTTCTTACTCATGAAGGGAATGATGCAGCATAAGAACATCACAAATCTATATGCTCCTAACACAGCTGCACCACAGTTTATAAAACAAAACCTACTTGACAACAAAACAGAAATAAACACAAATGCCATCATAGTCAGATATTTCAGTACTCTATCATCAATAGACAGATAATCCAAGCAGAAAATCAACAGGGAAATAATAGAGCTCAACAACACCATAGATCAATGAGAACTAATGAACAGAACTTTCCAACCCAGTACTTCAGAATACCCATTCTTCTCAGCAGCCCACGGAACCTTCTGCAAAACACCATATATCAGGACATAAAGCATGCCTCCATAAATTCAGGAAAACTGAAGTAGCTCTCTGCCTCATATAAGATCACAATGCTTTAAAGCTAGAAATTAACAACAAGAGACACATCAGGAACTGTATCAGCTCCTGGAGACTAAACAACACACTTTTAAACAATGAGTGGATTGTAAACGAAATTTTAAAAATTGTAAAATTCTTAGAATTGAATGATAATGCAAACTCAACTTACCCAAACTTATGGGACACAATAAAGGCAGTCCTAAGGGGAAAATTCATAGTGTTCAATGCCTTCATAACAAAGACAGAGATATCCCAAATTAATAACTCTCCAGCTAAAGGCATTGGAAAAACAAGAAGAATCCAACCCTTAGCATTCCAGATGCAAAGAAATAATCAAGATCAGAGCAGAATATAATGAATTTGAAAATAAAAAAAATTTTAAACTGGTGAAACAAAGAGCTGATGCTCTTAAAAAATAAACAAGAGTGATAAACCCCTGTCCAATTTAATCTAGCAACAATAAGTCTCATATTAACAAAATCATAAATGAAAAAGGAGAAGACACAACAGAAATCAATGAAATTGGAAGAAATCATAAGGACATACTTCCAAAACCTCTACTCCATAAAATTGGATTATCTGGAAGAAACAGATGAATTTGTAGCCACATAACACTTACCAAAACTAAACTCAGAGCAGGTTAGTCTCCTAAACAAACTTATCACATCCATTGAGATTGAAAAGGTAATCAAAAACCTCCCCAAAAAGAAAAGTCCAGGACTGGAGGCTTCTTAGCCGAATTTTATCAAACCTTCATTGAAGAACTGAAACCCAATTTTCTCAAGCTGTTTTGTATAATCAGAAACCAGGGGATCCTCCCCAACTCTTTTTATGAATCTAGCATCAGCCCAATAGCAAAACCAGACAGAGGTACAACAAGGCTGGTTCAACATATGGAAATCAGTCAACATAATACACCACATAAATAAATTTAACCATAAGAACCACATGATCATCTCAGTTGATGCAATAGAAAGTCTTTGACAAAATACACCATTTCATGATCAAAATGGTGAAAGAATAGGCATAGAGGGTTTATGTATTAACACATTAAAGGCTATATATAAAGCACTTAAAGCCCAAATAATACTTAATGGGGAAAGACTCAAGGAAAGTTCCCATTGAGATTGAGAACAAGACGGGGGTGCCCACTCTTACCACTACTCTTCAACATAGTACTAGAAGTCCTAGCCCAAGTACTAAGAAAGGAGAAAGAAATAAAAAGGCTGGGTGTGGTGGTGCATGACTTTAATCCCAACACTTGGGAGGCAGAGATAGGAGGATTGCCATTAGTTTGAGGCCACCCTGAGATTAGATAGTTAATTCCAGGTCAGCCTGGGCCAGAGTGAGACCCTACCTTGAAAAATAAAAGAAAGAAAGAAAGAAAAAAAGAAAGAAAGAAAGAAAGAAAGAAAGAAAGGGGATTCAAATTGGAAAGGAAGACATCAAACTAGCCCTAGTTGCAGATGACATGATCCTAAGCATAAGTGACCCAAAAACATATTCCTTATATTCCTTCAGTAAAGCAACAAAATACAAAATCAATGCAAAAAATCAATAGTCTTTCTATATGCAAAGGACAAATATAAAGAGAAAGAAATCAGCAAGGTTGTCCCATTTTCAATCACAACAAAAACTTAATAACCTTGGAATAAAACTAACCAAGGACATGAAAGACCTATATAGTGCAAACATTTAAAAACTCAAGAAAGAAATTGAAGAGGACTTGAAAAGATGGAGAGACTTCCCAAGCTCCTGGGTAGGTAGAATTAATAGTGTGAAAATGGCAATTCCCCCTTAAGCAATATACAGATTTAATGCAATACCAATAAAAATTCCAGCATCATTCTTTAGAGATAGAAAATGATCTCAAAATTCGTATGGAATGGCAGCAGGCCTTGGATATCCAAATCTATCCTCAGCCCAAAACAAACAAACAAACAAAACCTCTATAGGCATCACCATACCCAATCTAAAGGTATATTACAAAGCCATGGTAAACAAAAACAGCATGGTACTGGCATAAAAACAGAAGCATAGACCAATGGAACAGAAGTGAAGACTTGACCTTAGTTAAAGTAACTACAGCTACTTGATCTTTGACAAAAGTGCCAGTTATGTAGACTGTAGAAAAGAGAGCATCTTCAACAAATGGTGTTGGACAAATTGGATGACCATATGTAGAAAATGAGACTAGACCTACTTATCTCTCCATACATACAAATCAAGTCCAAAATGATTAAAGACCTCAACATCAGACCTGGAACTCTCTATAATATTGGTGTAGGAAAAGCCTTCCTGAACACATCCTCAGCAGACCAGGAAATTAAACAATCACTCAACCAATGGAAGCTCATGAAGCTAAAAAATTTTTTCAGACAAACATACCATAAACAGAGCCAATAGATTACTCATTGAATGGTAGAAAATCTTCACTAGCTATACCACTGACAAGCCTAATATCTAGAATCTACAAAGACCTCAAAAGTCTAAACAATAAAAAAAATCAAACAAAAAATGGGGAGAACTGAATAGGGAGTTCTCAGAGGAAGCAATACAAATGGGTAACATACACTTACGAAAATATTCAACATCTCTAACCATTAGGGAAATGGAAATTAAAACAACTATGAGATTCTACCTTTCTGCAGTAAGGATACCAATCATTATAAAATCATAATGGTGAATGTTGGCTAGGATGTGGGGAAAGAGAAACCCTCATCCACTGTTGCTGGGAACGTAAGCTTGTACAACCACAATGAAAATCAATATGGAGATTCGTGAAAAGGACAACAATAGAGCTACAAACTGACCCAGTTATTACCTTAGTGGGCATTTATCTTAAATGCTCCATGCATCACTACAGAGATATTTGCTCAACCATGTTTATAGCTGCTCAATTCATTATTGCTATGAACTGGAATCAACCCAGGTGCCCATCATTAGATGAATGGATAATGCAGTTGTGGTACATTTACATAATGGAATTCTACTCACAGTAAGAAAAAAACGATACAATGAAATTTGTAGAAAAATGGACAGACTTGGAACAGACCATACTCAATGAACTGACACAATCACAGAAAGACAAATGCTGCATGGTGTCAATTATTTATGGTTCCTAACCTGGACCCACTCTAGTTGCTGACATACTTGATAGGCAACTCATGGCCCAGACAATAGGGATGGAAGGATTTGGGAGGAGGGGAAATAGAGGGGAGAAAACAAATACAAAACTAAATCCAAAATGAGATGGTATCATAGAAACCTTTATCCTTAAGATAGCCTAAAAGATATAACCCTCAAAAAGAGTAAGGGGGAGCACCTGAAAAGTAGGGCCCTGGAGAGGAAGAGATGAAGCCTAAGCTTAAAAGAAATATTTTCCTTCCTGGCTTGTAACTCTCAGTACCAGAGATTGGGTGCTACCCACATTGACCTGTTGATTGGAGAGACCTACAAGGTCCCCAAATTAAGACAGCTTTCTGTCAAAGAACTTGATTACCCACCTGAGGCATAAGGTAAGAGCCTATTGCTGAAGACACTGTATGCTGCTGACACAGAGCATGGAGAGTCCTGGATGAAATCCAGAAGAAAGCCAGTCCCTAGACAGCCTGTCTAGTGCTGGAAAGTGCTACATGAGCTACTGGGGGAAAGTGGCCAACAACAATCTGAGTGAACAGAGGTCTAAGCTACTCAGAAGCAAACACCCTGACAAGATGTACATGCCAGTGCAATAGTGGCACACAGCCTTGGTGGGTAATCAGTAGCTTTCTGATTGGCTAAGAGATCTACTCAGTGTAAAGGAACCCATATCTGGAATTGGGAATCAGATCAGAATCCTATGAGACAAAGATTATGTTCTCCAGGATCAAGCTCTCATTAGTCTTTGGCTAACAGAGAGGTTACTTATATCAAATTCTCCCTAAATTAATAATGCTTACCCATTTAAACTATGCTGACTTTACTCTTCATTGGAGAATCTGTTCTTCTTCATCAGAAGATAGTGAGAACCAAGGAGATAAACTACCCCTCACACTTCAGCCAAGCCACTGCTGAAATCACAGGGGAATGGCGAGAAGAGCATGAGTGCCATTTCTTTGTTGATCCTGTCAAGCAGTACTAGGGCATAGGAGACAGACCCTGAGGATACTGAAACCCTACCAAAGCAGAGATCCAGGGCCTCCAGAGCTCATCACTGAAGTAGTCTTAAAACTCACCTACCACGGCTCTGGGAATTTTTCAGAAGAGGGGGTGAAAAGATTGTAAGAACCACAGATTGAGACATCATGCCCAGAGGCATTCCCTCCCTGCCAAAAATAACTGACTGTGGCTCCCACAATGCATAAACCATAACTCCATAGGGAATACCTGCAATCCACTGAGGAGCATCCAAAATGGAATGGGGGCAAGGACATGGGAAAAGATGGTAGCAACTCAAGACATATCTGTACAAAATATGTTGATAATAATAATAATAGTTAATAATAATAAATTTTTAAAAATCTAAGGAAAAAGACTTAAGAGAAAAAAATAAAGTGCTGGAGTGGTTTCTTACTGATTCTTTTGTAAATAGGAGAGTGCCAGTTATATGAGTAAAGGAGATAGGATCAGTTGAATTGTGGGCTTTTTTATTGGGAAGACAATTTTCTTCCCTACAGTTTATGACATTGCTGAGTCTGGAATAAACAGGTGTGCACTGCCTGCCAGAGCTGTTTTCACTTTTTTAGCTTGCTTTGTGTGCTTAGAGTTGCTGCTAGATTGAGGGTGGTTTGTCTATGGACTGTGGATGTTCCCTGTTCTTAGGCACTTGTTTAGCTCAGTTTTTTTTAATTTCTCTATTAGAGAGAGAGAGTGAGAGACAGAGAGAATGGGTGCACCAGGGCCTCCAGCCACTCCAGATGCATGTGTCCCCTTGTGCATCTGGCTTATGTGGGTCCTGGGTCAATTGGCTTTGCAGGCAAGTGCCTTAACCACTAAGCCATCTCTCCTGCCTAAGCTCAGTTTTAAACAATAGATTCTTTCTCAAGATGATGTCTAGCCACTGCCATCTGAGTCATGTAGAAGACAGAATAGGATTTCTGTCCACCATTATTCTGTCTGTTGAGGGAATCACAGTAGTGCAACAAGACTGGCAACTGTATTTCAGGCTATGGCTTTCCCAAGGGTAAGAATGCTCACTTCCCATTGTACCTATTTGACAGAGCTTCTATTTCTACCCCTCAGGTGTGACACTGAATGCTTTACCTGTCTTATTTCCCCAAATATGGGCATTTTTATAAAAGACTTCCTGATTTCTAATACTTGGCAGAAAAGGCCCTATAAACTCTTCATGCTGCCATCTGGACATGCTTATCTTCCAGTTAATTCATGACTTTGGAGAAGAATATGTGGAAGCTGTCAAGTTCGCCTTGATCCTTAGGACAAATAGGACCCAGAGGCTCTGCTGCTTTGCACAAGGCATCTGCATGTTGGATAATGACCAGTTTTGGAGATCTCCAGATCTTCTGGACAACTCTTTAGGCAACATGTTAGGAAGATTACTAAGTTACCTGAGTTGTCCCTGGATAGTGAATTAATGGATGATTTAAAACTTTTTCCATTTATACCTTATTTTAAAATTATTCTGAGACACAGATATGCTTTTTGAAACAGAAAAAGCTATGAAAAAAGAAAAAGAGAAAAAGCCTAGAGGTTGTATTACACAAGGGTATAGGATATCTTACGAATACTTTAAGGCTTCATAAACATTGTATAATCCTTGTGCCAAGACCTGTTCTTTAACTGAGAAGATGTCTACTGAATACAAATACTTTTCAGCTTAGCTTCTCCTTTTCTGCTTCTTTAGTGCACTGGAAAACCCCAAAACTCATGACACTTGATGAGTAGTGCTTGTTGAGGTTGTACTATGAAGGAACAAATAAAAACCCTGTTTTCAATTTACCTTAACTCTAGTCATTAAAACAGAACATGGTATAAGAAAAAACAAAATTAGAACTTCTAAGGAAAAAAGGAGAGATTTCAAATGTGAGCAGCATGTTTCAGGAAGCGGCTGCTACATGAGCTGATCTGGGGTGGGTAGGTGATGTTGAAATTCTCTGGAAAGATTACTCCAATGCTAGTGTGAGTGAAAGTAGAGGAGTTTATTACCCAGGGGCCAAAGAGCTTAAAGTAGCCCTCCAAAGAAGCTCTGTCCCTGAGCTGAGATTTTATTACCATTTTATAGTTTTCATAGCCAAAGGGAGGGATAAGTGAACAAACAAGATGTGGCAATTTGCATAACAATCATTTCTGTAGTCAGGCCACCCTAACAGTGAACTCCATTTAACTTTGTTTTAGCCTAAACTGTTTTTCCTTCTTATTGTCCCTTTGGGTCCTTTCTGGACAGTTCCTTCCTTGGGATTTTTCCATCTGCTGACAAAGATAAGTTTTAGCTCCTCAGCAGTTAACTGTTATAGTAACTCAGTGAAACAGTTCAACTTTTAGTTTCTTTTCTACCACATTTCCTCCTCTTTATCATCATAAAGTGTTATGATATAATGTGTGTATGTATGTATGATGTATATAATGGCTGTTACAGCTGGTGTATCACCTGTATTTTAATTATTTCTATCCTAGATTGGAAGAACCTGGACAGAGCATTTAGAACATAGGATTTTAACTTAAGTCCCAGCATAATTAAAATGAGAGGCCCCATTAAAGGAGCTAGCCATTGTTCCCATGTAGCCCACCTAAGGGGCAGGCCTGGGGTACATCATCTATAAGACCTCCAGAGTCTTGGGTAAGCATGACCTTGAGGGCCACGTGTGTGTCAGTTGTCATTAGGAACACTGACACTATTACCATTAAACCTTGTGTTTAATTTTCAGTAGCAGGAGATCCAGGAGGGCCTTCTCTGTACAAGATTAGTCAGCAGGAGTGACCGACTGTTTTAAGGAGGAGAGCATAGGACATTCCTCTACTTAGAGGGAGGGGGTCATACCACATTCCTCAAAAAGAAACAGATATTCCTGTAGAAGGAAAAGGATTAATATGAGGCAATAGTAAAGAACTGTGTCTGTTCAGGGGTTAAAATCATACAAGTCCCTTGGAACCAAAGTTTCTCTATGGGTCCCATGAAGTTATCAAATAAGCTGATCAGCTGATGGGTGTGGGCCCAATTTCTAAGCATATGTGAGTCCCCTTGTGTTACAGATTTTAAGAGCATCATCAGTGGCAGGAGAATTTATCTTACCTCTATAAATCTAAGCAAAGAGATACCATCAAACAACCAGCACCACCAAAATTAGGAAGTATGAACAGCCAGAACTCTAAATTGTTTTTACATATCAGGGGTAGGCTCTAGGTTTGCCCTTGACTCTGAGATCTGTCCTTAGTGATAAACCTCCTTTTAATAAGACGCATGAAGGAGAGATTGGACTAATACAAATCAAAATCTATCAGATAAACATAATCAGTGAGGACAGTTTTGGATCTTTGATTTAAGGGCAAAGAGTGGCTGACTAATCAGGGCCAGGCAGAGGCAGAAGGAATAAGTTTATAGCTTAGTACTGTAAGCCAGCATCAGGCAAGACAATCTATTTGTCTGAATTTGGTTTATATTGTAATATATTGTAGTTATATTTTCTTACTGGGTTTTAAGACCATGTAGGCAGCCAAAGTTAACTAGGTATTATCTTTTAGAGGTCATTCATGGCTCTGTAGGAGAGACTTTAGGGGCCTGTGAAGAGCTCTATGACTCACAGCATTGTCATCTGCTTGGATAAGTCAAGGCTGTGCTGACCAAGTGGACCTTCCTCTTTTGGGAAGCCTGGAGGACTGATTTTCTCCTGTTGCAGATACATTGATTTGGAGTCCATATCCCAGTCTCCATGTCCTCACTGATCAAGAAGACAGGTAACTTACCAAAGGCTAGAAGTTAGCAGGTGTCCCATCGTCTTCTGTGGCCTTCTGATCTGGGAGCAGGAATCAAAATATTTGTTGTCCTTTTAACTCCGATGTTTCCAACTGGCCTTAGCTTCTACATATGGTTATTAATCACTCAGAGATACTGTACATATCTGATTAGCAATGGAGATTTAGTTTAAAAGGTGCAGAACATATCTGGTTAGCAAAGCAGATCTAGTCAGAGAATGTCACAATAGTTTAAAATCATTCTTATTAGCACTTAAGTTTCATTGTCAGATGACAGTGTGAGCTATATCTGGAACATAGACAACATACACATTTTTTTCTTTTAAGTATCTGTCAGTTATAAATTTAGGCAGAACATGTTGACAGCCCTGGAAACAATATTTTACCCACAACTTTAAATCAATTTATTTGATCTAGAAACTGTATGTCAGGAAAAGACAAGACAGTATAAAATCTTGACATCTATGTTTGAAAACAACTTTGGATAGTCTGTATACCTATGTAGGTAACAATTACCCCCCAAACTGGAAGCAGAACGGCAGAGTTAAAGATCATTTTTCTAGAGCATGGAAATATCTTACATATCAATATATCTATAAGCAATGAACTTAAGATACCAGAAATGAGACATTTACTTAAGTAAAACCTTGACTGAGACTGATTATAGACAGTTTAACAATAAAACCAAACCTGGTCATTGTTGAGCTAAATTAGTCTGATTTTAACATACATTAGAGACATTATGATAGACACAAAATGATTTCTTCATCAAGCATCTTTAATCATTGAACCATTTTAAGTTTAGCATAAAGCAATATTTAGAATATATGAAGCTTAGATAAAGTATATTAACACTGTTTATATATTTCAGGCTTTCGTAGGACAAAAGGAGTTTCCTCATTTTTCCTAAGAACAATGTCACAATGACTACGTCCCCTTTTATAAGACTTAGACAATAATCTCAGTGATAATCTCCCAGTAAAATTGCATGAACAAGACAGGAACCATCTTAAGGCTATAGTGTTTTGTTTTAAGATATAATAACCTTATTAAAATGGTTGACAAATAGAGGAACTTAACTAACTTGGTTGAGAACTTTAAAGCCAATCTTTTACAACCTTATAAATATTATTATGACCAGATTAACATCAGTAAGTTCATAACATCCTGCAAGCAGCTATGGCCATCCTTTGTTAGTTTGATATAAACTCTAGGCTAATAGTTACCTTAATCTCAAGTAGTTATACCTTCATCTACATATTTTTGCCTTACAATATGTGTAACCATTCTTTAACAATCTTCTTTATCAAACTTTTAATATCCAACACTTAAAGTTTCTTCTTGAGTTTGTCTAGTCTTCTTATTATAATTACCAGCAAAAATTTTATTGTCCTTATCATAAGACCTTTTAAGTGTTTTTTTTTCTATTGTCCTCAAAAGGCTCTTTGAAATAATCTTTTTTTTATAAAAGAGTAGACCAGACTTGACTTACATTATTTACTCAGAATATTCACATAGATTTTATTATTTGTTGATTTTTGGAACTTTTTCTATCAGCTTTCTGAAACACATATTTTAAAAATATGAAAGCAGATTAGAACATTATTAGAAGTTTAAGAAATTTTCTGACAAACTCAATATTGAGTACTTCTCAATCTAAACACAAACCTTGGGGCTGTTATCTGTTAGCAGAAGCATAGAGAGATATAGTAAACTTGAAACAGCTACAAATTTCTTGTAAGTTCCCATCTATGTGCAGCAATTTGGGACTCACCCATCATCACGTTGGAACCAAGACCCTGAAATTTCCTGTACCTATAGATCCTTCCCCTCCCCTGGGCTCTGCAAAGCAAGGAAGCCAAGAAAGCAGAGCCATCAGGGATTTATCTGGGGGTAGCATAAACCTAGAGAGATTTGTGTCTTGTCTTCCTGTCCAGCAATGAGACTTGGTATGTCAGGTTCCCCCTCCTATTCCAGGGCCATCTGGCCATCATGTAGATCAAACTCTTCAGAGGAAGCACTAAGTGACACATTGCAATTGCAGGTGCCTGTTAATGTACAGTCCCCCATTTTGTCTTGCCTTGGAGAGCTGACCCAACCACAGGGTGTGAGAGCAAGACACATGAGTTTCCCCAGGTTTCTAGCATTTGCCTGGAATTGGCCCCAGAATTTAACTATTCCTGGTTGACCTTTTGCCCCTGGAGAACACAGCAGGACAGCACAATCCTTCTTTGCAAGTGTGGAAGGGCTTTCCCTCCTCTTCTAGTAGGTATATGGTTGGGTTTAAGGCTTGAGTAATTTTCATCACATTCTTTTAGCTCAGAAGCATTTGTAAACTTTTGCAATGAGACTTTTATCTTGGTTTGTCTTTTTCAATCATTTAATCTCTTCCTCAGTGTCAGGCCCTGGAGTGGTGGAATTCTCCAGTAGCCCAGACAATATTATGTCCGTTTATTACCCTTTCTGTGGCCTTGGGTTTTGCTAATTTTAAGTTCTTCCAGCCAGTACCTCATTGCTGGAGAGTGTGTTAGGAGGCAGCTATGTATGGGGATAATCTCTGGCCTTGAAGCCTCTGGTCTGACTCTAGTTGAGTTTTTCACCCCCCTCCTCCCCCGGCCGGGAGAGTTTTGGATTTCTCTGAGGGCGGCAGGGCAGCTCCCTGATCTTGCCATTTTATAATTTTTAAGAGCAGGAGAATCTTTTATTTTTCTCTGTGTATAATCTTAGTTATTTTTAGTGTTTCCTCTAGGGGCCATTCAACATTAAAAGGTGGCCTTCCTAATTTACAGAGACCTTTAATTTTCCTGATGTCATCTTAGTATTTATAACCTCTTGAATATTCCCTTCAAGGTATGGTTTGTTTTTGATCATGCAGTCTAGGACAGTCGGCTTGGTAGAGGACTTCCCCACAGTGAATTTCCCACTGTGTTAGTGGTACAAAATAACACAAAGACAAAGCCTTCCTGAGCATGCACTGGTCAGGACAGGAATCATTTGGCAGCCTTTAGGCTGTGAGCCACATGCATATTTGTATGCATATTCATATCAAATGTACTTTTCATACAGACTTCAGATGGCCATTTCCCCCCCCTCACACATACATTCATTCATTCAGAGCTTAAACAATTTTTCTTATCTAATCCCATTCATAACCCTGATTGAGCTAGTTAAAGAGACCAGAGCAACATCAGTCCTTATCTAGCTAGTTACCAAGACTGGAACACCATTGGTCCTGACTAGAATACCATAAGTCCACCTGATGGAAAGACGGCCAACACCTTGGAATAGCATCAGGGATTCCTCTTGTAGGGATCAGTCTGTGCCAGCTCCTCCAGACCTGACTAGTCACAATCCCAATTTCCAATTTCCCCTGAGAATTCTTACCTGGTCCCGATATCTGATTCAGCCTTGTCTCCTTCCATTCAGGAACTCTGGTCCAGAGTTTCACAGTCTCCTCAGGCCACCTAGAAGGGGTCCCCACAATCATGTCAGGAGTGCGTACCTCCAAGTTTCAGGGAACTTTGGCAGGCTGGGAGGTCCAGGAGCAGCAGTCCATCCTGACCATCTGGGGTCGTGGCAAAGGAAAAACCTTGCTGTAGCCTCCAGAGATGTTGTAGAGATTCTCTGGAAAGGTCACTGCAATACCAGTATGAATGAAAGTAGAGGAGTTTATTACCCAGGACCCAATGAGCTTGAGTTACCCCTCCAAAGAAGCTCTGGCCCTGAGCTATTATTTCCATTTTATAGTTTACATAGCCAAGGGAACGGGTAAGTGAACAAACAAGATGTGGCAGTTTGCATAGCAATCCTTTCTGTAGTCAGGCCACCCTAACAATGAACTCCATTTAACTTTGTTTTAGCCTAAACTGTCTTTCCTTCTTATTGTCCCTTTGGGTCCTTTCTGGACAGTTCCTTCTTTGGGACTTTTCCATCTGCTGACAAAGATAAGTTTTAACTCCTCAGCAGTTAACTCTTACAGTAACTCAGTGAATCTGTTCAACTTTAGTTTCTTTTCTACCACACTTTTTTCGGTAGGAAGATTTTGGAGGTAACACAACCCAGAGAATGTGTGCTTGTCAGGAACAAGTTAGTAGAGGGACTTTGGTCACCATAGAGCCACAAGACTGGGAAGATGAGAAGGTCCTTGGCTCACCATACATGTCAAGGTCACTAGTGTTTCCATCACAGAAGAATTTTCTGCAATTTCACTTTCTAAGGAAACTTATTTGGAAAGATTTTTGGTACAAAATCAACAATTAAGTAACAAATTTTAATTGGAGATGTATCTGTAGCATGAAGTGATATGATGAAGTACTGAGTTGTTTTGTCAACCACAAGAAGTGTGTGGTCATGATGAATTTGAATTATTTTGGACTGTGGCAGCTTCCTTGAAGTCTTGGACCCTTCTCTGGGTCCAAGATATGATATGACCTGCATATTAAACAGGACATAGTCTGAGATCCAAAAGTTTTAACTTGAATCCTGATTCTGTCTCCTCCTTCTTAACTCTGGATAAGCTATTTCATTTCCTCAAGGCTAACTTTTTCCTCTCACCTGCAAAATACAAAAGCTACTCTATGAATTCATCACATTATATTAAATGGTATGGAACCAGTAGGGACGTAATATTTACTGATTTTTCCACTTCCTAAAATGACAAGATGGTGGAAGACATGAGATTTAAATACAACCTCAGGATCCTTGTGTAGAGCACTTCTTTAAAATTTTCTTTATTTGAGAGAAAGAGAGAGAGAAAGAGCTAGAGAGATAGAGAGAAGGAGAGAAAATTGGCATGCCAGCAGCCTCTCAGCCACTGTGAACGAACTCCAGGCACATGCGCCACCTTGTGGGCAAGTGCTGCATTGTGCCCTTGCGTCACTTTTTGCATCTGGCTAAATGTGGGACCTGGAGATTGGAACCAGCATTCTTTGGCTTGGCAGGCAGGTGCCTTAAAAGCCAAGCCATCTCTCCAGCCCTAGAGCACTTCTTATTGATAAATTACCTTACTTAACTTTTTCCCAAAACAATACCCACTGGATTCTAGCTAGACATGCTGCTTAATTACTCCATTTATTTCCATTTCACTTTTCTTTCTTTCTCTCCCTCTTTCTTTCCTTCTTTCTTTCTTCTTTCTTTCTTTCTTTCTTTCTTTCTTTCTTTCTTTCTTTCTTTCTGTCTGTCTGTCTGTCTGTCTTTCTTTCTTTCTCTTTCTTTCTTTCTCTCTTTTCTCTCTCTCTCTCTCTTTCTTTCTTTCTTTCTTTCTTTCTTTCTTTCTTTCTTTCTTTCTTTCTTTCGGAGAGAGTCAGAGAGAGAGAGAGAGAGAGGAAGAGAGAAACAGAGAATGGGCATGCCAGCATCCTCTCAGCTGCTGTGAAAGAACTCCAGACATGTGCACCCCCTGTGGGCAAGTGCAGCATTGCGCCCCTGTGTCACTTTGTTTCTGGCTAAATGTGGGATCTGGAGAATCAAACAGGCATTCTTAGGCTTAGCAGGCAGGCGCCTTAACCCCTAAGCCATCTCTCCAGCCCTCCATTTCACTCTTAATCAGTTGTAAAAGTATAAGCAGATAAAACCCTAAGGCTTTATTTGAAAAGATTAAGAGCTACTTATCTTGTTTGACTTCTTGTTTTAGTAGACTTAGGAACTTTTTTTCCTGAGCAAAACAAGCATCTTTACCTCAAGTGGCTATCCTTTATTATTTTTGTTTAGAAATTTAAAACAAATAAAACGGTCTTTAATATGTTATTTTTTGTATATCTGATTCCAGGACCCCACCACCTTTTAATTCTCCCCAAACTCTGTATTAGCATTGATGATTCCAGTTAAAATTTGAATGCATTTCAAATAAACATGTTTTTACCTGAAATTTTTCTATCTAGGATAAAATCTTTTCTGGTTTTGTAAGTTTCCAGTGTTTGGCAAACAGGCAAATGGCAATTGTCTGAAATGAATGCTTGCAAAACTAGAACAGTTGCACATCATCTGCTTCATTGGTTTTATAGCAAATGAGCCTACAGGTTTGTGGATAATGTTGAGCCTTGGCTCTAGCCATAAAATAAAAAGACCAGAGGGATTACTTTGGGCCAGATAAACTCCAAGGCACCTGCTAATTCTAACAAAATTTGCATTACAATTTGTCAATGGGAATTGGGGAAGATAAACAATGTCTTTTCATTTGATTTGTATTTAATGGTATATGGTTACCCTAAAATGCCACTGTTTTCCAACAGAAACTATTTCTCAAGAAGAAATAATGTTTCTGTTATTTGCCATTTTTTCTGTAGAAGAAAAAATCTCATGTCTTATCTTGGCATTACATATTTATATGTCTTTCAGGAGAATCACTTAATTAATTGAAGTGTTTTATGTAGCCATTATACCATCTGTATTAATTTTCTTACTCATTGCTGTGACCAAATACCAGACTAGAAGTAGTTTAAGAAAGGAAAGGATTTATCACAGCAATAATCCCACTTAAACCTGACCATGTGATTTATAGACATTTAAAACTGATCGTAGAATGTGGAATGTGGAAGCTTTTGGATCTTTGGGGTTGAGAAGCTCTACAGTGATATAAGCAGAGCTTAAGCAGACATTCTGGTGGGAGTTTGGTAGACTGGAAAATTGAGAGAAACAGGTACATTGGAGACCCAGCTCATGAAGTTTCAGAGGGGAACAAGGACTCTATCAGGAACTGGGTTAGAGGCAGTTCTTGTTTTTTGATGGCAAAGAATCATTCTGTATTACACCCCTGTCTTGAGAACCTGAGTGAAGCTAAATTTAAAGTAAAGAACTAATGTGTTTGGTAGAGGAAATAGTAAGGCAGAATAGTGTTGAGTCTATGTCACAATTCTTATTACTGTTATTCAAATGTACAACAAAAGAGAGAGAAAATATGGATAAAAAATGTTTATTTAAAAAAATTTTATTTGCAAACAGAGAGGAAGGGAGATATGGAGAGAAACAGAGAAACAGGGAGAATGGGGCACTCCAGGACCTTTTTATGCTCAAAGGGACTCTAGATACATGTGCTACTTTGTGCATCTGGCTTGATGTGAGTACTGGGGAATAAAATCCAGGTTGTCAGGTTTTAAAAGCAAGCACCTTTAACCACTGAGCAATCTCCTCAGCCTGAAAATTCTTTTGGAAGGATAAAGTCTGAAGGAAGAATGCAGCAGAAGGGATTATCTGCTCAAAAATATCTGCCTAGGATATAATTTCCACAGATTCAGCAAACAAGGCACACAGATACCTGTATAGCTTTGGCCCAAGGAGGCCAAACTCAATCCCAAGATGGCAGCAGAAATTGGCAACATCATCATGATAGTACTGTCTTTTTTGGCATGGAAAATGCAATATTGAGGAATTAAAACATCTTGCTCCATGGTTTTGGAGAGCCACTGAGGTCAGGCAAATGGGGGTCAGGGTTGTATTCCCCACATGGAGATTGTTAGAATCCATTGTGTGAAACTGTAAAGGTTAAGACACAATTGCATTGGAAACCCTAGGATGTTGAAGTAGTCAGGACCATGAGATGCCTGCAGGAAAAGCTGCAGGATTGGACCAGCCCAAGAGAGAGGCTATATGTGATACAGGCAGTGGAGCTGGAGGGGTGGGGCAACCCAATCTTTTTGGAGCCCAGATGATTCCATCAGGAGCCCTAGGTACTAGACATGGAGTTGCAGGATCATCTGTCTGTTCTATTTTTGTCAGAAAACTTTTATATCAAACCTCAGGATAATAGTTTATATTTTTGTGGTTGTCTATGTAGAAATATTTAACTTGAACCATATATACACATCTCAAGCCAAAGGGCAAAAATTACTCTCCATATAATCATCATGCATGAGGACACTTAATGAGAAAGAAACTTCTCTCAAGTGTCACCATGGACAGCAAATTCTTTGGCATATTTATATAGCCAGTAATCATTTGTATCTAGTAGTTTGTTCAGGTTTACATTTAAAACTAGTGTTTTACAAACCTTATACCTAATTACTTCCCCCAAAATTTATTCTTTAGATACATACTTCAATATGATTTTACAAAAATACCCAAAGAAACAAATCCCCATAATTGATATTTCTGTTCTTTGAGAGGAAAATCCTGTATAGCTTCAGTGGTTGCATCCCTGCCTTCATCCTTGCTAAGGTAGTCCTGCACAGAATTACCTGCCCCTGCCTTCACAGTTTCCTTAGTCCCAACCCCACTGTCATCCTGGAGATGCAGTGTCCCACAGCTGCTTCCTCCAATACCAAGCTACTCTGAGAGGAACACCATTTTTATTTTGTTGCAAGTACAAAATATTAAGATTGTCATTGATTTTTTTTCTTTCATGCTATCTACCACTTGGAGCTATCTAATCTTGTTCTCCTGAGCCAGGTGCAGTTTCTTCCTTACCACTGACCTATTTAGCATAACTTTGATTCCTAGCTTCAAGTTTCCTTGCCTCTTGTGTATAACTGAATGTGCTGTCTCAAAAACTCATGCTTCTTGAGCCTCCTTTTGCAGATGGTGGTGACTATTGGGCAGACTCAAGACTCATCAAAGTACTGAGAATAAGTGACTGTTAAGTGTTCAGCATGAAATGAGACATCTTTATCTTGCTCTTCAAGACTCAGTGAGCATTGCAGGAGAGGGGATAAAAGAACATAAGAGCTAGAGAGTGGGAAGGAGTGTATTGAAATGCTGTCTTCCAGACATGAAGTGATGATTGCACCTAACAGTGACTGTCATTACCACATGACTTTCATAGTATTAGGCCCATCAACATGTCATCATAGGTGATGGAGAAGGGCAGAAAGAAAGTAGGAAAATAAATGAAAGTAGAAGAGGGACTATTTGGAAAGTAGAGAGGTTCAATGGAAGGGGGATGGGGAGACTGGGAATGAAAAAGTTAAAGGGAGCGAATTATGATCAAAATATATACTATGAAAGTTGTCAATAAGAAAGTGGTGGCACACACCTTTAATCCCAGCACTCGGGAGGCAGAGGTAGGAGGATCGCTGTGAGTTCGAGGCCACCCTGAGACTACATAGTTAATTCCAGGTCAGCCTGGGCCAGAGTGACCCTACCTCAAAAAAAAAAAAAAAAAAAAAAAAAAAAAAGAAAGAAAGAAAAGGAAAAAGAAAAAAGGAAAACAAATCCTTGCTGTTGTTTTTAAATATATTCTCTTCCTTAAATGTAAAGTTCTCAAGGCAAAGATTAAGATTTCAGTAGATTCATTGTATAAATCCCATTGAGTCCATATTGGGACAATAATGGAATTTGTCTAGCCTATTCTCAAGGGCAATATGGAGATCAAATCACATCTGTAGAAAGAAGTTACAAACTTTGAGGAGCCATAAAAATGGCAGTGAGGCTATACCAGTTCATAGTTAAAAATTTTATCAAGGAAAAGCCTGGCATGGTGGTGCACAGCTTTAATCCCAGCACTTGGGAGACAGAGGTAGGAGGATCACTGTGAGTTTTAGGCAACTTGAAACTACATAGTAAATCCCAGGTCATCCTGGGCTAGAGTGAGACCCTACCACAAAACAACAACAACAACAAAAAGTTATCAAGGAAAAATGTTGGATTTTTTTAAATAACCAGAGGTGGGTCCCCATCACTTCTTGTCCTTTTGACCAAGATCAAGGGCAGAGGTATATTCTTGCCTCCATTTACAAAGTAACCCATGCTTTGTGCCTGTGGTGGTCCATGTGAATTGTCCACATGAATTGTGTGGCTGAAATGGAAAGGCATAGTTGATTATTTGACTATAGGAAAAATATTGCTTTTATTTAGAAACATTTATAACACTTCTATAACAAAAATTCAAAACACTTTTATTAGAAAATTATTTCTCTTCTATATATATTTAAATATATATTTCTAAATATATATACTTAGAGTATATATGCCCATAAGAAGTAATACATAATATATATATGTGTATGTGTGTGTATGTATGTATATATATATATAAATATATATATATATATATGCATGCATATATATATATATATTTATATATATATATGCATGTATATTTGAGGCAGAGTCTTCCTATGTAGCCCAGAGTAGCCTTGAACTCACCATATATACCAAGATGACCTTGAACTTGAGACAGTTCTCTTATCTGCTTCCTTAGTGCTGAGATTATAGGCATGTACCACCAAGTCCAATTTTCTTTCTATATTTATCTGTATTTCTAAATCTTTCTATAATAAACCTATACTAGCTTTATAATTTAACAAAAAAATAAGTGAAGTCACAATTTATCCACTTTATTCCATTCTGTGAAATACTGACATTTTATACTAAAATGACTTTAAAGTTTTGAATTTTTGACCTTGGAAAGTTTTTAAATGTGATTATGGGTTTTCTTATGTTCCTAGAGGTAAGCTGTTTTGTGGCTCTCTGCTGTCACTGAGAAACAATTTGTTTGTGTTTAGTTCAGATAAAGTATATTATTAGATGTGCTAAAAATTACAATAATGGAATGTATCAGAATACTGTATTTCAATATATTTATTTTATTACTTCTTAGTTTTGGACACTATGTGGAAATGCCCTGACTGCAAAAAGGGGGATATTTGGCAAAACGGGAGATCTTCAGACCATCCTTTGCCTTGCATGTGCCAAAGAAGACATCACCTACTCTGGTGCTTTAAATGGTGACATCTATGTCTGGAAAGGGCTCACCTTAGTGCGCACTATTCAAGGAGCACATAGTGTGAGTATGACCATATGGAAACCTGGGGATACTTACTGAATAAGTTAAAAGTCAAATCCTTGTATTTTCATCCTTTGCTTTATAGTTAAAAGACTTTATTCTTAAAACACTGATGAAAACTGGGTGTGGTGGCACATGCCTTTAATCCCAGCACTCAGGAGGCAGAGGTAGGAGGATCACCATGAGTTCGAGGCCACCCTGAGACTACATAGCGAATTCCAGGTCAGCCTGGGCCAGAGTGAGACCCTATTTC
This sequence comes from Orientallactaga sibirica, assembly GCA_036365145.1. Lineage (NCBI taxonomy): Eukaryota > Metazoa > Chordata > Mammalia > Rodentia > Dipodidae > Orientallactaga > Orientallactaga sibirica. The sequence continues at coordinate 1,105,835 of JAEOAD010000060.1, forward strand.
AAAAAAACAAAACAAAACAAAAAAGCACTGATGAAAATTTCTCAAACTTTTTTTGTTTATCTGAAATAAAAACATTTCATAAACATTCTAAATTAGCCTTTACTTTGACTATTAATTAGCTGATTAGTGTTGCTCATCATCAATGATAGTTTGATACAAGACCAGAACTATTTCATAATCAGGTTCATGTTAGACAAGCACTTCACAAATTATAATGTGCTTGCTAATCTCCTGGGATCTTGTTACCATCCACAGTCTGCTTTAGCAAGGCTAGGAAATTGTCACTGCTGTTCCTCTCTGTGGCCCATCATTGGACCAGAAAGGCTGTACATCATTTCTTATAGTAGTTGATGAGGTAGATTTTCCTCATCCTGTTGAGGTGCTGGAGTATCACCTCCAACTCAGTGTCACAAGATCCAAAAGCAGAGAAATGCCAGTGATAACTTCTCTCCTGATGGTCTGTTCTACAAACCAGGAAAATGACTTCCTAGCTCTCTGCTCTCTTGTGACCCAAATGAAAATTGTATCTACAGATTATTGGAATGGAAATGCACAGAACACAGAGATGATGTGGAAGTTAAAGGCTGTTGTGGTGAGTGGGAATAGCATAAAATATGCTCAGACTCTTCGCATGCCTTTAGCTAATTACCTCCAAATTGAATCCTTATTACTTTTTTATTTTGTGCAGTGCTGGCAATTGAACCCATAGCCTCACACACACTAAGCAAATGCTCAACCATTGACCTATATCCCTAGGCCCCAGTTACTCTTAATGTGAAGAAAAGCTTAGACAATTATTAGCAAAAGAGCTTGTATATCTTTCATTGTTTTGTATTTTGAAGACCAATTTTCTTAGATTCATTCATTGTGAAACAACTCTTAATTAAGAGGTCAAGGTTTGTCTTCATTCATAAAATCAGATGCTTTAGTCATCAAATTTCTCTTTACACTTGATGATATGTCAACATAATATGCTTATAATAATTTTGAAGAAATCAAATGAAATAGTTTCATAACTTCAAGATGCTTCTTTACAAGAAAACATTGCAGCTATGATGAAAACATCTGCACATGATTAATAGTAAACTGACATTGCTACTTACACTTTCAGTATACCTCAGGTAATACCTCTTGAGCTGTTGAGATGTGTCTCAAGCACTTTTGCATTTGTAAAAGTGCCAGTGTCCCTACTCTGTATTCTTTTACATGGTTACTATGGAATTTATATAAAACACCTTAGTTGCATTTTTTTTTGTTTTGTTTTTTTGAAGTAGGGTCTCACTCTGGCCCAGGCTGTCCTGGAATTAATTATGTAGTCTCAGGGTGGCCTTGAACTCACAGCAATCCTCCTACCTCTGCTTCCTGAGTGCTGGCATTAAAGGCGTGCACCACCACGCCTGGCTAGTTGCATTTTCTTTAGAAGACTCAGTATTCATAAGGCAGAGTAGCAGTAACAATCCATTTTCAATTTAATAATGTCAGAAGAATATTAGTATGAGTTTTCTTTCATGGTTGTTATATTTTCATCTAGCAGAGAAGAAGTGTGTGTTTTTATTTTTGATGTTTTTTCTTGCATTTTTTAATCATCAAGATTCAGCAATTATGGCTGTTTACATTGATTCTATGGATGGCATAGGATTGAGTGTTATTATCTCTTAATCACAGGCTGGAATCTTTAGCATGTATGCTTGTGAAGAAGGCTTTGCCACTGGTGGGCGAGATGGGTGTATACGATTATGGGATACTGATTTCAAACCAATAACTAAAATTGATCTCAGGGAGACAGAACAAGGATATAAAGGTAATATATTTATTAATACATACCCATGTGCTCTAAGATAACTACAATGTAAAGCTCTGTACTTCTGTTTAAGAGTTAAATATAATGTGAAGTTTTATATCTGTTTCTCTGTATCTACTTTATTCTATAAAGAATTTAAAGATTTTTATATTGATTACAAGACCAAAAGTATGGTAAAAAATAATAAGTAGATATCCTTTCTCCTAACTGGCACAAAGATAGCCATATACACCAGTGATGTCCATGAGCAGAGACAGACAACACTATAGAAAAGCTACACCAGTGTTGCCATGATCAGAGACAGACAACACTAAAGAAAAGCTGCTGAGTGGTTTCACAAGTAATAGGATTTTTCAGTGTAAAAGCTGATGCCCAGCTTCTGAAAACAAATAAATGTAGGTAAAGCTACACAAAGGAAGTACTCTGTAAAAAGAAATAATAGTTGGCATAATGGTAGGGGCTAAGAATTTAGGCTCAGTGTTATAGGGCCTGGTTTCACATGTAAGTTTTATGCTTTGGGACCTTGGTCATTTTTATTATTTTCTTATTTTTCTTATTTTCTTATCTTTAATTAGGGTAATATTAACACCAAATCAGAGTTGTCTCAGGATTAAATATAGAGTACCTAGGATAAGTCTTGTTTGTTTATCAACAGTAGTCATGATTACAGTATGATATGTAGAGCAGTTTATATGAATCTTTTTAAGGTCTTTGAAAGTATCTATTGTCTTTTTATAGATAATTAATTGAGGTTCAAAGAGATGAATAGAAAATATAAATAGGAAAGATGAGACAGGTCAGTGTGATGGTACTCTTAATCACAGGTGAGCCTCAGGCCTTGCTCAAGGCTCCTACAGCCAGTGCTTTGGAAGGGCATTTAGTCCCATGAGTCATGAGTTCCACAAACGAACACATTTGCTTTTCATGGGACAGGAACTCATTTCTGGCCCTGAAATCACAGAAATCTCCTGAGAGCCTTACAGAGGACCCTGTGGCTTGAGACCTGTAGTCCTCAAAAGGGCATACTCACTGATTCTTCATGAAGTCCTATATGTGGGCTGATAGCAATGCTGTCAGATGTTCTGCAGGTCAGACCCAGTGGCCATCACAGCATTCTCTTTGGACGGGTGATGTAGATTTCAGAGGGCTGAAAGAAAAAAAATAGACCACTTAGCCTTTAGGCCATCTTCCTTAAACACTATTGTTTTCACCCAACTTTTCTTGAAAAATTAGCAACTAGGAAGTGAGGTGAATATTGAAGTAGCTGCTTGTAGCTGTAGGCTAGCTTCTTTGTACTCTCACTGAATATTAAAAAGTGTATTTCAGCTCTTTGAAAGGTTGGACTGTTGCTTTCTTATAGAACCTGCTATGGATACAGTTCTGAATACCAGGGATGGGGCCTCAGAGGAGGTTGAAGAATTTGATGTCTACTTCAATCTATCAATAAGTATAGGATAAAGGATGGAGGGATGACTTAGTGGTTAAGGCATTTGCCTGCAAAGCCAAAGGACCCAGGTTTGATTCCCCAGGACCCACGTTAGCCATATGCACAAAGGGGTGCATGCGTGTGGAGTTTGTTTGCAGTGTTTGGAGGCCCTGGCACACCCATCTCTCTCTCTCTCTCTCCTTCTTTCTCTGTTATATAAATAAATAAAAATAAAATATATTTTAAAAATAAGGATAGGATCAAGGACCTTAAATTTTCTGCAATTGGGTGTGCTTTGTGTAACTTTATCCAGAAAAACGTTTCAAATAGATATAATCAAAATAATATTCCTAAAAGTAATGTAAAAACAAATAAACAAGCAAAATAAATTAGTAAAGCAGCCAAAAAAATGTTTGGCTTTAAAGCTTATTAGTGTGTCCCTCAAGGGATAAGCTAGGAACAAAACATGTACTTAGATAACTAATGAGTTAACTCCTAAATTGGAGGATACTTTTTGGCAGTGATTTCATTCAATATATCCAAAAACTCTCACATCATTAAGGCTAAAATTTAGAGCATGAGGATCAGGAGAGAAGCCATTATTAACTTACCCTGGTATATTTTTATCCCTGATACTGGTTTCTTGACCCCTACTCTCAGAGTTTAAGAGCCGGTCCTCAATAAACAGTTAGGTAGTGAGGAATTTATGTTAGTCACACATGGTCAACCTCAAGACGTCTCTATCTCAGCAGATTCCAACATACCCACTCTTGGGGAAAATAGAGCATACCTGGGGGCTGCGGTTGACAGGTAGAACCTGCAACAAGCCTGCATCTGCACAATGTGTCCTGGGGCAATTGTGCTTAGTTTATCAGGGAGGGGTGGCTTGAGACCATAGCCTATATATTTTAGGAGGAATAGAATATACTTTTATTTATTTGTTTTTTTAAATTTTAAGACAGGATCTTGCTATGTAGACCAAGCCAACATCACACTTGAGATCTTTCTGTCTCAGCCTCCAGCATGCTGAAGTTATAGACATGTACCACCATGCTAGGCTTTGGAATGCGTTTTTAGATGCTGGTATAGATTGTGTTCCAGTGAGGACCCAAGGGAGTCATAAGAAGGGTAGCTTAGGAAAGAGCTCCTGGAAGAGTAGAGGGGACTGCTTAGCACATAGCCCCACAGGTTGCTAATTGTCCAGCAACCTCTTTGATTTTAGAATTCCTGCTCACTGTTGACATACTTATTTGCTTAATATTTCACTTCTCTGTCAATACATGTTTTTGAAAAATTATTATCTTAAATAGTATCTATGAATTCATGAGGTTAACATGCTGAGTGTATTTTACTTTTTTCTTTCAATGCTTTATTTTTTATCATCAGTAACTTAGAAATTTAACAAAATGACCACTATGCTTTTATTCATACTAGATTATATTTCTATAAGGTGAGGTAGCACAATTCTAGCTAACTTTAGGATGACACAAGATCAGAGCAAATCACAGTCATTGTACTAAAATGTTACACAGATAATTGTGTGATTTTAGAACTTAACTTTCATAGTTATCACAGTAGAATACTCTATAAAACTAAGTTTTCTGGGAATCACTTAGACTTAAATAATCACGGAAGGTCTTGTAGTAATTCAGATCAAGCTTGTCGTATAGTTTTTTATGCTAGTTTAAAAATGCTGTCATAGTACACCATTGTTCACCAGAACTGGACAGTGTTAGAATAGTAAAAAAAAAAAAAAAGGCTAATAAAAAAGGCCAAGTTCAGCAATAGGTTTTGTTAGGAATTGTTGAGCCTGGGTTGGAGAGATGGCTTAGTGGTTAAGGCGCCTGCTTCCTAAGCCTAAGAATGCTGGTTCCAATCTCCAGTGGTTCCAATCTCCAGGTCCCACGTTTAGCCAAATGTAGTGACGCAAGGGTGCAATGCTGCACTTGACCACAAGGGGGCACGTGCATCTGGATTTCATTCACAGCAGCTGAGAAGCTGCTGGTGGACCCATCTCTATCTGTCTTCTTCTCTCTCTCTCTCTCTCTCTCTCTGTCTCTCTCCACACACACAAAAAAGGAATTGTTGAGCCTTTAGAAGCATGATTGTGTTCAATTTCAGGAAGGTTTACAATAGATTTTTAATGTGCAAATGATTGTATGGCGTCGTCCTTCACCCTGCCCTTGCACTGAGTTTCATATAATATTGGTTACACTGATTATACAAGGTTCCTCTCCCCTGAAAATCCCCAGAGTTGTTATTGAAAGCTAAGGAAGGAGTTTAGATGGCTTAATACTCAGACCTGTAAAAAAATTTTCACTCCATATTAACTAACAATTTTTCTCTGACTATTGTCAGTGAGCTCCCCCAACACCCAGGAAAGGGCAGAAGGAGGAAAAACAGCAAAGAGGGATAGTTTTTTGACCTTAATATTTGGAATACTTGGTGAAATTTATTTACATTTTCATTTTTATACCAATAAAACTTTTCTTTAAATTAATTCTGACCTTAAAATCTGAAATTTGATTTATTTTATTTTTAGTCACCCCTACCTTGGAAAATAAGTCCAGGCAGAGAAATGGTTCATTTTCCAAAAGATTTTTTTTTTATCTCATAGTGCTTTGTCTTTCTCCAAGAACTCAGAAGTAATATTTAGTAAGCTAATTTGAAGTATTTATTCCTCCTTGAACCTGAAAAGTTACCATCACCCTGATCTGCGGTGGTTTCTGGCTTACCCTAAGTAGCATCACAAAATTACTTCATGACCAGAGTTCTCAGCAGCCCAAGCTGATGAAAGTGTCAGTGACCTAAGACTCTGTACAACTGGATCTTGAGGAATGTCACCAACTGACATAACAACAAAGTTTGTACATGCCTGCCACCCAGCCAGAAAGGGTTGCTTGTGTAGCAAGTACCGTGTTCCTACTGTGGGCACAGGCTCTGGGAATAGCCTGTATTTCTGACGTGGTTGTAGTACCTCTGGAAAGTCTGACATGCTGAACTTGATTAGAATGTCTAAAGTAAAATTCCACAAGTTGTCAGCCTTTGATCTGATCTGTACCAGATCTATTTTCATTGATATAAACTGTTACTGCAATAATATTTTATTCACCTGACTAATCAAAATGTGTTTACCTTTAATCCCAGCACTTGGGAGGCAGAGGTAGGAGGATCACCATGAGTTCAAGGCCACCCTGAGACTACATAGTGAATTCCAGGTCAGCCTGGGCTAAAGTGAGACCCTACCTCGAAAAACCAAAAAAAAAAAAAAAAAAAAAAAAAAAGTGTTTAAACATTTTATTGAGCATATTCCTTTTACAGAAATTTTTATCTGTAAAACAAACACTATGCTTGCTTGTGTTTCCTACTTGGGGAGGAACTGAGGTAACATCTGTATGGCTTCATTTTTCCATCCCTAATATAGAAAAAGTAACCATAATTTCACCAGGTAAAGTAGCAAGATTCACAGCAGACTAGTTGCCGTAATGGATTAAGGACACTGTATTCCGGGGTATGCTCAAGCAGTCAGAAAAGAATTTCAAGTACCAGCTTCACAATGCTTATCAGTATCGTCCAGAGTACCAACTCCTCCTCTTGGGGCAACTCCTGGGGAGCATAAGCTTGTTTCTGACTGGCACCTGTGGGGTCAGCATAGGCAGCCTGTTCCAAAGGGTACTGATCAACTATTTTGTCATAGTATACCCTCATCTCAAAGTCGGTCTTGAGATGTGATGGATGTACACAGATGCCTATCCCCACAGGGCACTGGAAGTGGGCTGGTATAGAGACTATCCTGACCACAGGTGACAGAGGGAAGATCATAGTCATTGAAGCTGGGGTGCAGGGTGCTGTTTGACATATACAGGTCTGCATCATCTCTCAGGCTCTGCATCTTGAGAATGATCTTCCCCTCGTGGTTCATCTGCAAGTAGCTGTAGTTCCCAGCTCCTATCTGGCCCTGGACTGCGTGAAGTAGGAGGCACTCCTCCTGGACATCCTCCTCTTCCAAGCCCTTCACCAGGGCTATGACCTGTGACGCCAGGAGCATCAGCAGGGCGCTCCTCCAGGAAGCTCAGCAAGGGGACACTTTCATTTGGATCACACCATGCCTGCAGGCGGTGCTGAAACTTGCTGATGCAGGCAGAAGACAAGCCCCACCTAGAAGTGAGGCACTCCGGAAGTGAGCTGTATTTCACTTTTTAAAATTAGTTCATACTATTGAAAAATGAAATGTTTATCCATGTTGTACCCACCTACTCCTCCTCAGCATACCCGTGGATAGTTTCCACAGTAGACGCACTTTTAGCAGCACTGCCACAGTATTCTAAAGCACTCCTCCCCTTCCTTTGGCTCTAACATTATTTCTGCTACCCCTTCCACAGTTATCTCTGAACTTTGGAGAGTGATAGAAATGTCTCACTCTAGTGTCATTTCTTCTCAGAACTTTGATTAGTTTTGGAGTGTTCATTGTCATCTGGAAAGAGAAGCTACTCTAACCAAATGTGAAAGCAGCACCAATATAAGGATATAAACATAAATATTTAGAGGAAAATTTGGTGGGCATAATATATTCTTTTAGTCAAGGAAGAGTAGTAGCTTTCCATATAGGACTTATGACCTTCCCACCAATTGGCTTTTAACTAAGTTTTCAGTACCCGGCATTATTTCCCTTCTGTGGAGCAGGCCTCAAAACCAGAGAGCAGTTGGTTTCCCTACTGACAGACATGCCACCAGTGTAACACTTGACTATGCCTGGCCAGTTGCATAGCTTACAGTATCCACTGCTAGTTAAGACATTGGTGACTTTTCTCCTGCAACAAGCAGCATAACTCTTTCCAGCATCCTGACAGCTAGTCAATAGGGAGGAGGTTTCCAGCTCAGCTCCAGCTTTATTTCTCAGTGCCCTGCAGCCCAAGCATGTAACATCTTCAGCAATAAGGTCTTGCCATCCAGTTCTGGGGGACAACCAAAAGGCTTAGCAATAGCCTTTAATGTTTTGGAAATATTAAGGGACTCCCTGACCAACAAACTCACTGGAAATTATCCCATCCTTATCACTAAAATTTTCTTGTAACCGTCTAAGGCTTCTGGGAACAGTATCATCAACACCCACAGGGTACATCTACCCAAACTCTTTTTAAAAAAAGTTTACATTTTTTTTAGCTAACAAAGATGTAGCTAGCTATTTTCTAAGCAAATTTAGCAGGAAGATTATGGTCATATCCTCATTCCCATGACATTATATTAGTGCCGTTTCTGTATTTAATTTTTTTTTTTTTTTTTTTGGTTTTTCGAGGTAGGGTCTCACACTAGTCCAGGCTGTGTATTTAAATTTTAAAAAATTAGTTGAAAATTAAGAAACGGGCTGAGGAGATGTCAGTGGTTAAAAGTGCTGTCTACTCAAGTGGGATTTCTACTCAAGTTCAATTTCTAGATCCCACATAAAAAGCCAGAAGCTGTGGCAGACATACTAACACTGATCATGAGATAAGAGGTGGGGACAGGAGATTATCCTGGAAGCTCATGGTGAGCACAGCATAGAAGATCAAGGTGAGAATCCAGAGGGAGGAACTATGCCTTATAGGAAGTATACAGGTGAGGACCCACGCAAAGTTGTCCTCTGACCTCCATATGTGCACTGTGGCACTTGACCACCTGAACTCACGTGAACACACACACACATGCATATAGTTTTTTTTTTTTTAATTAAGGGGGATGGAGGTATATATCAGTGATAGCTTACTTGCTTAGCATGTGGAGGGCCCTGGGTTCAATCCTCAGCTTCAGAAACAAATAGTAAAATTAAGAAACTGTGACTTATTAGCATTTGGAAATCAAGTCCTTACAAAGTCCTATTTAATATGCTACATTAGAAGACTTCTGTTACTCCTCCTGAAGACTTCCAGATCTATAAAATGAATTTAGTAATTTACAAGTTTTAAAATTTTTATCATTTGCATTTTATAATAGTGCAATTGTCAGGCATCAAGAAAAGTAGATTACTTTTAAAATAAACTAAGAAAAATACTAACCTAAAAATGATACCTATAGCAATACTATTCATAATTCTCCTACATCTGTGTAGTCAAGTTTGAGCTAATTAAGTCATTTAACTTTTAGTGATAGCAATTAACCCTACTTTATTTTATTTATTTATTTATTTGTTTTTAATTATTTTTTTATTGGCAACTTCTTTAATTGTAGACAATATCCCCTGGTACTTCCCTCCATCCCCCCCCCACTTTCCCCTTTGAAACTCCACTCTCCATCATATCCCCTCCCCTTCACAATCAGTCTCTCTTTTCAGTTTGATGTCATGATCTTTTCTTTCTATTATGATGGTCTTGTGTATGTAATGTCAGACACTGTGAGGTCATGGATATCCAGGCCATTTTGTGTCTGGAGGAGCACATTTCAAGGAGTCCTACTCTTCCTTTGGCTCTTACATTCTTTCCGCCCCCTCTTCCGCAATGGACCCTGAGCCTTGGAAGGTGTATTTGAGATGTTTCAGTGCTGAGCACTCCTCTGTTCCTTCTTCTCAGCACTATGGTGCCTTCTGATTATCCCAATGTCACCACCATCTGAAAAGAGAAGCTTCTCTAACCAAAAATGAGAGTAGCAAAAAAGAGAAGCATGAGCGTAGGGTATATACATAGGAGAGGCTTCCAGCCCAGTTAGCATGACACCAGCAGAGTGACTACGCCTGTCAAATTCCCTCCCATGGAGAGGCTTCCAGTCCAGTTAGAGAGTGGATGGGTGGACATGAGTACCTTCAGTGTTTTCTCTCTCCCATTGAACTGCATGCAGTGTAGCTTTTTCCAACTTTCTGTCAGAAGTGAACTTGCTTACTGGGCAGTTTGGTGAGCCAATCACTCACTGGAAGGTATCCCATCCCTGGCACTGAAAATTTTGTAGTAACAATCTATGGTGAGTATACATTTAGCATGACACCAGCAGCTGTTACACCCCTAGGGCTCATTAATCTGTTCTTCGCCTGTCATAGGTTTTCAGTATCAGGGATGTATTCCCTCCCATGGAGAGGCTTCCAGTCCAGTTAGAGAGTGGATGGTTTCCCCCATAACAGACATGTCACTATCCATTTTGCACCAAATTAACTTCATTTTTCATTTGGCCATGCTGGCCAAATTTAAGGGATATCTTGCAGTGTTCACTGTTGAGTACCTTCACTGGTGTTTTCTCTCCCATTGAACTGCATGCAGTGTAGCTTTTTCCAACTGTCTCAGGAACCGCCACACTTTCTGCAGATTGATCCACCAACAGTGTAAAAGGGAGACTTTTTTTAGCTCAGCTCCAGTCATTTGTTTTCTTAGTGAACTTGCTGTCAATGTGTTTTAAGTCTTCATGACAATAGGATTTTACCATACTGTTTTTGTTACTATGGCTCTGTTTTATAGGTTAAAATCATTTAATTTTTGGTTCTTTGATATCCTAGATAATAACACCTTATTTTTGTTGCTCAAAATTGTTTTAGATATACAAGGTTTTGTTTTGCTTGAGCCAAATGAGACCTTTATGTTTTTTGGATTGTTTTTCTATTTCTGTTTGAAGAATGCTCTTGTGCATTGGAATTTTGATACATATCCAGTGGGTATTTTTGCATTTTTTAAATGTGCTATAGCTCCCTGGATTGCATTTTATTCTGTTCCATTGGATTGCTGTTTTTTTCAGTACAATATTGATTCTTCCAATCCAAAAACATGGGATATTTTTTTCCATTTCCTAGTGTCTTCTGTAATTGTTTTTCTATTTCTGTGAAGAATGCTATTGGAATTTTGAGTGTTTTAAAGTTTCATTGTAGAGATTCTTTGATTCTTCCTTGGATGTTTTTCCATTTAGTGGTTTATCCCTTGAGTGTTTTAAAGGTACTTTATCCCAAGGTACTTTATTTTTTTTTATTCAATTGTAAATGGGAATGATTCTTGGATTTCTGATTTCTCTGATGTGTTTGTTGTTAGCATATAGGAAGGCTACTGATTTCTCTGTATTTATTTTGTATCCTGCTACATGGCTATAGGTGTTTATCAGCTCTAACAGTTTGCTGGTAGAGTCTTTAGGGTCCTTTATGTATAGAATCATATCATCTGCAAATAATGATAACTTGATCTCTTCCTTTCCAATTTGTTTCCTTTTTATGTGTGTTTCTTGCCTTATTGCTATGTCTGAGACTTCCAGTACTATATTAAATAAAAGTAGAGACAGTGGACACCCTTGTCTTATGCCTGATTATAGTGGAAAATCTTCAGGTTTTTCTCCATTTAGTGTTATGTTGGCTGTGGGTTTGTCATAAATAGCCTTTATTATGTTGAGATATGTTCCTTCTGTTCCCGTCTCTGTAGGATTTTTATCATGAAGAGATGTTGGGTTTTTTCAAGTGCTTTTTATGCATCTAATGAGATGTCATGTGATTTTTGTCCTTCAGTCCATTTATATAATGTATTACATTTACCGATTTGTGTATATTGTACCATCCCTGCATCTCTGGGATAAAGCCTACTTTAGATTGAGGGTGAATCAGCTTAGAGATGGGTCAAGCTCACATCAATAAGAATAAGCAAGACTGGGACTTATTCTCAGGGCTCTTCCTTCCCTTCCATGTAGTAATTATAGAAGAATAAAGATGGCTCAGTTTAGTTTCACCTTGTTCAATGAAGGGAATTTCAGTGATTTAGTTATACCCATGACTTATCTGAGTGACATGGACCTGAGTGAGTTGAACATAATGGTCCATCTAATTCATCATTAGTATGCAGTTCTGAAAGCAAATAATTTAAAATTAAAAGATTATTTTATGACCAATTTGGCAACAAACTGAACTGTCATGAGATTATATAGTGTCTTCACAAGTGTAAATATTCAGATATTTCACTACAGAAATGTTCTATTCAGCCAAGCATGGTATTGTACAACTGTAATTCCAGTACTTGGGAGGTAGAGGGAAGGATGATCATGAGTTTGACATCAGCTAAGTTACATGGCAAGATCTTGTCCAAAAAAGAAAAGAAAAGAAAGAAAGAAAATCAAGTTCTGGAAGGAGTTTGATTTTCAAGCTGGAAGATTCTAAGTCCAAAATTGAATGTAGCCAATGGTTTTTTTTGTAATTTTTTTATGAGTGAGAGAGAGAAAGTGAAAGAGAGAGAATTGGCATGCTAGGGCCTCCAGCCACTGCAGTTGAACTCTATACTCATGCACCAGTTTGTGCACATGTATGACCTTATGCACTTCCATCACCTTGAGCATCTGGCTTATCTGGGACCTGGAGAGTTGAACCAGGTCCTTAGGCTTTGCAGGCAAGTGTTAATCTCTCTAGCCTAACACAGTGTTTTTAGAGCTGTAAGCTGGAAGAAACATTGGATGTCACCAAAGTTTGAATGACTCATGTTTGTTTTGTTTGTTTAACTTTATACCAAAGTTTGAATGTCATGTTTGTTTGTTTGTTTGTTTGTTTTTATGAGAGAGAGAGAGAATTGGCACGCCAGGACCTCTTACCACTGCAATTGAACTCCAGACATGTATGTCACCTTGTATGCATGTGTGACCTTGTGTGCATGTATCACCTTGTGCATCTGGCTTACATGGGTTCTGGGGAATCAAACCTGGGTCCTTAGGCTTTGCAGGCAAATGCCTTAACTGCTTAGCCATCTCTCTAGTCCTGAATATCATTTTTAAAACAAATTGATGATCTGAGTGAAACAGTGAAGCTTACAATGACTTCTAGGAGTGGGAAGAAAGGGTAAAAATAATTCCTAAAGCATGTCAACTAAAATGAATTACTCCTTTTGTGATAATTGAGTTGTTATAATTGATTATATCTAAAGGAATAAAGCATAAGATGTATTATATATCCATTCAATAAACAGCTATTAAATATCTGTTAAGATATGTGCCAAAGAGTTTGCTAGGCAGTTCTGAAAAGTCTGCTTTCATCATTTTTTCTCATTTTTCGAGGAGAGCTGTATGTTTAAATATAAATACTTACTGAATTGTACCTGTGACTTATAAACCCTGGATCCAGAGAGATCACTGAGCAAGATTGGAGGCAGAAGTCCACAGGACACAGCCCTCTTCTTGGGCTTGTCACCATGTCCACTGCCCCCCTCCTGGTCTGGACCATTGTCTTTCTCATAGATTACACCAGTTGCTTTATAATTTGGGTCCCTATTTGACTGTTGTTCTTTGCCCAGCAGCTCTATGAGTTGTTTGACTTGGCTTGTGTAAACATCATGTTTCTCCTTTTTACAAAAGTATACAACGATTCCCCATTTTTGTCAGATAGCTAAAGTCCTCTGCCCCTTTTATCAAATAGCCTCAGCCCCTGGCCTTTCTACTCTGTCCTGGAAGCTCTGTGGCAAGCAGGCTGGTTCATACCTTTTCCTCTGCTCTCACAGGTCTGTTCCCTTGGTCTTCTATACCTTCCTAAGAATTGCATGACTGGTTCCTCCCTCAGTTTGAGCCTTTGCTGTTGTAGTGAATACTGTAGTTGTCGTAGTGAATACTGCCCTGAAACCCTATTTGAAATTGTAACCCACCCTGTTTCCAGGCCCCAGGCATTCCTGATTCCTTCTTCCAGGTCTGGTAATATGGGGTGTAAGTTGCTCATTGTTATGTCTTGGCCCTGGTCTGTTTCCACATAGGCAAGGACTGCTTTGCTCCCTAGTGTCTCCCAAGCACTTTAAAAACACGTGGGTATTATCTAGAGCCTGGAAATAGCTCCACTGAGTGAAGACTATTCTGACTGGAGCACAGGGCCCTGCAGAGAGCCAATAGAAGAAGGGATGGATAGCTGGATTCCTTCATGTTAACCTGCTGAATTCAACCTCCACCCTCATGAACCAGGATCAGTCATAGAGCAGGGTGTTACACTCAGGTTACTAATCAGCTGGCTGGGGTCCTTTTGCTCTAGCAGGTAGAAGTGGGCAGGCAAGGAGAAGTTTCTTATCTTTAGAAGCTTTTGTCTCTCTTACTGTTTGCAGCAGGAGGCAGATGGAAACAGCAGCAAGTGATGCCCTCTATGTTACAGTTCCTGTGCAGGCTCTTGGCATTTGGATTCTTCAGTCCTTAGCACTGGCCAGTTACAGCTCTTATCCTAGGACTGAGACCCGGGGTCCTAAAGACTTGACATCTCTCTGGAATTTTTCCAGTGACCAAGGCCTACAGTTTGTTTTCTTTGGCTCTGTTAGAGCCTTTTATTATTATTCTTCAGTCCCAGTAGATTGCTGAGACTGTCCACCCCTGCCATCTCTCTTCCCATTCTGACAGCTCTTGGACTGTGCAGCTGGTTCTTCAGCTGCCAAGTAGTTAGCTGCCTGGACACTTATGCAGCTCAGCTGTTGTGTCTCCTTTCACCTCCTCTCCAATATCCTCACTGGATCTTTCTGTATTATAAGCTCAAGAAGGCCAGAAAAGACCACAAGAGAGAACCCTTTCAATGGGTCCAATGTTAGAGTACCAAGGGAGGCAGCAGAGGAGAGTGAGTTCATTATATGAACCTGAACAGCCTGCTTTGTAACCAGAGAGGATCACAACCTTGCTTCTTTAGTACCAGTTACAGCCATGCAGGTTTGTGATTGGACCAACCACTGCCTCACAAAAAGACTGGGACATACTGTTTTAGACAACCTTACTGAGGCTGCACCTTCAGAAGCCTGGACAATCAGATTCAGTGGTTGTGCAGTTTCTCGAGGCATCTGTGGAGTGTTCAAGATGGCTAGTGCCAGCACTAGAGTTGCCCCATTGGCTATCTGACTGGCAATCCTTTTGCTCAAAGCAAGCCAGGCAGCAAGGGAGAGTTTAGTAGCCCATCTTATTTATAAGAAAATGAATAGGAGTTCTCACAATGAAAATTTAAGGCACTCAGTATTAACAATAGTAGTGAGTTTAAGAGTGCTTAACACCTGCCCAGTGCCCAGGAGAAAGATGGGTTCCCCTTACTGCTCTTAGTCTGCTGTCTACCCAGACAGCTCTGCCCTCTAAGGTAGGTAGTGGGCAGTGGGGGAGAGAGGTGGAGATGGGAGCCCATATTTTTCATCATCCCTAGTGTTCACTTTACCATTTCTCTTCCTCAGAGTATATTAGGGCTCATAAAGTCCAACACTTCTTAACCAAAAGCAGTTTTGTCCTATAGAGGATATTTAGCATTGTCTGGAGGTGGGTTGATGGTTTCAACTTCAAGAGTGTTACTGGTAGTTGTGACCAGAGGTCAGGGGTGCTGTTAAGCATAATATACAGTACAGGACAGTCCCCACAGTAAAGAATTATTCTCTAAATATTAATAGTGCTAAAATTGAAATGTCCAAGTATAAAATATTCATAAGAGCATCCTGTTTTCTCAGTCCCCTAGGGTCTTCATTACTCCTGCCTACCTCTACTCTGTAAGATCCTGTGCATGTACCCACCACTTTCCAAGGGTCCAGGCCTTCCCGTGTTATTGATCTGCATAGAAAGTAGAGGCATAATGAGTGGTATCTGGTGATAGCCAGGTATGCAGCCAGGAGGCATAGTGGTGTGCTTACTTAGACTCTTGAGTATATTGTGGTATCAGGTGAGCAGAGGGCTGGCTGTTCATTATTACAATAATGCCACTGTAAACATTCTTCCTGGCTTCGCATTATAAAAAAGCCTGGCTATTCTGTTCCTGAGTAGGACACTATTGGTTTCTGTCTTGTAAGGTTGAGTGGATCTTTCAGAGTTCCTCTGGATATAGGATCTTGGACCCTGTAGGGTCAGTTTTGGAAGAACCAGGGCCTTTGTCAAGAATCACTTTCACTATGAATCCCACAGAAATCTCAGCAAACCCGTGTGAACAGAAACAGTCCCAGATCCTACAGCAAGGCCTAGAACTGAATCCTCACTCTGTGGTAGCTTTTAGCTTTAGCAATCTACATGCAGGATACATTATATCCACCAAGGTCCCTGGAGGTCCACAGGCAGGGCAGCTTCTTGCTTTAAGTTCTGAAGGATTATGTGGGCTTTGGGCTCAGAAGTTTCTTGGTTGAGACCTGGGAGATCATGAGGGCTCTGTGCTCAGAGATTCTTAGTTGAGAGCTTTGCTTTCATTGCACTGAAATTGTTTATTTGCTCTTTTAAACTGAAAACTAGGGATATGGATTTCAAATGCAGTTTTCTTCTTGGTAATTATTTATCTTTTGTTAATATGTAGAAGTACACATGTTACCAGGGGTTAGTATAGTATTTCCATGTATGTGTGTAACATACACTTATCAAATCCAGCCTCCCTTATAACACTCTCTTTTAGCTTCATATGTGGGAGAGCCCATGTAATGCTTATCTTTCTGTATCTAACTTATTTTATTTAACATAAAGTCCTCTAGTTCCATCCATATTTTCCTTATTTTAAAAATTTTATTTTATATAGATTATAACAGGTTATATACTCTTATATCCCCCACCCAGGCTCCTGTTACCCTGGGGGCCCTCCTCAGTGGGACTGTAGTATTTACTATGGGGTCATGAAGGCCTATAGGGTAGTGGAGGTATCATACCTCATAATATTTCTTACTCTGTGGCTCTTCCTCAAGATTGCTTGAGCCTGTTGATAGTCTGATTTAGTGTTGAGATCTTTGTAGCCTCTGGATTTCTGCTTTGATAGGTTTTGATTGATCATCATGTCTGTCACCATCACACTGGAGCTGGTTGTCAGGCTAGCAGTAAGAGCAATATTCATGATGTGACTTCCTCTGCAGTTTCTCCTGGGCCCTGGAAGATGTGATAGAGATGGCAAATCTTATGATTGGTAGTCAGCAATCTTCTTGTCTTCTTGATAGATCTAGGCTCTCCTCCATTTTCTCTACTATCTGTAAACTAAAACAGATTCTCCAACCAAGAGTGAGAGCAGCTTAGGTTAAAGGGGGTATGAAAAGTTATTTGAGAGATTTTTAGTATGTGAGCCCACTCTTTTTCTTGAGAGCAACTGGGGGTTTCTATCTGAAGTCTGGGTTTTCTGACCATGGAATTATGGCTTGGTTTCCAGTATCAAATATGAATTTTCTCTCACTGAGTGGTCTTTATGTCCAACAAGAGAATAGTTGGTTACCTATAGAGGCTGTATGCTACTATTGTACAAGTGTGGACTTCTTATCTAGCTGACTGATTTTGTACTCTGCAGAATCCCCTGCTTTTATTGATGCTGTTGTTGTCCTCCAGCAACTCCAATAGTGCTCTCCAGCACAGTGAGGGCTAGCTGGGAGGGAGCTAGTTTTGGTTCTGGCATGGTATTCCTGTGTCCTGTGACCATAGCCTGTGGTATCTTTAGCAATAGGGTTTTACCTTTTACTTCTGACAGGTAATCAAATGTTTTAGCAATGGCCTACATTGTTTTATTGTTTTGGAGACCTCATGGGTCTCTTTGGACAATATCTCACTGTAGGGGTTAACCTAATTTTGGGCCTGGGATTTACTGGCCAGAGCCTGTGGTTTTAAAGTTAAGTTTTTTCAACCTTCTATCCAGACTGTCCTTCCTCCCTCTTTATATCTTGTAGAATACTGGTCAGAATGAGGGTTTCATTAGAACTGATTCATGTTGTCATAATTTTTGTATAATTCCCTCCCTATCCTCCCTACCACTACCTCTCCAAGTCCCTCCCACTCCCCCATACTTTGCCCCTCCCATAACCTGTCAGGTAACTCGTCCTCTCTCATTAATTCTTCTCTCTGATGGTCTCATTCTAGTTTTATGCCTGGTGTTAAGTGCTATTTGCACTGTCCCTCCCATAACCTGTCAGGTAACTCGTCCTCTCATTAATTCTTCTCTCTGCTGGTCTCATTCTAGTTTTATGCCTGGTGTTAACTGCCATTTGCACTCATCTCTAATTGATTCCAGTTATGAATCTCATATGAGAGAATACATACAGTGTTTGTATTTCTGTGCCTGCATGACCTCATTTAGAAGATTCTTTTATAATTCCATCCATTTTTTTCTGCAGAGTTCATTATTTCATTTTTCCTTAACTCTGAGTACAATTCCATTATGTATGTATACCACATCTTCATTATCCATTCATTCAGTTGGTGGGCTTCTGGGGAAAATTCCAGTTCCTAGCTATTGTAAATAGAGCAGCAACAAGCATGGTTGAGCATGTATCTCCATAGTAAAGAGTGGAGTCTTTAGGGAATGGTATAGCTGGATCAAATGGTAGATCTATTTTCATCTTTTGCAAGGGTCTCCATACTGTTTTCCGTAGTGGTTGTACAAATTTATACTCCCACCAACAGTGGGTAAGGGTTCCTCTTTCCACACAGCCTCACCAATATTTGTTGTCATTTGACGTTTTTCATGAATACCATCTTGACTTGAGTGTGATGAAATCTCAGAGTTGTTTTGATTTCTATTTTCTAATGACTGAAGATGTTGGGCATTTCTTTAAGTGTGTAATGGCCATTTGTACATCTTCTTTTGAGAATTCTCTGTTCAAATTTCTATTCCTTTTTTTATTGGATTATTTGTTCTTTTAGTGTTTAGTTCTCTTTTTTGTTGAGTTTTTTGTAGATTCTAGATATTAGAGCTTTGCTGGAGATATAGCTGGTGAAGATTTTCTCCCATTCTGTGGGCTCTGGCCAACTCGAGATCAATTGTCTCACTAAGGTTGCTGCAATAGCAACTAATGTATTGTTGGGTGGCCTGTGTTGGGCGCCCTGTTCTAAATTGATCCAGGTGGGTGTGGGTTTGAAAACTATCCATTAAGTTGAAGTGGTTGTACTCAAGCCTGAGCAGGATCTACTTTGTGTGTGCCACCTCTGGGTGTTCCTGATGGCTGACTGCACCACACATTTTATGCCATTGTATGCTTTTTAAAAGTATCTAGTCAGGGGCTGGAGAGATGGCTTAGTGGTTAAGGCACCTGCCTCCTAAGCCTAAGAACGCTGGTTTCAATCTCCAGGTCCCACGTTTAGCCAGATGCAAAGTGACACAAGGGCGCAATGCCGCACTTGACCACAAGGGGGCGCACACATCTGGATTTCGTTCACAGCACCTGAGGGACTGCTGGCGCGCCCATCTCTGTCTCCCTCTCCCTCTCTGTCTATCTCTCTCTGTCTCTCTCTCTCCAAAAATAAATAAAAAATAATTTAAAAATTAAAAAAATTAATATTTTAGAGATGAAAAATGCACCATTACAATACATAAAAAAAAATTCAGAAAATCATAAGGACATACTTTAAGAATATATGTGTCTCTAAGTTTGAAAATCTGAAAGAAATGGATGATGACCTTAAGTCGTATGATCTACCAAAATTAAACCAAGATGAGATAAACCAATTAAGTAGACCTATAATAAGTATGGAGATCCAAGCAGTTATAAAAAGTCTACCAACTAAAACAAGTCCAGGCCCAGATGGATTTATTGGTGAATTTTACCAGACCTTCATGGAAGAACTAACACCACTGCTTATCAAACTTTTCCATAAAAATATAAAAGGAGGGCTGGAGAGATGGCTTAATGGTTAAGCACTTGCCTGTGAAGCCTCGGGACCCCGGTTTGAGGCTCAATACCCACGTAAGCCAAATGCACAAGTTGGCACATGCATCTGGAGTTTGTTTGCAATAGCTGGAGGCCCTGGTGTGCCCATTCTCTCTGCCTCTTTCTCTATCTGTCACTTGAAAGAAAGAAAGAAAGAAAGAAAGGAAGGAGAAAGAGAGAGAGAGAAAGGAAGAATGAAAGAAAGAAGGAAGGAAGGAAGGAAGGAAGGAAAGAAAGGAAGGAAGGAAGGAAGGGAAGGAATTCTAGTGAACTCCTTCTATGAAGCCAGCATCACCCTTATACAAAAACCAGGCAGACAGAACAGAAAAAGAAAATTACAGACCGATCTCCCTCATGAACATAGATGCAAAAATTCTAAACAAAATATTGGCAAACAAATACAAGAATACATCAAAAAGATTATTCACTCCGGCCAGAGATGCAGGGATGGTTCAACATACACAAATTGGTAAATGTAATACACTATATAAATGGACTAAAGGACAAAGATCACATGATCATCTCAATAGATGCAGAAAAGGCATTCAACAAAATCCAACATCACTTCATGGTAAAAAATATTACAGAAACTGGGAATATAAGGAACATATCTCATAATAAAAACTGTTTATGACAAACCTACAGCCAACATAATACTAAATGGGGAAAAACTTGAAGCCTTTCCACTAAATTCAGGAATAAGACAAGGGTGTCCACTGTCTCCACTTTTATTCATTATAGTACTGGACGTCTTAGCTATAGCAATAAGGCAAGAGACACTCATAAAAGGGATACAACTTGGAAAGGAAGAGATAAAATTATCATTATCTGCAGATGATATGATTCTATACATAAAGGACCCTAAAGACTCTACCAGCAAACTGTTAGAGCTGATAAATACTTGTAGCAATGTAGCAGGATAAAAAATAAAACAGAGAGACCAGTAGTTTTTCTATATACTAACAACAAACATGCGGAGGACAAAATCAGGGAATCTCTCCCATTCACAATTGCCTCATAAAAATAAAGTACCTTGGAATAAACCTGACCAAGGAAGTGAAGGATCTCTACAATGAGAACTTTAAAACACTCAAGCAATAAATTGCAGAAGACACAAGGAAATGGGAAGAGATCCCATGTTCTTGGATTGGAAGAATCAGTATTGTGAAAATGTCAATCTTACCAAAAGCAGTCTACCCATTTAATGCAATCCCCATTAAAATTCCAATGGCATTATTCACAGTAATAGAGAAAACAATCCTAAAGTTCATTTGGAAGCACAAAAAAAACTGAATAGGCAAAACAATTTTGAGCAACAAAAATAAGACTGTTGCTATCACCATACCTGAATTTTAAAAAAGATTATTTATTTATTTATTTATTTATTTATTTATTTAACAAAAATAAGACTGAACTCCAGACTATCTGGTTTATGTGAGACCCATACCTGCAAATAAGCCAGCTCTCCAGCCCCCACCAAAAAAGATGGTTTTTTTATTTATTTATTTATTTATTTATTTATTTATTTATTTATTTATTTGAGATAGAGGGATGGAAAAAATCATTCAAGTCCAAATTGATCAGGCATCTTAATATCATACAGAAATGAAACTGTTAGAGGAAAAGATAGGTGAAACCCTTCAACATAGGCATTAATGAATCCAATTTTTCAGGATATAAAACCATAACCAACCAAATGAAATTACAAATCTTTTGTACAGCAAAGGACACTGTGAATAGAGCAAACATAAGAGAATGGGAGAAAACATCTGACAAGATTAATAAATACAAAGGACCCAAACAAGAGAACAATAAGAAATCAAGCAACCCAATTTTAAAAATGGGCTATGCAACTAAATAGAGAGTTCTCAAAGGAAGAAATGCAGATGGTATATAAACATCTAAAAAAGTGTTCTATATCCTTAGCCATCAGGGAAATGCAAATTAAAACTACTTTGAGATTCTATCTCACTCCTGTCAGAATGGCTATCATCAAGAAAACAAATGACAATAAATGTTGATGAGGGTACAAAAAAGTGGAACCCTTCCACACTGTTGGTGGGAATGTAGTCTGGAACAGCCATTGTGAAAATCAGTGTGGAGGTCCTTGAGACAGCTAGAAATAGATTTATCATATGATCCAGCTATAGCACTACTAGGCATATATCCTAATGCCTCTTCTCACTACCTTAGAGATACTTTCACAACCATGTTTATTGCTGCTCTATTCACATTAGCTAGGAAATGGAACCAGCCTAGATGTCCCTCAACAGGTGAATGGATAATAATGATGTGGTACATTTACACAATGGAGTTATATTCAGTCGTAAAGAAAAATGAAATTATGAAATTTGCAGGGAAATGGAGGGATCTGTAAAGGGTGATAATAAGTGAGGTAACCCAGGCTCAGAAAGCCAAACGTAGCATGTTCTCTTTCATATGTGGATCCTAGCTACAAATATTAAGACTTGTGTGAGAGCTGGAACCAAAAATTGGTAGCAGGGGCCAGTAAGGTAGAAAAAGACTATAAGGGAGGGGGGAGAGGGAAGGACTTTAGGGGATGATTTTGTATATATGTAAGTAGAAGAACAGATTACAGGAAGTAGAATGTCCTAAGTGAGGCCAAGTGAAGAGATTAAGCGAAGGCGGGGTTGGAGAGATGGCTTAGCAGTTAAGGCGCTTGCCTGCAAAGCCAAAGGACCTTGGTTCTATTCCCCAGGACCCACATAAGCCAGATGCACAAGGTGGAGTATACATCTGGAGTTCATTTGCAGTAGCTGGATTCCCTGACACACCTCTCTCTCTCTCTCTCTCTCTCTCTCTCCTCCCAAATAAATAAATAAATAAATAAATAAATAAATAAATAAAAACTAAAACAATATATTTTTATTTAATTTCTTATTAACAACTTCTATACTTACATTCCTCTCAGAATTCCACTCTCCATCATATCCCCTCCCCCTCTCCATTAGTCTCCCTTTTATTTTGATGTAATCATCTTTTTATCCTACTATGAGGGTCTTGTGAAGGTATTACTAGGCACTGAACGGTCATGGTTATTGAGGCCAGTTTCTGTCTGGACAGTTGCATTGTAAGGAGTGGTACCTTTCCTTTGGCTCTTACATTCTTTCCACCACCTCTTCCACAATGGACCCTGAACCTTGGAGGGTATGATAGAGATGTTTCAGTGCTGGACACTCCTCTGTCCCTTCTTCTCAGCACTAGGTTGCCTTTTGGGTCACCCCAGTGGTCATTGCCACCTGAAAAGAGAAACTTCTCAAACCAGAAGTGAGAGTAGCATTAACATGTGAATATGAACATTATGTGTAGTGCTTTCAGGGCAGTTTAATGGGAATAATGTATACATTTAGCTGGACAAGAGCAGGCTTTATACCCCTAAAGCTCATGACCTCCTCTGCCATAGACTTTTGATTAGATTTTTCAGTACCAGGTATGTATTCCCTCCCATAGAGAGGGCCTTCAGTCCAATTAGGGAGCAGTTGGTTTCCCCAAGAGCTGACATGCCACTATTGCACCCGTTTGGTCATTGGGTGTGTCTGGCCAAACTTGAATATTCAGTGTCCACTGTTTTCACTGCTGATGATTTCTGTCTCCCATACGGCTGCATGCAGTGCAGCTTTTTCCAGCTTTCAGTTGGCTGGTCTACAGGGAGAAGGTTTTCTGTTCAGTACCAGCTTGACTAAATAAATATTTTTTAAAAAAGAGAGAAGGGGGGAGGGTCAATCAAAATTCAAGATATTCTGAATAAGACATATGAAAGCCTGCTTTTTATTTTATTTTTTGGAGAGAGACACAGAGAGAGACAGAGGGAGAGGGAGAGAAAGACACATAGAGATGGGCGCACCAGCAGCCTCTCAGCTGCTGTGAACAAAATCCAGATGCGTGCACCCCCTTGTGGTCAAGTGCAGCATTGTACCCTTGCGTCACTTTGCATCTGGCTAAATGTGGGACCTGGAGATTGGAACCGCTGGAGATTGGAAGCAGTGTTCTTAGGCTTAGGAGGCAGGTGCCTTAACCACTAAACCATCTCTCCAGCCCGAAAGCCTACTTTTTTAGATAATGACACATCCAGAAGCCATAGGTTGCTACTAGAAAATTGTCAGTGCCAGGGATGGGATACCTTCCAGTGAGTTGTTGACCAGGGAGGTGTCTGTTCCCTCCAAAACATTTCAGGCTATTGCGAAGGCCCTTGGTTTCCCATTAGTAACAGATGGTAAGACCCTATTGCTGAAGACTTCACATGCCTGGGCGGCAAGGTCACTGAGAAATCAAGCTGGTGCTGAGCTGAAAACCTTCTCCCTGTAGACCAGTCACATGAAAGCTGGAAAAAGCTTCACTGCATGCAGCCTTATGGGGGACAGAAGTCATCAGCAGTGAAAACAGTGGCCATTGGAAGCCTCAAGTTTGGCCAGACAGGCCAAATGACCAAACAGGTGCAATAGTGGCATGTCTGTTCTGGGGGAAACCAATTGTTCTCTAATTGGACTAGAGGCCTGCTCTAGGAGATGGAATATGTGCCTAGTACTGAAAACCTAATCAAAATCCTATGGCAGGGGAGGTCATGACCCTTAGGGGTTTAAAGCCTGCTCTTGTCTGGCTAAATACATATATTATTCTCACCAAACTGTCCAGAAAGCACTACACTTAATGTTCATATTCACATATTAATGCTACTCTCACTTCTGGTTAGAGAAGCTTCTCTTTTCAGGTGGCAATGACCACTGGGATGACCCAAAAGGCAACACAGTGCTGAGAAGAAGTGAGGGAGGAGTGTCCAGCACTGAAACATCTCTATCGCACCCTCCAAGGTTCAGGGTCCATTGCAGAAGAGGTGGTGGAAAGAATGTAAGAGCCAGACATTCCCTTTATTGCTTATATACCTGAAGCTGGGAGCTTAGTTCTTTTCCCATCTTACAAGATGGTGGGTGAAAAGGCTGAGAAAGCAGACACTAAGGAGAAGAAGCCTGCAGTCAAAAAGGCTGATGCTGTAGGCAAGGCTAAAAAGGGTGACCCCAAGGTTACAAAGCCAAAGGGGAAGCCCCCTTCAGCTGGAACCCAGTCCTAGTGAGAGGACGTGGGAAGTAATCCCGATCAGTTATATATTCCAGAAAGGCTCTGTACAAGAGGAAGCACTCAACTCCAAATCCAAGGTTGAAAACAAAAAAAAAAAAGGAAAAGGTTCTTGCTACAGTCACAAAAGCAGTGGGTGGTGACAAGCATGGAGGTATGAGGGTGGTTAAGCTTGGCAAAATGCAAAATCATCCTGCTGCAGACATGCCACGGAAGCTGTTGAGCCTGGCAAGAAAGCCTTCAGTCAGCACATGAGACCGCTGTGTGCCAGTATCACTCCGGGACCATCCTGACATCCTCACAGGACCCGCCCCAGGAAGAGAGTGGTGCTCCCCAAACACCTGCATAGTGCCTTACTGCTTGAGACCCAACCTCTTTCTCTCAATTGACTTCCTCTGCGAAGAACACACAAAAAGCGTGTCACTGTCACCTCCACAAAAACTGATATCACCAAAGTTCCTAAACACCTCACTGATGCTTACTTCAAGAAGAAGAAGCTACGGAAGCCCAGGCACCAGGAAGGCAAGATCTTTGCCACAGAGAAGGAGAAATGCGAGGTTACAGAGCAGCGCAAAGTAGATCAGAAAGCTGTGGACTTGCAAATTTCGCCAAAGATCAAAGTGTTGCTCAGCTCCAGAGCTACTTGTGGTCGGTTTTTTCTCTAACAAGTGGAGTTTATCCTCACAAATTGGTATTCTAAATATCTTAATAAGAACCTAATTAAGCAACTGATAAATTTGGGAAAAAAAGAATGTAAGAACCAAAGGAAGGTACCACTCCTCACAATGCAACTGTCCAGACAGAAATTGGCCTCCATATCCATGACCTCGCAGTGCCTAGCAATACCTTCACAAGACCCTCATGATAGGAGAAAAAGAGAGACTAATGGAGAGAGGGAGGGGATATGATGGAGAGTGGAGTTGTGAAGGGGAAAATGGGGGAAATGTGGGAAAGATCATGTTTTATTGTCTGTAAGTATAGATGTTGTCAATAATTTTTTTAAAATATAAAATAAAAATAAACATTAATATTTCCAATCCATGAACATGGTAGGTCCTTCTATCCTTTTTTGTCTTCATATTGTTTCTTTGATGTTTCAGAATTTTCAGTGTAGATGTCTTTTACTTCTCTTTTACTTTTACCTGGTTAAATTTATTCTTAGGAAAAAAAGAATACATCTAAAAATTATTGTTAGATATTTTTAACTTTTGTAGCTTGTTTTAATTGGGATTACATTCATTCTTTCTTGGTGCATAGAAATGTTACTGACACTTGCATGCTGACTTTATATCCTGCAAGTTTACTGAATTAGCTTATTAGTTCTAATAGCCTTTTTGGTAGGTCATTACATTTTCATATATATCATATAAGAATCATATCTGCAACAAGGTATGATGGGATGGTTAATCTCCATTCTCAACTTGATTGGAGTTAGAATCACCTAAAAGATTATGAGGTACACCTTTGAGTGTTGCTGTGAGAGAGTTGCCAGAGAGAATTAATTGAATTCAGCGATTTACTCTAAAGGTAGCTGGTGGCACCATCCTATAGGGTGGCTCCTCAGACAGGAAAAATGAAAAGCTAGTAGAGCATTGGTATTTACTCTTTCTGCTTCCTTGTCAGCCATGAAATACACAGCTCTGCTTTTCCACATGTGTTCTCTACCATGATGTTCTGACCAAGTGTGTGGGGCCAAATAACCATAGACTGAAACCATGGCCCAAACTAAATCCTTGTCTTTTAGGTTGTTTCCCATAGATACTTTGCCACAGCAATTTGAAAATAATTCATATGTAGGAATAATTTGACTTTCTTCCTACCTACTTATATACCTTTTCTTTCTTTCTCTTTTCTGCTGGCTCTGGCCAAAACTTAAAGAAATATGTGGAATAGTGTGCAACAACCTTGTTTGGTGTCCGATCATAGTTGTATGATGTTTCTGTTGGTTTATCACATACAGCCTTTATTATGCTGATACAGTATTTCAAGATTTAATTTGTTCATGGCTTATATCACAAAGGGATATTGGATCTTATCAAATGTTTTCTACATCTATTGAAATTATATGATTTTTATCCTTTTTGATGTGACATATTATGTTTGATTTGCATGTACTGAACCATCCTTATATCCTTGGGATAAAACCAGCTTGATCATAGGGAATGGTCTTTTTGAATGCTGCTAAAATTTAATTTGCTACTTTTTGTTTTTTGTTTATTTGTGTGTTGGGGATTGAACCCAGAATATTACATATGATAGGCAAGCATACTGCCACTTATAATCCCCAGCAACCCCCCATTTATATATATATATGTGTGTGTGTGTGTGTGTGTGTGTGTGTGTGTGTATGTAGTTTTGAAAGAGTCATATTGACCCAGACTGGCCTTGAATTCACTTTGTAGCTCAGGCAGGCCTTGAACTTGTGAACCTCCTGCCCTAGCCTCCTGTGTAGCTGAATTTGTAGGCCTGCACCACCTGGCCCAACTCATTTGCTAGTATTTTTTTGAGAACATTTTTGTCTCTATTTATCAAGAATATTGATCCAGAGTTTTCTTTTCTAGTTGAGGACAAGGGTCTGCTTTTAGCAACAGTTTAGAGTACCCAGTGGGCTTAAGTCAGAGTCACTGTGCTGGATTAAGTTGGGTTTTCAAGGCACTACTCCCAAGACAGTGTAGTTGCTTCTATGGAGTTCCAGAAGTAGATATCTGTAGAGGATTCTGACCCCTTGCACTGCCTAAATTCAGACAGTAACTCCCTTTTCAGGATTTCTCTTGGCAATAGCACCCTGGGAATTTGCTAGGAGATAGTATTTTTTCCCAAAGCAGTGCTACTTTGCTGTTATCAGCTACTTATTAAAGTGTGTTGGAAGCCTATGAAGACTCTGAGACTTTCCAGTAGATAGATGGCCAGCATCTGCACTGACCATTGGCTGCATCGCCCCCTCACTCCCTTATCCCTGCAAAGAAGAGTCTCCCACTTCTTTATGACTGTCATTCTAGGCCTCTGAATCTTGCAAGACTCCGTCTCTCTCTTACTGATTTCCCATGTTCTCCCATACATCAGAATATGGTTTTATATTCGCTACTTAAGTTCTTTGCAGAAGATATGGTGCGTGCTGGGCATTTCTATTTACCTTTTTCTTTCGCTCTTTTTATGTTTGTTTGTGTGTGACAGGATCTCACTTTGTAGCCCATGCTGGCCCTGAACTCATGGTAATCCTCCTGTGTCAATTTCCCAAGTGCTAGGACTATAGGCATGAGCAACTATGCCTGGCTATTCAACTCTTTTTAACCATTTTTTAGTATTGTGCCTTACACTCTCATTCTGTAATAGGTCACAAAATTCTTGAGGCCATTCTTGTTCCTGGTTGTCTGTGAACATCCTTGGGAGATTCATTCATGTCTTCCCTCCTAGAGTTTCCTCCAGCTTCTCAAGCTCTGCTTTCAGCATTACTACAGAGCATCAAACTATGGAGTGAGTTTTGCCAGGCTAGGTTCCAGTTTTCCTAGGTGATTTCTATTACCCTTCAGTATGACTCAGAGCATTCCCTCTTCAAGGTGAAATCTTATTCTCTCTCTCTTATTTTCTTTTACCAGTCCTTAGGATTAAATCCTTACTAAGGTTAGGTTTCCAGGAGATAGCAACCACCCTGTCTTGTATTTTGCTCCTGCCTTCAGAGTATATATTCACAGAGGTAAGAAACACACCTTGAGGTAGTAATATATACTTTGGCCTTGAATTGCTCTGTGATTTGGCAAGTAATAAACTTGCTTTGCTCTAATTTCCTCATTTGTTCAAGAGGTACTTAAACGTAGGCCTGTCACTGTCCATGGAGTTAATGACAGCACCTCTTCCTAAGCCATCAATCTCAGGGCTGTTGGTGGGTTTCCATACTTTCCATCTTGTAGTTCTTGCTTGTTAGACTTGGACTTGACTTCTCAAGGTTGCTCTGTCTTTTTGTCTTGGCTCATCAGACCTTGGTCTTCCTAATTGACTATGGTGGAGTTTGCCACCTCATCTGAAACACTTAGAATCACCTGGTGATATACAGCCTAGTACTAAATTTTCAGCTATCTAACTTAAACCTGAAAACATTCTTCTATCTGGGCTAGGTAGGCAGTGAGTCTCAGCCTTGGAAACTAAAATTAACTGTTTAGCCTTACTCCAGATCAACTTAGAGGAATATCTGGGTTAAGCTCAGCAGAAATTGTTTTTAAACACCCCATATAGATTCTGATGCACAGGAAGAGTTGGAAACCATTGCCTTTGGCTGTCTACCATGCTGGCAGGACTCAGAGCCACAGATTTAGAACAAGCTGTCTGCTGCCAGTTTGTGGTAGTTTGAATGTGGAGTGTCCCCTGTAGGCTCATTGTTTGTGAGTAAGCCTCATACTTAATCCCCATGTGGTAACAATTTGGGAGGTGACACCTTGCTGGAGGAAGCATGTTGCTGGTGGTGAACCTTGACTTTTATTAGCCCAGCTCTAAGCTCAGTACTCAGACTACCACCCAGATATGTGACAGCTTCCTGATCATGCCATGCTTTCTCCACCATGAATAAACCTCCCTGAGAACTATGAGCCTGAAATAAACTCTTTCTTCCCAAAAGCTGCTCCTGGTTGGTGTTTCATCCCAGGATTGAGAACATAACTGCTACACCCCATTCTGGCCAAATAACTGGAGCAAGTCCATTTTATTCCCATAGTAATTCGCTCTCTCTGTTGGACCATCACCCTATCTTCCTGGAGTCTGTACTGCTGGCCTATCAAAACTATAAAAGAACAGCAGCTGTAATGCCAGTTATGATGTCAGGAAGTAGCTGAGACTCAAGGGAAGGCACATGTGGCAACATCTTCAGAAAGATGACTTTCTGTGGGGCTAGAATCTGACCATATACACAGAAAATTGTTCAATATTGAGACATGAACTTAAAAATATCTGTACAAGGCACAAAGACCTGCTGTTTAAAATAATTTATTGATAATTTACTGTGTTAGGCTCTAGGTCAAGTGTTACTCTGTTAACTCCATGCAATATAACAAAGTGGGAGTGCTAATACTAACTTCACTTTACAGATGGTAAAACATAAGATTGGAAAGATTAAACATCTTGCCATGCCCCACAGTTGTGAGGGTTGGGGCTGGGATATAAATCCAGTCTATTCAAGCAACTGGTGGAAATTAAGCATTTCCCTTTTGTAATGAAGCCTGTGTTGAAATTCATGGACCAAGCCCAGCCTTCAGGACTGTAGCAGAGAGGAATAGAAGGATGCTGTTTTCCACTCAAGAAACCAGGGCAAAGGGCTGGTAAGCATTTCATCTTAAGCTTCAGAGAATTTTAAGGTTTAAATGCATGGTCTGCTCTCTACTGCCGTCTGCTGTCTCAGGCCAGAATTCCATGTAACAGCACATTGCAAAGAACATCCAAAAATATAGGTTCCTCATCATACTGTTGAAAAAGTACCTGCAATATACATCTTAAACAACATTTACATAGCTTTAAATAATTAGGATGGTTTTCTTGTGTTTCACAACCAGCAGATTTCTAACCATATTCCAACTAACAGCCTGTTTTCCTGACCCCAGAACAGAAAATAAAGAAGATCACTTAATTTCAACCAATGCAATGGCTGTCCTGGCCAGCCCTGCCAGGAAGGTGTCTGTGATCATGTTCCTGTTATCTGTATGTGTGTCAGAGAAGTGAAACACCATGCCTGGAGAGACAGGAGAAAGGCAATATTGTCTGTCAGAGATGTGTCACTGCAGGATCTCTTAGGGTGTTCCAGGAGAGACTGGGTAGTTTTTTCCACTACTGCAGCTCACAGAGGAGCACTTAGGTTCAGAATGATGAAAGTAGGATGCTACCAGGAGGCTTGAGTACAAGTGTCTACCCACTGTGCTGCCATGTCCCTAGGAAGTAATTCCTATTTAAAAGGTGACCTTGGGGCTGGAGAGATGGCTTAGTGGTTAAGGTGACTGCCCCCTAAGCCAAAGAATGCTGGTTCCAATCTCCAGCAGTTCCAATCTCCAGGTCCCATGTTTAGCCAGATGCTAAGTGATGCAAGGGCTCAATGCCACACTTGACCACAAGGGGGGGTGCGTGCATCTAGTTTTAGTTTGCAGCAGCTGAGAGGCTGCTGGTGCGCCCATCTCTGTCTGTCTTCCTCTCCCTCTCTCTGTCTCTCTGTGTGTGTCTCTCTCTCCAAAAAAAAAAAAAAAAAAAAAAAAAAAAAAAAAAGGTGACCTTGGGAGTGAGAGGAACTGTAGCCTGGTAAATTGACCCCCCGGGGTGGACTAGTCTGATGTGACAAAAGATAATTTATTTGTCTGTAAGGACAGAAGTATGTGTGGAGAGCCTAAGTTAGTCTCAGAGAAAATATTCACAGCTCACTAATCCTGTGTTGTAAATGAAAAAAAGTAGCATTCCTTTCTCTCTCTTCCATATTCCCCTCTTTTCTTCCCTTCCTTCTTTTCTTCTTTCCTTCCTCCTTCCCTCTGTAATGGGGAAATTGGGGTTCTGGGATGCTTCCTGGAGCCCCAAGCTCTGAATTCATATCTGTAAACTAACCAAAGAATTGGTAATTCCAGATTCAAGAGAATGATTTTTAAAATACCACATTGTATTCAGATTTTACAAAGGAGTGGGGAAAGGGGAAGGCTGGAAGGTAAGGGGCGATAAAGTGGGGAATGCACCAGGAGGAGCCCAAAAGCACATGTGGGCAAGTGTGGGAGTCCATGTGATCAGATATGGATCTGGGAGTGGGGGCGAAGTGTGGAAAGAAAAGAGAAAGTTCAAGGAGCTGCTGCCACGTGGGGAGCTGGAGGGGATGAAGAACCCATGTGGAGAGTAAGGGGTAGGGGGCCCTTCCAACTGGGCCTGGGCTAGGGATTAGGGGAGCCCCGCCCAGCTGGGCCTAGGCCTGAGCCTGGGCGGAGCCAGCCCAGACCTAGCCAAGGGAGAAACTCACCCACAGCTAGAAGTTCCCAAGTGATCAGAGTCCCCACCCTCCCCTTGCAAAGAAGGTATTTATAACCTTAGGGTGGTGGGCTGTCTCAGGAAGAGATTAGCTCCTGCACCAAGTTCCAGGGGCTGAACTTGACCAATCACAATGTTTAAATCCTATGAAAGACCTCCCTCCCAGTAGGGGTACTGATTGTGGAAAACCTGGTCTCTAGGGAACTAGGCAAATGATAAATCAGATGATCTTGGATTCCTAACAAGTGCAATATTTCCTGCCCTTTTTACCTTCAGGGGTCCAGTCACCCGAACTCTACCCTCCCCCCTCACTTCCTTTACCCCATATTCACCCAGATGAAGCCCTTCCCAGTATAGCCTTAATTGCTTTTGCTAAATGTGGTTTCTTTGATACATTGGTTAGTTCACTGGAAGCCTTTTTCTAAGGAAACCTGTAAAATAGACTGGAAAGCAGTTTCTTGCCACAACCCCTGCCTCTTATTTCTCAACTCTGTTCTTGCCAGCTCCGAGGTCCTGTCAGGTATCCAGGAGCTCCCTGGATGCAGGTTGAATACCCTCAGTGCCATGTAACTGGACAGACTCATCCATCTGGACAGATTTGAGCATTTCATCTTGGTTCCTGAGCTCTCTTTCTAAAGACCAAGGGATTACCAGCTCAAGTGATGCGTTCTGGGTTTCTTTGTACTTTTCTAAATTTGTTCTCCCCAACCCGTCTGAAAGTTAAAAAATTAGTAGGGGTGGTAAAAGAACAAATATTTTCACACTGGACAAATCTGATGCCAGGTGGAAGATGATTCTGGATTTCTAAAAAAAAAAAACATATAACACACACACACACACACACACACACACACACACACACACACTTGAGAGAGAGAGAAGAGAGAATGGGTATGCTAGGCCCTCCAGCCAATGCATGTGAACTCCAGCTGTGTGTGCCACTTTGTGTGTCTGGCCTTATGTGAGTACTGGAGAATAGAACATGGGTCTGGATTTGTAAGCAAGCACCTTAAACCACTGAGCCATCACTCCAGCCTGACATTTCTGTGGGTATTTTGTTTGTTTGTTTGTTTTTTACCATTTAGCCTCATCTGACTAGACATATTTTGGTAGGCCATGGGGAAGATTGGTGTGTTCATGCTTACAGACAAGCCATAGCCATGGGTTCCAGGTCTGCTTGGAAGGTGGCAGAATACTTAAAGCACTCAAAGGAATTATGAAAGGACTGTGCTTTGATGGGGCTATGGGAACTGAGGTAGGAGGATCACCATGAGTTCAAGGCCAACCTGGGCTATAGAGTAAGCTTCAGGTCAACATGGGCAAAAGTGAGATCCTGCCTAAAAAACAAAAAGTATAGCAATCCACTGAAATTTGTCATATATATGCATATACATACATATATGGGCATATATGTGTACTTTTGTTTGCTTTAGTGCATAGATGCTTGCTTATCAATGTCCAACCAATCCTCACAATATAATGGAAATTAGGAAAGGAATCTGGATGGTTTTCCTTGAATCCCGTGCTGGACATGTAGATGTTTGAATGAATGACTATATCCTTCTTTCTCTGAATGTTCTCAATAACAGAGATATTATCCTGATCTTCAAGGACTCAAGAGGAGTTTGTGGTTTTGATGTTTTACCTTATCTGAACAGCAGTTCTCACTGACTCTGCTACCAGCTAGCCACTGTGCTGGGGACTAGGGATATACATGGAAGTAAAACTTGTATCCTCACAGAACTCTCATTCTAGTGATAGGAAGCAGACAACAAACAAAGAAATGATGTGACATTTCTTGCTGATGCTGGACTATCATTAACTTTATCTAATAGCTCAAGTACAAATACCCTACAATAAAACTATAAGCCAATGCAAAGCATACTGCAAAGCTGGTAAGAAAGTGACTGTGGCCAAGCATTGTTGCTAGAGAGAAGAATGGATCCTTGACTGCTGAGGTGTTTGCACAGTCAGCTGGCCAGCCTACCTGATTGCTGTCACCGCAGCTTCCTTCCCATCCTTGAAAGCCAGTCCTGGGGTGTGCAATGGAGGACTGAGTGGCTGACCCTAAACTAGCCATTGCCAAGGGATCTCTGCTCACCACACTCATTAGGAATAATGCACCTATCTCTGCTTCCTTCCACTTTTGAACGGGAACAATGAGAAGTAAGAAGAGTTATCTCACATACAGATCTCTGTACCTTAAAAAATAAAAAGCAGAAAACGAATAAGTGCAATATCTCATTTGATCCTTTGAGGATCATGGATGAGGATTACAGTTAAAGTGACTGTAGACCAAGGTCTTCTGTTGTTCCAGTATCCGATCAGGCTTAGCATCTATCCTGAACTTAAACAAAAAAACCAGATTTTATTTTTTAGAGCAGTTTTAGGTTCATTGAAAATTGAGTGTGATATACAGAGACTTGCTGTGCACCCCTCCCCACACATGCATAGCCTTCCTACGATCAGCATCCCACCATAGTAGAGCAGTGGATGAATCTACAGGGATATGATATTATCACCCAAAGTCCATTGTTGACATGAGGGTTCACTCTTGGTGTTATGTAGTCTTTGGGTTTTGACAAATACATCTGTCAAAATAATCTCACTACTCCAAAAATCCTCTGTGCTCCACTGATTCATAATTTTTTTCATTTGTAATTGTGTTACTAGAATTTCACATTAGATTTTTAAATTTTTTAAAGTTTTTAAAAAATTTTTATTTATTTAACAGTGACAGAGAGAGAGAGAGAGAGAGAGAGAGAGAGAGAGAGAGAGGAATGGGAACACCAGGGCCTCAGCCACTGCAAACAAACTCCAGATGCATGCACCACCTTGAGCATCTGGCTTACGTGGGTGCTGGGGAATTGAACCTTGAACCAGGGTCCTTAGGCTTTGCAGACAAGTGCTTAACCGCTAAGCTGTTTCTCCACCCCCTTAAATTTTGTTTTCATTTGAGAGAGAGAGAAAGGGAGAGAGAGAATGGACATGTCAGGGCCTTGAGCCATTGCAAACAATCCAGATGTGTGTGCCCCCTTGTGTGCATTTGTGACATTGCATGCTTGTGTCACTGCATCTGGCTTACTTGGGACCTGGAGATTCAAACATGAGTTCTTAGGCTTCCCAGGCAAGTGCCTTAACTGCTAAGCCATCTCTCCAGTTCTGTATTTGAATTTTTTGATAGAACTTTTTAAAAAGTCTTTCAATATAGTAAAACTATTTTCTTTGTCAAGAATTTTTTTAATTATGTAGATCTATTTTACAGCTTTCTTTTACTTTCAGATGGGTTCAAATCTGGGTTATGAATTATATCCAAAATTATAGTCTAAAATGTAGGGTCCATCCTTGAGGAGAGCAAAACTTATTCCCCCAAACAGGGCTTCTCCCTTGGGCTTTGGCCAGTCAGGTATAGAGCATAAGTAAATCCCAGGTCCATTCTATACTTCTGGTATTTTGTACACCAAAGATACCATGTCAGACTGTAAAGCATACTGCAGCCTTGTCTTGTCTCAAAGGTGTTGGGAAAATGAGGTCACATGTGTGTTTCTCGCTTAGGTGTGAGGAAATAATCTACATAAGTCAGTAAGTAACAAACCGAGTTAGGAAGTGAATGGACCAGAAGAAGAAAACAAAACGCAACCAGGCAAGAAGGACCTGCCTAGAGGGCATGAAATGATACAGAGGTAAAAGGCTGAACTTAAAAAAAAAAAAATTTAGGAAGATTCCATTAATTAAGACAGGGAAGAATAGCATCTTCACCAGTGTATGTTTAGAAGTACTTTGAAAGTGGAATTGGTTCCATTTGCACATTTCTCTCTGAAATGGTATGAGTCTAGGTTCTTATCAAATGCACAGTAAACATACCTAATCTGTTAAGTACCTATTCTGTAGTATCATCCATGTGTAATTTAAGCATCCTTAAAATACTTTAATTTGTACTTAAAATATGTCCTGGTACAAAATCATGTAAGTTTCTTCAGTCAGACAAGAAAGAGGTAACTCCAGCAAACAAAGTCATAAACTGTGAGGAAAATAGCCAATATATGTAACAGTGAAACAAAATGGTAAGTGGACTTTTTAAGATGGGTCATGTCAGATGACAGTCTGGTGAAAAGGCATTTCCTTCAGGTGTGTACTTTGTTTGTGAGTGGGGTGAAGAAACACTTTGACTTCTCTTTGCCAGGCCTCTCTATCCGGAGTGTTTGCTGGAAAGCAGATCGCCTTCTAGCAGGAACCCAGGACAGTGAGATCTTTGAAGTGATTGTGCGAGAGCGGGACAAGCCAATGCTCATCCTGCAGGGCCACTGTGAGGGGGAGCTCTGGGCTCTGGCGTTGCATCCCAAGAAGCCTCTGGCTGTGACGGGCAGTGATGACCGCTCTGTCAGGTAAGGCCAGTAGCAACTACTATACTCTCACTGACTTCCTTGGGATAACATTTCTTTTGTCCAAACTTGTTACATAAGGATATACCACAGTGCAGGACCACACACTTTCTGAATGGAATGTGAGGAAATGTAACTTACCCCTAGTTGACTTCTGGCATGTTCTGGTTGTTACCATCTTTTAGCTCAATGTTAAGTCATAAAAATGTTCTTAGAGGTGAAAGTATGTGAGAGGTGAAAATAGGTTGGCTTCTAGTTGCCTGTCTAGTTCAAGGCAGGAGCTGAGAGCTGGGGGGATGGTTCAGTGGATAAATCACTTGTCTGAGTTCAGACCCCCAGCATTCCAGGCACATGTAGTGGTTTGCCTATAATCTTAACACATGGGATGCAGAGACAAGGGATCCTGGGGCAAGCACCCTAGCTTAACTGACAAGCTCCAGGTTCAAGTTGGATATCCTTTATAAGTAAATAAGGTGGAAAGTGATGAAGAAAGGCACCAGGCACCAACCTCTTGCTTGCATATGTACACATCTGTACCCACACACATGTATAAGTCCACATACATGTGAACATGTACATGCACACATATCACACACACACAGGCAAAAGAAAGAAAAAAAGAAAGAGAGAGCAGGGAGGAAAAGAAAGGAAAACACTAAGCCCTGGGTGTGATGTGATGAGATCTCATTTTTCCCTCATGAACTTGGTCTCCTTCAAGGGACTTCCCAACCATTTAACAATTAAATCAGAGACCCTCATTTCTCATAAGACCTTCAGTCCAGATTTTAAAGTTGTCTTTAGCAAATGAGTAAGTGATTTTTCCTTTGTAAGTTTTCAAATGAAAAATTGAACGTTATCTTTAAAACAGAGGAGACTACTAGTTTCTGAAATGGCACCCATTATGGTTTCCACAGTCTTCCACAGCCATGGATCACCTGTTCTTTGAGAGCACTAAACTGTATAAAGTGACAAAATGAGTATGCCTCTGGTGTTCTTATGATTTGAGAATGAAGACTGCTATACTGATTTCAATGTTTTAGTATGTGTTACAAGCTTTAAACATGCTTAGAAATAGGCCAAAGAGAGAGGGGAAGAGAGAGACCCAGAGAGAGAAGAGTGATCCATTTGTTGATTGATGCTGCTTCTGAGTGTTA
Source organism: Orientallactaga sibirica (assembly GCA_036365145.1). Classification (NCBI taxonomy): domain Eukaryota; kingdom Metazoa; phylum Chordata; class Mammalia; order Rodentia; family Dipodidae; genus Orientallactaga; species Orientallactaga sibirica. The sequence continues at coordinate 1,143,157 of JAEOAD010000060.1, forward strand.
GAAACTAAAATAGACTGCTGTAGACTAAAGGTCACTGCTTTTTTCCCACCATATATATAATCAAGGTATAATCTCCTGAATTCTATTCTTTAGTTTCTACCAAGCATGAAAACCTTATTATCCACAGACTGAACACAACCACACTTGTCTCTTCATGCAACATGAGTGTTTGTTTGCTGCATGCATCTCTTGACTCCATTGTCTCATTTTTGTCTTCTGAGAATAGTGGTCAGAGCAGCTAGGATGGTGCCAGAAAGTGATCCAAACACCTTTGTAACCCGACTCATGCCATCCAGAAAGGAAGGGTTTAATGGAAGCCTTTGCCCTTTATATTTTAGAATTATGTTGAATCTCAGAGCTATAAACACTGCTGAAGAATCTTGGCTTCCAGCATCTGTGGTATTCTCCTTAGCAATTAATTTAATTAAAACTTTAAATGCAGTTTTGCAGAGTATTAAAATTGAAGAAGGTAAAAGTCACACACTTTGCTAAGAAAGATGAGCTTAGCATTTTGTAGGGAAAGTGCCATTCATGGAGTAGTGATGATTTCTTCATCCTGGTAAGGCAAAGCTTACATTGCTTAAAATAGTTGAAGGCTAAAAACAGCATGAGATTGTGAATAATGGACAAGGTACTGAGAGGCTACTCTAAAATTTAGGCTGAGTGGTGTGGACTGCCTGAGGGACCAACAAACTATTGACTGTATAGCTCCACACAGTAAGGGATGTGCACACTCCTCCTGATGGCAGGGTGCACATGGGGAAACTGCCACACGTGACTTGTATTTGCCCTTCTCTAGCTTCTTGGTCCTTCTATCAGACACTGTTAATTGTGTGTTAAGAAAAGGCTATTTTAAAAGAAGTCCAGGGCTGAAGAGATGGCTTAATGGTTAAGACACTTGCCTGCAAAGCCTATCAACCTGAGTTCAATCCCCAGTGCTCACATAAGCTAGATGTACAAAGTGGTGCATGCATCTGGAGTTCGTTTGCAGCAGTTGGAGGCCCTGGCATGCCTATTCTCTCTGTCTGTCTTTCTTCTGTCTCTCTGTCTCTCGTCTGTGTCTGTCTCTGCTTGCAAATAAATAAAAAATATATATTTTTAAAAAGAGAGAAGTCCAAACAAGCAGGTATCAGACACCCCAGCTGCAACCAATCTGTATCTAAATATCTGTTTGGGTTCACTTAGTTTGGGGTGCCTAAATTAAGTGTTCTAGAACTGGGGATGTCTGTGGCTGACATTGCTGAAAACCCTGTTAGTTGTACCCTCTGATCATCATTTCTCAGCAGTGGCTATGCTTATTGGCCATAAGCACCATGGAGTATTGCTCCTACTGATAGCAGGCCCATCAGCAGGGGGCACCCAGGCAGCTAGAGAGTGACAGCCCAGTCTGTATGGGCAACTCTGGAGCCACCCTGGAGAAGGTTTAACATTCACTCTTCCTTGTCTCAGATGTATTTTCCTTTCAGGGAGGCCTGCAGACATGGTGTATGTTTCATTCTGTGTGTACTCAAATGTCAACTATGAGATAGGTACACATGTATACATATTTAAAACTAACAATGGTACTAGTAGTAGCTTATATTTTCCATGCTCTATGAATCTCAAAATCTTTGCTATTGTTATCTCATTTCACATTTCTTGGTGAGTTTTTCAAATGATAAAGTGACCCCAAAATGAGCAAAACATCTTCCTGGATTCCCTACAAGTCATGATGAAGGACACTGGTGTGAAGTTACCACATCCTTTCTTGTTATTGTCAGTGCGAAGAGTCGGCCTTCTTGCCTTGGGCTGGCTGATGACTGTGAGAGGTTGATCTAGTCTTGTTTCTACCTTGTTCTTGCGCCTCAGGCTGTGGAGCCTGGCTGACCATGCCTTGATTGCCCGCTGCAACATGGAAGAAGCAGTTCGCAGTGTCTCTTTCAGTCCTGATGGATCTCAGTTGGCACTGGGCATGAAGGATGGCTCTTTTATTGTTCTCCGAGTCAGGTACATGCTAGTATTGAAAATGGTACTTAAAGGTGCTTTTTGTTAAATATTAAGATTCTTCTGGTTATAATATGCCCAAGACCTTAGGAAACATACTTCTACTTTTTAAAATAGGAATAGTATAAATCTTTAATTCCATGTTTGTAATTCTAAATCAAAAATGCTTTGAATATCCAAATGTCTTTGGTAAATTATTTGGAAGTAGGTCCTAACCCAATGAGCTGATAGAGGCTGTTTGTCTTCCAGTCTCTTTGCAGGAATAGCATGTTGTGTGATTTGCTGCACAGATAATGTACTGTGTGTTATATGGGGTGGTGTACTAGCTTCTTTATGGGGATATTATAAACTACAGTGCATGTGAATCTTTCTAAAAGCTCATCTGATCCCATGGACTTCAGATAAGAGATTGTGGGCTTTATAGTTAAGCCATAAAAGAAGGAGGAAAGAATAAAGCAGCAACCAACAACACTGTATTTTTATAATGATTTATTTGTTTTTTGAGGTAGGGTTTTACTTTAGCCTAGGCTGACCTCAAACTCACAGCAATCCTCCTACCACTGTTTCCTGAATGCTGGAATGAAGATGTGTACCACCATGCCCAGGTAGCACTAGATTTTTAAATTAATTAATTCATTAATTAATTTGACAAAGAGGGGAGAGAGAGAGAAAGAGGGAGGGCAAGAGAGAATGGGCACACCAGCACCAGGACCTCTAGCCATTGCAAATGAACTCCAGACATGTGCGCCCCCTTGTGGATCTGGCTAACGTGGCTCCTGGGGAATCGAACTTGGGTCCTTTGGCTTTGCAGGCAAACACCTTAACTGCTAAGCTATCTCTCCAGCCCCAGCACTAGATTTTTTGAAGTGAACTTGAATAAAGGATTTTTGTCTATGCATCATTGATCCTGAAATGGATTATATCCTATTTGCTAACATCCCATATTTTTAGTGGGCAAAAATTATTATTCACCTTTGTAATTCTTCTGAATGTATTAGTTGTTGTGTTGGCTAATATATTTTGTGATTACAGAAGAGAAATGTAGTTGTAAATTAAACACTGTGTGTCTTACATAGAGAAAATTGTATTCAGTGTTGAAGAGTACTCTTGACACAGTTTATTATATACTAAATTCTCATTCCCACAAACATAACTTATTACCAAATTAGTGGGCAACACTTCCATTTTCTGATGAGTGATCTTGATAAGGTGACTAATTACTAGATTTTTAAATATAATTCCCCAAACTCAAACCTGTACACCTATTTTAAGGCATTATAGTACACTAGTGCTATAATAAATGATAGTGGGTATAGGGATTATTATGTGGAAGCAATGGTTGTTACTGTTGGTACATTCAGTTTATTTTGAAGTTGATGAAGCCATCATTACTACTCGTTCAGGGGGCCTTGTAAGTAATAATCCTGTCTCCTATTAGAGGGAAAAAGCAACCTCACCAGACTTTGAAATATGAACAGAAATTCTTAATCTGACCAAGAAAGGTAAAAAATATTTTGGTGATTAAGCATATTAATTACAACCTTTCAAAGTGAAATTAAATGATTACTTAACAATTTAACATTTAAAAAGATGATTTTCTTTTATAGGGGGTGCTGTTTTTGTGACAATAAGCATAGCCTGTCACTGGTTTCTCACTCTTAAAGTATAAAAAGAAGGTTTATTTTTATGCTAACCTTGATATATTTTGTCATTCTCCATAGCAATTTTAGAAACAATTTTTAATATCCTATTTTAACTGTTTTAAAATAATATATAGTAGAGCATCAAAGCACATATTCTTTGCATTTACTTGTATTTACTTTGGAAGCCCAATTTATGACTCTAAATGTTTATTGAAATCTGTATTTTTAGAAACTGGCAATATACTGTAAATATTTTATATCTTCAAAAGTTAATCTTTAAATTTCTGTACGTTTCTCTTTCATTTTTTTCTGATGCACATATTTTAAAATGAGCCATCGATGTTCTATTCTAGACACTTTGCTTATCACTTTCCATTGTTCCTTACAGAGATATGACGGAAGTGGTTCATATCAAAGATAGGAAAGAAGTCATCCATGAAATGAAATTTTCTCCAGATGGTTCTTACCTTGCAGTAGGCTCCAATGATGGCCTGGTTGATGTCTATGCTGTGGCCCAGAGGTACAAGAAAATAGGAGAATGCAACAAGTCCCTGAGTTTCATTACACACATTGACTGGTCCTTGGATAGTAAATACCTGCAAACTAATGATGGTGCAGGAGAAAGATTATTCTACAAAATGCCATGTAAGTCCTGTGTAGTCATTGCATACTTGAAAAAAGCAAAACTTTGAGCCATATGAAAAAAATATATAAGAGAATGTCCTATGACTTCAGCGCAAGGAATTTTCTGAAATAAGATCACAAAGAGCAATAAGATAAATGGTCAATGAATTGGAGCACAGTAAAATTTAAAAAAAAATGAGAATATGGGTGAGATTTAAAGACCAAGCATAGACAAGCAATAAATACAATTGTTGTAAGGGACAAAGTGTATGGAAAACAACAGTGCCGTCTCATTCTAGATGATTTAGATTGGGGATCGTCTGTACATGTTAAATGATCAAAAGAGGGGAAAGAAGAAACCATGGGCACTGCTTATGGGAACATTCACAAAGATGTTTGTTGGACCAATGGCTTAAGAACCTGAAAAAAAGGACAGATCCTTTATGATTATCAGCAAAAAGAAAATTTAATTAAATAGGGGTAGTCATATTAAGAAACAATACACAGAACTTCTCAAAGCTACTTGTATAAATATGGACAGATCTTAAAAATATTGCCGGGCCTGGTGGTGCACGCCTTTAATCCCAGCACATGGGAGGCAGAGGTAGGGAGGATTGCCATGAGTTCTAGGCTACCCTGAGACTACATAATTAATTCCAGGTCAGCCAGGGCCAGAATGAGACCCTACCTTTAATGAATACATATAATACTGAGCAAATGAAAATCATGAATATCTATAGCATATGATTTCAGGACATGGCAACAAATTCAACATACATATATAGAAAATGTTTTTAAAATGTATGAGAATAATGTATGCTTAATTTAGTATTGGTCACCTTGCAGGAAAGAGAAGGAAATGAGATTGGGTAGGAATGCCAAGTAGATTTAATGCTCTGTAAAATTTTCTTTCAAATTCTGAGACAAAGACCAAAACATTAAGATTTGCTGAAGCTGGATGATACACTTATTCTTAATAATATTCTGTACATTTTCATTACATTGAAATATTTTGTAACTTTAAAAAATATTTTTATTTATTTTATTTTTATTTTTATTTTTATTTTTTTGTATTTTCGAGGCAGGGTCTCCTTCTAGTTCAGGCTGACCTGGAATTCACTATGTAGTCTCAGGCTGACCTCAAATTCTTGATGATCCTCCTACCTCTGCCTTCCAAGTTCTGGGATTAAAGGCATGCACCACCATGTCTGGCTGAAATTGGTTGTTTTTTTGGTTGATCAGTAGCTATTTCTTTTGGGGAGCAGGAGGATATTTTTTAAGATTCAATTTATTTATTTATTTATTTATTTATTTATTTGAGACAGAGGAGGAGAAAAGAAAGAAGAAAGAGAGAAAGAAAGAAAGAGAGAAAGAAAGAAAGAAAGAAAGAAAGAAAGAAAGAAAGAAAGAAAGAAAGAATACACGAGGGCCTCTAGCAACAGCAAATGAACTCCAGATGCATGTGTGTTACGTTATGCTTCTTTCTTTCTTTCTCTCTCTCCCTTCTTTCTTTCTTTCTTTCTTTCCTTCCTTCCTTCCTTCCTTCCTTCCTTCCTTCCTTCCTTCCTTCCTTCCTTCCTTCCTTCCTTCTTTCTTTCTTTCTTTCTTTCTTTCTTTCTTTCTTTCTTTCTTTCCTTCTTTCTTTTTTAGGTAGTAGGGTTTCACTTTAGTCCAAGCAGACCTGGAATTTACTATGTAGTCTCAGGGTGTCCTCAAACTCTTGATGATCCTCCTACCTCTGCTTCCCAAATGCTTGGATAAAAGGCGTGCACCAACACACCCAGCTTTGTGCATCTTTCTTTATGTGTGTACTGGGGAATTGAGCCTGGGTTGTTAGGCTTTGTAGGCAAGCACTTTAACTTCTGAGCCATCTCGTCAGCCCTATTTTGTCATTTTTAAAAGTGGAGACCATATGATGTGGCTGTTTGGTGAACTTCCAAGTGTTTGGAGGTTCCTAATCCATTTTTAGTTTATTATTCAAGTCTTTTGCTTTATATGTGATTCCTTCTCCCTCAGTTTTTGCACTTTACCAATTTCACTGTTCTCAATGCATCTCTAAAATGTTGGACAAATTAGTGTCTAACATGGAACATAGTCATAACATTTCTGGTAACATCTTATACATACAGTTCTGTGGCAGGATTAGAAATAAATCTAAATGAATTTTGGGCACAATCTATGGGTTTCTGCTAGCCAGGCAATAGCATTCTTGGTATGGTCCAGATACCAAGGATAGTTAGGTACATGAGCATTAGGAAAATGAGTTTCTGCCAAAATCCCAAGGAACAGAATAGTCATTGAAACTTTAGAAAGGATGTGCCTGGGGAGAATTAGAGACTGAAATCAGCTTAGCTCAAGATCTGAGCCCTTAAAGATTTGAGGGTTATTGTTCTCATTTCCTGTGATTGCTTTAGACCCTGTGCTTAGCATCATTGGAATCCATTATGATTATTTGGTGAAATGTAGCCTTTTAAAATCCCAGTGAGCACAATGTTTTGGCAATTGATATTTTAATAACCTGTGTATTGACATAAGTTTTTTTTAAAAAAATCAGTGCTACAGCATTGGTTTTCAAAGATTAACAGTTACAACTATAGAAAAAGAAAGCTTCACAACATTAAATTATTCCTAACATTTAATTTTAATGCTAACCTAACCTTTTACAGTGGACAAAGTGACAGCATTTGTTTTGTTTTGGAAAAAGGCCCTTCCCTACAGTCTAGGCTGGCCTTGAACTTGCAATTCTCCTGCCTCAGCCTCTGGGATTACATGCATGTGCCACCTTAAAAAAATTGTTGTTCTTCCTCCTCTTCTTTTATGCTTTGCTTTGTGTTTTGATACAAGGTCTTACTATATAAGTCAGGTTGGTCCTGAATCTGGAATCTTCCTGCCTCACCCTCTGAGTGCTGGAATTCCATGTATGTGCTACCAGGCCAGCTTCTACTGGTGCTCTTCTTACAGTGAGATGCTAACATGGGCCCCAGCATATGAGATGGAGAGAAGGATTGTTGCAGTTGCCACTTCATGCTGGCCTCATATATCCCAAGGGTAAGATCTGAAGATACAGAACAGCCATAGGCAATGAGGGACCCATAGCGTCCAACACGAACAATAAAGAGTAGTTAGTACAAGTTTCATTGACAAACAACCTTAGATCACTCAGTATTCACTAGACAACACTTTTTCAGCTCTGTCCTCTACATGCTTTTCTTTGGTTTTACTACTTTGTAAAACCCTCTTGACATTAATTGTTTTAATGGAAACTACATTAGGCAGAAACTGCAATTCTATACCTGGGAAGATACTGAATAGATACTACTACTAATAACAGCCAAATCTGATGTGTGAAAGCTTAGCATGATAGCACACGCCTTTAATCCCAGCACTCTGAGAGGCTGAGGCAGGCGTATAGCTGTGAGCTGGAGGCCAGTCTGAGCTACAGAGTGAGATCCAGGTAAGCTTGGGCTAGAGTGAGAAAAAAAATTTCAATGATGTTAAAGATATAATACATAGGTAGATAGATGGATAACTAGATGGGCAGAAAGATTTGGAGGGGAGGTTGCTGGGGATCTAAACCTCACCAAGTAAGTGCTCTATATATTAACCTACATCCACAACCCATTGATGGTTTACATTTATTTGTTTGTTTATGTGTGGGTATGTATGGATGTGCTGGTATCTCTTGCCACCACTATCAAATGCCAGTCTGGCTTTATGTAAGTGGCTGGGCAATTGAACTCAGGCTGGCAGGCTTTGCAAACCAAGTACCTTTAACCACTGAGCCATCACCCTAGACTCCACTGATGATTTCTTTTAAAAACTATTTCTTTTTTTAAAGACTTTATTTTTATTTATTTATTTATTAGAGGCAGATAGAGGGAAAGAGAGAGAGGGAGAGGGAGAATGGGCACTCCAGGGCCTCTAGCCACTGCAAACAAACTCCAAATGCATGTGCCCCCTTGTGCATCTGGCTTACGTGGGACCTGGAGAATCAAACCGGAGTCCTTAGGCTTCACAGGTAGGCACCTGAACTGCTAAGCCATCACTCCAGCCCCTTAAAAAATATTTCTTTTTCTTTTTTTTTTTTGGTTTTTCAAGGTAGGGTCTCACTCTAGTTCAGGAGTTCACTCTGTATTCTCAGAGTGGCCTCGAACTCACGACGATCCTCCTACCTTTGCCTCCCAAGTGCTGGGATTAAAGGTGTGTGCCACCACACCTGGCAAAAAAATATTTCTTAAACAGTTTTGTTCCTATTAGAATAAAACATTTTCAAAGAAAAACCTCAGCCAAGATGATTCTTGGTAATAAAGTATCCCAGCAAATCATAGGGAGATTCCAAATAAACTGAGCATTATGAATGTAGAAGGGAGATATAGGGGGAAAGGCAACATTTATGTATTGACATGTGTATAAAGCAGACTAGGCTGTGAGAACACAGTGACCCTGGTTAAAGGGACACTGTGAAGGTTCAAAGTGAGCCAAAGAATGGCAGAGAAACATCTGTAACAGAAAGTTAGGGACATGTGGCTTTTGCTTAGCCTTTTGTTTTGGTTTGGTTTGGTTTTTCAAGGTAGGGTCTCACTCTAGCCCAGGCTGACCTGGAATTCACTATGTATTCTCAGGGTGGCCTCAAACTCACAGCGATCCTCCTACCTCTGCCTCCCGAGGGCTGGGATTAAAGGCGTGTGCCACCACGCCCGGCTTTTTTTTTTTTTAACTCAGTCTCCTGTAACTCAGACTGACTTTGAACACACTGTATATCTGACAATGACCTTGAACTTCTGGTCTTGTTGAAATTACAGGTATGGAGCACAATTTTTGTGACTACAGTGTAACTTTTACAAGAAGTTATCTAACTTATATAATACTAATTTAGTAACATTTTGTAAGACTTAAATGTCACAAATAAAATACAAATTTCTGTATTACAATTCTTAATGATTTTTAAAAAAGGAAAGATTCAAGAAAACATTAACATTTATCTTAACCTACAATCTTAGACTTTTGTCTTGAATTTCTTAATTGAAAAATGATTTGTCACTACATGGAGGGCTGAGGCAGGAAAGTCCAAGTTTGAAGTCTTTTGGCAACTTAATGAGACTTTGTCTTGAAGCAAAATTTTAAAAAAAGGATGGGAACATAACTTACAGGCAGAGCACTTGACTAACATGCACCAGACCCTGGGTTCAACCTCCAGTAGATAAGCAAAGTAAGTAAAAGAAAAGAAAGAAAGAAAGAAAGAAAGGAGGAGAGGGAAAGAGAAAGGGAAGGAAGGGAAAGGCAGTGATAAAAGAAAGGAAGAAAGAAAGGAAGGGAGAAAGGAAGAGATGGGAAAAGAGGGGAGGAAAAAAGGGAAGAATGTGCTACAGGGATGGCTTAGCAGTTAATGCACTTGCCTGCGAAGCCTAAGGACCCAGGTTTGATTCCCCAGTACCCATGTTAGCCAGATGCACAAAATGGTGCATGCTTTTGGAATTCATTTGCAGTGGGTAGAGGCCCTGGTGTGCTCAGCCCATTCTCTATGTCTGTCTCTGTTCTCTCTTTTCTTTTCTCTCTTCTCTCTTCTCTCTCTCCTCTCTCTCTATCTCTCCTTGCAGATAAATAAATATTTTAAAAAATTTTAAAAAGAAAGGAAGGTAAAATAAATTATTTACTATAAATCATGTAACATATAACACTATTTTTTTTTAGGTAGGGTCTTGCTCTAGCCCAGGCAAGAATTCACTATATAGTCTCAGGCTGGCCTCAAACTCAGTGATCCTCCTACCTCTACCTCCCAAGTGCTGGGATTAAAAGTATATGCTACCACGCCTGGCATAACACTATTTTTCAAGTATCTGTTTTGCCTAATTTATCAGTGTACCAGTGTGTTATATTGTGCCTACTTTCTTCACTTATTACTTCATACATAGTTTTGCATGTGTGGAAACACTTGGAACATATTTGTCATTTGCAATAAAATAACATCCTGCTCAGTGATGATACCTTAGCTTACTTTATTATTCTATTATTGGGCATTTGGGCATATTTCCAATTTCTTTCCAAGTCCCAATGGTATAACTCAAAATACCATTTCAGAGGTGGGATTTTTTTTTTCCTCTTCTAAGCTGCTTTTTAGTATTGTACTCTCCAGAGCAGGAGTACTGGGTCAGCTGTTATGTTCCAACTATACATGCTCTGTTTCTGTGGTCATTTTAAATGAATTCTTATCTAATCCTGTTACATTCCAGAATTTTGGGGTGCCAATTGGACAGAGCACCATTAATATGCCAGGACATCTGTGTTCACAGATTCTTTATTTCAAAGTATGTATTTATTTTGAGGGGTCAAGCATCAAGAACTATGTTTAAATGAATTGATTATGGTTTTAAAAATAGCGACTGGCCAAATATTTGTAAAACATGTTTTCATGTATTTTATGTGTGTGTTTTCTGTGGCCCTCCCTTATCTTATCTGATGCTGGGAAGAATGGGGATGGAGCCATATGTGTGGAATAGACCCAGAAGAAGTATTGGGACCATTTCCCTTGACCAGTTCTACTTACTTCGTCATAATTCTGTGGATTCAGTGCTTAGAAACTTTATATTTAAATAGTAAAATCCATTTTAGAATTTGTAGACCTTGAATTTTTTACGTCATTTGGAAGGACCCTTAAAGTATGAACAAGTTCAAGATAAACTTAGCTGAATTTTTAAAGTCCAGAAAAATGTTGCTGACTGTGATAAAAAATAATTTGGGAAGTCATACCAATATAAACACAGAGTGTATCTGAGTAATTAAGGGCAAAGATAGCACATCTAGTACAATAATCATTTTCTGTTCTATATATGAATTTTGAGCACATGCTTTCTTTAAACTCTGCCCCCACCAAAAAAAAAAAAATGAAATGGTGTAAAAAGATCAAACTTACAGGTCTTTTGATTTAGATCTTTAAATGAAGATTTAGACAACTGTAAGAAAAGAAAAATGATTAGTGAATCATTTATATATATAATGAGAATTCTATGTCAATGTAACATATTGATTATTTTCAGCTGGGAAGCCTTTAACAAGTAAGGAAGAAATCAAAGGGATTCCCTGGGCTTCCTGGACATGTGTGAAAGGCCCTGAAGTGAGTGGAATTTGGCCCAAATATACTGAGGTTATTGATATCAACTCAGTAGATGCAAATTATAACAGCTCAGTGCTGGTGTCTGGAGATGATTTTGGATTGGTCAAATTGTTTAAATTTCCTTGTCTCAAGAAAGGTAAGACCATAATCACTGTAGAAAGATTTCCTGTGGATTATATATGCAATACAATTAAAACTGATTTGGGGGTTGGAGAGATGGCTTAGCACTTAAGATGCTTGCCTGTGAAGCCTAAGGATTCATGTTCAACTCTTCAGGTCCTTCATAAGCCAGACGCACAAAGTGATGCAAGTGCACAAGGTTGCATATGTGCACAAGGGAGCACACATCTGGAGTTTGATTGCAGGGGCTGGAAGTCCCTGGCGGTCCAATTCTCTTTCTCTCTCATGTGTGAACACACGCACATTAAAAGAAAGAGGCTGGTCTGTTGGGCTTGCCTCAAAAAGAGAGAGAGACAGAGAAAGAGCGCGCAAAACTCTACCTTGGGGGAAAAAAAGATTTTCTTGATAACTTTTCAGTAGACTTCATTTTCTTTTATATACGCTCATATTTACTCTGCATTTATTTTATAGTATTTTGTTCAGATCTTTTACTTTTGGCATTCCAAGGTATGTGTTTTGCAAATTGAAGCAAGCATTTATTAATAGAGTTAATACCATTTTCTTATTCATAAGCCTTCCATTTCACATTTCAATAGTCATATTTTACTTACATTCATGTGACTAAATATTCACAATTTAATCTTTATAGGTTCCATTGAAATATAATTAATTTTTATGCTTCCCAGCTACATATGATTATGCATAGAAAAGCTAAGCAGGTCTCCTTAGATGCATTAAAGCCTGAGGGTCATCATTCTGCTGACAGTACAGCACATGGACCCCTTGTGACAGCACTAATTTTGTAAACCAGATTTGAAAAACTAAAATATGTGAATTTTTGAGAAAAGTTAGATTTAAACAATCTTCCCTGCACCCACATTTTGTTGTTATGCCTGCTTTCTAGTTGAAATCATGTCACCTCTCTGTGGCACCTTTAGAATTTGTAAAGTGTGATTGAATTAACTGTGTAATGACTCTGTTCTTCATTTACAAATTTAGAAAAAGCCCACACATTGGCTCTTTTGGACTCCTCCACTGTGCCCTGCAAATATGATCTTAGGAAAGTTATCAGCAGGGGTTTGCTGCTGCTGAAAACTTTCACTTGAATGGTTTTCAAATTAAGCAAGGAAAGGGACCAAAATGTAATGAGCAGATCACTTCCAGCTAAGTGGCAGCTTTAGGCAGTGACAGTTACAGTACAAAATGGAATATGAAGTGCAAGGCAAAGCCCCCATGTTTTACCCTTGACAAAACAGCCATCAGTTTAAAATGCTTAAAGCACAAAATTGCCTGTGTGCCAAATTCAAAATTTTCTCTTCTCTCTACCTAATGGACCTTGTGGGTAATAGGGCATAACCTGATAGATTAATGTGCTTGCAGAGGGTAAGTTGAGCAAGTTAGAAGGTATGAAAATTCAGGATTCAGATAAAAACATAGATGAGGTCAGAAGCCATGTTACTGACCTACAATATCAGGACTCGAGAATAACATTCACTGCATGAAAGTTGGTCTCTCCTATGTGTCCTCAAACCCTGTGAGGTGGACTTGAGTCTGGAAAAATAGTGATGGCATTAGAAACCTATTATTAGAACTGAGGAGGGTGAGCAATGTTATCTGTCAAAATGAATAGCCTTACATGAAAAGTAACTTTATGGACAAGGTTCACAGGAGACACCTGAATGAGTGAGGACAGATGGACAACAGAGTGACAGTGTGGTGAGAGTAGTGAAAGCTCCCTCAGTAGTCTGTCAAAATATCCTCATAGTAAATTTCTCTCTATCTTACATGACATACAGTTTATAAATCTTGAAACTTGCCCAATATTTTCAGGCTTTTTTGCCCTTTTTGTGCCAAAATTTCTGGAAAGAAATTAATAAAAGTGTGTGAGAATGTTAAGAGGAGTAACAGTTGGTGGAATTTGTCTCTAAAAATTAGGGCACCAGTAGCAAATAGTCAAGATAAATATGAGTAGAGGCTGAATACCTTGAGCAAGTGGGGGAGAGTAAGCATTAGATCAAAAGGAACTCACACAAATGTGTCCAAACTATTGGACATATATACAAACTATTGGAAATACATAGTTATGTATTCTGTTGCACAGTAATAGGCATAAGTGTTCTACAGTTAATGAAAATTACTGAATTGGGATGATTTTTTCATAGCCAAAGCAAATTACCTTTCTTATTTTGACAGTCTTCAACTCCTTTAAAATCATTACTGACAATTCTCCACCCCACAGACTTACAGAGGTAAAATCCAAAGCCATGTGCCATGTCTCACTCTGTTGACACCATCTCTACTCCACAGGGAGGTCAAAGGCTGAGATTCATGTTTTACCTGAAGCCATTCATCCTTTACATACAGTGTCTCACACAGAGACCTGGAATACTTTCTCCTGTGGCAGATGTTGTGGACTTGAGTAACAGAAATCTGGGATCTTGAAGTCGACCTTTAGCAAAGCAGGGACAAGAAGGAAGGCTAGAGCACAACGGAGTGCCTAGCATGCTCGATAAACAGCAAAGGGGCCAGCATGCCTGGAGTAGAGTAGGCAAGGAGAAGAGGGCTGAGAATAGAATCAGAGCAGTATAGTCTAATCATTAATGACAGTGCTTTTGCAGGCCTTGGTTGTAGCCTACAATGGGTCTGTTGTCTATTGCTGCAGACAATTCCTCCCTAAATTTAGAAGCTTGAATGAAAAACATTTATGATCTCACAGGTACTTGAGGGAGTGGTCTGGGTTTCATAAACAGCTATGGGTTCTAGTTCAAGGTCTCTCATTAAGTCATCTATAGGACCAAAGGATCAGTTTCCTCTTAATTACATGGCTCTTAACAAGAGGCGCCGGTTCTTTGCTTGATCAGCCTCTCAGTAGACTATTTGCATGTCTTTCTGACATGATCTAAGAAAGATAGCAAGAAAGAATCTCTAATAGCTTCTAGCTTTCTCTTTGATATTACACACCTTCACTTTTGCCACTTTTAGATGAATTCTATTCAATATAAATATATTTGCATCAAAAAAGTCATGAAAGTATTCTTAAACCACTGAAGAGACAGGTTAAATGATCTCTGATGGAGGAGATAGGACAACTCCACTGTTTAGTAGCTACTTTCACTAAACTATCAGGCAACATTTCCAGCTGACCAAAGTTGGTATTTATCATTAGAACCAGTGTTTTATTTAGGTAACACTTTGAAATATGCATTGTCTCAGTGTCTTCTTTCCCTTCTCCAGCAGCACTTCCTTAGTCTTTCCTTCTTTTTTTGGTAAGGGGGTATTTGGGGTAAAGTTGAGAATATAGGAAAGGAATGTGTAGTAGTTGCTTTTACCTTCATGTAAACTGAAAGTATTACATCTCCAGTGTGTACTGGAATTTTGAACCTGTGATAGTTCAACAGATAGCCATTTTCCTCTTCTGAAATCGATTTTATTTAGAGGAATTGGAAGAGGCAGAAATGTTTTTAAGATAGAGATGGAATGTTTTTTGATCCTCTGAGACTCCCCCATAGCGTGGGGAGTTCTAGGCCACTGTGTGGTAAAATCAACCCTTGTTTCTTACTACAAGTGCCTTTATCCTGCTGCGTTCTGAACACACTGGAAAATTTATTGCAGTAGTTCAACCACAAATAGAACTTTCACATACCTTTTACTATTGCATTCACTACCTACACTGAATAAGCCAATCAACTTTAAAAAGTCCATACAAAATATGTTGTTAATAATAATAATAAAAAGGATAAAAATACTTTTTATAATTATTTTTTCTTAATTTTTATTTATTATTTATTTATTTATTTATTTATTTATTTATTTATTTGCAAGCAGAGAGAGATAGAAGAGAGACAGGCAGAGAGAGAATGGGCACACCAGGGCCTCCAGCCACTGCAAACAAACTCCAGATGCATGTGCCCCTTGTGCATCTGGCTTATGTGGGTCCTGGAGAATCGAACCAGGATCCTTTGTCTTTGCAAGCAAACACCTTAACTGCTAAGCCATTTCTCCAGCCCCGAGAAAAAAAAAATTTTTTAAATCCATTTTCACAGATAAACATCCTCATTATGCCAAGCAATAATTTGACTTTTGTTTCACAAAATTATTTTGTTTCTCATTTGTAAAAGACTGCCTGCTTATCTTGCATTTAAATTAAGAATGGGTAAGGTCTTCATTCCCATTTGTTTTCAGAGTCAGTGAAGCAGAGAGCATTATTTGGAATTTGTTCAAATGTTCCTAGTTATGGAGCTTAAATTTTAAGACTCATCTTCAGGATAAAGCATAATGGAATAATTGGGATATCTTTTGGAGAATTTGCTTATTTATTATATTATATAAGATTGAAAATAATTTTCTGGTATATTTAAAGGTTTTACTCAATGTAGATAAATATGTGATCTCTTAAATCAATGAAATTTTTGACATAGCTAATCTCAAAAATTTGTTTCAGGAGCCAAATTTAGAAAATATGTGGGCCATTCTGCACATGTCACAAATGTACGCTGGTCCCATGACTTCCAGTGGGTATTAAGCACAGGAGGGGCTGACCACTCCGTTTTTCAGTGGAGGTTTATTCCAGAAGGTGTCAGCAACAGCATATTGGAAACCAAACCCCAGGGTAAAATCAGTCATAACTTTTCTATATTTGTTTATTTTCAATGGATATTTCAAGGAGCATTTTATATCTATTCTGGAGGTAAGGAGTTAAAACAATTTTTAAAAATCCATTCCTATAATAAGTTTTAAAAGAAAATTTAAAGAAAACTTTTGAGATTAATATAGATCAGTTTAAATAATTTTTGGAGGATTTTTCTTATTTCAAATACAGGTCGAAGATTTAAGGTTTATGAAAAACTAACATGAAGATGACATGAAAACACACATTTCAGCCTCTAGGATGATTCCAGCAGATATTGCTTTGTCAGGGTGTAGGGTGACAAGACAACCTTGGGAATTCAGGTTGCCTCCAGATTGGAGCTCAGCTAGTGGTCCAAATAGGGACTCAGGTGATCTAATTCAATGTATGTATGCATATATATATATATATATATATATATATATATATGTATATGTATATGTATATGTGTGTATATATGTATACTTTCATTTAAATCCATAGAAATGTCAGTGGTGATGAGCAAGGAATAAAGTGAAGAACAATTTGAGTAAATGTGTTCACTGGGAAGATTTGGTAGAGGTTTGACCATGGACATATTTTTACTGTAGTAAGTGCTTGAGTTTTCTTTTGACTCAGCTTTTCTTAGGAAAAACCTTCACCTTTTATATTTTTCAAAGCAGAGTTTAAAACCCAGGAATCCTGCTATCTTAATAAAAGACAGGAAATGAGTCAAGCATGAGATAGAGATAGAAGCATCAGGATGGCCTTCATCCTTAGCTATATAGCAATTACCAGGCCAACCTGGGCTACATGAGACCCTATCTTAAAAAGCCAAAAGAGGAGGGTGTATGATATTCTGCCTACCTGGAGAGAAGTTGTCCCAGTCTGTTAATGCTCCTGATAAGGGGAGAAGGGTGGGCTGGACTTAGCCAAAAGGGAAAGGTGTTTTCATGCATCTACATTTAATTAAAACTGTGACACTTTATTTATTTTGCTGGGGGGAAGAAAATACTTGAGGTGTTTTTTGTTTGTTTTGTTTTTGCTATTTACAGTCTCAGCAGCATTTTCACTTGTTTCTTGTGGTATATGTCTCTGCAGAAGGTGGCACAGATTCCTACAGTGAAGAATCAGATTCAGATTTATCGGATGTGCCCGAGTTAGACTCTGATATTGAGCAGGAAACTCAAATCAATTATGATCGCCAGGTTAGTAAGAGCAATGAACATGCATAACCTAGAATTTGAATCTCTCTAGATTTGAATGTCCCATTGAAAACATCTGGCACGTAGACAGAAGAAAGGAAAGAGAGAGAGAGAAAGAGAAAGAGAGAAATTGCCTACATCTTGCCTTTGAATGTAGGTTAAAAATAAAGCATTTAGTAGTTCATTTTAAAAATTACATGGGAAGCAATTGTAAAGTTCCAAATCTGAACTCCTAATATTTGGACGTTTTATTCTCTGACATTGAAAACTTTTGAATATATACTCAATGTTGTATTAGTATTATTGTATATATCTATACATGTAAGCTACAAGTTCTTCATTTTCTTTCTCTCTTTCTTTCTCTCTCTCCCTCTTTTCGAGGTAGGGTCTCACAGTAACCCAGGCTGATGTGGAATTCACTATGTAGTCTCAGGGTGCCCTTAAACTCACTGTGATCCTCCTATCTCTTCCTCCCAAGTGCTGGGATTAAAAGCATGTGCCACCATGCCCGGCTTCTGTCTTTCTCTCTTTCTCTTTCTTCCTTACTTCTTTCCCTTCTTCTTTCCCTCCCTCCCTTCCTTCTTTCCTTCTTTCCTTCCTCCCTCTCTCTCTCTCTCTCTCTCTCTCTCTTTCTTTCTTTTGTAGGGTCTCACTCTAGCCCAAGAGGACCTAGAATGCACTCAGTAGCCCTAGCTGGTCTTGTACTCATGGTGTTCCTCCTACTTCAGCCTCCTGAGTGCTGACATTAAAGGCATGAGCCAGCACACCTGGCTTAAGTTCTTTCATTTTCTTTGCAAATCATAGAAGTATATGTTTTTAAGATGGGTACCCTCCAAAAATAGTAGTCTACATGTAAGCTGTTATCCTCATCTCTGTCCCTCAATCTACAGTAGACAGTATCCATGTATTTAAAGTAAATACCCATTTACAATGTACATTCCGTCAGTGGTCAGAACCTGTCTCAAGAATTGGTTAATCACACTCATTTTTGTGGGGGGGGGAGAGTTAATA
Organism: Orientallactaga sibirica; assembly: GCA_036365145.1. Lineage (NCBI taxonomy): Eukaryota > Metazoa > Chordata > Mammalia > Rodentia > Dipodidae > Orientallactaga > Orientallactaga sibirica. Next base: position 1,161,460 of record JAEOAD010000060.1, read on the forward strand.
TTTCATTTTAAGAATAAACAGTAATTAATAAAGAAAGCAGTGCTTCATGAGAATCTGGCACATAATACCTTGTCATGGTGACAACTGGGAGTTTATATTTTATTCCCTGTCATTTTTAGGTGTGTTTTTTTGTTGTTGATTTTTGTTGTTTTTGAAGCAGGTTCTAGCCCAGACTGACCTGGAACTCACCCTGTTGCTGAGGCTGGCCTCAAACTCAGCAATCCTTCTATCTCAGCCTAACAAGTCCTGGGATTAAAGGTGTGAGCCACCACCCTCAGCCTCTGACATTTTTATATATGACAGGCCTCTGTCAGTATGTGAAGTGGATTCTGTACCTGAATATGGAGTGAATATGACATTGTTGTGCTGGAGAAATGGCTTAATGGTTAATGACATCAGATTTCACATGTACCAGCTGCCAGTATTATTGAGAGAGACTACCGGATGGACCTGTGGCAGCTGTCGTTAAGTGACAGATCTAAAGCCTGAGAGGTCAAGTAACTTGCTCACTTCCATGTGGTGCTGTATTAAGATAAGAATGCTGACCTGCACATCTCTCCATGCACTATTTAGTTTGCCTCCACATAAGCACTGAATTATCAGCTGATTTCATTTTTTCTTCATCTAATTATCACTCATTGATTCAGTGCTTGAAAAAATGGATTAATATGAAGGCAATTCAGTGTGTAGTTGAGGTCAATCAGCTTGGTTGTGATGATGTGTATTATGCAGTACAATTACTAAAAGGGATTTGGAGTCAGATGTGCTGCTAATGTGCCATGAGGTCCACTAAAAGAGATTTGGAAGAAAAATTATTTCTGTGAGAATATTATATAAACACTACACAATAATATCCTGCAGGAAAATGAAAATTAAGCAAAGTAGACATCAGATTTAGGGAGGAGCCCTTTTATTTACTTGAAAGACTTTTATTAAATGAGGCTAATCAACAATGAGAAGGCCTGACTATTGAAATCTATGCGTAGGACTTGCATATTCTTCATGACACATTAATTTCCAGTGCTTTCACAAATATTATTCCTGAATGAGGAATTTTATTCTGTTCTACAGATGGGAAATACAAGGCCCATAAAGACTATAAAACTTGATCAGCTAAGCAACATAAATCTAGAATTCAGTGCTCTAAAGTAAATTATTTGATGTATTATGAATTCAAATCAATATCTTTGGATTTGAAAGCTTAGTTTATTATATATAAGTGAAATAGACAAAGCAGTAATCTTCTGACTTCTTTTAATGATTTATGTCTAAGTCCTTAAAAGAATTTATTATAAAATATTTCATGATTTTTATCACTATAATTACATGAAAATGTCCTTTCATAGGATGAGAAGTTATTAGTAGATTGATTGTATTTTGTTTTCATTGTGTCAAATTAACATTTTAATGGTATAACATAATGATAAATAACATATTAATTTTTATGTATAATTAACTTAGAGAAAATGTTCTGCCAGATCAACACTCCAAGATGGTCCTCTGACTTCGACACATGTGCCATGCCACATGTTCACACTACATACATGAATGCATACATAGACGCATCATATATCACATACATATCCATACACACAAAATAAAGCAAAAAAAAAAAAAAAAAGAAGGGAGAGAGAAAGAAAGCGAGGGAGGGAGGGAAGGGAAAGAATATAAGAACACAAACGCAAGTGGATGAAGGGAGGGAGTCTCCCAGAAGCAGACTTCAGGTCTTAGGTTAAGGCAATAGAGTGAGCTTTGCTCTGGATTTCAGAGTAAAATCTATCAAGATCCATGAGGCCAGGAAAGGAAGAAAAATCCAAAAAGCAATTCTAAAGAAAGAAATGTGACTCATGAGGCTCCAGTTTTTCAAATGTCAGAATCTGCAAATGACTTCTTACCTTAGCAAAAATGAAATAAAATTTAAAGTTTTATTTTTGTTCTTACTAGTACACCAACTTAATTTATTTTCTGGATATAATTTTCTAAGAAAGCAGTAACAAGTTAAGGTAGGAAAAGAAACTATTTTAAAAATCCCAGGAACTTAAATATAGTTTATGTTAATTTGCTTTAATAAGAGAAAATAATATTTAATCCTGTTTCACAAACATTATATTGAAGCAATTGAAAAGCGCTCAACAATACAAAGCTACCAACTTTTTGAAACTTAATACAGAGCGTTAGCTAAATATTTCTGTTGTGCTCTAAGGTTTACAAAGAAGATCTACCTCAGCTAAGGCAACAAAATAAAGAGAAAAAACTTGCAGTGCCCTTTCTTAAGCGGGAGAAGGCTCCTGACGACAGCTTAAAACTCCAGTTCATACATGGGTATGTGGCCTGTCCTGGGGACCATGGGATTCTTTCTTTGTCTCTGCCAAGCCTGTCAACAGTCTTATTGCCAGGCTAATGAAGACCCCTCTTCTAAATGCTCTTTTCTCCAACTTGCTCATATTCCTATGGCTGACATCATAGCTGACTCTCTGACTGACTTTTAAGGACTTAGACCGTGATTTTATCTGAACGTTGCATAGTTCATGTAGCTCCATGCTGCTGCTACCGCCTGCTCACTATTGTGTACCTACATGTCTTTGTCCATTTGACCCTTTATCCCTTGCTCTGTTTTGTTGGTTCCACTCTAGGGGAATGTTTTCCTCAAATATTTTTCTCATGCATGCCCAATGACAAAATTTAGAATTTTGTAAAATATGTTTTTCAGTGTCAGTTTTAATGGCTCAGAAGAATGTAAATATATTTGGTCTATTATAAGTGCTTCAGTCATTTGAATGTATCCAATAAAACATAAATGCCATGTGTTAAAAAAATATATAAGTACTTCCATCATAGGAGAATATTTTACCATTCATGTTTATGTGTAAATTCATATCTATTCTAATCTTTTTTTTTTTTTTTTTTTTTTTTTTTCAAGGTAGGATCTTACTCTAGCCCAGGCTGCCCTGGAATTCACTATGTAGTCTCAGGGTGGCCTTGAACTCACGACAATCTTCCTACCTCTGCCTCCCGAGTGCTGGGATTAAAGGCGTGTGCCACCATGCCTGGCTTATTCTAATTCTTCAATAAAATTTTACCCTAATATGCTCTTATGCTTGGGAGTCTTCTGTCACTGTATCATTCCTACTATAAGAAAAAGAAGTCTGAGGGGTCTGTGGAGATAGCACATTGTTTAAATGTGCTTGCTTCCAAAGCCTGCTAAACTGAGTTCAATTCCCCAGTACCAGGGTTAAGCAAGATACAAAAAGTGATGCAAGCAGCTGGTGTTCATTTGTAGTTGCAAGAGACCCTGGTGCATGCATGTGAACACATACACAAATTAAAAATAGGAGGAAAAAAAAGAAAAGTCTTAAAGTTCAGCTTATATTTTATTTCCTGTAACCACAAACTTTAACTCTTTGTAACACAATATCCACTAGCCATATATGACTACCAAAACATGGCTAGTCTTAAATGAGATGTACTAGCTATATTAAAGCACAGATTACTTTTGAATACTTAAAGAAAAATAATGTAGAATACTTCATTAAAATGTTTTATGGAGACTATCATGACATAATTTAAATGTATTGGCTTAAAATGTTCTTGAAATAAATTGATTGCTTGTCCTTTTTTTGAGACAGAGTCTCACACTGTGGCCCAAACTGGCCTTGAACTTATGGTAATCCTCCTGTCTCAGCTTCATGAGTGCTGAGATTATAGGCATGAGTTATTACACCTGATTTTATCTATTGTTAACATGGAAATTAGGAGATTTTTAAATTACCTGTGTGACTCACATTATATTTCTGTTATACAATGCTACTTTGTTAATTTTTTATTCATTTATAATTGTTACCAGAAAAACATGACCAAATCAGCTTAAATATTACAGATTAATATGCTTAATTGTTAAGCACAGAAACTTTCATTAGAAATTATTTTAATGAGTTTTTTCAGTTCAGGTATCTGTATATATAATAATTATTGCCAGAATGTGATGCAGAATTTAGCATTTGTACCTATATAATATAAGTGATTGTATAATAACAATGTTTTTAGCTCTCTAAACTCCTTGTGTATTATAAGCCAAAAATTCACATTTTCCTTTTGATATATCACAAAAATTGTAATTCATCAGAATTATTCAATAAAGTGTTATTTTGTTAAAAAGCAAAAGCTAGGGCCATTAAGTGCACTTACTGGACAAGCATGAGGGCGAGGGGTGGCCTGAATTTGAATCTCCATATCCCACATTAACAGCTGGGCATGGAGACGTGCCTTTAACTCTACTCCCTGCAGGGGAACAGAGACCTGAGAATCAGCCTGAATCAGTAAAGAGAGTGGCTCAAAACAACACCAGACAGAAGACACACAAGACACACAAGGTTCTATTCCAGTCACTATAGGCAAGTGCCTTCCACCACAGGTGAATGGCGTGCCCAACACACTCTACACACATGTATCATGTTACACACACACACACACACACACACACACACACACACACACACACACAAAGCAAAGAACTGGGATTACTAGATTTGCAAAAGGATGTATTAACCAATAATTAAAGAGTTTCTCACTTGTAATTGGAATTGTCTGTTCAGGTGCCCCAGGTTACATCCCCAAAGTAACACAGAGGTAGAGAAGCGGAGTAACCTCTAAAGAGGAAGGTGTACATTGTAAAAGGAGAGATGGGAAGGGAAAGCCTAAATCCCATCCCAGGTCTGTTCCCAGAAGGAACACTATTTTTTTCAGATAGGACCTTATACTTGAGCTTTCTACATAGGTGAGGATGGACCTTGAGCTTCTGATCCTCCTGCCTCCACCTCCCAAGTGTTGGGATTGGAGATGTTCACACACAGTAGCTGAGTGCCTGAAACAGATTTTGTGGAAATTATCAGTATCCATGTGCCTCTGAAAATGTCATCTCATGCCCTCAGAGGTTCTCAGACCCTATTTGATATTTCTGTCCTGTGACACTATGGAGACATCTGGGTTCCATTTATACATGTTCACATCAACACATTTGCTATGCCAACTAATGCTGTTCATTCAATCACTATATGTTTCTTGGACCTGTGCTTTAGGTACAGAGGCTATGACTGTAGAAACAACCTGTTCTACACACAAACTGGAGAAGTGGTCTACCACGTTGCTGCAGTTGCTGTCGTGTACAACAGGCAGCAACACTCCCAGAGGCTATACCTAGGACATGACGATGACATTCTCAGCCTGACCATCCACCCAGTGAAAGACTATGTGGCTACTGGACAGGTATGTATCTCTCCTCTAAGACCAGGGCCTAGCAAAAGAGAGAGAGCATTTAATTTTGAATCCAGTTTAGTTTATATTGGATTAAAAAATTATTGGTAAAAATAGGAAGCTGAAGATTCAGCCAAATTGACTCATTTATTATAGTACAATGGTGTTAGGAAACCTGTGAGGAATTCTCTTCCTGAACAGGTAAAATCTGAATGAGAATAGATAAAATACTGAACTTTTATGAAGGAAAACTATATACCCAATATGTAGTACATGCTTAATATTCATTACTTGAATAATTTTTGTTGTTTTTTTCTAGGTAGGGTTTCACTCTAGCTCAGGCTGACCTGGAATTCACTATGTAGTCTCAGTGTGGCCTTGAACTTGGCAATCCTCCTACCTCTACCTCCCGAGTGCTGGGATTAAAGACATGTGCCACCACACCTGGCTGAATAAACCATCTTTAATTATTGTAATATCTAATTTTTTGTAAAATTTAAAGCCATAAAAATTTTGGATAATTCGTTATTTTATATTATAGCTTTTAAAAAACATTAAACTGGGGCTGGAGAGATGGCTTAGCAGTTAAATGCTTGCCTGTGAAGCCTAAGGACCCTGGTTCAAGGATCAATTCCCCAGGACCCATGTAAGCCAGATGCACAAAGTGGCACATGCATCTGGAGTTTGTTTGCAGTGGCTGGAGGCCCTGGTGCACCCATTCTCTCTCTATCTACCTGCCTCTTTCCCTCTCTGTCTGTATTCTCAAATTAAATAAATAAATAAACAAAAAAATTTTAAAAATAAAAAAAACTTTTAACTTCACCTGCACAGTTTTTGAAGTACCTAAACCTTGAATGGAATCTATAAAGCTACTCAAAATTGAGGCCCTCATTCCATTTATTTTTGAAGTGCAGTCACACAAGTAAACCCTGGGTGCTCATGAATCCTCACCAACGTGGTAGAATAGGGTTCATGACGTGAGGTTCATGAGCTATGTAAACTGAATTGAGAGCACGATGTGAGGCAACGCCTCTGATTGTGCGTTGTGGGAGGGGCTTCTGTTTCCAGGAAAGGATAGCAGTTCCCCAAAGAGCCTCTGGTGTTGTGATGATTTGCCGCCCATCAGCTGTAGATTGTAGACCATCTCTTCTGAATTACCTGGTACTAATAAGTTGCCCAAGTACTTGATTATTGCTCTGCCTTCTCATTTACACACTTACATTTTTGTGTCTTATAAAAGATAGTGTTTGGTTCATGAGTACATAAAGTTTTCTTTCAAGAAAAAAAACTAGAGATTGGTTCTTTGCACACAATGCTGAGGAATTAGAGCTCTCAATAATGTAACTGGTGGGAAGCAGAGAACCCACCAGCAGCCACTGGTGGGAACAGGAAGTGGTAGTGATGGCAGTGCTGGGGACTAGACCTCCACAGCACAGGGTAGGCGTTACTTGCATTCTGCTAGCTATGCTTATGGTCTTATCTCTAGTTCTCTCTTTTGGAGTGATCTAACAGTTCCCCCCACACCATGTAAATAAGGAAAACAACTTTACTATTATGATGATCTCTGTTAGAATTAGTAGGCTAGGACCCTGTGTCCCTGCAAGAGCCATCCACTCTACCCACAGTGAAACCATGTCAGTTTATTTCTAGGGTGATAGAAACAGTCTTAGGCCTTTTTTTCTGGTGGGTGAATTGATGAGAGTGGGTAAAAGAACTCCATGATGACAACAACAGACAAGTGTTGACCAAGAGATAGAATCTTTGGTAGCATTTAGGAGGCAAAAGAGAGAAAAGTAGAAGCTAAATGGTAAAATAAAGCACACTGGTCATTTAAGGCAGACTCTTCAAAACCCTTAACAGGGAGCCATGTATCAGTCTCTGCTAAAACCCTATTCAATGCTGTGATAGGCCTCTTAGATGCTTCAAGCCCCAATTTTCTTACCAGGAAAATAATACGATGGACCAGATTATCTCTTACGTGTTTCAAGTTTCCAAATAATGTGTGTTGCTTGATTTCTGAGCAGTACTTGACCCTAAAGACTACATTATTCGTACTATAATTAATAAATAGTTTATAACACTCATCCTGTTATTTCAGGTTGGAAGAGATGCTGCTATTCATGTATGGGATACCCAGACTCTAAAATGTTTGTCATTATTGAAAGGACAGCACCAGAGAGGAGTATGTGCACTCGATTTTTCAGGTCAGTTCCAGTTTCTATTTTCAGTCATCACAGAAGGGTCTATGGTTAATTATTCTTTTAAACATTTTTCTACTTCTTTGAATTCTTTTTGTAATAAGGTAAACTTATGTATGTCACTTACCCAGTCTTCAGTAAATGCCTCACAGAAAGAATTTAGATTATAATCCTCTCTTTGTTGTCATTTTATCTCCAAGTTATTACAGAAAGCTCACACTTAGTTCTGCATTTTCTTGAGTGATTTTTTAAAACATTTTTAAAAGTTTTTTATTTTTTATTTTTAGAGAGAGACACAGAGAGACAGACAGAGAAGGAGAGGGAGACAGATAGAGAATGGGCGCGCCAGCAGTCTCTCAGCTGCTGTGAACGAAATCCAGATGTGTGCGCCCCCTTGTGGGCAAGTGCGGAATTGTGCCCTTGCGTCACTTTTGCATCTGGCTAAACGTAGGACCTGGAGATTGGAACTGCTGGAGATTGGAACCGGCATTCTTAGGCTTAGGAGGTAGGCGCCTTAACCACTAAGCCATCTCTCCAGCCCTTCTTGAGTGATTTTTAAATCAAGGGCAGCTGTTGCTGTTGCAAGTTATCTGGCAGTGACTCCAAACTTCAATTTTGAGCCAGCAATGGTGGCTTATGCCTGTAATTGCACCCTTGGAGGTTGAGGCAGGAGGATAAGGTTGCCATGGTTTGAGGCCAGCCTGGACTATAGTGGGAGATTCCATCTAAAAAACCAAACAAACAAACAAAAGTATAATCTCCATCAATTTTATTTCCAAATAAGTGGTAGCATACTGCTTTTGATTAAAAACATAAAGAACTGGAGGGAAGGCTAAAAACCTTCAAGAAAGGGCTTCTTTATAAAATTCGTGTTTGGAAATAAATTTTCCAAAGAACTTCATGGATAGTGCTATGATATCACTGAAGCTTTCATATCATTAATTTAAATTTTGTACACAATCCTATAAAAATACTAATGAGGGCTGGGGAGATGGCTCAGCAGGTAAGAACATTTGTTGCAAAAGCAAGATGGCTTGAGTTTGATCCTTAGCATCTGTATACAACAATGGAAGAGTGATCGAGGACACCCAACATTCTCCTCTGGCCTCCTGTCACATGTGCATCTGCATACACATATGTGTACACACACCAGATACCATACATGCTATACACACACTATACTCACTATACACATTCCAATAAGTAAGTTTGTTTTTAAATACTAATTGAGGGCTGGAGGGATGTCTGAGCAGTTAAGGCATATACCTGAAAAGCCAAAAGACCCTGGTTTGATTCCCCAGGTCCCACGTAAGCCAGATGCACAAGGGGAGCACATGCTCTGGAGTTCGTTTGCAGTGGCTGGAGGCCCTGGCGCACCCTTTCTGTCTCTCTCTCACACATTATGTCTCTCATTCTTTCACTCTCTCTCTCTTTCTCTGACTCTCTCAAATAAATAAAACTTAAACAAAAATTTTTTTAAAAATTTTAAAAAAATAATTGATTGATGCAGTTTTCTTTAAGCTAGAATTCAAGAATCAGAGTCTACCACAAAGGCTATTATGACCTAGAAAATTTTAATCATCTCAATTTTGGAAATTAGATCAATAGAAAAAAATCCTAAACTTTATACATGAAATTGGTTCTATTTTTCCTTTTCCTAGGTAGCATACAAATGTTTAATATATGCTGTAGTATAAACTTAATTCCAAAGTCTCCCTCCATGTCCCCACTCATTAGCACTCATTCACACTTCCTCCTCCTGTTGTAGTGCTAGTCTTTGATTCCATCCCCACCTTCCTCAGTCTATCCTACCCACAGAAATCTTTTGGAAGCATAGGTACATTGCCACCATGGACTTCTCTTTGGTTCACTTAGGACTATATCCTTGGATGGAAATGCATGGTCTTCCTGGATCTGGCCTCAATTTCCCTTTGCAACATTTGTGCCCCTTTGCTTCTATCAAACTATAGTGTGCCTACATGCACTTTTGTCTTTTTCTGCTTTTTTTGCTCAGGTTATTCCAACATGTCAGCTGAAAACCTGCTATCCTTAAAGAGCTAGCCAAACATGTTTTCCTCTATCCTACTAGGCAGAGGTAGTATATCCTTTCTGCATCCCTTATTCATTGTTACCATTGCTTTTGTGGCACCTATCAGAGGCCATGTAGTTCTGGGATTGTCAGCATCTCCTGTGCCCTGTACATACAGTGAACTGATATGGGTAGGAGAATCCATTTCTCTGTTTCCACCATACATATGTTGTGCTGTGGCCATAAAATCTACTAAAAAAAATGTTATTGGCTGCTGGAAAAGCAGTATATTCACAACCAAGTTGCCTATGTTCTAGTAAATACCCCATACCCATGCTCTTGTAAGCAACCCTAATTGAAATAGAGAGAGAGAAAGGAGAGAAGGGTAGGCAGGAAGGAAGAAAGGAATGAAAGAAGGAAAGAGTGAGTTATAGGTGAATAAACAAGGTTTTGCTTAATGAATTTCATCTTGCTTTGCACTGTTACTATTAGGACTTCACATTGCAAACCATGGTTGGGTGAAAATTATCTTTATTCCCTTACTTAAATTTTGAATAAGGGAGTTTTTTTTTTTAATATGCCAATTTTTACATCCTGTAAAGTGCTACATAAATCTGAGTTGTTACATCATTATTGGAACTTTTCTCCTAACTCCTGTAGTTATTGAAATGTGGTAAATACAAGGGTAATCAGTTTATACCTACATTGGTATGCCTGTGAGGTAGGAGGAAGCATGAATATTGAGAGAGAACTACCAAACATACCATCTGCAAGGGGACTGCTCAGAAAACACCTTAGATAAACAGTGAATCTAAAGTCATAAGCTTCCAGAAGGTTGATGGACATGTAACTTTAAGTATGCCATGTGTCCTGGATAAAGCAGTAAAATCTAAAAGAAACTATAATTTTAATTCATATATGACTCTATCTCAAAAACTTGGGTGCATTTCTTGTGTTTTGTTTCTCATAACCTATTACTCAGTGGCTGAACTACCTGTTTCCTAAAATTGCTTTTGCTTGCTGATTACTTGATATAAATAATTATGCTTTAGAGGAGTGGTAAGACACTTATAAAAATAGTGAAACCAAATAAAAATAGTAAAGCATAGATGTGTGTAGGATTATAATAATCCAGTATTCCATAGTTTGGTGGCATTGAAAATTGACTCAATAAATCTAGCAAACAAGTTGGCAGTGTTTAATGAAAGCTATAACTTAAAATAACAATTTTAAACTATGTATATTTTATGCATATTTACCCATCAAGTTAAGTAAAAGGAAAAATATAATTCAAAATAATATCACTAATTTTATATGAAAATGAGCTGGTATCTAGTAACTTGGTCACTGCATTTCAGCCAAACTATCCTTCATACCCTAGGAAGAAGTAGGGAAACAGATGCTTCCTATGCTCTCAGCTCTTGTCTTAAAAAAAAAAAAATTCTTGGGGCTGGAGAGATGGTTTAGTGGTTAAGGCATTTGCCTGCGAAGCCAAAGGATCCCGATTTGATTCTCCAGGACCTGCATAAGCCAGATGCACAAGAGGGCGCATGCATCTGGAGTTCATTTGAGTGGCTGGAGGCCCTGGCGCCCATTCTCTCTCTCTCTCCCTCTCTCTCTTTCTCTCTCTCAAATAAATAAATAAATAAATAGTATTTTTAAAATTCTCAGATATAAAGTATTTCTGCATAAGAAAAGCACTTTAGATTTAATAATATGGTCTTACTCTTATAGATAAAAATCACTAGTGAGCCGGGAGTGGTGGCGCACGCCTTTAATTCCAGCACTCAGGAGGCAGAGGTAGGAGGCTCACCATGAGTTCGAGGCCACCGAGACTACATAGTGAATTCCAGTCAGCCTGAGCTAGAGTGAGACCCTATCTCAAAAAACAAACAGGGATGGAGAGATGGCTTAACGGTTAAGGTGCCTGCCTCCTAAGCTGAAGAACGTGGGTTCCAATCTCCAGGTCCCACGTTTAGCCAGATGCAAAGTGATGCAAGGGCACAATGCCGCACTTGACCACAAGGGGGCGCACACATCTGGATTTCGTTCGCAGCAGCTGAGAGACTGCTGGTGCGCCCATCTCTATCTGTCTCCCTCTCCCTCTCCCTCTGTGTGTGTGTGTGTGTCTCTCTCTAAAAAAAAAAACACAAACAAACAAAAAAATCACTAGTGATGAGCCCATTTATTCATTAAATATATTTAATTATGGGAAATATATTTTTGTCATAGCTTAAGTATGGTGTTCATATATAAGTGGTTAGACAGAAATCTAGTTGTTAACTTTAGAAAACACTAATATTAAGGACTATACACAAAAATGTTGACCAAAATCTTGTGATACATCGCTACAGATGGTTGCGTGCAGACAATTGGTGGAAGTTGGTTAATTTGTGGTCCCTATAGTGACACTTGAAGGAGCTGAGGCCCCTTTGATTTAATTTATTTTGATACTACAATGCTACAATGATGTAACATTAAATTTAGTCCCAGCTTCACTATTCCAGTGAGGAACGGAGATAGTGTGATGGTATGGCTGAGCTGAAAGTCAGCAATGGTGAGTCCACAGGTCTCCTGGTTTTCTGTCCAGTGTGGTAGCCAGCTGGCCTGGGCTGCCAGCTGGTAGGAGTTGTGTTGGAAATTGTCTCTCCTCAATACTTAGTTTTCCCTACTCCTACCTTCTACCAGTGTGATACTAACTCTGGTGTGGGAGACATTCCTGGAGCATTCTCTGTGCTGCTTTTACTCAACTTCCTGTGCCCACCTGCCACAGCTCCCATCCTTATCTGAATTTCAATACAGAGGAGTAAGAGGTGCAAAGAGACCAGTGTGTGGTTCAGGCCTCCTTGTGCAGATAGCCCCCCTATGGTGGGACAGTCCTGAATCACAAACTAATCTAACGTAGAAGTAACTTTTTTTTTTGGGAACTGATCAAAAAATGAGGAGCTCAATTTATAATTTATAAGTGAAGAGGCTGTTTAGATGTCCCTCTTGAGCCATGTAAACAGGACCAGTGGTCTAGGTGGTAGCCCCAACCATGTGACTAACCTGTCTCTTAAAAGTCAGTCCTTGAATGCATGGGTGGGGGAGAAGGACTAATAGTACTTTGCATCTTATCAGGAACAATGTCCTGAAAATAAAAAGCAGGGAATTGTGAAAGAAAGACACAATTATAAGAAGGGTTTATTAATCTATTCCTTGCCACTTTTCTAAAGGAAATTAAGATTTAATTTTTTTTTTCAAAATGATCTATAATTCAGGATTTCATGGGTAAGAAGGAATGGATTTGTCATTTCACTCATGAGCAGTTCTTTTAGCTTGAATTTGTTACCACTTTCTAGGGAGAGGGTAACCTGTTTTTTGTTTTTTTCTCCCTGTTTGGTGCTAATGGTGATGAAAGTGCTTCCACAGGAATAGAAAAGCCAGATTAGAAAGAGGAAAGTTCAGCCATATAAATATTTTTGTAGCTTAAATAGCATGTACATATTTTTAAAACCTTCACAGAATAATTCAGATTTCCACAAGAGCATATCTAAGACTAACTCAATTCATTATGTTCAACTGAGGAAACCTATGTATTTTTAATATGTTCTGAATAGGAGGATCAACTTGTAACTGCCTGAATAAAAATTCTCTTTCTAATTTGCCCTTTACTGTTGACATTAAGTGCCATAGAATTATTTCTAGACTAGTCACAACCATCCATAATTAATACAAGCTGTGACTGGGTGCATTTGAAAGGATATTATCTAGGCTATTAAAAAAAAAACATGACTCAAAAAAAATTTTTTTAATCTACTTGGTTTGGGAATGATAGACTTTCAAAGGTAAGGTCAAGTCCCTACAGGGAAAATGAAAACCAAGAAAAAATAAAAAGGTCATCAATTATATTTCCAAATTGTCTGAGATGCAGAAATAGGTTACACCTGCAGGATTTAAGAAAAGTCCCCATCCCCAAGGAGGTGTGGCTGTTGAGATATCACTCCGTTTGTGTGGCTTCTCCATTGCTACCCAGTCAGGAAGCTTTTGTTGGGGCAGAAAGGTCACATAAGTATGTGGGGAAGATGGAGACTTGCAGAAATTTTAAAGAGAATCCCCATTACTGTTCCACAAAATTTGCTTACCTTTAGGGCTTCTTTGGAATACATAAGTTGTTTTTTTTTTTATTTGAGAGAGAGAGAGAGATACAGAAATAGGCAGGTAGAGAGAGAGAGAGAGAGAGAGAGAGAGAGAATAGGCATGCCAGGGCCTCCAGCCACTGCAAACGAACTCCAGATGCATGTGCCTCCTTATGCATCTGGCTTAGGTGGGTTCTGGAGAATCGAGCCTTGAACCAGGGTCCTTAGGCTTCACAGGCAAGCGTTAAACTGCTAAGCCATCTCTCCAGCCCAGACATAAGTTTTTTAAATGTCATCATCAATGTTTAGATGCTTGCATGCTGCGAGGGCTATATTAATCTAGCAAGACATCTCTCAGAAGACACACTAAGTTTGAGAATTAATGAATGCATAAAAAGACCTTAATTTTCCTCTATTTTAAAAAGAGAAATAAAAAGCATTTCTTCAGTGTACTTGAAAAAATGGTAATTTAAACAAAGTTTTTAGCTATAACACAGCACATGTCCTTTCCCTTTACACTATACATAGGCACATTGTCTTTATCTTCCTCTTCTTCAGCATCACCAATAAAATCAGCAATCACTGAAAACCAGCTCAATGTGGTGATTACAAGGGAAGTAGGACAATTAAAAAAATTTTTTTATTATTTTATTTATTTTTGGAGAGAGACACAGAGAGAGACAGACAGACAGAGAGGGAGAGGGAGACAGATAGAGATGGGAGCGCCAGCAGTCTCTTAGCTGCTGTGAACGAAATCCAGATGTGTGTGCCCCCTTGTGGGCAAGTGCGGCATTGCACCCTTGCATCGCTTGGCATCTGGCTAAACGTGGGACCTGGAGATTGGAACCGCTGGAGATTGGAACCAGCGTTCTTAGGCTTAGCAGGCAGGCGCCTTAACCACTAAGCCATCTCTCCAGCCCTTTTTAAAAAAATTTTTTTAATTATTTTATTTATTTTTGGAGAGAGACACAGAGAGAGACAGACAGAGAGGGAGAGGGAGACAGATAGAGAGAAGTAGGGCAATTTTAAAAAAGAATTTATGATGTACAGAAGGAAAGAAAACACTAGAAGTAAAATTACCAAACACAGAAGTATGCTAGCACAGAAACAGAACCAGGCCATCTGAAGAAATATGGGAAAGTAATGATGTGGATAATGGATAGGAAGTGCATAGAGACCTTGCCCAATTTAAAGCCTAGTGACATTCAAGTACAAGGATGCATGTCATTAGTTGTTTAAAGTGATCACTTGGTGATTTATTCCTGTAGAAGCATGTTGATGTCTGCATGTAATGGTTAACGGTCCTCCCATTGCAGCTTCAGGTAAAGGTTCAGGGAGTCTTTGAACACTTGCTTCAGACATTAGAAATGGTTGAGGACTAGGTTTAGTAAGCCTGATACTTCTTACCTCCTGTGCACAAACAAGGACACTCAGAGGGTAGACACTGGTTGGCACTTGAGGTACACTTGTCAGATTTAAAAATTTCTTGTATGTCTTGTGCAATATTTGTATCTATATTGCATATTTATTTATTTATTTGCAAGTAGAGAGAGAGGGGACAGACAGACAGACAGACAGAGAATGGGCAAGCCAGAGACTCTAACCACTGCAAATGAACTCCAGATGCATATGCCACTTTGTGTATCTGGCTTTACATGGAACTGGGAAATTGAACTCAGGTTGTTAGGTTTTATAGGCAAGTGCCTTAACCACTGAGCCATTTCTCCAGCCCTGTACTGCATATTTATACTAATAACATGGAACATGTTTATCTGAACAATTATATAGTTGAAATTCAAACTAGCAAAAATATAAGAGACTCAAGTAAATGTGAATTTCAAATAATTGTTCAGATAAGTATGTGCCATGCTATTAGTATAAATATATAATACAGATACAAATCTTGCATGATCCATACAATAAATTTTTCATAATTTGTGTGAAATTCTAATTTGGCAAAGCTTTTTCTACTTTAATTGGCAATGCTCTTGTAGGGTCTACTCTTGGCCTGACTTTGTAAGTAAACTTGGTACCCTGAGTGGACGAGTTAATCCCAAGAAGCAGCTTATCACATACTTGTATTTCTTTATCTTAATGGGTGGTCCTTTGAGGTTGAGAGGAAACTGTGATGCAGAAGAGCTGGCTCACACATCTATCTAGCAAATGCATGGCTGCAGGGGGAGACAGGGAGTGCTGCTTGTGGTGCTGCTCCTTAGAATCTACTTTGCAAACACACAAAAGAAATGCTTGTTGATTGAATCTCCTCTGTCCCAAGCTGGCTTCAAACTGACAACAATACTCCAAACTCTGCCTCCTGGATGCTGGGATTAAGAGTGTGTGCCACTCATGCCAGGATGTTTTTGAGTGATGAAAATAGACTCAGAGTCACAAAGCCAAGTGACTGTGTTGGAGTAGTAAATGTCATGAGATGTATCTGTCACAAAATGGACAAGGTTTGTGTCACTTGCCTGAGAGGCTCTTCTTTCTGACTCCATCTCAGACCAAAATGTTGGGACAGGGACTGACTTCAGTCATAAGACATACATTAGGGGGCTCAGTTCTCACTTGTCAAGCATGCCTTTTTAAGGTAAATTTCTTGTTCCTCATTTACAGTAAAATATTTCATTTTTCATTGAAAATGACTCATATGACACTTATGTTGTTTTCCTACAGCTGACGGAAAATGTCTGGTGTCAGTTGGTTTAGACGATTTTCACTGTATTGTATTTTGGGACTGGAAAAAGGGAGAAAAGATAGCCACAACAAGGTAAGAAGATGCCAAGCTCTTACAGCACCCTGTTGATAACACACTCTAGTCAAGATCAATAGTTTTCACTTTGTGGTAAAAGTCTGTTTTCAAACTCAGATGAGATTCACGTAGAAAGCTTAGCATATTATACCCTATCATGGGGCCAAACCTAATATACAGCAGTTGCTATTTTGTGTGGGGAATTAGAAGGTTCTGGAATGCTTTCCAAAGAACTTTTCATTCTTTTTTCATTTTCAGTAATATGTGCAGTATTTCTGTCAAAGCTTTTTGCTAGGAGAGAAGTAGCTTTTCTTGAGCTTTTGCCTTGCCCCTTGTTTTTCCTCTGTCTTAGCAGCTATGAAGCATTGTCCATGTCACTAGACTCAGAATCAGCATTTGTCATGAGGCTACAGCATACTGGAAAGGAGGCCCCATCATGTTGCATCTGCTACTCACTTTCAGAGCAGACAAATTGTTTCCCTAATCTCCCATCTTATAAATAGACTCTTCAAAACCAACTGCTGTTTATAGCCAACCTGTCCTCCCTTACCCCAGCCTCCCTCCTTACTGAATCAGCACTAAGTCTAAACATGACTTTCTGCTTACTCACCTTGAGCTCAGCCATGTGCACACCCCTGGTTAGAGGTTAAGGTGGTTGGCAGCCATGGCCCAGCAATGTAACTTGTTGCCTAGGCACAGTGCCATATCTCTCAACTATATGCTTTCATACATTCCCAAATGTCTATCTTGTAATATCAAAGTTAGTGACCTTGAAACCTAATGTTTGTTTTTAAAATCAGTACTGTCTGCTACAATGTTACATAAGGAAGTTTCTTAAATTTTTTTTTAGAGAAAGAGAGAGAATATACACGCACCAGGGCCTCTAGCCACTGCAAATAAACTCCAGACACATGTGCCACCATGTGCATCTGGTTTACATGTGTGCTGGGAATCAAACCTGGGTCCACAGGCTTTATAGGCAAGCGCCTTAACTGCCCCAAAAGTTTTTGACAGCTCAGTGTAATTAATGAAGATCTTCAAATTTCTGGAGACTGGGAGGAGCAGCAGATAGGTGTGGAGGACTGCAGCTGACCTTCTTAGGAGACAGAGAAGCCACAGAAACAGAACCAGGCCATCTGAAGAAATATGGGAAAGTAATGATGTGGATAATGGATAGGAAGTGCATAGAGACCTTGCCCAATTTAAAGCCTAGTGACATTCAAGTACAAGGATGCATGTCATTAGTTGTTTAAAGTGATCACTTGGTGATTTATTCCTGTAGAAGCATGTTGATGTCTGCATGTAATGGTTAACGGTCCTCCCATTGCAGCTTCAGGTAAAGGTTCAGGGAGTCTTTGAATACTTGCTTCAGACATTAGAAATGGTTGAGGACTAGGTTTAGTAAGCCTGATACTTCTTACCTCCTGTGCACAAACAAGGACACTCAGAGGGTAGACACTGGTTGGCACTTGAGGTACACTTGTCAGATTTAAAATTTCTTGTATGTCTTGTGCAATATTTGTATCTATATTGCATATTTATTTATTTATTTGCAAGTAGAGAGAGAGGGAGACAGACAGACAGACAGACAGAGAATGGGCAAGCCAGAGACTCTAACCACTGCAAATGAACTCCAGATGCATATGCCACTTTGTGTATCTGGCTTTACATGGAACTGGGAAATTGAACTCAGGTTGTTAGGTTTTATAGGCAAGTGCCTTAACCACTGAGCCATTTCTCCAGCCCTGTACTGCATATTTATACTAATAACATGGAACATGTTTATCTGAACAATTATATAGTTGAAATTCAAACTAGCAAAAATATAAGAGACTCAAGTAAATGTGAATTTCAAATAATTGTTCAGATAAGTATGTGCCATGCTATTAGTATAAATATATAATACAGATACAAATCTTGCATGATCCATACAATATATTTTTCATAATTTGTGTGAAATTCTAATTTGGCAAAGCTTTTTCTACTTTAATTGGCAATGCTCTTGTAGGGTCTACTCTTGGCCTGACTTTGTAAGTAAACTTGGTACCCTGAGTGGACGAGTTAATCCCAAGAAGCAGCTTATCACATACTTGTATTTCTTTATCTTAATGGGTGGTCCTATGAGGTTGAGAGGAAACTGTGATGCAGAAGAGCTGGCTCACACATCTATCTAGCAAATGCATGGCTGCAGGGGGAGACAGGGAGTGCTGCTTGTGGTGCTGCTCCTTAGAATCTACTTTGCAAACACACAAAAGAAATGCTTGTTGATTGAATCTCCTCTGTCCCAAGCTGGCTTCAAACTGACAACAATACTCCAAACTCTGCCTCCTGGATGCTGGGATTAAGAGTGTGTGCCACTCATGCCAGGATGTTTTTGAGTGATGAAAATAGACTCAGAGTCACAAAGCCAAGTGACTGTGTTGGAGTAGTAAATGTCATGAGATGTATCTGTCACAAAATGGACAAGGTTTGTGTCACTTGCCTGAGAGGCTCTTCTTTCTGACTCCATCTCAGACCAAAATGTTGGGACAGGGACTGACTTCAGTCATAAGACATACATTAGGGGGCTCAGTTCTCACTTGTCAAGCATGCCCTTTTAAGGTAAATTTCTTGTTCCTCATTTACAGTAAAATATTTCATTTTTCATTGAAAATGACTCATATGACACTTATGTTGTTTTCCTACAGCTGACGGAAAATGTCTGGTGTCAGTTGGTTTAGACGATTTTCACTGTATTGTATTTTGGGACTGGAAAAAGGGAGAAAAGATAGCCACAACAAGGTAAGAAGATGCCAAGCTCTTACAGCACCCTGTTGATAACACACTCTAGTCAAGATCAATAGTTTTCACTTTGTGGTAAAAGTCTGTTTTCAAACTCAGATGAGATTCACGTAGAAAGCTTAGCATATTATACCCTATCATGGGGCCAAACCTAATATACAGCAGTTGCTATTTTGTGTGGGGAATTAGAAGGTTCTGGAATGCTTTCCAAAGAACTTTTCATTCTTTTTTCATTTTCAGTAATATGTGCAGTATTTCTGTCAAAGCTTTTGCTAGAGAGAAGTAGCTTTTCTTGAGCTTTTGCCTTGCCCCTTGTTTTTCCTCTGTCTTAGCAGCTATGAAGCATTGTCCATGTCACTAGACTCAGAATCAGCATTTGTCATGAGGCTACAGCATACTGGAAAGGAGGCCCCATCATGTTGCATCTGCTACTCACTTTCAGAGCAGACAAATTGTTTCCCTAATCTCCCATCTTATAAATAGACTCTTCAAAACCAACTGCTGTTTATAGCCAACCTGTCCTCCCTTACCCCAGCCTCCCTCCTTACTGAATCAGCACTAAGTCTAAACATGACTTTCTGCTTACTCACCTTGAGCTCAGCCATGTGCACAACCCTGGTTAGAGGTTAAGGTGGTTGGCAGCCATGGCCCAGCAATGTAACTTGTTGCCTAGGCACAGTGCCATATCTCTCAACTATATGCTTTCATACATTCCCAAATGTCTATCTTGTAATATCAAAGTTAGTGACCTTGAAACCTAATGTTTGTTTTTAAAATCAGTACTGTCTGCTACAATGTTACATAAGGAAGTTTCTTAAATTTTTTTTTAGAGAAAGAGAGAGAATATACACGCACCAGGGCCTCTAGCCACTGCAAATAAACTCCAGACACATGTGCCACCATGTGCATCTGGTTTACATGTGTGCTGGGGAATCAAACCTGGGTCCACAGGCTTTATAGGCAAGCGCCTTAACTGCCCCAAAAGTTTTTGACAGCTCAGTGTAATTAATGAAGATCTTCAAATTTCTGGAGACTGGGAGGAGCAGCAGATAGGTGTGGAGGACTGCAGCTGACCTTCTTAGGAGACAGAGAAGCTTCTTTGATGACTGCTATCAAGATGAAATTCTCATAATTCTGCTTTCTCTTCTGTGCTTTCTTTTTTTTTAATTTTTATTATTTTTATTATTTATTTTTGGAGAGAGACACAGAGAGAGAGACAGACAGACAGAGAGGGAGAGGGAGACAGACAGAGATGGGCAAGCCAGCAGTCTCTCAGCTGCTTTGAACGAAATCCAGATGTGTGCGCCCCCTTGTGGGCAAGTGCAGCATTGCCCTTGCGTCACTTTGCATCTGGCTAAACGTGGGACCTGGAGATTGGAACTGCTGGAGATTGGAACCAGCGTTCTTCTTAGGCTTAGGAGGCAGGTGTCTTAACCGCTAAGCCATCTCTCCAGTCCTCTTCTGTGCTTTCTTTCTCATGCTCCTCAACACCTGCTAGGGGTTAAGTTAGAACTTTGTTTTCCTCTTATAATAAATGCTGAATTTTATTTTAATGTTCCTGATAACATAGTAACTGCATTCTAAAAATAGTCTCAGCAGAGGTACATGTCAGTATTTAAACAACAGAAATGCAGTTTTCTTATTGAACCTTTTTTTCAGCTATGGGAGCCTCATCATAGAACTAGAAGAAAGAAGTATTTTTCAATTAAATTACCAAAAGAATAAATATCTCATATGTTTGATGAATAAGATAACTTCTACTTAGTTAAACACAAAGCAACTTAGCAGTTATACTAATAATACAATTTAATTTGGAGTTGCTTCCAAGATTACAACCTCGTCCTAAAACAGGACACCTGCATAAAGGATTGACCATTAGAACATTTTTGCAATTTTTGCACTAACCAATGCTATTTCCCAAGCAGAATGTTGGGAACTATTAAAGCTCTTTGGAAGATTTTTATATTTTTTTAAATACTAGATAAGTGAAAATATTTACATCAACATCTATTTATATTATATCAATAGATAACCAATTAGACAAACAAAATCTTAGTTACAGCCTTGAGTGAGGGTGCTAAGATAGACAGACTTTAAAACCAGAGGCTTAAAAAAATGTGACAAACTATATTTTGTGGCATGGTCTGTTCCTGGCTTGCTGGAGTAACTTTAGTTTCTGAGAAGGTAATTTATGCACAGAGAATGACTGACTCAGTGCCACCCCTCACTTTCACTGCCAAGTCTCAGTTATTGCCAGCACTGCTTCCAGCCAGGCTTAACAACAATCCCACTTTGGCAGAGCAATGGCTCCACAGCAGTACAGCCACCCAGGATGGGAGAGGTCCCAGGGGGAAGCCATAAGTGATAGCTGAAATGGCATCCAGTGCAATGCTACAGGTGCCCAGTTCCACTATGTGCCACCTGCACCACACTGCACTCGTGAGGGTTGCTCCTTAGGGGTGGTGATGTTTAAATGAACCTGCTCTTTATCAGTTCAGAGAAGTTCAGAACTGTCAACATAGAGATCACATAGTGTTCTTGATCCAATCTATTTGGACAATATCTTTGTATTGTGGCCAATTTTCGTAAGTGATTTAAGTCACCTTATTATATAAATGGGTGTTTTGTTCTTTTTTCCTCTTAGGAATTATTTAGATTTTAGTATAATATACAAGTGACCCATTCAGAAACCAAAGCAATCCATTCTAGGCAGGAAATGACCTAATGTTGGTGTCTCTTAAAGAAAATAGTAAGACAGTCAGGTGCTAAACATGAGGGAGTCCTTGGGATAAGAAGCTTTGGGGATAGTCCCTAAGAGGAAGTCATGCTGTTTCTGGATTAGTTGGGGTTTTCAGGATGCAGTGGTACCTAGGAGTTTGTGATTGAATTAAAAATGCAGTTTTAGTGTGCATTTCATTGTTTTGTACCCATTGTCCCTTGGTTCATGTATGTGAACTCTTGGTCCTTAGCTGTTGGTACAGTCTAGGAAAGTTGTGGAACCTTTATGAGATACAGACTTGATGAATGAAGCTTTTACTGGGGGGCACGCCTTGAGGTTTTGTTCCTGGCTGCATTTCCTGTTCACTCTCCGCTTCCTAACTATGCTGCAATGTGACCAGTGGGCTTCCTGCTCGTGCTACAATGCCTTCCTGACCATGATGGAATGTATCCACTCAAAATTGGAAGCCAGAATACACCTTTTCTTCCTTAAGTTGCTTCTGATCATGTAATTGGACACAACAATAAAGAAAGTAGCTAATACAGAACCTCAAACTAATTAACCTCTTCCATCTCTCTTCCCCTCCATCTTGTAGGCCCTTGTAATGAAATTTAATACATCTCAGACTTTTTTCTCTTATCAGTAGAACCTCAGAATAAATTTTTATGTGTTATTGCCATTGCTGGCTCTAGTTTCAATCCTGCCCCTTACATCTATCTGGTTAATATGATAGAGCCTCCTGTATGTATTGGCATTTTCATATCTATTTTAACGTGCCTTTTTAAAAACTACCATTTATTCTTTGTTTTCAAAATAATCATTTAAAAAATTAAATAATTGTTTTCAGGGCTGGAGAGATGGCTTAACAGTTAAGACACTTGCCTGCAAAGCCTAAGGACCCAGGTTCAATTCCCCAGGACCCACATCCCCAGGACCCACATGCAACTGGAGTTCATTTTCAGCAGCTGAAGGCTGTGGCATGCTTATATTCTTTCCCTCCCTCCCTCCCTCTCTCTCTCTCTCTCTAATTATTTGACCTATAGAATATTTTACATTTTAGATTTGATGGATTCATCAAGAAATTACTTAGGGAGATCCCTGTCCTCCAGGGCTCCTCCCAGTTTCCTGGTCCTGGTAGGTCCCCCTGCGGCTGGCTTGGAACTGCTTGGACCCTGCAAGCTTGCTGTGTAAACAGGCCCCTTGCTCTGCCTTCCTGATTGAAGTGCCCATGGGTCCCCAACTCCCAGGCACCTGTGCCTGAGGGTGCATGCCAGAGGATGCTCAGGGTGGAGTAAGTAGACCAGATCCCTATTCCCTGGCTCCTCCCAGATTCCTGGCTCCTGTAGATTCCCCTGTGCCTGGCTTGGGGAGGACTGGCCCTGTGTGGGGAATGTGAAAACAGGCCTTTTGCTGTGGT
Source organism: Orientallactaga sibirica (assembly GCA_036365145.1). Taxonomy (NCBI): domain Eukaryota; kingdom Metazoa; phylum Chordata; class Mammalia; order Rodentia; family Dipodidae; genus Orientallactaga; species Orientallactaga sibirica. Next base: position 1,184,721 of record JAEOAD010000060.1, read on the forward strand.
ACCCCTAGGTACCAACATCTCTATTCCCCTGAGTCAGAGGGTGCAGGGTCCACTGAAGGAACTTCCCAACCTGTGATTCCCATGTGCTGAAGCGTACATGCAAATGGAGTGAGTAGGCCAGAGCTCCCAGTTCCCTAGGTAACATTGATATACCTGCAATCTCCACAATCAGCACATCTGTGGTTATAACCCCATTGTATACAAGTATACAAATCCAGTTCACATTTAAAACAGAACACCCTCTGAAGATCCTACAAGAACAAAAACTTGCTTTTTCTCAATAGAATAAAGTGTCTCCACAATGCAAAAAAAAAAGCCCACAAATGTCAGAAAACTGAGAAATCTCCCCAAGGATGCTCCTCAGTAGGGTTGCAGGTATTCCCCATAATGAACTGGAAGCAAACCATCAAAAAACCAACAATTGTACCAACAAAATTGAACGGACTCATCTCTTAGAGCATTCAGCTTTTGACAATAGGCTTAACTTGATTGAAAAAAAAAAAGTTAGAACAGAATACAAGGGAACTGTGGGATACCCTAAAATGACCAAATATCCAGATCATGGGTATATCAGAAGGAGAGGAAATCCAGACCAGAGGCATAGAGAACATATTCTACAAAATTATTGAAGAAATTTTTCCCTATCTCTCAAAAGAGAGGCCCATCCAGATACAAGAAGCTCACAGAACACCAAACAGACAGGAACAATGAAGAAACTCTCCAAGGCACATCATAGTTAAAACTCTTAGCAGTGAAGACAAAGAGAGAGTAATAAAAGCAGCAAGAGAGAAACAACTCACTACATACAAAGGCAATCCCATCACAATTACATCTGATTTCTCAATGGAAACCCTGAAAGCCAGAAGGGCCTGGAATGGAACACTTCAAATTCTAAAAACCTATGGCTTCCAACCCAAGCTATCCCTCATAATACATGGTGAAAGGAAAACTTTCCATGAAAAAACTCAACTCTATGATTATATGAACACAAAGCCAAACCTACAGAGAATACTTCAGGGAATAATCCACACAGAAGAGTCAATCAAACAACCAATCTCAAGAGCCATTAAGAAGATCACAATAACCAAAAATAGACCAGGCTCAAAAGAGTATAAAACACAAAGAAGCACCAAACCCCATAAAACACCTCATCATGTCAGGGATTAATTCAAACCTTACAGTTATAACCTTAAATATTAATGGTCTTATCTCACCTATCAAAAGACACAAGTTAGGCTGGGTGTGGTGGCACATGCCTTTAATCTCAGCACTTGGGAGGCAGAGGTAGGAAGATTACCATGATTTCAAGGCTACCCTGAGATTACATAGTGAATTCCAGGTCAGCCTGGATTAGAGTGAGACCCTGCCTCAAAAAAAAAAAAAGTTATTAGGGTGGATCAAAAAAAAATGGGCCCTTTTATCTGTTATCTTCAAGAAACCCACCTCATCACTAAAGATAAACACCTACTCAGGGTGAAAGGGTGGAAAATGATATTCCAAGCAAATGGAAATAAAAAACAAGCAGGTGTTCCTATATTAATATCTGATAAAATAGACTTCAAACCACAAGTAATAAAAAAGGACAAAGAAGGCCACTTCTTACTCATCAAGGGAATGATCCAACATGATAACATCACAATCATAAATCTATATGTGCCAAACACAGATGCATCACAGTTTATAAAACAAAACCTACTTGACAACAAAACAGAAATAAACACCAACACCATCATAGTTGGAGACTTCAGTACTCCACTATCATCATTAGACAGATCATCCAAGCAGAAAATCAACAGGGAAATAATAGAGCTCAACAACATCATAGATCAACTAGACCTAACAGATAATCTATAGAACTTTCCACCCCAGCTCTGTAGAATACACATTCTTCTCAGCAGCCCATGGAACCTTCTACAAAATAGACCATGTATTGGGCCATAAAGTATGCCTCCATAAATTTAGGAAAATTGAAGTAACTTCTTGCATCACAACATATCACAGCACTTTAAAGCTAGAAATCAACAATAAGAGACTCATCAAGAACTCTACCAGCTACTAAACGATACATTTTTAAACAATGAATGGGTTGTGGAAGAAATTTTAAAAAAGTAAAATTCCTAGAATTGAATGATAATGGAAACACAACTTACCAAACTTGTGGGACACAATGAAGGCAATCCTAAGGGGAAAATTCATAGCATTAAATGCCTTCATAACAAAGAGAGATCCCAAATAAATAACCTAATTGTCCACCTGAAGGCACTGGAAAAGCATGAAGAATTCAACTCAAAGAGCTCTAGATGGAAAGAAATAATACAGGTCAGAGCATAAATTAATGAATTGGAAACTAAGAAAACAATTTTAAAAATCAATGAAATTAAGAGCTGGTTCTTTGAAAAAATAAGCAATATTGATAAACCCCTGACCAATTTGATCAAGCAAAAAACAAGAGAAGTCTCAAATTAACAAAATCAAAAATGAAAAAGGAGAGGTCACAACAAACATCAAAGAAATTAGAAGAATCATCAGGGCATGCTTCCAAAATCTCTTCTCCACAAAATTGGATAGTCTGGAAGAAATGGATGAATGCCTAGATGCATACCACCTACCAAAACTAAATGCACAGCCAATTAATCTTCTAAACAAACCTATCATATCCATGAAGATTGAAAAGATAATCAAAAACCTCCCCAAAAAGAAAAGTCCAGGACCAGATGGCTTCTCAGCCAAGTTCTATCAAACCTTCATTAAAGAAGTGAAAACAATTTTTCTCAAACAGTTTTAAATAATCAGAGACCAGGGAATCCTCCCAACTCCTTTTATGAAGCTAGCATCACCCTTATACCAAAACCAGACAGAGATGCAAAAGAAAACTATACACCTATATCCATGCTGAATTTAGATGCAAAGATCCTGAACAAAATCCTCACAAACCAAATTCAACAACACATCAAAGGCATTATCCACCTTGATCAAGTAGGCTTCATCCCAGGGATGCAGGGATGGTTCAACATATGAAAATCAGTCAATGTAATACACCACATAAATAAACTTAACCATAAGAACCAATTGATACAGAGAAGACCTTTGACAAAATACAACACTATTTCATGATCATAATGCTGGAAAGAATAGGCATAGAGGGTTTATATCCCAACACAATAAAGGCTATATATGAAGCACCCAAACCCCAAATATTACTCAATGGGGAAAAACTCAAGGAGTTCCCATTGAGATTGTGAACAAGACAGTGGTGCCCACTCTCAGCACTGCTCTTCAACATAGTACTAGAAGTCCTAGCCCAAGCAATAAGACTTGAGAAATAAATAAAAAGGGATTCAAATCGGAAAGGAAGAAGTCAAGTTAGCCCTATTTGCAGATGACATGATCCTATGCATAAGTGACCCAAAAGTCTCCATCTCAAAACTTATAAAGGTGATTAATTCCTTCAGTAAAGTAGCAGCATACAAAATCAATGCACAAAAGTCAGTAGCCTTTCTATATACAAAGGAAAAATACACAGAGATAGAAATCAGTGAGGCTGTTGCATTTTTAATAGCAACAAAAAAATTAAATACCTTGGAATAATTAAATAAGGATGTGAAAAATCTATATAACAAAAACCTTAAAAAATTCAAGAAAGAAATTGAAGAGGACTTGAGAATATGGAAAGACCTCCCATGCTCCTAGATAGGTACAATTAATATTGTGAAAATGGCAATTCTAACAAAAGAAATATATAGATTTAGTGCAATACCAATAAAAAGTACCAGCATCATTTTTCACAGAGATTTTAAAATGATCTAAAAATCCAATGGCAATAAGCCTCAGATATTCAAACATATCCTCAGGGGGGAAAAAAAAACTGTCTGGAGATACCACCATACCCAATCTAATCTAAAGCTATGTTACAAAACCATAGTAACCAAAACAGCATGGTACTGGTATAAGAACAGAAAAATAGACCAATGGAACAAAATTGAAGACACAGACCTTAGGTCAAGTAACTACAGCTACTTGATCTTTGACAAAGGTGCCAATAATCTAGCTTGGTGAAAAAACAGCATCTTCAACAAATGGTGCTGGACAAATTGGATGACTATATGTAGAAAAATGAAACTAGACCCACTCATCTCTACATACATGAAAATCAAGTCCAAATGGATTAAAGACCTCAACATAAGACCTGAAACTCTCCTCCTACTGGAAGAAAAAAATAAGAGGTACTCTCCATGATATCAGAATGGAGAAAGACTTCCTGAACAAAACCCCAGTAGCCCAAGAAATTAAATAAGCACTCAACCAATGGGATATTATGAAGCTAAAAAGCTTTTGCACAAATGCACCATAAGCAGGGCCAATAGATTACCCAGTGAATGGGGAAAATCTTCATCAGCTATACCACTGACAGAAACCTAATATTTACAATCTACAAAGAACTCAAAAAACTAAACAATGAAAAATCAAACAACCCACTCCAAAAATGGGGCAGAGAACTGAATAGGGAGTTCTCACAGGAAGAATTACAAATGGCTAACACACACTTAACAAAATGTTCCACAACCCTACCCATTAGGAAAATGCAAATTAAAACAACTATGAAATTCCACCTTACCCAGTAAGCATAGCAAACATTAAAAAAATCTAACAATGACAAATGTTAGTGAGGATGTGGGGAAAAAGGAACCCTCATCCACTGTTGGTGGGAATGTAAACTTGTACAACCACTATGGAAATCAATTTGGAGATTACTGAAAAGGATGAACATAGAGCTGCCAACAGAACCAGTTATTCCCTTACTGGACATTTATCCTAAATGCTCCATGCATCAATACAGAGACATTTACTCAACCATGTTTATAGCTGCTCAATTCATTATAGCTAAGAATTAGAATCAACCCAGATGCCCATCATTGGATGAATGGGTAACAAAGTTATGGTAAAATTACACAATGTAATTCTACTCAGCAGTAAGAAAAAATGATACAATGAAATTTTTAGAAAAATGAACAGACTTGGAACAGATCATACTCAGTGAACTCACACAATCACAGAAAGACAAGTGGCACATGGTGTCACTTATCTGCACTTCCTAACCTGGACCTGTTTGAGTTGCTGTCATACCTGATAGGCAACTCAAGGACCAGACAATAGGGATGAAATGGTTTGAGGGGAGGGGAGAGAAATGGGAGGGGGAAAAACACAAAATTAAATCCAAAATGACTGGTACCATAGAAACCTTTATCCTTGGAGATAGCCTCAAAAGGAATAAGGGGAGAGAACCTGAAAAGTAGGGCTCTGTGAGGGTGGGATAAAGCTTAAGCTTAAAAGATTTTTTTTTCTGTCTCTGACCTATAACTCCCAGTACCAGAGATTTGTTGCTACTCAAATTGAGCTGTTTGATGTTGATTGGAGAGACCTATTAGGACTCCAAATCATGACAGTTTTTTGTCAAAGCACTTGATTACCTGCCTGAGGCAAAAGCTAAGAACCCTATTGCTGAAGACACCATATGCTGCTGACACAGAGCATGGAGAGACCTGGCTGGAATTCAGAAGAGAGCCAGACCCCAGACAGTTAGCTTATCTAGTGCTGGAAAGGGCTACATGAGCTACTGGGAGAAAATGGCCAACAACAGTCTGAACAACCAGAAGTCCAAGCTACTCAGAAGCAAACACCCTGACAAGATGTACATGCTAGTAAAATAGTGGCATATAGCCTCACTGGGTAATCAAAAGCTTTTTGATTGGATAAGATATCAGCTCAGTACAAAGGAACCCAAACCATATCTGGAATTGGGAACCAGATCAGAATCCTATGGAGACAAAGATTATGTTTTCCAGTGTCAAACTCTCACTACTCTTTGGCTAAAAGAGAGGTTACAGACATCAAATTCTCCCTTAATTAATAATGCGTATCCCATTTAAACTATACTGACTTTACTCTCCATTGAAGAATCTCTTCTTCTTTTTCAGAATGTAGTGAAACCAGAGGAGATAAACTACCGCTCACACTTCAGCCAAGCCACAGCTGAATCCACAGAGGAATGGGGAGACAGCAAGAGTGCTGCTTCCATGCTGTTTCTGATAATCAGCACCAGGGTGTAGGAGACAGACCCTGAGGATACTCAACACTTACCAAAGTAGAGATCCAGAGGCTCCTAAGAGCTCATTGCTGAAGTAGACTTAAAACTCACCCACCACAGCTCAGGGAATTTTGGAGAAAAGGGGGCAGAAAGACTGTAAGAGCCACAGGTTGAGACATCATGTCCAGAGGCATTCCCTCTCCCAAAAAATAAGTGACTACTATTCCCACAATGCATAAACTACAACCCCATGGGGAATACCTGCAACCCCACTGAGAAGCATCCCCAATGGAATGGGGGCAGGGATGAGGGAAAAGAGGGCACTAATACATGATGTATCCATCTTGTTAATAATAATAATAATAAACATAAAAACAACATGATTGTATACTTTATTATAATCAGTAATCATATATAGTAATCATATTAGTATAGTAATCATATCAGCAATGTGATTAATTTGGGAAATGGCAATATGATATCAACTCTTAATTTTAAAAATAAACTGACATATTTTTGCATAATATGTCTTAATAAACATCAAAAAAATCACTTAAGGCATTCCCTGCACTTCCTAGAAATTAAAATTAGAGCCACAGGGTTAATTAGGCGCACCATTCAATTTTTTAAAACTCAGTTTACTAATAAGCAGTTCACATGCCATACAGATTGCCAACTGACAGTATAAGTTTGATTTTTAGTATATTTGTACAACTGTCCAGTCATTACCTCTGTCAAATCCCAAAGTCATCCCCAAAGAAACCCCCTACTGGTTAGCATTAATCTGCATTCTGACTTTGTCTACTCTGAACATTTCATGTAGATGGAATTGTATAGGGAGACCCTTTATGACTGATTTTTTGTCTTTAGCATAATTAAAGGTTCAGCCAAGTTACATAGTTATTTTTTTATTGTTGAACAAGTTATTGTGTATATACAACATTTTATTCATTACTCAGTTGATGGAGATATTTGGGTTTTTTCTATCTTTGGGCTTCATTAACAATGTTACTATGAATGAATATGTTTTGTTTTGAATTATATCTTTCATTTTAGACTATATCTAGAGTGAAACTGCTAGGTCATATGTTAATTATGTTTAGTATTTCAAAGACTGAGTCATATGCCATTCCCACTAGCAATAGAAGAATGCCTCAATTTCTTTATATCCTTACCAACTTTTTTTTTTTCGAGGTAGGGTTTCACTCTGGTCCAGGCTGACCTGGAATTAACTACGTAGTCTCAGGGTAGCCTCGAACTCATGGCGATCTTCCTACCTCTGCCTCCCGAGTGCTGGGATTAAAGGCGTGTGCCACCATGCCCAGCTTCTTACCAACTTTTTTTTTGTTTGTTTTTTATTTTTGTTTGTTTTGCAAGGTAGGGTCTCACTCTGGTCCAGGCTGACCTGGAATTCACTATGTAGTCTCAGGGTGGCCTCGAACTCTTGGCGATCCTCCTACCTCTGCCTCCCGAGTGCTGGGATTAAAGGCATGCGCCACCACGCCCGGCTAACCAACTTTTAATATTGTCAGTCATGTTCATTATTTTATTTATTTTACTTTTACTTGCCTAATAGCTAGTAACACTAGACATATCTATTCATGTACTTACTGGCAATTTGTATGTTTCCTCTGTAGAAATGGCTCTTCAGATAGTGCCCATTTTAATAGGATTGCCTTTATTACTTATAAAAGTTTTTAACATATACTGACTGCAAGCCACTTACCAGATATATGATTTCAGGTATTTTCTTCATGTGCTCAATTCTTTAGGCAAGAATATGCTATAAGTATTTCTGGTTGTATCATATCAGAAGAGATAACAAGTGACATTCCAGAAAGAAGAGAAAGGGAAGGTGGTATTTCCAAGGTGCAAAACAGCTGGGATAGATTATCTGTAGGGAATTAAAAAACAAATCCAAGTAAAAGTTAGACTGCTTTTATTATTTCCTACAGCTGTCAATTCTAACCAATGTTGGTGATGGACTTCCTCCTCACTAGGCTAGGCCACTAATCCAGCACCACCTTGGTAGAACTCTTCTACCTCAATGTCTAGTTGTCCTTTTCGGAGTGACACCAAACTTGATTGATTTAATATGGTAATGTCATCCAAACCTTTCTGTTGATGACATAGTTTTTGTTTATTAAGAACTTATTTTATGTCAATTACATCATGTGTCGGTACCATATTTTCCTTCCTTCCTGCCTGCCCCCATTCCCAGAGGGGCCTTTCAGTGGGGTTTTTGGTATTCCCCATAAGGTTGTGGGTTATGCATTGTGGGAGCAGCAGTCATTATTGTGGGAAGGCAGTGCCTCTAAGGCATGACATCCCATCCTGTGACTCTTAAAACCTTTCTGCCCCTTCTGAGCCTTAGTGAGTGTGTTTTAAGTCTATTTCAGTGATGAGCTCTTAGGAGCCTCTGGATTTCTGCTTTGGTATGTGTTAGTATCTTCAGCATCTGCCTCCTTCACCCTGGTGCTGTTTGTCAGACTCACCATGGAAGCAGCACTCCTGCTTGTCTCCCCACTCCCCCTATTGGTTTCACTTGGGATGCAGGGGTGGTTTATCTCCTTGGGTCTCACTACTTTCTAAAAAAGAAAAACAGATTCTCCAACGGAGAGGAAAGTCAGCATAGGATGAATTGGATAAGCATTATTAATTTAGGGAGTTTGATGGATGTAGCCCCTCTTTTAGCCAAAGACTAGTAGGAGCTTGACAATGGAGAGCATAATCTTTGTCTTCATAGGATTTAGATCTGGTTCCCAGAGTTGAGTTTCCTTATTGACAACAATGGATTTGGTTCTGGTTCTTTCACTGTTTTGTTCTTAGGCCCATATTTGTTTTATAGATGTGAGCTCTTTTTAATTCTCATACATATAATTTCCATAATTCTCATATTTATGCCTTGACAGTTCTGTTATTACAGATTATTCTCTCTTCTATTGTATTTTTTCAAGTGGTTATTATAGTTATGAAGGTTTTATCCTGTGCATAATTATATATTCTATTACATGAAATTATATAATTGTATATATTAATTTAATACATAATCACGTGTCATGATTGAGCTGTAGTTTTCATGCTCCATCATTATAGAAAGGGTAATGGCACAGAGTATGTCTAGAGATCCAGCCTATGTGTTACCATTTTAAGTCAATGATGAGGAGTATATGGAACATGATTATCTAAAGGATAAGTTTGAAGCATTCTTTAGTCCCTTTTATAATGTCAAGAATTTTTTTAATTATTTTTTTAATTATTATTTTTTATTGACAACTTCTATACTTACGTACAAAAAAACACATGATATTTCCCTCTCCTCTCCCCATTCCACTTTAGAACTCCAATCTCCATCTTATCCCCTCCCTCTCTCCATTAGTCTCTCCTTTAATTTGTTGTCATCATCTCTTTCTTCTATTTTGAGGGTCTTGTGAAGGTATTGCTAGGCACTTCAAGGTCATGGATATCGCGGCCAATTTCTGTCTGGGCAGTGGCATTGTAAGAAGTCATCCGTCCTTTGGTCTTCCATTCTATCCGCCCCCTCTTCCACAATGGTCCCTGAGCCTTGGAGGGTGTGACAGAGGTGTGTCAGTGCTGGGCACTCCTCCATCCCTTCTTCTCAGCACTATGTTGCCTTCTGGGTCATCCCAGTGGTCATCGCCATCTGAAAAGAGAAGCTTCTCTAACCAGAAGTGAGAATAGCGTTAATATGTGAATATGAACATTAAGTGTAGTGCTTTCAGGGCATATATATATACATTTAGTCAGACAAGAGCAGGCTTTATACCCCTAAGACTCATGACCTCACCTGCCATAGACTTTTGCTTAGGTTTTTCAGTACCAGGTATGTATTCCCTCCCATAGAGAGGGCCTTCAGTCCAATCATGGAGCATTTGGTTACCCCACGAGTAGACATGCACCAGTTCAGTCATTGGGCCTATATGGCCAAACTTGAATATTCAGTGTCCACTGTTTTCACTGCTGATGACTTCTGTCTCCCATACGGCTGCATGCAGTGCAGCTTTTTCCAGCTTTCAGTTGGCTGGTCTACAGGGAGAAGGTTTTCTGCTCAGCACCAGCTTGCTTTCTCAGTGACCTTGCCTCTCAGGCAAGAGATGTCTTCAGCAATAGGGTCTTACTATCTGTTTCTCAAGGGAAACCAAGGGCTTTGGCAAAAGCCTTTAATGTTTTGGAGGCTACCGGGACCTCCTTGGCCAACAACTGACTGGAAGGTATTTCATCCCAGGCACTGAAAATTTTCTAGTAACAGTATACAGCTTCTAGATGTACCATTCTTCAAAAAAGTAGGTTTACATAAGTCTTATTCACACTATCTTAAATTTAGATTGACCCTCCCCCTGCCCTTCTTTTATGCATTCTCTTCCCATGGCCTCGCTTAGGCCATTCCCCTCCTGGTAATCTGTTCTTCTACTTACATATGTACAATACTATACACATAAGTCCTTCCTTCTCCTCCCTCCCTTATAGCCTTTTACCAGCTTACTGGTTTCTGCTACCAATTTTTGGTTCTGGTTGACACACAAGTCTATACATTTGTAGCTAGGATCCACATATGAGAGAGAACATGTGACATTTGGCTTCCTTAGCCTGGGTTACCTCACTTAGTATGAACCTTTCCAGATCCATCCATTTCCCTGCAAATTTCATAATTTCATTTTTCTTTACCACTGAATAGAACTCCATTGTGTAAATGTACCACATCTGTATTATTCATTCATCTGTGGAGGGACATCTAGGCTGGTTCCATTTCCTAGCTATTGTGATTAGAGCAGCAATAAACATGGTTGTGCAAAGTATCTCTAAGGTAGTGAGAAGAGTCCTTTGGATATATGCCTATGAGTGCTATAGCTGGATCATATGGTAAATCTATTTTTAGCTGTCTCAGGAACCTCCACACTGATTTCCACAATGGCTGGACCAGATTACATTCCCACCAACAGTGTAGAAGTGTTCCTCTTTTTCTGCACCCATGCCAACACTTATTGTCATTTGTTTTCTTGATGGCAGCCATTCTGACAGGAGTGAAATGGAATCTCAAACTGGTTTTAATTTGCATTTCCCTGATGGCTAAGGATGTGGAACACATTTTAGATGTTTATATGCCATCTGTATTTCATCTTCTGAGAACTCTCTATTTAGTTCCATAGCCCATTTTTTAACTGGATTGTTTGAATTCTTATTATTCTATTTTTTGAGTTCTTTGTATATTCTGGATATTAATCCTCTGTCAGATGTATAGCTGGCAAAGATTTTCTCCCATTCTGTAGGTTGCCTTTTTGCTCTATTCACAGTGTCCTTTACTGTATGAAAGCTTTGTAATTTCATAAGGTCCCAGTGGTTGATTAGTGGTTTTATTCCCTAAGCAATTGGAGTTAATATTCAGAAAGTCCTTGCCTATGCCAATATGTTGAAGGGTTTCCCCTACCTTTTCCTCTAGCAGTTTCAGAGTTTCAGGTCTGATATTAAGGTCCCTGATCCATTTGGACTTGACTCTTGTGCATGGAGAGAGACAAGGATCTACGTTTATCCTTTTAAATACAGATGTCCAGTTTTCCCAGCATCACTTGTTAAAGAGGCTATCTTTTCTCCAATGAATATTTTTGGCATTTTTGTCAAAAAATGAGGTGGCTGTAGCTGCCTGGATTAATATTTGGGTCTGCTATTCTGTTCCATTGATCTACCTGTCTGTCTTTGTACCAGTACCATGCTATTTTTGTTACTATGGCTTTGTAATATAACTTAAAATCGGGTATGGTTATACCACCAACTTGATTTTTGTTGCGTAAAATTGTTTTGGCTATTCAAGGTTTTTTGTGTTTCTAGATGAATCTTAGGATTGTTTTTTCTATTTCTGTGAAGAATGCTATTGGGATTTTAATGGGGATCACATTAAATGTGTAGACTGCACTTTTATAATATTGATTCTTCCAATCCAGGAGCATGGGATGTCTTTCCATTTCCTTGTGTCTTCTGCAATTTGTCGCTCAAGTTTTTTAAAGTTCTCGTTCTAGAGATCCTTCACTTCCTTGGTTAAGTTTATTCCAAGGTATTTTATTTTATTTTATTTTTTGAGGCAATTGTGAATGAGAGAGATTCCCTGATTTCATCCTCTGCATGTTTGTTGTTAGTATATAGAAAAGCTACTGATTTCTGTGTGTTTATTTTGTATCCTGCTACATTGCTAAAAGTGTTTATCAGTTCTAACAGTTTGCCGGTAGAGTCTTTAGGGTCTGTTATGTAGAGAATCATATCGTCTGCAAATAATGATAATTTGATCTCTTCCCTTCCAATTTGTATCCCTTTTATGAGTGTCTCTTGCTTTATTGCTATGGCTAAGACTTCCAGGAGTATATTAAATAGTAGTGGGGAAAGTGTACACCTTTGTCTTGTTCCTGAATTTAGAGGAAAAGCTTCAAGTTTTTCCCCATTTAGTGTTATGTTGGCTGTAGGTCTATTATGTTGAGATATGTTCTTTCTATTCCCAGTTTCTATAATACTTTCACCATGAAGGGGTGTTGGATTTTGTCAAATGCCTTTTCTGCATCTATTGAGATGACCATGTGATTTTTGTCCTTCAGACCATTTATATGGTGTATTACATTTATGGATTTGTGTATGTTGAACCATCCCTGCATCTCTGGGATAAAGCCTACTTGGTCAGGGTGAATGATCTTTCTGATATATTCTTGTATTCTGTTTGCCAATATTTTGTTGAGAATTTTGCATCTATGTTCATGAGGGAGATTGGTTTGTAATTTTCTTTTTTTTGATCTGTCTTTGTCCAGTTTGGGTATCAGGGTGATGCTGGCTTCATAGAAGGATTTCGGTAGAATTCATTCCTTTTCTATTTTATGGAAAAGTTTGAGAAGCATTGGTGTTAGATCTTCCAGGAATGTCTGGTAAAATTCAGCAGTGAATCCATCTGGGCCTGGGCTTTTTTTAGTTGGGAGACTTTTCATAACTGCTTGGATCTCTGTGGTTGTTATAGGTCTATTTAAATGGTTTATCTCATCTTGATTTAATTTTGGTAGGTCATATGAATCAAGAAAATCATCCATTTCTTTCAGGTTTTCAAACTTAGAGGCATATATATTCTTAAAGTATGTCCATATGATTTTCTGAATTTCTTTGGTATCTGTTGTGATGTTGCCTTTTCATCTCTAATTTTATCAATTTTTTTATTTTATTAAATATATATTTTTTATTTATATTATTCTGATTTTACATTCATAGTGTTGGTTCCATTGTCCTCCTCCCTGTCCTCCCACTTTCAAAGGGAGTTCTGGGGGGTATGCCCCAGTCTCTGTGCATCATGCCCCAACTTGGGACTCTAACAATCTTTCCACCCCCTCTTCTGTGAGTTTCCCTGAGCCACATTGGGGTCATTTTAGTTCTGCTTCAGTGATGAGGTTTTGGGAGCCTCTGTGTCTCTGAATATCTGGCTTAGTTGGAGTTGGATGTTCTCTGTGTTTATCTCCTTCAGCCTTTTTCTGGTGTTGTGATCACCATGAACATTGTATTCTTGCCCTTCCCCTGCATTGTTCAGTGGTTTCAGCTGGGGCCCTGGTGAGGTGTGGTTAGCTGATCCTCCCTTCAGGTTCGTTGTCCTCCTGAAAAAAGATAAGCAAATTCTCCAATGGAGAGAGAAGTTAGTACTAGATAGAAGGGATGACCATATATGTTTTGGAGGGAATTTTATATGCATTGGCTCTCTTCTAGAAGTCTGTCTTTTTTGGGAAACCTTGTAGGTGTTTCAGATCAACAGCTCATTGTGGAAGTTAACCCTGTGCTGGCACTGAGTGTTATAAGTCTGCACCTAGGAAGGTGAGGGAGGAAAATGGTAGATAATATAAAAGAGAAAGTTAGTATAGAGAGGAGAGGGAGAGAGAGAGAGAGAGGGAGAAAGAGAAGAGAAAGAGAAGCAGGACAATATTAAGTTGGCCTTCATGATGTTCTCTCCAGGTTCCTGTGGTTCAGATGTTCCCTCTGTGGGCCTGCTAAAGGATCAATGTTTTAGCCTGTTGTTCAGAGTAAAGGGTTTTATAGTATCTTTTCCTTTTGGGTCCCAATTTGTATCCCCCCTTGTCCTCCCTCCCACCCTCTCATTCCCTCTCACCCTTACCCTCCCTCCATCCCACCCTCCCTCTTGTCTGGTCCTCAGAGTGTTTATTAGGTTTGGCCGCATGTCACGTGGATTCAGGTTAGGAGCGACAGATAAATGAGACCATGCGACGGTTATCTTTTTTGTGCTTGGGTGAGCTCACTGAGGATGATCTGTTCCATGTTTGACCATTTTTTTCCAAATTTCCTTATTTCATCTTTCCTTACTGCTGCGTAGAATTCCATAGTATAGATATACCACATCTCTGTTATCCATTCATCTAGTGATGGACACCTGGATTGATTCCAGCTCTTTGCTATTATGAATTGAGCAGCTATAAACATGTTTGAGCAAATGTCTCTGATCTGAGGCTTGGAGCCTTTAGGGTAAATGCCCAATAAGGGAATAACTGGATCCATTGGTAGGTCTATTGTCATCCTTTTCAGGAGTCTCCATATAGCTGTCCATAGTGGTTGAACCATTTTACATTCCCACCAGCAGTGAAAACTTGTTCCTATTTCTCCACAGGCTCGCCAGCATTTGTTTTCATTGTTTTTTTTTAATGTTAGCCATCCTTCGATAAGGTGGAATCTCATAGTTGTTTTACAACACACTTTTAAATAATAAATGGGTTGTGGATGAAATAAAGAATGAAATTGCAAAATTTCTAGAACTCAATGACAATGAGAACACATCATACCAAAACTTGTGGGACACAATGAAGGTAGTCCTTAGGGGAAAAATCATAGCACTAAATGCCCTCATAACAAAAACAGAGAGATCCCAAATCAATAACCTAACCACTCACCTAAAGGCATTGGAAAAGCTAGAAGAAGCCAACCCAAAAAGTTCCAGACGGAAAGAAATAATTAAGATCAGAGCAGAAATTAATGAATTGGAAACTAAGAGGACAATTAATTTTATCAATTTTTGTCTCTTCTCTCTTTCTTTTGGTCAGATTTGCTAAGGGTTTGTCAATCTTGTTTATCCTTTCAAAGAACCAACTCTTTGTTTCATTGATTTTTTTTTTTTTTTTGTTTCCATTTCATTAATTTCTGCCCTAACCTTTATTATTTCTTCCCATCTACTGATTTTTGGTTTGCCTTGTTCTTCTTTTTCCAAGGCCTTAAGGTGAAGCATTAAATTGTTTAGTTGTGAACTCTCTAATTTCTTAATATAAGCACTTAGAGCTATAAATTTCCCTCGGAGGACTGCCTTCATTGTATCCCAAAGGTTTTGGTATGTTGTATTCTCATCATCATTTGATTCTATGAATTTCTTGATTTCTTTTTTAATTTCTTCAATGACCCATATATCGTTAAATAATGTACTGTTCAGTCTCCATGAATTTTTGTATGCTCTGTCATTTTTCTTGTTGCTGATTTGCAGTTTAATCCCATTGTGGTCAGATAGCAAAGAAGGGATTATTTCAATTTTCCTGTATTTGTTAAGATTTGATTTGTGTCCTATTATATGGTCTATTTTAGAGAATGTCCCATATTCTGCTGAAAAGAATGTATATTCTGCAGCATTTGGATGGAATGTTCTGTATATATCTGTTAGGTCCATTTGTTCCATGATATCATTTAATGCAGATGTCTCTCTGTTTAGTTTTTGCTGGGTAGACCTGTCAAGTGATGAGAGTGGGGTATTGAAGTCACCCACTACTATTGTGTTAGGAGTTACCTCTGACCTTAAGTCTAATAGTGTTTGATGAAATTGGGAGCCCCCATGTTGGGAGCATATATATTTAGGATTGTGATGTCCTCCTGTTGGAGTGTTCCTTTAATCAATATAAAGTGACCTTCTTTATCTTTCCTCACTAAAGTTGGTTTGAAGTCTATGCTGTCAGAAATTAGGATAGCAACCCCTGCTTGTTTCCTAGGCCCATTTGCTTGAAATACCTTTTTCCAACCCTTCACCCTAAGAATGTTTCTATCTTTTAATGAGAGGTGCGTTTCCTGGAGGCAACAGATGGTAGGATACTGCTTTTTAATCCAAAAACTTTTTAATTTTTTTTTAAAAGAGACACAGAGAGAGACAGACAGAGAGGGAGAGGGAGATAGATAGAGATGGGCATGCCAGCAGTCTCTCAGCTGCTGTGAACAAAATCCAGATGTGTGCGCCCACTTGTGGGCAAGTGTGGCATTGCGCCCTTGCATCACTTTGCATCCTGCTAAACGTGGGACCTGGAGATTGGAACCGGGTTCTTAGGCTTAGGAGGCAGGCACCTTAACCACTAAGCCGTCTCTCCACCCCTGTCAAGAATTTTTTAAGTAATGAATGTTATATTTTTCTCAAATAACTTTTCAGCATCTGGGAAAATGATAAGATTCTTCTCCACATACATGCATACCTGTATAGTTATGATTAATTGTATTATTCAGTTCCTTAACATCAAGCCACCATTGTATTTGTTTACTATGCATTATTTATTTCAGTGCTTTTGGATTCTATTTGCTAATATTTAATATTATATCTATAGTCTTGCATATATTAGCTATATTGATCCATTGTTATTTTCATTAATTTATTTTGTTTACATAACTAAGATTAGGTGCTAGTATACCAGAGAAGATCATGAAATAATCCCTTAAGACCAGGACTTTTAGATTGTAATATGATGACTGTGTACTCTAAACCAGAAATGTCCCTGACTCTGGGACACCAGGTTTGCCATGGCCAAGGCTCACAATCAGCTCTTAGTTTTATATTTATCAGTCTGTCCCTTTAACTATACCCCTCAGTTTGTTAATATTGAGCATCCTTAAATGCTCAGTCAGTAGAGAATATCCCTTCCCTCTACGTGTCCATGGACAAGGAGCTTCAATTTATAGTTAATGTATTTGTAGCCACAGATCAGCTAAGCCAAAACAATGGCTTGTACAGTTAAGAATGATGCAATTGGAGCTATTTATTAATGCTGTTATAGTTCCTTCTTCCTCCTCCTGCCCAGTATCTCACTATCTCAGAATCACATGCAGGCCTACAATGGTGGCATTTGTTTTATCTTACAGAAACTTCAAGTACATTTAAAATGTATTTAACTCCTAACTAAATAATAAGGATAAGGAAAGAGGGCTCAGAAAAGGCATTATATAGGTCAACCCCAGTGCACATTTAGAATCATTTTCTTTTTTGGTTGCCCTATTAGGTATGCTTACTGAAAGTTAAGTCAAATGTGTGCTTTTAATAAAAATGCATCAATACTTCATCTAAACTACAGGTTTATTTTTCTTTCTTATTTGTATCTTATAGAGGACATAAAGATAAAATATTTGTGGTAAAGTGTAACCCACACCATGTTGACAAACTGGTTACAGTTGGGATAAAGCATATCAAGTTCTGGCAACAAGCAGGTACTGTCATTTGCGTTTCTCATTTATGTAGCTGAGAGCTGGACTCCAGCCTGGGGGCCAAGGAAATCCATTGCCACTATGTGGCCAGTCTCTGAGAAGTAAAATAAAAATGTGCCTGAAAAATATTATCCTCTAATTGTACATGAGATTCTTCAATGTCTAAACTGTGAAACTTGAAATACTGTATGATGCTATGCATATTCACCAATGTCTAGAAAGCTTTGGAAAATACTCTGCTATGAAAATGATGATTTTTATATTTAGTCACAGTACTTAAAGCAATAATTATGTTGTAGTACTTTGGAATAATTACTTTGGTTGAATGAATAATGTTTTTCACTCTTTTGAGGGTTCTTTTATTAATCTGTCACTTAACTTAGCCCATGAATTAAATTTTGACTCTGCATACTAAAGGTGCTCAGAATAAATATTTGTAGATTATATGTTGGAATCAGTGAGGGGTAAATAGACATAAGTAAACATGGAAGAGTGTCTTACTATTCTTGCTAAAATAAACCAGGCTCATTGTGGCAATTGTTTCTGAATTCTCAGTATTAGCTTTGGTACCAAGCCCAATGTTACAAAGGACAAGTATGTGCAGGCTGCTATTCCAATGCATTCAACCTTTAATGGAAGGATAGTAGCTCCCCATATATGTGGAAGCCAGCCTGTATGTAGTTATCTGATTAGTGCTGAGCTACTTCTCAGCAGTAGTTAGGGAATTTAGGAAATGGTGATGCCTAGGCATTAATCTAGTAGGTTGTCCTGATATATTACATACCAAAATTGTCATGATAAAAAAATGAACTATAGAGATGGCTCAACAGTTAAAGATGCTTACTTGCAGAGCCTCCTGGCTCCAGGGCTCAATTCCCCAATACCCACATAAGACCAGACAGAAAATAGAGCAACTGCATTTGGAATTTGTTTGCAGCAGAATCCCCCACAACACATACAAGTAAATAAAAATATGTTTTAAAATGAGGCAGAACATGTATAACATGCTTATATTTTACATGTTTAGTCAGTCCTGACTTTATTCTTTCTGCTATTTAGTCACTCCTCCCCAACCTGGTATAGAACTTGTACTTAGCCTTAGTTAAATGCCTCTCTTACACTGTTAATTCCTTCCTATAACCAGATGCTAATTCTTTATAAGCATCAATTCTGTCCTTGCATTATGTCCCTAGCTTTGAGAACTGTACCTGACACAATGTAGAGACAATGTGGACACTGAAAAAATGAAGGGTCAAGAGACCCTCTTATGATATTTTTATTTCTGTCATTTTTATACATAATGCAAACACTGAGTTTTTTTCATTAAAGATTCTACATGCTCACAGGAAGTTTTTTTAACTCTTCAAAAATAATAAATATTCTCTGTCTACTCAAGGTGGGGGCTTCACCTCAAAAAGAGGAATTTTTGGAAGTGTTGGAAAACTAGAAACAATGATGTGTGTTTCCTATGGGCGAATGGAAGATCTGGTGTTCTCTGGAGCAGCTACTGGAGATATTTTTATCTGGAAAGATGTTCTGCTCCTGAAGACAGTAAAAGCTCATGATGGGCCTGTGTTTGCTATGTATGCATTGGATAAGGTATGCTGTGTGCTGTAGAATTCCTTTTCATCATCAATGCCTAAGATAGTCTTCAGAGGAGAACTAAGAAGATGGGTGGGTCAAAATTGTCCTGTCTGAATTATGAGGTAGTTATGAAAAACAGTCAAAGGATAATAAATAAGAGAACACATGAATTTTTAAAATATTTTTGTCTATAATTGCTTATGTACTATTTCTCCATTTTTTTCCACACTTGGATTTCCTAGCTTTTACCCCTAGGAGCCCCTTAAGAAGTGTGAGAACAAATGAACATAGTAGCAGAAGAGACCTGAAATATATTTCAGCATGTCTTTTTCCAGTGGTTCCATGGGCAGGGACCTGGAAGTACAAAGTGGTTAGTTTATTGACCCACACATTGATTTTTTATGACCAGAAGTTATGTTCATAACTAATTCGATCCTCCATAGACAGGTTGAATCTCGGGAGCGTTACAGTGAAGTGTGTTCATGGGACACATGTCCACGCCACCTTGTTTTTGTCTGTTCCATCCAACTACCTATCTGCCTTGCAGCATTCCTTTACGAAGAGTCCATTTAACTATAAGTGCTATTAGAACACTTTATTTTCAATTAACATGCCTGAAAATGCACATTTTTCCATTTCTTTCTTTCTTTCTTTCTTTCTTTCTTTCTTTCTTTCTTTCTTTCTTCTTCTTCTTCTTTTTTTTTTGGGGGGATTGGTTTTTTGAGGTAGAGTCTCACTCTAGTCTAGGCTGACCTAGAATTCACTATGTATTCTCAGGGTGGCCTTGAACTCACAGTGATCCTCCAGCCTCTGCCTCCCGAGTGCTGGGATTAAAGGCATGCGTCACCACACCCGGCTTTTCCATTAATTTCTAATTTACCAGTTCCTCTGTTCTCTCTGACCTCCAGTTCATACCATCCAACACAGTTTTCATATACCAGACCACAACAAAAATGGACTTTTGTTAGAGGCCCAATTATACTCTTAATTTCTGTGATTTAGTTGTCCTTTAACTAGAAATTTGGTTTTGGCTAAAATACAAAAAAAAAAAGTCTAAAATACAAATGTTAGAGCCACGTATGGTGGTGCACACCTTTAATCACAGCACTCAGGAGGCAAAGATAGGAGGATCGCTGTGAGTTCAAGGCCACCCTGAAACTACATAGTGAATTCCAGGTCAGCTTGGGCTTGAGTGAGACCCAACTTGAAAAAATAACAAACAAAAATAATAATAATAAAATAAAATACAAATGTTAGAAAAAATTAAAGTATAATGCAACATTTGTATAGGACTGGCAGTCAAACACATGATTTAGTAAGTTAAGCTGCAAAGTCATGGGGGAAAGAAAGGATTGCACAATATAAAATACTTCATTTTATATTTCATTTAAGGATTGAATTTCTTTAATGCACATTCTGTATAAATATTCTCAATATCCACCTAGGATTGGTTCTAGGAACCCCCATTGGTACCAAAATCTAAAGATCCACAGTGGCTTATTTAAAATGTCATAGCATTTGTCTATAACTTATGTATACCCACCTGCCAACTTTCAATCATGTATAGATTACTTATAATATCTAATACTATGTAAATAGTTGTCAGTGTTTTCCAACAGCACAGAATTATAAGAAAAATGCCTGTCATGTTCAGTACAGAGGCAGTGCTTTTATTGTTCTCATATTATCACCATATAAATGCAAAATCCACAGATGTGGTGGGCCACCTGCAGTAAAAATAAGGATATTTAATGTAGTGAACTTCAGAATACTATGAGCATGGGGCCGCATTGCCTAATGGATAAGGTGTCTGATTCCAGAATATTATGAGCTTCATTTAAATACATTAAGTTAACAGCTTAAGAAAATAGTTTCTCTTTAAAAAGCAAATGAGGCCAGGCCTTTTATCCCAGCACTCTGGGGAGGCAGAGGTAGGAGAATTGCTGTGAGTTCTGGGCCACCCTAAGACTACATAGTTAATTCCAGGTCTGGGCCAGAGTGAGACCCTACCTCAAAAAAAAAAAAATACAAAAGCAAATGAAACGTCCAGGAACTATTGATATTGATACTAGTGATGAATTGTTAGAAAGGAAAACTAGGAAAGACTTGAATAAAAGATCACTGTTCAGAAAAAAACATGAATATTTAAATTTTTACATTCCAGGTTTTATAAAAATTAATCTAGATATTATTGTGGAAATTATAACAAGATAGTTTTATTTGATGAAGTACTTAAGTTATTCTTTATATTAAATAATGATGTTTTCTCCTGGAAGTGAGTAGTTAATTTTGTTTTGGGATGGGGACTGAACCCAGGGACTTGTGTATGCTAGGTAAGCACTCTATCACTGAGCTATACCCCCAGCCCTTGTTTTAAATTATTTAATTGTGGTGTGTGTGTGTGTGTGTATGTGTGTGTGTGTGTGTATTTGTATGTTGCTGGAGATGGGACCTCAGACCTCACATTTGCTAGGCAAACACTCTACCACTGAACTATACCTAATAACCCTTAATGGTTGTTTTTAATTGTGATGTAAGCTTTTTTATTTTGCTCAAGTTTTTTTTTTTTTTTTGAGTTTTGAGTTTTAGGCTAGCCAGTATATAAACAAAACTGGCCTCAAATTGGCTATGATCCTCCATCTTCCTGTCTTTGCCTCCAAGATGCTACCACACTTAGCTTTACTTGTGACATTAATTCAACTCATTTGGTAGATACATCTGAGATACCAGAAACTCACTAGATTACTAGATTTTGAGGTTCTTCCTGTCCCACAGGAACCCAAACCAGGTATGGAACCAACCATTCATGACTCAGTAGGCTACATGTTAGCCAGTGGGCTGAGAAAATGCAGTAGATACACAAAAGTATGTACTTAATTCTGCTAAAGAGATGCTTCCAGAAAATATTATATGAAGACTATTATCAGCAAGTTTTTCAGTCTTGTCTACTTAGGCAGAAAATATATAACAAGTGCCTTACCCAAGGGGAAGTCTGGGTGGGACTGAGAGGGTGATTGATCATGTTTGCGTGTCTATAATATTCCCCATGTATGCCTTCACAGGGCTTTGTAACAGGTGGAAAGGACGGAATTGTGGAGCTCTGGGATGATATGTTTGAAAGATGCTTGAAGACATATGCCATCAAGAGGGCAGCATTGTCAACTAGTTCAAAAGGTGCCACCCCTGAATGTGATTCAAAAGCTTGCTGTTCACAGAAATGGAGAATATAGGGATCAATTTCTTGTAGTAGTAGTTCAGAGCCAAATCAATTCTCTTCCAGTCAGATTGCAAAGCCCTGACCAGAGGATCCCATTCAGCTGTTCTCAGACTCCCTGCCCGTAAAACCATGAGATAATGTATACTACTGCCTGTTAGCCCTGGGTAGACATATCAAGGGTGATTGCCTAGTGCCTAATATTTTGGAACTAAAAACAAACTACATTTATATTAACAACAAGTCTTGATACTGTTTATTAAATGCAAAATTTCCCCCCCACCCAGGCCTGCTTTTAGAAGACAACCCTTCAATTCGTGCCATCACTCTGGGGCATGGACATATCTTGGTGGGGACAAAAAATGGAGAGATTCTAGAAATTGATAAGAATGGCCCAATGACACTGCTTGTTCAGGTACCTCATTTGCACATATTAAGCCACCATTTATGTCAAGACTAGGAGAAGTATGGGGCAAGGGGAACACTTGAGGGTACAGAGCTTGCAGAGCAGTTCCCATGGTTGTGCAAGTGCATTGATGGTTGCCTGCTGCTGTGTAATGTGTAGTCACAGATGAGCAATAGCACACATTGATTATCTCAAGTTTTGTGGACAAGGAATCTGAGCACAACTGAACTGGTTCTTCAGCTTAGGGCTTTGCAAGGCTACAGTGAAGGACAGGTTTGTAGTCTTGTCTGAGGCTCAGTAAAAGGAATAGCTTCTTTCAGGATCATTCGGGTTATTGGCAGAGTCTAGTTCCTGTGGTTGTAGGACTGAAACTTACTTTTTTGCTGGATGTTGACCAGAGGCTATCTTCAGCTACCTACCTGTCCATAGTTTCTTGCAACATATAGGATTGGTAATAGTCATTTGATTTTTCAAACCAGAAAGAAAAAAAATAGATACCACAGTCTTACACAACATAGTGACATCACACACTATCATGAACTTTCTGTAACTTTTGCCCCATTTTGTTGGTTGTAATCAAGCCACAGGTTATGCCACTCTCAAAGGGAGTTGATTATGCTAAGCTCTAAAAGCCAGGACTCTTACTAAAGTCACCCCATAAACCTGCTCATTATATGCCACCCTCGGGCCACCAATGACATATGTCTCAACCGCATATAAAACCCATTCTCAAGGTCCAAATGACAATACCTGTGCATTGGTCAGGATCTTATCATCCAAATGAGGTCTAAGTATGGGTGAGACACTAGGAATATCTCCTCATAATTTATTGATCCATAAAGCTAACAGAACAGGTTATCTGCTCCTATGCACCAAGTATATAGTGCTTCATTAGATTATGGTTCTTGTTCTCATCACAGCCTTGCTCTGCAAAACCTCAGCACTTCCTCAACCCCTTCCCTAAATCATATTTAGGTAAAGTCAGATTCAGATAACATAGAAATCTCCTGGTTTGGAAATACAGACCTCTCTTGCAGTTGAAGATGCATGGTGAGTCATGTGGAGTGTATGTTCAGAGGATGGAGTGAAGGAATATACCCCAACAACATGAGCTTCAGGACATTGGGGACCCTAGCAGGAGAACTTTGCCTCCTTCCCCTGATCTGATTCATGCTTGGAGACTTGCTGTATTAGGGGTAAATCCTCTAATCCACTGTGATGGTCCCTCCAATATGTTATGTCCACAAGTCTGTGGGCTAAGACTATCATGCAGGATTTTAAAAATACATATGAACAAGCCTGCCTTTGATATTTAGAATAAGAATTTTTTTTTTAATCCATGGGCTGAAGAGATGGCTTGGTGGGTACTTGCCTCACAAGTATGAGGACCTGCATTTGGATCTTCAGCACCCACATAAAATGTTGGAGATAGTGGCACATACCTTTAGTCACAGTGCTGGGGTAGCAGAGACATGAAGAACTCTAGCGCTCCCTGGTTGGTTAGAGTAGCCAAATTGGTGAGCTCTATCTAGGTTAAGTACATGTGTGGTGTGTTTATTAACTATAAAAAAGGATAAAAGAAGAGAATTTCATAGTTCACATGGATACTTGCTTCCACAAGGGAAGATGTCTGCTGTTAGAAACACAACCTACAAGCACTGAATACATGTTTTGCTTTTTGAAAGAATGATGTCACATCATATAAACCAGCTTTAAGTTCAAATATCAAAAATTATTTAGAGTAATTATTTTGGCCCAAGGAAATGATTTGTTCATATCTGAACCGGTCTGAGCCACTCTTAGCCTGAATTGCAGCACAAGACTGAAGCCAGAAAGCATGAGCTGAGTTTCTGCTGCCCTGTTTCCTCTCCCACAGGGACACATGGAAGGAGAAGTATGGGGGCTGGCAGCTCACCCTCTCCTGCCCATCTGTGCAACAGTGAGTGATGACAAAACACTTCGGATCTGGGAATTGTCCTCGCAGCACCGTATGCTGGCAGTGCGGAAATTGAAAAAAGGTATATAATACTGTCTTACACAACTGGAAAGGTGTGTATATACAAGCAGTAGAATGTGTTGGATTCACTCATTGATTCATCTTTTACTCAGAGCATCTGTTTTACTTCCCAAAAAATATGCTTGGCAAGGGAATTTGGAGTTCACTGTGCAGTTAAAATCAAGCATGTGTAGAGTTTGTCCAGAAAGCTGGCCTGATTCCCGCAGTGCCCAGATCTATTGTTCATTTTCCTTGTACTATACAGTCACTTGCCACCTGGGGGCAATATGACCTCCTTTTTCTCACTGAGAGCCCTGGGAGTCAATTAGAACACATCAGCTTATACAAAAGTGCTATTTGAAAAAAAAAAAAAAAAAAAAAAGTGCTATTTGTCTTTATGAATAGCAATTGCCAGAACAGAAAAAGATTTCTTTGATCATACATGAATAAATATGTGCTGAGCATGTGCATGCAGTGGAGCTGAGTTGTGTTCTAATATGTACCAGCTCAGCAAGCCTTTAGTGAGTAGCTCTGTGTGTCATGCGCATCCCATGATGCGCAGCAAGATTGGAAAAGAGTCCCAGTGCAGATGGCCCATTCAGTTGTGTATTTGAGAAAAGTCTAAAAGTGAGACTCTTTATATAGGGGCGTATACAGCATGTAAAAATGTCCAGGGATGGCTAGTAACAGTGGGCTCCATTGCCAGCCCTGGGCCTGAATGGACAAGAGGAGGGAAGTAGATGGTAGAGTTTTGAAAGATAGAACTGGGTGACATGAAAACCTGAGAGGAGGTATGACTGTCAGCTGAGAGACTCTGCCAGAGTTCAGTGACCTTCCTTGCAAAAGGCAGCTGGGACAAGCAAACACTTCAAACTCCCAGTTTTCCTCCACTCTCCATTCTCTTGCCATGCTCCCTTTTGGACAAGCCCACTCAGACACTGGTTGCAGGACTAAGGAGCCGCTGCTACAACCCATCCAGGCCAGCTTTAGGCACAGAGCAGATGAAGATGGGGGAAAAGTGAATATGGAAGTGTGGATTGAAGCTATCCCACATAAAAAGGGGCAACAGAGGCCAGAGGAGACCTGCAGTCTGGCCCTGCTTTCTCAGGAGGCAACAGGAAAACTGAGGCTCCATTGGTTCTATAAAAGTTCTTGAGGTCCCTGGTCGGGCCCCGCCTCTTCCCTGGCTGGCTGCAGCGGCGGTGGCAGAGCTCGTCCTGGCCTAGCCGAGGCTCGCGCCATGGCGCTGGGGCCGCGTCACAGGTCCTTTTGGAATCAATCATGGAATTGAGCTTCATTCTGATGTGGTGGAATATGCCAAGGAAAAACTGGAGAGCTTCATCAAAAATAGTGATAGCTTTGATAATTAGCTCCTAGACCTGGACTATCCGTCTAAGAGGGAAGCTGCAGGGCCAGGCAAGGTCCTCCTGATCTCCTAGCAGCTTTTCAAAAGAATTATATGTGCATAATGCCCCATTGGCCTACCCCCCAGAACTCTTGACTAACCTCACAATGCATGACCCACATTCCCCATTGATGAGGGTCCCTTTGAAAGTGGCAGGACAGGAAGGAGGACAATGGAACCAATACTATGAATGTAAAATCAGAATAATATAAATAAAAAAATATATTAAAAAAAGAAAAAATAAATAAAGCACACAAACTTTCTCTTCGCCTAAAAAAGAAAAGAAAAGAAAAGAAAAGAATTATATGGGCAAGTTGGCAAGGTCCCCTGCTGTGAACGAAATCATCTGTCTGTCTGAAGATGAAGATAGCACAACATGCATCTACAAAGAAAACCACTGCTAAGATTTGAGTTCTATAAACCTGCATTTGTGGTTGGTAGCTGCCTCCAGATAGCATCTGACAGTCATCAGTATGATCGGATTTATTGTGGAGCTGGAGTCCAGAAAGATCATGAGAACTACATGAAAATCTTACTCAAGGTTGGAGGCATATTGGTTATGCCTATAGAGGATCAGTTACCACAGATTATGCAAACTGGACAAAACACTTGGGAAAGTAAAAACATACTTGCTGTTTCATTTGCTCCACTTGTACAACCCAGTAAGAATGATAATGGCAAACCAGATTCTGTGGGACTCCTCCCTGTGCTGTCAGAAATCTACGAGACTTGGCTGGTATTTACATTCGACTCACACTTAGAAATTTCATAAATGATGAGATGCAGGCCAAGGGGATTCCTCAGAGGGCTCCACCCAAGAGAAAAAGAAAGAGAGTTAAGCAGAGAATTAACACTTAGGTGTTTGTGGGTAATCAGCTGATTCCTCAGCCTCTGGACAGTGAGGAGGATGAGAAAATGGAAGAAGATAGCAAAGAAGAGGAATAAAAAGACTCCAGGGAAGCCGCAAAGCCCGATGGGCCACCACAGAATCTACTGAGAGAAAAAATCATGAAGCTGCCCCTCCCTGAATCTTTAAAAGCTTACTTGAGCTATTTTAGAGACAAATAACTTAAACCAAGAAGAAAGAATGCCTGCTGATAATTCCTTAGTCTTGAAAATTATAGTATTTATTAGGAGATAAACAAAAGAGAATTATTTCATCAGAGTGAATTATAGAGGATAAAAGTATAACTTGTTTCTGTCGGGTAACAAAAATGACGTATTCAGTGATTTTAAAGAATCTCTTTTCTAAAATCTATTTTTCTTTAAATCTTGGGGAGTGCTGTTTTCACTAGTGATTTTAAAGTGGAATGCAACAAGAATCAAGACTTTGTACTATGAATCCTCTTTGGATTCCACACAGATTCATGGTGGTGAAGGTTTGATTTCATTTTCTATAAGGCTGAAATAAGTGTTAAGCATTATATTTGAACTGCAGCTGTTTGCATTTCCTTTATGAGAACTTTATTCTCTGGTAAGGAAATAAAATGCTTTGTAGGCCTACTTACCTTTTGTTGACAAAGATATATTCCGGGCAATATATGAGTGCAATAATAATAATACAAGATATGGAATGATTTAGCTTTAAAAACCAGAAATTTCATAAAATGTTACAGCCCTGCAACTTTTGCTTTTGAATCTATTGCCAAACCATGCAGGGGATATTCCCGCTCTGCTTCTCTCATAGAGATTTTAGCCCAGCGAGCGAATATTAAAGTAGAAAGGACATATTTAATACAATTACTGATTTGAGTGGACCCTTTACATTTTTAGTACTTAAACATAATGAGGTTATCTTGGCGCTCTAGAATTTTAAAAGGTAGCATATTTAGGATTTTTTTCCATAGTTCACTGTATAAAATACTAGAGTTAAAAAGAAATCTGCTGTCACACTTGCCTCTGGCTGCCTAGGTGGTGAGTGGATGAATGGGTGCATGTGACCACTACTTCCTAGATAGCTCTAAGGAATTGGGGCCTCTGTACTGTGGTCAGTTGATGCATTTTAGCAAATGTGAGTCTACTTTATCTAAATATTTATCTTTGACAAGGTAGGGCAAGCTTGCCTTATCTTTGCTTTGGATCTTTCCAGACAAAAAGTCACAAAAATTGTATGTAGATTTTTTGTATTGAAAAAGTGGTTTAGAACCATAGTGTAATATTTGGGACCCACATTGTGTTCATTTGACTCCCCAGATTTTCTTTTTCTTTGGTAGTTATAATTGTTTTTTTATTTTTGTTACATACTTAAGCAGTGAATGTTATTATTAATTTTTTTCTTCCTAAAAAGGCCTGAAAACAGTCATTCCTTGTTAAGAAAGGATACGGTATAACATGTATTACTCAGTGTGGCATAGATTATATAGTTTTAAAGAGAAAAGTTTGAGGGTATCACTTAATCACCATCAGCATCCTTACTCCAATAGTGGCTCAGATTTGCTTAAGGAAACTCATCCATGGTGAAAGGACTATTATTTTTTTAACTAAGCAGTAATACCATATATTTGAATCAGTTATCTGAAATAGTCTAAACATAAAATTGTCCCAAATAATTGAAAATATTTTAATAATGTAAAAGACAATTTTATGGAAAGTATGTATCTTATAACCATGGTTTGGGTAGACTGGCAGTATCTATAATTTTTCTTAAGAGGATTATTACTAAGTCTATCCAAAAAAAAAATCAGTTTTATACTTTTGTCATTTTTTAGAAATGTTCATTTGATTATGTTCCCCATGGTGCTGGAGATTAAACCCAGGGCTTCAGGACATACTAGACAAATACTTCTACCACTGAGTTATATCCCTAGCCCAAGTTTGTGTTTCTCAAATTGTTTTAGAAGTTTAATTTTGAATTCTTGGAAAAAACACACAAGTATGTGTGTGTATATATATATATATATATCTCCTTCTCTCTGTGCTTTTTTTTTCCCCACTTGGAGCTGGTGTCCAGATTTCTGAAAATACATGTTCTTCAATAATCTTACTGTTTAGGAAAGTTTTTGTTGAGGATATATTTGAAGATTGACATTTTCATATTGTCTTTCATTCTGTTGACCTTGGCGAAGTATATAAATTTGATCATTGCCTATTTTTTGTCTTTGAAGTATATGTTTTGTGTTTTTAAATGCATTTATTTTGTAAGTGTGATTTTTATTATTGACTTTAAATAAAGAGGTGAAAATAAATGAAAAAAAAAAGTTCTTGAGACAAGGACAGGTATGGAGGATCATCCTTGTAATCCCAGCATTCCAGAGGCTGAGGCAGGTGGATACCATGAATTCAAGTCCATTCTGGGCTACAGAATGAGACCCTGTCCCAAAAACAAAACAAGGAGGAAAAAGATGTTAAGACAGGGAAATCTGAGATTGTATTCTGGCTCTACAATATTTGTCCTGAGTAGTTTTATAAGCAAAGTGACATGGGAGTGTATTCTAGAGGAATGCATAAAACAAAAATGGGTGTTGAGCTATTAGTCACATTGGTGAGTCAGGGATATCATAGTCTGCATAGAGACAAAGTGAAGAAGGCCATTGTTATCACTTGCAGATTAGGATAGAAAGGTACAGGGTACTTGAGTAGTTTGCCCAAGATCACGAAGGAAGAACTGGAACTGATTTCAAAGTGAGGCAGGGTAGCCTCATAGCACATTCTTGGAAAGTGTTAGACAAGGATTCCAACCCAGGTCTAAGTCCAGAGCCATGTTGTATCATTTTGGCCACTAGTTTATATTGGAGAAATGAAAGGAGGATTTTATTGTGAATGACTTGACTAGCAGCCAGTGGACTTTATTCTCTGAGTTAAAAATTAGTTCAAAAGAACATCTATTACATGACAGTTCAACCCAGTTTATGCCCACCCCCACTATCCTGGTTTAATTATTAACATCTCTCCCTTAATCCTAAAAGATGGACTAGTTTGTATAGTAAATTATGGTTCACTTTATCCTGATGGCTCTCCTCAAGGCTGGATCATCTTTTTGTTACCTTGTTACCAGCATTATGACTGACTCATAGTAGGTAAATAAGTGCTAAGTAGATGAATGAATGCAGATATCATTGAGATGTACCACTTTAAAGCTTTTGGCATGCTGCTGTCATAGCTGCATGGTTCCTTACAAAAGCCAAATTGAGCTGCCTCAGCACAGGACAGCATGGCTGCTCCATCTCTGGGACTTGCTCACCAAAGGCCCAACACTACCAGTGGTGGCTGACATGATACTGTTCTACAATGGGATTGTGGTGGTAGTTGCACAACTCTGTGGTTGTACTAAGAACTATTGGATTGCATACATTAAGTGGGTGAATTGTATGATATGTGAATTATATCTCATTAAAGCTGTTGAAGCAATGGTAACATGGATGTGTATATTCTTAAGTAGACTTCATGTTAAACACCTCCTCACAAAGTCCATACTTCTCACCCTGAAATGTCTCCCTGAGGCCCTACAAAGCAACAGAAAACATTGCTCATGGAACACTGCCACCATCCTAGTATCATTTGGCTTTATAGAGACCTCTTGAAAAAATACTGCCACATTCCATTCTTCTTGTACAGAGGAGGCAAGCAAGAGTTTTCCATCTCTGGACAGTGGGTTATGATCCAAGGTACAGAGAATTGGGGTGACTGAAATTAGAATAATGTGGTTTTCTAAATAAAAGAAACTTATATATCAGCCATAATATCCCAAAAATGGTTTCTAGAAATTTTGTTAAACTCCCATTCTTAAATATTTTCTCTTTTTTAGAAATGAAGTACATGTTAATCTTCTAATCCTTTTCTCCATTTACTCACCCACTTGTCTTGAAAAACCCAGATATTCCAACACTAATGAATGAATAAACATTATGGAAATTTAAAATATATTTTTGGCATTATGATGATTAACTTTGGATTTGGATGGAAGGCATGTTTAAATCATGACATTTTATTTTATGATGATAGTATTGAAGGCCCAGTCATGTGTCCATGTGTCATGCACAGGTACAAATTTTTCCCATCTCTCCATTTGGTTTGTTCAATGGTAAAGTATTCGATTAGAGTTGGGGATATAGCTCAGTGGTAGAGCATGTAACAGTTACCTTCTTGTTTCCAGGACAAACATCCCACCAGAATCAGTTTATGGGAGGAGAAGGTTTAATTTAGGCTTGCCGATACCAGGGGAACACTATCACAGCAGAGGAAGCTGCCTCACTTCAGCCTCTACAGCAGAGAGAAGCTAACACCAACAAGCACCAACAGCCAGAGCTCAAATTGGCTCTCCATATACCTTAGTAGGTATATGTTACACCTCCTTCAGCAGTGATCTGCCTGCTGGAAACTTAAGTAGGAAGTTTATTCTTAATTAAAAATACCTGAGTCTGTGGGGAACATACATTTGCATCCAAACCACCTTGCCTAGCCTGGGTGAAGCTCTGGGTTCAGTCACCATACTGGAAAAAAATCTAAGCAGCAATAAAAAAGGGCTAGATTAGTAATCTCTGGATTCTTTTGTAGGTGGAAGATGCTGTGCCTTTTCCCCAGATGGGAAAGCCTTAGCAGTTGGTTTGAATGATGGAAGTTTCTTGGTGGTAAATGCTGACACTGTGGAAGATATGGTCTCTTTCCATCACAGAAAAGAAATTATCTCTGATATTAAGTTTTCAAAAGGTGAACATGACAGTAGATTCTTTTAAAAATACCAGTCTTGTGACAATTTTTTTTGAGAGAGAGAGAGACAGAGAGAGAGGGAGAGGAAGACAGATAGAGATGGGTGGGCCAGCAGCCTCTCAGCTGCTGCGAACAAAATCCAGATGCGTGCACCCCCTTGTGGTCAAGTGCGGCATTGCACCCTTGCGTCACTTTGCATCTGGCTAAAGAGGGACCTGGAGATTGGAACCAGCGTTCTTAGGCTTAGGAGGCAGGTGCCTTAACCGCTAAGCCATCTCTCCAGCCCGACAATTTTTTTAACAAGAATGGACTATTATAAATGTTTCTTTGACCTTTTCCCACTTTAAATTACTAAGTTCCTGGAAATAAAATCCCATATGTTCTGATGTTAATTACATATTTGCCTTTATAGATACAGGAAAATACCTTGCTGTTGCATCACATGATAACTTTGTGGACATTTACAATGTACTTACAAGCAAGAGGGTTGGTATCTGTAAAGGGGCTTCTAGTTACATCACACATATTGACTGGGACTCTAGAGGTAAGTAAAGTATGTTGTATCTTTTAAGATATAAGTAATGTTTACAAAAAATTGAACATCTGTTCATGTATTTTTTCCAGAGAGAATAGCAGATGAGTTATACAGGAAAATAGGAAGAGGAGAGCCCACAGCAATATAAAAACCTTAACTTTACAACCCAGTAGCAGATGTGTTAAAATTTTGGGTATTTTTTCATCTTTTAAAATGATCCTTAACTTTCCCATTATTAATTCAAACTATTGAAGCTTAATATCTTGAATACATGATGCCTCCTGCTTCCACCACCTTGCCTTTGGTTTGTACATGTTGTCTTTGCCTTGGTCTCTTCCTGCTTCCTGAGTACAACTCTATCTCCTGTAGATTAGCCCCAGAAGTTCCAAGCAGTTTTCAACTGCCAGTGGAGATAGAAAGCTATATTCTGCTAACCCAGACTGTCTTTGCTCTCCAAAGCTCCCACCCTACCCTCTGCCTCCTCCAACTTACACACACAAATATTGTGAAGATTTGTCTGGCTTAACACACCAAGCATCTTCCATTTACAAAGTTTTTAATCAGAAAATGTGGAGCATCTAGAAGTGAGCCCTGGCTTCTACTGGACTTTATAATTTAGTGAGGGAGACATGCTTATACTGAAATAATACAGGAGCACAAAAATACAGTTATGGGAGCATGAAGTGGTAAGTCAAAGAGGAAGGAGGTAGTGGGTGGCTTAGGATGAGCCAAGGCAGAATTAGGTTGGGCTATAAGTGCTTCAGGTTATGTTACTTTTAGATTCCATCCAGAGATTTGGCTGATGTTAAGAGGTTAGATCAAGCATTTAGGGGTAGGCATGATCCTCACTTTCAAAGAAGTCATAGTCCATTGTGATAGAAACACAGCCAGCATGATGTGTGTTCTGGGGAGAGATCTCCAAGGGGAATCCATGATGCCTTCATAGGAGCGACCTCTGAATTGGATCTTGAAAGACAAGCAAAACTTCACCAGACAGTAAAGTTAAAGAAGACTATTTCAGACAAAAGGAGCATGGTATACAAAGTCAGAAAGCATAGGGAATGGTTAAGAAGTAGTGAGTGTAAGGAAAGGAATGTGGAGAGGCAGACTGGGATAAAGACTAGCTAGCTAACACTAAACTTAATTCTGGAGGCACTAGATAACTCCAAGTTATTTTAGTTGTGCATTCCCCACCCTCTTCAGGAAGGGTCGTGAACTTGGAGTTGGAAAGTAACTAATAAAAGCCACAGAAATATGGCAAGATCCATTCCTGAAGAGACACTACTTTACTTCAAGTATTTTTTTGAAATAGTTATAGGTTAGGGTTGTCAGTCTTTCTTCCAGGCAAGATTTCAGTTGTGGCTGGATTTGCTGCATTGGAATTTGGACTTTATTTCAGCTTTACAACATGCAGGATTTTTGTGGGATATAGTGGATGGGAGGAAAGTATATACTGTAAGAGGTACAAGTCCCAACAAGGCCTGAGGGAGATCAGATAAGTCCCCCTGGATTCTATGTCAGGGTCATGCCTGTCAGACACAGCATTGAAGGCATAGGCTGGCATTTATGATAAAGCAGGACACAGGCATCTGAAGGTTAGATGAGTAACTAAAGGTGAGGTCAGGGAATAAGTGGTCACAGCTGCTTCTCAAGCCCCTTTTTCAATATTCTCTGCTCTGTCATTTAAAAATATCAAAAAGGTAGGGCTGAAGAGATGACTTAATAGTTAAGGCACTTGCCTACAAAAGCCAAAGGACCTAGGTTCGATTCTCCAGGACCCATGTAAGCCAGATATACAAGGTGGTACATGCATCTAGAGTTCATTTGCAGTGGCTGGAAGCCCTGGCCCGCCCATCCTCTCCCTCTCTGTCTGCTTCTTTCATGGTCTCAAATAAATAAATAAAAATAAAATACTAAAAAACTATCAAAAGGCAGTGTTTTTCCTTTGCTTTGTTCTTTTACTAGGTATGATAGGATAAGATAACATAATTATTTAGAGTCCATGACACAAACACACCAGCTCAGGACCTGACACAGTCTATGGAATCTCACCATTACAATCACTATTTGAGGAGTAAAACACATTTTTATTAATTATGAACCTTACTATATGAACATATTTTATATTGGTCATATTCCCATCAGGTTTATATACTCTTATATACCCTGTCTCCTAACCCCATTCCACTGAGAGCCCTCTTCAGTGGAGTTATTGGTATTCACTGTGGGGTTATGAAAGGCAGACTCTGTGGGGAGAAGGCAGTGCTTCTAGATACTCCTTCCCACCCTGTAGCTTTTGAAATCTATCTCCTCCCATCTTCTGCAATGTTCCCTGAGCCTTGGTGGGCATGTTATAAGTCTACTTTAGTGCTAAGCTCTCTGCATCCTCTGAATTTCTACTCTGATGAGTTTTGATTGTCCTCAGGTGTTTACCACCATC
Source organism: Orientallactaga sibirica (assembly GCA_036365145.1). Taxonomy (NCBI): domain Eukaryota; kingdom Metazoa; phylum Chordata; class Mammalia; order Rodentia; family Dipodidae; genus Orientallactaga; species Orientallactaga sibirica. The sequence goes on from JAEOAD010000060.1 coordinate 1,219,510, forward strand.
TCCCTGGAGGATGTTCTTAGGCTAGCAGTGAGAGCAGTACTCATGTTTAAACCACCACTTCCTCTGTAATGTGTCCTGTGCCCTGGCAGATGTGATAGAGATGACTCGTCTTGTGCTAGGTAGTTGGCTTTCTTTTCTTGTACTGAGGGATCTTGGTTCTCCCTGGTATTCACTGCCATCTGTAAAAAGCAGATTCTCCAACCAAGAGTAGAATGGCACAGGAGATAAGCATAAGGAGATAAGCATAGTCATTTAAGAGACTTTTGAATGGGTATTCCCTCAGTGAGAGCTTCTCTCTAGAGTCTATGACTTCCCTACCCATAGGATTCTAACTGGGTTCTCAGTATCAGGTATGAATTCCCTCCCACTGAGTGGGTCTCATATCCAATCAGAGAACAGGTGATTACCACCACAGCCTGTGTGCCACTATTGCACAGGTGTGTGCATCTTGCCCAGCTGGTTGATTTTGTAGCTTGCAGGGTACTCTGCTTGTTCATGTTATTGGTAACCATTATCCTGCAGCAGCTCACATAGTACTTTCTAGAACTATGAGAGCTAGCTAGCAGGGAGCTGGCTTCCTTCTCAGTTCCAGCATGATCTCTCAGTGTCCCATGACCCATGACCAAAGCATGTGGTGTCTTCAGCAATAGAGTCATACCATTTAGCTCTGGTGGGTAAACAGTTGCTTTGGCAATGACCTTCATTGTTTTGGGCACCTTTTGGGCCTCCCTGACCAACAGCTTTCTGTGAGGAATAACCTATTGTTGGTGCTGGAATTTACCAGTCAGAGCATATGGTTTTAGGATTAAACTTTCTCTAGCCCCTACAGGGAACTTGTTTCCTCCTACCCTTTTATTAAGAGTTACAACTTTTGGGCTGGAAAGATAGCTTAGCAGTTAAGGCACTTGCCTGCAAAGCCAAAGGACCCAGGTTCAATTCTCCAGGACCCACATAAGCCAGATGCACAAGGTGGTGCATGTGTCTGGAGTTTGTTTGCAGCAGCTGGAAGCCCTAGTGTGCCATTTTCTCTCTCTCTTAAATAAATACATAAATAAAATATTTTTAAAAGTTTAACTTTAATTAGCTAACTAGGAGAAAGATTCTATAGTACTGATTCATGCTATCATTAGTTTTGTGTATCCCCCCCTTTATGCCCATCTCAAGATCCTTCTACCCCCCTGTATTCAGTCCCTCCACTTGCCTATCAGGTATTGCTCTTCTCATCCCTTCCTGTTTCCATTCTCTCCTAGCCTCATTCTAGCTCCTTGCCAGAATGAATAATCTCACTACAACTTTCAAATAAGTCAAGCTGTTCCATATTAGGAACCATGTATGAGAGAGAAGATGAGGTACTTGTCTTTCTGAGCATAGCTTAGCATGAGTTTTTTCAAGTCAATCCATTTTCCTGAAAATTTCATTTCATTTTTCCTTACCATTGAGTAGAATTCCATTGTGTATATATACCACATTTTCATTATTCATTCATTAGTTGATGGGCATCTGGGCTAATTCCAGTTCCTAGCTTTTGTGAATAGAATAGTAGCAAACGTAGTTGAACAAGTATTTCTGTAGTAAAGAATAGAGTCTTTAGGGTATATGCCCAGGAGTGATACAACTAGACCAAATGGTAGATCTATATTCATATTTTGGGGGAGCCTCCATACTGATTATCATAATTGCTATACAAGTTTACAGTCACACCAGCAGTAGATGAGGGTTCCTCTACTAGACCAGAATTTGTTGTTATTTGATTTTTTTTGACAGTTGCCATTCTGACTGAAGTGAAATGAAATTTCAAAGTTGTTTTAATTTGCATTTCCCTGATGGCTGAAAATGTTAAACATATTTTTAGATGTTTATTGGCCATTTCTTTTTCTTCCTTTGAGGACTCTGTTCAGTTCTCTGTCCCATCTTTTTAAGTGGGTTGCTTGATTTTTTTTTTCTTACTTCATTTTTTAAAAAATATTTTATTTATTTATTTTATTTTATTTTGGTTTTTCAAGGTAGGGTCTCACTGTAACCCTGGATGACCTGAAATTCACTAGGTAGTCTCAGGGTAGCCTCAAACTCACAGTGATCCTCCTACCCCTGCCTTCCAAGTGCTGGGATTAAGGGCATGTGCCACCACACCAGGCATTTATTTATTTTTTAATATTTATTTTTATTTACTTATTTGAAAGAGAGAGGAAGAGAGAGAGAAAGAGTGCTCTAGGGCCTCCAGCCACTGCAAATGAACTCCAGACACATGCGCCACCTTGTGCATCTGGCTTACATGGGTCCTGGGGAATTGAACCTGGGTCCTTTGGCTTTGAAGGCAAGCACCTTAACTGCTAAGCCATCCCTCCAGCCCCTTGCTTAGTTTTTGAGTTATTTGTACATTCTAGGATAGAAAGGACCATGTTAGCCGGGCGTGGTGGCGCACGCCTTTAATCCCAGCACTCGGGAGGCAGAGGTAGGAGGATGGCCGAGAGTTCGAGGCCACCCTGAGAATACATAGTGAATTCCAGGTCAGCCTGGACCAGAGTGAGACCCTACCTCAAAAAAAAAAAAAAAAAAAAAAAAAAAAAGAAAGGACCATGTTGTTGGTATGGAGGAGTCTTGAGAGAGATATTTGTAAATAACCTCAGAGTGGAGCCATTACTCTGTGAGGGCAAACCTCGCTGTTTTCATGATTCTGCCCCAGGCTGATCCCTAGGACCATGGGAAGGGCACTGGGAGTAAGAAGAAGGAGGAGAAGGCCATAGTCTTTGAAGAACCATCTGACTTCTTGTGTTAAGCATTTCTTTAGCATTTCTTTTGTGAAGGTGTCAGACAAAATGGATTCTATGGCTCAAGAACACAGTAGAACAATTTTTACTTTTAGAGTTAAATTATCCCATCTAGAGAATGAGAAGAGGTGTATCCATGCATTTTCTTGGATTTGACTGCAGTCCTATGAGCCTTAAGCCATGTATCATCCTGATAGTTCAGGTCCCAAAGTACCTGATCTCAAGAATGTACTGTGCTGCCTCAAGACCAATCTAACTGCCCACAGTCAGAGCCTCAAGGATCTGGTAGGGGTAGGAAGCAGAATTTAGGTGTAGGAGTCTTTTTTTCCTCTGATTTTGTTAGAAATAGTGAAAACATTTGCCAGAGCCATCGGGCTCTGTAGGGTTGGAGATAGTAGAGGCACAGCCTTGCCCTTAACAGCCTCTGTGTCCACAGCAACCACAGATCTCGTGAAGATAAAAAAATATATCAGCTTTTGTAGACATGTCAAGTGCCCCAGATCAAAGTTCACATATGAAGTGCTAGAGAGAGAGGAGGAAAATCTTGAGGAGAGACAAAACACAAGGCTTTAGTCTAGTTGCTGTAAGTTCGTTCCAGAAGCATCAAGACTCCATGACCTTCTGCTTACTAATACTTTGACCCATCACAAGACATTGCATTTCCATTTTCATTACAAATGGCTGACAAGTTTGATCTATATAGTACAATTTTGGAATTATTATAACTTATAAATTATGTGACAATTGGAATGATATATTGGGCTTGTGCTCTGTGTACCTGCAAGATATGTGACTTATTATATATCCTTAACAATAAAGGTAAGGTTTCTTTCAGTCCTCTTTTTCTGTCTGAGCAGACTTTTTTCGAGAGAGAGAAAGTCAAAGAGAGAGAGAAAGAGAAAGACAGATAGAGAATGGGCATGCCAGCGGCCTCTCAGCCACTGTGAACAAACTCCAGATGCATGCGCCCCCTTGTGGGTAAGGGTAGTATTGCGCCCTTGTGTCACTTTGCATCTGGCTAAATGTGGGACCTGGAACATCGAACAGGAGTTCTTAGGCTTAGCAGGCAGGCACCTTAACTGCTAAGCCATCTCTCCAGCCCAAGCAGACATTTTTAATGAATGAAAATGTGATTGCTGAAGGAACTGAGTTTGTGTTCCACATGAGCATATGGATTATATAGGCTTCCCCCTTTGCTTAGAAGATTTCTTTCTCACACACATTCTGTGTGTGTGTGTGTGTGTGTGTGTGTGTGTGAGAGAGAGAGAGAGAGAGAGAGAGAGAGAGAGAAAGAAAGACAGACAGAAAGAAAGAAAGAAAGAAAGAAAGAAAGAAAGAAAGGAAGAAAGAGAAAGGGATAGGGAGGGTAATAGGAAATGAATGTGAGAACATATAGCAGAGTAGAGGGAGAAAAGAGTACCAACCTACATATTTTCTCTATGCTTTAAAGGAATAAAAAGACAGTGTAATAACTGCAGTAAAGAAAATTTAAGGGGAAAAATACCCATAATTATGCCTTCCTAAACACAAAAATAGTTTTCTTTAGAAAGAGATTCACATCCTATTTTGCAAGGAACAGAAACTCACTCAAACTACTTTAAATTTTAAAATAATTATTGAAGGATGAATTAATTCAAAAGATCTAGAATGTCAAAAAAAAAAAAAAAAGATCCAGAATGTCTTATAGACTCTAAGAGCTTCCTTTCTTGCTTAATAGCAGCTGAGCCACATCCACTGCTCCTCTAGATCTGGTGTCTGACTTTGTTCTCCACTGCATACACAGGCTTTCTCAAATTCATTTACTCAGTCCAGTCTCAGCTGCCCCCAAATGCCACTCTAAGCTTTTAAAGTCCACATCCCATCCCAGCTCAATCTGGGCCTGGACCCTTCTGAATAAGCACCTGCCTCAAACATCACACTTGACTTTGGGCCCAGACTTCAGAAGAAGCAACTCTCAGGGAAGGGCCGCAGCCTAATTAAGGGCCCACAGGTACCTATGGCACTGTGCCTGCCTCTCTGCCAAGAGCCTCTAATATTCTTGCAATCATAAAGTACTTCACGGAACTATTTTTGACATTTGGGGTTTAATTGTTAAGTATGATCAGTAAAACTAGAGTGTAAAATACTGGCCAGAATCATCTAGGAACTATAATCCTCTGAGTTCTTTTAGTGTCATATGACCAAAAATTCATTAAAAGTTAGCCAAAGCCGGGAGCGGTGGTACATGCCTTTAATTCCATCACACAAGAGGCAGAGGTAGGATGATCACTGTGAGTAAGGCCAGCCAGGAACTACAGTGAGTTCCAGGTCAGCCTGGCCTAGAAAGAAAACCTGCCTCAAAAAAAAAAAAAAAAAAAGGCATATTCAAAAGTTGTCTTCAGACTGGAGGATGGCTTAGAGGTTAAGACGCTTGCCTGTGAAACTTAAGGACCCATGTTCAACTCTCCAGATCCCACATAAGCCAGGTGTACAAGGTGACACAAGTGCAAGGTCGCACTTGTAAACAAGGTGGTGCACACATCTGGCAATTAATTATAGTGGCTAGAGGCCCTGGCGCACCAGTTTTCTCTCTTTCACTCCCTCCCTCCCTCCCTCCCTCCGTCCTTCCCTCTCTCTCTTTTTCCCTCTCTCTCATTCCCTCTTTTCCTCTCTATTATAAAAAAAATTGAAAGAAGTTGTCTTCCCTAAACACTTCTTTTCTTCATTTTTGGAATTGTCTTCTTTTTAAAAAAATGTTTTATTTTTGTTAATTACTTTACTGTATGAATAAATCCTGTGCTGGTCCCATTCCCTCTGTATTATCCTATTATATCCCCTTCTTATCTACCCCCATTCCACTGAGAGCCCTCCTCAGTGGGGTTATTGGTATTCATCATGGGGTTATGAATGCAGCAGTCAATCTCCTTTGGAGGGGAGAACAATGCCTCAGGATATTCCTTCCTACCCTGGGGCTCTTATAATCTTTCCACCCCTCTTCTGCAATGTTCCCTGGGGCTTGGTGAGTATGTTATAAGTTTGCTTTAGGGTTGAGTTCTCTGTAACCTCTGAATTTCTGCTTTGATGAGTTTTGAGTGTCCTCACAATGCATACTTTTATCAAAGCAGTTGGTACCCACCAGAGCTAAATGGTAACTAAGACTCTATTGCTGAAAACACCACAAACTGTGACCACAGGACATTGAGAGACCATGCTGAAACTTAGAAAGAAGTCAGCTCCCTGCTGACTAGCTCTCATAGTGCTAGAAAGTGCTATACAAGCTGTTAGGGGACTAATGGCCACCAACAACATGAACAAAGAGGGGATCTTGCAAGCCATGAAATCAACCAGCTGGGCATGATGTATATACCTGTGCAACAGTGGTACATAGCCTATGTAGGTAACCAATAGCTCTCTGAATAAGAATCCCACTTAGTGGGAGAGAACTCATACCTGGTAATGAAAACAAAGTCCGAATCCTTTGGATGGTTATACTAGTCTTTGGTCAAGAAGAGTACATAAACCATTTTTCCACATGCTTTGTAATCACTTTGGAAAGTGCTAATAATATAATTACTTTGCAGATATGTTTAGTTTGTAAGTAAATTGTTGATTTCTTGCTTTTTTCTAACACTAAACAAACATCATTTAAATCCCTTCATTCTTTTCTCCTTTGGGTATGTTTTGCCATCACCAGAGCTTATGTGCTTCAGTGGCCCTAGTTCCTCAGTCAAGGCAGCCCTGCTCTCAGTTATGTGATAATTTAGTTTAGCACTTATAAATGTTTACCTGGACATCTTAAAGGTGTCTGGTGCAAATAGTAAGTGTTGAAGTATGATGTATAAATCACAGAGACGTCTTTGGGTGTTTTTGTTTCCCAGAAAAACGTTTCAAGGCTACTAGATATATAGTTATGGGGAAAAAGAGTGGGGAAATGCTATTTTATGTGAGTTATTTACAGATGTCACATGTCTGGTATTTGTTTAAGTTAATTTGGGCCAAGGCAGTCAATGGTGGTCTACAGACAGCTGTTGAAGCTGGACTGTGGCACATTGAGGTTCATTATACCATTCTCATGTACATATCTGTTTGAAATTTTACATGATTAAAAAAATGCTCAAAAATAGTAGACTGTCTCCTTTAAGCCATTTGAATTTTCAGGTCATAAAGGATTGTTGTTGCCTTTGTAAGAGGAGAATGAGGAAATCTAATCTTTTTCAGCTTCAATCAAAATGTAGCTGAGAAGATAGTTTTATATCAGACTAAAAGACTGCTCAACATTTTGCTTCAGAAATTTCTTTTTCAATTTTTAAACAAGACAGGGTTAGGAGGGAATGAGCATTTTTGTTCCTAACTTTAAAGACAAATTTGAACATAAGTAAATGCTGTGCTCACATCGAGAACTTTGTTTGTATGGCCAGATTCTTGCCTGGCCTTTACCTCACCTGCTTGCTAGGTGTTGATAAGGGAAAAGCAAAACATGATTGTGTCAGGCTTTGGAAAACAATAGCTGCTTTTGCAATGCAACAAAGTAAAATACCAAGCTTGATTCTTCTGTAAATTGAAGGATGTTCAAGGTCAAATTTTTGAGGTTCATATTTTGAAAATTTTAGCTTGGGGGACTACACCATGATATAGAATGTTCTTTAGATGATTTTCTGATGAATGGAACATGCAATTACTCCATATATAAAATTGATTAAAAGTGAATCAAAATAGTGGCAGCCATGCTTAGCATTTTATAATAAAATGACAAATGCAGTTTAATCCTCTTTCTCCTTCATTCTATCATAACAGGAAAATTATTGCAAGTTAATTCGGGTGCCAAAGAACAACTGTTTTTTGAAGCTCCAAGGGGCAAAAGACATACAATAAGACCTTCAGAGGTAATGGTCACACATAAAAATTTTTGAAAAGTATTTTGCAATGGCTTAAAATGCACATTTTAGAGCCGGGTGTGGTGGCATATGCCTTTAATACCAGCACTTGGGTGGCAAAGGTAGGAGGATTGCCATGAGTTTGAGGCCACACTGAGACTACATAGTGAGTTCCAGGTCAGCCAGGGCTAGAGTGAGACCCTACTTTGAAAAACAAAACAAAACAAAATGCACATTTTAGTCAATGTATCAACCTTAATTATGAACACAGGTTACATGTAATTTAGCATTAGGCTTGATAATTTCTCCAATCTGAACCATTGCTTAGTCTGGTTTTCTAATTCCTGGGGACATAAATTTTTACTGACATAGCAATGGGAAGGCACAGTTCTGCTCAATTTTGCTTGCCAGGAGACAATGAACAAATTATTTGGATGCTATATCCTACATTTTCTATATACCATGTCATCTTGTACAAATCTGTTTCAAACATGAATTTATTAAATATTTTCTTTTGCTGGTCATGGTGGTGCACGCATTTAGTCCTAGCACTGGGGAGGCAGACATAGGAGGATCACTGTTGAATTTGAGGCCAGCCTGAGACTACATAGTGAATTCCTGGTCAGCCTAGGCTAGAGTAAGACCCCCAACCTTGAAAAACAAAAACAAAACAAAAAATTTTGTTTCATTTTTTTTAAAGTTTTGTTTTAATATTTTATTTATTTATTTAAAAATTTTTTTACTTAATTTATTTTTGGAGAGAGAGACAGACAGAGACAGGGAGAGGGAAACAGATAGAGATGGGCACGCCAGCAGTCTCTCAGCTGCTGTGAACGAAATCCAGATGCGTGCACCCCCTTGTGGGCAAGTGCAGCATTGCTCTCTTGCCTCACTTTGCATCTGGCTAAACATGGGACCTGGAGATTGGAACCGGGTTCTTAGGCTTAGCAGGCAGGCGCCTTAACTGCTAAGCCATCTCTCCAGCCCTTATTTATTTATTTAAGAAAGAGAGTTTTGTGGGTTATTAAAGCCAATCTGAGTATTCACTTTAAGTAAAATGTCTGACATTTCTAACAAGTTTGAGCATGTGCTTCCTCTGGAGAGTCTGCAGGGTGAGCAACACCATCCTACTCATCTGCTCATCTGACGAGGTCTCAGGATAAACAGGGAGAATCTCAGATGTGGAACCTGAAATCTGGAAGGATCAGTGGCTGTGGAGCCTTCCTGCTGACCCACAGGGAAAGGTTGCCTGCTTCTCTCCCTATGATGCTCAGTGGACATCATAGGACATCATGAGAGGCTGGATGACTCTATTCCTGTCTCAGCAAATGGAAGTACTTGCTGGGTGACCACCTTGAGTTACTTCTGTCTGTGGCCCTGCTGATGGCACTCCAAGTCACTGGACCCATCACAGATTTTTGCTTCCATTTTTATGTGTGTTCAACTGAAACATAATGTTTAGTGAGGACAAATTTGAGTGACTGCAATGTTCAGGAGCTTACCACATAAGGACTAAAGCCCTGGCTGCATATTTATCCAGCAGAAAAAAGCAGTACTGCAAGTAAAGTGCTATCAATGTGCAAAACAGTTTCCAGTCCATAGGGAAAGGCTTTAACTTTAGCTATGGTTCTCAAATATTTTAATATTTCTTTTAGATGGTGTTTTAAAATGCTCATCTAAAGAAAACTGTAACGTAGCAGTAGAAATACTAATAGATTTTGAATGGAAATAAATGAAATAATATCCCTCAAGAAAGCTTAATACTTAGTGCTACTGTTGCTGTTTCTTGATATTTAACAAATGACAAAAACACCTCTGTTTTATCAGGATTTAGTATATGCAAATTATAAATCTAGCTGTGAATTTCAGACAAAGCAGATATAACGAATACATATGTTTATAACAATACAGTGTAGCAGATCTTCACATTCTTAAGGGTGTCTCTAGAGCATAAAGGTTATTAAACTAGCAGCAGCTTTTACTACTTTTTCCTCTAAGAAAACAGTTCCTAAAAAATTCTATCTTGTAACTTCTTATTTTGCTAATGGTCATCCCATTGATAGATCTAGCTCAGTGCTTCTTGGTTAGAAGCAATTTGTCCCCAGGAACATGTAATATAAACAAGGGTATGGTACTGGCATCCCATGGGTGGAGTCTAAAGATGTTGCTAAACAAATCCCCTAAGGTATCAGTGCTAGAATTAAGAAAACCTAATCTAGCTATGACTCATATAATGATAAATATTTAGCTAAGATAAAAAATAAAAACCTTTATCATAGTCAGGCTTAAACAATTCTAAAGTGTGCCTTCAGTCTATAAAATATATATATATATTTGGGTATTTGACTGTAGTTTTGGACTGTTAAGAAAGGTAACTACTATAAACACAACTTAGATGCTGGTCATGGTGCCCCATGCCTGTAATCCGAGTACTTGAGAGGCTAAGGTAGAAGGATTGCTGAGAGTTGGAGGACAGACTGGACTACATAGTGAGCTCCAGGCCAGCCTGAGCTATGCAAAAGCAATGACATCAGTAATAAAGGTAACTTGATCTGTAGCACTTCAGCACACAACACTAGTGCTTAATATTGGCAAAGTTGGCAGTTAGAACCACTGGGTTGAGAATTATTTCACTTAAATAAAGCTAGAAGAAACTAAATGTTCTTTCCTTCTTTTGTAGATTGAGAAGATAGAATGGGACACATGGACCTGTGTCCTGGGGCCCACCTGTGAAGGAATCTGGCCAGCACACAGTGATGTGACTGATGTCAATGCTGCTAGTCTTACCAAAGACTGTGCCCTCTTAGCTACTGGAGATGATTTTGGTTTTGTTAAGCTTTTTTCATATCCTGTCAAGGTAATATTTACTGTTTATTGTACCTGTTCAGTCTCATTACTTATCCCAAATCTATCTATTGTATCTAAGTAGATTTCTAAAATTTTGAAGGCATGAGTAGTATTGTTCATAGTATTATTTATGCTATGTGATGATTTTTTTAAGTTTTATTTTTATTTATTTATTTATTAGAGATAGAGAAAGGGGGGAGAGAGAGAGAGAAAAATGGATGCACTAGAGCCTCCAGCCACTGCAAATGAACTCCAGATGCATGTGCCACCATGTGCATCTGGCTTATGAGAGTACTGGGGAATTGAGCCTCGAACAGGGTCCTTAGGCTTCACAGGCAAGCACTTAACCACTAAGCCATCTCTCCAGCCCCTGTGATGATATTTTTGAGTGACTAATTTGAATGAAATTTTCATAACTTACAGATTCTTCTTGAAAGGCCTTTGGTGGTCATCAAACCCAACTCTTAAAAACTGTAAGGTATGAGTCATCTTTAAGACACCTCAGACCACTTACCTTTTGGTTTATAATAGCATAATTCCAGAGATTAGGAACCCAACTGTTTTTCAAAGCTGTCTAATTCATTTTTTAATAGCTCCAGTTGTTAAGAGACATCACTTTATACTGAATTGAATACTTTTTATTAGCCTTTTGAATAATTACTGAGACACATTATAGTCTTCTAACAGCCTTGTGTGTGGGGAGATTATACTGACTTCTTTTACATCTTCTCCATCTGTGGCCATTTCTCATTGCCATAAGGAAGCTGCCCTTCCTCTATATATGGTATGTTTGTCAGTTCCTCCCGAGTTATCCATGGCTAGAGCTGAATTCAGTGCTTCAGCTGTACCCTGATTCTCTCATAGGATAGCAGGACAATTTCATCAAATTAGACTAAAATGGTGTTGAAAACATAGTTGAACCATAGAGGTCATTCTCAAAATGTTTAAGTTATCTCCCAACCTGTAATTCACACAATTGACATCTATACCAAAAATTGTATCTTGTTTATTTAATCACATTATCCCATCCTATCAACATCTTTTAAATCCCTTTTCAGAATATTTGCCTTTTTAGCATTCTATCATCCTTTGTTGTCACTGTCTGATTTCTAAATTGTATAAAGAAAACGAGAGAGAACAACCAAAACCCAACACCAGAAACCCCCATCCAATCTGACATTCCACACATACAGTTACAGTTCTTCAAGTAATAGTTAAATCTATCCAACTACACAATCATGCAACAATATCTGACAAGACATCACCAAAAATACTTAGTAATAACAGAAGGATGAAGTGGCCATGCCTGTAATCCCAGCACATGGGGGGAGGGGATAATAAGCAGGAAGATCATGAGTTCAAGACCAGCCTTGGCTATGTAGTGAATTCAAGGCCAGCCTAAGCTGCATGAGACCATGTCTCAAATGAACAATAACAAAGAAAACCTTGGTAAACTTATCACTAAAAAACAGGTTACGTGTATCTCGGTCATCTCTAGTTTTCTAATGAGCCATCCAATAAAAGAGATAAGGGCCCCAGTTCTTATGTGATAATCACCAAATCCTCTCCCAAGAGCTTGTGAAACTGTTGTGTAATATTTTGTCCTAGTTTTTTTTTCATAAATCACATCAGTTCATGAATTAATACTGGCCAAAGTCATCTTGTTTTCCCTTCTGGACAAAAAAATAAATAAAAAACAAAAAAATTCTATGTCTGATGCCACCTCTCCTTATTTCTAAACTCTTCATCTATTACCAACATTTTTTGAGGATATATTTGATGGCACTTGTAACCATGCTGCCCCTCAAAGTTTGAAGGATATTGTCTTTGACAGAGGAAATAAGTGTGTCTGCTATCTGTTAATATTATGCCATCTAATCAGAGAAATACCCCTAAAATTTCTATATTTTTCTTGTTAATTTTTTACTTTAGTCTTCCTGAAACCACTGAAAGATCTGTGTAAGACCTTTTCATTCATTTGTGATTATTGGCTCTTTCTTCCATTTTTTATACCTTTGAAACTGATCATAGAGGTTCTCTCAGCATCCACTTTATAAAAAAATATTTTATGTATTTACTTATTTATTTGAGAGAGAGAGAAAGAGAGAGAGGAGGAAGAGACAGAGAGAAAGAGAGAATGGGCACACCAGGGCCTCCAGCCACTGCAAACGAACTCCAGACACATGAGCCCCCCTTGTGCATCTGGCTTATGTGGGTCCTGGGGAATTGAACCGGGGTCCTTAGGCTTTGCAGGCAAATGCATTAACCGCTAAGCCATTTCGCCAGCCCTCAGCATCCACTTTTTGAGGGTAATATTGTTAGAAAAGTTGTTAGAGACAAATCCTGGCTATTGACAGCCCTATCAAGTTAGGTTCAGCCACCCATCCTCAATGGGCTGATTAAAGAGACCAATAATAATAATAAAAAAAACAGAGAAAGGGGATTTGTTCAATATAGACACATTAGGAAAGGAACAAATAAAAGGGTCCAGTGATCACCCAACCCATGTCCATTTTGGGGATCCTGGACATTAGGCTAAGGTTCAAATAAGGACAAAAGATATGCATGATTAAGCAAGCAATGCTGGTTACGTTTGGTCCCATCCATCATTGACTAATCCTTGGCTCCACTCTCCCCTGCAAGGTGGTCTGAAAAGTTATCAGAATAGTCTTAAACTCTTCCTAGAAAACAAGTTGCTCTTCTAGCTGGCACCAGGCTTCAGCATTCTTTGCCCAGAATGAGATTCCAAGAAAAATCCCCTAATTCCTTGAGGAACATTATCTCAGTAGTCTGATAACCTAACAGAGTATCTCTCTTTAGAATACCTTTGCTCCTTCCAGAAAGACTACAGTATTACCCTCACACTAAAGCCAGGTAAGGATATTAAAAGAAAGGATAATGAATTACAGATCAATATCCGCAATGACAATAGGTACAAAAATCATCAACAAAATACTTAACAAACCACTTTAAAAGGGTGATGCACCACTATTAAGTGGCTTATCCCTGGAATGCAAGGATGGTTCAACATATGCAAATCAACAAATATGCTATGTCCCATAAAAATGAAGGATTAAAAGCATATGATCACCTCAATAGATGTAAAAAGAACTGATAACATCCAAATCTTTTATAATTACAAATTCTCAATAAGATAGGCATATATGTAATGTTCCTCAACATAATAACAGCCATAAATGATAAGCCTATTACTAACATATTTCTCAATGATAAAAAGATGATCATTTTCCTCTAAGATCAGAAATAAGATAAGAATGCCCAGATTCCTGCATAATTCTGAAAGTCCTAACCATACTAGTTTAACAAGAAAAAGAAAATTAAAACATCCAAATTAGAAAGGAAGAACTGAAATTGTATCTTTTTGCTGATAATTTGATCTTTTATATAGAAGAGGGGAAACAAAACAAACAAATTTTGTTTGAAAAATGCTATAATGGAACCTGATTCTTAGCATGCTAATAAAAAGCTAAAACTCAACAAGAAAACTCCTAAGACTCTACAAAAAAAACCTCAGAAATGAAAAATTCAGTAAATTTTTAGAGTACAAAATCAATATGCAAAAAGTCAGTTGCTTTTGTTTTCCAGTGCAGTAGATTGGACCCAGGGCCTTTCACATGGGAGTCAAGAGCTAGATTCAAGACTTTTGGATTTGATGAGACAGGGTCTTGTCATATAGCTCAGGCTGGCCTAGAATTCAAGGTCCTCTAACTCAGCTTCTCAAATTCTGGGATTACAGGTATGTGCCACCATGGCCAGCTCATCAGTTGCATAGCTATACACTAACAATAAATTATTCAAAAAAGAAAATAATTTTATAATAGCATTAAAAAGAATAAAATCTTAGAAATAAATTTAGTCAAGGAGGACAACAATAAGACAACAATAAGATGGAGAAACTGAAGATGATACAAATAGATAGATATATTATGTTCATTGATTGGAAGAAATAATATTAAAATTTCTATATTATCTGGGCTGGAGAAATAGCTTGCCTGCAAAGCCAAAGGACCCAGGTTCAATTCCCCAGGACCCACGTAAGCCAGATGTACAAGAGGTTGCATGTATCTGGAGTTCATTTGCAGTTGCTGGAGACCCTGATGCACCCATTGTCTCTTTCTCTCTCTCTTTCTTTCTCTCTCTGTCCCTGCCTATTTCTCTTTCTTTCTCTCTCTTTCTCTCTCTCTCTGAAATAAATAAAAGAAAAAGAAAATATTTTTAAATTCTACATTATCTAAAGTAGCCTACATATTTGATGCTAACCCATCAAAATTTCAGTTTACATAGAAATTGAAATACAATTCTGAAGTTCATATAGAACCACAAAAGCCCTAAAGCTTGGCAAAATTAGCAGCTAATCTTGAAAAAGAGAAAGCTGAAAGTATCATATTTTCTGATTTTAAATTATATTATAAAATTAGTGTCAAAACAACATACAATAGTGTAACAATTGCTTAAGTAGATTAGGCAGTAAAGCTAAGTAAAGAACCCAGAAATTAATCATTCAATATATAATCAACTTATCATTGATAGAGACACAATAGTTCACAATGGGGAAAGGACATTAAGTAGTATTAGAGAAATTGAATATTGATATGCAAAAGAATGAAACTGAACTGTCTACACAATAAACAAAAATTAACTCAAAGAGGATTTCTGGGCTGGAGAGATTGCTTAGTGGTTAAGGCATTTTCAAGCAAAGCCAAAAGAACTAGGTTCGATTCCCCAGTGCCCACTTAAAGCCAGATGCAAAAGGTGGCACATGCATCTGGACTTTGTTTTCAATGGCTAGAGACTGTGGTGTGCCCATTCTCTCTCTCTCTCTCTCTCTCTCTCTCTCTCTCAAATAAAATACTTTAAAAAATCTAAGGGCTGGGAGTGATAGTGTATGTCTTTAATCCCAGCACTTGGGAGGCAGAAGTAGGAGGATCCACCATGAGTTTGAGGCCACCCTGAGACTACAGAGTGAATTCCAGGTCAGCCTGAGTTAGAGTGAAACCCTACCTCAAAAAAAAAAAAATTTAAGACCTAAAACCATAAAAATTCTAGAAGGTGACATTGATCTTGGCAATATTTTCTTAGATATTGCACTAAACACACAAAAAATGGACAAAAGGTAGGACTAAATTCAACTAAAAACACTATGCACAAAATAGAAACAATCAACCTCCAGAATGGAAAAAAATCTTTGCAGTTTGTGATGAAAGGTTATTATCCAAACCATATAAGGAACTCATATAACAGCAGCCAGAAACCAATAATAATAGATCTGTGGTTGTAGCTCAGTGATAGAGTGCCTGCCTGGCATATGTAAGGCACTGGGCTCAATCCCGGGACCATGAAGAAATAAATAAAACACACACACACACACACACACACACACACACACACACACACACGACCTAAATAGACATTTCTCCAGAAAATTCATGAAATTGGAAACATGTGTATGAAAAGGTGTTCCATCACTTACCAGGGAAATTCTAATCTAAACCACTATGAGGTATCACTTCACATCTGTTAAGATGACTGTCACCAAAAAAGATAAAGAAACAAGTGTTTGTGGGAATCTGGAGAATAGGGAATGCTTATATGCTGTTGGTGATAATGTAACTTATTATACCCATTATGGAAAACAGGTTCCTAAGAAATTTATAAAGAGAACTGCTATGTGGTCCAGCAAACATATTTCTGACTATCTATGTAAATGAAATGAAATTGGTATCTAGAAAAGATCTGCAACCCCATGTTCATTCCAGCATTATTTATAGTAACAAAAATATGGAAACCCTAATGAATAAATGAGAAAATAAAAGTGAATATATTTACAATAATATATTTTTCAGTCACAAAAAAAGAAGGAAATCTTTCCATTTGTGAAAATATTGATGAAACGGGAGGATGTCATGCTCAGTGAAAAAAAAAGCTAGACACAGCAAGACAAATATTATCCTATCTCACTTATATGTAGAACCCCAAAAATTATATTCATCAGAGCAGAGAAAGAGTAGGCCAGGTGTGGTGGCTCATGCCTTTCATCCCAATATTCAGGAAGCTGAGGTCAGAGAATCACAATGAGTTTAGGCCAGCCTAGCTACAGAGTGAATTCCAGGTCAGCCTGAGCTAGAGGGAGACTCTGTTTCAAACAAACAAATCAATAGAAGCAGAGAATAGTAAAACAGTGGTTGCCAGGTATAGGGAAATATTGGTCAAAGAAATCAGACTTTTAGGCATAAAATGAAGTTCTGGGAATCTGACTATATCTTAGTAACCATAGCCAATAATACTGTATAGTTCAACATACATGTCATCTAGCACTCAGCATTTGTTTATTGTCTTTAAAGTAAATTTTTTGTAATTGAAATACACAAATATATAGCTTCTGTTTGAGATTTGACATGTTCATATACCTAATATATAGCCCAATCTCTTATCAAGATATAGATTATTACCTAAAATGCTTCTTCAAGCTCCTTCCTTATCAATTGTCACCCCCCACCTCACCTTCAAATAAAAAAAAAGTGTCCCAATGTTATTCACATAGATTTGTTTCAGAATTTCGTATAGATAGAATCATTAAGTGGGCCCTGGTTTTTTTTTTTCTGGCTTTTTTCATTCAGATATTGTTATGTATGGTGATAGTCTAATCATTTTCATAGCTGAGTGAAGTCCACTGTAAAGATATAACAGCTGTTTATATGCCCATTGATGAATACACATTCTAGAATTATAAAAATATCAGCATATTCTTTCTTTCTCTTCAGTAAATACTTAGAAGCAGAACTCCTTCATTGTAGAATTTTAAAAAATATTTTATTTTTATTTATTTATTTACTTGACACAGAGGAAGAGAGAGAGAGAGAGAGAAATAGAAAATGGGCATGTTAGGGCCTCCAGCTACTGCAAACAAATTCCAGATGCATGTGCCACCTTGTGCATCTGGCTAACATGGGTCCTGGGGAATCAAACCTGGGTCCTTTGGCTTTGCAGGCAAATGCCTTAACTGCTAAGCCATCCCTCCAACCCTCACTGCAGAATTTTTTAAGAAAACTATCACTTTAAGAAACTGTCAGACCCTTTTCCAAAGTGGTTGTATTATTTTACATTACCACTAAGTATGTAAGAGTTCTAGCTTCCAACACTCAGAATTATCAAACACGTGAGATGTAGCTGTTTGTTTAGGGAAGTGGGTGATAATATGATATTTTGTGGGGGTTCAAGGTAGGGTTCACTCTGGCCCAGGCTAATCTGGAATTCACTACGTAGTCTCAGGGTGGCCTTGAACACTTGGTGATCCTCCTACCTCTGCCTCCTGAGCTCTGGGATTAAAGGCGTGCGCCACCACGCCCAGCTGATTTTTTAATTCTGGTTTTTGTACTACTGGGATTGAACCTAGGCAAGTGCTATGCACCTGTACTATATGCCTGTCCTCTGTCCTCTGGTTATATTTTTCATGTACATTTCTGTGATGACAAACGATGCTGAGCACTTTTTTCATCATACAAAAAGATGAAAGTGTTTATGCAAATATTTTTTCTATTATTTTTAATTGAGTTATCTTTTATATTGAGTTTTATGTAGGATTTAATTGAAGTTTAAATGCATTTGAAAACTGCTGCCAATTAGAATTCCTTCAGTAGTATTACCTCTCTTCCTCCCCTTTTGGCCTGAAACTCGTTATCTAGAACTGGCTGGTTTCAGATTTGTTGGGGTCCTTCTGCCTACCCTGAATACTTGTATTACAGGTATACTCCAGTGCCTAGCTCTTCTCCGTTCCTTTTTTTCTTCTTTAAGTGACAATTTTCATACATGAAGATAATGTAATTTGATCATAATCTTCTCCCAATACCTTCTTGTACCCCTTACCTTGCCCATTCCTTTTTCACTGAACAGCTCCTTCCCACCATGACCCTCTTCTATCTATTGATAGGTAGATGACTTTTTCTTCACCCTTTTCTAACATCCATGCTGAAATGTTGATGAGCCCATTTTTTGTGACGGTCTTGTGAAGGTATTGAGAGCCACTGAGGCCTAAGTCAGTGGTCACTTCATGTCTGGAAGATAGTGTCCCAAAGTGCTGCTCTCCACTCTCTGGCTCCTACATTATTGTACACTCTTCCACAGTGGTCCCTGAGCCTTGGTGGGATGTTATGAATGTCTCAATTGGCACATTCACTTTTTCTCAGCACTTTGGTGAGTTTTGAGCCTCTACAGCAGTCACCACCACCTGAAAAAAAAAAAAAAAAAAAAACCTTCACTGATGATTAGCACTCATCTATGGGATACACATAATATGTTTCAAGGGAAATTTGATGAGCACACTCTATTTGATGAGCACCACTTAATCATTCTGCAGTAGTGTCTTCCCTGCTAAGTCTATGACCTTTGCAACCATAGATTTCCACAGATTTTTAGCTGGGTTTTCAGTGCTAGGCATGTATTCTCTTCTATGGAGCAGGTCTCAGATCCAACCAGAGAATAGTAGTTTACCTCTATGCTAGGTTACTCCCATACCAGTCATACCACAATTGCACCAGAAGACACATCTTCAATGGGTAATCAGTTATGCAGCTTAAAATGCTGCTCAGCAGTTGTTAAAGCTGGTGATGAATTTTCTCACCTAGCACCCTGCATAGCACTTTCCAGCACTATGCCAGCTAGCCAACTCATTCTTTGATATTTTTTTGCATTTCATTTTCCTTGCCCAATACATGTATATCATGTTGATGGATATTTCTAGCTCTATAGCCTCCAACTGTTCTGGGTCTGTTGAACAAAGTTTACAGTTATAAGGTGAGCTTGTCCTCTCTTCAGATTTATATGTTGAAACCCTAACTCCAGTGTTTCTACATTTGGAGGTGGGGAGCTTTACAGAAGTAAGGTTAAATGAGTTCATGAGAGTGGACCCTGATCTAATAGTTATTTTTCTTATTTGAGAGAGACCAGAGGATGATGTGGTGGTATACACCTGTAATCTCAGCATTCAGAAGGTTGAGGCAAGAGGATCAAGAGTTTGAGGCTATCCTGGGCTACATCATGAGCCCCTGTTTTAGAAAGAAGGAAGAAAGAAGAAAGAAAGAAAGAAAGAAAGAAAGAAAGAAAGAAAGAAAGAAAGAAAGAAAGAAAGAAAGAAAGTAGAATGTGTATGCAAGCACCCACTCTCTGAAAATGCTTGTTGTGTGTGTGTGTGCTCACGCATGAAACACACACTGAGGAAAACCCTTGTGAGCACATAGATACATAGATGGGTAAGGCCCTTGTATGAAGAGGGCTCTTACCAAAATTAAATCAACCTCCAGACTGTAAGAAATAAATTTCTGTTACTTAGTCCACCCTAATCTGATGGTAGTATAGCAGCTCACACAGACTTACATACCATGTTACTGCTGTGTTCTGTCACTTGAGTTCCATGTCATCACAGCTTGGTGATATCTGTGCACTCGTTACTTCACACAACACTTTCTCTGCCAAAATTCAAACTCCTTTTGTTATCTGCTATAACATATCTTCTTGGTCATTTTTTCCCACTCTTCTTTCCTTTTAGTTACTAGGTTTATCTTCCAGCACTTTTCTTTCCATAGTAAAGATATCCTCATGTATATTCTTTTACAGTTTAAAGCATTCTCAGCAGGTATATTACTTCCTTGTCCCCAGACTCCAGATGATAAACTCTACACTTTTGCAGAGCCCATGCACTTTGAGATTACCTTAACCCATGGTCCAGAAAACCAAATTCTGTTCTTGACACCAGTATGTCTAGCTAGCCAACTGCTTTTCATAGCCTCCTTTCTCATCTAGTCATAGGACTTTCCACTAGCTGGAGAGACTAAGAGGCCATCATGCTGCTAACATTTGCCAAATTCTCCATGCTCTCAAGTCTCAAGTTTCCTTCTTATAACATCAACATTGTAATAAACAGAGAAACTGCACATGGAATGAATGCTGTGAACTGGAAAGAGAGTGCATAGTTCCCAGCAGAATCTTAATAATTAGGGAACAACCAGTGTTCCAGTAAATTGTTCCAGGTTTTTGTGGCTTTCTCACCCATTCTTTTCTGATTCAATGAAAGAAGACAGTTGTGGAAAAATAGTGAGTCCAGCAATGCAGTTTGGCATGACAGCTCATCTCACTGGCTGAGCAAGGTCTTCCTTTCCAGGAAGGATCTAGGCCTGGTTAAATAGCTCTATTGGCTCTTAATTTTTTCTCTATTTCCTGTGTTTCTTCTCTATGCAACTTAACTGATCACTTTAACATAATATTTTTCTTTTGAGTTATTTTTTCCATTCTATCTGGAAAACCTGTTCTCTCTTACTAGTAAGGGACAGAGAGTCATTTTTCAGGCTTCTTTACTTTCCCTTCTCTATAGAAACCAGCTTTTAATATGTCCACTGGGAGAGGCTCCTATTCTAACAGGAAGGTCAGTGTGGCACCAAGACTGTCTAGTTCCATGGGTCTCACATGGTTACACAGGGATTCATAAATTCTTTTTTGTTCTGCCTATTTGCCAGAAAACATATGGCTCTAGAGGGCTTCCTGGAAATGCTGCCTGCCTGTTGGCTTCCCTGATCTTTCCACTCTCAGAACTCTGCTGAGGAGTAGGCAATTCCCCTAAGTGACAGAGAGGGGTCAGACAGACTCAGAGATCTGGAACAGGAATATTTCAGTCATAAATATCCCTGCACCTGTTTCCTTGCTGGTTTCAGGTTTTCCAGTACTGTGCTAAAGTTTTCATCTGACATGCCAGTGGCCATCGGCTGACCTCAGAGTTTGTGTAGCTTCTCACATTGCAAAGCAGTCCCTGGAGCTGCTGAGAGGATGGAAAAACCACCTCTTTATGTGGCCCTGCTGGAGCTGTTTTCGCCAAGCTATGTCTCATGAGCCTAGAGTGGAAGCTTTTCTTGGCATCAGCTTTGGCTTCCCAGCGCTGGTCAGGACTGCTCTGAAGACAGCCAGAGCCACATTCTGCCCTCCACCTTCACCTCTTGCAATACCATGGTGTGACCTGAGCACCCCACTAGAAAAGCTTCTAGTGATCACTTGTAGACTGGGTTTAATTTCTTTGGGTTTATTCTTTGGAAGGGGCTGGTTTTGTTCCTAAATCAACAATTTTAGTGTCTTTTGTATTAGAAACACTTCCCAGTGTCCATGACAGAAACTACTACTGTGCTTGCTCTGCCAGTCATTTCCAGGGCTGTGGTGTAAAAGCCACTGTGGAAGATGGCTGGGAGGAGATTTGACCTCCCGTGCCAGCCGACTGTCAATCAGGAGTCAAGACCTATAGAGCTGGTATATTCACTGCATAGGAACAAACTTAATATTTCTTTAGCTCCCAGAACATCACCTCAGAATATCTGTTGAAGATCTATTATGAACCTTTTACTGTCTTGTGAAATGAGACCTAGTCCCTACCCTCATGGAGCATACATTCTAGTGACATGTAGAAAATGCCTCTTTAGTAGCCAGGCATGGTGGCACACACCTTTAATCCCAGCATTCTGGAGACAGAAATAGGAGTATCACTGTGAGTTCAAGGCCACCCTGAGACTACATAGTGAAGTCCCAGGTCAGCTTGGGTTAGAGTGAGACCATACCTCAAAAAACCAAAAAAAAAAAAAAAAGAAAAAAAAAAGAAAAATGCCTCTTTAAATGCACTGTTTATGACATCCAGTGGTAGTACCCTAGAATATAGCTTAGAGGACGGAATAATGAGCCACTGGCTGGGGTGACTGCAAGTTTCTGGCTTTATTTCCAGGGACAGCATGCAAGATTCAAGAAGTACGTGGGGCACAGTGCACATGTCACCAACGTGAGGTGGCTTCACAACGATTCTGTGTTGCTCACGGTAGGAGGTGCTGACACAGCATTGATGATCTGGACCAGGGAGTTTGTGGGTACCCAGGAGAGCAAGCTGGTTGATAGTGAGGAGTCAGACACAGACATAGATGAAGATGGAGGTGAGCCCCACCTAGTTACCTGTATCCCACACTGATTGGTTCTTCCTCCCTTGTCACCTCTTGAGCCCCAGAAAACTAACTCACACCCCAATATCCCTATGTTGTTTGAGGTTATGACAGTGATGTTGCTAGAGAGAAGGCCATTGACTACACTACCAAGATCTATGCGGTGAGCATCAGGGAAATGGAAGGCACCAAACCACACCAGCAGCTGAAAGAAGTGTCCATGGAAGAAAGGTATGGTGTTGCAAGGTTTGTTTGCATTTGTTATACCCAATGAGAAATTTGTTTAAAGTCCAGTGCATTTCTTTGTCCTTTAAACTGACACTGAAGCAAGTTTTAGTTTTTTAATCTAGCCAGAGTCTTAACCTGTAATAAGCTTAAACTGTGGGAAATTGCCCTCAGTACAAGCCGAGGGTAGGTTACACTTTGTACAAGTTCGTTATGGAATATAGCTTAATAGATAAGAAATTTGTTGGACTAGGTTTTCTTTCCTTGAAGAGGAAGTAAGAGAGCCTGGGCACTGTTCTGAGTGTATTACTAACAGGAGAGCATGCTAATTAGCAGGGTGAAAGAGAGGTCAGACTTATGAAGTGGTACAGTAATATTTGTGGAGTTATGGAAAGTCACCTAACATTCTAGCCAGTCTTTGTGTTCTTAAGTTCTGTCACTTGGTGTACTTCTTTTACTGTGTCTTTACATGCTCCGGTTTGTTTAGGACGGTTAGTATATACTTCTAGGCCTGACCCTGGTTTTGTTGTCTTGAAATGTGTATGTAAAAAGGGGGTTGGTTATGTTAGGCCTTTCTGATATGCAGTATTAAGATAAATTGCTAAACATTTAGAATTTCTAAAAAGCAAACCTTATAATTATATAATTTACCATGTTCATACTTAAGAAGGATAAATAAATATTGAATAAACTCATTCACCTTTCATGTACCTCAATGATATGGAAAATTTTCTATGGTCTCTTCACCTTGTGGTGGGCTCAGTTGTTCCCAGTTATCTTGATCTCGTGCTGTACAATATGAGGTTTAAGTTTTTGTATTTGATAGGACTTTCTGCCAATAATAATAATGGTATAATAAATATGATATTCACAACTTACAATTAGATGTGGATTTAGATACAACCTCCTACTTTGGTTCAGTGACAGATGGAAAAATTAGCTTGGCAGGTGGTGGGTGTTCTCTTGGCAAGATGGTCTCTGAGACAGAAAAGCCTAATACTTTCCTAGCAACTTCATTAGATGCTACAATGAAATTCAGAATTTTCTCTTGATTAAAAAACTAGATGGTTTTTCATTGGTTTGTATAGTTTTGTTCTTTTTTTTTTTCGAGGTAGGGTCTTACTCTGGCCCAGGCTGACCTGGAATTCACTATGTAGTCTCAGGCTGGCCTCGAACTCATGGCGATCCTCCTACCTCTGCCTCCTGAGTACTGGGATTAAAGGCGTGTGCCACCACGCCCGGCAAAGTATAGTTTTTTTGAAACATGATTCTGCAATGGCCACAAAGAGAAAAAATTAAAGGTATTAATTCCAAGAATTAAAAAAGAAACAAATGGATACAAGTGCATGAATAGGCCTCCCACTTAACTAATTTACTTGAAAAACATTTGGCCTGAGTTAATATTCTTTTGAAAAATAAATTACCAGCCTTTCCAATTTCACATTCCATTATGAAAGGAATAGACTTGGCCCTTATTCCAAGAGTGTTTCAGGCTGATTTCTACAAAACACTGTGGTGTATCATGCTGAGATTTAGACCAGTTACTAAAATATTGCCATCTAACCACAGTTCTAATTGCCAAACACTACAGCTTATTTCCGACTTAATCTTTAACACAGTTCATGAAAACCCCTTTTCATCTCATTATTTCTTTGCACACTTATGTGAAAATGTCATGCTGTCCAACTTAGTGTAAGATGGGGTGGGATTAAGAATTCTCCATTTTAAGATTTAAAATGGAAATTTTAAATTTGTGAAGCTACCTTATTTTCTTCATCATATTACATTGCAAACTTATTATACATAAGGACTTACTGAATTGACTTTTAAGAAAAGAAAAAGTATTTTTATAATATTATGAATAAAGATTTCAATATTTTACAGGCACTTTAAATGAATAATTCGCTTTTGTATGCAGTAAAGAAAACATGTAGTAAAGAAAACAATTTTAAGATAAGTATAGGGTCATAAGGAATTATCAAGATTTTCTATAGAGAACAATTTCCTTGATTACCTAAAAATCCTTGACAGTTTCCATTTGCAGAGGGGCTGAGACCAGAGAAACAGGCCTAGCATGCTGGGAGCAGAGCATACCCACACCAGCCAAGGTGACCAGTCAGCAGCCTCTGGGGAGAAAAATTAAAATCAGAATCAAGGACAAGCAGTCTCTACTCATCCTGATCAGTAAATTTAGGGACTCTGGGCCTCAAAGATCATAGTAGGCTTCTGAACATGTTAAAGTATTCAGAGAATTTGTGAGAAAACAGGATGCATGATGTAATGTGTGGCAGGGATGAGCCCTTGGAGCCAAGGTGTAGTAGGTGGGACTCTTGACAATAAGTCGTACATCATATCTTGGTCTTCAAATGGAGCAGAAAACTTTCTCTGTGGACTCCCACGTCCTGGTAATGAGAGAGGGTCAGAGACCAAAAAATGAGGTGGTCCCTTCCACACCAAGAAAATGCATCTTCTCCCTGGGAACACAGCACAGTTCTTGATGTTGTTCTCTTTGGCTTCTTCAAGCCCTGCTGATCCAAGAGGCACTGTTTCTTCGTGACTTCGCTTTCACTATCTCCTTAGGTTGTAATACCTACATATACCTAGGTACATTTTCCAATCACCTAGGCCAAGATATACACTGGTGAGACTCAGAGAGATGAGCACTTGAGAACTGATGGAGATGTGCTCTTATAGCAAGTGCTCCATACAAGGGCCTTATTAATATTAGAATTATTTTTAGGCTCATCTGATTTTAATCAATTTTATCATTGTTTTCAGGTTTAAATTGTCACTAGCTGGTCATTAGCAGACTTTCCTTTGAGTTAGCTTCCATGTCCTTTTTTGAATACCATCTTGTACCTCTGTACTTGTCCTTGTGTTTTTTGACCTAAGATCCTATGCCATATTTGATTTTCCTTTCCCCCAAATAGCTTCTGGACTGTACTATTAGTTTGTTTCTTCATACTACTAGAGGTTGCTTTAATTATTGTAGATCAAAACTGGAAAAATCCTCTTAAAAATTTAAAATTTTTAAAAATTCCTTTTAAAACTCATAAAGTTAAGTTGAAATTTTAACTCTTTTTTCACCTCTTGTGTTAGCTTTCTATTACTGTGACAAATAACTGATATGATCATGCTACACAGAAAAAATGTTATACAGTTTTAGAGGTTTCTGCCCATGACCACTTGTAATGGATCTGTGGCAAGGCAGCAAGCACATCATGTAGGGGGGCTGTTCACCTCATAGCTGGGGACTAAAAGAAGTGGAGAGGAAATTGAGAGCCCACAATCCCTTTATGGGCCTATATCTAGTCCTCTGAATCCTATCACTAGGCCCTACCACTGTGGTACTATAGAAGTTACCTTCTCATTGCTAGAACAACACAACACAACAACCAGAAGCCACTTATGAGAGGAAAGGGCTTACTTCAAGGCTTACAGCCCATGTTTCATCATAGTGGAGGAAAGCATGGGATGGCAGGTAGCCAGGGCATCACACATTGTCAAATAACAGGAAGAAAGTAGTCTGAATGAGCCAGCTCTGAACACCCAGTGGGCTGGACTAATAAATCTCAAGGCCCAACCCCTAGTGACACACTGCCTCCTGTAAGACTTCATCACCTGGGGACCAAGTAGGAGGCTTAATCACAAAGATGTGTGGTTATGGGGACAATTTTACATTCAAACTACCATTTTACGTTCAAACCTCTGGACACCTTAGACTCGTGAGCATTACATACACTTAGTCCAACTTTAAAAGTCTCCATAGTTTTTACCAATCTCAACCAATCCAAAGTCCAAAATCTCATCTGAGACCCAAGACAGTCTTATCTGTGATCCCTGTAAAATTTAAATACACGTTGGATACTTCCAGGACATAATAGCAGAGCTAACATTTCTGTTTTTATAAGAAAAAATAGAGGTAGAGCAAGGGAAGATTGGACCAGTGTAAGATAGAAAACCAGCAGGGAAAACATCAAATCCTACAGCTCTATGCCTGGCATCTGGGACCTGTGATGAAATTGTATGTGATCTAAAGGGCTCAATTCCACCCATCCATTGTGCTGCATGTTTTCTGGGCAGATCTACCTGAGCCTGAGCCAGCAGCTTTTCCTGGCAGCCATTCCATAGTCTTGGTATCTACAAATCTTAAGGTTTTCATTGCAACTCATAGTCCATCTTTAGAGCTCCATAAAATGACTTCACAGCCTCCATATAGGAACAATGACCGTGTTTCATATTGCCACACCTTAACACCTCCTCGAATGTGGTTGCACTTCATGACCCTCCTTTCTGCATTTGTCATGCAAAATCAATACCAGATGGAGTTTGCCATCAAATTTGTAAAGGGGAGGGAAGAAGTTTGACCTGAAATTCCTTCATTATTCTTTTAGGCCACCTCCTTTCAAAAGAATTTTCATTCCTACTAGCTTGAACCTTCAATGGGTTAGGTTTCACCAGGGCATCTTTCCCATGTGTGGAACTGGAACAGTTCTCTTATCCTCAATGGTGGTAATCTCTTTAACAGTTGCAGCTTAAGTGACCTAAAATCAGCCTGTGTGCCTGGGACCTCAAACTTGCTTATGCTTTTTTTCTGTGCCAAACGTTATATTTTTCACAGCCTCCTGCTCATTATTCTGCTCCTCCATGAAATACACTAGTCCATTACTTCTAAATTCAACTTTGCTCAAATTCTCATGATATGGGCAGAACACAGCCAGCCTTTCTGCATAGTAGTTCCTATAAATTCCTATCTTTCTCCTCTTAAACTTCATAAGCCACACCTTCACAATTCTCTCTGCATTTAGATTTTTCAAACTCTTTTCAGAATGGCTCATCAAACTCTGCTCATAGCATTGCAAGGTTTCTTTGGTCCAAAGTTCTAAATCCTTCCATAGTCCTCTTGCAAGTTGGTTAGAAAAGCCCCAAAACCACATGTTCAGGGTTTATTACAAAAACTACCCCACTTCTCAGTACAAATTTTCTCTGGCAGTTACCTTTTCACTGCTGGGAAAACACACCTAACCAGAAGCAGCTTAAGAGAGGAAAGCATTTATTTCAGGCAGGCAGGAAATAGTCTAAATGATCCAGCTCTGAACACTCAATGGGATAGACTAATGAACTTCAAAGTCTATGCCCAGTAACACACCTCTTCCAGCTAGGGTACACCTCCAAAAGTCTCTACCAGCTAGGGATTAAGTAGGAAGCTTAATTACAAATACTTACGGCTATGGAAGACATTTAACATTCAAACCACCACAGGTACCTTGTTCTATTCTAATAGTGATTTTTAGGTGCTATTTTATATATTGAAACTTAAATTTCTAACAATTATGTTGTACTGTTGTCTAAAACTTAGAAATATTTTCTTTTTTGATTTTGATTCTTGGCTTAAGCTTCCCCTGATAGTGGCTTTAAAGAATATAAAAATATAGAACACAAGCCGGGCGTGGTGGCGCATGCCTTTAATCCCAGCACTCGGGAGGCAGAGGTAGGAGGATCACCATGAGTTCAAGGCCACCCTGACACTACATAGTTAATTCCAGGTCAGCCTGGGCCAGAGTGAGACCCTACCTCGAAAAACATATATGTAAAACATCTGTCATCTTAGATAGAATTTCATAAAATCAGAGTAGTGAGAGTTAAACCCAAGTTTTTTAAGTGTGAGCTAAATGCTATGTGTCAGTTGGTGCCTCAGGAAAGAGAGAATAGTAGGTAATTAGGGACTTAATGAAGTGATATTAACAAAGGAATGGGCAGAATTAAGAAAAACTGGGAGGGGTGGGAAAGCTCTGTGCAGCCAGTACAGTGGGAGCTATGATCACCCCTGGATCTGAGAAGGCCAGAGGAAGACAGGGATGTAGCAGAGGATGCCCCACAGGGGCTAAGACCTGAAAGAAAAGTCCTAGCAAGAAGCATAGGAAGTATAAGTGCCCAAGCTATGTCCTCCCACAATCTTATCTGCTGGTGCCTTGCATTTGTTGAAGCCAGTCAGAAGCTGAATGGTAGCAAGAGCCTGTTGATACTGTCCACAAGGACCAGCCTGCCAGTCAAAAGGTCAGGAGATATGGGGCCACAAAGAAATAATGAGCTCATTCTCCTTCAATTGCTTTTTTCTGATAGATGATTATTGATACCATAGAAAAGAACTGCAAGCTTTTTAATATTTAATAGTAATTACTATCATTTGTAAATGCCTTTGCATAAGTAGGTATTTATTATATGTGTAACTTTTAAAAACATCAATTATGAATGCCATTAAAATAAAATTAAATATCTAGGATTATTAGAAAGATTTAAGGCTTTACTCAACATATGTAACAATTTCAGTAGTTTTTACACTAAGGTGCCACAAATTCTACTTACAAAAAATATATTACTTCATTGAGAATGCTAATTTTTGAAAAATTAAAATCTTATATTCATATTACTTTTTTTTTGAGGTAGGGTCTCACTCTAGCTCAGGCTGACCTGGAATTCACTATGTAGTCTCAGGGTGGCCTCAAACTCACGGTGATCCTCTTACTTCTGCCTCCCAAGTGCTGGGATTAAAGGTGTGTGCCACCATGCCTGGCTCATATTACATTTTGACATTCCTTTATATCTTTGGCCCATCTCCAGAGGGGTTTATTTTTTTTTTGCATGAATAAAATAACGGATTTTAGAAACTATGGAAATGATGAGTGTCAATATTCACATTTTTGAATGTATCAAGTAATCATGCAACCCCCATCTTTGCATTCTCCGGTAACTGATCACTGCAGAGGTAAATCACCAAGGTATTTTCACCTTGACAATTTATAGATGGGAGGGATCTAACAGTGTCTTTATGTGCGGGGTATAAACTGACCAGGCATTGTTCCTCCTAGTTACATTTGGTGAGGCCATAGTCCACAGACTGAGCGTCTACTATTTAACACAGATATACCCTAACCACTTAGATTAACAATTTGCCTGGGGGATGGAAATAATGGAGAATTTTTATGTACTCTTCTCAGTTAGAACCTGCATTCAGACAGAAACTTAACTTTATGGTGACCAGCTGAACTATTTTGATGGAACTTGGCACATAAATATTCACTCATCTTAGGTCAGGGTTGTTTCCTCAATGCTCCTGAATCAGCAGTCTAAACTCTTCAATTTTTTAAACAAATATTTTATTTTTCTTTATTTATTTGAGAGAGAAAAATAGGCAGGGAGAGAGAAAGAGAGTAAGAGAGAATGGGCACACCAAGACCTCCAGCCACTGTAAACAAACTCCAGGTGTGTGTGCCCCGTTGTGCATCTGGCTTACATGGGTCTTGGGGAATCAAACCTGGATCTTCTGGCTTTGCAGGCAAGTGCCTTGACCACTAAGTCATTTCTCCAGCCCTAAACTCTTCAATTTTTTAATAAGTGCCGAGGCTGACAGATTTTGAAGATGTGCCTATGGATGGGCAAAAGCAAAAAAGCTTTACATTATTTTACTTTCCTGTTCTTCATCTGTTACTAAAAGGAAAGGTTTAACTTCCCCTCTTTGTGTTCTTACCCTAAAAGCTGAATAACTTAAGACCACAAATTAAAATCGTGCCTGACCTAAGGCCTAGTTTTTTTTGTTTTTGTTTTTAACCATAGGAAGGCCTTAGGTTTGCTGCCAGCCTCTCCTGCTGTGTTCTGGGCTGAAAAGGTTATCTCTTTGTTTTTTATTTTTGTTTTTTAAGTATAAAAGTTTTGGATTTTTTAGCTGCTTGAATTTTATTATCTTACTTAGCACCAGTTTAATGTATTTTACTTATTAATCATGAATAATTATAGAAGTTATTGAAATGGAAATTTTGGGATTCCTTGCCAATACACCAATATGCCAAAGCATCAATAAATTTAGAGTACCCTGGATTCTTATGAGCTTAAAGAATTAAAATCCATAGTCCAGAGGGTATGGTTTAGGGACACTTTATTAGATTAAGAGAAGGAAAGAGGAGGAAGTACAGAGGTTTTCTGCCATGTGGAGGGCAGGAGGGGTAGACAGCACATAGGGGTCAGGGGAACTTACCAAGACCTGGAAGTTCAGGACTGATGAACAGGCAGTGGAGAGAGCTTGTCCCCCTGGTAAAGGCCTATTTATAACTTCATTGTGGTAGGCTTCACCTTCAGGCTCAGGTGAACCAGAGTGAGGGCTGATTGGTTGGTCTGGACTAGGAGTAGCTCCAGAAGAGGCCAGCCATGATGCCAAGTTTGGGGGGCTGAGATGAACCAATCACAATGTGAGGATCAGGTTTGAATTATAGGAAAGGGGAACTCCCTCCCATGTAGGGCTCACGTTTTTTATGGAAAAACAGATTTAGGGAATGCCTTTAGTCAAGAGATAAGGAGAGGAGAGATCCTTCTCTGCTCTCTAATAAAGACAAGATTGCAAGGGCAGATTTAAGGATATTTCTACTTTTTATATTCAGGGCCAGTCACCCTAAACTACCTAACCCAGCTATCTAACTCCCTCTCATTATGGTTTTTATTTCAGTCATCAATTTATCGGGTATATTTACTGTTTGACATTTGACATTGTAACATGATATTGTCATTTAGAACTGTGTTGGACTACATTCATAACAATTCTGAAATGTAAACATGGACTGTAAAGTACAGATTTGACATACCTGGTCTAAATATTTAACTGTTTTATCTGGAGATGTAACATGTATACAACCACCGTATTTTCTAAAAAGATTTTGTATTAAATACTTTTCTTGTTGCTGTGATCAACGCAAAGGAAGCAATGAAGGGTTTTACCTGGCTCATAGTTTGAAAGCACAACCCATCATGCAGGAAAGGCTTGGTGGCAGGGCTGTGAGGTAGCTGGTCACATTGTGTCCTTAGGGAGAAAGCAGAGAGAGATGGATGCTGGCACTCCATTGTCTACTACTTCTCCTTCTACTTCTCTTCCTCATCCTCCTTCTTCTTCTTTTTTATTCAGCCTAGGACCTTTCCTCCCTTTTATTCAGCACCATAGGATGGTGGTGCCCACATTCAGGGTTTATCTTCCCTCCTCAGTTAAATCTCTTTGGAAATGCCCTCAAAGACAAGAATAACATCTCAACTTTATCATTCAAGCTCTCTGTACCAAACACTCTGTTTTCATGGATCAAGTCCATAATAGTATTAGAAAATCACATTTGAGATTTCTTTCTCTGAACATCATCCTTAATGTTTATTTTTCTAACTGGCATGGCTCCAAATTTCAACTGTTTGTAAAGGGAAATAATATACATATCTTAGGTAAAAATCCTCATCTTAAAATTTGAAATTAATCTCTGTCTGTATTGTTTTTAAAAACAGAAGTTGGCTAATGACTATTTAATATGAACTTTGTAACCATTGCCTCTCCAAAATGTGAAGCCTTTGGCATCTTCCATTTCTTCTCATTGCTTAGTTCTGGAATCTATGACTTTCATAAGAGATGGCTTTGAAAGTCAAAGCAAAACTCAGCACCCTTGGGATTCTTCTTGTACCTCAGCTTGTGCAGAATCCAGTATTTGCCTGGAAAGCTGGGGATGTCCTCTATATTAATCTCATATTTGACACCAACCTACTTAGTTCTTATACGAGGATGATGGGAAGGTGACAACACAAAATTAGAGAATGTAAGTTTTCTTTATCTTAGAATGTATGGTTATGTAAAGCAAAAAGCTAACAGCCTTTCTTTGGGTGCCATTATACCTTCCAAAGAGCTTTTAACAATGCCTCTAATAAAGCATAGAGCCCTACTTACACAGATATATCCAAGTACAACAGACTTACTTTACAGTTTTCCTATTTTGTTCTATACCTTTCTACCTTCTAACTCTTGCCAAATGCATACCACAATGTTTAGGAGAGTCTAACAAGTCTAACAGCATGTCTGCCTGCTCAGGCAGTTCTAACACACTTGCATTTCTGTCATGAAGTTAGAGGAGAAGAACAGACTGGCTTCAACAAAATCACACTTCAGCAGGCCCAAGCTTTAGACTGTTCAAGGTTCTCTCCAGCACAATAGGACAGCTGTCTTGGTCATCCCTCTAGCTATGCTTTTTCTAATCTCTGAGAACTGTGGCTGCTTTTATCTAAAATGGAGAACTTGGGCTGGAGAGATTGCTTAGCGGTTAAGGCACTTGCCTGTGAAGGCTAAGGATGCAGGTTCATTCCCCAGAATGCATGCAAGCCAGATACACATGGTGGCACATGTATCTGGAGTGTGATTTCAGTGATTAGAGGCCAGGGCATGGACCCATTCTCTCTCTAAGAAAGAAAGAAAGAAAGAAAGAAAGAAAGAAAGAAAGAAAGAAAGAAAGAAAGAAAGAAAGAAAGAAAGAAAGAAAGAAAGAAAGAAAGAAAGGAAGGAAGGAAGGAAGGAAGGAAGGAAGGAAGGAAGGAAGGAAGGAAGGAAGGAGAGAGAGAGAAAGAGAGAGAGAGAGAAAGAAAGAGAGAAAGAAAGAAAGAAAGAAAGAAAGAAAGAAGGAAGGAAAGAGAGAGAGAGAGAAAGAGAGAAAAAAAGAGGGAGGGAGGGAGGGAAGAAGGGAGGAAGGGAAATAAAGAAGGGAGGGAGGAAAGGAGAAAGGGAGGGAAGGAAGGGAAAGAAAGAGAGAGAAAGAGAAAGAAAGGAGGGAAGGAAGGAAGGAAGGAAGGAAGGAAGGAAGGAAAAGAAAGAGAGAGAAAGAGAATGGAGGGAAGGAAGGAAGGAAGGAAGGAAGGGAAAGAAAGAGAGAGAAAGAGAAAGAAAGAGAAAGAGAAAGAGAGGAGGGAGAGCCGGGCGTGGTGGCGCACGCCTTTAATCCCAGCACTTGGGAGGCAGAGGTAGGAGGATTGCCGTGAGTTCGAGGCCACCCTGAGACTACATAGTGAATTCCAGGTCAGCCTGAGCTAGAGTGAGACCCTACCTCGAAAAACAAACAAAAAAAAAAAAAAAAAAAAAAAAAAAAAAAAAAAAAAAAAAGGAGGGAGGGAGATATTTAAAATGAAGAATTTGATGGCCCCTAATATTTATTGAATGAATCGATTTAACAGCTTACCATTTAGGTTCTCTTCCAGCCACTTGTACATTTGGATTAGATATCAAACTCTGAGATCTTGTTAACACCTTGTCTTTAAAATTCAAACTCAAGCATGGAAATTTGTATTTCTAAGCAGTTGGCACCCCTGGCCATCCTCCCATCTCTCAAGTTATAGTTTACATCTGGCTTCTGCTTTTAGGCAATTCTAAACAATGGCCAGAAGTGAAGTGGGAAGGCACACACCTCCAGGCTGCATCACAATAGAATTGCAGGTACCTGTCCTCTTTGTCTGTCCAAGACAGTGACTTTCATGTGGGATCTTGGGTTCATATACTGTAGCAGTTACTTTCTGGTGTTGGGACAAAACACTTAAGTAAAAGAAGCTTATGGAAGGAAATGATTTATTTCTAGCTTATAGTTTCTAGGGGAAATATAATTTCATGGTGGGGAAAGTATGGCAAGAGCAGACTGCAGGGTATCAGATCTCCACATCAGCAAGGAGAAAGTAGAATGAATGAGCTAAGTGTTCTAAGCAGGGCTGGACTATAATACCCCAAGGCCTACCCCCATTGACACACCTCCTCCAGCAAGGCTCCAACTCCCAAAGGCCCCACCAGGTGCAGATTAAGTATGAGACTTAGTCACAAACACATGAGGCTGTGTAGGAACATTTTACATCCAAACCACCACATTTGCCACTGACACCCATAAGCTTATAGCCATCTCATGATGCAAAATGTATTCAGTCCAACTTTACAAATCCCCATCATCTTTATCAAAAAATCCAAATCTTTATCCAAAATCCAAAATTTCTTCTAGGACTCAAGGTAGTGTCTTAATTGTGAGCCCTATAAAATTAAAATACAAGTTGTATACTTCCCACATATCATGGCATATTAACTTAGCTCCTCTAGCTGGGGATCAAGTATGAGGCTTAGTCATAAACATACAAGGCTATAGGGGAGATTTTACATTCAAACTATAGCATGTATACTATATGTTTCTTTTCATGTGTATGTATACTATGGTACTCATGGATAAAGACTTTTTTCCAAGCACCAATGGCCCCTTGTAATACCCACATTTAGCTGCTCCTGCTTATCAGAATCTCATTTCAGTAACCCTCAACTGTGTGCCCACAAGCAGATCAGGATCCTGGATGATAATTCTTATTCTTTCCCACCTGGCAGTACCCCACTCTGCCATTTCCCTTCTATCTTTCCTCCACATCCCAGTAACAATAGGAGCTAACTGCTTTCAGACAGGAGGTAGTCAACTTGATTTAGTGGCATTTGGGGACTCCAGACTTTTGGACTCCCTCTCCCAGTACTCCCTTGTGAGTACTAAGGAAAAGTTGTCACTTCACAAACTGCCTTCCACCACAGACAGCTCACTCCATCCATCCCAGGAGCCAGCAAGAAGAAAAACTTGCCACGCAGTACAGAGAAAGTATGGACAGTGAAAGAATTCACTAAGATTATTAGATTCACTGTAATACAGCTGAAGCAGACAAGACAGTAGGAAAAAATGGCCAGAGGCATTCAGAAGGGCTGCTTTCATGGGGTCTGTTTCTGTACTGGAGCAGAGTGTGGGCTGATGCTTGGGGAAGGAGCCAGTATCTTCTGTTGAGGGAGACCTTTGAATAACTTAGTTTTGTCTGGGTGGGAGGGAAAGAGGCTCTGAGACCCTAACTGATATGACCCTAAGCTGGATCTTTATCTCATGTCCTTTCTGATTTAATGTGAATAGGGTTATGAACCTAAGCAGAAGGCAAGGTTTTTGTTTGTTTGCTTTTGTTTTTTTGATTTTTCCTGGTAGGGTTTCACTCTAGCCGACCTGGAATTCACTATGTAGTCTCAGGGTGGCCTCAAACTCACAGTGATCCTCCTACCTCTGCCTCCCGAGTGCTGGGATTAAAGGCATGTGCCACCATACCCAACGAAGGCAAGTTTTATAAAGAAAACTGTATACTATGAGTTTATAAAGAAAGGTTATGGGGTTTTTTGTTGTTATTGTTCTGAGTTTTACTTTTTTTTTTGTTTCAGTCCTTTTTTAAAAAAAATTATTTGGGCCGGGCGTGGTGGCACACGCCTTTAATCCCAGCACTCGGGAGGCAGAGGTAGGAGGATCGCTGAGAGTACAAGGCCACCCTGAGACTACATAGTTAATTCCAGGTCAGCCTGGACCAGAGTGAGACCCTAACTCGCAAAACCAAAAAAAAAAAAAAAATATTTGAGAGAAACAGAAAGAGAGAAACAGAGAGGAAGAGGCAGAGAGAAAGAATGGGCACACCAGCAGCCTCTCAGCTACTATGAATGAACTCCAGATGCATGCGCCCCCTTGTGGGCAAGCGTGGCATTGCACCTTGGCATCACATTTTCTCGTCTGGCTAAGCATGGAACCTGGAGATCGAACGCCTGTTCTTAGACTTGGCAGGCAGGTGCCTTAACCACTAAGCCATCTCTCCATCCCAGTTTCAGTATTTTTAAAAAAATATTTTATAGCCAGGCATGGTGACACACACCTTTAATCCCAGCACTTGGTAGGCAGAGGTAAGAGGATCACCATGAGTTCGAGGCCACCCTAAGACCACATAGTGAATTCCAGGTCAGTCTGGGCTACAGTGAGACCCTACCTCAAAAAATTTTATTTATTTATTTATTTATTTATTTATTTATTTATTTATTTGCAAGCAGAGAGAGAGAATAACCCTCTCCACTGTAAACAATTCCAGATACATGCACCACTTTGTGCTTCTGATTGTATGTGGGTACTGGGGAATTGAACCTGGGTTGTTAGCCTTTATAGGCAAGCACCTTAACTGCTGAGCCATCTCTCCAGCCCTTTTTTCAGTCTTAAATTAATTACCTTCTTTAATTTCTCAATATGTTGATCAATAACCTTGAGGCACTTAAAGTCCCAGAAGACTGCAGACTTTGTCCATAGGACCCTTGGTTACCTGAGGGCTATACTTTGTCTGGCATAGCATCACCATGTAGGTAACACTGTGCTTTGCACACAGTACAAAGAACATTAATTGTTGAATGAATAGGTTAATGGAAGAATGGACTTAGCCTGCTTCTCTTTTTTAAAAATATTTTTATTTGTTATTGCAAGCAGAAAAAGATAGAAGAGAGGTAGATACAGAGAATGGGCTCACCAGGGTCTCCAGCTGCTGTCAACAAACTTCAGACACATGTGCCACTTTGTGCATCTGGATTTATGTGATACTGGGGAATTGAACCTGGGTTATCAGGCTTTGCAGTCAAGAGCCTTAACCACTCAGCCACCTTTCCAGCCTGCCTGCTTCTCTTTTAAAAATTTTTTAATTTATGTATTTATTTATTATATTTGTCCATTTTGAGAGAGAAAAGAGAGAGAGAGAGAGAGAGAGAGAGAGAATGGGCATGCCAGGGCATCCAGCCATTGCAAATGAACTCCAGATGCATATGCCCCATTATGCAGCTGGCTAATGTGGGTACCTGGGTCTTTAGGCTTTGCAGGCAAGTGTCTTAACCTATAAGCCATCTCTCCAGCCCCCTCCCTTGCTTCTCTTAATAGTTAAATCAATGAATCTGTTCTCAGAATGCTCTGCAAATCCACTCCTTTTACCTCCATTTTATTAGTACCCACAATAGGAAATGGTGTATTTCATGCAGAGTCTGAGGATATGCCAGCTAGCCATGGGGATGACTCTTGACTAAATGATTTTTTAAGCATCAATTAGGAATTCAATTAGGAATTGAAATATTTGTTTTAAATCTGCTTACCCCCAAACAAAATAAACTGAAAGAAACTTGTGTGTTGCCATAACTCTCACACTTATTTTACATACAAAGCTTTTTTGTCAGAATATTTATAATGGAACAAAGAAAGACATGCTCATAAGTGATAGTGCTAAAAAAAAAAAAAAAAACAGGATGGTGGCTGGGAAGATTCCTCAGTGGTTTTAGATGCTTGCTTGCAAAGCCTGCTGGCCTGGGTTCAATTTTCCAGCACCCATGTAAAGCTGACTAGGTATTTGTTTGCAATACACACACACACACACACACACACACACAAATAAGTTTTTTAAAAATCAGGGAAGATTTAGATAGATTTCCTCAAGTTAAAATAGACCATCATATATAGGCAATCCCAATTTTTTTTTCTATCTTTTTATGCTATGTTTGGAGGCAGAAATCTTCTGGGACAACCTGCCCCCAATTTTGAAAAAACGCTTTACTTAATCAGTTGCTGTGTGGGAATTTCAAGCTTGCCTGAGGCATGATGAAGTGGGACAATGCTCTCCTCCACAAGCATGTCACCTGGCAAGTCAGCAGCCTGTGCGCCTGCCTTTGCTTGGGCTCTGCAGGCCAAACAGAGGCTCTTTGTCACCCTTGATCAATAGCTGCTTTGTAAGATTATGTTGTTAGAGTTGCTAAGAACTGACAGTCTTTCTAAGCAAATGCTGCAGAATGTCTAAACACTACTCAATCCTGACTTGAAGCTTGGTTCAATAAACAGGAAGGTACTGTTAATCCTGCATTTCCATCCTATTTATGAATGTGCTAGCAGAGAGTTTTGTGACGTGGTGCTAAGGGTTCAGGAAAGTCCTTGAACCCAAGACCCTAAGTTCATGTCTAATTTTAAGCAAGGAATCGAATAAAATAATACTAAGAAGGATAATTATTAAGTTGTTATATTTATTGAGGGAAGTACAGCACCAAGGAAAGGAGAATGAATACACCCATGTGGCTGAGAGCCCATGTGGTGGACCTTGAAAAACCATGCAAAAAGAAAGTTCAAAGAGCTCCTGCCATGTGGAGAAGGAGCCCATTTGGAAAGTAAAGACTAGGGGATTCTCCTTTCCGCTCAGCCCAGGCCTAGGAGAGAGCCAAGGGGAAACTCATCAGCAGCTGAAGGTTCCCAAGTGGTTAGGCATCTCAGAGCGCTTACCCTCCCCTTACAAACATATTTATAATCTTAACCTTAGGGTGGTGGGCCCTAACTTCTGGCTCAGGTGAGCTGGAGGACAGCTAATTGATTTGGGCTAGGGCCTATCCCAGGAAGAGGCCAGCCAAGTTCTGAGGTCTAAGCTTGACCAACCACAATGTTAGGATTAGATTTAAATCCTAGGCAAGATCCCTCCCAAGAAGGGTCCAGGTTGTTTGTAGAAAAACAGGTCTAGTGAACTAGACAAGAGATAAGAAGTCAGATCATCCTTTGATCTCTTGCAAGTACAGGCCCAAAGACATTCCTGTTTCTTACTTTCAGGGGCCCAGTCACCCTAACTGCCTAATAAAGCTACCTGAGTCCCTCTCGGTTTTACATAAAAGCTAAGGGCAACCCCCACAATGAGCAAGTGAGTGTGCTGGTGCACACTCCTGCTCTCCAGAGACTTTCTCAGTGAGCCTTCCTCACTGCCCCTTCTTTCTGTGAGAGCTGCTTACTCAGAACTACTCTGAGCATGTAGAACATAGAGAGTCTGCAATATCCATTAAGCCCTAAGATACAGGAATAAATCATTTCTAGGGTTATGTTTAGGTGGGTAACCACCAAAAACTGAATAGCTGTCTTTAAATAAATTTAAATTCATTTAAATTTAAATAAATTTAATGCTGTTTTCCTTATTCAAATCCCTTGGTTTTCTGAGTTGGTGTGAAGCAAAGCAATGTCTTCTATATAACTACTAATTTTATAAATTAAAACTGCACTTATTACATACAATTTGTTCACTCTTTTTCACAGTGTACTAGGGCATAAAAATCCAGAGGTAGAGTGATTTTATAAAAAAAAAAAAAAAAAAAAAAAAAAAGAAGAAAGAAAGAAAGAAAGAAAAGAAAAGAAAAGAAAAGAAAAGAAAAAAGAAGGGGTGGTAATGTACTAGGAAATCACCTTCTACAGTGTAATTGAATCAAACCTACTTTCAGATTAAAAAATAAAAGCATCAAAAATAGGTAAGCCGTGATGGAGAGATGGCTTAGCAGTTAAGGCACCTGCCTGCTAAGCCTAAGAATACCCGTTTGATTCTCCAGATGAAATGATGCAAAGGTGCAATGCCACACTTTCCCACAAGGGGGCACATACATCTGGAGTTCATTCACAGTGGCTAAGAGACTGCTGGTGTGCCCATTCTCTATCTGTGTCTCTCTCTCTCTTTCTCTCTCTGACTCTGACTCTCAAAAAAAATAGGTAAGCATTTTTCTATCAAAAGGGAATATCTCAAAGAAGACTATGGTGGGGTTAGGTCTGATTATTTCAATCAAGTCTCTGAATATCTTAGATACTTTTTAAAATATATTTTATTTATTTATTTATTTGGGAGAAGAAAGAGAAAGAGGCAGAGAGAGAAAGAGAGAGAAAGAGAATGGGTACACTGGGGCCTCTAGCCAATGCAAATGAACTCCAGATGTATGTGTCACCTTGTGCTTCTGGCTTATGTGGGTACTGGAGAATCAACCTGGATCCTTAGACTTTGCAGGCAAGTGCCTTAACCACTAAGTATTCTCTCCAGCCCAATACTTTATTATTTATTTATTTATTAGAGAGAGAGAGGGAATGGGCACTCCAGGGCCTCTAGCCACTGCAAAGTCCAGACACATGTACATTTGGTTTACATGGGTTCTGAGGAATCTAACCTGGCTCCTTAGATTTTGCAGGCCTTGACCACTAAGCCATCTCTCCAATTCTTAGATACTTTTTGAAGGGAGTAGATGGATGGTAACAGGGACATTTGCCCTCTCTACTATTGTATGGTCCAATGTGGTAACCGAGGAGGTATTTGTCAAAGTGATTATTAGAGTACTTGTTCATGCCCCAAAAAAGTGTTCATAGACTGTTGTGTGGAAGACCAGAATGTTCCTGTGAATGTGTTTAAAATGTGTTGAGCTACTTTTTCACCTGCCTGTCCCATTCCTTTGAATTCACATTGTCTCTATCATCTACACATACCTTCTTCTACCCCCAACACTCCTATTCCTGTCACTTACCTACTTCCTGGGCCTGAGAGACAGGTACTAGCTACAAATGACCTCTTCATGGTCACCAGGCTGACCCCAACTCCTGCCATGCATGGTGATGTCATCACCCAGAATTCCTCTCTCACTCAGCAGCTTCACCATCTCTCTCCTAGATTGCATTACCAATATGTCTAATCTTTAGCTTCGCAAGGACGTCCAATCCCAGACAACTTCATTTTTTAATGATTTCATTAGCCCCCTCTTGGCCTGCCATTTTTGCCTGCCTAAACACCACTCTCCCAGGCCTGTGTCCTGTTCAAACTGGACCCTTTGCTGGGACTTGGTCCCCAGCTTCCCATATCTGGAGCCATGTTTTCAGCCAACAAACACACTCCAGTCTTTCCCATCTCACCCAACTTCCTTCTGAAAAAAGCAAATCTTTTGACCTTAAACAAGTACATATCCCTGTCCTGCCTTGGTCTCCTTTGCCTCTTTTCCCCTTCCTGTCCAGGTTTCACATAGTCTTTCTTTGACCTTCTGTCTCCTTCCATCTGTCTTCTGTTCCTGCCGTTCTGCTGACATAGGGACTTTCTAATTTCCTAATCCAGTCAAATCTCTATCTTTTCTTACTTAAAGGAAGAGTTTTTTCTTTTTTTTTAATTGACAATTTCTATACTTACATACAAAAAACGCATGATATTTCCCTCCCCTTCCCCCATTCCCCTTTAGAACTCCAATCTCCATCGTATCCCCTCCCTCTCTCCATTAGTCTTCTTTTAATTTGATGTCATCATCTTTTCAAAGGAAGAGTTTGTTTCTTCTAGAGTAACCTTGTGCAATAGAAATATGATGTGAAGCTGGGCATGATGGCACACGCCTTTAATCCCAGCACTTGGGAGGCAGAGGTAGGAGGATTGCCGTGAGTTCAAGGCCACCCTGAGAATACAGAGTCAACTCCAGGTCAGCCTGAACTAGAGTGAGACCCTACCAAAAAAAAAAAAAAAAAAAAAAAAAAAGAAATATGATGTGAGCCATGTATATTATTTTTCTAGAAGCTATACTAAGAAGCTTCAGAGATGGTGAAATTAATTTTCAAATATATTAAATATGTTAAAATATCTCAAACTATAATCAGTATCAATGGAAGTTGGTTTACATCCTTTTAAAATTATTTTTATATCTGGTATTGGTGATTCACACTTGTAATCCCAAACATTTGAGAAGCTGAGGCAGGAATATTTTGATTTCAAGATTATCCTTGGCCACATGAGATGCTATTTCAAAAAAAAAAAAAAAACTATCCTATTTTTATGTTCACAAAGTGATGTGTAATTCCCACATTAACCTACCTAATAGAATAGAATTTTTTTTTTTTTTTTGCCAACAGATAGCCCCCATGACTTTGGAGACTTTCCTTAAACCTGGATTTATCTTAGAGCATTGAAATTATGATCTGAGCCCTCTCCCCCCCCTTCTCTTCTCTTTTTTCATTGCAGACTTTGAAAATTTGATGGAAACATGGCTCCTCTTCCTCATATATGCAAACACTGTTTTATATGTGCCAAAGGTTCATTGAATCCCAGAAACATATCCATGAGGTTATTTTGTTTGAAGACAAGTCTAGAATGGACTTAAGGTCATGTGCTGGTTCCCACTTAAGAACAGAATTTGAGGGTAACTGGATTTCCCAAGATTTTTTGAAAACTAATAGAATATTTAACTTCCCATTTTGGGATCTGAAGAAAGTTATATTTCCTCTAAGAAAACTTAGAATATTGAACATCGTCCTAAAAACTGAAAACAGTTTCATACTTGAGTTCTATGGCTCCCCTCTCTCAAGCTCTTCTTTACAAAAGCTCCTGGAGTGACTTTGCTGCTCACAGGCTCTTAGACTTTTGCTTCTATTTGGCTCCCACAGTGGCTTATCCTGGGTTGTAGCTCTGTCAGTGCCATAGCTTCCAGAGATCCTTGGCTCTGGAATCTTCCTGTGCATTTTATTTATTTATTTATTTACTTACTTTGGTTTTTTGAGGTAGGGTCTCACTCTAGTTCAGCCTGACCTGAAATTCACTATGTAGTGTCAGGGTGGCCTTGAACTCACAGTGATCCACCTACCTATGCCTCCCAAGTGCTGGGATTAAAGGCATGTGCCATCACACCCGGCCTCCTGTGCATTTTAGGTCACTGTGTACCACGTTCCTTCCCCTGTTGTCCATCCAGCACCTTTAGGAAGGGACAATGAGAGAGAAAAGAACAGTAGGCCATATTGGCTACCGTTGGAGGTCTTCATCTGGTAAGAACATATCAGGCCAGCACTCCAACCATAAAGTGAGTCTAAGCTTTCCCTTTGGATGCTGGACAGTGGAATTATAGCAAGAATGACCTCCCTAGAGCCCTTCCCTGTCCACAGGTATGGGATGGATCTTCAGCCTGGACCCCAGTACCAGATCCAAGAACAAGGCTGCCAATCTCTCAACAAGCTACATACTTGAGTTACAGGACTCCCTCCATGGGTCTCCTGTTCATTGCTCTCTGTGAGGGTTCTCCAATTTGTTTGCTCTCTTTCCAGGATCCCTCCTCACATTTCTTGCCCAATGGAAGCCCTTTCCCCCTTTGTTCTTTGAGACATTTCAAGGCCGGGCTTCCTTTTGTGTCTCTGTTCCTCCACTCTCAACCCCTCTACAGCCTCCAACCTTCTCAGCTCTTCAACTTGTGTCTCTTTCCAACTTCCAGTAGCACTCTTTCTGTCACTTCCATCCCAGGCCAAATGGAAGCAAACATTAATTGAA
Organism: Orientallactaga sibirica; assembly: GCA_036365145.1. Taxonomy (NCBI): domain Eukaryota; kingdom Metazoa; phylum Chordata; class Mammalia; order Rodentia; family Dipodidae; genus Orientallactaga; species Orientallactaga sibirica. The sequence goes on from JAEOAD010000060.1 coordinate 1,262,914, forward strand.
CAAAAAAGTCAATGAATATCCTTCTGTCCTCTGCTTGTTTTCTCCTCAGCAAAGTTTTTCAGAGTGGTGTTTCCAGTGGAATCTAAATCTGGAAGGATTTAGATATGAAAAATTCTAAACCTCCAGTGTTTGGCCATGTTTAAAATTTTTGGCAGTTCGTCCCATGTCTGATGCTTCAAATACTGTTTATGGATGCTTGAAAAGAAGCTTTTAATATGTGTATTGTGTTTTAACTTGCTTTCCTTTGGAGGCAGGGAATTGTCAAGTAAGTATCTGCAGCATTCCAGTATCCTGGAAGAGCACAGGTATGCAGTGAACATCTAGTCCCATGTTCATGCAGAACCCACAAGTGTGAAGGATTAATACATCAAAACCTCTACATGTGCTACAATGCAGGGTTCTTCCCTTCGCTCCTCTCATCTCCAGTTTTGAAACAATACAACTATAAATATATGCTTGTGAAATAAACATTCTGAGATTGCTTTATGTTTTTTTTTTTAACTAAAACTCAAGGTGAAAAAAAGCCATCAGATTATCATGTCTGTGTATATATACAACCTTATGTGTATATAAATACACAGTGTTTGTGCTTGGATGCATACTCTATCTACACTGTATAATATGTTGTATATTATACAACTTGTGTGTACCCTGGAACTGAGCCCAGTGTTGAATCTCAAATTATGCCTTAGGAGGTCATGCGGCATTCTAGCATATTCTCACTCCCATCACAGGCCCTGGCTTGCTCTGTCATACACTCAAAGATTTGTAGATGAAAGAAGAAACCTACAGATTTCATTTGAAAGTCCCACTAAAACAGAAGAAAGAGCAGATGTCCTTGGAAGTGATAATTAATGTGCAGGAAGTATCTATTGTGAGAACTGGCATGCCCCAGGCCAGTTTTTGCTCAATTTGGCAGTGATGATATCAGCTGGGAACACCATTTGTAGAGATGTGCTGTTTCCCCACCCTGATTACAGTACCACTACCATTTGGTTTAATGATCACTTAAGATTATATAACATGTTTTGATTGAAGAGTTTCTGAAAAAATAAAGGTACTTTGTTCTCCCCTGCACAAAAATCCAGAAGCTATTCCAGCAGGCAAGCTGGCCTACTGTGAAATGCTGGGAATTATTAGACTAAATTATGAGTCAAACTTAATTTGAGAACAAATCATCCATTGTGCATAACTCCCCAAGACATCCAAGAGGATGCCATTGTTTTTCTGATAAGAACTTTCCCTCAGCACACTCTAAAGTAAGTTGAGTCCCCAGGAGGAAAGTCACAGAGCATGCGGGAAGCAGTGACAAGCTTCCTTTTGTCTTCCTATTCTGTAGGCACTTAGTGCAGAGTTTGCCCAGAGATGCCAGGGTATGAGCTTTCTGAATTTGTACACTGGTGCACTCTTTCATTTCTGTTTTAGTTATTTGCTGGCATGCTGGGGAAGCATGGTTTGTGCCACACAGGAATGTCTGTTCCCCTGGAAAATGCTTGTGCATGGGTGAGGTGCTTGCTAATGTCCCTTTAACCTGTACTAAGTTTCTCACTTGGCTTTGTTTGCTGCTTCCAAGGGGATCAAGGTAATTCCTTCTCTTTGTCTTTCTACCCAGAACAATGACCAATGCACTGGAACTCACAGATAGAGATGCTGCTGGCCTCCCTCCTCCCACCCCTACTTTCCTCCACTTGTAGAAGTTTGATCCAGTAGTCCCTTAGGGCTTCCTCCTAGTAAAAACCTCTGCTGAATTTGGGGAGCTCATTTACAGAAACTGAGTAGGAAAAACCAACCTTTGATATAGTAATGGCAGTTTAATATAGACCATATCTCTGAGGTGTAGGGCAGAGTAGGAGGCACAGGTGCCTTCCTATGTGACCAGACCAGCCTGGGTCTTTTACACATGGCCCTTGGGGCCTGTTCCAAAGCCTGACTAGTAAGTCTCATTTCATACCAAGTCATGATGTTGCACATCCTTGTTTGAAAAATGGTCAGTGAGGGAGGAAGCATGACCTGTCCTCAGCTCCTCCTTAGTTTTTTTTTTTTTTTTTTTTTTTTTTTTTGAGGTAGGGTTTCACTCTAGCTCAAGCTGACCTGGAATTCACTATGTAGTCTCAGGGTGGCCTCAAACTCATGGTGATTCTCCTATCTCTGCCTCTCAAGTGCTGGGATTAAAAGCATGCGCCACCACGCCTAGCCATCCTCCTTAGTTTTAAAGAAGACCCTTTAGCACAGGAGCTATTTCTGGATCCCAGGATGTTGTTGGTTGGGCAGAGGCAGACTGACTACCTACTCAGTGCTGTGAGCCCAGACTCGGACCCACCACAGAGACTGATCATATAGGAAGCTACTTTTCCTAGTAGAAGGTGAGGGAAGAGAGCAAGACCCTGGGTAGGAACATCCACTCAGGGGAGAGAGGAGTGAAGAGCCTGGCCCTGGCCTCAGCTGGCCACTGGGCAAGCAGCCTTGCAGCCTTTTGTTCAACATTGTGCTTCCTCTGGCCTCTCTCTGTTCCAGGCCACCTGTTAGCAGAGCAGCTCCCCAACCTGAGAAACTCCAGAAGAACAACATCACCAAAAAAAAGAAGTTGGTTGAGGTGAGGAGGCCAGGTGATTTCTGATGCTCTAAAACTACCCCTGAAGGACATCACCATTTGCTTGTGTTTACAGATGCCATCACATAAACACAAATGCATCTATTGGTTGTATTCTTCATCCTTGAGACTAGCGTATGCTGAGTCACATTTATCTTCCTCCAGCCCTGTCACCAGAACCTAATGGTACTAACTTTAAAATGTCCCATGTCCTTCAAACTGGGCTCCCTTTACCCTATTCCTCTTGCTACTCAGACTCAAAAAAAGAAAGAAAGAAAGAAAGAAAGAAAGAAAGAAAGAAAGAAAGAAAGAAAAGAAAGAAAGAAATTAAGAAAGGAGGGAGGGAGGGAGGGAGGAAAGAAAGAAAGAAAGAAAGAAAGAAAGAAAGAAAGAAAAGAAAGAAAGAAAGAAAAGGAAGGAAGGAAGGAAAGGAGGGAGGGAGGGAGGAAAGAAAGAGAAAGAAAAAAAGAAAGAAAGAAAGAAAGAAAGAAAGAAAGAAAGAAAGAAAGAAAGAAAGGAGGGAGGGAGGGAAGAAGGGAGGGAGGAAGGAGGGAGGGAGGGAAACACTTAGCATCGCTGACCCTGCACGAACACCACCTGCCTGGTGCTATGCTGCCTGCTTCTAGGGAGTGCTGCACAGTTCTCTCACATGAGGCGGAGACACTGGTACAGGGAAGTTAAGGGAGTTGTCTAAAGTCATCGGTCTAGTGAATAGGGAATACCTGGACTCAGCCATTGAGACGAGGATTAGTAGGTCCAGTTAACTGCTGTTTTAACAGAGAACCCTTCCATCCCAGTGCTCTTTTTCGAGGTAGGGTCTCACTCCTCACTCTGGTCCAGGCTGACCTGGAATTAACTATGTAGACTCAGGGTAGCCTCGAACTCATGGTGATCCTCCTACCTCTGCCTCCCAAGTGCTGGGATTAAAGGCGTGTGCCACCACGCCCGGTTTCTCTTTAACTTCTAAATCATGTTAACCCAGGAGATTTCCACATTGCCAGTAAGATTCATATTCATGGATTGAAAAACTTGAACCAGAACCACCTTCCAAGTTCAATGCCAGGGATTCCCCACACAACTTATATCCAACCTCAAATTCACAACCTAATGCACTGGACTTTGAAATCCTTGTATTATAATTCCTCTGCTTAGAAGGTCTCTCTCTGGTCCCTATACCCTAGTTCTTCCAGGCCTTTCTCTGGTACCTTTTCTGTGTGATCTTTGTCTCTGATGTCCCTTACCAGACCCATTCCACAGCCATCAACACACACTCTTGCCATTTTTTATGTATCTGCCTCCACTGTAAACTCAGTAATTCCAGAACATACCTTAGGAAGGAGAACTTTATTGAGAGCATGTATCCTGGAATACAGCACAGGTCAGGAAATGCAGCTAAACCTCAGGAAAAACAGGATCCACAGCAGAAAAGCTATTATAAGCCAAAATGGCACCTTTCCTCTGCCAAGCAGAGGCTTTTAGGTGCCTGTTGCATTATGTTTGCTCTTTAGGTTTCCTAGACAACTTTGCCTGCACATGGTAAACTCTAAATGTCTCCTTGTGCCCAAGTTTACTTCTCCTCAGCTAATTCCACAGCTGAGCATACAAGTGTCCCCACTTCTAAATTCCTGGGAGATGGGCTGGGTTTAGGTCAGTTGTCCACTGTGTCCAGGGCAGAGTCATGTTTCTGGGAAGTCCCTTCAGGGAGCTGAGGAGTGGATAGAGAGTCACTGAGGTGAGAGAATGGCTTTCCAGATGAGAGATAATGTATGAAAACCAAAATGAAACAGTAGGGAACCTTGAGATACGTGGGCCAAATAGCAACTCAGCTTGCCTAGGATACTCAGTAGATGGAAGGTATGTGAGTAGGGCTGTCTGTGCCAACTTAAGGAATTTGTGCTTTATCCAGAGGTAGTAAAAGACATTGAATGCTTTTAAAACTATTTATTTATTTTAGGGAGAGAGAGAGAGAGAGACTGGGCATACCAGGGCCTTGAGCTGCTGCAAATAAACTCCATATGCATCCACCACCCTGTGTGTCTGGCTTACATGGGTTCTGGGGAATTGAACCTAGGCCTTTTGGCTGTGCAGGCAGATGCCTTAACTGCTAAGCCATCTTGCCAGCCTGAATGCTTTTGAGTAAAGTGTCACTGTGGTATTTTAAAAGAATTGATCTGATGTTTGCAATTGCCAAGCTTCAGAGGAAGTAAAGGACAAAATGGGGACATTAGATAAGAGGAACCCACAACCTTTGCATTACATCAGCTGGTGTAGGGCCAGGTATGGGGGGAGTTGTCCAGTATATGTGGGTTGAATAGGATCAAGAGCTGGTCTGAATCAGCCACTCCTCTTTGTTATGGTGGGCAAGACAGGAAGAAGAGTATGTAGCAACTGCCTTCTAATGCTGGGACAAATCACCAACCAAAAGCAGCTTATCAAAGGAAAAGGTTTATTTCCAGCTTACAAAGGGAAATTTCATTGTGGTGGGGAAAGCATGGCAAGAGATGGTAGCTGAATGTCACATCTTAGCAGCAGTAGGAAGGAAGTAGCAATAATGTAAGCTTGCTATCCCTGGCTACTGGGGCTGGGCTATAAAATCCTAAGGCCCGGCCCCAGTAACACGTCTCCTCTGGCAAGGCTCTGCCTCCTTGCTTCACTAGCTAGGGATTGACCTTTTTATTCAGATCACCACAGAGGATGAACCCAGAATACTAAGTAGTTGCTAGGGGGAGAGGAATGGAAATGTGTAGAACTTTGAGGGCAAATCCCAACAGATAAGGCATTGCATTTACCCAGCATCCTGCCCTGCCAGTCCCAGCTATTCCTGTGGTTTCCAGAGTGTTCTGTGAGGCACCATTCAGCTGATTTAAGCAGTGAATACCTACCAATGCACAGATGTGACACTGAAGATATGAGCTTTGGAGTGCATCAAACCTGCCGACTGTGGACTCGCCTAAGAAGCCAGAGAATTACTGGCCTATTTAGGAAAGTCACTGCCATATGTGTGCTAGGCTGTTACCCCTAGAATTTTAGGGGATTAAAAAAAGGGCTGCCTGCTGCCTTTTATCCACAGCTAATCCAGAATCTCAACTCTTTAAGCAAGTGGTACATACCTCACATAGCATCCCTGTGACCTACATGGCTTTGTTCTTTGTCCTCTGCATTTAACCTTTAAGGATGGCTTTATTCTATATGTGAGTACAGGAGCTGGCTCTGGACCATGTATTCGGCTACAGAGGATTTGACTGTCGAAATAACCTGCATTACCTTAATGATGGCGCTGACATCATATTTCACACTGCGGCCGCCAGCATCGTGCAAAACCTCTCCACAGGTAGCAGGCCATAGGAGCCACCTCTTGATTCCAGTCTTTCTACTAACCCTTCTGTGTATTTTCCCACTCTTTGGATGATCCCCTCAAACTTCACCAGGTCTTTCCCTTTGGAGCCACTTCACTCACTTCTAGACTGGTGTTGTTCAATCCTGAAGCTCTCTTATTTCCCTAGCTCAAGGCCCTCTATCGTGCCTGAGCACAATTTGACTTTGGCATAGGCTCAAGATACGGATATCATATCCATATTATATCCATATCAGCTCATCTAAGGTGGGAGTTGGGAGAGATGCCAGAAAGAACAGGGTGTAGGAAGAGTCTCTTAGAAAGCAAAGCCAAGAGCAACCAATTTTTTAGCAGCTTACATTTTTTATATGACTTGTTTATTTTGTTAGCTTTTTAATTTTTTTTTTTTTTTTTGGAGAGAGAGAGACCGAGAGAGAGGGAGAGGAAGACAGATAGAGATGGGCGTGTCAGTAACCTCTCAGCTGCTGAGAACGAAATCCAGATGCATGCGCCCCCTTGTGGTCAAGTGTGGCATTGCGTCACTTTGCATCTGGCTAAACATGGGACCTGGAGATTGGAACCAGCGTTCTTAGGCTTAGGAGGCAGGCACCTTAACCGCTAAGCCATCTCTCCAGCCCTTTGTTAGCTTTTTTTAAAAAATATTTTTTTATTTATTTGTAAGCAGAGAGAGTAATAGTAAGAGTATGGGTGCACACTAGGGCCTCTTGCTACTGCAAACAAACTCCATACACATGCACCACATTGTGCATCTGGTTATGTGAGTATTGGGGAACCAGACTCAGGCCATCGAGCAAGCAAGCAAGCAAGCACATTTAATGGCTGAGCCATCTCTTCAGCCAGGCTCTTTTTTTTTTTTTTTTTGGATACATAGTTTCATTCAGTAGCCCAGGATCTCAAGTGTTAGGATTATATGTGAGCTATTACACCTAGCTTTATTTGACTCTGGAGCAGTATTTATAGTGAACGAATCATTTAACCACGTGAAGAAAATGAAGCATTTCAAACCCACAGCCATCCATATCTTTACCACCAGATTCAAATATACTAGCATAGTATTTTATTTGCTTCAAATTTATATTCTTTCCCAGTTCTGTCTAGTAGCTCATGTACAAATTTACCAGTAAAATCACCGAACACATATTGATTTGTTCTCTTCTGGGGAGGAAGGCCTTGACATTTTCTATATATTTTCTCAATTTTTTAGGCACATTTCATCACTTTAGTAGCACTGTTATTCCCTCTTATGTCTATACTATCATTCCTCTTTCTGCTCTTGGACATTTGTGTGGTTTAAAATCAGGAAATCGACTTACTGTAATAAATTTTAAAGTGTTTCTTGTTCTTTCTTCCACTTCCTGTGAAATGTGTCAAGTTGAAATCTTGGGGGTAAAGCAATCCAGGCACTTATGTGGATTGGCACTTGCTAACAGGAATTTCCCTAGGAGGTTATTATGCTAGAGACTTCCCTGAAGATGGGTGCCATTTTGCTCAGTACAGCATTATCTCTAGCCCCTCCACCCTTCCTGACAGAGGTGAATATTGAGAGACATCATCAGTCTGTGCTGAGTGAAGGAAGGAGTTTCGAACTTCATCATTGAGATTCTAGAAGCCTTTGCCCTTAGACTGAGCTGCTGCCACCCAGGCAGTGAAAAAGACTGGAGTGGGGGTGTGGTTGGATTAGAAAATGGCTATCAGCTCTTGTCCTCCCAGACCTAGGTCAGAATATGTAAAAAGATCTTCCACCTCCTCAAGGACAGTTCTGAAAGTGAGAATATGAGGTCTTTCTGACTAAAATTTTTTCTAACAAAAAATTTCCATATGTCCCAGCTTTCCATTTGTCCTAAAAAGTCTTTATGTTCTACTGTTCACCTTCCCATAATGCCTCTCTCCTAGGCAGCCAGAGCTTCTACCTGGAGCACACAGATGACATCCTCTGCCTCACAGTGAACCAGCACCCCAAGTACAGAAATGTGGTGGCCACCAGCCAGATAGGTAAGACCCCTTGCTTTGGCTCTCCCAGTTGCACCTCTCAACAGTACCTGGGGGTAGGTGCTGACACACATCTTATCTTACTGATGTTCCTGTTGCCTTTCTGAGCCTTAACTACCTCTGTGCTACCCAAGTTGATGCACCCAGTGCTCAGTGATCCGATGGGATCATTAAGGCAGGTCAGAGGTTGACAGTCCATATAAATGGATGGTCCCTTGTCCCATGGACTTGGGAGATTCATTTTCCAGCCCCAGGTGTCAGTGAGCCCCTGACTGTTGTGCTTGGCTGGGGTGATAGCAGTACATGTCTGGCTCCTCTTGCCCTAAGAAACTGCCAGCTACAAATGTGAACTTACACACATTTGTGAAGAGTTGCTTGTTTGCTTATTTGTTTTTGCTTTGTCATGTCAAGGCAGTTTTTGTGAAAAGTCTTCCTGCTTATCATTGAACCCATGTCCATCTTTAAGTTTAATTTGGAGTTTTCTGATGTTGGTATTGAAACGTGACTTACGTTGGCTATTGTTTCCCTCGATGCTTCCTCATTGCCATTGCTCACCATTGCAGGTGATGTCACGGAAATCTCAGGTAAGGCTGCTCCATCTATGAGTGGTTTGAATGTGCACAGCAAAATCAAGTCAATGTGTCATGCTTGTTGATCGTATCCAGCTGAATTGCACATACAAACCATTGTCCTCACCAGTTTTCTTTGTAGAAAACCCTCCTTCAGTATGTGTGTTGAACACAAGAATCCACTGGACTTCCCAGTGTCTTTTTCTGGCCAGGTCAAAGTAAAAGTCTCTTTCCCCTGATAACTGAGATGCCCCTAAACACTCATCTAAGGAAGGGCTTTGCAACAAGCATAAGTGTTTTGCATAGGCTCTTCTATTCTTTGTCATGCCTCCCACGCTCAGGAACAACACCTTCAATCCACATCTGGGACGCCATGACCAAGCACACCCTTTCCATGCTGCGGTGTTTCCACTCCAAGGGAGTGAATTACATCAACTTTAGTGCGACTGGGAAGCTCCTGGTATCTGTGGGAGTGGACCCCGAGCACACCATCACTGTGTGGCGATGGCAGGAAGGTAACAAGTTGGACTTTGTGTTCTCTCCATGGGAGTTGTGTGCAGCATGGGCTGGGCTGGGCTGGAATCGCAGTATGCCTCATGTAAAGGTTAGTGGACCCTGCTGCCTCACAAGCAGCGGCCACAGCTCTTAGGACCCTGGAGAAGTTGCTCTCAGATGCCACCTCATACCTCTGGCCTGGGCCCGATGGGGGCTGGGCAGAAATCGTGTGTGGCTAGTAAAGTGTATTTGGGTACATTAGGCAAGTGATAGCATTGGCTGCCTTCCTCTTCAGATGGGGGCAGCATTTGTCCCCATCTGTCCTTAGCACCTTCCTACTCAAATGTCCTTGTCCTCTCTGCTCTTTTGGGTGGCTCTCACTCCAGCCCTTTTACCTTCATCTTATTATCAGAAATGGGGTGATCACAGTCTCACAACTAAACTGTAATTTTAAAAATATTTTGTTTTATGTTTTGAAATGAGGATTAATAATCAAATAGTTTCATAATCATAATGGATTTCTTATCCTTCCCCAATGCACATGTGCATACACACATACCAGTTTATGGTTGCCTTACATTTAACCATAAGTCATTTTGAACCAGGCATGGTGGCACGCACCTTTAATCCCAGCACTTGGGAGGCAGTGGTAAGGGGATTGCTTCACTGTAAGTTCAAGGCAACTTTGAAACTATATAGTGAATTCCAGGTCAGGCTGGGCTACAGCGAGACCCTACCTCAAAAAAAAAAAAAAAAGTAATTCTCTAAGTGTATTCCTAGGTCAGCTGTCACTTTGGCAAAAGCTGATCCAGTTAGTAAGGATATTAATGAGGTCTGTTGGCAGCTGGTATCTGGGACATACTGAGAAAGCAAGAAGAGAAGAGAAGAGAAGAGAAGAGAAGAGAAGAGAAGAGAAGAGAAGAGAAGAGAAGAGAAGAGAAGAGGGCTCTAGCATCTCATTTCCTCATCTTCCCATGGAAAGTTTGGGAGAAAGGCTGGAAAAAGATGGGGACATTAGAGGAAAGTTCCATTTTTTTCTGAGTCCAAGTTAAGAGAGACCAATGACTATCAAATGTTAAGGATGAAACTCCTTGCACTCTATTGGAAGCTAGCTAAACCCATGGTATTTCTAGGGAGTTACATTTTTTCATTTTCTTGTTCACAATCCATTATGTCCAAATGGCCCCATAATCCATTTCTTTTAATACAAATTAATTCCTTGTGTCAGGTGGCCGGCCAGTGGATCAACAAGACTTGGCCCAGATGAAAATCAAGCTTCTTACTCTATAGATTTAGAGCTCTTAGAGCTATGAGTACTAGAGAACATCTTCTAGCCAGTCAGGATTCACCCTGTGAGAAAAGCCTTCTAAGTATCTTCCTGGCAGTCTTTGTTCCATCCTCTGCTTGGATACTTCCAGAGATGTGGCCCTTGTCATTTCATAAGGAGCCTACTCACTGTTGAAAGCTCTTTTCATAACGCCCTCTCTTTGTGAGGCAAAACTGGCTCTGAGATGCCTTTTTTAGGTTACCAGGTCATGAGAAAAGTCTCTTTTTTTTTTTGTTGTTGTTGTTGTTTTGTTTTGTTTTTCGAGGTAGGGTCTCACTCTGGCCCAGGCTGACCTGGAATTAACTATGTAGTCTCAGGGTGGCCTTGAACTCATGGCGATCCTCCTACCTCTGCCTCCCAAGTGCTGGGATTAAAGGTGTGTGCCACCACGCCTGGCTAAAAGTCTCATGTTTTTAAGTACATGTTACCTCTCCTCACTGCCCCCATCTGTCCCTGTAGGGAATATCTGTTCTGCCTCTACCCTGGGCCAGACAGACTGTTGCTCACCTGGGATCCTTCTGTCCTCCCAAGGGACGAGTAAAACACACACACACACACACACACACACACACACACACACACACGAGAGACAGAGAGAGAGAGCCATTTAAACAAGCTCACAAGGAGAGGAGAAGCCAAGTCTTTGATAACATTATCTTCTTGTCTTGGTTGTAACCAGTCTGTACAGAAGGGTTGGAGCCACCAATAACACCTAACAGCCTGTAGCCAGCCACTACCCCTTTCCAGCAGACTCTCTTGGTTAGCTTCCCAGTTGGTCTCTCTTTCATTCTCTAGAATAATTTTCCTGCTTTCAAATGAAGAACATGTGTTTGTGAAGGCTTCTATACATTTTTTGATCAGCACAGGGCATATTAGACATTCCTCATTTGTTAGAGAATCCACGTAGGGTACATTTGTGAATAATAAAATGGGACTTAAATGAACCAATTACATAAAATGTGTGTTTTAAGAGCCCCGTATTTTTATGTAATTTGTTCTAAACAGATTAGAAGCCAGTGCAAAGAGGGACTCAAGTGTCTTCACAACGAAGACTATCCATGAGATTAAAACAAGGAAACAAACCCAATAGCTTAGAAATAATGGAGTTCTCAGTGTTCTTTTTCATCTTACCCATGGCTGGTGAGGTTGAGCCTCTTTCCATATCTTTACTGGCCACTTGTATTGCTTCTTCTGTAATTACCTGATTAGGGTAGAAGAGTTGTTCGTCTACTTCTGGTTTGCTGTTTATCATAGATTATTAATGTTGATAGTCAGTTGTTTACCTTCTAAGCTTTGTTTATTGTATCTTTAGAGACCATGAGTTTTAAAATTCCTGAGACCCAGTTAGTGAGGTATCTGTTACAGTAAGTCATGGGTTCCAGCTGCAGAGAGTGAGTTTCTGCCAGGAGTGGTGTACCAAGAGGTGGGGTGTCTCATTTCCTAGCCTACCCTGGAAAGGACTTCCTTGAGGAAGCTATAAGGCAAGCTTCATTATAAACTCTCACTACCACCACTTTCCTGGAGAGCCATCATAAGAATACATAAATAAAATGACTAGAAGAAAAGAGATTTGGATAATAATAAAGAAAGAGAGATGAAGTACGTAGAACTGAAACATTAAGAATGTGTGAGCTGGGCGGGGTGGCACAGGCCTTTAATCCCAGCACTGGGAAAGCAGAGGTAGGAGGATCACTGTGAGTTTGAGGCCACCCTGAGAATTCCAGGTCAGCCTGGGTTAGACCCTACCTTGAAAACCAGCCCCCCCAAAAAAGGATGTGTGAAAATAAAGTTGAAAGACAAAGTAACAGAATTTAAAAACCCAAAGGCTAAAAAATAATGTCATAAAAGGAGATAACTTTAAAATGGAGGCAAAAAGAAGAGAAATGAAGATATTTTTCAAGGTCAGAGGAGTGAAACAGTCTCTCCCAATGGAGGGGCCACGGTGTCTGAACGCTCTCCCAAGAGCTCTGCTTGCATCAGTTCTTTGCATACACACACTATTTATGAGAGGGCTTATTACTACATCCAATGGATAAGTGAGAACATTGTGGCACAGAGAGATTAAATAACATGTCCATAAAAGACCCTAGTAATTAAATATAGAAGATAAAATTTTTAAGATTAAAAGCCATAAAATGAAAAGGAATAAGTTATAAACTGTTCTTCTTTTCTTTATTTCCTCCTTCTCTTCCTCTCTTTCTTCCTTCATTAAAGTAAATAAGTGCAGGGCATCTTTGAGAGAAATAAGAAACTAAAAGGTGTCTAAAGTAATATAAGTTCTAGGTGACAGGGTGGGAGTGGACTTGGGCCTCCTGTGGCGTAAATTCTATGGTGATGCTAGACTAGCAAGATGGGGAATCATTAATCATTCTGTCTTCCTAGCATCTGGAAGCTTCCATCTCATGGGCCACCATCATTTCCTGCTTCATTCATGAACTCCTGGGTGGGGTTCTGCTCTGGAAAATCACCAGACATACTTTCCTGCCTCCTTAGGGATGGTGTCTGAAGGGGAGAGGGTCTGTTAAAGAAGGTATCCTGACTGTCCTGAGCAGGACAGGGATGAAGAGTCAGTCTGGACTGTAGCTTTTTGCCCTGGCCTGGTAGCCAGAGACAGCTGCGCTCACTGGATACTGTTACCCATGCAGGTGCCAAGGTTGCCAGCAGAGGGGGTCACCTGGAACGCATATTTGTGGTGGAATTTCGCCCTGACTCGGACACACAGTTTGTATCTGTTGGGGTCAAACACATGAAGTTCTGGACCCTGGCAGGCAGTGCCCTGCTGTACAAGAAAGGAGTCATCGGGTCCATGGAGGCTGCCAAGATGCAGACAATGCTGTCCGTGGCTTTTGGTGCTGTGAGTTTCAGAGAGGACTCTGAACCCTCAGGCATGGATATCAGTGGTGGTATTGTAGTCAAGAAGCTACAAAATAATTCATTGTTTCCTGTCCCCCTGGAAGTATTAGTTAGAAAGGGTATGTGTTAGTTACTTTTCTCATTGCTGTGACAAAATACCTCACAAAAGGAACTTAAGGAAAGTTTTATTTTGGCTTATCGTTTCAAAGTGTAGTCCAAGCCTGTTGTGGTGGTGCACGCCTTTAATCCCAGCACTCAGGAGGCAGAGGTAGGAGGATTGCTGTGGGTTTGAGGCCAGCCTGGGATTGCAGGGTGAGTTCCAGGTCAGCCTCGGCTCTCTAGTGAGACCCTACCTCATAAAAATGACAACAACAGAAAAGTAAAGTCCAGTAAGGTGGGGAAGGCATAACAGCACCAGTGTGAGGAGGCCATCACAGTGCATGCACACTCAAGAAGCAGAGGTGCTCTGCTAGAGAGAGCCATTTAAACAAGCTCACAAGGAGAGGAGAAGCCAAGTCTTTGATAACATTATCTTCTTGTCTTGGTTGTAACCAGTCTGTACAGAAGGGTTGGAGCCACCAATAACACCTAACAGCCTGTAGCCAGCCACTACCCCTTTCCAGCAGACTCTCTTGGTTAGCTTCCCAGTTGGTCTCTCTTTCCATTCTCTAGAATAATTTTCCTGCTTTCAAATGAAGAACATGTGTTTGTGAAGGCTTCTATACATTTTTTGATCAGCACAGGGCATATTAGACATTCCTCATTTGTTAGAGAATCCACGTAGGGTACATTTGTGAATAATAAAATGGGACTTAAATGAACCAATTACATAAAATGTGTGTTTTAAGAGCCCCGTATTTTTATGTAATTTGTTCTAAACAGATTAGAAGCCAGTGCAAAGAGGGACTCAAGTGTCTTCACAACGAAGACGATCCATGAGATTAAAACAAGGAAACAACCCCAATAGCTTAGAAATAATGGAGTTCTCAGTGTTCTTTTTTCATCTTACCCATGGCTAGTGAGGTTGAGCCTCTTTCCATATCTTTACTGGCCACTTGTATTGCTTCTTCTGTAATTACCTGATTAGGGTAGAAGAGTTGTTCGTCTACTTCTGGTTTGCTGTTTATCATAGATTATTAATGTTGATAGTCAGTTGTTTACCTTCTAAGCTTTGTTTATTGTATCTTTAGAGACCATGAGTTTTAAAATTCCTGAGACCCAGTTAGTGAGGTATCTGTTACAGTAAGTCATGGGTTCCAGCTGCAGAGAGTGAGTTTCTGCCAGGAGTGGTGTACCAAGAGGTGGGGTGTCTCATTTCCTAGCCTACCCTGGAAAGGACTTCCTTGAGGAAGCTATAAGGCAAGCTTCATTATAAACTCTCACTACCACCACTTTCCTGGAGAGCCATCATAAGAATACATAAATAAAATGACTAGAAGAAAAGAGATTTGGATAATAATAAAGAAAGAGAGATGAAGTACGTAGAACTGAAACATTAAGAATGTGTGAGCTGGGCGGGGTGGCACAGGCCTTTAATCCCAGCACTGGGAAAGCAGAGGTAGGAGGATCACTGTGAGTTTGAGGCCACCCTGAGAATTCCAGGTCAGCCTGGGTTAGACCCTACCTTGAAAACCAGCCCCCCCAAAAAAGGATGTGTGAAAATAAAGTTGAAAGACAAAGTAACAGAATTTAAAAACCCAAAGGCTAAAAAATAATGTCATAAAAGGAGATAACTTTAAAATGGAGGCAAAAAGAAGAGAAATGAAGATATTTTTCAAGGCGTCAGAGGAGTGAAACAGTCTCTCCCAATGGAGGGGCCACGGTGTCTGAACTCTCTCCCAAGAGCTCTGCTTGCATCAGTTCTTTGCATACACACACTATTTATGAGAGGGCTTATTACTACATCCAATGGATAAGTGAGAACATTGTGGCACAGAGAGATTAAATAACATGTCCATAAAAGACCCTAGTAATTAAATATAGAAGATAAAATTTTTAAGATTAAAAGCCATAAAATGAAAAGGAATAAGTTATAAACTGTTCTTCTTTTTCTTTATTTCCTCCTTCTCTTCCTCTCTTTCTTCCTTCATTAAAGTAAATAAGTGCAGGGCATCTTGGAGAGAAATAAGAAACTAAAAGGTGTCTAAAGTAATATAAGTTCTAGGTGACAGGGTGGGAGTGGACTTGGGCCTCCTGTGGCGTAAATTCTATGGTGATGCTAGACTAGCAAGATGGGGAATCATTAATCATTCTGTCTTCCTAGCATCTGGAAGCTTCCATCTCATGGGCCACCATCATTTCCTGCTTCATTCATGAACTCCTGGGTGGGGGTTCTGCTCTGGAAAATCACCAGACATACTTTCCTGCCTCCTTAGGGATGGTGTCTGAAGGGGAGAGGGTCTGTTAAAGAAGGTATCCTGACTGTCCTGAGCAGGACAGGGATGAAGAGTCAGTCTGGACTGTAGCTTTTTGCCCTGGCCTGGTAGCCAGAGACAGCTGCGCTCACTGGATACTGTTACCCATGCAGGTGCCAAGGTTGCCAGCAGAGGGGGTCACCTGGAACGCATATTTGTGGTGGAATTTCGCCCTGACTCGGACACACAGTTTGTATCTGTTGGGGTCAAACACATGAAGTTCTGGACCCTGGCAGGCAGTGCCCTGCTGTACAAGAAAGGAGTCATCGGGTCCATGGAGGCTGCCAAGATGCAGACAATGCTGTCCGTGGCTTTTGGTGCTGTGAGTTTCAGAGAGGACTCTGAACCCTCAGGCATGGATATCAGTGGTGGTATTGTAGTCAAGAAGCTACAAAATAATTCATTGTTTCCTGTCCCCCTGGAAGTATTAGTTAGAAAGGGTATGTGTTAGTTACTTTTCTCATTGCTGTGACAAAATACCTCACAAAAGGAACTTAAGGAAAGTTTTATTTTGGCTTATCGTTTCAAAGTGTAGTCCAAGCCTGTTGTGGTGGTGCACGCCTTTAATCCCAGCACTCAGGAGGCAGAGGTAGGAGGATTGCTGTGGGTTCGAGGCCAGCCTGGGATTGCAGGGTGAGTTCCAGGTCAGCCTCGGCTCTCTAGTGAGACCCTACCTCATAAAAATGACAACAACAGAAAAGTAAAGTCCAGTAAGGTGGGGAAGGCATAACAGCACCAGTGTGAGGAGGCCATCACAGTGCATGCACACTCAAGAAGCAGAGGTGCTCTGCTGGCTTCTCCTTTTGGCTGTCTGTGACCCCAGCCCACGGTGAAGTGTGGCTCACATTCAGAATGAGTCTTCCCTTCTCAGTCAGATCTTTCTAGAAACACCCTCAAAGGTATTCAGAGGTGTTTCTGTGTGATTCTTTTTGTTTTGTTTTGTTTGTTTTTTGTCAGCAAAGCCCAGCAGCAGGCCTGAGTTTAGGCGATCTGTGAGGATGCTGGAAACAACTTCTAACCCTTCTGCTCCACAAACAGCCCAACTGCTTGAGCTGTGTGATCCCTGTGCTGGCCAGGGCAGGCTCTATTGGGAGATATTGTGGAACAAAGCTCTTGGTGCTCTCTGGATGCGGAGTTATGTACTTTTTTTCCTGTCCCCTGGCAGTGCTGGTGATGCGAAATGCCTAAGCCAACAAATCAAGAGTGATTTTTCAAAGCCACGTGACAGCCTTATATTCTTTGTGGTTTCTCTGCAAATTCTGCTGTTTGGCTTAATGTGAAAAATCAAATTGACAGTGCCCAACTGGTTCTCTGAGATAGGAATAGGAAGAAACTCTCCAGTATGCTCCTGGTGCTGAAGATGTCCCTTTGTTTGCAGAACAACCTCACTTTCACTGGTGCCATCAATGGAGATGTCTATGTGTGGAAGGATCACTTTCTTATCCGGCTAGTGGCCAAGGCTCACACGGGCCCTGTGTTCACAATGTACACCACCCTCCGGGATGGGCTTATTGTGACTGGTGGGAAAGAGCGACCGTAAGTAGAAGTCTCTCTGCCAACAACTTACCTGTTATCGTCTTAGAGAAACTAACAAAAGTATCCCAAACTTGGGTAAAATGCAGACTGTAATTCTCCCATCCTTTCTGTAAGAAGTTCAGTCTGACGTCTTTTCAAGAGGGCCTGAGGTCAATGTTTCACAAGGGAGAGGGACATAGAGAGGTGGTCACTGGTACTAACAACCCCCCTGGGTATTCTTGAATAACCCAGGGTTATTCAAATGCTACTACTCTTTGCAGTTTCTGTGGGAAGGGAGCAAGAAGTAAGAAGAGGTAGGGCTGGAGAGATGGCTCAGCAGTTAATGGCACTTATTTTCAAAGCCTGATGGTTTAAATTTGATTCCCCAGTGCCACAAAATGGTGCATACCTCTGGAGTTCATTTGCAGTGGCAAGATGCCCTGGCATATCTATTCTCTCTCTCTCTCTCTCTCTCTCTCTCTCTCTCTCTCTCTGTGTGTGTGTGTGTGTGTGTGTGTGTGTGTGTGTATGTGTCCCTCTCTGTCTCTATCCTCCCTCTCTTCCTGTCTCTCTGCTTGAGCTGTGTGATAAATAAATAAATAAATAAATTTTTAAAAAAGAAAGAGGGACCAGAAGTTCTGGTGGGGCAGAACACATGTGAAAACAGAGAAGGCATAAGCAACATTGGATCAGTAATGAATGGAAGCAGTCCAACACTTTCCTCAGAGATAGCATCAGAAGGCAAGGGGCTGGGCTCATCCTCAGGAAGGCCCATCCTGCAAGGCCTGGGTGGCCATGCTCAGTGACTGCTGGGGAAGAAGAAGTCTTGGAACAAGGACAATAGGCATTTCTTTCTGCTTTCTCAGAACCAAAGAAGGAGGTGCTGTCAAACTGTGGGACCAAGAGATGAAGCGCTGCCGGGCCTTCCAGCTAGAGACAGGGCAGCTGGTGGAGTGTGTGCGCTCCGTGTGCCGTGGCAAAGTGAGTATGGCTGCCACTGCCCTGGGCCTAGGCCAAGAAGAGGACAGGGATCCCAGTGAGCCTTCTTTCTTGACCTTCTCAGCCAGCCACTCCTTGTATGCTTGTTCAGACCTTAAACTTCCAAGGTGTGACACATACAGCTTAGCAGTCAATCAGGCCTGGGTAAACCGAGACTCCTCCAGGAAGACCTGGATGTATGAGCCTGAGTGTATCTCTTAACCTTTCTGTGTCCAACACCCAGGTTAGTTGTGAGGACAACAGATAGTGCCTTTCTGTGTGCCTGTCACTCAGGAGATGCTGCCATCTGATATTGATTTGCAGTGGCAAGTGTCTGTCCCCCCCCCATGCAAATAGATAAAAAATATTTTTAAAAATTAAGAATATTTTAAAAACTAAAGCTTTATGGGACTGTGGGAAGATGGTTCATGGGTTTAAAGGTGCTTGCTTGCAAAGCCTACCAGCCAGGGTTTAATTCCCCAACCACCCACATAATGCTGGATGGGCATTCATTTGCAGTGACAGGAGACCTTATGCACATGTACACATACAAAATAAATTTTAATTTGCCCCAAAGATTATATGTGTTTGCAAACAAATCTCTTGACTTCTGTTGTTTCATTTCCTGTGTTTATTTGTTTGCTTACTTTTTTTGGTTTTTTGAGGTAGGGTCTCACTCTAGCCCAGGCTGACCTGGAATTCACTATTATAGTCTCAGGCTGGTATTGAACTCATAATAATCCTCCTACATCTACTTCCTGAGTACTGGATTAAAAGTGTGCACCACCACACCTGGCTCCTATATGTTTGAATTGCTTATTAGCTTTAAAATTTGCTTTCTAAGATGTTCTTTTTAAGAAGAGCCAACTTGGGCTGGAGAGATAGCTTAGTGGTTAAGGCGCCTGCCTGTGAAGCCTAAGAATGCCCATTTGATTCTCCCGGTCCCACGTTTAGCCAGATGCAAAAGTGACACAAGCATGCAATACTGCACATGCCCGCAAGGGGACGCATGCATCTGGAGTTCATTCATAGCTGCTGAGAGGCCACTGGCACTCCCATTCTCTCTCTCTCTCTCTCTCTCTCTCTGTCTCTCTCAAATTAAAAAAAAAAAGAGCCAACTTGACTTGGAATCCACATAGTTTTGAAACTGGGAATTTTGGTTTTAGTTACATGACAGTTATGTGGAAGCCTGATTATGGAAGGTGGAGACAGGAGTAGGTCCAGAACCAGGAAGTTGTTAGGAAGTAGATCATTGTTCAGCAGAAGGAAGAGATTACTAAGAGCTGGAGCTATGTAATGAGCTTATAATCCCTAGAATGTTGTAGCAGAGGCTGGTGGATAAAGAACTCTGTTCTCAGGCTCCTACCCAAGGTAGCTGCCAGAAAAGGCCAAGAGAGAAGGTAGAGGAGGCAGCTTATAAAGATGGATGGCTTAGTTGTTAATAAATCACCTCTCAGCTCTTCCTCTTTTAATACTAACAGAGCAAAGTTTCTCTAGTAGAGCTTTTAAATTATTTTTAATTGTGGCAAAATATACATAACACCACACTTACAATTTTAACCATTTTAAGTGTGCAATTCAGTGACATTAGGAACATTCACATTATTGTACAAGTGTCACCATATCCATCTGGGAAAGTTTTTTCATCTATGGAAACTGTTCCCTTTAAACACTATCCATCCCCATAGCCACCAGCAACCACTACTCTGTATTCTGTGAATTGGTCTATTCCAGGTACCTCATGTAAGTAGAATCATACAGTTGTCCTTTTTCTAATAGTATTTTGATTACAACAGGGGAAAATTTTGGTAGGAACCAAAGATGGAGAAATAATTGAAGTTGGTGAAAAAAATGCTGCTTCCAACATCCTGATTGATGGACACATGGAAGGGGAGATCTGGGGTCTAGCCACACACCCTTCCAAGGACATCTTCATCTCTGCCAGCAATGATGGCACGGCAC
Source organism: Orientallactaga sibirica (assembly GCA_036365145.1). NCBI lineage: Eukaryota > Metazoa > Chordata > Mammalia > Rodentia > Dipodidae > Orientallactaga > Orientallactaga sibirica. Next base: position 1,282,961 of record JAEOAD010000060.1, read on the forward strand.
GGATCTGGGACTTGGCTGACAAGGTAAGGGGCCCTCTTTGTCCAGCTTGGATGTCACAGGGGTAGAGAGGGCCAGAGATGAAGGGTAAGCTAGATCAGCAGCACTAAGTAGAAAGACAAATAAGAAAAGTTCCCTCTCGCTAGGCGTGGTGGCACACGCCTTTAATCCCAGCACTTGGGAGGCAGAGGTAGGAGCATCGCCATGAGTTCGAGGCCACCCTGAGAATACATGAATACATAGTGAATTCCAGGTCAGCCTGGGCTAGAGTGAAACCCTACCTCGAAACCCCCCCCCAAAAAAAAGAAAAAAAAGTTCCCTCTCATGTCACATCTTGCCTGTCTTTCAGTAGGACATCTATAAAGAAATGTAATTGAGAAACTGACTATCCTTTCATGAAAGGATCCAAAAAATAAAAAAAAACACCCCCCCCCCCAAACAGCGTATCTTCCTTGTTTTTTTTTGTTTTTGTTTTTTTTTTTTTTGTTTTGAGAGAGGGTCTTGCTCTTTGGTGACCTTGAATTCACTATATACTTTCAGGCTGGCCTCAACTCACAGCCATCCTCCTCCCTTGACCTCCTGAGTGCTAATATTAAAGGTGCATGTCACCAAGCCCAGCCAGTAGGCTAATGTATTTTCATCAATGGGAAGGAAGGTTTCTCTTAGAGTTTTGGAAAGCAACTTTAAAGTTTATGGGGGATGAAAATGTAAAATAGTAAAGAATAACCAAGGGGAGAAAAATGTTATATACTGAAGTTCTAATAATTAAAATACCTTTATCTCAAAATGGTTAGTATCTTAGTTAATTGTTACTGAGACAAAATAACCAGAGCCAACTTAAGGAAGGAAATGTTTATTTGGGCTTATAGTTTTAGGTGACAGTCCATTATGGCAGGGAAGGCATAGCAGCAGAAGCTTGAGGCAGCCCATTGTATTCAGTCCATAGTGAGGAAGCAGAAAATGGTAACAGCTGGCTCTCTCCTTTTTATTCAAGACCCCAGCCCATGGAATGGTGCCACCCACAGTTAAGGTGTGACTTTCCACCTCAACTAACCTCATCAAGACAGTCCCTCAGAGGCAAGCCTAGAGATTTGTTTCTATGGTAATCCTAGGTCCTATCAAGGTGAAAAAAATATAAACCATCACAGCTTAGGAAATATTTAGGTCATATTTTTAGTGTAAGTATTAAGGAACAGGAATGTGGTAGTTACACTTCAGATATTAAACCTCTTAACAATGGCTTCATGTGCTGAATACCTACTTCATGCCAGATGCATCATGCACTCTTGGTAATGCTTACAAAACCAGCATCACTTCTTTACAAGTGACAAAACTAGCAGTAATGTACTAAACATATCCAACTACCAACTGAGAACTATGCTCCGGGATATGAGCTACCAATGATGAAATTCACATTTTCCCTCTTAGGCAGGAGATTGACAAATCTCAATTCCCAGTTCTAATTTTTTTTTTTGTTTTTTTTGTTGTTGTTGTTTTGCGAGGTAGGGTCTCACTCTGGTCCAGGCTGACCTGGAATTAACTATGTAGTCTCAGGGTGGCCTCGAACTCTCGACGATCCTCCTACCTCTGCCTCCCGAGTGCTGGGATTAAAGGCGTGCGCCACACGCCCGGCTTTTTTTTTTTTTTTTTTTTTTATAGTTGAAGGCACACTGGTTTATTGCATATTATCTGCAATTGCTCTTATACTGCGTACAAGCTGGGTAGTTACAACATAGACCCTAGGACCTGGATTATACATTACTGACTACTTAACAGGAAGTTTGTCATCCCCCACCCTAAGAGCTGCTATCTTGGCTACCCGGGAAGCTTTACTAGAAGGCACTAGTGGCTTTCAGTGCAGCAGAAGCAGTCTGACATGGGGCCTCATGCAGGATTCACAGGACCAGCCAAGGCCATGAGAGCTTAAATGGCTCTGTTTGTATTCATGTAGAAACTGCTAAACAAGGTGAACCTGGGCCACGCAGCCAGGTGTGCAGCCTACAGCCCTGATGGGGAGATGGTAGCCATTGGCATGAAGACTGGAGAGTTTGTCATCTTGTTGGTGAATAGCCTTAAAGTTTGGGGGAAAAAACGAGATCGAAAATCTGCCATCCAAGACATCAGGTACATAAGCAACTGGTCTGAGCTGGTTGAAGGGTGAGTGCTCTCCCTACCATAGTCCTCCATGGCCCAAGGGCCACAGCTGGACTGAGAAGCTCATTGAGAGGGTTGTTTCCATATGCCGGCTATGCCAGGACACCCTTTACACATTCTTTTTCAGGCATGTCTTTGCTCTTTCTGCATGGTCAAAAATACTTATAGTCCTACAAAGAGCTGCATGCAGCCAGTTTTTACACCCTATGGGATTTGATCCTGAGAAATCACTGAATTCCTAGACCATGGGGAAGAGCTAGCCATGTCCGAGTCAGGAGGCAGATTCCATTGTCCTTGGGCTTGGGACAAAGCAGACCCATCTTTGAGTTTGTCCGGAGTGTCTTTTGTGTCTGAGCAGTCCCAGATAATGCTCTTGAATTTCTTTTTCTAGAATCAGCCCAGACAACAGATTCTTAGCTGTTGGTTCTTCTGAGCACACAGTTGACTTCTATGACCTCACTCAGGGCACAAGTCTGAACCGCATTGGCTACTGTAAGGATATCCCAAGCTTTGTCATTCAGATGGATTTTTCTGCAGATAGCAAATACATTCAGGTATGCTTCCAGTCAACTTGCATCAGCATCAACCAATATTAAAAGCAAAACAATAGCATCAGGCTGGAGAGCCTAAGAAGTCCTGCTCAAATCTCCAGGTCCCACGTAGCCAGATGCAGTGATGCAAGCATGCAATGTTGTGCATGTGCACATGCATCTGGAGTCCATTCACAGTGGGTGAAGGCCCTGGTGCACCAATTCTCTCTCTTTACCTCTCTCTCTCTCTGTCTCAAAATAAATTTAAAAAATAGCATCTATTAGAGTACTTATTAGTTGTTGGGCAGTGTCAATTTACTCCTCACAGGAAACTTCTAAGTACTCTTACTTTCCTGATTTTGTAAATGTAGAAACAGAGAAAAAGGGCAGGGGGAGGGTTAATCAAAATTCAAGATATTGTGAATAAGACTTATGTAAACCTACTTTTTTGAATAATGGCACATCCAGAAGCTATAGACTGTTACTACAAAGTTTTCAGTGCCTGAGATGGGATACCTTCCAGTGAGTTGTTGGCCAAGGAGGTCCTGGAAGCCTCCAAAACATTAAAGGCTATTGCCAAGGCCCTTGGTTTCCCTTGAGAAACAGATGGTAAGACCGTATTGCTGAAGACATCTCTTGCCTAAGAGGCAAGGTCACTGAGAATTTAAGAAAGTAGGAGAAATAACATTTAAAATAATTAAGGCATTCTTTTATTATTTATTTATTTAAGAGAGAAAAAGAGGCACAGAGAGAGAGAGATAGAGAATGGGTGCACCAGAGTCTTCAGCTGCTGCAAACTCCAGACACATGCGCCACCTTGTGCATCTGGCTTAAATGGGTGTCCCAGGGAATCGAACCTGGGTCCTCTGGCTTTGCAGGCAAGAGCCTTTAACTGCTGAGCCATCCCTCCATCCCAATTCTTTTTAAAGAAAAAATATTTATTATTTGCAAGCAGAGAGATAGAGAGGGAAGAAGAGAGAGAGAGAGATAAACAGACAGTGAGAGAGCATGGGCATGCCAGGGCCTCTAACCTACTGCAAATGAACTCCAGATGCATGTGCCACTTTGTGAATCTGGTTTTATATGGGTACTGGGGAATCAAACCAGGGTTGTTAGGCTTTGCAGGTAACATCTTAACCACTGAGACATCTCTCCTGCTCTGAGGCATTCTTTAGTAGGAAACAATACCCCAAACACCACACATCCTTAGTCATCTTTAGCCTCCTAATTTCTAGTTCCCTGAGTCTGCACTAAGCCTGTTTGTTATTGTTTCTTAAACTTATTTATTTCCTGCATTCTACTGGAGTCCAGACAGTGGGCACAGAGAGGAAACTCATCGCTGGGTCCCATCACAGCTGCCCAGCAAGACAGGATCAAGAGGGGCCCTGTACTTGGAATCAATGACTAAAAGTCCAGCAATCAACTAATATTGTGCATTTTTAGTCACTTGGATATTCACTGTGAAATTATGCATACATTTCTTTTTCAAATATTTGTCAAATAAGGCATTAGACTATGTAGGCTTTAGGATGGACATAATATACTTAGTTTGTCATGGAAAAACAAGATTAAACCATCACAAAATATACATATAGTTAGAAATTGTGATTGCCTGCTAAGAAGGAAAAGTACAGGATACCAAGTAGCATTTAAAGAGGGGCTCAATTTAGTTTAGCAAGTACTGTTTTAGCTGCAGTACAGACCGTGTAGGAGTGAGCTATCAAAGAGGGGAGGGAATGTTGTTCCATGCCATCTGCATGAAGGTGAGGTGGGAAAAATTTCCACTCATTCCATGAACAGAAGGAAGGCCCAGGCAGCTGGGGTAGAAAGGGAATGGGCTAAAGATGGAGAATGCTGGCAAATGTCCTTGATTGAACAAGAAGTAGCCAGTCTCATCTTCAGATTCCTGGAATCAGCGCCAGGCTCTAGGGACTTCAAAGATCATCTTTACCTGTTGCTCTCAACAAAACTTGCCTCTTATCTCTTTACCACAGGTTCTATGGATTCCTTGGTGACAGGATTTTCTGTGTATTAGTCACCCGGAAGCTGTTAAAGCAGACCTCTGAGCCCTACCTGGGAGAGTCTCCATGATAGGTTTTGGGGGGTGGAGTGCACTATTTTGCCTTTCTAACAATTTCCCAGTTTGCTGATTAGCTGCCACACTTGGAGAACAAATGTCTTTGGACTTTGGGAAACAGTGAAAAGAAAAAAAAAGAAAAAAATACCCTACTCTGTAAATTTTGCCAAGAGCTGTCTATCAGTAAGCTTTGTAGCCTGGAGTGAAGCTTAAATTTGTAGAAAAGCTAGGCTTAGTGTTCTGGAAGACAGAAGGACAAAAGGGTCTTTTGGACTGAGAAAGCTGATGAACATGGGTCAATTCCCCTCCACTTGCAGGTGTCAACAGGAGCCTATAAGCGCCAGGTGCATGAGGTTCCCCTGGGGAAACAGGTGACTGAAGCCATGATCATTGAGAAGATCACCTGGGCTTCCTGGACAAGGTGACTGAAGACAACACTAAGAGATCACCAGGGTGTCTCTTATGCCAGCTCTGTCTTTGAGCTCAGAGATGGACCTGTCATTTCTTGGGGGTGAGGATGGGGGGGCTGATTGCCACGTTAGGTTTAGGACATTATCTAGTGGGGCTTTGTAAATGTGAAGTCCTTTTTGTGTACTCCTTCATACAAGCCTCCAATGCCATTCACCAAGTTCAGAGAGAAACCATCTCCCATCTCTTGGCCAAGCCTAGGAGCACAAGGAAGTCTCAGGTTACTTGGGGAAGGGAATGGGAGGGCTAGACTGCTATTGAGCAAGATAGAAAATCAGTGCCTGGTTAATTCAAGGGACCAGATTCAGAGGGAACGTCAGGAGGATCAAAGATGGGGCTAACTTCTTTCTGGAGTACAAGGGACTGAGATAGAGGGACAGTACACTGTAGTGCAAAGTGTACAGAGCAGAGGGGATGGCCATGACAGGGGCCACATGAATGATGTAAAGTACCCATTTTTCCACTAACCCTGGGAGGGGACAACCGACGGTAGGAAATGGTCATATCTTTCTCCCTTTTCCCTATTGGAACAGCATTCTGGGAGATGAAGTCATTGGAATTTGGCCTCGAAATGCAGACAAGGCTGACGTCAACTGTGCATGTGTGACCCATGCTGGCTTGAACATTGTCACAGGAGATGATTTTGGGCTGGTGAAGCTCTTTGATTTTCCATGCACAGAAAAATTTGTGAGTCTTCCTGCACTGCCTCTAGGCACTGTGCTTTTGTGCTGTCTGTAGGATAGTGCCTACATTTGGGTGACCATCTTGGAGACAGGCATCTGGCCTTGGAGATTTAATTAATCTTCTTCTCTCTCTCAAGGGGTAGTACTGGAAGCTGGGAGAATAATGGGTGGACAAAATGGCTTAAATGGACAAAGAAAAGGGCTTGGCTGATAGAGACGTTGAGACCATATGCACCCCTCCCCCAGTGAAGGTTGTGGGAGCCCTGGGTGCTGGGAGGAGCTCTTAGCTGCCTCCATTCACTGTTCCTCACAGGCCAAACATAAACGTTACTTTGGTCACTCAGCTCATGTGACGAACATCCGTTTCTCTTATGATGACAAGTATGTGGTCAGCACTGGAGGAGACGACTGCAGGTACTTCCCTGATTATTCTAGCCTCTGGTCCTTTCCCTCTTTCCCTCAGGTGTCCTATGGATCAGGCTCCAAGAGGGACAAAGGAAGAATCTGACGGGAAATAGTAAACAGGAAATACCCTTTGCCTTATGAAAGCAAGGACTTCCAAGTATACGGGATTCAATTTCTGGGGACTTGACCAAAATTCTGAAGGGCCAATATCCCATTACAGCTGTCCTGGGATTGTTGAGAGACTAAGGTCATTAACAGCTATTCTGAACATTCCTGGGGGTGAAGAGGAATAAGTGAGAAACCCAAGATGGCTGGTTGCACTAGGAGCTTGACAGCTCACAGGCATTGCAGATAATAGTCAGGTTAGAATGGAAAATCATCCTCATGTCCTTAAGAATTCTTAGTCAACCACCAGTGTCTTTAATGTGCACAATTAACCCACAGCCAAGAAAAGTTTAAACATTGAGCCTTGGCTACACTAAGAAATAAGCAGGGCAAATGCTAGCCCTTAATGTGACAATAAGATCAGAGAGGAGGTGGTGCTGGTTCACAGAACCCCAATGAACCATTAGACTAAAGCCTAGGCAGCTTTTGACCTTAGGGTGAGGCAGGCAGTTGTCCTGCAAAAGGCACAATTGGGCAGGCAGAGCTTTGACAGTCCCTGCCAGCCTGATCCACAGATGTCCATAGCCTTCAGCAATTGAGTGGGCTTCTCTCGCTCCCCCAGGAGTATGTCTTATAGTGTACAGGGGCAGGACTAGGCCATACCAAATCAGTTTTGCTATTCATGATATCGTTGGAAAGCTTTATTGCTTTATGAGTATGCTTTGTTGTTGTTGTTCAGTTCCACGTACAACATCTGAAGGGATAAAGATGGTTTGAGTTGGGAAAGCACCTATAGAAAATTTCAACTCATTTTCCACCTAAAAGCACTGTGTGGAATATGATGGCCTGCCTGGAGCACCAATCTCTAGCTTGCTATTCCAACCATTGCTGGTACTTAGAACACTTGAGATAGTGCTAATAACCCTGTGGAGTGTTTAACACCCATTCAAAGTGTAGTACTGGCCAAACTCAATAAGTGAGGAATTAGAGCCCTAGATAACCAGATCATCTCAGTACAGGAGATACAAGGTGACTTCTGTTGACTACAGAGGCTTAAAAGTAACCTTAAAGATGTAGTGCCCAAGGCCTTCATAGGCATGGGAATATGCCATGAGATCTGTGTTAAGCATTCAAAATAGGTTGTCTTACTCAAGTGGAGTTGATAAACCCTTTTTAGTAGGAACATGAGTGTGAAGTCAGGTTGCCAAAAGTCCTTGCTGACTACGTTCATCACAAATACTCCTGAAAGACCCACACCAACCCACACAAAAACCCTTTAAAAAAGAAAAAAAAAAAGAGCAATAAGGGCTGAGAGATGGCTCACTGTGTAAGTATGCTTCCTATGCAAGCATGAGGGTCTGAAGGGGCCTGAAATCACCTAAGTCCAAATTTCCAGATCCCACATAACAGCTGGACCTGGCTATGTGCACCTGTAACCACAGTCCCATGAAGGGAAGTAGAAACCAGGGAATTGCCAGAGCTGGCAAAAACCACAAGCTGCAATATATCAGAGACTAAGGCACAAAATGAGTACAGATGGAAGAGCAATGGGGCAGGACATCTGACACTGTGCTCCAGCCACTGCAGGAATGCACTTGGGGCACGGCAAGGACACATACCTGTGCATATACCACAGACACATGAGAAAAAAAAAGGAGTAAGCCAGACATGGTAGCACATGCCTGTAATCCCAACAACTCAGGAGGCCAGCCTGGGCCACAAAGTGAGACTTTTCAAATAAACCAATAGAGCAAAAATAACTTTACCAAAAAGAGAGCAATACAGCTGTATTGATGGCAAGATCTTTGATTTGTTTTGAAATCAGTATGAACACATGCACTTTTCATCAGCACTTAGCAAGACTGTTTTTGACACATTAACAAAAGTACAACATTCAGCCATGTAACAATGACTCTGTGGTCTGCTTTTTCAGTGTGTTTGTGTGGAGATGTTTGTAAATGCCAGAAGCCTCTTGCATTACTGCACCTGCTGCTAGTGCCCAGCAGCTACAGAGGCAGAGTGGAATGGAGGCGTCTGCTCACCACCAGCTGCTGGGAAATGCCTATGTTTGTGGGACGCAAAAGGTCCAAAGCTAGTCAAGTTGTAGGACTGTCTCCAGCCTGTTGACTCTCCAAGACTGGGATGTCAAAACAGAAGATAAAAGTCCTACAATGTTAAGACTGCTTGCCTAAGACTGACCACTATATCTGCTAACCCTACACTGACAAAGAAATCCTATCCAATGATGTAGCCCACTGACAAAATTTACATCCTCAATTACTCTAACCAATATGTAGCTTTTAATTTGCATCAAAACTTTTACAAAAGATGTTTTACTTTTCTGTTTCTATAAACTTCAAGAATGTTCATTTTTACAAATAAGTTGAAGTCATTTAAGTTAGATACACATACAGAAATACTAATATTGACAGCCTGTTCTCAATATTTAGCTTTCAAAACCAAATGAGCCATGCACAGAGAAGTTGAGAAACTTAATTTTTTAAAATTTTATTTGCAATTTTATATCCATTAAGTGCCTTTGAAAGTTCCCAGTTTTGTGGGCTGCTGTCTCACCTCCCAGATTATCTCCTTTCTACATATGGTGCTAAAACTTCTAAACTGAGGAGGGCTTCAGTCTGTCAGCTACGTCATGTTTGTGTCAAGGCTTTCTAAGGCGATGTCAGTTACCTGCTTGGGAGATGGTGGCAAGGAAGGTGAGCAGCAAAGGAACTTAAATTAAGCAGGGGATAGAATGGATTTTCATTATGTTAGTGCCAAACCCAAACAATCCAAAACAAAATTCAAACAAAGCCACAAATGTAAAAGAAAAAAAAATCAAGTATGTCCAAGTAAATGAGTTGGTTTGTCTTGCTACATCTTAAGATTGTAATGAACCCACCTGAGGCTGTGCTTTGGCTTACATCCCCAGAGTAGGGTGACTTCACTCCACTGATTTTAGATGAATTATGTAGGTCAAATCCAGAATGAAGCAAAATCTGTGTAATAAAGTCCTATGTGCAAGGAATTTCAAATGTGAGAATTAAATTTACCTTTGCATTTCCTCATAGTTAGCTGTATGACAGAATGAGACTTGGATAATTTTAACTGGAAGCCATCCCTAAATCCCCTCAATCTCACATGGAGCCAACCACTGACTGTGCGAGGGGCTGACAGCCCTCACTAAACAGAAGGCTGGCGAGGGAAAGGGGCCTTTGGGCAAACACACCTTGTCCTTCCAGTCAGTGCACTAAAATTCTGGATCTTGAGTATCTGCAGTTGTCAGTTTAGAGAATGGGTGAAATGAAGCATTTTCAATTAAAGAATAGATTAACATTTGCCACGTAAGTACTTCAGAATTCTAAATGGATTAGAGTACTCATTAAGCTATTTTTAATATGCCAATTTATTAATGCCTTACATTAATCCACTAATAGGTTGGGCCTACAGCAGAATCCCTATGCAGTCCTAATTCTGTTTTCTGTAACTGGTGATGCTGAGTGATAACCACGTCTGCCTATGCTGTACCACTACTTCTCATTGTGACCCGACCTTGCATTGAAATAACCATGTGGACAATGAATTGATCAATGATATGTATAAGTATATTTAAAGAGCAATAGTGTCTATGTCAGGACTTCTCTAAAGTCTGATTTGTAAACATTTTTATGGTATAATTTTATGTATGCTCATAAATATTGCACTGTATTCTATGTTAAAATGTTGGTGCATGAATTTACTTTTAGTCATCAAAGTATAAAAAAATCATTTAAAACATTTTGGTATGTGTCAAATAAATTTGACTATGTAAATATGTAGTTTGTTCTTTAACTGTTTCATGAACTGAATACCTTCCCAAGTAACACTCACTGTTTAAAGCAGTTTGTTACTCTTAGTCTGTCACGCATTCCGAAAACCAAGACGCTAAACAACACTTAGGTCTATAAGCTTTATTGATACGTTACTTTTACATTTCACAATGCATTCCACAGATTTAGTTCAGTACAGCTTAAACCACAATGGTATAAGTCTTCATTTTATGTTTTCTTACATAACAAAGTTTTGATATTTGCAAATATTTTGGAAGCATTAGATTCAGTCCATAGTTTGTGACAAAATTAACTATACAATAAGTCTTTGAAGTGAAGTTGGAGTTCTATGTGTGTGACATTGTTTTGTTGAAAACAGATGGTAGTGCTCCTAGAAATATATTTTCTTTTCCTAGTTTATGTACTTTGGAACTACACATGTATAACCAAAGACTCTAATGTCAAGCACTGTGGAGGCAGCTGGAAGGTAAAGATCTAAGCTTTGTGAAACACTATATCTATTATATTTACTTATATTGGCAATGTAACAGTAAAATTCACAATACACCTAGAACATACCAGAAAGGCAGCCTATTCATTCCTGCTTTAGTGGTATGATGTCATCTAAACATTTAATTTCAGAAAAATCTATCAATTTACACTAACTATACACAGTGCACAAACTGTGAAAAGGGTTTTTTTTTTTCCAGCTGCAATTTCTCCAAATACAGCAAAGACTACCTGCAACAAAATGTAATGTACAGCTTTCTCAGATCACTTGATTTACCAGTGCCTCATGTAGGAAAAACAAATGTGATTACAATTTAAACCCATACATAGCAGCTTACAATACTTAAGATGATGAACATAGGGAAGTTAAGACAGGCAAAATTTCCTCAAACAGTGCCTTGCTAAAAATAAAGATCTGAAATTGCACTGCAATGTCAAGGTTTCAGTTTCCCTGACCCTCCCCCATGTAGTCAAGTGAATATCCCCTCTAACGATGAACTCCTATTGTTAATTGTTCTGGGCTTTTTCATTCAGCTTTGCGCTTTAATCCAGGTATTTTTGCTTGGATTCTACAAATGAACAAAAGAAAAGGATCAATGTATTTGTCTCATGCTGCTTTTATGAAATGGCATATTGTACATTAGGACTTCACTTCACATAAACTATCAAGTTTCCACTTCTGTTTCACAAATCAGATGCATGTAACATGAAAATATTGTTCTGTTTTGAAAATCTAGCATACATCATGCTTAAAGAAAATGTTACAGATATACTTACTTAGCCATAGCATCTTTGACATTCTTATTTGCAAGTCCTATATAATGATCTATCTGCGCCTGAGAGAGAAAAGAAACATCAAAAACTTACCACTACTAAAGAATGCTGAACATTATCACATGACAGTGAATTATAAGCTTAAGATTACTGTATGTCAAGGTTTTAGAAACTAGCTCTGGTACATCTGTCAAATCCCGTAAGAACAGTGAGCTCTGTATTTTGCAATCAGTGAAGAAAGTACCTGATGCCGTTCATAGATAACAGGAACGCTGAAGAGTGAAATCAGAGCTGAAAAGGAAACACAACTTTTTAAAAATACTGGCATGGGGACTGGAGAGATGGCTTAGCGGTTAAGGTGCCTGCCTCCTAAGCCTAAGAACACCGGTTCCAATATCCAGGTCCCACGTTTAGCCAGATGCAAAGGTGACGCAAGGCGCAATGCTGCACTTGACTACAAGGGGGCGCAGGCATCTGGATTTCGTTCACAGCAGCTGAGAGACTGCTGGTGCGCTCATCTCTGTCTTCCTCTCCTTCTCTCTCTGTGATTCTCTAAAAAAAAAAAAATACTGGCATGGGGCTGGAGAGATGGCTTAGCGGTTAAGACGCCTGCCTGTTAAGCTTAAGAACCCCAGCTCGATTCTCCAGGTCCCACATTTAGCCAGATGCAAAGTGATGCAAGGGTGCAATGCCACACTTGTCCATGAGGGGGCACACGCATCTGGAGTTTGTTCACAGCGGCTGAGAGGCTGCTGGCATGCCCATTCTCTATCTGTCTCTCCCTCTCTCTCTCCAAAAAAAAATAATCTGGCATGATCTAGGGTATAAACAGTAAGCTCGCTAACAAGTAATTCAGGTAAAAGGTGTTCCTAATGAGTAAGTGTACCAGGACCTCCTGGACACTGCTGCAAGGTAGTCCAGAGGAATGAAGAGCCAAGTGCAGCTGCAGGAACTAGGCCTGGCTTCCAATCACACCCTATACAAGACAGGCATCCCCAATTTGACTCATATCTGCACCTAAAGATAGGCCCCCAAGTTTCTAGTCTATCACTGTTAGTGGGAGTAGTTTTCAGGAACTAAAGAAGCATTTTAACAAACTGAGTATCAGTGTCAGCTGATTAAAGAGCTCACAGCCCATGATTCCTGTTTTTCTCACAATACAAGAATATTCTCTTCTAAAACATCTCCAGTACCTTACAATCTTTTCTTTGGCAATTTTTCATTCCAGTGGTTTTGTAGACTTACCCAAAATCAGTAGTGTCAGACCATTGAACAAGGCACCAACGTAAGTAAACACCCACATCAACACTGCAAACTGTAAGCAAACAACAGCCTCTGATAAGAAAAAGGTGTATCCATATAAATATTTCATTCAGATTGTAACCAGTCTTAATTCACAATCCTAAGTAAGCCAATCATTAGATTGGATCCATTTTTCTTTGGAGTCAGACGTGCTGCCATTGCACTAAGAGGCCGGCCTTGATCCATTTTTCTTTGTACAAAGAAAATTACTTTGTGCAAAATAATTGATCTGTTTTCTCTAAGACCAGAAAACATGGCAGAAGTACACCTTGTAATTCTAACATCACTGAGCTTGTAAGGAGAAGACTGAGAAGGCATCATAAGAATTAGCATTTAAACTCATTTTCAAATCTCAGGCATCAGATAAGCAATAATGTAGCAGAGTATTTATCAAGGAACTAAAAATATCGCCATTGGCAACCCCCCAGTGATACACCTTTGAGCCACAGCTAGCCCTGAGATGGAGGACGTCTTGAATTTTTATACCTATTAATATTCCTGACCTTTTACCTGCCTTTATTTACACAAATATACTTTTTGCTGCATACTACAAGTATAAATTCATTTATTCCTCTTAACTTTATAGGAGGAACTATTAGCATTACCACAGCATATATAGACACTGATGCACACAGAGGTTTAATAACTTGCTGTCAGATTACAGGTTTCACAGTTTCCTCCAGGGACTAGAGATTCCAATGATCTAAATACTCTTAGTAACCTTACCTTTAAAAATGAGACTTAAAAGCCGGGTGTGGTTGTGCACGCCTTTAGTCCCAGCCCTGGGGAGGCAGAGGTAGGAGGATCGCCATGAGTTCAAGGCCACCCTGAGACTACATAGTGAATTCCAGGTCAGCCTGGGCTAGAGTGAGACCCTACTTCGAAAAACCAAAAAAAAAAAAAAGAGAGAGACTTAAAAAAAATCATTAATAGCTGGAAAGATGGCTTAGTGGTTAAGGTGCTTGCCAGCAAAGCCAAAGGACCCAGGTTCAATTCCCCAGGACCCATGAAAGCCAGATGTACAAGGTGGTACATGCATCCGGAGCTTGTTTGAAGCAGCTGGAGGTCTTGGTGCACCCATTCTTTCTATCTGCCTTTCTTGTTCTCTTTCAAATACATTAAAAAAAATTTTTTTTTTTAGGTAGGGTCTCACTCTGGCCCAGGCTAACCTGGAATTCACTATATAGTCTCAGGTGTCCTTGAACTCATGGTGATTTCCCCTACCTCTGCCTCCCAAGTGCTGGGATTAAAGGAGTATGCCACCACACCAGCTTTTAAATAAATAAAAAATAATCATTAAATGAGAATGTCATTTTGAGGAGTCCGGATTTTCTTTCTTCTTTCTATGTTAGTTTATTCATGAGCAGTTAAGATGAGATTACAAAGCTTTCTCCTAGTTCTAAAATTTTATGTCATACAATCCACCAATTCAATGACACACTCAAAACAGTTCAAGTCATACAAGCAAAAAACCAGTTTGAATTTTACTCAAAATTCACCCTCAGAAGTTACTTTTTGCTAGTCACTAAGAAAGGCAAGCACCTTCAGAGGTAGACTCCTAGAATAATGCATATTCCACTTAAACTTTATAGTGCAAGCTGACTATGTCCAGAGGCATTCCTGTCTATCACTTTACTCCTTTAAACACATGATCCAAGACCTTAAAATAAGCATGGCTCGGGAGTGTACTCCTTGATTGAGCATGCTCAAGAACAAAATCCTCATGCTTCCTTTGTTAGAGGAGCGCACTGCTTTGGAAGCAACACTTGGCTTTCCTCTGCAGGTAATAAATCTTTAAGTCTTGGAATGCTTATTCTGACTTTGCTCTTACAAAGAGGCAAACCCACTGCACTGTTAAATTTTGCTTCTTAAATCAGAGTGTGTCTGACAATTTCTATGACTTACTTAGCAGGTAACAAGCACATCTCTCGGATGCCTTAACCACTAAGCCATCTCTCTAACCCAGAAATTGAAATTTTAAAAATTTTTATTTATATATGAGTGTTTTTGGTTATAACATTGAAAAGCATTTGTAGAAGAATCACATAGATTTGCGGGGAGGGGGGTTTCTCAAATGTGTTCTTAGCCACTGAAATAGAATTCCAGACACTTGCGCCACCTAGTGGGCATGTGTGACCTTGTACTTGCCTTACCCTTGTGTGTCTGGCTAATGTGGGATCTGGAGAGTCAAACAGGGGTCCTTAGGCTTCGCAGGCAAGTGCCTTAAGCATTAAGCCATCTCTCCAGCCCAGTATTTATTTATTTTTATTTTTATTTTTATTTTTTTGGGAGGGGGGTTCGAGGTAGGGTCTCACTCTAGCCCAGGCTGACCTGGAATTCACTATGTAGTCTCAGGGTGGCCTCGAACTCATGGCGATCCTCCTACCTCTGCCTCCCAAGTGCTGGGATTAAAGGGGTGCACAACCACTCCCGACCCAGTACTTTTTTATAGTTACTCTTTTTATTATAGAACAGTCTCAGTAATTGGGCAAAGGCCATAATGCTAATCCTCACTGCGTCTTTCTCTTTTGATGACGTGTTTTCTAGACCCAACTGAAAAAATTTATGCTTTGAGCCCACAGAGTTTTATATTTTCTCCAAATGTAACTACTACATTTAAAACTGCAGTGATAGCACATAAAAATGTAAATTTCTGATTTATTTCTTAGAATGGAAAAATTGGTAGCATTGGCCTGTAATACTTGCACAGTTATACTATGTGGTTTGGAGAGTGAAGGAAAATATATGTTGATGGTCTCAGTCCTCATCTAGCCTTTCTCATGCATTTGTTACTTTCCTGGCCTCAGCGACTTTTTGAACCTAAGCCTCTCCAGCTTTTATGAGTGCCCAGGACTCTGGAGTCATGCAGCTCTCCTTGTGAACTGCATGCAACCCTGTCAATTGATTGTAATGGTCAAATTCGGACTAAACTAATAGCTGTGTATGCTATTACCTGCATTCTGTCATAAGACTATTGCTAAAACAGCTTCTTATATAGTATGGACTCTTTTCCCTTTAAATTCAGATGCTGTGATAGATGAAAATAGCTCTGTAGCTCTGCTCTATTATAAACCTGCTCAACTGTAGAAGTTATATTTAGCTTCTGCAATAGTGGGCTGTAAAATATAAAACTATGTGAGGGAAAAGAGGTGCTAATAGTCATCTTTCACACCTTCCTACCAAAGGTTCTATCACAATAGCTAAGAACAGGAGTGTATTTGAAAATTTTTTATTTTTAATTGGCAGCAGTTAAGCATGACATTTCCTCACTTAGATTTGAGGAGATACTAGAATGTTGCTGTTTGTAGAATTGATGGTTGCTGTAGGAATCCAAAGGGTCTTCCTAATATGTAGTAAGTGTGCTTACTGGAATTTGAATACTTTAATTTCAGTGAACACATGGAAAAACATATGCTTAAGAGAAGGAAACTACTACCTTGTTAGCCCTCAATTTGTTTTGTACAGCCTGGGATTTAAGAATGGTAGCTTGCATTTTTTTAAAGGTTTAAAAAACAGAACAACAACAACAACAACAACAAAAACCAGTATCAGATAGAGACAATATGAAAAGCCCATAAAATATAAAATGTCTACTATGTGGCTGTGCAGAAAGTTTGTTGGTTCCTGCTTTAACTAATGGAGGTGCTTGCTGATGTTTCCTTTTCATTGATCCTGTGTTATATGTCACTGTAGATGATGGCATCTGGACATATTCAGCTTGCACTATAAAGGCTGCCTCTCTCTAATAAATAAATAAAATATTTAAAAACTTGCAATTTCTAATGAAAAATTTCAATTCAAACAGAAGAAGTGATCACTTTGACCTTGAATCTAAAAATGTACATTACATAAATATGAAGGCACTGAAAAGATCTTGCTTTTATGAAGACAGTGAGTTAAAGTGCTTTCAAAGTTTTGTTTAAATTCTATACTGGAGAGATAGCTCAGTCTGCAAAGTGCTTGCCTTGCTAGCATAAGAATCTTGAGTATCCACGAACTAACTATGGTGGTATATGTACTTCTAATGCCAGCAGACTCCTGGAGTTTGCTGGCTGGGCCTAATTGGTGAGTTCCTGAGTTCTGGGCAAATGAGAGACCCTGTGTCCATTAAAAAAAAAAAAAAAAAGTAGGGCTGGAGAGATGGCTTAGCGGTTAAGGCACTTGCCTGAGAAGCCCAAGGACCCAGGTTCAATTCTCCAGGTCCCACGTTAGCCAGATGCACATCATGGCACAAGCATCTGGAGTTCGTTTGCAGTGGCTAGAGGACCTGGCATACCTAGTCTCTCTTTTTCTCTCTCCCCCCCGTCTAATAAATAAATTAAACATTTTTTTAAAAAAAGTAGAGAGTGATACCAAGGATGATGGATGACACCAAGGTGTCACCTCGCTTTCATATTGCAGCATGCTATACACATGCATACATACCTTCCCACACAGGTGCATACAAGCACATACAAAAGCTATTATTTTGTCTAAGCTATAGGACTTGATATAGCATCTATTTTCAAAATACCAATTTCCGCTGCATTTCTTGAAATTAAAATGGCTTCCATTTCCCTAGCTATGAATCATAAAAATCAAAGTAATTCCAACTAAAGACTGTAACTTTTCTTCTTAACTCCAGTGTTAAACAAGATTATAAATCCATCAAGATACTCAAGAGACTGGGGTTATGTAGCAGCTAATTTCCCCAGATTTAAAATCTGAAAATAAGAACAGGGATCATTTAAATAAATCTTTGCTTATTTTAGGATGGTGGTTACTGTGGCTTAAAGGTAAAAATTAAGCATCTGCTCTCAGAAAGAAAATGCTTTTCATGTAAACAAAAGCTATGAAGGATAAACATAAACCACACAGAAAGGTAATACTAGCTATCTCTCTCTTAAGACAGGTTCTCACAAAGTACCTGGCACTAGCTACCTAACTCAGGCTGGCCTCAAACTTGTGATCCTCCTGTCTCAGCCTCCTATGTGCCAGGATTACAGTTGGTATACAGCAATCATTATTTTAATAAAGACTCAAGAGTGTTAAGTTTTTGTGTTTTCTTTTAAGCAAAATCTTGTTTTTAATTAAGAGGGATTTTAAGCAAGAATCTATATTTACAAAGTTTCCTTAATTCAGAATTAAACAGATGAAAGCTGTGCTACTCACATCCAATAATTCATGGAAAGTAGGTTCTCATGTAGCAGAGCAACAAGGTCCATCAAAGAAGATCCTTCACCACACCTTATCAGTGTGTGTGAACTACCAAGAGTCTCATACCCAATCACCTTAGCATGGGAAGAAAAAGACATTTCCTGCTATACTCTTTTTGCCTTAACAGATTCTGGGAGCTGACAAGCTTACTTGATGCTGCCATGAGGAAGCAGCTGCTGTTCACATGGAGCCCTAAACAAACTGCCATCTGGAAAAGTCACCAGGCAGCTTTTCTGGATCTTTGGTTTTCTTCTTTGGTTTTGATTTTCATCCCAGAGGTATTTCTCCTTAAACATAAAGGCAGCAAATTCTGGTTCCCATACAATGCTTTCCTCCTCAATACTAAGGAAAAAATGCTTTAAAAATAAAAGGAATTTCATAAAAATAAAATGGTCCCAAAAGGAAACTTTAGCAAAGTGTATTTACCAACTTCCATATCTGCTAGCTTCTATATAAATAATATATATATTTTTTCAAGGCAGGGTTTCACTGTAGCTCAGGCTGATCTGGAATTCACTATGTAGTCTCAGGGTGACCTTGAACTCACAGCAATCCTCCTACTTCTACCTCCCAAGTGCTGGGATTAAAGATGTGTGCCACCACACCCAGTATAAATAATATTTTTAATAGACAATTTTCAAAAAAACTTTTTAAAGAGTTAATAGCAAGAAGAAATTTTTTAAGTTCACGAAGTTATTCATAAATGAAAATATTCATTCAAAATTTCCTCATGTTCTATTTCCCATTATCTTGTGCAAAATGTTACATAAATATAGTCAGTCTTTTCCACACATTTTCTCACTCCTTGACCCTGACAACATTCATACTTACATCATAATTGTCTCCACATAGGACTGTGTCATAGAAAGACAATAACTTTCTCCAAAAGAGCAAATTTTCTTTTAGGCAAGTAGACACATCACACTCAAACTTGTAAAAACTAAAACATAACCAATCATTCCCTCATCAATTTATTTTTCATGCGTTTTTAAGTAAATTCTTCAAGACAACTCATCTTGGGAAAAACATTAAATTACAGACTTACAGCTATTGCCTTCCCTATGCTGATGTACCAACATGGAATGTGATTCTGGCTCACATCTCTTGTCATCTGTATTGTCTATAAAGATGACAGTCTCACCTATATAATGTTTTAGGATGGCTTGGTTTAAAGTCACCTCTCCATAGTCTTTGACTACTAAATTCAGAGATGGCCTTTTGCTTTTAAACTTTTGTATTACTGATTCCTCTCAATCAGTTCCCACTAAAGTATAATCTCCATAGTTACCATCAAATTTTAGTTAAGTTCAGAAAATTGAATATTTTCCACGATAAACACTCCAAGAAAGGTCCAAGATGTATATATGCATAAATCACATAAAAACTAGAATAAATGCTAGACCCTAAAACAAGGTCAAGCAGGATAAATCACACCTGGAACTAAACACATTAGGTAAGATACTCTTATGAATCAGCTGGGCCTGGTAGCTCATGCCTGTGATCCCAGAACTCAGGATTGCCATGAGTTTGAGGCCAGCCTGGTCTACATAGTGAATTCAGGTCAACCTGAAACTTACCTTTAATTTTTATAATCTCCAACAGTATGAATTTATAATTTGTTTTCTTTTAAAAGCAAAGAGCACTTTCTTCCATCCTAAAATGTGGCTGGATGCTGAATTTTTAAATTTAAATTAGCATTAATATGATTTCATTACATCTTTGTAATTTATTTGAGTATGGAAAACACAAAATCTTGTATTCCTAATCTGATGTTAAATTCTATGCATGTCAGATGAAAAGCAAAATAAACTTACCTTCAGAGAATCAACTAAATCATCAACTAAGAAGAGGCGCCTGAGTTCTTTTACTGTGCAGTTCACATGACCAAGAGCAGAATTACTGTATTTCTGAACCCATTCCTCTGATATAGCAACTTCAGATTCCAAATATGCCCTGAGAAAACAAAACATATCCTAATTGTCATGGAATGACTTGTCCCTAAACATCAATCAACCATTACATATCTGTAGAAGAAGAAATTAATATTGCATTATAGAGGCCCATAGTTATCATATTAAGCATTGAAGTCCATGAGTCTCTATTAGAACTACTTAAATTTGCTATTACAGAATTAAAATTGGTATAGAAAGCCAATAACTGAGACAAAAGATACACTGAAATAAAGCTCCCCTCAAAATAATAATTAAAAAAATGCCCTGGGCAATGGGAGGAAACTATAGAGTAGGCATGGTAAGAACAGATATTACTATGAACAGTACTAGGGAAAGGAAAAAAAAAAGCCAAGAATGGCATATCATATCAGACAGGCTCAAGGAGCACAAACAGTAGTAAGCAGTTAGGAAAACAAAACCCTCATCAAGCCTAACAACCATGTTAAAGACAAAACACTAAAGTAGAATCAGATAACCAGTATCCACTAACAAACACCCTAAGAAGTACAGCGTTTAAGTTAATATTTCCTATCATAAGCACAGGATTTTAATACAGCTTTTAAACAAAATATATAATTTATCTTTAAACAATAAGGAAAACACATGCCTGTAATCCTACAAACAGCAGAATGCAGTCTTAATCCCGTTTACACTGTTGCCAATGTGTGTTTATTTTCCAGACATCTCACCTGAATGGGTGGCCTTCATCGGACTTCTGAATTGCTTGGATCACACCCTTATATACCCTAAAGCTGATAGTCACAGAAAGCAGAGCCAAGGCAATGTAGGCTGTCACACTCACGATGCTGAACACTGTCAACGAAAGCAGCAGGAACAAGCTGGCACCAAACACCACTCCTGTCTTCCTAATGTCTCTCCAGTAGAGGAGGTCAACAACTGAAAGTTGAAAGAGAAATCTGAAATTAGTTTATGATTTTATCCATTTGGGCCTGGCACATTTACATATGTTCTACCTCTAGATACAAACCTAAATATTAAATAATCAGTAACTTTGTAAGCTACATTTCAAACATACTCTAAGCCTATCAGTATACCTACATCTGCTTACACTTTTTACCATAACCTGACTTTCAGCTCGGTCTCCTTTCTGCTCAGCAAATCATTCTTGCCATATCTCTGTTAACCATCTCAGGCCTGGTAGATTCTAGCCTAAAACTTCAAATCACTGTAAGGTATTTCTTCTTCATGAAATGAGTACCATTCAAATTACAGAAAAGATATTAGTAGACTGTAATTAGATACTTCAATAAGACAGTAAGTACAGAAAAAAATTTTTAAATCTTAAAATTTTAAGCTTTATTTATAAACCACACATCTGAGATTTATAGCTTTAAGATGCTCTCTTGAGAGCTTTAAAATGGTAACAGAAGTTACCAACAGTAAAAGACAGATAGGAAACAGCATTAAGATACCTGAAAAACCACTTTACTCCAAGAGTAGAAAAATATGTCAAAAAAAAAAAAAAAAAACCCTTAGGGGTCAAATAAAAAAGAAAGCTTACATATGACACTGTTATATAACATTTATTAATAGTACAGTGTCAAACAAAGCCTAACTTAGCAAGTCAGCTCTTGACCCATGGTAACAAGGCCACTGTGAGGATCAAGTCACTACGGCCTATGGCCTTAAGATCAGGTTATGCTCAACCCAAGGGGAACTCTGCCCTGTACCAAAGGTTCTTTATTAACACAGGCTTGACATAATTCATGTCTCTATAGACTGTGAACAATTAGGAGAAAAAACATTTCATAGTAAAATTACTAATAATCTACTCAAGAATTGTAAATACTTATTCAAGATAAAGGAGGAGAATTTTTTAAAGTCACTTTTTTTTTAGGTGATACTTTGGTTTTGACCCCCCCCACCACCACCACCAGGTCTCCTAAGTATACATTAATCAAGGGTATTTCTGTAGGGAAAACTATGTGTATGAGCTATAAAATGCTAGTTGTTATTCCAATATATATTAAGAGGAATAAAGGGTTTTGCAAGTATGGATTGAGGTATTTTAAGTAGGGCTGGACAAATAAGATAAAGAGGGGGCTAGAAATTGCTTAGTGGTAAAGGCACTTGCCTGCAAAGCCAAAGAACAGAGGTTCAACTCAATATTCTCTATATCTATCTCTATCTGCCTCTCAAATAAATAAATAAATAAATAAATAAAATGTGATTCACGAACACAATGAATTGAGATTGTCCTTAATAATATGATTAATGTAAATACTTAGCATATAATAAATTATTAAGGCCAGGACTGTTATTTGTTGTTGTTCCAAACGGCACCATAGTGATATCACCATAATAATTATATAGGTATTTAGCACAAAGAAAAACAGAAAATGCCAACCTTGTGATTATTAACAAATACTACAACCACTAAGCTATCTCCAACCCCAAATCTACTCGTACATGAAAAAAAATGCTTTTATTAAAAAAAAAAGTCAGGCCTGGAGAAATGGCTTAGCGGCTAAGCACTTGCCTATGAAGCCTAAGGACCCCAGTTCGAGGCTCAATTCCCCAGGACCCAGATAAGCCAGATGCACAAGGTGGCACATGCATCTGGAGTTCACTTGCACTGGCCGGAGGCCCTGGTGCACCCATTCTCTATCTGACTCTTTCTCTCTGTTGGTCACTCTCAAATAAATTTTAAAAAATATATTTTAAAAAAGTGTCTGTTTCACCGAGCATGGTGGTGCACACCTTTAATCCCAGCAGTCAGGAAAGAGGTAAAAGGATAACTGAGAGTTCAAGGCCAGCCTGGAACTACTGAGTTCCAGGTCAGCCTGGGCTACAGTGAGATCCTACCTCAAAAAAAAAAAAAAAAGACTATTTCTCAAAGGGTTCAAAAGCATTTATTAATCTCCAAAATCAATATTGGCAAGAAGCTAAAATAAATGTAGGCATACTCAATATTTGACCATTGTTAACATCCAATGGCTATTAAACCAATGATACTAGCCTTATAAGGTATATACCATACAACATACACTAATGTCTAACCTGAGACTATCTAGAGGTTTGACAACTAACTTAGATTTATAATTAATCTAAAAAGTCAGGACTGGGATTGAAGAGACCCACCTCCTAGTTAGTACTTGCTTTGAAATTGTGTAACTGTAGATAAGATTCCAAGCTCACTGGACTTTAGTTTTATCTTCAGTGAAGAACATGAGTCATCTCATTTCTCTTTGCCTTTAGAAGCTAACATGTCTCATTATTTAGTACAAAGTTATGAGTCCTATATTCAAATTCCCATCAGTAGATCCCAACCAATGAACTTTTACTACTGGCATTAACCTATGCCAAATATAACTTTAAAATATTCCCTTCCCTCTGTAGATCTAGGTTGTTTTGGGGGGTGAGGGAGAATAGAGGTTTATTTTTATTCATATCATCAGTCTTTCAACTGAGCTTTCTTTGAAACATTTTAATTGCTAACATTTCTAATACTTTATGAAGACAATAAATGCATAATCCTATCAATTCTCATGCATGTCATCCTTGGGAAACTTTTAAGCCTGATGCATGCTTTAAGAATGTTTCTAGACTCCTTATCTTCATTTCCCGAGTCAGTAGTTATTGGGCATTTATACTATGCCAAACATTGCAGGCAGACTGTTTCCCTATTGATTCAATTATAAAAACCCAATGGAGACATGTTTTGAGACAAGTAAAACTTTGCTCCTATATAACTGGACTCAAATCACATAACTAGTAAGTGGCGGAACATGGATATGAACGTAGGCTTCCTCTTGTTAAAACTTATATTCTGTGTAGGATATCAAATTGAAGACTTGGCGTATTCAAGTTGTTCAACGGTTAATGAGTAGGCACAGGATAGGCAGATACCTATTATAGGTGAAATGAATCAATCACAAAGGCCAAGAAGAAAGTCTAAGTGAAATTAGCAAGATGGGCCAATTATAAGGGATGTATGTATATATACATACATACATACATACATACATACATACATACATATATATATATATATATATATATATATATATACACACACATACACACACACACTTTTTTTTCAAGGTAGGGTTTCAGTCTAGTCCAGGCTGACCTGGAATTCACTATGTAGTCTCAGGGTGGCCTCAAACTCATGGCAATCCTCGCACCTCTGCCTCCCAAGTGCTGAGATTAAACCATGCCCAGCATAAGGGATAAATTTTTTTAAAAATTATTTATTTATTTGAGAGAGAGAGAGAGAAAGAGGTAGAGAAATAAAGTGAGTAAGAGAGAGAGAGAGAATGGGCATTCCAGGGCTTCTAGCCACTGCAAATGAACTCCAGATGCATGTGCCTCCTTGTGCATCTGGCTTACGTGGGTCCTGGGGAATCAAACTGGGGTCCTTTGGCTTTGCAGGCAAGTGCCTTAACTGCTAAAGCCATCTTCTCCAGCCCATAAGGGATAATTTTTAATGTGAGTGTACAGTAAGACACAAGAGCTCTACTCCATTGTATCTGGTAGGTACCTCCCCATGGTAGAAAAGTATAAAAATGCTGAAAATGTCAAAGGGGAGAGTGGGGGAGGGAGGGAATTACCATGAGTTATTGTCTACAATTATAGAAACTGTCAATAAAAAAATAAATTTTTAAAAAGTCCTATGAATTTGATTAAATCAGTACTCATCTAATGGAAACACTGTATGTAAAGAAAGTTATCATGATCTACAGAGACCATGGGCTAAAATAAATCGAACTGCACGATAGTATAATAAAAATCCTACACTTCCTGTCCTCCTATCAGGTAGTTCCTAGCAATAAGGTATTTTCAAGGAAATGGAAGATTTCTGGAAATCATATAAGTAAGCCTATACACATTGCATGAAAACTGGTAGACTCCCTCCCATGATAGCCATGTTGGAATAAGCCCTAGGAAGGCTGTGGTGGAGCTGCTCATCAGACCACTAGGGAAGTACGAACACTAGCAGCCACACAGGAGCAACTGAATACACTCTAGACAGGAAGCTCTGACCAAACAGCTACACTGCTACCAAAACACACTAGAAAATGCAGAAGGAGCACAATTTCATTTCTCAAGGAAGCTTAAGAGATTGTTAATGAAGCAGCAAGGATGAAAAAACATTAGTTTCTAGCAAAGCAGGGTTGTTTATACTTACCAATAACATTCCTAGTTCCTAAGAGAGTCCTTCAGCTGGTTTTATTTTTTTTATTTTTTTTTATTTATTTTTTATTTTTTTGGTTTTTCGAGGTAGGGTTTCACTCTGGTCTAGGCTGACCTGGAATTAACTATATAGTCTCAGGGTGGCCTTGAACTCACAGCGATCCTCCTACCTCTGCCTCCCGAGCGCTGGGATTAAAGGCGTGTGCCACCACGCCCGGCTCTTATTTTTATTTTTTAAATTAGGGAACTAGAGAGATGGCTCAGTACGAGGCCTGAGACTGTCTGAGTTCTATATCCCATGTGAACAGCTAGACATGGCTATGCATGTCTGTAATCCCAGCTCTGTGGGAAGCAGAGACTGCAGTATTGCTGGGACTCACATAAAATGGCAAGCTTTGAAATTATCTCAAGGAAACATGGATGAGGGACACTCTACGTTCTCCTCTGGCTTCCACATATATGAGGCTGCACACAAACAGCATATACCATACACACACTACACATAATTGGGAAGGATGGGGCACAGAACTTTATAAAATCACATCTGAGAAAAAAAGTTTTATACTGTTGCTTCTGATGTTCATTGAAAGACATATATTCATTAAGTGAGCTGTTTGTTCAATCCTGATGCCCAAACCAGGCAAAAATATCAGTAGAAAACTACAGATCAATGTCCTTTATGAATACAGACACAGTAATCCTCAACAAAATACTAACAAACCAACTCCTGCAACACAAAGATGATTGTTATAGTTAGTGTGATTCATCCCAAGAATGTAAGGTTGATTTAACATCTACAAGATGTACCATATGAATAAGTACAAGAGATGTATGATCACAGCAGATGCAGAAAAAGGCCCTAAGGTCAAACACCTTTCATGGTAACACCTGACAAACCAAGAACAGAAGGGATCATCTTCAACCTGATTAGAAACAATCTACACAAAAACAAAGGTAACATACTTAATGGTACAAGACTGAAATCCTCCCAGCTAATACCAGGAAGCCTACTTCCACTCAACTTCCAATATTGTCCTGGAGGTATTAGGCAGAGCAATTATGCAGTGAATGAATGAATTGAATGAATGCATCTACCTTGGAGAGAAAATTAAACTATCTCTATTTATTAATAGCCTGGTCCTGTATTAGGAAAATCCCAAGGAATCAACAAATAAACTACTAGAGCTAATACGCAGAATTAGTTGCAGTATGCAAGACAAAAATCAACTGCATTTTTATACCGGCAATGAACAGTCTGAAAGTGAATTTTAAAAATCATCATATACATTCACATAGAAAAGGTAAAATACCTAGGAACAAAGCTGAAAGACTTATAAACTGACTATAGCTTACAATTAAAATAAATCAACTGGGTATGGTGACTCATGCCTTTGTCAGGTCTTGGGAGGCAGAGAGGTAGGAGGATCATTGTGAATTCTAGGCCACCCCAAGACTACATAGTGAATTCCAGGTCAGCCTGGGCTACAGTGAGACCCCACCTTGAAAAACCAAAAAGAAATCAAAGATTACAAATAAACAGATATCCCGTGCTTATGGATTGGATGGGATTGTTAAAATGGAAACATTCCTCAAATAATCTGCAGCTCAAGTCCTGCCTAAAATCCCAGCTGTCCTTTAGCAGAAATTCACAAATGGACTACAGAAATCATATGGAGGCTGGGTAGGTCCTCTGTCAAAAAAGTGCTTGCAACACAATTCAGAGTACCTGAATTCATATTTCCATACCCCACATAGAAGCTGGAAGCTTTGGCAAGCTTTTATAATGCCAGTGTTCACAGCAACAAGGGAGGTGAAGGGAGACAGAAGAATTTTCCAGCTCACAAATGGAGTGGTGACCGAGATCCTGCTTCAAACAAGTGGAAGGTGAGGCCTAATCCAAAAGATATCTGACCTGCACATCTATACAAGAGGTAGGAAAGAGAGAGCGAGAGAGCAAGTGAGCAGACAGAGACAGAGAGAGGACATAAAGACCTCCTTCCATTGCAAACAAACTCCAGATGCATGCACCACTTTGTGCATCTGGCTACTAGGGAATCCAACCTGGGTCATCAGGCTTTGCAAGCAAGCACCGTTATCTTTCTAGTCCAAAGCAGTGGTTTTTTTTTTAAGGTATGAAACAAAAAACATAAACACAAAAAAATGTATATGATGATTTTTAAAATTAATATTAAAAGCTTTTTGTTCAAAGGACATGGTGAAAAACTGAGAAGACAACACACAAAATGGGAGACAGGGGCTGGAGAGATGGCTTAGCGGTTAAGGCGCCTGCCTCCTAAGCCTAAGAACGCTGGTTCCAATCTCCAGGTCCCACGTTTAGCCAGATGCAAAGTGATGCAAGGGCGCAATGCCACACTTGCCACATCTGGATTTTGTTCACAGCAGCTGAGAGACTGCTGGCACGCCCATCTCTGTCTCCCTCTCCCTCTCTCTCTAAAAATACAAAATAAAAATAAATAAATAAAATAAATTTTTAAAAATGGGAGACAGTACTTGCAAATTAGAACATATAAGAACTTGCACAATTCAGCAGTAAGACAAACCTTATTAAAACGACCAAGCCAGCTGGGTGCAATAATGCCATGACTATTACAGAGATAACCAACTGCTCTGATTGGATTTGAGACACATTCCATTAGAGGGAATTCATGCCTGGTACCAAAAACCTAGTTAAAGGCCTATAGCTGGAAAAGTCATTATTGTTTTTACTGTTGCTTGGCTAAGTGGGTATGCTGTACCCATCAAAGTGCCCTTCAAATATTTATGTTTATGCCCACAGATAGTGCTGCTTTCACATTTGGTCAGAGAAGCTTCTTTTTGTAGATGGCAGTGGCTACTGGGGAGACTCAACACTTGTTAAACAGCTGAGAATAAGCATGTTCTGTGCTTGGCACTAAAAAGAGACATCACTCCCTCCAAGGCTTAGAGGATACTGCAAAAGAGGAGGCATTAAGAATTTAAGAGCCAGCCAGACGTGGTGGCCTTTAATACCAGCACTTGGGAGGCTGAGGTAGGAGGATTGCTGTGAGTTCCAGGCCAGACTGAGTCTAATTCCAGGTCAGCCTGAGCTAGAGAGAGACCCTACCTCAAAAAAAAAAAAAAAAAAAAAAAAAAAAAAAAAGTCAGAGCCAAAAGTTGGGAAGCAGACCTCTGTTACACTGTCTTCCAGATATGATGTGGTCGTTGCCTTCATTACAGCTTCACACTGGCTGTCATTACCTGCACATGATCAGCACAATAAATGGCCCATCAACCTTGTGTCACATATGATAGAGAAGGGCAAACAAAGATAAAAAGACATCAAAGTAGATGAGGCAGTAGTTGCAGTGAAGGAGTTAAGTAGAAAGGACAAATGAATATGATGGGAGGGGATTATGATCAAAAGACACGATTTTGTGTATGTATGAAAATTGTCAGGAAAGTTTTTACAAAAGGAAACCAAGGACTTTAATAGATACTTAATCCAAAGAAGATACACAAATAGCCAAAAGACCTAAGAAAGTTTGCAACACCATTGGGTTATTTGGGCAATGCTATCAAAACCACAGATTCCCCACTAGTATAGCTATAACAAAACAGATGGCCAATAACAAGTGTTGGCAGGAAGCAAGGAAGACTCAAACCTTCATATTATTATGGGACTATAGAAACTTAGCCACTGTGAAAAAGGGCTGGCAATTTCTCAATCATAGTTATTTTTTTTCTAGTAATTATGCCACTAGGATACCAGATAACCTATGTTCACACAAAACCTTGAATATAAATGTTCATGGCAGTAGCATTCCTAATTGATGAGCTGAGCAATATACTGGAATACTAATAAGTCATAAAAATGAATTAAATATGATACATGCTATCACATGGACAAACCTTGAAAACATTATACCATGTGAAAGAAGTGAGGCACAAAAAGCTGTTTATTTGATTCTGTTAATATGAACTGTCTAGAATATGCTATTTTATGCAGACTAGGAGAGTAATGAAGATAAGGCTTGACTGCTAATGGGTATGAAGTCTTAGGGAGAGTATAATGAAAATGTCCTAGAAATATAGTGGCAATAGTTGCAAAACTGTGTGAATTGGGGCTGGGGAAATGACTTAGTGGTTAAGGCATTTGCCTGCAAAGCCTAAGGACCCTGGTTCAACTCCCCAGGACCCACATAAGCCAGATGCGCAAGGGGCATGTGCATCTGGAGTTCATTGCAGTGGCTAGAGGCCCTAGCATGCCCATTCTCTCTTTCTCTCTGCCTCTTCCTCTCTAAAATAAATAAATAAAAAAATATTTTTAAAAGTGTGAATGCACTTAAAAAAAAATCAACAAATTGCACATGCAATGAAAAAAACTGACCTGTTTTGACATCTATTTCTCTGCTAGTTACAAACACCATAAGAGAGTATTTTTTTTTTTTTTTTTTTTTTGGTTTTTCAAGGCAGGGTCTTGCTCTAGCCCAGGCTGACCTGGAATTCACTATGTAGTGGTCTTGAACTCACAGCAATCCTCCTACCTCTGCCTCCTGAGTGCTAGGATTAAAGGTATGTGCCACCACGCCTGGTAGAGAGCATGTTTTTTCTTACCAACCATACTCTAGAGCTGAGCACAATACCTTAAGTCAAACATTACTGTCTGTCTGATTAGACTGAATATGAACTTTATGCCAGCTTAAAGGCATACCCCAATTCTAGCTGACTTACTTGAAAAGCCTATGGTTTGGCCTTACTATTTTATTTAAACTATTTTCAGACGGCTACATTACAAAACAGCTTGCTTTCCCCTTACAAGACCCTGAAGGATTGAGGAATGCCTTTCATTATTATGTTCTTACTAATTATGTTATTACTGTTTGACTAATTATTCTTAGGAGTAGAAACATTTTTAAAAGATTTTAATATTTTCAAATTAAAATAAGGTCACCTTAAAATAAGAACATAATAGGGTCACTGAAATGCTAGTTTGGGATTCTTATACAGTATCTTTACTAGTTTTGTTTGAGTGAAGTTTAGTGAGCTATACTTTGAAGAACCCAACATTAATAAAACTGGCTTATAAAAGGATAACTTAGGGCTAGAGAGATGGCTTAGTGGTTAAGGAGCTTGTCTACAAAGCCAAAGGACCCAGGTTCAATTCCCCAGTATCCATGTAAGCCAGATGCACAAGGTGGTGCACGTGTCTAGAGTTTGTAATGGCTAGAGGCCCTTGCGTGTCCATTCTCTCCCTCCCTCTCTCTCCCTCTCTCTCTCAAATAAATAATAAAATGTTTAACAAACAAAAGGAAATCTTAACTTTTGTGGCTCTGCAAATCTGCATTTTGTATAATGTGATCATGAAAGGTAATCTGAGTGTGGCCTCGGTGTTACTCCAATAAAATGTTCATGGAACATTCTTTAAAGATCTGGGATAAGGGCTGGGGAGATGGCTCAGCAGCAAAAGGTACTTACTGTTAAAGCCTACTGGCCTAGGTTTGATTCCCCAGTACCCACGTAAAGCCAGATGCACAAGCGGAGCATATTATGTCTGGAGTTCATATACAGCAGCAAGGGGTTCTGGAGCGTATATGTGCCCACACACACTCTCTCTCTCTAATATATATATTTTACATAAATATATATTTGTATATAATAAATATATAAAATATACATATTATATATAAGTGTATTTAAATTTTAAAATAAATAAATATAATCTGAGATGAACTTATCACTGCTTTCTCTTTCCTCTATTTCCTCCACTTGGAAATTCCAAATTAAAACAACTAAATATAACCATGTAACTATATAACTTTATAAGCTATAATAAATGAGACCTAAAGAAATGGAGGAGCGATAAGTCAAAGATATAAAAAAAAGTTTAAGGGCTGGCGAGATGGCTTAGTGGTTTAAGGCACTTGCCTGCAAACCCAAAGGACCTCGGTTTGATTCCCCAGTACCCACATAAGCCAGATACACAAGGTGTTGCATGCATCTGGAGTTTGTTTGCAGTGCCTGAAAGACCTGGCGCGTCCATTCTCTCTCACTCTGCCTCTTTCCGTCTCTCAATGAATTAAAAAAAAAAAAGTTTAAATCATAACCTTGATAAAAGACAAAGGTATTAAAACACAAAAATGTCATTTCTAGAAAAAATCTCCAGCAAAAAGATCAAGCACAGATATATAAATCAATATTCACAATTTGCTTCTAAAATGATTAATCCTACACCAAAACTAGATCTTGAATACTATTCCGGGAGCACATGGGCTCAAACCATTTTCAGCACTAAATGTACTACCTTTCATATGCATAATTCCTTTTCTACATACTAAAATTAAGACATCTTGTGGTTTTAAATATTACTTCTTTTTTAAAGAAAATTTTTTTAAATTTTATTTATGTACTTATTTGAGAAAGTGAGAGGGAAAGAGGCAGGGAAGAAAGA
Source organism: Orientallactaga sibirica (assembly GCA_036365145.1). NCBI lineage: Eukaryota > Metazoa > Chordata > Mammalia > Rodentia > Dipodidae > Orientallactaga > Orientallactaga sibirica. The sequence goes on from JAEOAD010000060.1 coordinate 1,314,504, forward strand.
GAAAAAGGGAGGGAAGGAGAGGGAGGGAGGGAGGGAGGGAGAGAGGGAGGGAAGGGAGAGAGAGAGAAAGGGAGAGAATGGGCATGCCAGGGCTTCCAGCCACTGAGAAAAAACTCCAGATACATGTGCCACCTTGTGCATCTGGCTTATGTGGGTCCTGGGGAATCGAACCTAGGTCCTTTGGCTTTGGAGGCAAACGCCTTAACCGCTAAGTCATCTCTAAAGCCCTAAAACTTACTTCTTAAAAAAAGGAGAAAAACATGTCCTAAAGCAGTAAGAATTATGTGTAAGTTACAGTTTTGAAATAAAGACAATGATTACCTTAAAAAAATACTTTCAATTCTCTAGTAATCAATTGAATTTGAGTAATAGAATAGTATTGAGTCCTTAATGTTATGCAGTTGCATAAGCAAGCAGTTTTAGGTCATCCTAAAAAAAAAAAAAAAAAAAAAAAAAAAAAAAAAACCTCAAAATGTTGGAGAACTGTTCAAAAAAGATAATCTAAGAGGTACTCGAGACATATTGTATGATCTCAAAAGATTAAGAAAAGCCCCTCAGGGGCTGGAGAGATAGTACAGTGGTTAAAGGCACTGGCCTGCAAAATCTGACAGCCTGGGGTTCAATTCCCCAGTACCCACTAAGAATATCTAGATTTGGATAAAAAAAAAAAAAAAAAAAAGGGCTAGTTCCAATGTTCCCAGTACATATTTCTAGAAGACTAAATTATTATTTTTCTACATGTAGAAAAATTTACTTTGGAAAAATCCCCCACAAAAACCTAGTTTTTAACATTAAACCAACAAAACAGCTGTCACAGAAACAATTAAAGCCATCAGAAATGCATATGTACTATTTAGTCTTAGACATGACTCCATGCCACTTTCATTTGTTGTTCAAAATAATAATAATTTGTACAATCTTTCAGACAGCAGTTTTGCAACATGCACCAAAAGCCTAAACACTGTAACCCATGCATGTGGAAAATCATAGATAAGAACAAAGACTTTAATTCAAACATATTCAACTCATCATTGTTTGTACTTGGAAAACTTCAGGAATACCAGTTTAACCATTAGTACACTGAAATGATGTAAATTATTTAAAAGCAGAAAGATCTAGAGTGCTGGGAGGAAAAGATTACAGAACAAAATGTACCGTATAATCCAACACCATACACTTTGTTAAAAATAGACCCCAAAGCCACTCACTGGATGAAGTGTTAAAACTGTTCTAAATTTCCTACAACACACATATACAGTGCTATACTACTAAACAAAAATCTAGAAGAAATAGCAGCTAATGAATGCCTTAACTCTACTGTGTTTCAACTAAGTTCAGAATTACAAGTGGGAACCTTTTTACAATCAGTCTCGAAACTGGTTAATGGCATTTTAAGCACAAGAACAGATGTTCATGCTCAGCCATTTCAAGCCTTCAAAGAAATTGAAAATGGCTTCCAAGTAAGACTAAGGCAGCACCCCAAGGATCTGCAAGGGAGAATGCTCCAGGTAAGCCAGTTTCTCCTGAGGAGTGACCAAACTCAATTTAATGCTATAGAAACTTCTCTCATAGGTCATCTGTTCACAGCATCTTAACTTCCCAATCCAAAAAAAAAAAAAAAAAAAAACCAATGGTAGCAATAACAGGATCTACAATCATTTCTGTCTTCCTGGCTTCTCTGGAGCACTTGCCACCCAGTCCTTCAAAATTCTCTAATACCAGTGAAATGCACCATCTGTTTCTTCCACTGTTCTGACTACAACTTGAGCACTTTCATGATGCTACACACCAACCACATTTAGGCTTTATGCTTTCCTTTTAAAAATTTTATCTTTTACTTATTTATTAGGGACAGAGAGAGGGAAAGAGAGAGAGGAAGAGCAAGAATGGGCGTGCCAGGACTTCTGGCCACTGCAAAAGAACTCCAGACACAACGAACTCCAGATGTGTACACCCCCTTGTGCATCTGGCTTACGTGGGACCTGGAGAATCGAACTGGGGTCTTTAGGCTTCACAGGCATGTGCTTTTCCACTAAGCCATCTCTCTAGCTCTATGCTTTCCTTTTAATTCAGTTCTTTCCATGGAAACTTCCTCACAGAGTTCATCTAACTTTGTATTTATTTCCCGATTCTTTTCTTTTTAAATTTGATTTATTTGCATATGTGTGTGTATAAGCACAGGGTCTCTTGCCACTGCAAATGAACTCCAGACATATGTATAATTTTTGCATCTGTCTTTATGTGGATACTGGGGAATCAAACCAAGGCCAGCAGGCTTTGCAAACAAGCACCTTTAACCACTGAGCCATCCCCCTGCCCCAATTTCCCAATTCTTTATCATTATTATTATTTTTATTGTAACTTCTTGGTGCTTTAGAGATGTTCTAATATCACTTCAAATTCAAAGTGTCTGAAACCCAATTTGGCATTTCCTCTACTTACTTTGTGGTCACTAATGCTGCCAGTGTTTTTCTCTGACTGAAACATCATGCTGTCTTTTTGAGTCCCTCCTTCATTTCAGTTTGCAAATCTATGACAGATGTCAAGCATTTCTTTGCTGAGTTCTTAAATCTGTCGTTCCCTTTTTCTTCCTATTTCAGGATAACTTCAGGCCTGTCTTTTAAAATCTGGGTCATCTTTTGAACTTGACTGTCATTTATTCCTCCCTTTTTAAAAAAAATAATTTATTTATTTATTTAAAATTTATTCATTTATTCATTTATTTGAGACGGGGGGGGGGCAGAGAGAGTGAGAATGGGCATGCCAGGGCCTCTAGCCACCGTAAACGAACTCTAGACACATATGCCACCATTTGCATCTAGCTTACGTGGGAGAAATGAACTGGGATCCTTAGGCTTCATAGGCAAGCTCCTTAACCGCTAAGCCATCTCTCCAGCCCTTCATATATATTTGAGAGAGAGAAAGAGGGGGAGAGAGAAAGAATGGGCACGCTAGGGCTTCCAGCCACTGCACACGAACTCCAGATGCATGTGCCCCCTTGTGCATCTGGCTTATGTGGGGCCTGGAGAATCAAATTGGGATCCTTTGGCTTTGCAGGCAAACACCTTAACCGCTAAGCCATCTCTCCAGCCCCTATTCCTCCCTTCTTTTAAGACTCGGAAAGGCTATTTTCTTTAAATAAAATTCACAAACTCAATGTTATCTATAATCTGGCCCAGGGTATCTGGTCATAAAAACTAAAGAAATTCAAAACTGTAACCCTATGAGTCATGTCATAAGGAAACGTAACTTTTCAGAGGTGCTTCCCACCTATTTAAAAGCTTCACCAAGTTGTATTATAAGTATTATTTTTACTTTACACAAACTGTGGTGTATCAATCCACTTTCCATTTGAACACTACTAGCTGAGATAAAAATCCTTCTTTGCATTAAGTTCTCATATGAAAAGGATAAAAACCCAAAGCTGTAACTGATTTCTTTTTGTTCTCTATGTTGAATAAGATTCTTTCAATGTCTCAATAAGTGAACTCAATCTTAAGTTCACCTTTCCCCCACATTTCTTCACTAAACCATTTTGTAAAGGACATTGTGAAGTTACTGTAATTAGCTTTAGATAATGCTTTTAACATTATCCATCTAGTTCTGTTCTAGAAGGAAATATCATTTTAAAAGAATTACAAAACCTGAATGTAGCCAGGAGTAGCAGCGGGAGGGGAGAAACTTGCTTGAATGGAATGTTTATTTGGGCTACTTACAAATAGTTCCAATAATTTTTAAGACAACTTATTGTAAGTGGTCAGAGACACAGCCTACTACCTTTTTACTCCCTGTCTTTTAATGGCATGCAATGGTCTACATATCAAAATACTGTTAAAATATTCATTACAGTCAACATTTCACCAGCACAGGCTTAAGTTCTTACACAATGATCCACTGAGATTTGAAAGGATCTGGGCTTTCAAGGGGGAGGAAGGGGATCACGAACACTGATTGGTTATTACAAGGACAAAGGTTAGTGATTATTAATATAGGCTTGCATTTGAAACTGTGCGTGTGTGAACTTCAAGCTACATGAAAATTAAAAGGCAGTTAGACAATAATTTTAAGGTTCAAGTTAGATCTCTAAAGAAGAAAAAAGGCTTATTGCAAATGCAATTATTTTGGTACCTACAAACCTTTGGATAGAATTTCAACTACACCAAGTAAGCTTTTTTAAATTAGTCACAGAAACTATCATCATAGTTACATACCAAACTGACACAAATAAAATCTGATGGACCTACACCATTTACAATATGCAAGATTAAGAAAATATGCCCTAACCAACAGGACGGAAAAGGCTAAAACAAGCACCAGTGAAACACAGCAGCGTGACATTTTCTAGTACACAACCAACTATGAAAACACAAGACAGCCATTTAATCTTTGAGCCTTACAGCTTTCACAGGCTTTATCTCAAATTGCAAATATAGCTAAAGTACAAAGTTTATTAAATAAAACACATGAGTAGTTGCATATAAAAACTGAGCAAAAGATTAAAAAATAGGTATACCCTTGTCCTTCCAATTTTTCTTCTGACCGTCCATTTCTTGTCACGATCTGCCCTCCACCTCCAAGTATCAATTATGCATACCAACAGAAAAGCCGTAATGGCACAAATCTCCCTGAGACATGAAATATCCGTTTCCTCAGCCCAAGTCTGCAGTCTCCTCTGCTGCACAATTGCAGCAGGGCTGAAGTCACCTGACATATTCTGGGTGTGGAGCTGTCTGACGCAGTACAATCTGTAACTAGGCTACTAAATACTCAGACATTAATGCCTTCCCTTCTATCTCTTTATTGTTCTAGCTGCTTGCTAGAGCAAGCAACCAAACGGAGATGCATTTGCAGGGTAAGAGGCAGGCTACCAAAAGAAAGGAAAAGACAGTTGTTTATTCTACAGAGCAATTAACCACTGAATATACTAGACATGGATGCAGAGCCATATGCAGTCCCTTCTCTCTTCTTTTTTCTCTTTTTGACAGATGGTTCAATTATCCTGCTCTTTTTCAGATTCATTTGAAACTATGAAATAAATCACTAACCCTATCCTAAGAAGCTTAAATTTCAAGCTTGGGAAATTCCAAGTCTCTTCTTACTTTCTCCCAAGGTTATTAAGCCAAAAACATTCAGCATTTTCCACCCTGAAAGGGTATGGCCAGAAAGTTATGTGTGTTTATTAAATATGTGTTAATTCAACAGAGAAAATTTCAATTATAGCAAATTGGGGTTTTTAATCTTTTACACTAATGGAAACCCTTTACAATAATGGAAATCCAGACATTTATGGCAATAGCTATGCTAAAATAGCAACATGAATTTTCTTAAACTTGCTTTAGGTCTGTGGGCTGCAAAATCCTGATATCAAAATTGGCCTAAATACCAATGATTCACTTTTTCCTTATCTGTCTGTCTGGCTCCAATCATAACTAAAAGAAAGTCATTTTTAAAGAGGCCAGTATTTTCACTTCAAGAGTTAATATTTAACTTTAAGCTTTACCAACTGAACTCTTGCATAATGTAATTACTTAAGCACACTGTCACCAAGTCATATCAAGGGTAAAAATGTGTGGCCTCCTCACACAAGTGTTTAGAATCCCAAACTATTAAGTAAGTACAAAATACTTCCCAGATGGTATTTCCTAATGAGCCCTTTAAAATTGAAAGTCGGAGACTGAGAAGGTAAACTGAGCAGTAATCCAGTGGTAGCATGCTCAAAGCTTTGAATTCTAATCTTAGCACCACCAAAACAAAAAGTACCCAAAAGCTAAGAAATACTGACCATGAGGATGAAGCTGTCAAAAGTAAATACACAAAAGTATTTAGCATTTATGTAACTCACAGCTTTTGTGGTACTTCACTTGTTTAATAATTTGTAAGTCTGTGGCAAGAATGTATACTTATGAATACATACTCACTCATCTGAGCATTAAACTCTTGGTGTCCCAGGCAGATTTAAAAAAATCAAACTGGGGCTGGAGAGATGGCTTAGCGGTTAAGGCGCCTGTCTGCTAAGCCTAAGAACCCGGTTTCAATCTCCAGGTCCCACGTTTAGCCAGATAAAAAGTGACACAAGGACACAATGCTGCACTTGACCACAAGGGGGCGCACACATCTGGATTTCGTTCACAGCAGCTGAGAGACTGTGGCGCACCCATCTCTATCTGTCTCCCTCTCTCCAAAAATAAATAAAATAATTTTTAAATTTTTTTAAAAAATCAAACTGGGCTGGAGAGATGGCACAGTGGTTAAGGTACCTGCCTCCTAAGCCTAAAGAATGCTGGTTCCAATCTCCAGGTCCCACGTTTAGCCAGATGCAAAGTGATGCAAGGGCGCAATGCGGCACTTGACCACAAGGGGGTGCACGCATCTGGATTTTGTTCGCAGCAGCGCTGCTGGTGCGCCCATCTCTATCTGTCTTCCTCTCCCTCTCTCTCTCTGTCTCTCTCTCAAAAAAAAAAAACAACTTAAAAAATATCAAACTATAAGCCATTAAGTTCAGCAATCATTTCAACCTACACAATACTTGTTTAATTTTTATAGTAACTGCACTGTAGGCTACTATGTATATATAGAGAAAACCAGCTCATGGATATGAACTGACATTTTTGCCCATGTCTTTCTTAATTTTTTTTTTGAAGTAGGGCTGACCTGGAATTAACTATGTAGTCTCAGGGTGGCCTTAAACTCACAGCAATCCTCCTCTGCCTCCGGAGTGCTGGACTAAAGGCGTGCACCACCACACCTGGCTCTTTCTACACCTGGCTCTTTCTTAAAAAGATTTTTATGCTTCAATTGTTTTTAGGCTAGCTAAGCAAAATGTTTAAATCTCAAAAACAAACATTGAGAAGTAATTTATGTAAGCACAATTTATTTCACATTTAATTTTTCTTAAAATGTTTAATGTACTTATTAAAAAATGAAAGTGGACTGGGGAGATGGCTCAGTAGTTAGGAGAACTTGCTACCAAAGCCTGCCGTTCCGGGTTCAATTCCTCAAGGCCCATGTAAAGCCAGATGCACAGAGTGGTGTATGTATCTAGAGTTCATTTGCTCTGTCTCCTCACAAATAAATAAAATATTCTTAAAAATTAAAAATTTTTTTCCTTCAAGGATACTTCTCAAATAGAGAGCACTCCACCTTAGAGAGCACTTGTACAGTGACACTGTTGACTTTGGATGGGATCTTACTTTTCTTGAGAACATTCTTTATGTATATGGATCATGTAAGGAAAGACAAGTAAAATCTGCATTCCAAGCAGTAGAGCAACCTAAGAGGAGGTACAAGTGTTCTTCTATTCTGATTTTAAAAGCAGTCCTACACAGACCTTCTAAAGGAGTCATTCAAAGCTTAACAGGTTCTTGCTCTTTGGTGTCCACATCCCAGGACCATCTTTCCAGAGCATGACACAAAGCAGAGGAACACCTCCCTAACTAAATCCCAACTCCTTTCCAAAGGGTACTAATGCTTTTGTTACCTGCCTTCAATGTTTCTTTGCTCACACTTCAAATCAAAGCATTCAGCTTCTCACAGTTCTTCATTAAGGAAAATTATGAATAAATGTTATTTCTAATGACTAAAAACATTCTTCTTCCCTGCATGTAATAGCATTTGTTTTTTTTTAATCTTGTATTGTGTGTTGGAATAGGCAGCAATAAGAATAAGCCATTATCCACTCCATCCAGCATTCCTATGTTTCTTCTCCCCCCCCCCAACCTCTTCTTTTTTTACTTTCAAAGCCAGAAAAAAAATTGATTTTGTTTTGTTTCCTCTAGGGAGGGTCTCACTCTAGCCCAGGTTGACCTGGAGCTCACAAGTTTGTGGTGATTTTCCTACCTTAGACTCCTAAGTGTGAGGACTAAAGGCATATAACCCCATACCCAGCTCAAAACTAATTTTATTTTTTTGGCTTTGTCTGTACAGTGGTTAAAGACTTGTGGAAATCAAAACACAGCCACTTTAATTGAAAATGCTACTAAGAAACTGCTTGTATACCATTTTTGGTAGCTACAATAACTGTTTATATTAGCCTCCAAGAGAACCAGAATATTTATTAACATTAAATAATGATAGCTACACAGTACCATTAAATTTATTTCAAAATTGTGAGCTATCCAAAGGTACAAAACTAATGTTTCATTACTGAGAGGGTTAAGCAATTACAAACCCTACCATATGCTGTAATATAATGCCCTCTATGGACTAATAACAGCACTTCAACATTACTGAATTAAACCTTTAAAAATGAAGACTTCATTCTAGAAAATGAATGGCAATATAACTTTGAAAGTGGCAAAAAAGAGCATTTTTGAAGCCTTTAAACAACTTCTCATCAACTGCTAAAATGAATACTTTTACTAGAGAAACTATAGTGATTCTATTCAGTAAGAATAAATACTGATATGTACTTCTAAAGATCCAAAGCATTTCTAAATCTGTAACTCAAAAACTAAGGCATTGGGCTCTGAATAGCTCTTTTAAGCCTTTTAAGTGTTCACCAAAATATACACATTTGGGAGACTCTTTAGTCATGTCAAAATATCTTTAACAGTATTGCTCAAACAACTGTAACTCTGTATAAGATGTCTGTAATAGATCACTCAGACAACCGGGACTCTGTATAAGATGTGAAAAATCAAAACTATTTATAAATTCATTTCTAAATCATTTGTAAGTTTAAAATCCATTATCTACAGCTCAAATTTTTTTGCCCAACTGATTTGAATCCATATGGTTAGTTTTCCACAGGACTGGTTTTCTACCGACACTAGATGGCACCACACACAGTCTACATCTGACTGCCTAAGTGACCATAGGCAATTTTTTAGCACTTCCACAGGATTGTTGCCTGGCCCTGAGAAACTAGATCAGAGTACCATGGAAACATAAAAATAATTTCACCAGCAAAAACCATGTGAGCTAAAACAATCACTAGCCAGGATCCAAAATAATTTTAAATATATCAGAATTAGATGGGCAGTAAAAGAAAGAAACTCTTTTGTGAAAACTGTCCACTGAGATGTAAAGATCAAAATCTTAGAAACTGGGGCCAAATGGTAGTAAGAGTTTACATCCTGTATATATAAAAAACACTCATAAAATCAGAAAAAATAACACTTAAATTAAAAAATTGGCAAAAGGTATACATGAACAAGCAATACACAAAAATCAAACACAAATAGCCAATATACATTTGGAATGTGCAGTATAATTCTTGAAGTCTTAACTAGAGCAATAAGATAAGAGAGGGAAATTAAAAGAATGCAAATAGGAAAGGAGAAGTCAAAGTATCCTTATTTGCAGATGATCTGACTCTATACATAAAAGACGCTAAAAACTCCACCAGAAAACTCTTGGATTTGATAAACACCTCCAGCAAAATTAAAGCACAAAATTAACATTCAAAAGTCAGTAGCTTAGTTACATACTAATAACAATCATGTTGAAAGAGATACCAAGGAAACATCCACAAACTATACAAAAAGAACCTCTCATGCTCATGGATAGGCATATTTAATATTGTTAAAATGGTGACACTACCAAACACAATTGCCAGTCAATGCAATCCCCACCAACATCAGGAACTGGAGAAATGGTGGTTAAAGGTGCTTGCTTGCAAAACTAGATGGCCCAAGTTTGATTCCCTAGTATCCATGTAAAGCCAGATGCACAAAGTAGTGCATGCACCTGGAGTTTGTTCGCAGTGGCAAGAGGCAGTGGTGTTCCCATACTTTCATCTATCTATCCATCTTTCTCTCAAATAAATAAAAATATTTTGAAAAGAATTCCAACACCATTCTTCACAAAAATAAAAAAACACAAAACAATTTTAACATTCATATGGAAATATGAAAGGCCCTGGATAGCCAAAGCAACTCTGAACAAGCACCATGCAGGAAGAGGCACCACCATACATGATGTACTACAGGCCACAGTAACAAAACAGCATGGTGCCAACACACACATACACAGTGGAATGGGACAGAGGACAGCAATATAAACCCACACAGCTACATCTACCAGATTTCTGACAAAAATGTCAAAATATACATATAAGACAGCCTTTTCAACAAATAGTACTGGAAAACCTTGATAACTAGCCACATGTAGAAGAATAAAACTAGATCAGCACCTCTCACACTGTAGGAGAATCAACTTCAAATGGATCAAAGACTTCAATGTAAGACCTGAAAATGTGTTGAAAGAAAAGGCAGAAGAAAAAAAAAAAGAAAAGGGAGAAGAAACATTTCAAGATAGAGTCACAAGCAATGCGGGACCTAAAAATCAATCTGTTAGAAGAGCAGAGGAAACCCTTCAACATCTAAACATAGGCAAGGGACTTTCTGAATAGGACTGTAGTCACTCAAGAAATAACTGACCAATAGGACTTAATGGAATTAAAAAGCTTATGTGCAGCAAAGGAAACAAATGAATGGAGACAGCTTTCAGAATGGGAGAGAAATCTTTGTCAGCTATGTAACTGATAGAACTAACATATACAATAGACTCAAAAGAAAAACTGAGGGCTGGAGAGATGGCTTAGCGGTTAAGGCCCTGGTGTGCCCATTCTTTCTCTCTCTTTTATTCTCTGTCTCAAATAAATAAATAAAAAGAAAAGAAAAAGAAAAACTGAGAAAGAAGTCAAACAATCCAATCAATATATGGGCTAATGAAATGACACAAATGAAAAAATGTTCAATCTCACTAGCCATCAGAATAACAATCAGTAGCCGGGTGTGGTGGCACACTCCTTTAATCCCAGCACTAGGGAGGCAGAAGTAGGAGAATTGCCATGAGTTCGAGGCCACCCTGAGACTGCATAGTGAATTCCAGGTCAGCTTGAGACAGAGTGACACCCTACCTCGAAAAACCAAAAAAAAAAGAAAAAAAGAATAACAGTCAGTAAGAAAGTAACAGGGCTGGAGCAATGGCTTAGCGGTTAAGGCATTTGCCTGCAAAGCCAAAGGATCCTGGTTCAATTCTCCAGGACCCATGTAAACCAGATGCACAAGGGGGTGCATGCATCTGGAATCCGTTTGCAGTGGCTGCATGCTCTGGCACACCCATTCTCTCCCTCCCTCTCTGCCTCTTTCTCTCTCTCAAATATATTTTAAAATTTAAATTTTTTTAATAGGAGTGGTGGCGCATGCCTTTAATCCCAGCACTCGGGAGGCAGAGGCAGGAGGATCACCATGAGTTGGAGGCCACCCTGAGATTACATAGTGAATTCCAGGTCAGCCTGGACTAACTAGAGTGAAATCCTACCTCAAAAAACAAAAAACAAACACACACACAAAAAAGTAACAAATCCTGGTGATGATATGGAACCATTATCACTGCTGACATGATTGTCAACTGATCCAGTCACAATGGAAATCAGGAGTTTCCTCAAAATTCTTAAAACAGATCAACCATATGACCCAGTTATACCACTCCTGGGTATTTACTTAAAGAACTCCAAGTCAACATACCATGAAGTTATTATTGCAGCACTATTCACAATATGTAAGTAACCTTCAACAGAAGACTGGATAAAGAAAATGTGGTCTATGTATGCACATAATGGAATTTTTTTTCAGTCACAAAGAATTACATGTCATTTTCAAGAAAGTTGATGCAACTAGAGATAAACATTAATCAAATGTATTATATGACATGAAATTAGAAGCAAAACTGTCCAGGGGAATAAGGGGACAATGGGAGGGAGATGGGTAAGAAAGGGGAGAGTGGGGAAATATTTAATGTAGATTATATACTTGCATGAAAATTATCCTTATATTAACACAGTCTCATGTATTATGAATATATACAAAAAATTTTAAACAAAGTATACTTGGAATGTTTATATTTACTAATAAAGATACAAACACCAAACTATCACTTTCACTCATCAAATGGTATTTTTTTAAAATACAAGATATAAAATGTATGAAAGGATATTTAAGAATTAAGTCAAAAATAGAGGAAAAAAAGAATTAGGTCAAGTAATTTGTGAACAAATTGTTGACTACATATGCTCAATCATGAGCCTAGTTGTGGTATGGAGATTTTCAAACAAATCCTCAACTCTTTTATGAAGTTTATAAAGCCTGATTACAGGGGCTGGAATGTATCTCAGTTAGTGGAATACTTTCCTGACATGTACAAAGCTCTGGGTTTCATCCCTAGCATCTCATAAACTGGGCATGGTGGTACACCCTATAATCTCAGTACATCTGAGGTAGAGGAAGAAAATCTGGAGTTAAAGATCTACCTTGGCTACATGGTGAGTTTGAGGCCAGCCTGAGATACATGGCACAATGTCTCAACAGACAGCCTAATAACAGTGATAAAAGAAAGAATTCTAAAACTATTTTATACCATACTGTCAGCTACCTAACTGCCCTTTATCCAAGACTCTTGGCCCTATATCTCATCTTCATCTTAAGTCCTGCCACCATCCCAAATGACTTTAATGCATGTGAAGTGCAATACACCCTCATGGTCTCAGTTTACTTACCTTACTTCTAGCAACTTTCGCCTAAGGTAGGCCTTGCCTCAAGGCCAATCCTGGGCTACTTATCAACCTGAAGTACTATTGCTCTCAAATGTTAAACTCAATATCCCACACACAGCCCAGCCCCCCACCCCCGCCCCAATATCTCACTTTTCACAACCTCCTGGGAGTCAAATGTTTATCCTATCTCTTGGGGTCCTTAAAACTTCATTTGGGCCTAGAATTCACTCACTAGTTACTGTCCTAGCTATCACAAACCCTCTTCACTTCCTCAGCTTGAATGCCTTCAAACTACTCTGCTTGTTAGTCTCAACTTCTTTGACTCACTGTTCTTCTACTGGACCCACGCAGTAAAATACAATCACCTTACATCAGAACACCACTTGCCTTCTCTGATGTCAGACATAGGCAGTTTGGCACATTTAAAGAAAAATCACTGGGCTAATGGTACAGCTCAGTAGTAAAGGCCTAGCCTGCGCAAGGCCCTGGGGTGGACAGCCAGCATAGCAAAACAAAAATTCCAAGTACGTTTCAGTTTATTCTCAGCATGTGACCTGATACGTTGCTTTAGCGTAAGAATAAACATTAGCCACCAATTCCTTCAATCTTCAGCCACAAAACCCTAGCAGCATCAACTTTCTTTCCATTCATGGTAAAGCAACGTTCCTTCTTCCTTTGTAAGGCTAATTTTTTCACCAAAATTCTGATGTTCATCCTAGCTCCTTTAGGACAGTCCATCAGTACCTGTGATCAGACTTTCAGATCCTCTTCAAAAACAAATTAATTAATTATTAAATTCCCTTCTTTTCTTCCTCCTGCTTGCTAACATTTTTTTCCTCTATGCTACCAAAGTTGAGTTTTCAGCATTTAGTATCCATGTTCTAGTCCCAGTCTCTCCTCAACCACAGCCCCACTGACACCATTTTGCTGTTTCCTTAACTTCTTCAGTATCTGAGATACCTTTGTCCTTTGATTATCCCTAGCTGGTTAGTGTGGCCTGTAAGTTGTGTCTCCAAGTTCATGACAAATGCATGCATACTCTCTCAAAAGCTTCTCAGTTCTTTGATATCTTGTGGGTACCTCAACACTAACATAGTCAAACAATTTATCTTCTCAAACTATTCTTGGATTTCCCATCTTATTTTCTTATACTGCTAACCCATACATACATGTGACAGAAACTCAGTATCTTGAAGTCATCTTGACTTTTCACCATATTATTCATGCTTACATCATCAAATAGGAAATCTCCATGCTCAATTCATTATCTGACTATTCAAAATCTCCTCTAGCAAAGGAGGTATTTCTGAATTTGCTTGAGGGTAGCCAGTGTTAAGTCATGTCCAATACATAAATATATTCAATAAACATAACATTGTTGCTACACAATTTAATAGAAAACACAACTAAACTCTAATGCTAATTTAAAAAATATATGTGCAAATTACTTCATTCAAAGTAGGGATGTGGGAAATGTAGAATCTAAAGTCAAAAATGAGACTAAAACTTTCAGCATATTTCAATATAAACTTTTCCAGAAAAGTCTACATTGAATATGCCCACTTCCGTCTTATACCTCATTAGAAAAATAATGTACAATGCTGAATATTAAAAAATGCTACAGAAATTGTCATTTTTTGCAAATTAAATATTAAATCATTTCTAAGATCAAAATGAACACATTTGAAAATATTTTAATTTCTCTTGCTCTTCATGTTATTAGGAAACACTGAAAATAAGGTTGAAGCCAATTATAATTTTTTTTATAGATCTGTGGTACAAAATAAAAATGACAAATAATCATGGAAAAGTTAAGAGCAAGGGTGAGTGGATGAGGGACAGAAAAGAACAATAAAACTCATTTTTGTTTTAGACAGGGTCTTGTTATATAGCCCAGGCTGGCCTTGAACTCAACAACCCTACTGCTTTAGCCTTCCAAGTGCTAGGTCTATAGGCATGTGCCACTACACCTGGCTAGCATTAAAACTTTTAACTGAGGTAAAAGTAGTTCAATCAATGTGACATATTGAACACTATTAGTACAAAATAGGACATAAAATATAGTGGGTGTTGCATGGTATGTCAAAAAGTTGCACTAAACGGTGCATGTAATGATTACCTGAAGTTTTACTCAGCTCTGCTGGAAATATAGCTGGTAGTGTTCTATCCGCTTTCTCTGTATCAGAAGGAAGTTTTTTCTCAGCTTCTTTCATGGGAACTTTGGGTTTGACTATGCCTGCTTCTGTCTGAGCTGCCAAAGCAGAAACATCTGGAGGCAATAAGGATGCCTTTGATACATCAGACTTATCTCTGGAGAAGTCATTTGAGACATGGACTTCATCTTTAGGCTGCATGTTCTTGACAGAAAGGTCATGAGGCAATTCTGAGCAAGCTCCACTCTGGACATGAGCAATTTCACTTTTGTTGGATACTTCTAGGCCAGAGGACTCCCTGGTTAATTTAGAAGAATCAGATTTACAACTGACAAATGTAGGGAATTCATCTATAATCTCTATGGGAGATGAATCTGAAAATGTATCACTTTCTTTTATTTTTGCTTCCTTAGAAATAAGGAAGTCATCATCTGAATAAGCTGCAGTATTGAGCTCTTCCATCTGCAAAGGAATTGTCTCCTTTTGGGTCATTGTTGAAATTCCATCAGATGATAGACTATCTTTAGTGATACCTAGATTGGGCTGAAAAGACTCTAAATATGGCTTTCCCACCTCATGTGATAAAACATTAAGTTGTTCCTTATTGTGTTCAGATATTTCAGTGAGATTTTCTTTCATGAGCATCACAGCTTCCTCTTGTTTTTGTGAGACTTCAGGGATTGAGTCATCACTAAACAAGTCTACTGGTTCAGAGTCAGGTGAGGAATCCTCAATGGGTTCAGCGTAATCAGCCACTTGCTTTTCACCTTTTGCTATTTCTGAGTAATTGGAGAAATCTGGACTTGGTTCTGTGGAGAGCTTTGTTTCTTTAATTAAATCACATGCAATAGAGATATAAGGAGCTTCTGTTTCCTGAACAACTGCAGTTACATTTTCAGGCTCTTTCATGTCTTCCTTTATTCTAGCAACTGTTTTTAGGGACAGGTTTGTGGCTTCTTCATATGGTGGGGGATTTTCAGGTTCGAGCTTTATGCTATCATAACCTGCTAATGGAGGGGCTTGCAGTGGTGACACACTGGGCTGCACCACTGAAGCACTGGCAGTAGGAAGTAGAGAATTTAGTGGTGCTTCCATAACAATGTCAGGCAAAACTGGTGAAGGAGTTGCTTCTGATTCTTCAAATGATGGGCAAAGTTGTGCCACGGGATAAAGTGATTCTTGCATAGATTCTGATGTCTGGACCAAGTCCATTTTCGTTTCATAAGCAATCTTCGTACCTGTAGCTTCGTTCAATTCACTTTCGCATGCTTCCTGAACTAGGTCTGGAGTTAGACCTTCAGGCATGTTTGCCACCACTGCCTCGGTCACCTTTGATAAGGTATCTGTAGTGACATAATCTGCCTCAGAATCTTGGGCTGCCATAAGAAAAGGGTTTGATGCTTTGGTGCTGGTCTTGTCTGTTACAATCTGAGCCTTCCTTTCTTCTATTTTTTTCTCATCAGTCTTATTTTCTGAAGTCTGATCTTCTAACAAAGGAAAAATGTTTGTTGCAACATTCTCAGTTGCTGGGCTAAAGGGAGCACATGTGATATATGCTTTTGAACCATCTTTCACAGGTTCTGGTGTGCTGGGAAAAGAAGTATCATCATTACTGCTTTCACTATCGTTTTCATGATTGGTTTGCTCAAGATTATCTGCAAAATATTTCTTATCCACTTTACTTTCTAACTTGCTTTCCATATTACCTCTAGCAGCCAACATGTCACTGTCACCCTTACAGGTATCTTTCACTCCCCATACTCGCTCAAGTGGTTTGAAGTCTGCATATTCTTCCCTCATGGGTGCTTCAACTGCCATTCCCTTGTCACTAAAACTGTCCTTAGTTTTGTCTGGAGACATAGCTTTGACCTCTTCATTAGCCAACTTAGTAAGGGTCACAGGTGATTCTTGTGGACTATGAAGGACTGCATTACTAACTAAGTCCTCTTCATCTTTTCTCTTCACAATTACTTCTTCACTAGGGTTTTCTACTAGTGTGATGGATTCTGCTTTTGCTGCTTTTGGACAGCCACCAAATGAGCCCATTTCTGAGTATTCTAATTCTGCAAACTCCGTTAAATCTCTATCTATATGTGGATTTTTTGCCCTCTCCAAGAACCCTTTAGAAGCTTCATTTACAGTTTCTTGAAGTGTTCTTTCTGTGGGTGATACTGCTGGCAAGTTACCAAGGTATTCATGTTCTTTAAAAGAAGCAGCTGAGAGAGGAGATAGAGAAGGAAGAGAGGCAGCAGTTTCAAGCAGGACAGATGGGAAATCCTCTTGACCAGATGAAACAGTGTTACCTGGCTGCTCCTTCAAGTCCATAATTTTTTCTGTGGCCATGGACAGAAAGGAAAATTAGAGAATGCCAGTATTCTCCAAGTTAATGCAAGTTTTATGACAGATTCATAAAACAGTGTTAGTAAAGACTTATGGTTAACTAAAGTAGAATGTTAATAGCATTTAGTTAATAAATACAAGTAGATCTGGATCATTACTGAAAATACTTAGCTACTGTCAATAAAACCTGTGCATGGCTATTTGTGAAGTATAGTAATTTTAGGTAACATAATGAGGCATCTATTCAAAATAGCCAAAAGGTGAGAAGTTTAAAGAATTTTTACCAAATAATTTTTTTAAAAATATAGTGAAGGATATACAAAAATAGCCTGATTAGATCATTCCACAATGAATGCTTGTAGTGAAGCACCACATGGTGTCCTATAATTATATACAGTCACTTGTCAAGTCAAAGAGCCTTCAGAAAAATAATACGCAGCAGAGTTCCAAAGGTCATTGCATGCTATGCAAAGACACAAATCAAATCTGAGGGAAAAGCCCTCCAATGGATTAACTGAAAAGGCTACTTTTAAGTAGTTTTTTGTGGGGGAGGGGAGGGCAAGATTAGAGAAGAAAGTTTTGACAGTATAGAAAAGGGATAATTAAATGCCAGAGACTGGAATTCCATACATAAAGGCCTTGGCAATACAAAGGTAAAGTATATCTGAAGAAAAGCAATTAATATGTAAATGCAAATCAAGGATCCAAGAATTCCTTATACAATAATCAGTAATCAAGCTCTGTCCATTCCTCCCTTTGGACACAGCATGTAAAATACACATTTCAACTTTTTCAATAGATATTCTTGGACCAGTGCTAATTTTCATTAAATCCAAAAGTAGTCCACATGGACTTAACCCAACTTGAGTTACAGTTAGACTACACAGAGGATAAGAGGCGGCAGGAAGAACTTGCCTGCAGAGGAGTGTATCACAGGCTCAGATGCAGCAGGAAGAGCAAAAAGGGTCTCATCTGAAAAACAAATAGAATATGACCTCAGCAGAAATAAAGACAGGCTGAAAGAAGACTTAAGACAGGAGCGAGCAAGAGTTCAGTTGGTAATGAGTTAACAAAAATCTTAGAGAAAAGACTAAGATAGAAAGGGAATTAGAAATAGTAATACCATTAATTCAGTTAAATTATCACATTTAATTCTCACTAAATGCTATTCACTGAACTTATCATCTTTATGAGGCAACATAACAGTTAAGAAATTTCATGAGCCAAAGCAGTTTTTAGCATTTTTATATAACATTTCACCCCAGAATAAATCATATTTGCAACTAGGTAAATTGACTTGTACCAGTTAAGCCAAAACTTAAAAAGATGGCATATGAATAAAGTTTAATAACTACTTGCATTTAATCATTTGTCACTGGCACATGTTTCATTTCAAAGAACATTCTAAGAGAATCATGCATTTTTTTTCTTTTTTTTTTTTTTTTTTTTTTTTTTTTTTTTTGTTTTGCGAGGTAGGGTCTCACTCTGGTCCAGACTGACCTGGATTTAACTATGTAGTCTCAGGGTGGCCTCGAACTCTCGGCAATCCTCCCACCTCTGCCTCCCGAGTGCTGGGATTAAAGGCGTGCGCCACCACGCCCGGCTTATTTTCTTACATTTTTGAAAGATTGTAACAGTCACTATACCCTGTTCTTTAAAGTCCAATGTCAGAAAAATAAACCAAACATTTTGTCATTAGTTACTTCCTGTGGTGGTTTGAATGTAAATGTATGCCCCACCCCAGCCTCAGTATTTTTAGATTAGCTTCCTACTTAGTCTTCAGCAGGTTGAGCCCTCTGGAGGGTGTGTGTCATCAGGTGTGTAAAGAACCAGCCTGAGCACTGGCTGTTCACTTCTTTCTCTGCTCTTTCTGCTGTGAACGTATGATGGAGTGAGCCAGCTTCTTACACCATAATGAAGCTTCCTCTGAAATCTGTAAGCCTAAAATAAATCCTTTCCTCCAATAAGATGCTTCTGTTCGGGTGTTTGTCCCAGCAACAAGAGGATAACTGCAACACTTATATGTTTTGTTTAAAACTAATAGATGGCTGAGGACTACTAAAGTGCTTGACACCAAAGATTTCACTTATTACTTTATCATACTGGCAGTGGTGTTGATATTTCTCCTTTAAATAAATAAAGAATTTATTTATTTGATAGAAAGAGGCAGAGAGAGAGAGAGAGGGAGGGAGAGAATGGGTGCACCAGGGCCTCTAGCCACTGAAAGCAAACTCCAGATGCATGCACCCCTTGTGCATCTGGCTTATGTAGGTACTGGAGAATTGAACTGAGATCCTTTGGCTTTGCAAGCAAATGCCTTAACTGCTAAACCACCTCTACAGCCCAAATAAAATTTTTAAAGTTCAGCATAAAAGAAAGTAACTCAAGTATTCACAATCAATGGTAGACTAGGCAGTTCAGCTCTGGTCTTTATCAGTTGAAATACAGACACTTTTCTGCTTCACTCCCCATTCGTATGCTGAATCCTTAACTCCTATATAATTATATGGAGCTTAGTCCAACAGGATTATTGCCATTACAAGGAAAGATACCAGAGAGCTTATAGTCTCTTGTCTATCTTCCAACACAAGAGTTCATGAGAGCACATAGCAGGGTGGAGGCCACCTAGAGTGTGTGTGTGTGTTATACCATGACTTGCTATGTGACCTTGGTGAAGAACTTCTTATTTACAAAATGAAAGGCAGTTTCAGCTAAAACAGAATTGGGGGTCAAAAAGCAGAACCAGGACTGAAGAAATGGCTTTAGCGGTAAAGCACTTGCCTGTAAAGCCCAGGTATGATTCCCCGGTACCCATGTAAACCAGATGTACAAGTGTCTGGAGTTCATTTGCAGTGGCTAGAGGCCCTGGCATGCCCATTCTCTCTATATATATATAAATATATCTGCCTCTGTCTCTCTCATTCTTTCTCTCAAATAAATGAATATTTTTTAAAAAAACACAAAACTAAATTATTCATCTAGATGAAACAATAAATAAAAGCTCATTCTTAACAAAATGCTGCCTTTTTAATCTTCTCAGAAGCCGCTGATGCAGAGATGACCAATAAATACATACTACTGTTAAAATTAGAGATAAAGTGCTGGAGAGATGGCTTAGCAGTTAAGGCACTTGCCTGCAAAGCCAAAGGACCTCAGTTTGATTACCCAGGACCCACATAAGCCAGATGCACAAGGTAGCACATGCATCTGGAGTTTGTTTGCAGTGGCTGGAAGCCCTGGTGCACCCATTCTCTCCATCCCCCCATCTCTCAGCCTCTTTCCCTCTCTCAAATAAATAAATAAAAATAAAAAATATCTAAAAACAAAAAAAAATTAGAGATAAAGCAAGCTATTTAAAATCATGCTAAGGGCTGGAGAGATGGCTTAGTGGTTAAGGCACTTGCCTACAAAGCCAAAGGACCCATGTAAGCCAAATGCACAAGGTGGCACATGTTTCTGGAGTGTTTGCAGTGGCTGTATGTCCTGATGTGCCCATTTTCTCTCTCTCTTCTCTCAAATAAATAAAAAAATAAGCTGGGCATGGTGGCCAGCACTTGGGAGGCAGAGGTAAGAGGATCACCATGAGTTAGAGGCCACCCTGGGAGTACAGAGTGAATTCCAGGTCAGCCTGGGCTAGAGTGAGACCCTACCTCAAAAAAAACCAAAAACACAAAATCAAAAAATCAAAAAAAATAACAAATTAAAAAAATATTTTAAATTGTGCCAAAAAATTTAAAGGATTTCCTAAAATCTATCCCTTTTTTCTATCTAGTGCCAGAATCACTCCTACAGAAAAAAGCTATATTGCTAGTATTTCAAATATTCATTTTTAAATATTTATTTATTTATTTGCGAGATGGGGACGGAGAGAGAGAAAGAGAATATGGACACTCCAGGGCCTCCAGCCACTGCAAACAAACTCCAGATGCATGCACCACCATGTGCATTTGGCTTTCATGGATACTGGGTAATTGAGCTTGGGTCCTTAGGCTTCACAGGCAAGTAACTTAACCACTAAGCCATCTCTCCAGCCCTCATTTGATTTTTAAAGGAAAATACTTGTTATGTAAGGAGAGAATTCAACCAAGATTAATCAGAAAGTATTTAGTTTCTAAAAGTTCTTAGAAAACCATCCAAAAGAGGTCACTATCATTTGGACTTTCAAGAGGCAGCAGTGAGACTCGGGCTCAAAAATTTTTTTAAATCTGAGATACTGAACCTTAAAAAAAAATTTTTTTAAATCTTTTTAAACTCAGCTTCATTTGCTGCTTTGAATAGATTATAAATACCATGTCCAATTATACATGATAAAGACAATTAAATAAAACAGTAGCATGTTTTATTTGAGAAGAAGTTGTTTTGGTTTTTTTTTCCCTAGGGTAGAGTTTCACTCTATCCCATGTTGACCTGGAACTCACTCTGTAGCCCCAGGCTGGCCTCAATCTCACCATGATATTCCCTCCTTAGTTTCAGAGTGCTGGGATTAAAGGTGTGCACCACCTGCTAACTGTAGCATATTTTAAAAGCAAGTGTTCAATGAATAGGAAGAAGCTACAACCATTCCAATCTTTCCATTCTACTGCCATCAAATTCCTGTTCTGGAAAGAGAAATGTGATGTATTCTCTTGCTCCCAGTTGTCCACTTTGTATCTCAATTATTAGGTAAGACCCTCCTTAATGTGGCCCCAAATTGACTAAATTCACCCCAACAATTCTTCATGTCATCTGTGTGTGCCACCACATCTTCCGACTATACCTACGAGTGTCAGAGTCTAGTAAACCTCAAAAGAGGAACTAATTCAAAGTCACATAGCCAAACAACAACAAAGCTACAAAATTGTAAGTCAGTTTTGCAGGTATATATTTATTTCTGTTCTACTCCCATTAAAATGAAGAGAATCACTACTTAAAATAACGGATTTAAAAAAGATGTGCACCATGATTCCAAAATGATCTATTCCTCACACTGGTCCTATCATTAGTAGTCTCAGGTCCTTAACTAAACCCAAACCTATTCATACCATTTCAGTCCAACATATTCTGAACATTAGTTACTATCATCATACAAAGACCAGTTTAAAAATTGAGGTTCACTAATAAGACAATATTTTTAAGTATATTACTTTAAAAAATAAAGTAAAATGCCAACTTTCATAGTATTACTGAAATTTACTACCCATTATTCAAAAACACACATCATCACAACCTCACTAGTGTCCACAAACTCAAATACTGAGTATTTTCCTTGATGCCTAGGTTTTTTTTTTGTTTGTCTGTTTTTCGAGGTAGGGTTTCGCTCTAGCCCAGGCTAACCTGGAATTCACTATGTAGTCTCAGGGTGACCTCGAACTCATGATGATCCACCTACCTCTGCCTCCTGAGTACTGGGATTAAAGGCATGTGCCACCATGCCCAGCTGATGCCTGTTTTAAAGACTTTTATCTACCAAAAAATGGAACTATCAATGAAGAAAAGTATCTAATTATAAAACAAGAGGAAAACTGCATTTTAAAACCACAGAAGACTTTCTATTTCTGGTTATGACAGTAATTACATCAACATAAATAACTCTCGGCATGACAAAATGTAAGAAGCAAATGTCTTGAGATACTAGACACCAGGTAGTCCTATCGTTTGAGTCTTAAGAAACTGAAAGCCCAAAGGGACTTCCTGGCTCCAACTCAGACAGGATGAGCCCACGAACATCAGTCTTGCTAAGCTGAGGAGGCTATAGCAGAACAAGTTTCACAGAAAAGGCTTAAGGTTCAGGTAGGGTTCCCAACTTGCTCGTGGATTCAATACTGAACATGCACAGCACAAGCTCAGCAAGGAAGAGCCCAGAAGCCTGGAGTAGCCCTGCCAGCTGCATGAACACCATGGAGGAAGAGAGTGCTGAACACTTGACCTAACAATCTGAACAGCAATAGTGGTTGAGAGATCCCCAGATACCCAAAACATACATCTGGGACTCCAGAATGGGCACACTTAAGAAAAAAGACTAAAACTTGATTTAAATATCATCTATCCATAAAGCAAAATACCATATTACTCCATTAATATATCCAATTTTTATATTCTTATGTGCCAGATAAAAAATAAATTTAAGACAAAATAAGAATCCTCTAAACCATAAAGAGATACCAGAACAAGTTTGAGTAAAGTGTCTTGTGGGCCAAAGTTATATGTGAACACAGCCACCCCTACTTATGAAGTATGAATGTCTATGGTTATTTTGGCAGAATAAGGATAGAGATGACTAGTTAGTTGTTCTCGGGACTATAGGTCCACAAGCGTAAAAAAGTTACTATCTGGCCCTTTAAGGAAAACTTGTTGATCCTTGCTCTAGATTAGCTCTAACTTTAAAATAAAAACTTGAAAGAATCAACAAATTAACTGTGCCAAGACAAAATTAAAACTATTAAAGCCAAGACATACAGTATAAAGTAAAAAATTTTTAAATATGTAAAGATGTATGATAATATGACTACAAGTAAGAAAAACAGCAAATATAAGAAAAATAAATGTTAGGTTAGCAAACATTAAAATGGAAGTTTAAACAAAATATTACTGTGTACAAAAAAATGGATATGACTGAACAGTTCAAATGGAAATTAACCAAATGGAGAAAAGAACCAAATGGTAATGCTACTAAGTAAGAACTTTACTAAATGGGGGAGGGGGAAATCACCTGGTACCTAACAGACTGGAACAATTCAGAAGAAAGCACTTACTCATTAAAAAAAAAAAAAAAAACAAGCTTGTGAGGTATGGTGGTGCACGCCTATAATCCCAGCACTTGAGAGGCAGAGGTAGGAGTTTGAGGCCACCCTGAGACTACATAGTGAATTCCAGGTCAGCCTGGGCTAGAGTGAAAACCTACCTCAAAACCCTTCCCCTCTCCTCCCCACCAATAAAACACCCACAAGTTTAAAAAAATCTATAGAAACTACCCAAAAACTGAGGCCTGGACAGAATGGTTAAAGGTGCTTGCTTGTGAGCCTACGTACCTGAGTTCCATCCTGCTCAATGCCCACATAAACCCAGATTCAAAGTGGCAAAGTGGTCTGTGATCTCAATGAGCCAGTAAGCAATAGGAGGCGGACCGAGGAGAATCCAGAAGCTCACTGCCAGCTAGTCTGGCGTACACACAGCAAAACTAGAGAGATCCCCTCTCAAAGAAGGTGGGAAGAGAGTGTTAAGTCAGAACAGACTCCCAAAAAAAATGGAGTCACCAAGTACAGCAGAAGGGCAACAGAAAGAAACCACCCAGCCATTATCCCTTCCTTGCCTACAATGCCCCCAGGTCATGGGTTCCTGTCCCTTATCTCAAAAGTCACCTGGTCAGTTCTGGTGTCCCACCCTGGCAATCCTAAAGGAACCTTTCTTATTCAGCTTTTTCCCTTCCTCACCTTACCCCAACTGAAAAGCCCTATAAAGCTCAATATCTGCAAACTCAGGCTGGCTGTGCTCCTGTTTTGTCAGTCAGAGCTGGCAGCTCATTCTTTTCACGAATAAAAGCTTTCATCTTTGCCTCAGAGTGGTCTGCATGGTCGTAGTCACTCAGGAACCTTACAGAGTGGATGGACACTTTCGAGGTTGTCCTGTTCTACACACAAACATAAATACACACACACACACACACACACACACACACACAGAGAGAGAGAGAGAGAGAGAAAGAAAGAGAGAGAGAGAGAATTTTATAAAATTAGCACCCAATGGGGGGAAAAGGATGAACACAACCTCAGTGACCTGAGAGACAATCAAACACTTAGAATATCTATAATTATACGCCCAACAAAAGTGACAAGCAGAAAAAAATATTTAAAATAAAATGGCTTAAAATTTGGCAAAAGTTATCAGGCATGGTGTTTCACACCTTTAATACCAGCACTCAGGAGGCACAGGTAGGAGGATCACTGTGAATTCAAGGCCAGTCTGGGACTACAGAGTGAGTTCCAGGTCAGACTGAGTTAGAGGAAGACCCTACCTCAAAAAAAAAAAAAAAAAAAAAAAAAAAGACAAAAGTTAATATTTGGAAAATAACCCAATTTCTAGTGTTCTAACTACAACAAGGTTGTGAACATTACAGACATGTTAGATAAGCTTCCATCAGACATGAATTATTGGAAAAAGTATTGGCTGTTGAGATAGTTTGAATAGATGGCCCCCAATATATTCAGTGTTTTATTATAGTTTGTAATTTAGATCTGCACCATCTGGCTGGAGAAGGTGTCACTGGGTGGATCTTAGGGTCCAGCCCTAAGGTGTGGGAGTAGATTTGAAATTCCAATCTAAAGGTACGCAAAGTGTCTAGTTCCGCCTGGAGTTCCTGAAGTATGCTGTGTGGTTTTGGCTTATGGCTTTCTCTCTCTTTGTCTCTCTGCCCGGTCTTTTAAGAGGGGGGCAACTTCTACCATTATGGAACTTCCCCTGGATCTGTAAGCTTCAATAAATACCCCTTCCTCCATAATTGTGCCTGGTCTGGAAGTTCATCTCAGTGAACCTGAAGCTGTCTGTTACAGTTGTTGAGTTCAATACTAGTGGAATTAATCCACTAATTATATATTAAATAAGATGTTTTTAAATAGAAAGACATAGAAGAGGTTTATGTACCGATTGGCTAGTGAAAACATTCTAGCCAATGGCACACAAGACCTTAACTCTGTATGTATTTCCCTCAAGGAGCAATGATTCAGTATTTGCTAATTCCAGTGAACAGCTCAGTAGAAGAGCATTTGACGGCATTACTTACTAATTCAGTGTCTGCAGTGGCTACATAGCATAACTACAACAGCAAATAACTGACTGCATTCAAAGAAGTGAGGGCAACCTCGGGACCAACCAAAGCCACATGCCCTTGCATTCCTATTTCCAGTACCTCCTTCCCCATCCCCTCAACCCCACTGCCCACCATTCCCCAAAGAAAGGCTGAAGGGGGATGCTAAAGAAGGTAAGGCCAAGGTGAAGGACAAATCAGAGAAGATCCACAAGGTTGTCTGCTAAGCCTGCTCCTCCAAAGCCAGAGCCTAAACTTAAAAAGACCCCTGCCACAAAGGGAGAGAAGTTAACCAAAGGAAAGAAAGGAAAAGCTGATGCTGGCAAGGATGGGAAAGTCCTGCAGAAAACGGAGTTGCCTAAACAAAGCAGGCACAGAAAGCTGAAGGTGCTGGATGCCTGGTGAAGTGTGTGCATT
The DNA here is from genome assembly GCA_036365145.1 of Orientallactaga sibirica. Classification (NCBI taxonomy): domain Eukaryota; kingdom Metazoa; phylum Chordata; class Mammalia; order Rodentia; family Dipodidae; genus Orientallactaga; species Orientallactaga sibirica. The sequence continues at coordinate 1,340,689 of JAEOAD010000060.1, forward strand.
TTTGATAACTGGATTTCTGGTGACTGTACATTTTGAAATACTATTATCAAGTTTTCTAAAAATGAAGAATTATGTTTTACTTTTTTTTTTTAAAGCTATATTGTTAGCACATAGACCACTTCATCGTTTTGTGGGGGGAGGAACAAGTGTCACTAACAGGTCTCCCAAGCTGGAGTGATGGGAAAACACCTTCCCCTGCTAGTTCTGAAAGATTCCTCTTGGGTCCTGGGAGGAGGGATTGCCTGATGTTGACACAGGAGCCAACCATGGCACAAATGCCTTGTGTCATGAGAAAACTCAAAAGTTATTTTTATGTTCTCCTCACTCCATCATCAGCATAGATTTAACTCCTTTAAAAACCACAGACCCTAAAAGTTGATTTTTCCAGTTTGTCAGATAATCTGGACTGCAGTGACATCACTGATGGTGTTCTCACAAAAGCAGTGATACCTCCTCTAAGAAGATTGTGGATTTTTCAGATTAATAATTCTCCCATTTTCATTTCATTTCCTGAAAGTCAGAGTTGGCTTGTGAAAAGCTGTTAAACAACATGCTCAATGTGAAATGTCAACCCTCACTCTAAACTTCCCTGTTCAGAGCATCACATGAAGACGTCACTGAGTTTTATAGTGGCTTTCTGATTTTGGCAATCTATACAAGAAGGGAGTTTGAAAGTTCTTGTATACTATTAATGAGTGTCTACTCATGTCCTGCCTGAAATACAATGACTGTTGTGAAAAATATCTTCAATAAAGCTGGATATAGTTTGAAAAAGAAACACAAAAATTGACTATATTTGTCAAAAAATAAGATTAACAGGGCTGGAGAGATGGCTTAGCCATTAAGGTGTCTGCCTGCGAAGCCTAAGAATGAATGCATGTTCAAATCTCCAGGTCCCATGTTTAGCAAGATGCAAAAGTGACACAAGCACACAATGTCACACATGTGCACAAGGGAGCACACACATCTGGAGTTCATTCACAGTGGCTGAGAGGCCCCGGCATGCCCATTCTCTGCCTCTTCCTCTCTCCCTCCCTCTCTCTCTCTCTGTGTCTCTCTCAAATAAATAAATAAATAAAGTTAACAGATATTTTCATATGAAAGATCAATGACTATCACCAAGAGTGAAGCTTGCACCGTAATTCACATTAAAACGAAGCTCTTCAGACTGAAGAAAAAATGATACCAGACGGGAACCAGGGTCTTCATGAAGGAGTGAAGAATTGAATAAGTGCCAAATAAACAGGTAGATACTTTCTTCATCTATTAATTTCTGAAAAGAACAGGTTTTTGAAACACAATGAAGATGAGTATATGGAAGTGTGACATAAAACAAACGAAATGGATAATATGAATTCTTGGTGGATTCTGACAGACTATACATTCTATAATCTCTCTTCAAAAATAAGCAGGTACAATTAACATCTAAAAGAGTTAAATCTTACCATAAAATTACTATCTTCATAATCTCACAGTGGCTGACCTATATGAGACCTGCATAATGGAAGGTTAAATGATGACATCAAAATAGAAGAAAGACTAGTTGGAAAGAAGAAAGAATTCAGTTGAAGGGTGATTTGGGAAGAAGAAAATGGAGGGTGGAAGGATCATGGTATATTGTTAATATTTATGGAGGTTGTCAATTTTAAAAAAGTTGAAAAATACTGTATCAACCCAAAAGAGGCAAAAAAGAAAAAATAAGCAAACAAAACAAATGGAATAAAGAAAAACCAAATGTTAAACAGACATTTAATTTCAGGAAGTACACTGAATTTTAGTGGTCATTACTAAAAAGCAGAGTTTCAGACTATGAAAATCTCTACTCTGCATTATGCCTGCCAGACACATACTTAAAACAGAAAGACAGGTTAAAAAGCCAAAGTAAGCCAGGTATGATGGCACACGCCTTTAATACCATTGGGAGGCAGAGTAAATTAGGAGGATCACTGTCAGTTTGAGGCCACCCTGAGGCTACATAGTGAATTCCAGGTCAGCCTGGGTTAGAGCAAGACCCTACCTCGAAAAAATAAACACACAAAAAAAGCCAAAGTAAATAAGTATGATTTATGTGGAACAGCTACATCAATGGAAAGCTAAGCAGATTCAAAAACTATTTAGAGATAAAAAGGGACACTCTTAGGAATGACAAGGGAGTCAACAAACAGTGTTACATAGACAGTGACATACAAACAGCAAAAACTCAAGACACAGACAAACCCACAAATTTTAAGTTAAAAATTTTAACACTCAATTCTCAGTTCCAAGAATGGAAACATACACATGCACTTGTAATCAGGATATAGACAATTTAAGGACTAAACCATTTTGATAGAACAATACAACCACCAAGAATACACGTTCATCATGTGCTCACCAAGGTAAATCATTTCCAGGTAATAAAACAAAGCTTCCTTCTAAGTATTAACCAGGCCCACCCTTCCTAATTTTCCAAATCAGACATCAGCCTACAAGTGGTACAGCCATTGACTAACACAAATCTCAAGAAATTTTAAGACTGTGTGTATGTTCTTTGACTATAGTGGATTAAATTGTAATCCATTATACAAACATATTTGAAAAATACTCAAATGTGTGGGGACTAAAACAGAATTCTAACTAACTGAAATCAAAGAAAGTATCACATGAGGGAAATTAAACAATATTATCAAATGACACTGAAAACTTATGGGAGATGGCTAAAGCAGGGCACAAAATGCTTTTAGAAGAAAAAAAGCTTAAAAATCAAAGTTTAAAATATTTTTTTATTTATTTATGAGAGAGACAAAGAGGAAGATAGAGAGAGAAAGAATGGGCATGCCAGGGCCTCTAGCCACTACAAATGAATTCCAGATGCATATGCCATCTTGTGCATCTGGTCTTATTGTGGGTACTGGGGAACTGAACCTGAGTACCTTGGCTTTGCCAGCAAACACCTTAACTGCTAAACCATCTCTCCAGCCCAAAAAAGTTTAAAGCTCCCAATTTTAAGAAACTGGAAAACAGCAACAACAAAAAAAATCAAACTAATTTATGGAAAAATAAATCAAGAGTGGTTTGGGATGGAAATGGAATGAGGGTAGTGGGGTAATATATGAAATAAACTATAAACTTATCTCTAAGGATCCAAGAGCTGTCTGGTATGATAAATAAATTATTTTGGCAGGGTCAAGGGTATGTGCATTTATCAAAACAAAAACTTAATATTTAAGATCTATGCATTCTACTGGATGTAAATTATCTTTTTTTTGTTCAAGCATTTATTTGTGCAGGTGGGTGGAGCATGCCAGGTTTCTTGCCACAGCAGACCCATGCATCACTTTGCATCTGGGTTTACATGTATGCTGGGGAATTGAACCCAGGCCAGCAAACTATGCCAGCTAGTGCCTTTAACCACTGAGCTCTCTCTCCAGTTTGAATGTACATTATCTTAACAAAAGTACTAAGATAAATAAGTGTGTGAACATTCTGCACAAATTATAAAATACAAAGGAGAACCCTCAGGCAGAATGAAAGACTCATATAACAAGTTATTGTAATTCGTAGGGTCATGTATTCTGATTTTTTTCAACTGAAAGACCAATTATGATATTCACTAACAGGAAATGTGAATATGTATAAATATTTGGCATTAATTATTGCTACAAATCTTGGAGAAATATTTGATTAAGAGATATGTGGTTTTATTTTGAAATGGAGTACTTTTATTTTGGAAATAATAAGAAGAAATACTTATTAATTTGTGGAATGGGGGATACTGGCCATGGGTTGTTAGGACTATAATGGCTAAATAATGTTTTGTAATTTTGCCAAAAATGTATTTAGTCTTCATCACATTTTCTACAAGTCTGTAAAGGTCTTTTATATGCTAATTAGATGGCTAGTGGCTGGAAGTCCCTACTTAGCTTTCAGATGAGAAATAGTCACTGAAAGACCAAGAAAATACTAGAGAGCTGAGATTTATACTGCTTCTTCCTCATCTCCAGGGAAAGGGAAGGGACTAAAGGTTAAATTGATCACCAGGAGCCAATGATAATACTCAAGCATGCCAACATAATGAAGTCCCACAACAACTCAAAAGAACTGTGTTCAGAGAGCTTCTAAACAACTGAGTATGTGGAGATTACTGAAGAAGTTTATGTCTCTTCCCATAAGTTTTGACCCATCATCTCTTTCATTGAGCTGTTTATCTGTACCCTTTATAATATCATTTATGAGCTAGGGCTATAGTTCAGTGGTACAGTGCTTACCTGACATACATGAAATCCTAGGTTCAATCCCTAGCACTACAAAAAGAAAAGAAAAAGAAAAAGAAAAAGAAAAAGAAAGTCTATAATATCCTTTAAGATAAATGGGTAAACATAAAACAGTTCTCTGAGTTTTCTGAGATCTGATCTAAAAATTTAACCAAACCCAAGAAAGGGGTCTAAGGAACCTCAATTGATAGCCTGGTTAGGCACAAATTCCAGAGGACCAAACTGGAGATGTCTATCTGAACTGAGGGCAAGTCTTGTGGTACTGCGCCCTCTATTGGAGGGAATTGATACTACCTCCAGGTGAGTGGTGTCAGAATTAAGTTCTGTATTCCTTTGTTAATATTTTACATAATCCTCCCAATAGAGAAAAGGCAATGTAAACAAACTAAAATTCTATTACACTGAAGTCATTATAGTTTTACTCACAACTCTTTTCATCAGACCATTAAAATACCATCAAATGCCATTAAAATGTCCATCAACATTCAACTTAATGCTAGCCCCTGAAACAAGTTTCTTTAAAAATTTTAGCGAGGACAGTGAATTTGTAGGTAGTAGTATCTCAGTCCTGATTCAAAAGTGATGTCTATGTTGAAGAGATGGCTCACCAGTTAAAGATCACTTCCTATGCAAGCATGGGGATCTGGGGAAGACTAAGAGATTGCTCAAATTCAACAAAAATAGGTGGGTGTGGCCATGATGCCCTGTGCAGACCTGAAAATCACTGGGGAAAAAATGGCAAGCTCCAGAATCAGTAAGTGACTCCAGCTCAAATGAGAACCAGTGAAGAACTACGGATGAGGACACCCAACACACCACAACACACACACACACACATACACACACACACATGTACACGTGCAAAAACAAAAAAGTATCTTGAAGCCCTTATCTTTATAGCAGATGGGCCAGTAAAATATAATGAAATACTCAGTATCTAAATTCTGAGTTTCATAATTTATGCAAATCAAAAATATCTACCAAAGTTTTTATCAATTTGTTTTAAATAACACTTAAAATATAATTTGAAGCTGGCCATGGTGAAACACACCTTTAATCCAAACACTCCCAAGGCTAAGGTAGGAGGATCACTGTGAGATCAAGGCCACCTTCAGACTACATAGTGAATTCCAGGTCAGCCTAGGCTAGAATGAGACCTTACCTCGAAAAAAAAAAAAAAAAACATATATATATATATTTGGCTTATTAAAACTTTTTATAATACTATATTGAGTTGTGATGGAGAGGTGCTAAAGATGAGAACTTTCAAGCACCTTTAATAACCTTATTGGAACAATATTTTTATTTTTTTAAATATTTAATTAATTAATTAATTAATTTGCAAGCAGAGAGAGAGAGAGAGAGAATGAGAATGGGCACACTAGGGCCTCTAGCCACTGCAAATGAACTCGATACATACTCCACTTTGTACATCTGGCTTTATAAGGTTACTAGGGAATTGAACCAGAGTCATTAGGCTTTGCAGACAAGCACCTTAACCACTAAGCCATCTCTCCAGTCCTCAGTAGTATTTTTAAAAAGCAAACTTCCTTATTTTCTGAAATCAAAACACTGACTGGTAACTTAAACTTTTTTTTTTTTTTTTTTTTTTTTTTGGTAGTATTTTAGGTCAGCGCCTATAGCAGACAGCTTCAGGTTCACTGAGATGAACTTCCAAACCAGGCACAGTTTTGGAGGAAGGGATAGTTATTGAAGCTTACAGACCTAGGGGAAGGTCCATAATAACAGAAGGAGCTGGCCTACTTTCACAGGTGCAATCAGAGAGAAAACGCCACAAGCCAAAAGCCACACAGCACCCTTCAGGAAGTCCAGGTAGAACTAGGCACTTTGCACATCTTTAGATTGGAATTGCAAACCCACCACCACACCTTAAGATCCGCCCAGTGACACCTCCTCCAGCCAGGTGGCTGCAGATCCAAACTACAAACTAATAAAACACTGAATATATTGGGGGGCCATCTATTCAAACTACCACAGCTCCATACAGGAGCATTCTAATACAGAGACAAATGTATTCATTAATAGTGCTTTTCAGTGAGTAAAGTTTACAAATCAACTCATAAACTTGAGGCAGGAGGGAGAACCCCAGGAATCCCAAGTACTGTTATCATAAAAGCAGTTTACAGATGTATAAATGTGTGACTGTCCTTACAGTACAACCATAAGACTTCATGTGAGGCTTGCATTTTTCCCTTAACTTTCTAACATACTCAGTCCTAAACCTAGTTTATAAAAAAAGTATATTAACTCTTAACCAATATTAAATATAAAAGAGACACCAATGAAGAGAACTTCCAAGTCCTAGCTGAACAAACACTACTGTATACCTTGTTTATTTCCGGGATCAAGTCCTCCAAAATAAGAACAGCCACTGGAAACAATGACTTGTGAAACCCAATAGGCCATCTAAGTATTCTAAAACTGATGTAAGAAAAATTATTTTCATCTAGTTTTTCACAACTGCAGTTCTACCACAGGAGTACAAGGAATATTTTCCTTTCTCAAGAGAAAAAAAAAAAAAAGGTTTTTGGGAAATGAAAAAAGAGTAAGGCTTATATCTTACATGTTTCTTTAATAAAAATAATCAATTGGAAAGTGTGGTAGCTTCAATGTATGTCCCCCACAGACAGGTATTTTATTAAAGCTTGTAACTTAGGTCTCCAGCTGCCTGGCTGGAGGCAGTTGTCACTGCAAGGAGGATCCTGGGGTCCAAATCAAAGATGTGTTTGGGTGCCAACCTGAATTCTAGCCCAAAGATAAGCAGGTAAGTGTGAGATACGGCAGGGTCCCTGCTCCTTGCTTTTCTGGATGTTTGTTAGCTAGTGGTAGTTTTCTCTCTCTGTTTGGATTTATGAATGGGAGCCAGCTTCTTCCACCATTGATAGAACTTCCCCTGGATCTGGAAACTTGAAATAAACCCTTCCTTCCATAAACTCTGTCTGGTTTGGACAAACAGAGGCGGGAAAAAACTTCACCCATACAATAAAAATGAAAGTTATGACGCATTCAACAAGTGAAATCATCATTACTTCACATTCTAAACTAAACTGCAAATGAAGAAAAAGATATTAAAATTAAGTCATTAAAATACTAAAAGAAAATAATTTTACAAGTCCTTCCTAAGAACAGAACAATTCAAGACTATGACTCAGTCATTAAAAATTTAATCTAAATAAAAATTTATGCACAAAAAATACACCTTATGGGCAGCAAGCAATAACAAGTCAAGAAAGAACTATAACTCCAGTCTGCAAGGGGAGGAGACCCAAGAATTGCTGGGGCTTGTTGACCAAAACTAGCAGCCAGCTCTGGGTTGAGGAACAGACCCCGTTTTCAAGGAAGTTTGAGGCTGAGTGATAGAGAAGGGCACCCAAAGTTCTCCTCTGGCAGCATGCTACATAACACACACACACACACACACACCTGAAGAGAGGGAGACTAGGGATATGTTTCAATGGTACTGTGCTTGCCTAATATGAATGAGGGCCTAGGTTTGAGCCCTAGCACCACCAACACACACACACACACACACACACACACACACACACACACACACACAAATTAGAAGAACTTGCTAAACCACCAGCCAATACACTGTATTGATGTGGTGCACACCTTTAATCCCAGCACTTGGGAGGCAGAGGTAGGAGGACTGCTGTGAGTTCAAGGCCATCCTGAGACTACATAGTAAATTCCAGATCAGCCTGGAATAGAGTGAGACCCTACCTTGAAAAAACAAAACACAACAAAACAAAAAAAAGCTTAAGTAAAATGGTACTTTTAACACTGTTGTCATGAATATAGGTTGCAACAACTCTTTATAGGACAATTATTCTCTAACATTGTAAGCGCAAATACCCTTCAAACTAGTTAATTCTACTTCCATGAATTTATCCTACAACACACCCAACAGCAGCAAAGTTGCTGTGAAAATCCTTAGAATACAAAAAGCTAATGTGAGGAATGATCAGGACAGAACTGATGGAACACTAGTCACCCTTATCCTTTGCGCAATACATTTCAATACTGGGGACAGAGGCTTGAAACTGAAATGATACTGAAGGCTATTATTTTACTGCACATGCACTTATGATAAAGCTTAATTTACACATGAATCAGGCAAAGTCAGAGGGGAACAATGACTCATAAAATATAACAAAATGGGGCTGGGGAGATTGCTCAGAGGATAAAACACTTGCCTTGCAAGCATGAGGGAACACTGAGTTCTATCCTCAGAACCCACATAAAAATTGTCAGGCACAGTGGTATACTCTTTTTAATCCCAGTGGCTTGCTGACCAGCCAATTTAGTCTAATTGGTGAGTTCGGGCATATCAAAACAGGCAGATGGGAATTCGTGAAGATGACACCTGAGGTTGTCCTCAGGCCTACACACACACACACACACACACACACACACACACACACGATAATATATAACAATTATGTTATCTATTCAAACTACCACAGCTCCATACAGGAGCATTCTAATACAGAGACAAATGTATTCATTAATAGTGCTTTTCAGTGAGTAAAGTTTACAAATCAACTCATAAACTTGAGGCAGGAGGGAGAACCCCAGGAATCCCAAGTACTGTTATCATAAAAGCAGTTTACAGATGTATAAATGTGTGACTGTCCTTACAGTACAACCATAAGACTTCATGTGAGGCTTGCATTTTTCCCTTAACTTTCTAACATACTCAGTCCTAAACCTAGTTTATAAAAAAGTATATTAACTCTTAACCAATATTAAATATAAAGAGACACCAATGAAGAGAACTTCCAAGTCCTAGCTGAACAAACACTACTGTATACCTTGTTTATTTCCGGGATCAAGTCCTCCAAAATAAGAACAGCCACTGGAAACAATGACTTGTGAAACCCAATAGGCCATCTAAGTATTCTAAAACTGATGTAAGAAAAATTATTTTCATCTAGTTTTTCACAACTGCAGTTCTACCACAGGAGTACAAGGAATATTTTCCTTTCTCAAAAGAAAAAAAAAAAAAAAGGTTTTGGGAAATGAAAAAAGAGTAAGGCTTATATCTTACATGTTTCTTTAATAAAAATAATCAATTGGAAAGTGTGGTAGCTTCAATGTATGTCCCCCACAGACAGGTATTTTATTAAAGCTTGTAACTTAGGTCTCCAGCTGCCTGGCTGGAGGCAGTTGTCACTGCAAGGAGGATCCTGGGGTCCAAATCAAAGATGTGTTTGGGTGCCAACCTGAATTCTAGCCCAAAGATAAGCAGGTAAGTGTGAGATACGGCAGGGTCCCTGCTCCTTGCTTTTCTGGATGTTTGTTAGCTAGTGGTAGTTTTCTCTCTCTGTTTGGATTTATGAATGGGAGCCAGCTTCTTCCACCATTGATAGAACTTCCCCCTGGATCTGGAAACTTGAAATAAACCCCTTCCTTCCATAAACTCTGTCTGGTTTGGACAAACAGAGGCGGGAAAAAAAACTTCACCCATACAATAAAAATGAAAGTTATGACGCATTCAACAAGTGAAATCATCATTACTTCACATTCTAAACTAAACTGCAAATGAAGAAAAAGATATTAAAATTAAGTCATTAAAATACTAAAAGAAAATAATTTTACAAGTCCTTCCTAAGAACAGAACAATTCAAGACTATGACTCAGTCATTAAAAATTTAATCTAAATAAAAATTTATGCACAAAAAATACACCTTATGGGCAGCAAGCAATAACAAGTCAAGAAAGAACTATAACTCCAGTCTGCAAGGGGAGGAGACCCAAGAATTGCTGGGGCTTGTTGACCAAAACTAGCAGCCAGCTCTGGGTTGAGGAACAGACCCCGTTTTCAAGGAAGTTTGAGGCTGAGTGATAGAGAAGGGCACCCAAAGTTCTCCTCTGGCAGCATGCTACATAACACACACACACACACACACACACACACACACACACCTGAAGAGAGGGAGACTAGGGATATGTTTCAATGGTACTGTGCTTGCCTAATATGAATGAGGGCCTAGGTTTGAGCCCTAGCACCACCAACACACACACACACACACACACACACACAAATTAGAAGAACTTGCTAAACCACCAGCCAATACACTGTATTGATGTGGTGCACACCTTTAATCCCAGCACTTGGGAGGCAGAGGTAGGAGGACTGCTGTGAGTTCAAGGCCATCCTGAGACTACATAGTAAATTCCAGATCAGCCTGGAATAGAGTGAGACCCTACCTTGAAAAAACAAAACACAACAAAACAAAAAAAAGCTTAAGTAAAATGGTACTTTTAACACTGTTGTCATGAATATAGGTTGCAACAACTCTTTATAGGACAATTATTCTCTAACATTGTAAGCGCAAATACCCTTCAAACTAGTTAATTCTACTTCCATGAATTTATCCTACAACACACCCAACAGCAGCAAAGTTGCTGTGAAAATCCTTAGAATACAAAAAGCTAATGTGAGGAATGATCAGGACAGAACTGATGGAACACTAGTCACCCTTATCCTTGCGCAATACATTTCAATACTGGGGACAGAGGCTTGAAACTGAAATGATACTGAAGGCTATTATTTTACTGCACATGCACTTATGATAAAGCTTAATTTACACATGAATCAGGCAAAGTCAGAGGGGAACAATGACTCATAAAATATAACAAAATGGGGCTGGGGAGATTGCTCAGAGGATAAAACACTTGCCTTGCAAGCATGAGGGAACACTGAGTTCTATCCTCAGAACCCACATAAAAATTGTCAGGCACAGTGGTATACTCTTTTAATCCCAGTGGCTTGCTGACCAGCCAATTTAGTCTAATTGGTGAGTTCCGGGCATATCAAAAACAGGCAGATGGGAATTCGTGAAGATGACACCTGAGGTTGTCCTCGGGCCTACACACACACACACACACACACACACACACACACACACGATAATATATAACAATTATGTTATGACCAATATACTCTAATGCTTTGTTGGATCCCATCATCCATCATTTGGGTTCTTTTGCTCTCTCAAAATATCTTTTTGACCTTCACTTTTTTTTTTTTTTTTTTTTTGAGGTAGAGTTTCACTCTGGTCCAGGCTGACCTGGAATTAACTATGTATTCTCAGGGTGGCCTCAAACTCACGGTGATCCTCTTCCCTCTGCCTCCCAAGTGCTGGGATTAAAGGCGTGCACCACCACATCCGGCTTGTACCTTCACTTTTTATCTGATGCTGAAAAGTCAGACTTCCCTTGCACTCTGGGATCATTCAGGAATATTTGGGTTACATAGTCTCCATTATCCTCAGTAGGTGCTTGAAACAACGGACAGTACTGACCTCTAAATATACCATATTCCTTCCTGTACATATTATATTCTATACCTAAGATAAATTTTCACCTCTTTACTTGCAAGAACCGCTCTACAGCTTTGCCAACCTCACTACTTTTTCATTTGGAGCCATTATTAAATAAGGATCATTTTAAAACATAAGCATTGTGCAGCCACAACAGTTTACCTGACGACCAAGAAAGCCACTGAGTGACTAACAGGAAGTAGCACATGCAACATGGACAGGCTGGACAAAGGAATGATTCTTATCTCTGACTAAAAGGAGATTCCATCACCCTATACAGAATGGCATGCAACTCAGGATTTCTGGAATGTTTTCGTTTTCTACTTGCAACCTCAAGTAATCTTAGAAAGTTAAAACAAGAGATTAGGAAGAATTAATGTACTGTACCTATTTATGGGATTCTCTGCAGCTATTTGTTTTGGTTTTTGTAGTGATGGGAATCAAAGCCAGGCCCTGGCACATGTGAGACAAATGCTCTGTAACTGAATCACATTGCTAGTCCCTCTGCAGCTGTTTTGGCGATCCTCCTACATCTGCGTTCTGAGTGCTGGGATTAAAGGCATGCGCCACTACGCTCAGCTTGTTACATGAAAACAGATATGCATGTATAAATGTTTACCAATAGAATATTTCTACACAGATACCTAAGAAACTGACAAAGGTTGAATCTACAGAATCCAACTCGAGGAATCTAGTTAACAGGAGGTAAAGACTTTTTTCTCTCTCATTTTATTATGCATATGTAAACACATGATTTCAATCCTAAACTCTCTACTGACAGAAAATCCTATCGAAACTTCAGAAGTACACAAATACAAAGTATGAAGATCAATGGTGTGGTCTGGGTATATACTTCCTAGGGCTTGTGTTGAAAGCTGGTCCCCAGTGTAGCTATTTTAATAGATAACTAAATCTTTAAGAGGTGGGGACCAGCTAAACTCAGAAGCACAGGTTTAAACACACAGTTTAAGAGAAAAAAGAAGGATGGTAAAGGAGCTTGTTAGTAGAGAGTATGACTAGGCTGAGGCTGTAGGTTCAATCCCCAGTGCTAAAGAAACAAAGCCAACTGGAGGTGGCTATCATTTGGGGGCATTACCCTCAGGAAGAATACATGCAGTTCATATGGAAACCTGAGTTTCTCACCTAAGGATTATGGTGAAAAAGTAAGAATGGCTTCTCCCCAACCCTAGGTTTCCTGTCTTAGCATGTAATTATCCCCCTTTGGCATATGCTTTCCACCACTGTGATGCCTCCTACCATGAGGTTCTCACCAGAGCCAAGCTGATGGCAGTACCATGCTTGAAATCTTTTTTTAAAATATCCAGCCTCAGATACTTTTTTTAGCCTCAGATATTTTATTGTAGTCATGCAAACCAGATCAAGGCAATTGGCATCTTACCTGTCAAACTGAGTACCTACCACATCTCAGAGAATGTACTTAGCAATGGAGATATGCACACAGTCCTTTTCTTCAAAGAGAAGTGGTATGGACAGAAATGAATAAACATACCACTACCATGCATACAATGACAGAACTGTGATGAGTAAAAATAGAACGTTATGAAAACAAAGGATGAGAGACATTCACTCTTTGCATGAGTAAAAGCAGGTCATCTCATTAGTGACTGACATGCCTGTGACCTATACATTCAACCTTTTCAATCTTCTGATTAACTAACCACCATTACAGTGTTTCCAGCCCTGGTATTTTCACACCCAGAAGGATCTTCCCAAGTAAAAAAAGAAACAGAAAGCTTCTAACAATGTATTATAAACTTAATGTCTCTGCAACCTTTACTTGTATTTATCTTTTAAAAAATTCCAGAGAATTAAAACTATCCTCCAGGGACTAGGGGTGTAGCCCAAGGTGGAAAGCCAGCATAGCATGCTTTATGAAGGTGTGGGTAAAGGGAGAGGATGAGGGAAGGAAAGGAAGAAAATAAAAGGAACATAAGAAAGCTTGTTTCTGCAGATAATGGTGACTAGTGGAAGACACAAAGCTCATCAAAGTGCTCAGAAAAAGGAACGATTGAGTGTTCAGTGCTAAGAGACATCTTCATCACACCGTCCAAGGCAGGGCAGGGAAAACTGCAGAAGTGGGGGCAGAAAAAGCAGAAGAGATAGACGACAGGGACAAATACTTTGGGACACTGTCTTCCTGCTTCATGTCCATTTCTTCATGACCTCGCAGAGGCTGTCACTGCCTCCACAAGACCTCTGCTCATGGATATTTCAACATGGATGATGGAATGGGCAAAAAAATAAATAAATGAAGTCATCAAAATAAAAGACGGACAAGTTGGAAAGAAGGGATTCAGTGGAAGAGAGATGGAGGGAAACAAAATAGGGAGGGGATTTCAATCAAATAACATCTCAAGTATGAAATAACACATCTAAGTATGAAAATTATCAATTAAAAAAAGAAAGAAGAAATGAAAAGGAATGTTTGGCTGGTACTTTTATCCTGGCATCTTTAAAATGTACTATATAGGGGGCTGGAGAGATGGCTTAGCGGTTTTGGCATTTGCCTGCAAAGCCAAAGGACCCAATTCGATTCTCCAGGACCCACGTAAGCCAGATGCACAAAGGGGTGCATGCATCTGGAGTTCATTTACAGTGGCTGGATGCCCTGCTGTACTCATTCTCTCCTCCCTCTCTCTCTGTCTGCCTCTTTCTCTCTCTCTCAAATAATTATATGTGTGTGTATATATATATATTTTTAAATGTACCAGGGCTGGGGAGATGGCTTAGTGGTTAAGGCGTCTGCCTGCAAAGCCTAAGGATCCCAGTTCAATTCTCCAGGTCCCATGTAAGCCGGGTGCACACATCTAGAGTTTGTTTGCAGTGGCTACAGGCCCTGGTGCGCCTATCCTCACTCTCCCTCTCTCTCTTTCCCTCTGTCTCTAATAAAAAAATGAATAAATAAAAATTTTTAAATGTATCATATAAACTGGAGGGCTTGAAAAAAAACCAGAAAACTTCAACTGAACTACTTTTTGGTATATTAGTATTAGGAAATTGTACATAAAATAGAGTGACTGACATAACACATAATGTGCTTTTTAATTTTTATTTATTTATTTGAGAGAAAGAAAGGCAGATCGAAAGAAAGAATGGGTGCACCAGGGCCTCTAGAAACTACAAACAAACTCAGATGCATATGCCTTGTGCATCTGGCTTATGTGGGTACTGGGGAATCAAACCTGGGTCCTTAACCTTCACAGGCAAGTGCTTTAACTGCTTAACCATCTCCCCAGCCTGATATGTGCTTTTTCAGAGGAGTTTTATGTGCACACTGTAAATGATCTGTTTTCTACTTATCAAAGGTTCCTTTACATCCATTACCTAATTTTTAAAAGGAAGGAGTTTGCAAATTACTATAAAAGATCATAAATCTGATAATGAGCTTTCCAGGAACTAATCTGAAATACATAATTTACCTGTATAGGAAATACACTTGTTCTCAATTTTTTTTAGTAGTCACAATATTAAAAATGGCTCAATAAAATATTCAGAACTCCACATTCACATAACTTCTTGCTATCCTTTACTAGATAAAAACAAAGGAAAGGGGCTGGGCGAAAGCAGTTGTTAAACTATTTGCTTTGCAAGCATGAGGACTTGTGTTCAATTCCCAGAACACACAAAAAAAAAAAAAAGAATGGTGAGATGGCTCTGAAGTTAAGAGTACTTCCTGTGTATGCATGAGGGCATGAGGGCCTGAGGAAGGTTGAAATAATCCTGGAGTTCTTTCCAGGGCCCACATAATAGCTGGGTGTAGCCAGTGCATGTGTAACCCCAGTCCTGTGAGAGAGCAGAGAACCCAAGAATCAATGGTGCTCAGTGAGCTCTGGGATTCCAGCTCAAAAACAAGAAAAGGTGGGAAGAGCAATGGGGTTGGGTATCCAACATTTCTGCAGTTCAGCACACATGGGCACATACACATGCATATATGACCCCCACCCCCACACACAACCCGAAAACAAAGCAACAACAAAAAAGCCAGGCCTAAAAAAGCTTAGTGCATCCTTGGAGCTTGCTGGTCAGGCTAGCCTACTTGGAGTTCAATACCTGTGAAAGACACTATCTCAAAAAAAAGGTAAATGGTGTTCCTGGAATGATACTCAAATTTATTCTCTGGTGTAAATGTACACACACACACACACACACACACACACATGCACACACACACATGGGGAACAGGCATCTTTAGAGGCATCTACTTGCTGGAAATTAAGAGCATTGTTTACTTAAACTTTTTATTAAAATCTAATACTTGAGATTTAAGATACTTTAAGATTTAAAATGTCATTCAAAAACCTTCTAATATACTGCTATATCAAATTAAATGATCATATAAATGGCTTTATAATACAAATGGCTAACAATCTTCAAGTATAGAGCCACATACTATGCTCAAGATCAATAGTCAGTGTCACACAATTTTTACGGTTATTTGACTGAAAATGATTTAACAACCTTTAATATTCTTTCCTGTGAATTTACATCTATAGCCTCCAAGTGGTATCAATTCTTTCATAAGGTCTATTTGTAGATTAACTATAATATAAAAACAAATTCACAGCCAATTAAACAAATGCTTTACTTCCACTTTTTCCATTTTCCCTGAATGAACAAGAAATTAACTACTAACTCAGGTTTACTCACCTCTCACTATGAAAGCTTTCAATTTTCCCCCAGACTATCAAGAATATTGTCACCAATTTTTGAACATGTTTATGGTGCCTTAAGGGCCTTAGTTCAATAACCTTCAATGGCTTCCCAAATGCCTAAAGCAGTACCTGAGGAGAGGAATGAAAACGAATTTTACTTCAGCTTGGTTCCTTTGGGTTGGCATGAGCAACGTCATTTGTGTTTGACTGACTGACTGTGAGAGAAAAGATGGTGTGTAACTTAAACAAGCCTTGAACTCCTGATTCCCCTGCCTCCAGCTCCCAAGGGCAGAGATTACAGGCCATCAAGTGAGAGGAGCTGCTACTCTCAACTTGAGTTACTGCATTACAATGGAGATGCTCCCCACACAGCAGCAAATGGCAAAATTATAACTTCTTTTTAAAGATGATTTATTTTTATTTATTTACTATAGACGGGGGGGGGGGAAGGGGGGGGGGAGATAGAGACAGTGAGAATGGGCATGCCAGAGCCTCTAGCCACTGCAAACAAACTCCAGAGGCATGCGCCACCATGTGCACCAGTCTTACATGGGACCTGGAGAATAGAACCTGGGTCCCTAGGCTTCACAGGCATGCACTTTAACCACTAAACCATCTCTCCAGCCCACAATTATAACTTTTTAATGGAGAGAACTATTATTTAAAACCTAATGTAAGTGACAAAGTTAAATACCCAAGTATTAGGAATCTCTAAGCTCTCTTCCAAGTAGTCTGTTTCCAGTCCTTTGTCCTGGCTCACATTGAGCCTGTAAGTCCCTTCCCAATCTTCAGAAATGTATTTTTGCTCCAAGATTACATGATTATTTAAAAATTATATTTCTAAAATATTTTAAGTCAAATTTCTTATCATGGCCTATGACCCCAAATTTTTATGCATTTCTACTATTTCTCCACTCCACCTACCACCCCTCTCCCACAGGTTTTCTTCACTAGCCATCATAACAACAATTAAGCTCATTCCTATCTTTGGGTTTTTGCCCTAGGAGACACTTGGAAACTTGATGTCTAAGGATCATATCTCAAGATCTCAGAGACCTTTGTTACAGTTGAGCAACGGAAAAGGCTTCACATATCTGTCTCAGTTATTCTCCACAACTTCATACTGCTTATTTTACTATTCTGGGTTTGTTCTTTGTCTGCTTATTATGTGTATTTCTCCCATGTGAAGCATGGTTCTTACTGCCACACCCTGGAAGCCCTGTTATCTTAGTAAGGTGTCTTAGGTAATCAATAATGGGATCGATTAGTGAATATATGCACTGAAGTGATTTAACTATCAATAATCATAATAATTGTTCTTGCATTTAATAAAGGAACTGAAGTTTCAAATAAGTATCATCAATACAGAATTGTACAGAATCCCTAAGTAGACAATAATCCTTTGTCTTCTAAACTTCATACTTCAACAGTCAAGATTTCAAGAAAACGTTGCCCCCACATTGAATCCCCACAATGTTCACAGAACAGAACTCTTCTCTAATTCCTATGAGGTACAGAATATGACAATATGCATTCACTTACACTTCCAATTTAGGGTTTTATTACTTTGTATTGCATTTTTCTATGTTAGTTTCCTCAAATGAATACTTTTCATTTAAAAAAAAAGTTTGAGTAACTACTCGTCTAAGATCTTTACTGTAGTAGAGTTTGGAATGGTGACTTGGTGTGTATGTAAAGTCAAATGTTATTCAGAAGCATCACAATTGGTTTATTTTTCCCACTGAGGAAGAGCGAGTTGAAATAAAAAGAATGTATGTTTTTCCGATTGATATTCTTTTTTCTAGAAAATTTTACTGTGACAATTTCTCGTCAGGCTGTTACACCCCTTGATGTTTGACCTTCACTCATATAAAGAATGGTCCTACTGCCAACAGGGGAGGATGTCCCAAAGCAGTAAGCTAAGATGCATTCGCATTATTAAATTCGATTTTTCCCTTCCAAAATAACTTCTCAACATAAAAAGGGCTTTAATAAACCAATGTTCCTAAAAAACTGAATGATAATATGGTCAGGTATTTATTTTGGAAACCACAGACCACACATATTTTATCTGTCAATCTAAAACCTATACCTCCAACAAACAAAATGTTTAACCCAATATATGAAAACATCAGTCTTCAAGCTATTTCATTAAGTAAATATCACAAGTTCAATCAGCCAATTTCTGGCAAGGAATCCACAGGTTTTCCCTTCTTAAGAATGTCAACCATTTTGCCTTTTCTGTAAAAGTCAGTTGTGATGCGTTAAGAGGCTCAAGCAGTCTATGCTAACAGCTGACAGTTCCTCTCACCCTGCAGCGCAAGCCCTGGCAGAACTGCGCCCCACAGAACACAATGCCCGGATCCCGATCCAGTTTCCTTGGCTCAGTTTGGCCGGTGTGGAGTCGCCACATTACACCCAAGTGAGCTAACTGGGTGGTGGCAGGACTTAGCCAGAAGTCCCTCCCTCCAAACTCTCCTCAAACCTCGCCACCGGAGGCGCTCTCCTTTCTCTGCAGTTGGGTCAATGTGGACATTATCCTCACGGCCAGTTCCCCTTCGGCGTCAGGGGGAGGGGAGAAGTGCAGGACCCCCCCCACCCCACTCTCTCGCTCTCTCCAGGCAAGCAGACCCTTAGCAAAACTGCACCCTTCCCCTAGGAGCAGCAGAGCGGCGAGAGTCGCCAAAAGCCCCTCCTAAAAATATGAGGAAGCCATGGCCTTTCCATCCCCACCTCAAAGCCCTGCCCACCCGATGAATCCTCAAGCCCGTGGCTCGATACACTGCCTGCTCCTGCTAGGGGTAGTGCTGACTTCAGGGACGGGTGGAATGGGGACCAGAAGGAAGAACGAGCGAGCGGAGCTGGTTGGGGTGCACGTGCTCCCCGCAACCTAGACAATGAGGAGCCAGCCCGGGCTCCCGCGGCCGCCCCACCCTTCTCCCCCCCAGGGGCGGCGCCATCGCCCCGACGTTCGCAGACAAAGCCCCTCGGGCTGGGGAGAGGCCCCGACCCCGGGCTGCACACAAAGAGGGAGGGCGCGGCACTCACCCACGGAGCCCCTGCGCTTGGGCGCGGCCGGGGTGGACGGAGGCGCGGCGGGCGCCGGGCCGGACGGGGTCCACGCGGGCTCCGCCTGAGGGCTCACGCCCGCCGGAGGCGGAGGGGGAGGTCGTGCCGGAGGCTCGTCGTCCTCCGGGAGCTTGGAGGGCGAGACTGCGGCAGCGCCTGGCGGGGATGACACGGTCACCGACGACGAGGTGGGACTCCGGTCCCAAGACGGCTGCCGCTCGGGGGCGGAGGGGGGCGCGGCCGGCAGAGGTCCCCGGGGCGCAGGGGGCACGAAGTCATTTCCGAAGTCCAACAAGGGCGCGGCGGCGGCGGGTGGCACCGGGGCCGCAGACAGCCCGGCGGAGGGCTTCCTCTCCAGCACCTCCAGCTCTTCCAGATCTTCTTCCTCGTCCTCCTCTTCGTCCTCTTCCTCTTCTTCCTCGTCCTCCGGCTCCTTCACGAACTGGTACTTGAACGCGGGCTGAGGCTGGGGTGGGCTGTCCGCGGACGAGGAGACCAGAGGCGACTGGTCCAGGTCTTCCATGGCTGATGGGTGGCAGATGATGCTGCTGCAGCTGCTGCCGCCGCGGAGCCGCTCCTCCGCCGAGCCACGGGCGGTGGTGGGGGTTGGGAGGACGGAGAGGGGCTGGGCCAATCGAGCTGAGGGACCTGCAGAGGCGACGGCTCCCGGAACAATGAGACAGCTCCTGCCTCCGCGCCCGTGATGCACCACCCGCCCCGTCCCCAGTTGCAGTCGCCGCCGCCCAGTCCAGCGAAGGAAAGAGGCCAGCCGACTCTCCGCCCAGTTTGGCGTGACTCACCTTCCCCGTGCAAGGGGGGCTGGGCTAGAGCGGAGGCGAGAGCCAATCATCCCTGGGAGCTAGAAGATGGGCGATTGGTCTGTCCAATAGAAAGGGAGAGAGATGAGGCTGGGTGAGGCTTATTTGCACTTCCTCTCCCTTACCAGCTGGCAGCGTTCGGTGGGCGGGGTTAGGGCTGGGAGCTCCACCCCACCTTGAGTAGATGTGATATGGGGTGGGGTCGGGTCTGGACTGTTCCTGCAGCTGGAAGTTAGTTCGCGGTTCGAGTACTGAGAAGCAGGACAGGCTGCGGGCCCTAGGTTTTGGAATGGTTCCTAGCGAGCCAGCGGAAGGGCGTTATACTGGGGACGTTGGAAGTGGAAAGTTTCCTTGCCAGAAAGGAAAAAAACACTGTAGAAACCTTTAAGATTTTTTTAAATAAAAGGTCGTATTCTTTTCAAACTCCAACTCATGAGCACCAGCACCCTAAAAGAAAATAAAGGCAAAAAATTGGACAGTTTTAAAATCATTTTCAATCTAAACTGCAGACCCTGAAATGAGTTAGGCAAAGCAGCTGTCCTAATTATCTGGGGGGCGGGGGCGAAGGGGTCCTGGGGCCAAATAGTTGAAGGTCTGTTTGCTCTTCCAAGGAGGGTTTTGGGCTTTGCCTGCTGCTGGACGCTAACATGCTAGAATCATCCAAAAAGGAAGTGGAAACAGAAAGATGCCTTGGAAAGTAAAATTGGTTCACTTTATTTATATATCAATCACCTTAGGCTGATGAGTCAACATTTCAAAATGATTCAGGCTTTCTGGGAGTCAGGAAATCCAACACTCACTAGATTGATAGGTGGAACTATGTATATTCCCCAATACTTTTCCCAAAGCTGGAATGTAAAGAAAACGGTTGCGGAACATAAAGGACTTAGTATACAGAAGTTTATGGAGCCTTTTATCTTGCTTCACACCTTTCAAAAATATTGGCTGCATGCCTACTGTGGAGGCCTGGAGAGAGGAGGTTATCTGTGTGCAGATTGCTCACAGTGCAGGTCTGCACCTGCGCCATCCAGTATACCTTAGTGACTAGCCACTTGTAGCTACTGAGCACTCAAAAGACCTGAAATGAGATGTTCTGTAAGTGTAAAATGCATGCTGCACTCCCAGGTTTCATATCAAAAAATGTAAAAAAAAAAAAAATCCACATTGCTGTATGTTCAAACGTAATATGGATGTATTCTGGTAATTAAATTAAATTCACTCGTGTTCTTTTAAAAACAGCTCCTAGAAAGTTTTAAACGTATGTGGTTCATATATTTCTATTGGATTAATAGTCTATGTAAAGGATTAAGAAACTGTGATTGCTGTGGGGAAATCACTGGTTATTTAAGGCAATTCTTAATTCCAACTAACAACTGTTACCCTAGGCTTAATTAGGGTATTTAAAAAGATAGTTTGGGGTGGGAGGAGAAATGAATAGGCGGAGCACAGGAGTTTTTGGAGTAACTTCTGTAATGGATATGCAACATACATGCATTTGGCAAAACTCAGAATTGTACAACAGAAAGAGTGAATCCTAATATAAACCAAGGGCTTTAGTTAATAATCACCTATATTAGGGCTAAGGATGTAGTTCAATAGCAGAGCACTTGTCTAACATACACAGGGACCTAGGTTTGTTTAATCACAAGCACCACAAAAAAATATGTTACTATCAATATGGGCTCATTCTTGCCTTGCAAGTATAAGGACCTGGGTTCACCCCCAGAACCCATGTTTTAAAAAATAAAAAAAAGAAAAGAAAAGGGCAGGTTTAGTTGGTGGCATGCACTTGTAATCCCAGTGCTAGAGAGGTGCAGACAGATCTCTGGGTCTCAGTGGCCATTAGTTTAGTCTACCTGGTGTGTTCCAGTTAAGTGAAAAGCCCTGTCTCAGAAAAGGTGGTAGGTACTTGGGGCACAACACCTGAGGCTGTCTTCTGACCTCCATGTGCATGTGTGCATGCCAGCACACACACACACACACACAATAGCTCATCAGTTATAAGAATGAATCACATCAATGCAAGATGTAGTAAAAGGGAAATTGTGGTTGGGAGTAAGTGTGAGAGTGTGGAGACTAGACTGTTTTCTGTAAACCTAAAACCAAGAGAAGTTGTTACAGAGAGTGTTAATACATCAAGTTACAAGAATATATAACTACCTAAGAAACAGAGTTTGTTAATTTAAAAACAAAATAGAGCAAAATTTCCTGGCAATTTTACCTTATCAAGTTGCTTAAGAATCTATGCAAAAGCTAGCATATGAAATCCCCTGAAATGAACTGGCTGTTTACAAAAGGGCTATGAGTTACATGGAGTTGATTTGGATTTTTGTTTTTGGGGGGTTTTTTTGTGTTTTTTAATTTTTTTTTGGAGGAGGAGTTAGGAAAAGTGGGACAAGAAGTATAAATGTATAACATAGAAGGAGGCGGCTTTCTAAACCTAAACATTTTTAAATTTTTTCAGCAAAGCATTTCTATAGTAATAATGAAGACTGTCATGTTGGAGGAGAAATAGTTCAGTGGGTAAGAGTGCTTGCATGTGCAAGCATGGAGGCCTGAAAAGGCCTCAGTTCCATCCCCAACACCCAAGTAAGTTTCATAGAGTCAGCGATAGATTTACAAACTTAATAGCAGATGGCAAATACAGAGGCAATCATGTAAGTACTTTCTTCTGATGCAGAACAAAAATAAGAACTTTATATTATTAATTTCAGACCTCTTAACCTTAAACCTTAAATGTTTTCTGGATGGGGAACAAGATAAGATAATTGGGAATAAGATAAGATAATGTGAGCAAAATATATAAAATATCAAAAGTAATTTTTGGAAATTTAAGTGTATGATAAGTAAGAGAAAAGTTGACCTAGTGTTCATAGAATGACTACTAATGCACAGAAGAGAATGTTGCTACTGTAACTAGAACTAAAAGGAGAGCTAGGTGCACATTACCATAACTGAACGTGAGTAGCACTTCCACTGATGGGTAAAGAACTATTAAGTGTTCACTTAATTCATTTTGAAAACAGCTTACTAGCAAAAATTTTAAGGTTTCCAGGTAACACTAGTCATTAACTCTTTTCTGTAGGGACAAAACAAGATTCAGCTTGATAGATTCATAGCCTCTCAGAGTTGCAAGGGCTTTTGAAGGTCATCTTGACTTGTCACAAGAATTCTGTAACAGGTTTTAAAAAGTTGATCATCTGTAACAAATTTCAAAAACAGCCACTCTCTCTGTGTCAATGCTGAGGCTGTGTGAAAAAGTTCTGGCAAGCCTGGAGTGATGGCTCATCTATAATCCCAACCTATAATTCTAGCACCTAGGAGACTGAGGCAGGAGGATTGCCACAAGTTCAAGAATTCAAGGCTCTCCTGGCTACAGACTGATATCCTGTTTTTAAAAACAAACAAACAAACAAGAAAACCTCTAGCTGTTTCTTCTGGAAGACAGAAACAACACCTGAAAAGAGTCACCTATCCCAGCCACACAAACTGGATCCCAGGGAATCCAGCCAATCCACAGTCATGAAAACTAATGAATCATGGTTGTTTTACTTTTGAGATGATTCATTTCATGGCACAAGTTGATTAGAACACCATCCATTTTGGGCTTCCATTTTATACTTTATTGATTCATACAAGAAATATTAGTTAGGTATATACTGTGAATCAAGCAAGCCCTGTTCAGCACTAAACAAAACAGATACAAATGTGCTTACATATTTCCAGTAAAGAGAGATTCACTACTTACAAAATAGCCAATTCCATTTCTCTAATATTATACATACAACATGCTTCACTGATACTTAAATGTGCATATGTGGAAAGGTTAAATTGTCTTACATCATGTATGCCCCTCCCTTGAAAGAGTTAAAAGAGCAAGGATGGGTATACTATGTTCTTCATATTGTAAGATGTAAATGTCAGAATGTGTTCACCAGTCATAGAAAGATAAACCTATTTCAAGAGCTTTCAACTACTGCTTTTTCACCTACTAAAAATGACTTGCTTGTATTGTAGAGCACTACTAAATTATTTTCAATCTTTCTACTCAAAACAGATTGAAATGTCACTTATGTGAAAATTTTTTATATATAAATATATATTTTTTATTTATATTATTCTGATTTTACATTCATAGTATTGGTTCCATTGTCCTCCTCCCTGTCCTCCCACTTTCAAAGGGATCCTCATCAATGGGGAATGTGGGTCGTGCATTGTCAGGTTAGTTAAGAGTTCTGGGGGGTTGGCCCCAGTCTCTGTGCATAATGCCCCAACTTGTGACTCTAACAATCTTTCCGCCCCCTCTTCCATGTGTTTCCCTGAGCCACATTGGGGTCATTTTAGTTCTACTTCAGTAATGAGGTTTTGGGGACCTCTGTGTGTCTGGATATCTGGCTTAGTTGGAGTGGATGTTCTCTATGTTTATCTCCTTTAGCCTTTTTCTGGTGTCGTGATCGCCTTAAACGCTGTATTCTTGCCCTTCCCCTGCGTTGTTCTATGGTTTCAGCTGGGGCCCTGATGAGGTGTGGTTAGCTGATCCTCCCTTCAGGTTCGTTGTCCACCTGAAAAAAGATAAGCAAATTCTCCAACGGAGAGAGAAGTTAGTACTAGATAGAAGGGATGACCATACATGTTTTGGAGGGAATTTTATATACATTGGCTCTCTTCTAGCCCACATTTGGTGGCATCTTGATCTTGGAGACTGAGCTCATTTTTTGTACATGGCTTTGATTTATTTCCCAGTTCCAGGAATGAGTTCCATTCCACTGAGTGGATCTATTAGCCAAATCAAGAGCAGTTGGTTACCCACCATGGCTGTTTGCCACTACTGCACTTGGATGAGCATTACATCAGATTGTTTCCTGCTGAGAATCTTAGACTGCAAGTTGTTTGGACCAATGTCGGACATTTTCCCCCAGTTGCTCGTGTAGCACCCTCTGGTACTAGACTAGCTAACTGTCTGGGGACTGACCTTCCAGATTCTGGCCAGGTCTCTCTGTGTCTGGTCTCACACACGTATGCTGTCTTCGACAGTAGGGTCTTACCATTAACCTTTGGTGGGTCACCAAGTACTCTGACCGAAGTCTGTCTTTTTTGGGAAACCTTGTAGGTGTTTCAGATCAACAGCTCATTGTGGAAGTTAACCCCATGCTGGCACTAGGAGTTATAAGTCTGCACCTAGGAAGGTGAGGGAGGAAAAAGATAGATAATATAAAAGAGAAAGTGAGTATAGAGAAGAGAGTGAGAGAGAGAGAAGAGAAAGAGAAGCAGGACAAGATTAAAGTTGGCCTTCATCATATTCTCTCCAGGTTCCTGTGTTTCAAGTATTCCCTCTGCGGGCCTGCTGAAGGATCACTGTTTTAGCCTGTTGTTCAGAGTAAAGGGTTTTATAGTATTTTTTCCTTTTGGGTCCCAATTTGTATCCCCCCCTTGTCCTCCCTCCCACCCTCTCATTCCTTCCCACCTTTACCCTCCCTCCATCCCACCCTCCTTCTTGTCTTGTCCTCAGAGTGTTTATTAGGTTTGGCCGCATGTCACGTGGATTCAGGTTAGGGACGACGGATAAATGAGACCATGCGATGATAATGAAACTTGACCCACACATCTCTCCATGCACAAAAATTAAGTCCAAATGGATCAAAGACCTTAATATAAAACCAGAAACTCTGCTAGTACTGGAAGAAAAAATAGGAGGAACCCTCCACGATATAGGAGTGGGAAAAGATTTCCTGAACAAAACCCCAGCAGCTCAGGAAATTAAACAATCACTCAACCATTGGGATCTCATGAAGCTGAAAAGCTTTTTCACTGACAAAAATACTGTAACCAAAGCCATCAGATTACCCACAGAATGGGAGAAAATTTTCACCAGCTATACAACTGACAGAGGCCTAATTTCTAGAATCTACAAAGAACTCCAAAACCTAAACAATAAATCACCAAACAACCCACTCACAAAGTGGGGCAGAGAACTGCACAGGGAGTTCTCAGAAGAAGAAATACAAATAGCAAACACACATTTAAGAAAATGTTCAACATCCCAAATCATCAGGGAAATGCAAATTAAAGCAACTATGAGATTCTACCTTACCCCAGTAAGGATGGCTAACATTAAAAAAAAAAAACAATGAAACAATGAAAACAAATGCTGGCGAGGCTGTGGAGAAATAGGAACAAGTCTTCACTGTTGGTGGGAATGTAAAATGGTTCAACCACTATGGACACTATGGAGACTATTGAAAAGGATGACCATAGACCTACCAATGGATCCAGTTATTCCCTTATTGGGCATTTACCCTAAAGGCTCCAAGCCTCAGATCAGAGACATTTGCTCAACCATGTTTATAGCTGCTCAATTTATAATAGCAAAGAGCTGGAATCAACCCAGGTGTCCATCACTAGATGAATGGATAACAAAGATGTGGTATATCTATACTATGGAATTCTACGTAGCAGTAAGGAAAGATGAAATAAGGAAATTTGAAAAAAAATGGTCAAACATGGAACAGATCATCCTCAGTGAGCTCACTCAAGCACAAAAAGATAATCGTCGCATGGTCTCATTTATGTGAAAATTTTAACAACTGCTGAATTGTTAGCCCTACTATTTCAATGGGATTTTAGATTATATGTAATATGCCGTTTTGTGAAATGCAATTCATGCTCTTGGTTAACATCAATAATTCATACTAAATTCATTCATTAATAAAAATAGAAATATAAATAAGATCACAATAATGTTAGTAAAACACAGGTAGTGTTGGACCTAAAGTAAAGTTTAAAGTCCAAAGAAATCACACTATTCACAATGCAAAGAAATGGAAACAGCTTAGATGTCCATCAGCAGATGAGTGGAGAAAGAAAATATGATATGGAATTTTAAATGTTTTTTTAAATTTATGTATGTGTGAGAGAGAGAAAGAGGCACAGTAAGGGAGAGAGAAAGAGAGAATGGGTGTGCCAGGGCCTTCAGCCACTGCAAACAAACTCCAGACACATGTGCCACCTTGCGCATCTGGCTTATGTGGGTCCTGGGGAATCAAACCTGAGTCATTCGGCTTTGCAGGCAAGTACCTTAATTGACAAGCCATCTCTCCATTCCTGGTATGGAATTTTATACAGCCACAAAGAAATATTAAATCATGACATTTGCAGGAAAATGGATGGAACTGGAATTCATTAAGAGAAATAAGCCAGTCTCATAAATACAACCACTGCATGTTTCTTCCCATATGCAGACACTAGAGTTAAAATGACATGTGCGGAATCTATATAATAGACTGTAGGTTATAAAACTAGAAAGCAGGGCTGGAGAGATGGTTTAGGGGTTAAGGCGATTGCCTGCAAAGCCTAAGAATTCATGTTCGATAGCCGGGAGTGGTGGTGCTTGCCTTTAATCCCAGCACTTGGGAGGTAGAGGTAGGAGGGTAGGAGGATCGCCTTGAGTTCAAGGCCACCCTGAGACTACATAGTTAATTCCAGGTCAGCCTGGACCAGAGTGAAACCCTACCTCGAAAAACCGAAAAAAAAAAGAATTCATATTCAAATCTCCAGTGCCCACACACAGTGACACAAGTGTGCAATGCAGCACATGCACACAAGGGGGTGCATGCATCTGGAGTTCCTTTGCAGTGGCTGAAGGCCCTGGCATGTTCATTATCTCTCTCTCTTTCTCTCTCTCTCAAAATAAATAAAAACTAGAAAGTATTAAAAAGGGGAGGAAGAGGGCTGGAGAGATGGTTTAGTGGTTAAGTGCTTGCCTGTGAAGCCTAAGGACCCCAGTTCAAGGTTAGATTCCCCAGTACCCATGTAAGCCAGATGCACAAGGTGGCGCATGCATCTGGAGTTCGTTTGCAGTGGCTGTAGGCCCTGGTGTGCCCATTCTCTCTCTCTCAAATAAATAAATAAATAAATAAAAATTTAAAAGGGGAAGAAGAGATCCTAAGGGGGAAATAGAGTAGTAGAATACAGGTAATAGGAAAGCAAAAAGGGAGATTAAGTGGAGGTAAAGAGAGAACCCCCTTGAATAGTGTGGGGATGGGAAAGGACAGCAGGGATAGGAAACAAATGAAAACAAGGTATAATGACATGTATGTATAAAAATGCCACAATAAAATGCATTACTTTGTATGTTAACCTAAAATTTTAATTTAAAAATAATAAAGATAAAAGAAAAGAAGAGAGACTTCTGGGTAAGATGGCGGCATAAGAGCCTTGCCAAACCAGCCTAGGGAGGGATTTAAGCAAAACCACAGTAAAATACACTCTTCTTCTGAAAAGTGAAGGAGTAAAGCTTATTCTTAGACACAGCGGAGAAGTAGGAGAGACCAAAATCCACCAGAAAAGAGGAAAATGGCCAGAATCCCACTGAGGCACTTGCAGCCTAATACACATACCTGGCACTGCCCACCAGGCACAGCCGAGCAGCAGCAGCAGCAGAGACCAAACAAGGGGACTTTCCAACCTCATCAGCCTCCTTGCAAAGTCAAGAAATCTGAAGGAAAGACAGCTGAGATCAACTAAGGAACTACTGAAAGGGATACAGTGGGACTGGGTGAACAACTCCAGGCTTCCTGCACTCTCCCATCCCCCAACCATCAGAAACGCTAACCTCTGGCATTCAGCCCTCGTGGCAGTGCATCCACACAGCTGAACAGAACTTCAGCTACATAGAACAACACAGAGGGATCGAGGTGGGCATTCAGCATTGGTGAGATTGGAAGCCACCCCAAAAGGTAATGAGGCCAATTGACAAAAAAAAAAAAAAAAAAAAAAAAAACAGGTACATAGGCCTGCATTGATCTATCTTTCCATGTCAGGGCAGGTTATGGGTTACATATTTTTGGTTGGCTTTACCATTTTCAAATAAGCTGTATTTGGGGGTTGAATATTGTTGCCTTTAATGCTATCAGATTTATAGGACCTTTGTCTTTTGCTTCTGTCATTATTGGGGGCAGGGTCTGATTCAGATCCAGGCTGACCTGGTACCCAATTCAGAGCAGAAGTCTGTACCTACCAGCTGACAGGATTAAGGGTGTAGAGCAACACACACCTTTAGGGGTTTTAGCTTTATAAGACTGTTTGTTTTAATCCCACTTGTATACTCTGTGCTGATTTTTATTGAATGTGTGTATTGCTCAGTTGAAGTTTAGAATTTACCAATAAATTGTTCCACATAGTCCACTAGAATACCTGATTAGCAAGCAAATGCAACACCTGGGATTACTTCTGTGGCTGGACTGGGGTACAAGAGCTACACTTGTGTTAGGCATTATTAAACACAGGCTGGAAGCTGAGGAAGCTGACCTGGGCTGTTGAGCATGGCTGTGGGGGTTGCAGCAGGCCTTATCTTCGGTAACCCACTCTGGTGCCTGGGCTAGCCACTCACTCCTCGTGAGGCCATAGGGTGCCTCATCCCCACCCGAAGGCTCCCATGGAAACAGGACCAATGGGCCACTCCCCCATGTCCCAGAGCACCTGGACATTCCATAGCCTAAGGTTCGACTTTCCCCACAGTCCCCTGACCTTGTGGCCAGCTGCCCAAGAGACCCTTATATGGTAGTAAACAGTGTCTCTGCAGCTGCAGCCATCAGATATGTGACTTAAGTCATGTAGCTATTCCTGCCACTTCTGCTATCTCCTTCACAACTCCTCCTCCATGACTTCTGCCATCCAACACCAGCCAATTAGACAGTCACCCATGAACCTATGATCTGTGTGTGCCTTCTCTACCTTTCTCAAGTGTTTATAAACCCACTCCCCTTTGGAATAAATGAGTGTTGTCCACCAGACATTCTCCTGGGTGGTTCATTGCCCATCACACTCATCAGTTCCAAGACCCTGCTCCCCTCAACTCCTCCTACACTGGGGATGTTGGTGGCCAACAACCCCTGGGAATAGCAAGGATCTTGGCACCTTAAACTCATATCTTGATTGCCACATCTAAGGAAACTGCAGATAAGTAGAAAACCCAAGCATCGAATCATTTCAGGATGCAGAAGTTGCTACATTATAATACAAGAAACACAAAGAATCAAGACAATGCAATCCCACCAAAAATTATAAATCCATTAGAAATGATCACCAATGAGGCTGTTTTAGATGAAATGCCTGACAAAGATTTCAAAAAGAATGACTTTATCTATACTCAAAGAAATCAAAGAAGAAAACAAAAGAATTAAAGGAGAAAACAAACTCCTGAAAGAGAACACAGGAAACCAGCTTAATGAAATAAGGAGGTCATTACAAGACATGAGTAAGGAAATAGAAATACTGAAGAAAAAACAGGCTGAAATTCTAGCTCTGAAGAAACAGTCAGTCAAATGAAAAACTCTGTGAAAAGTCTCACCAGTAGAATGGATGAAGGAGAGGACAGAATATCTAAATGAGAAGACCAGGTAGCAGACCCAGTACAGTCCAACAAAGAGAAAGACAAGCTAATAGGAAGGTATGAATGGAAATTTCAAGATATCCGGGACACTATGAAAAGGTCAAACATAAGAATGCAGGGTATAGTAGAAGGGGAAAAATTTCAATCCAGAGGCTTAGTAGGCATTTTCAACAAAATCACAGAAGAAAAATTTCCTCAAATTGGGAAAGAAATGCCAATGCAGATACAAAAATCTGATGATACAAGAAACACTGAGACATCTCTATCATACCCTCCAAGGCTCAGGGTACATTGTGGAAGAGGGGGTGGAAAGAATGTAAGAGCCAAAGGAAGGGTTCCACTCTTTATAATGCAACTGTCCAGACAGAAATTGGCCTTGATATCCATGACCTCACAGTGCCTAGCAATACCTTCGCAAGACCCTCATAATAGGAGAAAAAATGATGACATCAACTTAAAAGAGAGACTAATGGAGACAGGGAGGGGATATGATTGAAAGTGGAGTTCTCAAGGAGAAAGGGGGGAGGAGAGGGAAATATCATGGTTTATTGTCTGTAAGTATAGAAGTTATCAATTAAAAACTCAGTTTAAAAAGTCAGAATTTTTGAAACTTAAAGCCAGGCATGGTGGCTCCTGCCTATAATCCCAGCAATTTAAGAGGCTGAGGTAGGAGGATCACACAGAGTAAGTTACAAGTCAGTCTGTGCTAAAATGAGGCCCTATCTTAACTGACTCCCCCCCCCATCCCTACTATATTGCACTTAGGGGCTGGGGATATAGCTCAGTTGGGAGAATACATGCCAAACGTACATGATGCCCTGATTCCATCTCCCATACCACATAAAACAGGGTATAAGTCATACATACCTGTAATCCCAGTATTCAGAGGGTAGAGGCAGCAAGTATCACAAGTTATCCTCAGCTATACGGTGAGTTTGAGGCCAGTCTGGGCTGTGTGAGACCTTCAAAAAAAAAAAAAAAAGTAGAACCTATCTTTCCCCTTAAAATTTTTCCTGGTTCTTCAACATTATTAGTGCATTTCCATGGGCAATTTCAATATCCATTATCTCTCTTGGGTTGCATATCTTGATCTAGCATGGAACTAGGAGAAGATAAACTTGAAAAACAAGAACATGAAATCATAGAATTTGGTGACTAGCAGGACAGAGGTCTTGTGGAACAGAAGAAAGAAAAGCTCTGACACTAGATGTATGCTTAAAGTGACAAGATAAATTGGTGCTGCCATTACCTAAGAAAAGAAATGAGATGGAGCACAGCTCCCATGAGCAATTCTGGTGATAATCCAATGACCTATGTTCTTAAATCACTTGATTTGATTTGATTGCTGGAGTAGAAATAATCAGAAAGCAGCTGGAAGAATATGGACGATGTAGGGTAGAACTTTAATCTGAAGAGCAGGTACTAAATCCTTTAATTAGGTTTCAAGAGTCTGGGTTTGGAGGAAAATATCAAGGTAGGGGAAGGGAAGGCTAAGCAGGTTGATGACCACTTTCTACTACCTGTAGAGAAAATTGCCAAGAATGGAGCTTAAGAAGACATCAACACGTGCTATTTCAGTATGTACTCTTACAGTGTTCTCAATTTTTACTTTTCTGAGCAAAATATATCAAAAATGATACCAAAATTTTTCTCGTTTGCTTTATTTACTTTTATTCATTTTTATTATTTATTTGTGTGTGTGTATGTGTATGTATGCTCATTCCCCTACCTCCTGTCTCACCACCAGCCTCAGTGAGCTGGAATTGCTGAAACCTGCCATACCTTCTGGCTTTTTACAAGGTGTCTAAGGATTGAACTCAGGCACTCTAGCTTGAGTAGTGAACATTCTACCCACTGGGCCATCTCCGTGCCCCCAGTTCCTTAATTTTAACAACTATTCTCTGTACACCTTAAATATAAAACTCAGAACAAAAATCTTTATTCCAATAAGTGCTCTATATAATTATATTTAGCACTAAGTAATCCTCTGCAATAGGAACAGTACCAATAATGTAAGCCTCCAGATAATCCTTAAACCCCCATTAAGCCAGTAGTTCCAGCCTCTTAGCCAGTAACAAGTAGTAGAGTTTTCTGCTCAATTTTTGCCTTTTTCTGAAACTATCCACTAATGAATAGTTAAAGAAATGACTGAGGGGAGATGGCTTAGTTGGGAAAATGCTTGCCACCCAAGCATGAGAACCCAAGCTCAGAGCCCCAGAACCCACATAAAAGCCAGGTGTGGCAGTGTGCACTTTGTAATTCCAGTGTCAGGGAGGCAGAGATAGGAGGATTCATGGAGCTTGTTGGTTAGTTACTGTAGTAGAAATTGGTGAGTTTCAGGTTAAGTGAGAGACCCTGTTTCAAAAAATGAGGTGGAGAGCAATTGAGAAAGACCTTTGACATTAACCTCTGGTGTCCACACATCTGCACACACATGTGTGTCCACACAATGAACACACATACACACATGCCAAAAAAAATAGTGAAAGGACCAAGGATGTAGGTCAGTGGTAGAGTGCTTGCTTGGCCCTGGGTTCAAGTCCTAGCACCACCACATACAAAAAAACTATTAAGATTAAGCCAGTTCTAGTAAATTGTGAAAGTAAGTAGATAATATATTGTGCTTTTATATACTACATATACTTATGATTTTTTAATTAAAAGACTTATATTCCTGCTAACACTGAAAATATAGAAACAGTCATCACTAAAAGTGCTATACAATATTATCTGTGTTGCTTTTTTAAAATTCATATTTCTTTTATTATTCAAAGCTTATTGTGATTTAGAATTTAAATTATCTTACTTTTATTTATTGTATTAAGTAGAAATTTTTACCATCAGGTGGTAAAAGAAATAATTTATGAATGATAAGTGTTTGTTACTCTAATGAACATGGTGTATCATGTGATTGCTTACTTTCCCATCCAAAACACTGTCAAAATATCAGTAAAGCAATATAGATGGTATTAACCAACAAGTACAAAAAGAATAAGAGAGAAACATAAAAATAGTGCATTTTAGAAAGGCTGAAAGCAGATGGAGAAGTTTTTCTGACTTAGCAAAGTGACTTAACAAAGTGGACAGAGTTACAACTTGAATCTTTCTCAAGGGACAACAGTGTCTAGAAACAAGACATTTTTGTGGCACAAAAATCAGGCTGAGCTTTGGAGATGACAGGATTTAAAAATGCATGGATTAAGTAAAATTGGAGTCCTTGTCCCCAGCAAGCAGAGCAGCAGGCCCCAGCCTGCTGTCAGAAATCCTGAAGTCACGCTGCTATTCCCCATGGCCTGCAGTCTCCTATGCTCCATCCTCCCCAAGAAGAAAACTGGGATACTCCAATATGGGGAAAATTGGCCCCAAACAAAATTCTTTAAATGACTGGCATTTCTAACGCTGCAGCAAAAAGGTCTAATTAGCTCCACAGTTCAATCCACCAATCTACTCCTCCTCTCCATGGAGCTCAGCCCATTTTTTCCAATGCTGCACATGAAACAAACAAAAAGAATTGCCAAACATCTGACAAAAGCACCCAGTGAAAGCTATAAATGAAAACAGTAGAAATAAAACTTGAAAAACAGTGACATATAGAGAACAGAAGAAAAAACTATAATATTTTCAACTAGATAAAAGAAGGCATCATTTCCATAAAACAGAAATAGAGGAAATGAATAATATTTAAAAGTCAGAGTCCATGAAAGAGTTCATGAATTAAAATGTTGTCCATAGCAGCATAATTCTCAATAGACAAAAGATGCAAGCAACCAAATATCCACCAATAGATGACTAGATAAATAAAATGTGGCATATACATACAAGCATATGCTATTCAGCCTTAAAAAACAATGAAATTCAACATACATGAATGATGAAGACAGTATGATAAGTAAAATAAGACAGACACCAAAGGAGAAATATTATATGATTCTACTTATATGAGTTAATTAGAATAGTAAAATCCATAAAGGCAGAAAAGTAGAATAATGGAGGTGGGCTGGAGTGATGACTCAGCAGTTAAGACACTTGTCTATAAAACCTAAGGACCCAGATTTGATTTCCCAGTACCCAGGTAAAGCCAGATGCAAAAGGTGGTGTATGCATCTGAAGTTCATTTGCAGTGGGTAGAGGCCCTAATATACACATTCTCTCTCTCTCTCTCTAACTCTCTCTCTCTCTCTCTCTCAAATAAATAAATATATATTTTAAATTTTTTTAAAAAAAGAAAATAGAATAATGGGAACCAGAAGTAAGTAGAAGGGAGGGATAGCAATTTAGTGTTTAATGTATAGGTTCAGTAAGGAATAGTGAGAAACAGAGGGACTGAAACTTGAGTTTTAAGATCTGTTATAAAGCAATGCAATAAAAAAAGCATAGTATTGGTATAAAGATAGACAAATAGATCAATCAAACAGATAAAGGACAAAAATAAACTCACAGACAATTTTTTTTGAAAATTCTGACAAAGTTATTAAGGCATTTCAATGAGGAAAGTAAAGACTTTTCAACAAATGGTTCCAGCTAGAATTTGTATTTGAAATGTGCTAAAGGGCTTGGACCTGAGCACAATGCTATCAGGAGCATGAAATCTTTAAGAGGTGGGACCTAGTAAGAAGATTTTAGGTCATTGAAGGTGTACCCTCAAAGTAGATAGTGGAGCTTAAGTCCCTTCTTCTACTCTTTTACTCCCTAGCCATGAAGTAAACAGCTTTGCTCCATGTTTCCTCACTGCCAAAGCCATCCAGCACCTCCACCAGAAACACAAAAGCAATAGTTCTCCTGGTTACAGACTATACCTCCTACGGTGGTTTTGAATGTAATGTCCCTAGAACCTCAGGTGTTTTTGATTAAGTAGAGCTTTGGGGAGGTGGATCCCTGTTGGAAGAAGTATGGCACTGGGTGAATCTTGGGGTGGAATCTAGCCTACTATGTGTTCAGAGTCAGATCATACTTGCTGGTTCTCTTTTGCTCACTGCTGTGGATGTATTATGAAGTGAGCTAGTTTCTTCCACCATGATAAAGCTTCCCTTGGAAACAGTAAGCCTGACATAAACACTTTCCTCCCATCAGCTGCTTCTGGTTAGGTGTTTGTCCCAGCAACCTAGAAGGTAAGGAGGTAAATACAATGCTTCTAAAACCATAGCCAAAATAAACTCCTTCTCTGTGTAAGTTTATTATCTCAAGTATTTGTTAAAGTGACAGAAAGTTAATGAATGGTAAAACAATTAGGCATCAAAAAAAAAAAAAAAGAAAGAAAAGAAGAAAAAGAAAACTTGAATCTTTCCATAATATTTAAAACTTAAGTCAAATTGGGTCATGGCTAGCAAACACAAGGCCCCTTGGGTTTGGTGCCCAGCAACACCCCCCCATGCACATGCATGCATACACAACACACACACACACACACACACACACACACACACACACACAGAGTCAAAACTACAACACTTCTTGGGCTGGAGAGAAGGCTTAGTAGTTAAAGCACTTGCCTGTGAAGCCTAAGGACCCATGTTTTACTCTCCAGATCCCATGTAAGCCAGATGCATAAGGGTGAGGCAAACACAAGATTGCACATCCCTACTAGGTGGCACAAGCATCTGGAGTTTGATTTCAATTTCTCTCTCTCTCTCTCTCTCTCTCTCAAAATAATAAATAAAAAACTATAACACTTCTTGAAGAAAACTGAATGTCTTGGAAAAGAGTCATAGTATTGTTAGTAGCATAAAATGGTACAACCACTTGGGAAAAACATTTGGCAGCTTCACATAAAGTTAAAACTCTGTAATCATACAGCCCAGCAATTTTCCATTACAGATATTTATCCAAGAGAAATAAGAACTAGAAACAACTGGTGAATGAAGATATCACAGCTTTGGGATCTTAGCAATAAAACTGAATAAACTAGTGATATCCATGGCAAAATGGGAGATGTTCATAAGGATTGTATTTCTGGGAGGCATTATAGATACAGCTTTGCTGTGCCCCTGCTAGATAGAAATCATCTATATCTTGACTGTGGTGCCGGTTACATGACTAGATATGTAGTCAAAACCCATTGAACTGTACACTTGGAATGAGAAAACTTTAGTGGATGAGAATAATGCCTTAATGAACCTGATTTTAAAAAAATAGTAAGATGTCAGTGGGTCAAAAAAAAATTAACACATGGAAGTGGGATGGAGATCTAATGGGAAGAAGAGGGTTTGTAATGGGAGGGAAAAGATGAAGAGAGGGTAAGTGGGGAATGAAAATGTGTTGTATACATGTATGAAATTGTCAAAAATAAAAACGATTTTTGAAATATGGAGATGTAACATGGAAGAAAAAATTAATCTAGAAGATCAATTTAGGAAGCCTAAAAAAAAATCACAAATAGAGAACTGGAATGAAAAACACTCTTTCCTATTTATCTAATTTGCCCTCCAGAAGGTGAACTTGCTGTATGGTCCTCCATGACAGAAGAGTTGACAGTGTAACTCTCCCCTGTAAATGCATATTTTGTGTGAACACTTTAACAAATGTTCAAAGACTATTTCTTGCAAAATTTTATTTCTTTTTAAATTTATTTTTATTGACAACTTCTTTAATTGTAGACAATATCCCATGTTATTTCCCTCCCTCCCCCCATTTTCCCCTTTTTTGAAACTTCATTCTCCATCATGTCCCCTCCCCCTCTCAATCAGTCTCTCTTTTCAGTTTGATGTCATGATCTTTTCCTCCTATTATGATGGTCTTGTGTAGGTAGTGTCAGGCACTGTGAGGTCATGGATATCCAGGCCATTTTGTGTCTGGAGGAGCACGTTGTAAGGAGTCCTACTCTTCCTTTGGCTCTTACATTCTTTCCACCCCCTCTTGCTCAATGGACCCTGAGCCTTGGAAAGTAGGTTTGAGATGTTTCAGTGCTGAACACTCCTCTGTCACTTCTTCTCAGCACCATGGTGCCTTCTGAATCATCCCAAGGTTGCCACCATCTAAAAAGAGAAGTTTCTCTAACCAAAAGTGAGAGTAGGATTAATAAATGAGTGTGGACATTAAGAAAAGTGCTTACTGGGCAGTTTGGTGAGCATTGTATATACATTTAGCAAGACTCCAGC
The DNA here is from genome assembly GCA_036365145.1 of Orientallactaga sibirica. Lineage (NCBI taxonomy): Eukaryota > Metazoa > Chordata > Mammalia > Rodentia > Dipodidae > Orientallactaga > Orientallactaga sibirica. The sequence continues at coordinate 1,378,338 of JAEOAD010000060.1, forward strand.
AGACATTACACCCTTAGGGCTAATGACTACCCCTGTTGTACGTTTTCAGTATCAGGGATGTGTTCCCTCCCATGGAGCGGGCCTCCAGTCCAATTAGACAGCAGTTGGTTTCCCCCATAACAGACAAAATTTTGTTTTTTTAAATCATCCTTTTAGCCTAGCGTGGTGGCACACACCTTTAATCCCAGCACTCGGGAGGCAGAGGTAGGAGGATCACCATGAGTTCAAGGCCACCCTGAGACTACATAGTGAATTCCAGGTCAGCCCGGACTAGAGTGAGACTCTACCTCAAAAAAAAAAAAAAAAATCATCCTGTCTCTTTGGAACTGATAGTGCTATAAATAAAATATAAATGTCCCCAAAGTTGTTATTTAGACCTTAGAATTAGGGTAAGGTGCTGTTTTCTGGAAATTGTGTACTTCTGTACAATAAAACTAATAAATTTATTGAAAATGAATGTCTCCTAAGCATTGTACTTTTATTATTGTATTTCTGAAACCCTGCTGTTCATCCTTTTATCCCAACAACTTTATTATGATATAATTTACATAACATACAATTCATGTACTTAAAGTATGAGGCTCGATGCCAGATGGTGTTTGTTGATGGAACAAGACTCCAGATACAATTTTGTCATGCCTTTTCTAGGTGACCTTCAGTGACCTCTGGGTTTTAGTATTGTCACCTGTAAAATCAAAGGGCTAAAGATCGTTTTTGTTAGTTGGTTAATGAGGTAGCTAGTCAGTGTTAGTTAACCAAATAAGCTGAGATAAGCAGCTCAGAAACACATCCTTTACAGGATAGCAGTTGCAGCAAGCCTCTGGATTAAATATGGTGCTGGCAGATTTATTATAGCTCTCAGAAGTCTTTATAAATGTTATGGGATTCTTTTGAAGCTTTCTTGAAAGAATATATTTTCCTTTTATACACTTCAAAGCAATAAAACAAAGACAAAGAATATTCACTCAGATGAATTTCTATTGTCTAACTGGCTTTTCTCATTTCTAGAAGCAAATACGAGAAGCCAACCATGGTGGTGCATGCTGTTAATCCCAGCACTTGAGGGGCAGAGGTAAGAGGATTGCCATGAGTTCAAGGCCACCCTGAGACTACGTAGTGAATTCCAGATCAGCCTGAGCTAGATGGAGACCCTACCTTGAAAAACAAAACAAACAAACAAAAGCTAGAAGATGAGAACTATGAAAAGCTGAATAATTTTGCAAATATGTTCCTGTAAATCATATTTAAATCAATGACCTAGTAAGAGACCTTAATCAAAATGTAACACTACTTATATTTTTATTGAAGAAAAAATGAAGTCCCATAAATGCCTAATTAACCAACAAAATTCTTTTAAGATAGATTCTAAAAATACTTTTATTTAATTGATTTATTTATTTGCAAGGAGAGAGAGAGAGAAAAAAAAAAGGGTGTGCCAGGGCCTCTTGCCACTGCAAACAAACTCCAGATGCATGCACCACTTTGTGCATCTGGCTTTACATGGGTTACTGGGGAATCAAACCATGTTGTTAGGCTTTGCAAGCAAGCATCTTAACTACTGAGCAATCTTTCCACCCCCCATGATAGATATTTTAATAATGTATTACTTCATCTGTTTTTTTTCTGTTTCAAATAGCAATTGAATCTATTAAGCAATATTTTTAAATGAATATGCCTCTATTCCCCCTCTAAAAATCATCTCTTAGTAAGTAATAATTCCACATGCATCTGTGATCTCAATGCACCTGTGACAATGGGAGCCAGAGCCAGAAGAACCAGAAGCTGTTGGCCACCTCATAGATCAGCTAATCTAACCTTCCTTTGCTATCTGGCAGTTGAGCTAGGGTTAGCCCAGGCTGACCTGGAATTCACCTCAGGGTGGCCTCGAAGATCAGCTAATCCTCCTAACCTTCTGGGATTTGCTATCTGGCAGTTGATTTGCAGCAGCAATAAATCCTGTCTCAAAGAAGATGGAACACAGATACCTCACTGTTGTCTCTGACCTCCACCCACAAGTCATGGCATAAACACTGTAGCAGACAGCTTCAGGTTCGCTGAGATGAACTTCCAGACCAGGCACAGTTATGGAGGAAGGGATATTATTTATTGAAGCTTACAGATCCAGGGGAAGTTCCATAAAGGCAGGAAAAGCAGCCTGCTTTCACAGGGCCAAGCAGAGAGAGCAAAAGCCAACCAGCCACCACAGCACACAGAACAAAACTACTGCCAAAAGGTCACACAGCACACTTCAGGAACTCCTGCTAGGCACATTTGCATATCTTTACAATGGAATCTCAAACCCACACCTTAAGACCGGCCCCCAGTGACATTGCCTCTAGCAAGGTGATTGCAGATGCAAACTATAACTAATAAAACACTGAATATATTGGGGGAACATATATTCAAACTACCACAAACACCCTTACACACACACACACACACACACATACACAAATAAGTAAAATCTTTGAAACTCAGAAAAAACAACTACAGGAGAGCTATTTCTAAACAGCTTAGTACTAGGAGAGCAAAATAAGGTTGCATACTAAGGTGAGGCTGTTTTTTAGAGGACTTTGCATGTCAGATAAATTGATTTGTCATTGTGTTTTTATGTTTCTTATTATCATTATTATTAACAACATATTTCATATGGATACATCATGTGTTGGTACCCTCTTTTCCCTCGTCCCTGCCCCCATTCCACTGGGGACGCTCCTCAGTGGGGTTACAGGTATTCCCTATGGAATTCCCTACATGGTTTATGTGTTGTGGGAGCAGCAGTCAGTTATTTTTGTGGGGAGGGAATGCCTCTAGGCATGATGTCTCAACCTGTAGCTCTTACAATCTTTCTGCACCACTCTTCTGCAAAATTCCCTGAGCCATGGTTAGTGGAACTTGATTCAGTAAAATCATTTAATACGTGAAAGAATGGCTTGGAGAAAGTGAAGAGAATGAGTAATAAGAGTAGTTCAGTGGGTTTTGTAGTACTGAAGGTAAAAAGAATTGAGCCCAAAATGGTGCCAGTTGAAATAAGGGATGTACGTTTTAAAATAATACTGGCTTTATTTTATTATTATTTATTTATGTGTATGCATATTCATGTGTGTGCACAGGTTTCTGTGCAAGTGTATGCTTGTGGAGGTCAGAGGAAAACTTTTGGGTAAGTCCTCACCTGTCACCTCCTTTAGGGCAGGGTTTCTTGCTCTCGATTCTCCTCCTACTGTTCTTTGCTGGGTTTATCTTGATCTTCCTGGAAATTCTCCTGTCTCTGCCAGCCATCTCGCCATCAACATCTTCACACTGGGATTACAGACGCCTGTCTCTGGCTTTTTATGCAGGTTAGGGGATAAAAGTCAGGTACTCCATCTTGAGTGGCAAGTGCTTTATCCACAGCCATCTTTCCAGTTCCTAAAATATGCATTTGAGGAACTCAATGATTATACAAGGGATCAAGGAAAGGGAAGTCAGTGTAAATATTTTTAAATGTGTTGCATTATTATTTACTATGTATCATTAGGTGACTCTTTCATTGTATGGATCCTGTGAGCACTGCACTGTTGGAATGTTTGTTCTGTATAGCCTGGAAATTCTCTGGATGTGCCACCCACGGTTCACACCAAACCTAAGATGAGACATCATGTAGGAGGGGAAAGGGGTTCCTCTTCAGCCATAAGCAACTTTAAACTAAATGTGTAGGTGGTACTAATGTTAAGTATGCCACACAAAATCACAGATTCATTTTTTGTTTTACCCATATGGAATTTCTATGGTACTCATGCCAGCAACTGGCCACTTTCAGCCTTGTCTATGCCTCACAACTTCTGAACCACTGATGGAATTCTAGTAGAAGCTCTGGTAGTAGAATCTGAAATGTTTCCTTACTGTTAAGCACAATCTGTGATGGTTGGGGGTTTTCCTTGTGTTTTAGTGATCCCATTGGGTCTGCAGATGCTGGAGCTAAGCAGAGAGGAGGGGAAAGGAAATGTCGGTTCTAAGTTACTGCAGGAAAATATTACAGAAATTACAGGGAATTTTAGAAGTCATCTCAGCACGGCTGAAGTTGTAGCTCAGATGATAAAGAGCTTGCCTGGCATGCACAAGACGCTAAGCTTGATCCCCAGCACCCTGGGCATGGTGGTGTATGCCTGTAATAGCAGTACTTGGGAGGTGGAGACAGGAGAATCAGAAATTGAATGCTATCCTTTGCAAGTTTTTGGCCAGCTTGAGATACACTTGAGACCCTGTCTCAAAAAACAAAACAACAAAAAAAAAAACCCTCGTCTTTGCAGCCAAAGTTTATTTCAGTTGATCACACTGTAGCTGCATTGGCTATTCCTGGTGTGGTATACAATTAAAATGCAGCATTGCTTTTAGGGTGGGTTATCAGAAGCAGTGTGATACATGAAGAGACAAGGAGCAAGAAAATATAGTCCTCACCAGATTTACCTCTAACTACAGAGTTGATCTTGAGCAAACTGATTCCTTAGTTACTGAGTTTTGGGTTTTTGGATACAGCATCTTATTATATAGCACAGAGTAGTCTTGAATTCATGATCCCCCTGTCTTTGTCTTTGGAATTCTGGAATTACAGGCATATATTCCCTCACTATAAAAATATATTTCTCATAGGTTAAAGAAATTGCTCAGTGGTTAAGGCACTTGCCTACAAAGCCTAACAACCTGGGTTTGATTCCCTAGTACCTATGTAGAGCCAGATGCACAAAGTAGTGCATGCATCTGGAGTTCATTTGCAGTAGCTAGAGTGCCTATTCTCTCTCTCTCTCTCTCTCTTCTTTCATATAAATATATTAATTAACTAAATTTTATCAGTCCCTGGGATCAAACTAAAGTCCTTATATATGCTAGGTAAGTACTCTACCAGTGACTTATATGCCCAGGTCTTTTTTACTTAAATTTAAAACCCAAGCTACAGCCAGATTTCATTTCCAGGAATGAATGAAAATTTGTTGCCAACATTCATTATAAATGTAAGTATCTTAGAAAACTGAGGCATAATAGGGGTCTGTGGTAGTTTGAATATATGTCCCCCAATATATTCAGTGTTTTATTAGTTTATCGTTTGTATCTGCAATCACCTTGCTAGAGGCAATGTCACTGGGGGTGGATCTTAAGGTGTGGTGGTAGGTTTGAGATTCCATTGTAAAGATATGCAAAGTGTGCCTAATAGGAGTTCCTGAAGTGTGCTGTGGCTTGACTGTAGCTTTGCCTTGTGTAAAGTGTGCCTGGTCTTTTTTTCTATCTCTTGCCTGGACCTGTGAAGACAGGCCACTTCTTCTGCCATTATGGAACTTCCCCTAGATCTGTAAGCTTCAATAAATAATATCCCTTCCTCCATAACTGTGCCTGATCTTGAAGTTCATCTCAGTGAACCTGAAGCTGTCTGCTACAGGGTCCTTTTTTTTTTTTTTTTTTTTTTTTGACAGAGGGTCTATTGTAGCCTCTATTTCCCAAGTGTTGGGATTACAGACATGTACCATCATACCCAATTTTATGCAATGTCGGGAATGGAACTCAGTACTTCCTGCATGCTGGGAAAGCACTCTATCAACTGAATAATATACCTAGCCATGCTTTTCTGATCTGTGTTGACCTTGACTCTTAAGGAAAAGATGTATAATTTAGATCAATCACTTTTCTTTTATAAGATTCCATAACAATTATTAGTTCTATTTATTTCTTTTGATAACTTCCTTAATTATAGACAATAAACCATAGAAATTCCCACTCCCTCCCATTTTCATCTTTGCAATTCTGCTCTCATTATATCCTTCCCCCTCTCAATCAGTCTTTCTATTATTTTGATGCCATCATCTTTTTCTCCTATTATGATGGTCTTCTGTAGGTAGTGTCAGGAACTGTGAGGTCATGGATATCCAGGCCATGTAGTGTCTGGAAGAGAGTATTATATGGAGTCCTACCCTTCTTTTGACTCTTACATTCTTTCTGCCACCTCTTCCACAATGGACCCTGAGCTTGGGAAGGTGTGAAAGAGATGTTTCAGTGCTGAGTACTCCTCTGTCTCTTCTCAGCATTATGGTACCTTCTGAGTCATCCCAAGGTCACTGCCATCTGAAAAGAGAAGCTTCTCTAACCAAAAGTGAGAGTAGCATTAAAATATGGGTATGAACATTAAGAGTGTTTATTGGGCTGTTTGGTGAGCATAGAATATACATTTAGCCAGACAACAGCAGACATTACTCACTTAGGGCTCATGACTTCCCTCATCATAGGTTTTCAATATCAGACATATATTCCCTCCTGTGGAGTAGGCCTCCAGTCCAATTAGAGAACAGTTGGTTTCTCCCATAACAGACATGCCACTATTGCACTCCTTGGCTCATTTGGCCTAGCTGGCCAAATTTAAGGCTTGCAGTGTCCACTGTTGTTTATCTCCACTGGTGATTTCTCTCTTTCCCATGGAACTGCATGAAGCACAGCTTTTTCCCACTTTCTATCAGGTGGTCTATACAGAGGGGGTATTCAGCTCAGCTCCAGCAGGATTTATCAGTGACCTTGCAGCCCAAGTATGTGGAGTCTTCAGCAATAGGTTCTTAACATCTATTTCTGGTGGGGAAGCAAAAGTCTCAGCAATGACCTCTAATGTTTTTGGGGGAATCAGGGACCTCCCTAGCCAACAACCCACTGGAAGGTATCCCATAACTGGCACTAAAAATTTTCTAGTAACAATCTATGGCTTCTGGATGTGCCATTGTCCAAAAAAGTAGGTTTCCATATGACTTATTCATAGCCTGTTAAATTTATTAGCCCTCTCCCACCTTTCCTTTACTCAATCTCTTCCCTTGACCTCACTTAGGCCTTTCCATCCCGAGTAATCTATTCTTTTTTAAATTTATTTTTATTATAGACATACTTAGCATGTAAACAAAATATGTTGGTACCATCCTTTCCCTCATCCCTGCCCCTTTTCCAAAGGGGCCCTTCTCATTGGGGATGCAGGTCATCCCCATGGGGATTGTGGATCATGCATTGTGGGGAGCAGCAGTCAGCTATGGGGGAGAGGCAATGTCTCTGTGCATAATGTCCCAACTTGTGGCTCTAATGATCTGTCCACCCCTTCTTTCACAAAATTCCCTGAGCCATGTTGAGTGCCCAGTAATCTATTCTTCTACTTACATATATACAATACCATCCTCTTGAGTCCTTCTTCCTCCTTCCCTTTCTATTCCTTTTATATCCCTTTTATAGCTTACTGGCCTCTGCTACTGAGTTTTATTCCAACTCACATAGAAGTGCAAACATTTGTAGATATGATCCACATATGAGAGAGAACATGTGACATTTGGCTTTCTGGGCCTGGGTTACCTCACTTAGTAGAATCCTTTCCAGATCCATCCATTTTCCTGCAAATTTCACAATTTTATTTTTCTTTACTGCTGAATAGAACTCCATTGTATAAATGTACCACATCTTCATTATCCACTCATCAGTTAAGGGACATGCAGGCTGGTTTCATTTCCTAGCTATTGTGAATAAAGTAGCAATAAACATGGTTAAGCGAGTATCTCTAAGGTAGTAAGACAAGCTCTTAGCATATATGCCTAGGAGTGGTACAGCTAGGTCATATGATAAATCTATTTTTATTTATCTCAAGAGCCTCCACTATGGTTTTACCAGATTGCATTCCCACTAACAGTGTAGAAGGGTTCCTCTTTTTCCAAATCCTTGCTAGAATTTATTGTCATTTGTTTTCTAGATGGTATTCATTATGATAGGAGTGAGACAGAATCTAAAGTAGTTTTATTTTGCATTTCCCTAATTGCTAAGGATGTAGAACGTTTTTCCATGTTTATATGCCATTCGTGTTTCTTTTAGTTCCATGGCCCATTTTTTAATTGGCTTGTTTGATTTCTTATTATTTAGTTTTTTGAGTTCTTTGTATATCCTGGATATTAATCTTCTGTCAGATGTGTAGCTGGCAAATATTCTCTCCCATTCTGTATGTTGCTTCTTTGCTCTATTCATAGTGTCCTTTGCTGTACAAAAGCTTTGTAATTTCATAAGATCCCAGTGGTTGATTAGTGGTTTTTTAAAAGGCTATTTTAAAAATTTTATTTATTTATTTGAGAGAGAGAGAGAAGAAGAGGCAGAAAGAAAGTGTGAATGGGCATGCCAGGGCCTCCAGCCACTGCAAACGAACTCCAGACACATGCGCCCCCTTGTGCATCTGGCTTACGTGGGTCCTGGGGAATTGAACCTAGGTCCTTAGGCTTCACAGGCAAATGTCTTAACTGCTAAGCCATTTCCCCAGAAAGTTGTTGCCTATGTCATTATGTTGAAGAGTTTCCCTATGTTTTCCTCTAGCAGTTTCAGAGTTTCCAGTCTGATATTAAGGTCTTTGATTCATTTGGACTTTTTCCCCATGCATGGAGAGAGTTAAGGAACTATATTCATCCTTCCACATATACATGTCCAGTTTTCCCAGCACCATTTGTTGAAGAGGCTGTCTTTTCTCCAATGAGTATTTTTGGCATTTTTTGCAAAGATTAGGTGGCTGTAGTTGCCTGAATTTACATCTGGGTCCTTTATTCTGTTCCATTGATCTACCATGTCTGCTTTTGTGCCAGTACCATGCTATTTTTGTTACGATGTCTTTGTAATTTAGGTTAAAATCAGGTACGATGATACCACCAGCCTTATTTTTGTTGATCAAAATTGGTATAGCTATTTGAGGTGTTGTTTTTTGTGCTTCCAAATGAATGTTAGGATTGTTTTTCTATTTCCATGAAGAATGTCATTAGAATTGTATTAAATGTATAGATTGCTTTTGGTAAGATTGACAGCTTCACAATATTGATTCTTCCAGTCCAAGAACATAGGATGTTTCCATTTCCTAGTGTCTTCTGCAATTTCTGTCTTGGGTGTTTTAAAGATTTCATTGAGGAGATCGTTCACTTCCTTAGTTAAGTTTATTCTAAGGTACTTCATTTATTTTTTTTGAGGCAGTTGTGAATGAGAGATCCTGATTTCATCCTCAGCATGTTTGTTGTTAGTATGCAGGAAGGCTGCAGATTTCTGTGTGATTATTTTATATCCTGCTACATTGCTATAAGTATTTATTTATTTATTTTTTATTTTTGGAGAGAGACACACAGAGAGAGAGAGAGAGGGAGAGGAGACAGATAGAGAATGGGCACGCCAGCAGTCTCTCAGCTTCTGTGAACAAAATCCAGATGTGTGCGCCCCCTTGTGGGCAAGTGCAGCATTGCACCCTTGCGTCACTTTGCATCTGGCTAAACGTGGGACCTGGAGATTGGAACCGGGTTCTTAGGCTTAGCAGGCAGGTGCCTTAACCACTACACCATCTCTCCAGCCCTGCTATAAGTATTTATCTGCTTTAACCATTTGTTGGTAGAGTCATTACAGTCTTTTATATAAAGAATCATATCATCTGCAAATAGTGATAATTTGATTTCTTCCTTTCCAATTTGTATCTTATTTATGTGTGTCTATTGCCTTGTTGCTATACCTAAGACTTCCAGTACTATATTAAATAAAAGTGGGGACAGTGGACACCCTTGTCTTGTTCCTGATTTTAGTGGAAAAGCTTCAGTTTTTTTTTCTATTTAGTATTATGTTGGCTGTAGGTTTGTTTATTATGTTGAGATATGTTCCTTCTATTCTCAGTTTCAGTAGGACTTTTATCATGAAGGGATATTGGGTTTTGTCAAATGCTTTTTCTGCATCTAATGAGATGATCATGTGATTTTTGTCTTTCAGACCATTTATATAGCATTTTACATTTATCAATTTGCATATGTTGAACCATTCTTGCACTTCTGGGATAAAGCCTACTTGGTTGGAGTAAATAATCTTTCTGAAACATTATTGTATTCTGTTTGCCAATATTTTGTTAAGAATTTTTGCATCTATGTTCATGAGGGATATTGGTTTGTAATTTTCTTTTTCTTTCTTTCTTTCTTTCTTTTTTCTTTTTCTTTTTTTGTCTTTATCTGGTTTTGGTATCAGTACCACTTACTGTTGTAGTCAGGTACACACGGCTGGTAGAAATCACCCAACCAAGAGTAGCTTGTGGGAAAAAAAGAGGTTTACTTTGGCTTATAGGCTTGAGGGGGAAGCTCCATGATGGCAGGGAAAATGATGGCATGAGCAGAGGGTGGACATCACCCCCTGGCCAACATAAGGTAGACCATAGCAATAGGAGAGTGTGCCAAACACTGGCAAGGGGAAGCTGGCTATAATACCCATAAGCCCGCACCCAACAATACACCACCTCTAGGAGGCTTTAATTTCCAATTGCCATCAGCTGGGGAGACTAGCATTCAGAGCACTTAAGTTTATGGGGGACACCTGAATCAAACAACCACATTCTACCCCTAGCCCCCATAAACTGATAACCATACATGATTTAAAATGCAATGCATTCATGCAACTTTAAGTATGCTGGGGCTCCCTTCACAAATCTGTTTCTCATAGTCTTAGTGAAGAGCACGTTTTCTGGATGTTCCCATTGTGGGGGTGAAGATGAGTTTATATGGCAAATCCACTCCACCATTTCAAGTTCTCTGATCCTTTTAATCCCTTCATCAACATTAAGCCAAGGGATATCAGGTAGCTTGAGCTCATTCATGGTAGGCCATCTTTGGATACATACTTTAGCCAACCAATCAAATAAACTCTTGACACCTCTTCCAACTGCATGAGCTGAAGTGTTAAATCTAAAATCTCTGCTCAGTGGGCCTATTTCAATAAATTCAGCCTGATCTAATCTTATATTCCTTCCACTATCACCCCCACCCTTAAAATCCATTCCCACTTAGCATAGCTTCTGACCAAGGAACTCACTCCACAGCCAAGGAAGTATGGCAGTGAGCTCAAGATCATGGAATTCACTGGTCTTAACATGTGCCCCACCACCCTGAAGCAGCTGGTTTGATAGAGTGGTGGAATGGTCTTTTAAAGAAACATCTACTGCACCAACTAGGTGGCAATAGCTTGGAGGGCTGTGGGCATGTCCTCCAGTAGGCTGTATATGCTCTGAATCAGCGTCCTATATATGGTACTGTTTCTCCTATAGCCCGGATTCACGGGTCTAGGAATCAAGGGGTGGAAATGGGAATGGTACCACTTACTATCACCCCAAGTGACCCATTAGCCAAATTTTTGCTTCTTGTTCCCTCAACCTTATACTCTCCTGGCCTAGAGGTCTTGGTTCCAGAGGGGGGAATGCTTTCACCAGGACGCACAAAGAACATTCCATTGAACTGGAAACTAAGACATCCCCCTGGCCAATTTAGGATCCTGATGCCCTTGAATGCATAGGCTGAGAAAGGAGTTAAGTGCTAGCAGGGGTGATTGATCCAGACTACCAGGGGGAAATTGGACTGCTTCTCCACAATGGAGATAAGTAAGAGTATGTTTGAAGTGCAGGAGATCCTTTAGGGCATCTCTTGGTGTTACCATATCCTGTATCAAAGTCAGTGGACAACAACCAACCAAGGTAGTGTGATAAATGGCCCAGATACTTCAGGAATGAAGGTATGGGTCACCTCTCCAGGTAAAGAACTGAGACCTGCTTAGGTGCTTGCTGAAGGTGGAGGAAATACAGAATGGGTAGTAGAAGAATGCAGTTTCAAATAGCAGCTAAGGCCACGGGACCAGTTACAAAAACATGGACTGTAATTGCTATGAGTGTTTCTGTCTTACCTTGTTAAGCGTGTTTATACATATCTACACCAATATTAAGATGCTTTTGTTCTTCCTCTATTTCTCTATCAGGTAATTAATACTGATGAAGATCATATTGCTAGTTAACCACTGTTAAATTTATATTTGACTTATTATATTAGAGACTAAGCATTCCTCAAGGAACTTGCTTTGTGTTGGGGGGGGGAGATTGTGTGTTTCTGGTTGTATGAGGGGTAGTTATATCATGTTAGGTGGAGTTATGACCTTGTTAATGTCTTCATTTGGAAATTAAGTATGATGTAAGGAGATGTGGTCTGGTGTCAAGTTGACAAGAGGTGGATTTGTGATGGTTAAGTTTGTGTCAACTTGAGCTGTTTAGTAATCCACAGACATTCCTCATAAGTGTCTCTGAGGTTACTTCTAGGAAGGATTAACTAAGGAGGAATCCTTCCCCCATGGTGAGCCCTTCCTCCAGACTGGGCAGCCCCTTGGAGGGGAGATTTTATCTGAGGAAGCTCTGGGAAGGAAAGCTCTCTCTCCTACCCACTGGCTGTCGGTGTTGCTTGCTGCTCACTGCTTGGTGTTTGTTGCTTCGTACTTGCTGCTTTCCAGCATGGACTGAAGACCAGCGTGGACTGAAGAGCAGTGTCTCTCCAGGATGCCTCCAGGCTTTCAGTGCTGGGTTTGGACTGCTGAGGCATCCAGCCTCGTGGACTGAGCAGCTACCGGGTTCCTTGACTCTCAGGCCTGCAACCTGCTATTGTTGGACTGCTATAAGCTAATCCCAATAAATCACCTTTTAATACAATTCATTCTGTCAGTTCTGTTCCTCTAGAGAACCCTGACTAATACAAAGGAAGTTGGTAGAATTTCTTCCTTTCCCATTTTATGGAAGTTTGAGAAGCATTGATGTTAGTTCTTCCATGAAAGTCTGTTAAAATTCACCAGTGAATCCATCTGGGCCTGGACTTTTTTTAGTTGGAAAATTTTTTATAACTGCTTGGATCTCCATACTTTAACCACTTTAAGTGGTTAAACTCATCCTGATTTTATTTTGGTAGGACTTATAAATCAAGGAAATCATTCATTTCAGATTTTCAAATTTAGTGGAGTATGTTCTTAAAGTAACAAATACCTCTTGTTAGCCTCTAATATCTATTATCTTCTTTAGAAATACACCCACTGATGTTATTCTAGAAATGCTTATTTATGTTAATTTATATTATTTATTTTTATATTATTTTTATTGCTATTATGTTACTTATGTTTATTTATGTTAATTATGTCATTTTTTCCTCCAAAATTTTGGTATGCATATTTTAAAACTGAGACAAGTTTTCTTTTTTAGAGTTTTTCTTTATTATTATTATTTTTATTATTATCATTAACAATATGTTGTATGGATACATCATGTGTTCATACCCTCATCTCCCTCATCCCTGACCCCGTTCCATTGGGGATGCTCCTTGGTGGGGTTGCAGGTAGTCCCTATGGAGTTGTGGTTTATGTTTTGAGGGAGCAGCAGTCTGTTATTTTGGGGGGGGGGAAGGAAATGCCTCTCGCATGATGTCTCAACCTGTGGCTCTTACAATCTTTCTGCCCCTCTTCCACAAAATTCCCTGAGCTATGGTGGGTGAGTTTTAAGCCTACTTCAGTGATGAGCTCTTAGGAGCCTCTGGATCTCTGCTTTGGTAGGTGTTGAGTATCCTCAGGGTCTATTTCCTATACCCTGTTGCTGATTATCAGGAATAGCATGGAAGCAGCACTCATTCTCATCTCCTCAATTCCTCTGTGTTTTCAGCTGTGGCTTGACTGAAGTGCAAGCAGTAATTTATCTCATCTGGTCTTGATACCTTCTGAAAAAAGAACAGATTCTCCAATGGGGAGTGAAGTCAGCATAGTTTAAATGGTTAAACATTATTAATTTAGGGAGAATTTGATGTATGTAACCCCTCTTTTAGCCAAAAACTAGTGAAAGCTTCACACTGGAGAGCCTAATTTTTGTCTCCATAGGATTGTTATCAGGTTCTCAATTCCATGTATAGATCTATTAGCCAATCATAAAGCTCTTGTTTACTCACCACGGCTATGTGCACTGGTGTGTACATCCTGTCAGGGTGTTTGCTTCTGAGAAGCTTAGAACTCTGATTGCTTACATCATTGTTGGCCACTTTCCCCTAGTAGCTCATGTAGCACTTTCCAGCACTAGACAGGCTAACTGTCTGGGGATTTGGCTTTCTTCTTCTATGCTCTGTGTCAGCAGCATATGGTGTCTTCAACAATAGTGTCTTAGCTTTTGCCTCAGGTAATCAAGTGCTTTGACAGAAAGTTGTCTTGAGTTGGGGACCTTGAAGGTGAGACCATTTTTCTACCTAGCCAACATAACAAATCACAACTGACAATAATAATTACTTAATCATGTATTGTATCCGAATATCCACTCATATTGAAATTTCTCCAGTTGCCTACATAATGTTCACATTTGGTTTGTCCAAACCAAGGATCCAAATGAGGACCACATACCACATCTGGTTATGTTCACTCAAACTCTTTCACACAGATAATTCTTTTATTGATGATACTAAAATACTAGAGAGATGTTGGATCAGTTGTTTGGAATGTCCGACTTTCTCAATTTTTCTGCTTCTTCAAGGCATCATTTGTTTTTAAATATTTCCCTTGGAATTGATATAAGGATGAAAATTATCACAAAAGTCCTCATTAGATTCAAATTAAACATTGTTGGCAAGATTATACCATCAGTAGTATTGTGTACTTCATTCATAGGATGTCTCAAATAGAAACAGAATATTTGAACAATGGGTTAAGTCATTAACAGCCTGACTCTTCCACAGTAAAGGTACTTTTTCTTTCTACCTATGGACAAAAACGTTGTTTTGTGTAGAGTTATTTTGGCACCTTAAAGATGCTCTTTTCTTTTTAAAAATTTTTCCTCTGTTTATTTTTATTTTTATTTATTTGAGGAAGAGAGAGACAGAGAGAGAATGGGTGAGCCAGGGCCTCCAGCGACTGCAAACAAACTCCCAGATGCATATGGCACCATCTCTCCAGCTCTAGATGCTCTTTTCTTTGAATTTTTTTTCTGAGGTAGGGTCTCACTCAAGTCCAGTCTGACCGGGAAATCACTATGTAGTCTCAGGGTGGCCTTAAAGTCATGGTGATCATCCTACCTGTGCCCCCTGAGTGCTTGGATTAAAGGCATGTGCCACCATGCCTGGCTAGATGCTCTTTTCTTATTAGATCTTTATATGCTATTATTAGTATTAATAAAAATGGTTTTGAGCAATGATTAAGCAAAACTTTGTTTAGGTTTAGATACAGGATTGTGTCAGAATGTTCTAAAGAACAGGTTCTGTGAGAGTTTGTTTAATAATTAAAATGAAAAATAATTTGCTAACACTGTAGTTACTATTGAGTGTTACTGTGTAGCTGTTTGCTCCAGGATGGACATAATCTTTGCTGTTGTGAAGTAGAGCACCTGTGATCACACACAGGAGGCCTTTGGGAGACAAGTCTATTTAAATCCTCTCATGTAGGGAAGGAGATACTCTCTGGACTCACAACTTTTTTGGAGATCCTCACAAGAGGTAAACAACTAACTGAGTGGAAACTCTTCAGTAGTGCACCTGCCCACAAACTGGATGTTCTTCAGTAGTAAAGCTGTCTATCAATTTCCTAGAGGACTTCCTGCTGGTGGAGCTGCCTTGAAGTCACCAATGCTCTTGTAAGTAACCCCAATAAACTCATTGGTTTGCCAAACTAGACTTGGATGAAATCTTTTATTTAGTGGTAGTATCCTCTCTATTGGTGGGAAAAGACATTTCTTTACATCTCCCCCAGGTAAAATCACTGGACAAGTGTAATATTAGTAAAATAAAGTAGCCCAATACATTCAAATTTTACTTGTTTTACTTGACACACTACACACAATACTAAGGAGTGCCTTATTTTAAAGATTTGGGTTAGGGAGAATACTGATGAAAGATAAGCCATTGGGTTGGAAGTGTAGTTCAGTAGAGTGTAGTTCTTACCCCACATGAACAGGGGTGTGGGTTTAATCTCTAGCTCCATAAAAATGAAAGACAAAAATAAACCAATTGCAAAGCTGCAATATAAATAGAAGTTTTAATATTCTATAGTAAGAAGAAAGTTGTAAAAGGTAAGAAAACATATGACAGATTTTATTATTCCCTGACTTAGATTTTATATGCAATTTTGTAATAGTAATTGATATTGAAAATAGCATAAAATTTCTTAGTTTTATTTATTTATTTGCAAGGGGAGAGAGAGAGAGAGAGAGAGAGAGAGAGAGAGAGCACTAACATAAAATTTCTAATCATCAAGGAGTAAATTAGATTTATATACCAAAATGACAAGGTTAGAAAGCATGATAAATTACTTTAAAAAATAGTCATCAGTGAAGAATAAAGTTTTCTATTTAACTTTTATCTTATGAAAAATAATTAGAATACAAAGCTTAAGTCAATTGATTTTCTCATTTTACATGTTTAACTAAACATACAAGTTATCTTATAATTTTTCTTCTTTAACACTGATCATTTATTTGAAAATGATTTGATACCAAATTAAATTACAGCTTCAGTTTTCCATTTGGGATATATATATCATATTATATGGATTTAAAAAATAATTCTAGAAAATAATGTAAGTGAATTCCCAGGGATGTTTTTCTAGCATGTTACTGATGATCATCTGTAATCAGGAAGAGCCATCAAGTATCCACCCATATACAGTGTGTTCTTTATGTAGTACTATACAAGTTTCTTCATATCACATACACCATCACACTAACATTCAGCTTACATAAGCAGCAATTTACTAGAATATTTGCTTTTGTTTATACCAAATTTTACTTTCATTTCTGCATCTAAAACATTTTCTTAAGAGCCAAAGGAAGGGTAGGACTGCTTGCAACATGCTCCTCCAGACACAAAATGGCCTGGATATCCATGAACTCATAGTGCCTAACACTACCTACACAAGACCATCATAATAGGAGGAAAAGATCATGAAATCAAAATAAGAGAAAGACTCGCCAGGTGTGGTGGCACATGCCTTTAATCCCAGCACTTGGAAGGCAGAGGTAGGAGGATTGCCATGAGTTCGAGGCCATCCTGAGACTACATAGTGAATTCCAGGTCAGCCTGAGCTAAAGTGAGACCCTACCTCGAAAAAAAAAAAAAAAAAAAGAGAGAGAGAGGGAGAGAGAGACTGATTGAGAGAGGGAAGGGATATGATGGAGAGTTGAGTTTCAACAGGGAAAGTGGGGGAGGGAATTACCATGGGTTATTGTCTACAATTATGGAAATTGCCAATAAAAATTTTTTTAAAAGATATAAATAAACCTTGCAATTTCTGTATGTCATTTAATCTGCCTTTTGCCACAAATTTTGTAATGTGATGAGTATAATTTACTTCTTTGGCATTCTTCTGCCTTTATAGGCATATTCATACACTCAAACCAAGACAAAATCAGATAAGAATATATAGTTTGGATCTTGAATATTCCCCAAAGTCCTGTGTGTTGAAGGCTTGGTTCTCAGCCTATGGTGCTACTGGAAGGAGCACCTTTAGTATGTAGGGCCTAGTGGAAAGAAGTTATATCACTGGGTATGTACCTCTTAAAGGAATTATTGGGAACCAGGCTTCTTCCTATCTCTCTTATTTTCACCTCCCAGCTGACACATTATGAGCAGTTTCTTCCATGACATGCTTCTACCATAATGCACAGCCTCACTATAGGCATAAAGGCAATAGTGACAACCAATCATGGACTGAAGTCATAAGCCAAATACATAGCATAACAAAGAGGGATCCAGGCAGGGACTCAGCATAGGTGAGACTGGAAGCCATCCAAAAAGGTAACAGGGCCTAGATATACTGGGACAATACCTGCCCCAAATCCAGGGGCAGGTATATAGGCATGCACTGGAAGTGCTAATCACACCTTCCATGTCAGGGCAGGTTATATGTTAGATTTTTTTTTTTATTAAGAGCATACTTTGTATAGATACATCATGTGTTAGTATGATCTTTTCCATCCTTCCTGTCCCCATTCTTCTGGGAGGCCTCCTCAGTGGGGTTACTGGTATTCACCTTTGGGTTGTAGGTTGTATGTTATGGGAGCAGCAGTCAGTGATTCGGGGAAGGCAATGCCTCTAGGTATGATGTCCCAACCTTTGGCTCTTACAATCTTTCTACTGCCTCTTCTGCAAAAAATCTCTTAGTCTTTGTAGGTTTATTTTAAGTCTGCTTCAGTGATGAGCTCTTAGGAGCCTCTGGATTTCTTCTATTGTAGGTGTTGACTATCCTCAGCATCTGTCTCCTTTGCCCTGGCACTGATTGTCAGGCACACCATGGAAACATCACTCTGGCTGATCTCCCCAATTCTTCTTGATTTTACCTGGGCCTTGGCTGAAATGTAATGGGTAGATTATCTCCTCAGGTCTCACTACTTTCTGGAAAAGAAAAAGAGATTATCCAATGGAGAGTAAAGTCAGCATAAGTTAAATTGAGTAAGTGTTATTAAGTTAGGGAGAGGTTGATGTATGTGGCCCCACTTTTAGCAAAAGACTAGTGGAAGCTTGACATTGGGGAGCATAATCTTTGTCTCCACAGGATTCTGACCTGGTTCCCAATTACAGCTATGGGTTCCTTTCCACTGAGCAGAACTCTTAGCCAATCAGAAAGACATTGGTTACTCACCAAGGCTGTGTGCCATCATTGCACTGGTGTGTACTTTTCAGGCTGGTTGTTTGCGAATAGCTTATACCTCTGCTTGCTCACACCATTGCTGGTCACTTTCCCCCCAGTTACTAATGTCGTGCTTTCTAGCACTAGATGAGCTAACTGTCCAGGGACTGGCTCTCTTCCAGATTCCAGCCAGGTCTTTCTGTGTTCTGTGTTGGCAGCATATGGTGTCTTCAACAATAGGGACTTACCCTTTACCTCTGGCAGGTAATCAAGTAACTTAACAGAAGACTGTCTTGATTTGGGGACTTCATATTCTCTCTTATCAACAGTTCAATGTGGGTAGTACCAATTTCTGGTACTGGGAGTTATAGGCCAGAGCCAAAACTTTTTAAGGTTAGGCTTTATACCACCCTTTCCAGGACCCTTCTTTCCAGATGCTCCCCCTATACTCCTATCGAGGGTTATATCTTTTAGTTTTCCTTCAAGGAGAAAAGTTTCTATGGTACCAGTTCAGTTTTTGTTTAGTTTTGTGTTTATTTATCCCCTTCAACCTTCTCTTCCCCAAAACCCTTCCATCCCTATTATCTGGGCTTCTAGTTGCCTATATGGTATGCAAGCAATTCAAGCTGATCCAGGTTGGGAACCGTAGATGAGTCAAAAAAAAAACATGCAGTATTTGTCTTTCTGTGATTTTGTGTGTTCACTGAGTATGATCTGTTCTAAGTCCATCCATTTTCCTACACATTTCATTGCATCATTTTTTCTTACTGCTGAATAGAATTCCATTGTGTTAATGTACCACAACTCTGTTATGCATTTGTCCAATGATGGACACCTGGGTTGATTCCAGTTCTTAGCTATAATGAATTGAGCAGCTATAAACATGGTTGAGGAAATATCTTTGTAGTGAAGCATGGAACATTCAGGGTAAATGCCCAGTAAGGAAAAAACTGGGTCTGTTGGTAGTTCTATATTCATCTTTTTCAGGAATCTCCATATTGATTTCAATAGTGGTTGGACAAATTTACATTCCCACCAACAGTGGATGAGGGTTCCTCTCTCCCCACATCCTCGCCAACATTTGTTCTCATTTGATTTTTTAAAAAATGATTGCCATCCTTACTGGAGTGAGGTGCAATCTTATAATTATTTTAATTTGCATTTCATTGATGGTTAGGGATGTTGAACATTTTCTTAAGTGTGTATTGTATTTCTTCCTCAGAGAACTCACTATTCAGTCTTCTACCCCATTTTTAGTGGGTTGTTTGATTTTTTTATTGTTTAGTTTTTTGACTTCTTTGTAGATTCTAAATATTAGGTCTCTGTCAGTGATGTAGCTGGTGAAATTTTCTCTCATTTAATAGATAATCTATTGGGCTGTTTATGGTATATTTGTCTGTGCAAAAGGTTTTTAGCTTCATGAGATCCCATTGGTTGAAGGATTGTTTACTTTCCTGGGTTACTGGGGTATTGTTCAAGCAGTGGTTCCACAGTCCAATGTCATGGAGAGTTCCTCCTGTTTTTTTTCCAATAAGTGAAGAGTTTCAGTTATTATATTCAATATAATCTTTAATCCATTTGGAGTTTATTTTGTGTATGGTGAGATGAATAGGTATAGCTTTATTTTTCTATGTGTGGTTATCCAATTTGCTCAGAACCATTTGTTGAAGATGCTGTCTTTTCTTCAGTCTACATTATTGGCACCTTTGTCAAAGATTAAGTTACTGTAGTTACTTGACCTAAGGACCAGATCTTCAATTCTGCTCCATTGCTCTATATGTCTGTTTTCATGCCAGTACCATTCTGTTTTTGTTACTATGGCTTTGTGATACAGCTTTAGATTGGGTATGGTGATACCTCCAGAAGTACTTCTTTTAAAAAATATTTTTATTTTTATTTATCTGAGAGAGAAGGGAGTAGAGAGGAGAGAGAGAGAGAGAGAGAATGGACACACCAGGGCCTCTAGACACTGCAAAAGAACTCCAGATGTGCCACCTTGTGTATCTGGCTTACATGGATCCTGGGAATTGAACCTGGATCCTTTGGCTTTGCAGGCAAATGCCTTAACCTCAAAGCCATTTCTCCAGTCCCAGAGGTATTTCTTTTGTGGGGTACATGTTTAGATATTTGAGGCCTGTTGTCCTTCCATATGAATTTTGAAATCATTTTTTTTCTATCTCTGTGGAGAATAAAGCTAGAATTTTTATTAGTGTTGTATTAAATCTATATATTACTTTTGGTAGAACTGCCATTTTTACACTATTAATTCTGTCTATCCAGGAGCATGATAGTCTTTCTATCTTCTCAAGTCCTCCTTAACTTCATTCTTGAGTGCTTTTATGTTTTCATTATATTGTATATTATATATTTCACATCCTTGGTTAGTGTTATTACAAGGTATTTAAATTTTTGTGGCTATTGAAAATGGGACAGCCTTGCTGAGTTCTTTCTCTGTATATTTGTCCTTTGCATATAGAAAGGCTACTAATTTTTTGCGTTGATTTTGTATGCTGTCACTTTGCTGAAGGAATTAATCACCTTTAGAAGGTTTGAGGTACAGACTTTTGGGTCACTTGTATATAGTATCATGTCATCTGCAACTTCTTCCTTTCCAATTTGTATCCCTTTTATTTCTTTCTCCTGCTTTATTGCTTGGGCTATGACTTCTAGTACTATGTTGAAGAGAGTGGTGAGAGTGGGTACCCCTGTCTTGTTCTCAATCTCAATGAGAACTACTTGAGTCTTTCCCCATTACATATTATTTGAGCTTCATATTTTGCTTTTTTTGTGTGTTGACATATAAACCATCCATGCCTATTCTCTCTAGTGTTTTGATCATGAAGTGATGTTATATTTTGTCAAAGGCCTTCTCTGCATCTATTGAGATAATTATGTGGTTCTTGTGATTAAGTTTATATATATGGTGTATTATGTTGACTGATTTCTGTATATTTAACCATCCCTGCATCCCTGGTATGAATCCTGCTTAATCAAGGTGGATAATGGTTTTGATATGTTGTTGAATTTGGGTTGCAAGTATTTTATTCAAGGTCTTTGCATCTAAATTGATCAGGGATATAGACCTACAGTTTTCTTTTCTTATTATATCTCTGTCTGGTATTAGGGTGGTCCCAGCTTGATAAAAGGAGTTGGAAGGATTCCCCTGTTCTCCAGTTATGTGAAACAGTTTGAGAAACATTGGTTTCCATTCTTCAGTGAAGGTTTGATTGAATTTGGCTGAGAAACCATCCAGTCCTGGACTTTTCTTTTTGGGAATGTTTTTGTTTACCTTTTCAATCTCAATGGATGTGATAGGTTTGTTTAGGAGATTGATATACTTTGAGTTTAGTTTTGGTAAGTGGTGTGTGTCTAGGAATTCATCCATTTCTTCCAGAGCAGAGGTTTTGGAAGTATACCTTGATGATGCTTCCAATTTCATTGATACCTATTGTGACCTCACCCTTTTCATTTCTGATTTTGTTAATTTGAGAGGTCTCTTATTTTCATTTGATCAAATTGACCAAGGGTTTTTTCAACCTTGTTTGTTTTTTCAAAGAACCACCTCTTTGGTTTATCAATTTTCTTAATTGTTTCCTTAGTTTTCAATTCATTAATTTCTTCTGATCTTATTTCTTTCCATCAGGGGCTCTTTGGGTTGGATTTTTCTCGTTTTTCCAATACTTTTAGGTGGCCAGTTAGGTTATTAGCTTAGGATCTCTCTATTTTGCTATGAGGGCTATTATTTTCCCCTTAGGACTGCCTTCATTGTGTCCCATAAGTTTTGGTAAGTTGTGTTTTCATTATCATTCCATTCTAGGAATTTTACAATTTATTTTTTGCTTTTTTTCCACAACCCACTCATTATTTAAAAGTGTATTGTTCATTCTCCAGGAGCTGGTGGTGTTCCTAATGTGTCTCTTGTTGTTAATGTCTAGCTTTAAAGCATTGTGATCTGATATGATGCAGGAAGTTATTTCAATTTTCCTGACTTTATGGAGGTATGCTTTATGGCCTAATATATGGTCTATTTTGGAGAAATTTCATGCATTGCTGAGAAGAATGTGTATTCTGTAGAGTTGGGGTTAGGTATAATTAATCTATGGCATTGTTGAGCTCTATTATTTTCCTGTTGATTTTCTGCTTTGATGATCTGTCTATTGATGATTGTGAAATATTGAAGTCCCCAACTATGATGGTGTTGGTGTTTATTTCTGTTTTGTTGTCAAGTAAGTTTTGTTGTATAAACTGTGGTGCCCCTGTGTTTGGTGCATATTGATTTATTATTCTGATGTCCTCATGTTGGATCATTCCCTTAATGAGTAAGAAGTGCCTGTCTTTGTCCTTTTTGATTACTTTTGGTTTGAAGTTTATTTTATCAAATATTAATATAGCAACACCTGCTTGTTTCTTATCTCCATTTGCTTAGAATGTCATTTTCCATCCTTTCACCCTGAGGAGGTGTCTGTCTTTAGTGATAGGGGGGTTTCTTGAAGACAACAAATAAAATGGTCTGTTTTTCTGATATACCCTGCTAACTTGTCATTTGATGTGTGACTTAAGAAAATTAATATTTAAGTTTATAACTGTGAGATTCGATTTAATACCCTGCAACGATGGTGTGCTTTATGGACTTTGGTGCTTTCTTGGCCTTTGTACTTTTTTGAGCCTTCTCTAATTTTGGTTATTGTGATCTCCTTGTAGGCTCTTGAGATTGGTTGTTTGACTGTTCTGTATGGAGTATTCCCTGAAGTATTCTCTGTAGTTTTGGCTTTGTGCTCATATAATCATAAAGCTAACTTTTATCATGGAATATTTTCCTTTCACAATCTATTGTGATGGATACTTTCACTGGGTAAAGTACTTTGGGTTGGAAGCCATAGCTTTTTGTAGACTTTGAAGTACTCCATTCCAGACCCTTCTCGCTTTCATGGTTTGCACTGAGAAATCTGAGGCAATTCTGATGGGATTGCCTTTGTATGTAATGAGTTGTTTCTCTCTTGCTGTTTTTAGCACTCTCTCTTTGTTTTCATTCTTTCGTATTTAAACTATGATGTACCTTAGAGAGTTTCTTCTTGGGTCCTGTCTGTTTGGTGTTCTATGAGTTTTGTATGTCTGAATGCCACCCCCCTTTGTGAGACTAGGAAAATTTTCTTCAATAATTTTGTTTAGTAAGTTCTCTTTGCCTCTGGCTGGATTTTTAACCCTTCTGGTATGCCCATGATCAAGATGTTTGGCTGTTTAAGGGTATCTCACAGTTATCTCATATTCTGTTCACATGATTGTTTTCAACTTTGCAAAGTTTTTTTGGATTTATGATCAATTCCTTCTGTCTTTGTTCCAGCTCAGAGGTTCTGTCCTCCACCTGAGTGACTCTGTTAGTGAAAGCTTCTAGAGAGGTTTTTAAAGCTCTATTTGATTTTTGTTTGGTGTGCTTTTCTTCATTGTGTTCATCTCTTTTCTGAGGTACAATTTCAGTTCAAGGTCTGATTCTCTTGATGCTTCTTGGAATTCATACTTGCATTTGGTCAAGTCTTCATTAAGCTTAGTCAACTGGTTATTGAGATCCTCTATTTGTTGACTCACCTTCAGTTCCTTTCTTTCTTTTGAGGACTTTCTTATTTTCTTCAATTAAGACTAGTAACAGACCATTGAGGAAGAGGGGGCAGATAGAATGGAAGAGCCAAAGGAAGGGTATGACTTCTTACAATGCAACTGCCCAGACAGAAATTGGCCTCGATATCCATGACCTTGCAGTGCCTAGCAATACCTTTGCAAGACCCTCAAAATAGAAGAAAAAGATGATGACATCAAATTAACAGAAAGACTAATGAAGAGAGGGAGGGAATATGATGGAGATTGGTGTTCTAAAGTGGAATGAGGGAGGGGAGGGAAATATCATATGTTTTTTGTATGTAAGTATAGAAGGTGTCAATAAAAAATTAATAATTAAAAAAACTAGTAACAAAAGCTGTGTGCTTTAAGAGAAGATTCTGCTCAATTTCATCTATGCAATTGTTAGGTTTTTGATGATTTGTTTCCAGTTCAACATTTAACTTGGTCAGGGTCAAATAACTTGTTGTGTTTTCAGTTTATAATTCAATTTCTGTTGTTTTCTCTATGTTTCCTTTGGGAACTACCATTGCAGGACTATGTATCCTTGGTGGAGATCTCTCAGTTTTCTTTCTTTCATTGTTTTTTTTAAAATTTAATTGTATTTATGTGCAAGCAGAGAGAGAGAGAGAGAGAGAGAGACAGACAGACAGACACAGACAGACAGAAGGACAATGGGCATGCCAGGGCCTCTATCCACTGCAAACAAACTCCAGACACATGCACCCCTTGTGCATCTAGCTTACATAGGTACTGGGAAATCAAACTTGGGTCCTTTGCCTTCTCAAACAAGCACTTGACCACTATGCCATCTCTCCAGCCCATTTTTGTTTTCATGTTGTCTACCTATCTCATGGTAAAAGTTTTATTTTATTAAGGAGGTAGCAAGTATTTGTTCTTGTAGCATTCCCTGGGAGCAACCCTGTTGCTGCTTTGGGAAAACCTGGTTCCTATGTGTGGAGTACTACATCAGGCCTTTTGCTCTGGTTTCCTGATTGACCAGATCCTGGGCACCCAAATCCTTATGCTCCTGAGCTAGAGTGTGCATGGGCCACTGTCGTGGCTTGCCTCTTGCCCCTGGATCTCCAGCTTCCTGGCTTTTGGTTTCCCAACCCCTGATCCTTTGTGTAGAATAGTACATGAAAGTGGAGTGAGTAGGCCAGAGATCCCAGTTCCCCAACTCCCAGATCCCCAGGTACCGTTGATATACTTGCAGTCTCCACAATCTGTACATCTATGGTTATAATCCCATTGTATGCCAATCCAGTTCACATTTAAAATATAACACCCACTGAAGAGCCTACAAGGACAAATACTTGCTTCTGTCTCAATAGAATAAAATGTTTCTCCAAGATGGATAGATCACAATGCCAAAAAAACCAATGAAAGTCAGAAAACTAAGAGATCTCCACCAAGGATGGCTAATCCCACAATGGAAGCTTCCAATGAAATCATAGAGAAATCAACAGAAATTCAATCCCCAAAAGAAAACACAACAACCAATGTGACCCTAATCAAAAGAATTGCTGAACTGGAAGCAAACCATCAAAAAACCAACAATTGTATCAATGAAATTGAGCAGAATCATCTTGTAGAGAATTCAGCTTTTGACAGTAGGCTTAACTTAATTGAAGAAAACATTAGAAGTGTCAAAAGAGATATGAATGAATTAAAGGTGAGTCAACAAATGGAAAAATCTCAATAACAACTTCATGATCAAATTGCTGGAAAGAATAGGCATGGAAGGTTTATAGCTCAACACAGTAAAGGCTATATATAAAGCACCTAAAGCCCAAATCATTCTTTTTTAAAAAATATGTTTTATTTATTTAAGAAAGGGGGGCAGCATGCCAGGGCCTTCAGACACTGCAAACAAACTCCACGTGCATGTGCCTCCTTATGCATCTGGCTTACATAGGGCCTGGAGAGTCGAACCAGGATCCTTTGGTTTTGCAGTCAAAC
This sequence comes from Orientallactaga sibirica, assembly GCA_036365145.1. Lineage (NCBI taxonomy): Eukaryota > Metazoa > Chordata > Mammalia > Rodentia > Dipodidae > Orientallactaga > Orientallactaga sibirica. Next base: position 1,404,333 of record JAEOAD010000060.1, read on the forward strand.
ACCTTAACTACCAAACCATCTCTCCAGCCCCCAAATAATTCTTAATGGGGAAAGACTGAAGAAGTTCCCATTGAGTTCAGGAACAAGACAGGGGTGTCCACTCTCACCACTGCTCTTAAACATAGTATTAGAAGTCCTAGCCCAAGAAATAAAACAAGAGAAAGAGATAAAAGGGACACAAATTGGAGAGGAAGAAGTCAAGTTAGCTCTATCTGGAGATGACATGATCCTATACATAAGTGACCCAAAAGTCTCCATCTCAAAACTTCTAAAGATGATTAATTCCTTCAGTAAAGTGGCAGGATACAAAAATCAATGCACAAAACAGTAGCCTTTTTATATGCAAAGGGCAAATATACAGAGAAAGAAATAAGTGAGGTTGTCCCATTTTCAATAGGCAACAAAAAAATTAAATACCTTGGAATAACACTACTCAAAGATGTGAAAGACCTATATAATGAAGACATAATAAAACTCAAGAAAAACATCAAGGTGTACATGAGAAGATGGAAATACCTCCCTTGCCCCTAGAGAGGAAGAATTAATACTATGAAAATAGCAATTCTACCAAAAGCAATATACAGATCTAATGCAATACCAATAAATTGAATTGAAGATCTGGACCTTAGGTCCAGTAACTACAGCTACTTGATCATTGACAAAGGTGCCAATAATGTAGACTGGTGAAAAGACAGCATCTTCAACAAATGGTGTTGGACAAATTGGATGACCACATGTAGAAAAATGAAACTAGAACCACTCATCTCTCCATACACAAAAATGAAGTCAAAATGTATTAAAGACCTCAATATAAGACCTGAAACTCCTTCTGGAAGGAAAAAATAGGAGGCACTCTCCATGATATAGAACTCAATCAATGGAATCTCATGAAGCTAAAAAGTTTTTGTTTGTTTGTTTGTTTGTTTGTTTGTTTTTTTACACAGACAAACATACCACAAGTAGAGCCAATAGATTACCCACTGAATGGGAGAAAATCTTCACCAGCTACACCACTGACAGAAGCCTAATATCTAGAATCTACAAAGAACTCAAAAAAATAATAAAAATTAAACAACCCACCTCCAAAATGGGGCAGAGAACTAAATAGGGAGTTCTCAGAGGAAGAATTACAAATGGCTAACACACATTTAAGAAAATGTTCAACATCCCTACACTAAGAAAATGCAATGACAAATGTTGGCAAGGATGTGGGGAAAGAGGAACCCTCATCCATTGTGGTGGGAATGTAAACTTGTACAACCACTATAGAAATCAATATGGAGATTCCTGAAAAGGATGAACATAGAGCTACCTACAGACCCAGTTATTCTCTTACTGGGCATTTATCCTAATACCCATGCATCACTATAGAGATACTTGCTCAACCATGTTTATAGCTACTCAATTCATTATAGCTAAGAACTGGAATAACCCAGATGCCCATCACTGGATGAATGGATAATGAACTTGTGGCATATATATATGAAATTCTACTCAGCAGTAAAAAAAATGATACAATGAAACTTGTAGAAAAAAATGGACAGACTTGGAACAGGTCATACTCAGCAAACTCACACAATAACATGAAGCCAAACATCACATGGTCTCACTTATTTGTGATTCCTAACCTTGACCTGCTTGAGTTGCTGTTATACCTAATAGGCAACTCAAGGCCCAGACAATAGGGATGGAAGGGTTTGGGAGTAGTAGAAGGGGGAAAGAAACACAAAACTAAAGCCAAAATGAGCTGGTACTATAGAAACCTTTATCCTTGTAGATAGCTTAAAAGGTATAACCCTCAAAACAAGTAAGGGGGAAGCACCTGAAATGTAGGGAGAGGGTGGGATGAAGCCTAAGCCTAAAAGAAAATGTTTTTCTGTCTCTGGCCTGTAACTTCCAGTACCAGAGATTGGGTGCTACCCACACAGAGATGTTGACTGGAGAGACCTAAGAGGTCCCCAAATCAAGACAGCTTTCTGTCAAAGCACTTGATTACCCACCTGAGGCAAAAGCTAAGACCCTATTGCTGAAGAAACCATATGCTGCTGACAGAGCATGGAGAGTTCTGGCTGGAATTCAGAAGAGAACCAGTCTCCAGACAGTTAGCTTGTCTAGTGCTGGAAAGCACTACATGAGCTACTGCTGGAAAGTGGCTATCAATGGTCTGAGCAATCAGAGGTCTTAGCTACTTAGAATAAAACAGCCTGACAGGATGTATACACCAGTGTATTCGTGGCACACAATCTCGGTGGGTAAGGAATAGCTTTCTGATTGGCTAAGAGATCCACTCAGTGTAAAGGAACCCATATCTGGAATTGGGAGCCAGTTCATAATCCTATGAGACAAAGATTATGCACTCCAATATCAAGCTCTCACTAGTCTTTGGCTAAAAGAGGGGTTATATACATCAAATTATCCTTAAATTAATAATGCTTATCCTATTTAAACTATGCTGACTTCATTATCTGTTGGAGAATCTGTTCTTTTTCAGAAGGTATCAAAACCAGAGGAGATTAATTACCCCTCCCACTTCAGGCAAGCCACAGCTGAATCTACAGAGAAATTGAGGAGATGAGCATGAGTGCTGCTTCCATGCTGTTCCTGATAATCAGTGCCAGAGTGATGGAGACAGACCCGAAGGATACCCAGCTATACCACTCCTAGGCATATATCCTAAGGACTCTTCTTGCTACCTTAGAGATATGTGCACAACATTGTTTATTGCCGGTCTATAACAATAGCTAGGAAGTGGAACCAGCCTAGATATCCCTCAACTGATGAATGGAGAATGAAAATGTGGTACATTTATACAATGGAGTTCTATTCAGTAATAGAGAAAAATGAAATTATGAAATTTGCAGGGAAATGGATGGATATAGAAAGTATTATACTAAGTTAGGTAACCCAGACCCAGAAACCAATTACTGCATATTCTCTCTCACATGTGGATCCTAGTTACAAATGTTTAGGCTTCTTTGTGAGTTGGAGTAAAAATCCTTAGCAGAAGCCAATAAGATAGAAAGGGGCTATAAGCAAGGGAGGACAGGGTATGTTATATATGTAAGTTGAGCAGATTACTGGGGATGTTGGCCTAAGTGAGGTGAAGGGAAGGGGTTGAGAAAGGAAGGGTAGAGGAGGGTTATTCAGAATTTATGATGCTACGAATAAACCATGTGGAATCCTACTTTTGTGGATTATGTTACACCCAGAAGTCATATATTATTACTAGAAAATTTTCAATGCCAAGGATACCTTCCAGTGAGCTGTAGGCCAGGGCGGTCCCTGATGCCCCCAATACATTATAGGCTATTGCCAAGGCTCTTGGTTTCACACCAGAAATAGAAGATAAGACCCTATTGTTGAAGACTTTACATGCTTGGGCTGCAATGTCTCTAAAAAAATCAAGCTGGAGCTAAGTTGAAAACCTCCTCCCAGTGGACCAGCTGACAGAAAGTCAGAAAAGGTTATGCAGGTATGGAGGATTCATTAGTGATGATAAACAGCACTGGATATTGCAAGCCTTAAGTTTGACCAGCTAGGCCAAATGAGCCAATGATTGCAATAGTGGCATGTCTGTTACGGGGAAAGCAAACACTCTCTAATTGGACTGGAGGCCTGCTCCATGGGAGGGAATACATGGCTGATACTGAAAACCTACGACAGGGCAAGTCATGAGTGCTAGGGGTGTGATGCCTGCTGGTGTCTGGTTAAATGCATATATTATGCCCACCAAATTGCCCAGTAAAGACTTCGCTTAATGTTCATACCCATATAATAATGCTACTCTCACTTTCGGTTAGAAAAGCTTCTCTTTTCAGATGGTGGTGACCACTGGGATGACTCAAAAGGCATCATAGTGCTAAGAAGTGACAGAAGTGTGTTCAGCACTGAGCCATCTCAATCACACCTTCCAAGACTCAGAGTCTACTGCAGAAGAGGTGGCAGAAGAATGTAAGAGTCTATGGAAAGGCAGGACTCCTTACAACACAATCTTCCAGACACAAATGGCCTGGATATTCATGACTTTGCAGTGTCTGGTACTACCTACACAAAACCCTTATAATAGGAAGAAAAGATGATGACATCAAAATAAAAGAGAGACTAATTGAGGGGGGGGTATATGATGGAGGGTGGATTTTTTTAGGGGAAAGTGGGAGAGGGGAGTGAATTATCATGGTTTATTGTCTATAATTATGGAAGTTGTAGATTAAAAAGTTTAAAAAAACTAAATGTCCATCAACATTAAAATAGATTATTTGTGCTAGAGAGATAGCTTGGCTTTTAAAGCACTTGCCTGTGAAGTTTAAGCACTCAGGTTCAATTCTCCAGTACCTATGTAAGTCAGATGCAAATAGTGGTGCATGTGTCTGGAGTTCGTTTGCAGTGGCTGGAGACCCTGTCACACCCATTCTGTCTTGCTCTCTCTCAACTAACTAAATAAATAAATAAATAAATAAATAAAAAAAATAAATAAATAAAATTTAAAAATAGATTACTTCAGTAATGGGACCCTGTGCAACAATAATGAAAAAGTAAAACTACATAAAATGTAAATGAACCTCAGAGAACTGGTGCTGAGTCAAAGAACATGAGCACACAGGAACAGATAAATGTACAGATGATTCTATTAAGAACAGGCAAAAATAATCTATGGTGATAAAAATGAAAACAATGCTTATTGGGTTGGAGAATTGTTTTTGACTGAGAAGGGGCTTCACAGAGTCTCATGAAAGGCTGGGAATGTTCTGTACTTTGATTTGGTGGTAATCACACAGGTGTATACACACACACAGAGAGAGAGAGAGAGAGAGAGAGAGGGGAAAGAGAGAGAGAAATTAATGGGCCTGGTTGACGATGTGGCTCAGTAGGTAGAGTGTTTGCCCAGCATGCAGGCGGTTCAATCCTTAAATCCATAAAGCTAGGTGTGGTTTCATATGCTTGTAATCCCAGTACTTCAGAGATGGAGGCAGAGGATAAAAAGTTCAAGATCATCTTCAGCTACATAGAGAGTTTAAGGCTAACTTAGTTACATTAAACCCTGTCTCAAAAAAAGAAAGAAATGAGCCGGGCGTGGTGGCGCACGCCTTTAATCCCAGCACTCGGGAAGCAGAGGTAGGAGGATCGCTGAGAGTTTGAGGCCACCCTGAAACTACATAGTTAATTCCAGGTCAGCCTGGACCAGAGTGAGACCCTACCTCGAAAAACCAAAAAAACAACAACAAAAAAAAAAGAAAGAAAGAAAGAAAGAAAGAAAGAAAGAAAGAAAGAAAGAAAGAAAGAAAGAAAGATATGTGTCTACAGATGCATAGACATATGTAGATAAACTTTAATGTTATTGATACATTTGCCTGTATGGGTATTGTTCTTTTTTTTTTTTTTGCATGTGTATATGGTGTGTTTTCAAGTATGTATGCATGCTCGTGTGTGGGTACATGTGTACCCACATGCAATATGTGTGGAGGCCAGAGAGTGAAGTCAGGTGTCTCCATGTTATGTACTGAGACAAGGGGTCTCTTGCCTGAACCCAGAGCTCACTGATTCTGCTAGTCCAACTGGCTAGCTTGGCCTGGGGATCCTTTGTTTTTGCCTCTCAAGTGCTGGGATTACAGGTGAGTCACCATGCCTACCTGGCCTTATGTGAGTGCTGGAGAACTGAACTCTGGTATTCATGTTTGCCCAGCAAGCACTTTACCGACTGAGCCAGTTCCCCAGCCTTCAATATTTTTAAACAATTCAATATTAAGTTAATAGAATTGACAAAGGAATAAAACTGTATGAATTGATTGAAATGATATCCAAACATATTAAATGAAAAAGGCAACTTGCAAAGTTATGTTAGTGTGATCTTGTGTGTGTGACTGTGTGCACTAACAGGGCTTCCCTTTATTTCATTGTTTTATTTTGGGATATAGAGATTTAAATATCATTAATTATGGCATTTTCAAATACCATTTGTATTAGTTGATTCTTGTCCCCATTCTATCCTCAGCCTCCTCTACCCACTCATTCCCTTCTCCCCACAATATCTTCCCCTCTCCTATTTATATATCACATATCTTTTCACCCTCTCCATCCCCTTCCAGCTCATCTCTTAATCATTGTGTCTTTATTGATTTTATCCACATTTGCTCCCTATATATACATACTTATAGATTTTACAAGCTAAGGCCTGTATATCAGAAAGAATATGCAATTTTGGTTTTTCTGAGTTTGAGTCACTTTACTTAAAATGATTATTTACAAATCTTTTCATTTTCCTACAAATTTCATTTTTGCATACTGCTGAATAAAATTTAATTGTATATATGTACCATATTTTCATTATCCATTCATCTGTCCACAGGTATATAGGCTAAATCCAATTCTTAGCTATTGTAAACAGAGCTGCAATAAACATGAATGTGCAGGTATCTCTGAAGTAGAGTGTGGAGTCCTTAGGATATATGCCCAGGAGTGGAATAGCTGGGTCTATTTATAATTATATTGGAAGTCTATTTATAATTTTATATTTTTACAATATCTATTTATAATTTAAAAAAATATTTTTGGGCTGGGGATTTGGCTTAGCAGTTAGGGCACTTACCTGCAAAGCCCGTTTGATTCTCCAGTACCCATGTAAGCCAGATGCACAAGGTAGCACATGAGTTTGGAGTTCATTTGCAGTGGCTAGAGGCCCTGGCACACCCATTCTCTCTCTATTTATTTGCCTCTTTCTCTCTCTCCCTCTCACAAATAAGTAACTAAAATATTAACTTTTTATTTATTTGCAAGGAGAGAGGGAGAATAGGGGTGCACCAAGGCCTCTAATCACTGCAAACTGACTCCAGATGCATGCACCACTTTGTCCATCTGGCTTTACATGGGTACTGGGAAATTGAACCTGGGTCATTAGGCATTGCAAGCAAGCACCTTAACTGCTGAGCCATCTCTCCAGCCCCTATTTCTTTTTTTTTTTTTTTAATATTTTATTCATTTATTTATTTGAGAGACAGAGAGAGGAAGAGGCAGAGAGAAAGAGAGAATGGGCATGCCAGGGCATCCAGCCACTGCTAACAAGCCCCAGATGTGTGTGCCCTCTTGTGCATCTGGCTTACGTGGGTCCTGGGAATCGAACTGGGGCCCTTAGGCTTCACAGACAAACACCTTAACCGCTAAGCCATTTCCCCAGGCCCACCAGCCCCTATTTCTAATTTCTGAGACACCTCTATACTGATTTACATAGTGGCTGTACTAGTTTGAACTCCCACTAACAGTGAACAGGAGTCCCTCTTTCCCTTTGTTGTCAGTTTTCTTGATGATAACCATTCTAACACAGGACTTCTTAAACTTTTTCTACTTAATATTCCTATTTTACCTCAAATATAATTATGCAACCCTATGTTACATAGGGATATAAAATAAATATGCAAAGAAAACTGAAGCTTAGGAGATGGCTCAATGCTTAAAAAGGGCACTTGCTTACAAAGTCAGCTGGCCTGGGTTCAATCACCTAATACCCACATAAAGTCAGATAAATGCAAAGTAGTTCATGTATGTAAAGATTGTTTGCAATGGCAAGAGACCCTGGCACATACATACACACATACACACATTTGTGTGCACATAAATAATATTTTAAATTTTATTTATGTGAAAGCAGAGGGAGACAAGAGAAGGGAGAGAGACATAGAATGGGTGCTCCAGGGCTTCTAGCCACTGCAAATGAACTGCAATTGCCTGTGCCACATTGTGAATCTGGCTTTACATGGGTGCTAGGGAATCAAACCAGGATCATTAGGCTTTGCAGGCAAGTGCCTTAACTGCTAAGCCATCTCTCCAGCCCTTTAAAAGTTTTCCAGCCCCCAATAAAAAAACTTTTAAAGGGCTGGAGAGATGGCTTAGCAGTTAAGGCACCTGCCTGCTAAGCCTAAGAACACTGGTTCCAATCTCCAGGTCCCACGTTTAGCCAGATGCAAAGTGATGCAAGGGCACAATGCCGCACTTGCCCACAAGGGGAGTGCACACATCTGAATTTCGTTCACAGCAGCTGAGAGACTGTTGGCACGCCCATTCACTATCTGTCTCCCTCTCCCCCTCTCTCTCTGTCTGTCTCTCTCTGTGTCTCTCTCCAAAAAATAAAAATAAAAAAAAAACTTTTAAAACTTTTAAAACACTTTTTAAATCAATTAAATATTTATTTATTTATTTATTTATTTTCGAGGTAGGGTCTCACTCTGGCCCAGGCTAACCTGGAATTAACTATTTAGTCTCAGGGTGGCCTCAAACTCACGGTGCTTCTCCTACCTCTGCCTCCCAAGTGCTGGGATTAAAGGCGTGTGCCACCACGCCTGGCTAAAATTTTATTTTTAAACAAGCCTTTGATATACATATGATTTTGCCATTTATTATTAAATACTATAGCAAATTTGCATATTAACAGGTGGAGATGCTTATTTTTACATAAAGACTTAAATTGTAGCCACATAGTTGATACAGCAGGACATAGAGCACCTTCAATATTTTTCAGAGTTAATCAATATTTTGATTTTATAACCAATGCTGAGAATGCTGCTTCACATAAACATGAAGTCCACAGGAACAGAAATATGTTTAGGGACATTTTAGAATCCCAGTACTTGGGAGGCAGAGATAGAAGGCTTGCTGTGAGTCTGAGGCCAGCCTGAGCCTACACAGTGAATTCCAGGTCAGCCTGGAGTAGGACAACAAAAATCTTTTTTGTTTGCTGTGTGTATGTGTGTGTGGTGTTTGGGGGATGGGGTGTGGTGTGCACTGGTGTATGTACCCTTGCAGGGCATCATGGGCTTGCTTGTGGCAGGGGGAAGGGAGAAGGGGGGCCACTTGCTTGTGGTATTTCAAGCAAAAGGTCAGGTGTTCTATTCCAGTGCTTTTCTGCCCCTTCTTATTTTGATCCAGTCTGTTACTGACACCGAGCTTGCTGTTTTTTACAAACCCAGGTGATTCTCTGGTGTCTGCTCTTCTTAGCAGGACTGGGAATACAGGCATGTGTGCCCATGCCCAGCTGTCTGCGCGGGTTCTGGAGCTTTGTTCTTGGGTGGCTTCAGGCCCCCTCAGGCCCTCATGCTTGCACAGGCACACACTTAACTGCTGAGCTATCCCTCCAGCCCACCTCTGCTTGTGTGTGTAAATCTTTATTTTCTATGAATAAACCACTATATTTCTATAAGAGTAGAAAAGTTTGTATGTACAGTAAAACTACTACAATTAGAATAATCTCAAATATGGACTGAGGTGTCTCAGACAGGCAGTATTCATTGGTGTTATATGGCACAACAGCATTCACAGTGCAAAGTGCACATGCTGTGATTTCAGGAAAAGGCTGCAGTGAAATTGTGTATCAACAGGAACAAGTTTTTCTACCAGAAAAACTCAGATTTATTATGCCTTTTATTGGGAATTAATTCCCAATGATTGTGCCTTCAGAATCCTTTTACTATTACCAAAGTTTTTGCAACCCCCACATTCAGTTATGTGACTTCATATAGGGAATGATTCACTGTTTAAGAAACTGAGCTTTACCATAGAAATATGTACACATATAATACACATGTATAATACATATATGAATATATGTGCTTGGACAACTTCTGGCAAGATATACTAAGTGTAGGATTAAATTAAGGACTGAGTTCACATGGGAACTCTTATTTGTAGCTTATAATACTTTTTAATACCCTATATTTTAAACCTAATTCATTAGGTTTTATCAATATTTTGTGTGTTTTTAACATTGTATTAGGTTGATCATATGAAATTATCATTTTGTTAGCTAAAAATAAGAGAATATTGGTAGTTCTATATTGTTGAATTTTGTATAATGAACCTAAAAAGTTATTTAAAACCATTCAACTAGACATTATTGATTCACCATTTGAAATAGTTGGCATGTCCTACATACAGAGCTTGACTCAAACCCAATGTGATTTGATACATATTTGGGTTTAATGTTCTTATCTAAAGTGATTTAATAAACTCTTTTAAAATATGCTTATAGGGTTGGGGAGATTGCTCAGTGGTTAAAAGCACTTACTTATAAAGCCTGTCACCCCAGGTTCGATTCTCCAGAACCCACACAAATCCATGTGCACAAAGTGTGCATGCATCTGGAGTTCATTTGCAGGGGCTAAGGGGCATGATGTACCCATTCTATCCTTCTCTCTTTCTTTCTCTCTGCCTTCAAATATAAATAAAATAAGTTTTAAAATTTTTCTGGGCATGGTGGCACATGTTTTTAATCCCAGAACTCAGGAGGCAGAGGTAGGAGGATCACTGTGAGTTCAAGGCCAGCCTGAGACTACATAGTGACTTTCAGGTCAATCTGGGCTACCATGAGTCCTTACCTCAAACTTTAAAAAAATTTTTTTTAATTTTTTAAAAAAAATTTTAATGTGCTTATGGGCTAGAGAGATGGCTTAATGATTAGGCTTGCCTGTAAAGCCAAAGGACCCATGTTCAATTCCCCCAGTACCCACATAAAGCTAGGTGCACAAGGTGGTATATGCATCTGGAGTTTGTTTGAAGTGGCTAGAAGATCCCAGAGCATCCATTCTCTCTCTCTCTCCTTATCTGCCCCTCTCTCTCCTTCTATCTCTCTCTCCCTCTCAAAATAAATAAATAAAATGTTTTTAAGAATGTGCTTATATTTGCACAATCCACATACTAATTAACTTCTAATGGTTTCTGAATTGATTTCAAATGTTGTATTATAGGAGCTGGAGAAATGACTCAGTAGATAAAAATGCTTGCTGTGCAAGAACCAGATGACATAGGGTTTATCTTTAATCTCAGCACTCCTATGGAAAAATAGGAGGTAAAGACAGAATAATCCTAGGAAGCTCAATGCCAGCTGGTGCCAGCCAGAGAACAACAAAGAAATCCTGTTTTAAACAGGTGGAAGGTAAGGACCAATACCCACAATTATCCTCTGACCCTCACACATGTGCTTTGGCATGCACTTGGCTGTATTTATACATACTCCCACATGTACATTTATACACACAGTTTTTTTTTTTTTAAGTAGAATTACACAAGTATGACAGAACTGGAAATTGGGAAAGCTTGGTCAGATCCCAGCTGTGTCACTGGGCTCTGGCCAAGGATAAATAGCTTAGTGGCTGCTCAGAATCTCTGTTTCCTTTTCCTTCATTGTAACATATAGAAAATAATACCTTACCTATGAGATTACCCAAAAGATTAACTTGTTGGTACACGCAAAAGCATTTGGAAAGTTCAAAGTGTAACCCAAATGTAATCATTAATGTCTTTAAGTAGAGAAAAGAAATAGTGTATATTTGCTCAGAAAGAGCAAGATTTTGGTAACTTTATTACACTTTATATTTTTCTGGATCAGTTGTCAAACTTCTGATCTTGGGATGACCATTTCACATTCTTTATAATATGGAGTTTAGCTACCAATAAATAAAATTTAAATGTTCGTTTAAAAAATAACAAGCCCATTATATATTAACATAAATACATTTAAGAGAAATAGCTATTTTTTTTCCTAAAACAAAAAGTAATTCATGAAAAGAGAAGGCATTATTTTAGAGTTTTACACATTTTTTGAAGACTGCCTAAATAAATAATCATTGGAATATAATATCTCTTTCTGCAATCTGTCACAACATGCTATTTTAGGGGAGGTATATGAGAAAAATGTGGCTTCCCATACATATATGGTCATTTATATAATTTTGTGGTATTTTATCAAAAAACAACAAGTAGCAGTTCCGTAACAGTCAACTGCAGAGTAGAATCCACCATATCAATGAACTCTTCCATGCAAATGGCAGCCCACTGCAGAGTCCTGCATCTTGAATGGCTCTTCTCTCATGTACTGTTTGGTAAAGTCAGTTATTGATTTTATTGAAGTAGATATGTTCAGGTTTTACCAATGTTGGCATATTTCCTTATAAAATATTTTTAAAAATCACATTCTGTGGTGGCTTGATTCAGGTGTCCCCTAAACTTAGGTGTTCTGAATGCTTAGGTCTCCAGCTGATGGCAGTTTGGGAATTACCTCCTGGAAGCAGTGTATTTTGGGGGGCAGGCTTATGGGTATTATAGCCAGCTTCCCCTTGCCAGTATTTGGCTCACTCTCCTCTTGCTGTTGTCCATCTGATGTTGGCCAGGAGGTGATGTCCATCCTTTGCTCATGCCATCATTTTCCCCTGCCATCATGGAGCTTCCACTCAAGTCTGCAAACCAAAATAAACCCTTTCCCCCCACACAAGCTGCTCTTAGTTGGGTGTTTTCTGCCAGCAATGTGAATCTGACTGCAATAGTAAATTGGTAATGAGAAGTGGGATCATTGCTACTAGAAACCTGACTGTGTGGCTTTGGTCAATTGGAACTGATTTGAGAGAGCAATGGGGAAGAATTTGAAACCTTGGCTTAACCAACATCTTGAAGTGCCATAAGAGTTGAAAGATCTGAATGCATTAAGAACTATGGACTAGGAGGTTTGGCTTGTGAGGGTGAGAAAGAGCTTTGCTTGGACTGGGCTAGAAGCAGTTTGTGTGAGAGGCTTGCTGTTATGCCCATGTCCTCAGAACTTGTGCAGGGTGGTGTTACACGGAAATGGACTGGTGTGAGCAGAGAGATATGGCAAACAAAAGGGAATCTTTGGGCCAAAACTGTTGCCCTTTCAGCTCTTTCTCACCCTCATAAGCTAAACCTCGCAGTCCACAGTTCTTATTACATTCAGGTCTTTCAACTCTGACCAGAATGGTCCATAAATCTGTATATACAGCACTGCAAGGCTTCTTTTAGGTTTCAAATTCTTCCCCATTCCTCCCTCAAATCAATTGTTTGAGAGATTACAGCTACTGAAATTGAGCCATCTGATCTGCATTGGGACAACAGGAAGAATGCAGATTCTTTTGAAGGGGCCTGAATGTTGAAGGAGTGTCCTGTTCTTCAGAGTCTGCTTTATTCCCCCCTGGATTAACAACTTGGCAACCCATGTGGTACTATGGAGTATAACAGAGGCAGGAAATAGAAGGCTATTGGATTTGCAACATGGTTTTGTATTTTGGAAATGGCCATGGGCAGTGTGAAGCAGGCTGGATTACCTCTGTGTAGGGCTGATGGAGCCATGTGGATAGACTGTGGGTTGCAATGGAGATGCCAGTACTATGAGATGGCTGCCAAGGAGAGCTTCCAACACTGGATGAAGTTTTCTGGGACTGTGAGTAGCCTAGCTGGAGGGCAGAATTGGAAGTCCAGAGACTTATCACTGGCTAGAATTATCTGACTTGGAGACTTGCCATTGGTTAGAGTTGTAATATTTGGAACTACAGAATTTGATGTTTGCCCTGTTGTTTTAAATATTGTATTGTTTGAATATTTCTTTGCTATGCCTGATGCCATCTTTTCTAGTGTCAGTGTTTGTTCTGTGCCATTATGGGTTTTTCTGGTATTACAGCTCAGTTAAAAGTTAAGGGATGTTTGAACATCATTGGGATTGATAAAAACTTTGGAGCCTTTTAAAGTTGGACTGAATGCATTGCATTTTATATCATGAATGGTTATCAGTTTATGGGGGTCAGGGGCAGAATGTGGTGGCTTGACTCAGGGATCCCCCATAAACTTAGGTGTTCTGAATGCTTAGGTCCCCAGCTGATGGCAATTTGGTAATTAGAGACTCCTGGAAGTATTGTATTGTTGGGGGTGGGCTTATGGGTGTTATAACCAGCTTCTTGCCAATGTTTGGCACACTCTCCTGCTGCTGTTGTCAACCTGACACTGGCCAGGAGGTGTTGTCCACCCTCTGCCCATGCCATCATTTCCCTCTGCCATCATGGATCTTCTCCTCAAGTCTGAAAGCCAAAATAAACCCTTTCCTCCCACAAGCTGCTCTTGGTTGGGTACTTTTTACCAGCAACAAGAATCTGACTGCAACACATTCATAGTATCATCATTTATCACACTAGAAAAGTATTTTACCCCTGGGAAACTGTCAATTTCACAGTGGTGGATATGAATTTCCAAAATGCTAAACTTTGCTTGAATGCTCAAATATTATATTAACAAAATTTTGTCAACTTTTTCCTTGAAAAAAACACAATAGGAGCCTATTGTGGTGATGCATGCCTTTAATCCCAGCACTCGGGAGGCAGAGGTAGGAGGATCACCATGAGTTCAAGGCCACCCCGAGACTACATAGTGAATTCCAGGTCAGCCTGGACTAGAGTGAGACCCTACCTCGAAAAACCAAAAAAAAAAAAAAAAAAACAATAAGGTTCATTTTATTTAAAAAAAAATTATTTTATTTACTTACAAGCAGAGGGAGAGAGAGAGAGAGAGAGAGAGAGAGAGAATGAATATGGATGTGCCAGGGCCTGTAGATACTGCAAATGAATTCTAGATACATGTGCCACTTTCTGCATCTGGCTTTACATAGGCACTAAGGAATCAAACTCAGGTCATTCATTAGGCTTTGCAGACAAGGGCCTTAACTCCTGAGCCATCTCTCCAGCCCTCTTTTCATTTCTTAAAATCAAACTCTGACAAATACCTAGGTTTAAAAAATCATATTTTGTCCATTGTTCTTTCAAGTGAAAATGATCTATGAAAAAATATATGGCTAGTTCAGCTAACAATTGAACTGTACAAGTGCATTTTCTGCTGACAACCCTATGCATTTATACTTCAATGTATATATAGCACAGTGCCTCATGTACTTTCCATTTTGTTTGTCACACAGAATAGTAAAAAAGATGTGACTCAAGGGCCAACAGTTAATACAATTATTATTTTTTAAACCATTTCCAGAGGGAACTTGTTAAATGAGCTTAGCTTGTTCTTAGTGTGAACAGAGGTGAAGGATATGATTACAATTATCTTTCGAGCCACTGACTATCTATGTCAAAGCACCACTTGCCACCATTGTTTCTGTATCACAGATGCAAAATGAAGAAGAGTGGTGCATGGGGGAAAAGGGCAAACATCTTTCTTTTCAGTGCTGGAGTTTGAACCCAGGCCTCACAAATGCTAGGCAAGTTGCCTACCATTGAGTCACATCCCTGTCCAACATCTTAAATATTATGAAAAGTTTGAGTGACTCAGTGGTTAAAGATTCTTGCTTACAAAACCTGCTGGCTTGGGTTCAATTCATATCTATAGCAAGAAATCTGGATTACACACAAAAAATAAAAAATATATATATTTGTAACAGTGGGCATGGTGGTGCTTACCTTTAATTCCAGCACTGGGGAGGCAGAGGTAGGAGGATCACCATGAGCCATGAGTTTGAAGCCACCCTGAGACTACATAGTGAATTCCAGGTCAGTCTGGGCTAGAGTGAGACCCTACCTTGGAAAACCAAATATATGTATATATATTTGTGAAAGCATCAGGAATATCCAGGGGGCTACACACTACATGCTGAGAATGGCTGATTTAGAAGATAATTGAGCCAAAGGGGACTGACATATGTATCTAGCTCCAACAAACTGTATCTACAACTTACAACTAACCTGATTCAAAGAGTTATGACAAGGCCAATTATGTTTGAGAAAGCAATTATTTAGGATATGTTTTCTACTCTTTATTACTGAGGCACATACAAATAATGTTTCTATCCATGTCAGCCATGCTCTGGGAAAATAAAATACCCAAATGACTTGGTCCTCTGCACCTCTCCCCTCAATCAGAAATCCATTTGGAACTCTGAATTAGAAAATTAAACTCTACAAACTGAAAAAAATCTTCATGGACAAAGACTGCTATCAACAAGAACAGTGTGATTCCTTACCTGTCTTCTGGAAGTTACTTCTACAAAAATAGCCATCCAAGAGGCAAGGTCACTGAGAAAGCAAGCTGGTACTGAGCAGAAAACCTTCTCCCTATAGACCAGCCAACTGAAAGCTGGAAAAAGCTGCACTGCATGCAGCATATGGGAGACAGAAGTCATCAGCAGTGAAAACAGTGGACACTGGAAAATTCAAGTTTGGCCAGACAGGCCCAATGACTGAACGGGTGCAATAGTGGCATGTCTGCTCTTGGGGTAACCAACTTCTCCCTAATGGACTGAAGGTCCTCTCTATGGGAGGGAATACATACCTGGTACTGAAAAACCTAAGCAAAAGTCTATGGCAGGGGAGGTCATTAGCCTTAGGGGTATAAAGCCTGCGCTTGTCTGGCTAAATGTATATATTATTCCCACCAAGCTGCCCTGAAAACCCTACACTTAATGTTCATATTCACATATTAATGCTACTCTCACTTCTGGTTAGAGAACCTTCTCTTTTCAGATGGCGATGACCACTGGGATGACCCAAAAGGCAACATAGTGCTGAGAAGAAGGGACAGAGGAGTGTCCAGCACTGAAACACCTCTGTCACACCCTCCAAGGCTCAGGGTACACTGCAGAAGAGGGGCAGAAAGAATGGAAGAGCCAAAGTAAGGGTATGACTCCTACAATGCAACTGTCCAGACAGAAATTGGCCTTGATATCCATGACCTTGCAGTGCCTAGCAATATCTTCACAAGACCCTCATAATAGAAGAAAAAGATGATGACATCAAATTAAAAGAGAGACTAATGGAGAGAAGGAGGGGATATGAAGGAGACTGGAGTTCTAAAAGGGATTGGTGGGAGGGGAGGGAAATATCATGCATTTTTTTGTATGTAAGTATAGTAGTTGTCAATTAAAAAAAAATAGTCATCCAGTTTTCTCTAAAGTGCTTCAGGCAAGCTTCTGCTTCCTCTCAACAATTCTCCAAAACTACTAGCAGAAGCTGGGAGAGAGGCTCAAGGGCCTATCAAAGAGAGGACCAATCTGCATCCCTGGGGCCTCAAGGTCTGCAGGTCCACCCATGCCCCAGTACCTGCCCAGGCCCAGGACTCCAGCTCAGAGAGCAAGGAAAGGGAATTAGAGTGGAACTGAGTCTTGTAAGTTTGACATCAAAGAGGAAGAGGTAGAGGTTATAGAGAACCATGGTACTATGAATCAGGACTAGTGTTGGCAGGGGGGATGGGAACAATGCCAACCAGGGAGTGAGAACTGAGAGGAGAAATGAAGAATTAAGAGGAAGGGCCAAATGGAGTATAAAAGAGATCTGCTACTAAACTTCGTTTTTAATATTTAGCCTATTCATACAGTTCTGATGGCAGAGACTATATATATGTGACACACTGAGAGTATGTCAACCACCATTAACCAAGGTAGAGAGGAAATCTGAAGCAAGCACATTAACCTCAGTACTATTAACTTTATGAGGCAGGTCATTTCTTTGTTAGGGGACTAGCCTGGGCTTTGTAGGATATTTAGCAGGATCTCTAATTGCTACCCTTTGTATACCAATAACATTTCGTACCATTTGTAATGACTACAATTTTCTCTAAATATTACCAAATTTCTATGGGGAGAAGGCTAAATAAGGGGTGAGATTTGGGGGCAAAATTGCTCCCAGTTAAAAACTGCTGGCTTAGTATCACTCTGATACCAAAGCCAGACCAAAAAAAAAGGAAGAAAAGAAAAGAAAATCACAGACCAATCTCCCTCATGACCATAAATGCAAAAATTCTCAACAAAATAGAGAGTTCTCAAAAGAAGAAACACACATGGCATAAAGACACCTAAAAACTTTTTATATCCTTAGCCATCAGGGAAATGCCAATTAAAACTACTTTGAGATTCCATCTCACTCCTATTGGTATGGCTATCATCAAGAAAACAAATGACAATAAAGGCTAGTGAGGATGTGGAAAAGAGGAACCCTTTTACACTGTTGGTGGGAAGGTAAACTGGTACAGCCATTGTGGAAATCAGTGTGGAGGTTCCTGAGACAGCTAAAAATAGATTTACCATATGACCCAGCTATACTACTCTTAGGCATATATCCTAAAGACGCTTCTCACTACTTTAGAGATACTTGCACATCCATGTTCATTGCCACTCTATTCACAATAGCTAGGAAATGGAACCAGCCTACATGTCACTCCACTAATGAATAGATGAGGAAGATGTGGTACATTTATACAATGGAGTGCTATTCAGTGGTAAAGATAAATATAATTATGAAATTTTCAGGGAAATGGAGGATGTGGAAAGGATTATACTAAGTGAGGTAACCCAAGCCCAGAAAGCCAAACATCACATGTTCTCTCTCATATGTGGAGTAAAAATCGGTAGCAGAGGCCAGTATGCTAGGTAGGGGCTATAATGGAGGTAGGAGATGGGAGGACTTAAGGAGATGGCTTTCCATATATTTAAGTTGGTTAACAGATTACTGGGGGTGCAATGGCCTAAGTGAGGTCATGGGAAGAGATTGAGTAAAAGGGTGGGTATAAGGGTAATCAAAATTCAAGATGACATGAATAAGCCATATGGAAACCTATGTGTCCCTGATGCCCCCCAAAATTACAGGCCATTTCCAAGACTCTTGGTGTCCACCAGAAATAGATAGTCAGACCCTATTGCTGAAGACTCCACATGCTTTGGTTGCAAGGTCACTGAGAAATCAAGCTGGAGCTGAGTTGAAAACTTCCTCCCTGTAGACCAGCTGACAGAAAGCTGGAAAAAGCTGCACTGCATGCAGCCCTATGGGAGAGAGACATCATCAGAAGTGAAAACAGTGGACACTGCAATCCTTAAGTTTGGCCAGCCAGGTCAGATGACCAAACAGGTGCAATAGGAGCATATCTGTTATGGGGGAATCCAGTTGATCTCTAATTGGACTGAATGCCTGCTCCATGAGAGAAAATGCCTGGTACTGAAAACCTAATCAAAAGCCTATGGCAGGGAAGGTCATGAGCCCTAGGAGTGTAACACCTGCTGGTGTCTGGCTAAATGAATATATTATGCTCACTAAACTACCCCGTAAGCACTTTTCTTAACATACATGTCCATATATTAATGCTACTCTCACTTTTTCTTAAGGAAGTTTCTCTTTTCAGGTGACAGTAACCACTGGGATGACCCAAAGGCACCATAGTACTGAGAAGAAGTGACAGAGGAGTGCTCAGCACTGAAACATCTCTATTACACCTTCCAAGGCCCAGAGTTCATTGCAGAAAAGGTGACAGAAAGAATGTAAGAGCCAAAATGAAGGGTAGGACTGCTTACAATGCAATTGTTCAGAAAGAAATTAGCCTCAATATCCATGACTTCGTAATACCTAGCACTACCTTCACAAGACAGTCATAATTGGAGGAAAAGATGAAGACATCAAAATAAAAAAGAGATTTATTGGGAGAGGGAGGGGATATGATGGAGAGTGGATTTATGAAGAGGAAAGTGGGGGAGAGAAGAATTATCACAATTTACTGTCTATAATTATGGAAGTTGTCAAAAAAGTTTAAAAAGCTGCTGACTTGATGTATTCTGTCATCTTTACATACAGAACACCCTACTCACTTCAAGGACAGATATATGCTCTTATTTCTTTTATATGGTACTTCAAAACTCCATGGTGAGTTCCTGGAATGGTTTGAAACTCTTCCTGGCTTATGCAATAATAATTTGCTAGATGAGGGAAGGGAGGAGGAGGGAAACCTGCTTGTGATCTACAAGATATAATATTCAGCTCAGAGCCATAACCTTGGACTCTGTTACTACTCCACAATTAACTCCTTGTAGTCTGTTTCATCATTGCTCAAATGGGAACAATAGTACTCAACTGCTTTATGAAGGGTTGCTTATTAGGATAGCATGAAAGGAGATGGGAAAGTGCTTCAAAATATTAAGAGAAAGTACAATCAGACACAAATAGTCATTACTATTTGGGGGGCAGGATGGGGCAGAACCAAAAATATTAATAAACAATCTAAAAGTGTTTGATACCCTTTTCTACTTTTAACTACAAATGATCTAGCTGCCTTGCCAGTACAGGAGTGGGATCATTTTCCACTAAAAATACCAGTCATTTGTCACTGCTAATACAAAGAACAAAAGTGATCTGATCCTGTGAGAAATGCTGCCTGTGACCACTGACTGCACACATTCAGTTTGTAGCCTCTCTTAGTCAGCTTCAGTGGCTGTGGCCATGTGCTCGGCCATGACAGAGGGTGGTTGGGGTTTTCTGGTCAGCTAGTCTAACTGAAAACAGTGAATACCAGGTTCAATGAGAGACTCTTCTCAGGGAAGTAAGGCAGAAGAGCAATACAGGAGGACACCTGATGTCCTCAACTCACCTCCACACATTTGCCCAAATGGTGTGCATATTGCTGTCAGTTCAAGACCAGCTGAGAACTACAGAGTGAGTTCTAGGTCCTGGGCTAGAGTAAGACCATACCTCAAAAAAAAAAATAAATAAAGGTCAAATTACAAAAGCTTAAAAATGTGTATAGGTGCTCGCTTCGGCAGCACATACACTAAAACTGGAATGATACAGAGAAGATTAGAAAAAAAACCATGTATAGTGCTTGGTCAAACTTCACAATCAAGACTATAAACTGGTGTGGAGAGATGACTTAGTGGTTAAGGCACTTGCCTTCAAAGCCAAAGGACCCAGGTTTGACTCCCCAGGACCCACATTAGCCAGATGCACAAGGGAGTTTGTTTACAGTGGCTGGAGGCCCTGGTGTGCCCATTCTCTCTCTTTCTCTCAAATAAATAATAAAAAAGAATATAATGTGAAATGGTTCCCATGTTGCTTTTTTATTGGTTGACTCCATTTTATTTATTTATTTACTTGCTGTGTATAGTGTATGTGGCATGTGTGTAGTGGCCACAAGTGTATGCACAGATATGCCTTAACTGCTAAGCCTTTTTTATTAATGCTAACTTTAACTGCTAATCTTTTTTTATTAGATGCTGGGAATAATATTTAATTCAACCTATGACTTATTCCTCTCCATAAATATTAAACAACTAAGAGTATTAATTTATCATCCCATGTATTTTATCTTATTTACAATAGTGACTACAAATATTTAAATGCAAATGTTACAGCACATCATATTTTCTTATTTACAGTAGATTGCAATAGATCTGCCAATAGATTCAGGAGTTTTATTCAAGCTTTTCACTTGGTGTAACTGTGGGTGGATCCTAGGGTCCAGCCCTAAGGTGTGGGGACAGATTTGGAATTCCAGTCTAAAAGTATGCAAAGTGCTTGACTCTGCCTGTGTTTCTGAAATTCTCTCCCTTGTGGTGTAGGTGGTAGTTTTTCTCTCTGTGTGGACCTGTAAAAAGGGGCCAACTTTTTCCACCATTATGGAACTTCCCCCATATCTGTAAGCTTAAAATAAATTCTTCTTCCCATAACTTGTAGTTGTTTTTGGAAGTTCATCCCAGCAACATAAAACTGACTGTGACAGCATTACAACAGAAATATAACTACATTACATTTGTATGAACCCACAACACTCTATCAGTGTGTAAGTTCCAGAGATCCATGGTGTCACTTTAAAACACAACTTTCAGGCTGGAGAGATGGCTTAGCAGTTAAAGCGCCTGCCTCCTAAGCCTAAGAATGCCGGTTCCAATCTCCAGGTCCCACGTTTAGCCAGATGCAAAGTGACGCAAGGGCACAATGCCACACTTGACCACAAGGGGGCCCACGCATCTGGATTTCATTCGCAGCAGCTGAGAGGCTGCTGGCACACCCATCTCTATCTGTCTTCCTCTCCCTCTGTCTCTCTCTGTCTCTCTCTGTGTCTCTCTCCAAAAAAATAAATAAATAAAACACAACTTTCAGGAGTCCCATTTGTCTCCAGGTTGCTCACATCAATGGCTTTGTGAGAATATTTAATAATGATTTTCTCTACTGAAATTTATGATCTGTTTTATCCACAAGTATTGAAAGCTGAAAAAAAAAAAAACTTTAGAGACAACACACAATTTTCTTCAATTACGGGTAAAGAAATCAACAAGCCTGTCTACCTCACTGATGAGTGGCAGCATCAGGACCTGAGCCTCTGACAGTAGTTCTGGTGTGCCCCCTAACATCACCATTCATGCTGCTAGATGAGACCCCTTAAGAGCTCAAGCAAGTTGGCATCTATTCCCAGGAGGTGACTGAGTAGGCAAAACCTACCCTTGACATACATTTCAGGTCTTTTCTCTCAGACACTCAGATTCTCAAAGATGTGTTTCAGTAATTCATCTGCTTTACAGGCTTCCAGGGAAAGTAGTAGCCACTCTGGAGCTAGCTCATGTATGAATGTCATAAAATAAGGAAATGCTAATGTGGAAGTCATAATCTTAAGTCATAACGTATAGACTTGAAAATTGTACTCTTCTACATTATAGAGGCAAGCAAACATTAATAAAAATAAGTAGTAGGGAAGTTGCTATTTTTTAAATATCCCTTCAATATTCCATCATGGGGGACAGGAGGCTCTCATCCCTGCCTGAAGAGTTATTGGTAGTCAAAGGTTCTTGGGAGAAAGGGAAACATTTTCTTCAGTAGTATAGCCTCTGGAAAATTGCATATACTCTGGTAAGCAACTCCCCCACCCATGCTCATGTGATCAACCCTAATTAAACTCAGTGGGTCTTATGCAAGAAAAATACATCAAAGTAGAAGAGGGACTGGGTAGAAACAAATAGGGTTCAGTGGAAGAGTGGTAGGTAGGGAAATAAAAGAAGGGAATGGGAGAGGATTATGTTCAAAATACATTATATAAATGTATAAAAATTGCAATTAAAATAATAGGCATTGTCAAAAGGGTGGGGGAAATCAGGTAGACTGAAACCACCTTTCTATTCATCTTCTTAAATGTCCAGATCACAGTGCTTTTGTATATGTATTCACATATAACATACTCATAAAAACTATATTACTGACAAAATCTCTTTAGCAAGAGTTTACTTAATGATTTAAAGAACCTATACTATATATAGAATATGCAACATTTATCTTTTCAGAAAATTAGTATTATAAAGGAGAATAAATTATTTTAGAAAATACTTTTCTTTATTCCAAATTTTAATTCAAATTTATTTTTTAAAGTATTTTTAGGGCCAGAGAGATTGCTCAGTGGTTAAAGGCACTTCCTTGCAAAGTCTGATGGCCAAGTAAAGCCAGATGCACAAAGTAGCACATGCATCTGGAGTTCATTTGCAGTAGCAACAGGCCCTGGTACACAAATTCTCTGCCTACCTCTTTCTTTCTCTCTCTGCTTGCAAATAAACAATAAAATATTTAAATATATTTGAAATTTATTTGTTTGAGAGAGAGAGAATATAAGCACACCAGGGCTTCTTTCCACCGTAAGAGGTAGGACACTTGTCTACTAATATGCATGAGGTCCTGATTTCAATCCTTAGTATGGCAAAAAAAAATCTGTACATTTATAACATATCTTACATAAATGTATAAATACACATATTATATATAGAAACCAAGATTTATGTCCTGATACTTTGGTCTTTTTTAATTTTTTCCCTGAAAATAATAATTTTTGTTACATCATAACTAAAATGTAGTATATAAATGTATTATATATACAATTGTCCTCCCAAAAATCTGAGACTTCAAAATATACAAATCATAACCAGATACCAACCACCATACACCCTAAGATGCTTCTAGAATCATCAATCCCCATAGCAAGCTCAGCCTTGGT
The DNA here is from genome assembly GCA_036365145.1 of Orientallactaga sibirica. Lineage (NCBI taxonomy): Eukaryota > Metazoa > Chordata > Mammalia > Rodentia > Dipodidae > Orientallactaga > Orientallactaga sibirica. Next base: position 1,427,871 of record JAEOAD010000060.1, read on the forward strand.
GTTTGGCCCAATTCTACCCAATCCTGGCTAAATACAAACCAGTCTACCTGTTTACAAAGTCTTACTTGTCAATACCCTTTAACTCAGTAATTCCATGTAAGAAAGTAGTTCTAAATTTTTGTGAAATTCACTTAATGGTATGACAGTTCAGCAAGTCATACCACACTGAGTTTTTTTTTTTTTTTTTTTGCATTGTAAACCATTTGATACAGGAAAAAATAAAATTATTGCATATCCTTGGGGTCTTTAAAGTTTACAATAAATTTTATGCTTATAATTTACTGAATGCATACTATGAACCAGGTACTCTAGTAGGTATTTTATTTGTGTTACCTTACGTAATGATTATAATCCATAAAGTGTATGTAATAGCACCCTCACCTCACTCTAAAGTTATTGAATAATTTGCCCTAAATTGTACACATAAGAAATAGTGTTTGGGGCTGGAGAGATGGCTTAACAATTAAGGTGTTTGCCTACAAAACCAAAGGACCCAGGTTCAGTTTCCTAGGATCCACGTAAGCCAGATGCACAAGGAAGTGCATGTGTCTGGGAGTTTGTTTACAGTGACTAGAGGTCCCTGGTGCACTCATTCTCTCTCTATATATATATTTTTTCTCCAAATATGTATATATATGATTCTTAATTTCTCTCTCTCAAATAAATAAATAATAATTTTTTTTTTTTTGGTTTTTCACGGTAGGGTCTCACTCTAGCTCAGGCTGACCTGGAATTCACTCTGTAGTCTCAGGATGGCCTCAAACTCACGGTGATCCTCCTACCTCTGCCTCCCAAGTGCTGGGATTAAAGGTGTGCACCACCATGCCCAGCTTTAAATAAATAATAAAATATTTTTTTAAAAATAACAAGTATTTCAAAGATTCAAGCCCGGGTCTAATAGTTTGATATTTTGTACTTTATCCATGAAGCTGTGTTGTGTATTTAAAATAGTAACAACATCAACAATCCTCAAATGTAAACAGTAGAAGTTAAATAATATTGGTTGGGTAGATTTGAATTCATTAAAACTGATGTCTATGACAGTTTGTTATAACACAGAAGGCTTGATATAATTATAATAGCATGAGTAGGATGTAAATTTGTATATATACAAACCACCTCTCACTCTCATCTCTTTCTTCTTCATCTAACTTGTATGTGAAATAAAAACAAACATGTAGTTGGCTCCTTTATTAGTCACAGCCCTCCAGAGAACCAATAGGATATATGTATGTATAGACTAGTTGTAAATTGATAGATATAGATCATGAGGGAGGATAAATCAGAGGAACTGATTCACATGATTATGGGGGCTTTCAGCCCCACATCAGAAAGACTGCAAGCTGAAAACCTTAGACTACTAGAAGTGTTGATTCAGTCCAAGTCCCAGATAGCTGATCTAATTCCCAGCCTGAAGCCAAAGACTTAAAACCCTTGCAAGGGTGTTCAAAGTCCTAGAGAGCCAAGGCCAGAAAGCCTGCAATGCTGATGCTGAAGGTCAGAAGAGAAACCCTTAACAACAAAAATATCACGTTTTCCAAGCCTTTTTTGTTATTGCTCTCTCCAGGCCCACAGATGATGGGACAGTGCTCTCTCCCCCACAAGCAGGATGGATTTTCCCTATTCAATATACAGCAATCTGCTCTGGAGATGTATGGCACAATGCAGATCTGGCCCTAGCCAGACCACATGGCAGAGGAAACCAGGAAGTGGCTTCTGTGAACATGGTTTTCTGCGTAGGCTTGGCATGACAACAGCTACAGTCCCATGCTCCCTAGAAACCTGCTACGAGATGATCTGTCCAGAGACAAGCTGTCATTGGTCACAAAAAGGGGACCACCCCATACAATGATTGTCCAGCCAAGCCCCTTAAAACCCATGTGCACTTCCTCAATAAACAAGTTTGTGGCAGCTTGCTTCCCACTTTCACCCAGCTCCTGGAGTCTGTGTCCTGATTCCGCACTGCTCACCCCAACTCAGCAGAGACCCTGCCGTTCCTCCTGGGCTGGCCTTAGGGGGGACCACAACAGAGATGTCCTCACAGACACATCCAGACATACCAAGATGTTTCTTGATAGGTATGGTGTTGTAGGTACCTTCATGTTGCTGGACAAAACACCAGATCAAAAGCAGCTGATGGGAGGAAAGTTTTTATTTTGGTTTATTGTCTGCCAAGAACTGGAGAATTATTTAGTGTACATGCACGCACACACACACACACACACACACACACACACACACACACACACACAATGACAGTAGAGTATTCTGTGCTGTTTTGAGAGTAACAGAAAATAAGAGAAAACTAGTTTTTTTGTTCTTATTATACACTGTATTAATTAGATCTTTCCAGAGAATAAAAATCTTAGAAAAGGTCGGGCACGGTGGCACACACCTTTAATCCCAGCACTCGGGAGGCAGAAGTAGGAGGATTGCCATGAGTTTGAGGCCACCCTGAGACTACATAGTTAATTCCAGGTGAGCCTGGACCAGAGTGAGACCCTACCTTAAAAAACCAAAAAATATCGTCCTGTGTGGGCTGGAGAGATGGCTTAACAGTTATGGTGTTTGCCTGAGAAGACTAAAGACCCTGGTTTGATTCCCAGGACCCACATAAACTAGATACACAATGGGGCGCATGTGCCTGGAGTTCATTTGCAGTGGCTAGAGGCCCTGGCATGCCCATTCTCTCTCTCTCAAATGAATAAAGTTTTTTTTTTTAAAATCATCCCATGATGTAAATGAAGTTTATCTGGTTAGTCAATCAGCAATGGAAATGCTTCCCAGTTTAGTAATACTGTGAACAGTACTGTTATGAGCATTGTTGTACACAAGCTATCCCTGTTCAGTAGATACCTACAAGTGGAATTGCTGGGTTGTAGATTTGCATGCATTCAGTTTTACCAGAAACTGTCAAATAGCTTCCAAACATGAGTTTAACAGTTTGCATGGCTTCTAGCCATTGATTATTTCTCATTGTTGCACACATCTTTGTTTTTGTTATGGTTGTCTAATGTTATACTTTTACATAGATATGCATCTAACAATATATAACATCAATTTGGTTTGTATGGAAAGTACATGTGTGTGAGTGGATATGGAGACCAGAGGACAACCTCAGGTGGTGTCCTTGAGAAAGGATCTAACTCTAGCCCAGGCTGACCTAGAATTCACACTGTATTCTCAGGATGGCCTCGAACTCATTCTCCTACCTCTGCCTCCTGCTTCCCACATGCTGGGATTAATGGTATATGCCACCATGCCTGGCTCCTGTCCACCTTTTTTGAAATAGGGTCTGTAATTAGCCTGAAATCCTCCTAGTCTAGACTGGCTGACCAGTGAACCCCAGGAGTCTGACTATCTCCAGCTTCCTAGTACCAGGGTAATTTTTTTTTTTGTGAGTTCTGGTGATTGAATTCAGATAATCATGCTTACAAACAAGCACTTTATTAACTCCCAACTGAGTTCTCTCCCCAGCCCTATAATATCAATTTGTTTTTAAAAATTTCATAGAAATGCTGTCATACTGAATATTTTCTATGACTTGTTTTTTAAACATATCTATGTTAAAACATATAATTTCAGTTTGTTCTGTTTCACTGTTATACAATATTTCAAAGTCTAAAACCTCAATTTTATTAATAGTATTTTAGGCTATTTCTGCTTTTTATGATTATAAACAGCAATGCAAAAATATTATGGGGCTGGAGAGATGGCTTAGTGGTTAAGGCATTTGCTTGCAAAGCCAAAGGACCCAGGTTCGATTCTCCAGGACCCATGTAAGCCAGACCCACAAGGGAACACATGCATCTGGAGTTCATTTGCAGTGGCTGGAGGCCCTGGCATGCCTCTCTCTCTCTCTCTCTTTCTCTCTCTGTCTTTCTCTAGTAAATAAATTAATTAAATATTTTTTAAAAATTCTTTGGTGGACTTCCGGGTAAGATGGCAGCATAGGGGCCACTCCAAACCAGATCAGGGAGGAATTTAAGCAAAACTACACTCTTCTTTGGAAAAGAGCTGAATATTTTTTCCGGGAAACAGCAGAAAAGCAGGAGACAATCAGAATCCCATTGTTGAGCTTGCAGCCTGATCCACAGCATGGTCCACAGCGGCCCCGAGCCACTGCCGCCCCAAGCAGCCAAGCCACAGCAGCCCCAACCCACCAGGCATGCCTAGCAGCAGCAATAGAGACCAAACAAGGGGACTTTCCAACCTCTTCAGTCTCCTTGAATGTTGGGGTCCCCCATAGGGCCAGCCCAGGAGGGATGGCAGGGTCTCTGCCGAGTTGGGGGTGAGAAGTGCAGAATCACAACACAGACTCCGGGAGTTGGGTGAAAGCAGGCAGAGGGCGAGCTGCAGCAAACTTGTTTATTCAAAAAAGTGTAGAGGGTTTTAAGGGGCTTGGCTGGCCAATCATTGTATGGGGTAGTCCCCTTTTGGTGACCAATGACAGCCTGTCTCTGGACAGATCATCTCATAGCAGGTTTCTTGTGAGCATGGGACTGTAGATGTTGTCAGGCCAGGCCTGCGCAGGATGCCATGTTCACAGAAGCCACTTCCTGGTTTCTTCTGCCATGCAGTCTGGCTATGGCCAGACCTGCAATGTGCCATACACTCGCAGAGCCCAGAAATCTAAAAATGGTCAGTTGAGCTACTGAAAGAGATACAGGGGAACAGTGTGAGCAACTACAGGCTTCTTGAACTCGCCCTAACCATCAGAACTGTGAACCGCCAGCATTCAGCTCCCAGCAGCAGCAGCATATCCAGCACATCTGAGCCAAGCTCAAGCTTCGAAGCACAACACCAGCAGTGCATCCAGAACAGTTGAGCCAAGTTCAAGCTCCACAGCTCAGGGAACAAGGTGGGCACTCAGCATTGAGTTTGGAAGCCACACCAAAGGTAACAAGGCCAGCTGACCAAAAAAAAAAAAAAAAAAAAACAGGTACATATGCCTGCATAGGAAGTGCTAATCTCTCTTTCCAGGTCACGACAAGTTATGGGTTACATATTTGTGGCTGGCTTTACCATTTTCAAATAAGCTGAACATGGAGTGTTGAATATTGCTGCCTGTAATACTTTTAGATATAGAGGACCTTTATCTTTTGCTTTTGTCATTATTGGGGGCAGGGTGTGATCCAGAGCCAGGCTGACCTGGAACCCAAGTCAGAACAAAATCCTCTATCTCCTAGCTGACAGGATTAAGGGTGTAGAGCAACACACACCCTTAGGGATTTTGACCTTATAAGACTGTTTGTTTTAATTCCCACACTTGTATACTCTGTGCTCGTTTTAATTGAATGTGTATTTTGCTCAGTTGAAGTTTAGAACTTGCCAGTAAATTGTTCCACCAGTCCACTACAATACTTGCTTAACAAGCAAATTCAACAGCTAGGATTACTTCTCAGGTTGGATATGGGTACAAGTGCTACACTTGGGACCTTAAACTCATATCCTGAAAGTATATAAAGGTGGATCAGCACATCTAAGAACACTGCAGATAAATAGAAAACCTAAGCATCAAATCGATCCAGGATGCAAAAATCACTACATTATAATACAAGAAACACAAAGAATCAAGACAATGCAATTCCACCAAAAATTACAAACCCATCAGAATTGTTCACTAATGAGACTGTTTTAGATAAAATTCCTGACAAAGATTTCAAAAGAATGATGTTATCTATACTCAAAGAAATGAAAGAAGAAATAAAAGAAGAAATGGAAGGAATCAGAGAAAAAAACAAAGGAATTAAAGAAGAAAACAAACTCTTGAAAGAGAATACAGAAAACCAGCTTAATGAAATAAAAAGGTCATTACAGGACATGAGTAAGGAAATAGAAATATTGAAGAAAAATGAGGCTGAAATCCTAGCTCTGAAGAACACAGTCAGTGAAATTAAAAACTCTGTGGAAAATCTCACTAGTAGAATGGATGAAGGAGAAGACAGAATATCTAAAGTAGAAGACGAGGTGGAAGACCTAATACAGTCCAACAAAGAGAAAGACAAGCTAATAGAAAGGTATGAATGGGAATTCTAAGATATCCGGGACAGTATGAAAAGATCAAACATAAAAATTCAAGGTATAGCAGAAGGGGAATAATTTCAATTTCTGGAAGAATTTCAATCCAGAGGCTTAGTAGGTGTTTTCCACAAAATGATAGAAGAAAAATTTCCCCAAATTGGGAAAGAAATGCCAATGCAGTTACAAGAAGCTTATAGAACACCAAACAGACAAAACCTAGAAAGATCCTTTTCTCGCCATGTTATAATTAAACTAATAAACATACAAGCCAAAGAAAATATATTGAAAGCAATTAGAGAGAAAAATCAAGTGACCTTCATAGGGAAACCCATCAGGATCACAGCAGATTACTCAACACAAACTTTAAAAGCCAGAAGGGCTTGGAGTGATGTATTCCAAGTTCTGAAAGATAAAAACTGTCAACCAAGATTACTTTATCCTGCAAAGCTATCTATCCAAATTGATTGAGAAATAAGGACATTCCACAACAAAAACAGGCTAAAGGAATTTATGGCAACTAAACCAGCTCTACAGAAAATACTTGCAGGAATCATTCACACTGAAGAGAAAGCAAAACACACACAGCAGGAAATAGGAAAAAATAAATCATACTCAAATAACACTTAAAACAAGCGAGTAAAGTGAAAACAGTAAGAACTACAAAACAAGAAGAATGGTGAAAATAAATACATATCTTTCAATAATAACTCTTAATGCCAAGGCCTCAATGCCCCAACTAAAAGACACAGACTTGTAGACTGGATTAAAAAGGAGGATCCTACAATCTGTTGCATCCAGGAAATTCACCTCTCAATAAAAGATAAAAACCTTCTTAGGCTGAAAGGTTGGAAAAAGGTATTTCAAGCAAATGGGCCTAGGAAACAAACAGGGGTTGCTATCCTAATTTCTGACAGGATAGACTTCAAACCAACATTGGTGAGGAAAGATAAAGAAGGTCACTTTATACTGATTAAAGGAACACTCCAACAGGAGGACATTACAATCCTAAACATATATGCTCCTAACATGGAGGCTCCCAATTTCATCAAACAAACACTATTAGACTTAAAGCCAGAGATAACTCCTAACACAATATTTTTGGGTGACTTCAATACCCCACTCTCATCATTTGACAGGTCTACCCAGCAAAAAATAAACAGAGAGACATCTGCATTAAATGATGTCATGGAACAAATAGACCTAACAGATATATACAGAACATTCCATCCAAATGCTGCAGAATATACATTTTTCTCAGCAGCACATGAGACATTCTCTAAAATAGACCATATACTAGGACACAAATCAAATCTTAACAAATACAGGAAACTTGAAATAATCCCTTATATGCTATCCGACCACAATGGGATTAAACTGCAAATCAGCAACAAGAGAAACGACAGAGCATACAGAAATTCATGGAGACTAAACAGTCCATTATTGAACGATGTATAGGTCATTGAAGAAATTAAAAAGGAAATCAAGAAATTCATAGAATCAAATGATGATGAGAGTACAACATCCCAAAACCTTTGGGACACAATGAAGGCAGTCCTATGAGGGAAATTTATAGCTCTAAGTGCCTATATTAAGAAATTAGAGAGTTCACAACTAAACAATGTAATGCTTCACCTTAAGCTCTTGGAAAGAGAAGAACAAGGCAAACCAAAAATCAGTAGATGGGAAGAAATAATAAAGGTTAGGGCAGAAATTAATGAAATGGAAACAAAAAAAAAAACAAAAATCAATGAAACAAAGAGTTGGTTCTTTGAAAGGATAAAAAAGATTGATAAACCCTTAGCAAATCTGACCAAAAGAAAGAGAGAAGAAACAATGATTGATAAAATTAGTGATGAAAAAGGCAACATCCCAAGAGATGCCAAAGAAATCCAGAAAATTGTATGGACATACTTTAAGAATATATGTGCCTCTAAATTTAAAAACCTGAAAGAAATGGATAATTTCCTTGATTCATATGACCTACCAAATTTATATCAAGATGAGATAAACCATTTAAATAGACCTACAACAACTAGAGATCCAAGCAGTTATAAAAAGTCTCCCAACTAAAAGAAGCCCAGGCCCAGATGGATTCACTGCTGAATTTTACCAGACATTCCTGGAAGAACTAACACGAATGCTTCTCAAACTTTTTTTTTTTTTTTTTTTTGGTTTTTCGAGGTAGGGTCTCACTCTGGTCCAGGCTGACCTGGAATTAACTATGTAGTCTCAGGGTGGCCTTGAACTCTCGGTGATCCTCCTACCTCTGCCTCCCGAGTGCTGGGATTAAAGGCATGCGCCACCACGCCTGGCCCAAACTTTTCCATAAAATAGAAAAGGGAGGAATTCTACTGAAATCCTTCTATGAAGCCAGCATCACCCAGATACCCAAACCAGACAAAGACAGATCAAAAAAAAGAAAATTACAGACCAATCTCCCTCATGAAAATAGATGCAAAAATTCTCAACAAAATACTGGCAAACAAAATACAAGAATATATCAGAAAGATTATTTACTCTGACCAAGTAGGCTTTATCCCAGAGATGGAGAGATGGTTCAACATATGCAAATCCATAAATGTAATATACCATATAAATGGTCTGAAGGACAAAAATCACATGGTGATATCAATAGATGCAGAAAAGGCATTTGACAAAATCCAACACCCATTCATGGCAAAAGTATTACAGAAACTGGGAATAGAAGGAACATATCTCAACATAAGAAAGCTATTTCTGACAAACCTACAGCCAATATAATACTAAATGGGGCATAACTTGAAGCTTTTTCAATTCAGGAACAAGGCAAGGGTGTCCATGTCCCCCACTTCTATTTAATATAGTACTGGAAGTCTTAGCTATAGCAAAAAGGCAAGAGACACTCATAAAAGGGATGCAAATTGGAAGGGATCAAATTATCATTATTTGCAGATGATATGATTCTATACATAAAATACCCTAAAGACTCTACCAGCAAACTGTTAGAGCTGATAAACACTTTTAGCAATGTAGCAGGATACAAAATAAACACACAGAAATCAATAGCTTTTGTATATACTGACAACAAACATGCAGAGGATGAAATCAGGGAATCTCTCCCATTAACAATTGCCTCAAAAAAAAAAAAAAAAAAAAAAAAAAAAAAACCTTGGAATAAACTTAACCAAGGAAGTGAAGGATCGCTACAATGAGAACTTTAAAAAACTCAAGCGACAAATTGCAGAAGACACGAGGAAATGGAAAGACATCCCATGCTCCTGGATTGGAAGAATCAATATTGTGAAAATGTCAATCTTACCAAAAGCAATCTCCACATTCAATGCCATCCCCATTAAAATCCCAATAGCATTCTTCACAGAAATAGAAAAAACAATCCTAAAATTCATCTGGAAACACACACAAAAAAAACCTCGAATAGCCAAAACAATTTTGCACAACAAAAATCAGGCTGGTGGTATCACCATACCCAATTTTAAGTTATATTACAAAGCCATAGTAACAAAAACAGCATGGTACTGGCACAAGGACAGACAGGTAGATCAATGGATCAGAATGGAAGACCCAAATATTAACCCAGGCAGCTACAGCCACCTGATTTTTGACAAAAACGCCAAAAATATTCATTGGAGAAAAGATAGCCTCTTCAACAAATGGTGCTGGGAAAACTGGACATCTGTATGTAAAAGGATAAAAACAGATCCTTGTCTCTCTCCATGCACAAAAATCAAGTCCAAATGGATCAGGGACCTTAATATCAGTTCTGAAACTCTGAAACTGCTAGAGGAAAAGGTAGGGGAAAGCCTTCAACATATTAGCATAGGCAAAAACTTTCTGAATATAACCCCAATTGCTCAGGGAATAAAACCACTAATCAACCACTGGGACCTCATGAAATTACAAAGCTTTTGTACAGCAAAGGACACTGTGAATAGAGCAAAAAGACAACCTATAGAATGGGAGAAAATCTTTGCCAGCTATACATCTGACAGAGGATTAATATCCAGAATATACAAAGAACTCAAAAAACAGAATAATAAGAAATCAAACAACCCAGTTAAAAAAATGGGCTATGGAATTAAATAGAGAGTTCTCAGAAGATGAAATACAGATGGCATATAAACATCTAAAAAAGTGTTCCACATCCTTAGCCATCAGGGAAATGCAAATTAAAACCACTTTGAGATTCCATTTTACTCCTGTCAGAATGGCTACCATCAAGAAAACCAATGACAATAAGTGTTGGCATGGATGTGAAAAAAGAGGAACACTTCTACACTGTTGGTGGGAATGTAATCTGGTCCAGCCATTGTGGAAATCAGTGTGGAGGTTCTTGAGACAGCTAAAAATAGATTTACCATATGATCCAGCTATAGCACTCATAGGCATATATCCAGAGGACTCTCTCACTACCATAGAGATACTTGCACAACCATGTTTATTGCTGCTCTATTCACAATAGCTAAGAAATGCAACCAGCCTAGATGTCCCTCCACAAATGAATGGATAATGAAGATGTGGTACATTTACACAATGGAGTTCTATTCAGCGGTAAAGAAAAGTGAAATTATGAAATTTGCAGGGAAATGGATGGATCTGGAAAGGATTATATTAAGTGAGGTAACCCAGGCTCAGAAAGCCAATCGTCACATGTTCTTTCATATGTGGATCCTATATAATATATATATATATATATATATATATATATATATATATATATATATATATACAAATGTATAGACTTATGTGTGAAATGGAACCAAAAATAGGTACTAGAAACCAGTAAGCTGGTAAAAGGCTATAAGGGAGGCAGGAGAGGGAAGGACTTAAGTGTATGGTATTGCACATATGTAAGTAGAAGAACATATTACAGGGAGGGGAATGGCCTAAGTGAGGTCATGGGAAGAGAATGCGTAAAAGAAGGGCAGGGGGAGGGTCAATCAAAATTCAAGATAGTGTGAATAAGACTTATGTAAACCTACTTTTTTGAATAATAGCACATCCAGAAGCTGTAGACTGTTACTGGAAAATTTTCAGTGCCTGGGATTGGATACCTTCCAGTGAGTTGTTGGCCAAGGAGGTCCCGGTAGCCTCCAAAACATTAAAGGCTATTGCCAAAGCCCTTGGTTGCCCTTGAGAAACAGATGATAAGACCCTATTGCTGAAGACATCTCTTGCCTGAGAGGCAAGGTCACTGAGAAAGCAAGCTGGTGCTGAGCAGAAAACCTTCTCCCTGTAGACCAGCCAAGTAAAAGCTGGAAAAAAGCTGCACAGCATGCAGCCCTATGGAAGACAGAACTCATCAGCAGTGAAAACAGTGGACACTGGAAAATTCAAGTTTGTCCATATAGGCCCAATGACTGAATGGGTGCAATAGTGGCATGTCTGCTCTTGGGGTAACCAACTGCTCCATAATTGGACTAAAGGCCTGTTCTATGGGAGGGCATATATACCTGGTACTGAAAAACCTAAGCAAAAGTCTATGGCATGGGAACTCATGAGCCTTAGGGGTATAAAGCCTGCACTTGTCTGGTTAAATGTATATATTATTTCCACCAAGATGCCCTGAAAGCACTACGCTTAATGTTCATATTCACATATTAATGCTACTCTCACTTCTGGTTAGAGAAGCTTCTCTTTTCAGATGGCGATGACCACTGGGATGACCCAAAAGGAAAATAGTGCTGAGAAGAAGGGATGAAGGAGTGCCCAGCACTGAAAAACCTCTGTCACACCCTCCAAGTCTCAGGGACCATTGTGGAAGAGGGGGCGGATAGAATGGAAGATCCAAAGGACGGATGACTTCTTACAATGCCACTGCCCAAACAGAAATTGGCCGTGATATCCATGACCTTGCAGTGCCTAGCAATACCTTCACAAGACCCTCAAAATAGAAGAAAAAGATTATGACAACAAATTAAAGGAGAGATTAATGGAGAGAGGGAGGGGATAAGATGGAGATTGGAGTTCTAAAGTGGAGTGGGGGGAGGGGAGGGAAAGATCATGTGTTTTTTTGGATGTAAGTATAGAAGTTGTCCATAAAAAAATTTAAAAAATTCTTTGGATTATGTGTAAGAATTTCTGAAGGTTATAACTATTATAGCTTCAGTTACACTAGATATTACTTAAAGAGCCCCTGAAGATGTTCACTATTCCAAGTAATTAATATGGTTATATATATATTTAGATTTTATTTTTTATTTTTCTTATTAGAGACAGAGAGAACGAAAGAGAGGGAGAGTGAGAATGGGCAAGCCAAGGCCTCTAGCCACTGCAAAGGAACTCCAGACGCATGTGCCCCCTTGTGCATCTGGCTTACGTGGGACCAGGAGAATCAAACCAGGGTCCTTATGCTTCACAGGCATGTGCCTCATTCGCTAAGCCATCTCTCCAGCCCTAATATGGTTATATTTTTAATAATAATTACTATTTCTATAATTTTTAAATGCAAATCATATAAGTATGTAATATTCTTTTTGTCCCAGTGTGTGTGTGTGTGTGTGTGGTGTGGGGGTGTGTGATGGATGTGTGTACAGGTGTGTGTAGATGTACATGTCCTGTGTGCATGTATTCAGAGGCCAGAAGAAAATCTTAGGTGCCCTCTTCCAACTCTCATCCAAGTGCTTGAGATGGAGTCTCTCTCACTGAACCCAGAGTTTGTTTTTAGTTTGATAGGCTGACCAGTGAACCCCAACAATTTTTCAGCCTCCAGCCACTACAGGACTGGGCTTATAGGTATGAATAGCAATAGCCAGTTTTTCACATAAATATTTGGGGAATTGAACTCAGGCAGTCTCAGGCCCCCTCAGACCTTAATACTTGTGCAGCAAGCACTCTTGCCCACTGAGCCATCTTCTCATCCCCATATTCTTTTTTTTAAACAACTTCTATACTTACAGACAAATTCAAATAGGAAAGATACTTACAGACAATAAACCAGGATATTTCCCTTACATTCCCCTTCAGAACCCCACTCTCCATCATATCCCCTCCCTCTCTCCATTAGTCTCTCTTTTATTTTAATTTAATCATCTTTTTCTTCTATTATGAGGGTCTTGTAAAGGTATTGCTAGACATTGTGAGGTCATAGATATCAAGGCCAATTTCTGTCTGGACAGTTGCATTGTAAGGAGTCATACCTTTCCTTTGGCTCTTCCATTCTTTCCACCACCTCTTCTGCAATGGACCCTGAGCCTTGAAGGGTGTGAAGGGGATGTTTCAGTGCTGGGCACTACTCCATCCCTTCTTCTCAGCACTATGTTCCTTTTGAGTCATCCCAGTGGTCATTGTCATCTGAAGAGAGAAGTTTCTCTAACCAGAAGTGAGAGTAGCATTAATATGTGGATATGAACATTAAGTGCAGGGCTTTCAGGGCAGCTTGGTGGGAATAATATATACATTTAGCCAGACAAGAGCAGGCTTATACCCCTAAGGCTCATGACCTCCCCTGCCATAGACTTTTGATTAGTTTTTTCAGTACCAGGCATGTATACCCTCCCATAGAACAGGCCTTCAGTCCAATTAGAGAGCAGTTGGTTTCCCCCAGAGCAGACATGCCACTATTGCACTCATTTGGTCATTTGGCCTGTCTGGCCAAACTTGAGGTTTCAAGTGTCCACTGTTTTCACCACTGGTGATTTCTATCTCCCATACGACTGCATGCAGTGCAGCTTTTTCCAGCTTTCAGTTGGCTGGTCTATAGGGAGCAGGTTTTCCTTTTTAATTTTTTCAGTGACCCATTATTCATTCAATAGTGTACTGTTTACTCTCCATGAATTTAGTTTTTCTTTTGCTGATTTGAAGTTTAATCCCATTGTGGTCAGATAGAGTACAAGGGATTATTTCAATTTTCCTGTATTTGTTAAGATGTGATTTGTGTCCCAATATATATGCTGCTGAGAAAAATATATATTCTGCAGCATTTGATGGAATGGTCTGTATATATCTGTTAGGTCCATTTGTTCCATGACATCATTTAATCCAGATATCTGTCCATTTATATTTTGCAGGGATAACCTGTGAAATGATGAAAATGTGGTATTGAAGTCATCCACTACAATTGTGTTTAGTGTTATCTGTGACCTTAAGTCTAATAGTGTTTGTTTGATGAAACTGGGAGCCCCCATGTTAGGTGCATATATGTTTAGGATTGTAATGTCCTCCTATTGGAGTGTTCCTTTAATCAGTATGAAATGACCTTCTTTATCTTTCCTCTCTAGTGTTGGTTTGAAGTCTACCCTGTCAGATATTAGGATAGCAACCCCTGCTTTTTTCTTAGGCCCATTTGCTTAAAATACCATTTTCTATCCTTTCACCCTAAAAAGGTTTTTATCTTTTATTGAGAGGTGAGTTTCCTGGAGGCAACAGATGGCAGGATTCTGCCTTTAACTCCATCTGCAAGCCTGTGTCTTTTGGTTGGGACATTGAGGCCATTGATATTAAGAGTTATTATTGAAAGCTATGTGTTCATTCTTGCCATTCTTCTTGTTTTGTAGTGCTTCCTGTTTTACCTTTACTCACTTGTTTTACTGTTATTTGAGTATGGTTTATTTTTACCTATTTCCTCTTGTGTGTGTTTTGCTATCTCTTCAGCATGAAGGATTCCTTCAAGTATTTTCTGTAGAGCTGGTTTAGTTGTCATAAATTCCTTTAACCTGTTTTTGTTGTGGAATGTCCTTATTTCTCCATTAATTTGGATAGATAGCTTTGCAGGATAAAGTAATCTTGCTTGTCAGTTATCTTTCAGAACTTGGAATACATCATTCTAAGCCCTTCTGGCTTTTAAAGTGTGTGTTGGGTAATCTGCTGTGATCCTGATGGGCTTGTCTTTAATAGTCACTTGTTCTTTCTCTCTAATTGCTTTCAAAATATTTTCTTTGGTTTGCATGTTTAGTAGTTTAATTATAACATGAGGAGGGGAGGTACTTTCTAGGTTTTTTCTGTTTGGTGTTCTAAAAGCTTCTTGTATCTGCATTGGCATTTCTTCCCCAATTTGGGGAAAATTTTCTTCTACGATTTTGTTGAAAATGCCTACTAAGCCTCTGGATTGAAATTCTTCTTCTTCTACTATACCCTGAATTCTTATGTTTGATCTTTTCATAGAGTCCAAGATATCTTGGAATTCCTATTCATACCTTTCTATTAGCTTGTCTTTCTCTTTGTTAGACAGTATTATGTCTGCCACCTGGTCTTCTAGTTTAGATATTCTGTTCTCTCCTTCATCCACTCTACTGGTGAGACTTTTCACAGAGTTTTTTATTTCATTTACTGTGTTCTTCAGAGCTAGGATTTCAGTCTGGTTTTTCTTCAGTATTTCTATTTCCTTACTCATGTCCTGTAATGACCTTTTTATTTCATTAAACTGGTTTTCTGTGCTCTCTTTCAGGAGTTTGTTTTCTTCTTTGAATCCTTTCATGTCTTCTTTCATTTCTTTGAATATAGATAGAATCATTCTTTTGAAATCTTTGCCAGGTATTTCATCTAAAACAGTCTCATTGTGATCATTTCTAATGGATTTATAATTTTTGGTGGGATTATATTGCCTTGATTCTTTGTGTGTCTTGTATTATAATGTAGCAACTTTTGCATCCTGAATTTATTTGATGTTTGGGTTTTCTACTTATCTGTAGTGTTGTTACATGTGGTGATCCACCTTTATATACTTATAGTATATGAGTTTAAGGTGCAAAGTGTAGATCTTGTAGCCAACCACAGAAGTAATCCTAGATGTTTAGTTTGCTTTCTAAGCAAGTATTCTAGTGGGATGGAACAATATACTGGCAAATTCTAAACTTCAACTGAGCAATCTACACATTCAATAAAAACCAGCACAGAGAATACAAATCTGGGGATTAAAACAAACAGATAGTCTTATAAGGCCAAAATCCATAAGGGTGTGTGTTGCTCTACACCCTTAATCCTGACAGCTAGGAGGTAGAGAATTCTGTTATGAATTGTGTTCCAGGTCAGCCTGGATCTGAATCAGATCCTTCCCCCAATAATGACAGAAGCAAAAGACAAAGTCCCTATAAATCTGAAAGAATTAAAGGCAGCAATATTCAACCCCCCCCCAAGTATAGCTTATTTGAAAATGGTAAAGCCAACCAAAAATATGCAACCCATAACCTGCCCTGACATAAAAAGAGATTAGCACTTTCAATGCAGGCCTATGTAACATTTTTGTCAGTCGGCCTCATTACCTTTTGGTGTGGCTTCCAATATCACCAATGCTAAGTGCCCACCTGGATCCCTCTGTGTTGTGCTGGGTAACTGGAGCTCTGTTAAGATGTTCTAGATGCAGAGGTTCCCGGATCTGATGGTTGGGGGATGGAAGAGTTCAGGAAGCTTGGAGTTGCTCACACTGTTCCCCTGTATATCTTTCAGTAGCTCCTTAGTTGATCTCAGCTGACTTTTCTTTAGATTTCTGTACTCTGAAAGGAGGCTGATGAGGTTGGAAAGTCCCCTTGTTTGGTCCCTGCTGCTGCTGCTTGACACACCTTGTGGGTGGTGCCAGGTACACAGATCACGTGGATCGGGGCTGCTGTGGATTGGGGCTGCAAGCTCATCAGTGGGATTCTGGCAATTTTCCTCCTTTCTGGTGGATCTTGGTTTCTCCTGCTTCTCTTCTGTATTTGAGAAAAACCTATACTCCTGCACTTTTCCTAAGAAGATTGTATTTTGCTGTGATTTTGCTTAAATCCCTCCCTGGGCTGGTTTGATGCAGTTCCTATGCTGCCATCTTACCCAGAAGTCCCCATATTCTTAATAACTTTATTGTATAAGTTTTACAAATACTTATATTTACAAAGAGGAAAACAAACACATCTCCTTCCATATATTTGTTGCTAAGTAACCTTGGTGTCCATCTAGATGGGGCCCAGTGACATGCAGATGTATGAAGACTGTGTATTAAGGAATATGGCCACAGTGCTTTGTATATATTTGAGATAGCTGCTAGAGAAGTTATCTGGTGTGTACTTAGTGGCTACATTATCTTTTTGCTAGCTAGGACATGGGTTTCTGGGTGGCAGAAACAGATTCCATGAACAGTTTTATATCTTGAGGACCCATGTGACAGAGGAATCGATGATTCAAGGATGCAGGGAAGGAAGGACTGGTGTGAATGGCCATTTTTCCCCTTGCTTATTCAATAGCAGAGTTGAAGTATCTAGAAACACACATGGAGTTTATTTATTTAAAAATGAAAATCACACATATCCTCTTTTGAATTAACTGTTAGGTTATTTGATGGTATGTCTTACTTGGACTAATAGCATGTCAAACCTTTCATTTTATAATATTTACTCCAAATACATAACAGGTATTTTCAAAAAAACAATAGAAGAAAACTTCCTTCAAAGAGGGAAGTAACAATACAGATACAGCAAGCCTTTAGAACATCAAACAGACAAAATCAGGAATCTTTTACCATCATATTATAACTAAACTACAAAACACACACAAACCAAAGAAAATATATTGGAAACAGTTAGAGAGAGAAATCAAGTCACCTACAAAGGCAAACCCATCAGGATAATAGCAGATTATTCAACACAAACTTTAAAAGCCAGAAAGTCTTGGAATGATGTACTCCAAGTTCTGAAAGATAACAACTGTCAACAAGGTTACTTTATCCTGCAAAGCTATCCATCCAAATAGACAGAGAAATAAGGACATTCTACAACAAAAGCAAGCTAAAAGAATATATGAACACTAAACCAGCTCTACAGAAAATACTTGAAAGGATCCTCCATGCTGAAGAAACCATACTAAAATACTAGTTAATAAAAGGGAGTAAAGGAAAAACCAGAAGAAATACAAAACAAGAATGGCAAGAATAAATATACACCTTTCAATATTAACTCTTAATACTAATGGCCTCAATGCCCCACCAAAAGACACAGGTTTGCAGACTGGGTTAAAAAGTGGGATCCTTCAACTTGTGGCCTCCAAGAAACTCACATTTCCACAAAAGATGGACATTATCTTAGGGTGAAAGGTTAGAAAATAGTGTTTCAAGCAAATGGGCCTACAAAACAAGCAGGTCACTATCCTAATATCTATCAGGATAGACTTCAAACCAATATTAGTTAGGAAAGATAAGGAAGGTCACTTTATATTAATTAACAAACACTCTAACAGTCCTCCTTTACAATTCTAAGCATATATGCACTTAACATGGGGGCTCCCAATTTCGTTAAACAAACACTATTAAATTAAGGTCACAGATAACACCAAGTACAGTTATACTGGGTGACTTCAACACCCCACTCTCATCAATTGACAAGTCATCCTGCAAAAAATAAGCAGAAAAGCATCTGGATTAAATGAGGTCATAGAACAAATGGACCTAAGAGATATCTACAGAACATTTTATCCAAATGCTGCAGAATACCCATTGTTTTCAGCAACACATGAAACATTCTCTAAAATAGACCATATATTAGGACACAAAGCAAATCTCAACAAGTACAAGATAATTGAAATAATTCCTTGTACTCTATCTGATAACAATGGTATTAAACTACAAATCAATTGCAAGAAAAGCTATAGAGCATAGACAAAATCACAAAAACTATACAGCACAATACTAATGATAAATGGGTCAATGAAGAAATCAAGAAGGAAATAAAAAATTCATAGAATCAGGACTGGAGAGATGGGTTAGTAGTTAAGGCGTTTTCCTGTAAAGCCAAAGGATCCCATTTTGACTCTCCAGGACCCATGTAAGCTAGAGAAGTTATCTGGGGCGCATATGTCTGGAGTTCATTGTTGGGCCCTGCCCGGTGTGAAGCCGAGTGGTTAGCCCAGCCAGTCTTGGCCTACTCCCGGTGAGGCCTAGTCGAGCTTCCAGAGCCTGAGTAGAGTTTCGTGACCTGTCCTTGAAGTGACTCAGCACCTAAGCTGAAACTGCCTCCGCCCAGCTGCTGCTGATGTGGTGAAATACTATTGGCCCTGTAGCAGACAGCTTCAGGTTCGCTGAGATGAACTTCCAGACCAGGCACAGTTATGGAGGAAGGGATATTATTTATTGAAGCTTACAGATCCAGGGGAAGTTCCATAAGGGCAGAAGAAGTGGCCTGATCTCCACAGGACCAGGCAAGAGAGAGCAAAGCCCCCAGCCACACAGCACACAGAGCAAAAACTACAGCCAAAAGGTCACACAGCACACTTCAGGAACTCCTGCTAGGCACATTTGCATATCTTTACAATGGAATCTCAAACCCACCATTAACACCTTAAGACCAGCCCCCAGTGACATTGCCTCTAGCAAGGTGATTGCAGATGCAAACTATAACTAGTAAAACACTGAATATATTTGGGGACATATATTCAAACTACCGCAGGCCCTTACACCTTTGTCTCATCCTTTATCCCACCCTCTCTCAAAATATATAAATACCTGCCCATGACAATAAATGGCGAGAGATTCCCGCCTTAGACGGTCTCCATGGCTCAATGTGGTTTTTCCCCCTGGTGTTTTAGGGGGGGAGGGGTTTGAGTAGCCGATATCCGCCTTCCCGCTCAGCCTCGAGAGAAGCAGCTGGCCCAGTTCTCTCTCTCTTCCACTCTACCTGCTGGTGGTGGAGGAAAAAACCACCGGCAACTGGCGCCCAAACGTGGGGCGCAACAACAGGTGCCCCGTGTGAGGACAGAAAACTACCTGAGAAACGACATGTGAGGAGTCAGAATGGACTACGGACTGGACCCTGACGTGATAAAACAAAATTCAAAATTAAGCTGACGGGCTAATTGGACTGCTGACGGGTGTATCCTCATAAGTTATGAGGTAATCTTCATATTTAATATTCTAACCTTTACTTCTATAATCTGTGCTTGCTTCAACTTCCTTTCTCTTTCCTTTCATTTCCGGTTTGCCGCCATTTCTAAACGGGTACGTTCATGGCGGACGCACCACATGGGCAGACCTAAAGGAAACTCACCACTTTCTCTTTGCTTTCATTTCTGGGTTCTACAGTGCTGCCATTTCTAAATGCCAGTTCATGGTGGACTCACCACATGGGTAGACCTAGAGGAGACTTTAAGCGTTTTGCCTCCTCATTTAAATAAAAACTCTGTCCCAAACTTCAACATCTCTTGTTCCTTTCTCCTTCCTCTCATTTTCGGGTTTCCGACAGACCGCTTCTGCAGTGCCACCATTTTTGTCCTGCCCCCTCATTTGAGTGGGGGCGCCATCTTAGAAGAGCCAGTTCATGGCGGACACACCACGTGGACAGACCTAAAGGAGACTTTAAACATTTTGCCTCCTCATTTAAATAAAAACTCCATCCCAAAAGACAAAACAAACATGATGAAAAAATGTACTCCCAGCTGTACTGTGTTTTATACCATTGAGCCTCCCATAAGGGCACAAACTCATCTGGCCATCACAAATCTAAATCTAAACTTAATTCCACAACATGTTTAGCTATTTTTTGAGACTTTATGCTTATGTTGTACTCATATATATTACTATTGCCCTACTCCTCCTACAGTGTGGCTCTTGGGACAAAACTTTTGTTTCAGCCCCATGGATTAATTTAATCCTCCTTGCCTTAATTGCCAGCCTTAAAGGCTTTTCCATAAAAAAGTTCATTTTTGCCCTTAACAAAAACTGCAAGAAAAAACTAAAACTGATTTTTAAAATCTCCTTTCTTCCAAGACCACCACCCAAGCTGCCACCCGGCAACTGCCTTTTCAGCTCTTTTCTACTGCCTAAGGCAAATGTGCTTAAACCCCTGATGGAGGATATGGGCGTGTCAAAATTCTTCCACACTAACATTCTTCAATAAACTCCTTGCCTCATACAGCTCCTCTGTGTAGCTTTCTGTAGATGTAAACTGTGGTCAAATACAAGCTCAAGTTCCCCAAACGTCCCAAACCGAGGTTAACTTTCCTCGTAGGTGTGGAACACAAGTCACTGGTCCACAAAACAAAACTTGCACGCTTCGAGCGGAGGAACAACGGCCAGGCTCTGCCGACATCCCTGCGGAGAGCGGGCCGAGTGGGACGGTCCTAAGCTGTGGCTCCAGCCTGGGCCCAAGCACTGCCCCGAGCCTCACTGGCTGCGCCTCGCCCTCACCTCCAGGCATCACTTTTGGTCACTTTTGTCAAAAAAAAAAAAAAAAAAAAAAAAAAAGCCAAACAAACGGCGAGGAGGCAAATGGACAGATTCCTAACTTACTTTAAAAATATCTAAAAAAACAGACAGGCATTCCGCCATGAGGCCATGAGGCAAACCGCTGCCGTCCCCGCCCCTTTTGCCTCTGGGCACCCCCTCTATGCTCTTAGCTAAATGTCCCGCGGGGCCCAACTTTAAAAAATAATTAAAAAAAAATGACTGGGGACATTCGTATTGCCCTGCTAGAGGTAAAAAAAAAAAAAAAAACCTGTTTTTCAAGTCTATATGGCTATATCCTACACACCATTGTCCCACCCTTCACTGCCTTCCCATTAACGTGGGACTAAAAAGATGGCTTAATGGTTAAGCACTTGCCTGTAAAGCCTAAGGACCCCGATTCGAGGCTCAATTCTCCAGTACCCATGTAAACAGTGACTGGAGGCCTGGCATGCCCATTCTCTCTCTCTCTGCCTGCCTAACTCAATTCATAAAACATAAGACTAAGCCCAACTAACTCAATCGGTAATACAATGTTGGCCTGGGATTAAAGTTTTCCCTGACAACTCTGCCCAGCTGGAGGGACAAAATTAAAAAACCTAAAGACTATCAGTCTCTGGTTACTACAAAAGTTTAATAATGGCTAATGGTGGTTAAATTTAAATTGTTCTAGTCTCTCCTTACTATGCCTTACACCAATTAACTTGTTTGATTTTATTATTATTGTTACTGTTATTATAAATCTATTAAAAGCCAGGGACAAAATGTGGTAATTTAAATATATGTCCCCCAATATATTCAGTATTTTATTAATTTATAATTTACATCTACAATCACCTTACTAGAGACAATATCACTGGGGGCCAATTTTAAGGTATGATAATAATTTTAAATTCCATTGTAAAGATATACAAAGTGTGCCTAACAAAAGTTCCTAAAGCTTACTATGGCTTGGCTACAATAATTTTGCTCTATGTACAACTTTTTCTGCCAGTATGGAACTTCCCCTAGATCTATAAGCTTCAACATCATAAAAACTACTGTCAGCCCTAAATTGACCCTAACAATACATGTCTCATATCTTTTCTTCCTTGATTAATCATCCTAATATTTTATTATTATTTTAGGTCATTCCAACCCATCTGATCTCCAAGACCTCACTGCTAAATGCCTTGCCATTTTACAGGTGTCTCCAGAAAAGATTCAAACTGCCCCTCCCTTCAAGATTTTGGGCTCCAGGTTATTCCTTGATACTGTTTCTCCTGTCAAACCCCAACTCCATATTCAAAAATTCTATACTTTGTCTCAACTCCAAATGGTGCTGGGGGAAATTAATTAGATGAGGCCCTGGATACCCATAACTACTGAGGAACTGTCCCCTTTATTTGACCTCTTAAAGGGTCTTACTCTCTCCTCTCAGATAACCTTGCCCCCTCGTCATGAACAAATTCTACATAAGGCACAACGGGCTATTGATGCTGCTGTCCTAAAGAGGTTTGATCCTAACTTACCTATCTCCCTCTGTATTTTCTCTGGGGAAACATTATGCACTGCGCTATTAGCCCAGAAAGGAGAACCCATCCAATGGATTCACCCCTCCCTTGGTGGAGTCCCCAGAGTTTACTCTATAACTAACCAGATTGCAGACTGCATTATCAAGGGCAGGGACACCTCTGTCCGATTGTTTGGCACAGAGCCTCATGTCATTGTCACCCCCTTTAAGGTAACAGACTTCACTTGGCTTCAGAAAAATGACAACAGGGTTGCTATGGCCCTCGAAGGGTTTCTGGGTATAATTGATTGTCACTATGGTCCTTATAAATGGATGAGCTCCTTCTCTAGGTTGGAATGGAGACCCCCCAGACTTTTTTTATCTAAACCCAACCCTGATTTTCTTACCGTATTCACTGATGGGGGGCACTTGGGAGCTTCCCTAGTTGTTTACCCTCCCCTAAGGAGGGGAGAAAAGCCTATGCCCATAAAGTCAATCTCCCATGAGGTCACAGGATCAGCACAATTCAAAGAACTATTTGCTGTCATTTTGGCTTTGGACACTATTCAGGAGCCATTTAACTTATTTTCTGACAGCCTTTATGTTGTTAACCTGTTACCCAACCTAATTGAGGCCCATATTAGACTGGACTCCAATATTATAACCCCATTGATGATTCAAGCCCGCTCCCTACTTAAACAAAGAATTAACCCCATTTTTCTTCAACATCTCAGAGGCCATCAAAATTTACCAGGATTCCTCTCTAAAGGAAATGATTTGGCTGACAAACTGGCCTCTCAGCCTCAATGTAATACAGTCTCAGAAGCTACACACTTCCACTTATTAACTCATATAAATTGGAGGGGCCTTAAACATAAATATCCCCATGTGCCAGTCAAGGATCTTAAAAAAATTGTCCAAACTTGCAAATCCTGTCAGCCTTTCCTCCAGGTACATCCTCTTCAAACTACAGGAGCCAATCCTCGAGGACTACGCCCTAATCACCTTTGACAGATTGATGTTACTCACTATTCTCCATTTGAAAAACTTAAATATATTTTTCTCTCAGTTGATACTTTCTCCCATGCTTGCTGGGCATCAGCACATGCTGGGGAAAAAACTAAACATGCTATTAGCCATATGCTTCAATGCTTTGCCTCCCTTGGATTGCCAGATCAAATCAAAACCGTACTTTTATAGATTTCCTCCAAACCAGATCAAATCAAAAACAGGACTTTTATAGATTTCCTCCAAACCTGAAAAATCTCACTTTCCACAGACATCCCATATAACCCGATGGGCCAGGCCATCGTGGAAAGATATCATCAAACTCTCAAGTCTCAATTACAAAAACAAAAGGGGGAATCCCTACCCCCACATGACCAACTAAAAAAGGCATTATTAACCCTAAATATTTTAAATTTTTCTAAAGAAGATAGACACTTGTCCCCTTTTCAAAAACATTGGACCTCAGCTGTCACCTACAGCTCCATCTGGGTCAAATGGAGGGACCCATTAACTGGGGCCTGGAAGGGACCAGACCCCCTCCTCACAGCAGGGAGAGGATTTGGATGTGTCTTTCCTCAAGAGGAAAAAAGACCTATTTGGGTACCGGCAAGAGACTTAAAATATTTACCCCAACAAGGGGATGATAATCATCAATTCTCCAGGGAGTGTCCCACCCCTGAAAATTATGCCTCTGTTTCTTCCCCAGGAACAACTGAAGGTGTGGATTCTACTGGACCTGAATGAAGCCAGAAAAGCTCCAGAAAGATTTACAGAAGAGGAGTTGGGACTTCTAAGACAACCTGCTGTAGACGAGGTTACATGGCTTTTTATCCCACCTTCTCCCTCCCCTTGGACCCCTCCTTCTTCTTGCTCTTTACCCTACCTTCTCCCTCCCCCTGAACCCCTCCTTCTTCTTATCCTCACTCTCGGGCCCTGTGTAATTAATAAGATTACACAATTCATTCACCAACAGCTTGAGGCAATTAAACTTCATCAGGTCAAGGCACCTCAGGTTTGCGACTCAAAGACAATGGCTTTTCCACTTACTGGCTATCCACCTAACATCCCTCCCCCACCCTCCATCAAACCAACAATGGGTAAGATCTCAGACAGGCTGAGACAACCTAAGACAGGGCTTGGAGTGGTCAACGGGCTAGAGGCATGGTGCTCAGTGACGGGTAAGATTCCCAGAGGGGACAACCTAGGACAGAGGCCATAGCCATCCACTGTTCTTACAAAAACAAAAGGCGGAGATGTTGGGCCCTGCCTGGTGTGAAGCCGAGTGGTTAGCCCAGCCAGTCTTGGCCTACTCCCGGTGAGGCCTAGTCGAGCTTCCAGAGCCTGAGTAGAGTTTCGTGACCTGTCCTTGAAGTGACTCAGCACCTAAGCTGAAACTGCCTCCACCCAGCTGCTGCTGACGTGATGAAATACTATTGGCCCTTACACCTTTATCTCATCCTTTTTCCCACCCTCTCTCAAAATATATAAATACTTGCCCGTGACAATAAACAGCGAGAGATTCCCGCCTTAGATGGTCTCCACGGCTCAATGTGGTTTTTCTCCCCGGTGTTTTAGGTGGGGAGGGGTTTGAGTCGCCGACATCCACCTTCCTGCTCTGCCTCGAGAGAAGCGGCTGGCCCGGTTTTCTCTCTCTTCCACTCTACCTGCCGGTGGTGGAGCAAAAAACCACAGGCAACAGGTGCCCAACGTGGGGCACAACAGTTCATTGGCTGTGGCTGGAGGCTCTGATGCAGCCATTCTCTCCCTATCTCTCTCTCCCTCTCTCTCTGCCTCTTTCTCTCTC
This sequence comes from Orientallactaga sibirica, assembly GCA_036365145.1. Classification (NCBI taxonomy): domain Eukaryota; kingdom Metazoa; phylum Chordata; class Mammalia; order Rodentia; family Dipodidae; genus Orientallactaga; species Orientallactaga sibirica. Next base: position 1,453,314 of record JAEOAD010000060.1, read on the forward strand.
TCAAATAAATAAATTAAATATATTTTTAAAAATTCATAGAATCAATGATAATGAGAACACAACATACCAAAACCTTTGGGATACAATTGGGATACAATGAAGGCAGTCCTAAGAGGGAAATTTATACCTTTAAGTGACTATATTAGTAAATTAGAAAGATTGCAAGTAAACAACTTAAAGCTTCACCTTATAGCCTTGGGAAAAGAAGAACAAGGCAAACTAAAAAATCAGTAGACAGGAAGAAATAATGAAGATTAGTACAATAATAAATGAAATAGAAACCAACAAAAAAAAATACAAAGAATCAATGAAGCAAAGAGTTGGTTCTTTTAAAGAATAAACAAGATTGATAAACCCTTAGCAAGACTGACTAAAAGAAAGATAAAGACACACAAACTAATAAAATTAGAAATGAAAAATGCACCATTACAACAAATACCAAAGAAATTCAGAAACTCATAGGTACATACTTTAAGAACATATATGCTGCTAAATTTGAAAATCTGAAATGGATTATTTCCTTGATTTATATGTCCTATTAAAATTAAATCAGGGTGAGATTAACCACTTAAGTAGACCTGTAACATATCCAGAGATCCAAGCAGTTATAAAAAATCTCCCAAGTAAAAAAGTCCAGGCCCAGATGGATTCACTGATGAATTTTACCAGACTTTCATGGAAGAACTAACATCAATGATTCTCAAACTTTCCCATAAATAGGAAAGGAAGGAATTCTATCAAACTCCTTCTATGAAGCCAACATAACCCTGATCCAAAAATAACCAAAGACAAAAAAAGAAAATTACAGACTAATCTCCCTCATGAACATAATTGCAAATATTCTCAACAAAATATTGGCAAACAGATAAAAGAATGTTTCAGAAAGATTATTCACCCCAACCAAATAGGCTTTATACCAGAAATGCAGCGATGGTTCAACATACACAAATTGATAAGTGTAATACACTATAAAAATTAACTTAAAGACAAAATCACATGATCATCTCATTAGATGCAGAAAAAGCATTTGACAAAATCCAGCATCCTTTCATGATATAAGTGCTACAGAAACTGGGAATAGAGGGAGCATATTTCAACATAATAAAGGCTATTTATGACAAACCTACAGCAAACATAATACTAAATAGAGAAAAACCTGAAGCTTTTCCACTAAAATCAGTAACAAGACAAGGGTGTCCACTGTCCCCACTTTTATTTAATATAGTACTGGAAGTCTTAGCCATAGCAATAAGGCAAGAGACACACATAAAAGGGATACAAATTGGAAAGGAAGAGATCAAATTATGATTATTTGCAGATAATATGATTCTATACATAAAAACCCCAAAGACTCTACTAGCAAACTACTAGAGCTGATAAACACTTAGTAACATAGCAGGATACAAAATAAACACACAGATATCAGTTGCCTTCCTGTATAACAACAACAAACATGCTGTGGATCAGGGAATCACTCCTATTCACAATGGCTCAAAAAAATAAAGTACCTTGGAATAAATCTAACCAAGAAAGTGAAGGACCTCCACAATGAAAAATTTAAAGCACTCAAGACAGAAATTTCAGAAGATAGTTCTAGGAATTGGAAGAATCAATATTCTGAAAATGTTAATCTTACCAAAAGCAATCTACACATTTAATGCAATCCCCATAAAAATTCCAGTGGCATTCTTCACAAAAATAGAATAAACAATCAAATAGACAAAACCATTTTGAGCAACAAAAATAAGGCTGACAGTATTACTATACCTGATTTTGACCTATATTACAGAGCCATAGTAACAAAAACAGCATGGTATTGGCACAAAACAGGCATGTAGATCAATGGAACAGAGTAGAGGACCCAGATGTAGATCTGGGCAGCTACAGCCACCTGATCTTCAACAAAAAATGTCAAAAGTTCTCATTGTTTCTACAATGAGACAGACTCTTCAACAAATGGTGCTGGGAAAACTGGATATGTATGTGTAGAAGGATGAAAATATATCCTTATCTCTCTGCATGCACAAGAATTGAGTCCAAATGGATCAAAGACCTTAATATTGTATCTGAAACTCTGAAACTGCTACAGGAAAAAGTAGGAGAAACACTTCAACTTATTGGCATAGGCAATGACTTTCTGAATATAACCCCAATTGCTCAGGAAACAACCACTAATCAGCCACTAGGCAACCTACAGAATAGGAGAAAATCCTTGTCAGCTATACAACTGACAGAGGATTAATATCCAAGATACATAAAGAACTACAAAAACTAAATAATAAAAAATCAATTGACCCAAATAAAAAAATGGGCTATGAAACTAAATAGAGAGTTCTCAAAAAAAGACATACAGATGGCATATAAACATCTTAAAAAGGTGTACATCCTTAGCCATCAGGGAAATGCATATTAAAACTACTTTGAAGTTGGGTGTAGTTGCACACACCTTTAATCCTAGCACTCAGGAGGCAGAAGTAGGAGGATTGCCAAGAGTTCATGGCCACCCTGAGACTATATAGTGAATTCCAGGTCAGCCTGGGTTAGAGCAAGATCCTACCTTGAAAAACAAAAAACAAAAACAACAACAACAACAAAAACACCCTACTTTGAGATTCCATCTCACTCCTGTCAGTGTCGCTATCATTAAGAAAACAAATGACAATAAATGCTGGCAACAATGCAAAAAATGAGGAACCCTTCTACACTGTTGGTGAGAATGTAAGCTGGCACAGCCATTGTGGAAATCAGTGTGGAGGTTCCTGAAATAGCTAACAATAGATTTATCATATGAACCAGCTATACCACTCCCAGGCATATATCCTAAGGATTCTTCTCACTACCTTAGAGATACTTGCTCATGCATGTTTGCTCTTATACTGATGCTAGCTACAAATGTTTAGGATTACACATGAGTTGGCATAAAATCAGTATCAGAGGCCAGTAAGCTAGAAAGGGACTATAAGGGAAGGAGGGAGGGGAGGACTTAAGAGGATTGTATTATATATATGTAAGTTGATGAACAGATTACTGAGGGGTGGAATTATCTAAGTGAGTCAGGGGAAGAGACTGAGTAAAGGAATGGTGGGGTGAGGGTTAATCAGAATCTAAGAGGGTATGAATAAATCATATGGAAACCTACTTTTTTGGACTATGGCACACCCAGAACCTACAGTTTGTAACTTGAAAATTTTCAGTGCCATTGATGGGATAGCTGCCAGTGAGTTGTTGGCCAGGGAGGTCCCTTCTGACCCCAAAACATTACAGGCCATTGCTGAGGCTCTTGGTTTCCCACCAGGAATAGATGATAAGACCCTACTGCTGAAGACCCCACATGCTTAGGCTGCAAGGTCACTGAGATATCTTGCTGGAGCTGAGCTGAATACCTCCTTCATGTAGACCAGCTGACAAAAAGCTGGAAAAAGCAACACTGTATGCAGATACATGGGAGAGAAAGAAGTTATCAGTAGAGATAAACAAGAGAGGATACTGCAAGTCTTAATTTTGCCCAGGCAGGCCAAATGAGCCAATGGGTGCAAAAGTGGCATCTCTATTATGGGAGAAACCAACCACTCTCTAATTGGACTAGAAAGGCCACTCCACAGGAGAGAACATATGCCAGATACAGAAAACCTATGATGGGGTAAGTCATGAGGCCTTAGGGGTGTCTGGCTGGTGTCTGGTTAATGCATATATTATGCTCACCAAACTGCTCAGTAAGCATTTCTCATAATATTCATATCCATATATTAATGCTACTCTCACTTTTTGTTATAGAAGCTTCTCTTTTCAGGTGGCAGTGACTTTGGGGATGGCTCAAAAGGCACCATAGTGCTGAGAAGAAGTGACAGAGGAGTTTTCAATACTGAAACATCTCTATCCACCTTCCAAGGCTCAGGGTCCATTGTGGAAGAGGTGGCTGGAAAAATGTAAGAGTCAAAGGAAGGATAGGACTTCTTACAATGCATTCTTTCCAACACAAAATGGCCTGGATATCCATGAGCTCACAGTGCGTGGCACTACCTACACAAGATCCTCATAACAGGAGGAAAAGATGATGGCATCACAATAAAAGAGAGACTGAGAGGGGTAGGGGATATGATAGAGAGTAGAGTTGTGAAGGGGTAAGTGAGGGGCAGGGGAGGGAATGATCATGGTTTATTGTCTATAATTATGGAAGTTGTCAATAAATAAATAAATAAATGAAAGGTAAATAGGTTTAGGAGAGGTCATGAAAGTGGAGCCACTGTGATGGCTTTAGTGCCTTATAAGAAGGAAGGGAGAGAGTGTTCTCCCTTCGCCACATGAGAACACATTCCGAAGGCTGTCTGCCAGCCAGGAACAGAGCCCTCACCAGGAACAGAATCTGTCAGTACCTTATTCTTAGACTTTCCAGACAGCAGGAGAGTGAGAAATAAATGTGCATGGAAGCCACCCAGCCTATTGCACTCTGTTTTGACAGCAGAATGCAACAGGAATTTGCTTAGCATCTCTAGGTACTTCTCTGGGGTGGTAGATAAAGCAGTGATAAATCAGGTTATATTTTCATGGGATTTTGACTCCAGTAGAGAAATCTGCCATAGACCATAACCAAGAAAACTAAGGAAGCTTTTTAGAGAAGGGATGTTTGAGCAAAGTGACAGGGAAGAGCAAGCAGGAGACAATTTGGTAGAACCAAGGAGTTGGCATTGTGCTTATGTAAGACCAGGTGGTTTCTTTGAGTCAGGTCAGGTAGAGAAGGAAGTACACTTGAGACAGATTTGAGCACTAATATCCAGAAATGGAAGCAAGAGATGGAGAACATTTTCATTAGTGTTAGAAGATTCAGACTTTGTCTGCCAGCGTGATTAACAAAGGTTTCAGAATGATCTATCCTTGCAAATCCTCCCCTTGTATTTCCGTTTGTTGTCATCCATCATCCTACAACATGCAACATCTGTGCATCATGACATTACATCAGCAGCCAGCTCTGACTAATTGACTAGCTAAGTTCATTGTTTAAGTCTCATGCTCTACCAATTGAGCTAGCCAGGTGGTTACACTAGAATCATTTTTTAAATGAATACCTTTCATTAGCACATTTATTACAATTGATGAACCAATGTTGATACATTATTATTAATTAAAATACACAGTTTACTCTGATTTCTAACGGTCTTTTCCTTTTAGGGTCACACCCAGGAAGCCACACTACAAGCAGTCATGTTTCCTTGGGTTTTTCTTGGCTATAAGAGTTTCTTAAACTTCCCTGGTTTTGCTAACCTTCACAATTTTTAGGACTACTAGACTGTAGAGTTAGACTTCTATTAAATGTCTTAGATGGACTTTCTCTGATTTTTCTTATCAAGGCTGCATATGGGTGTCTGGAAGACCACAGAAGCAAAGTGTGCTTCTCTCCACACACATCATCCATTCTATCACCATGACTTCTCATATTGATGCTGACCTGGATCCCCTAGCAGAGGTTCCAAGTCATTTTGATTCTTCATTCTCTTTCACTCTTGGTACCCTACACCTATCCTAATATACCCCCCAGGGCCCCATTCCTATTAGCATTATATTTTCTCAGCATCTCTACCACACTATCAAAGGTGTCTTTTGAAAACAAAGCAATAGTCATATCCTCTCTTTGGCCAAAAACACCCAACTTATGAACAGAACCTTTGTTTCAATTAGAAGGTAAGGCCCAAGCTTTCCAGTGTTGCTTTGGACCTTTGTCTCAATTTGAATATAAGCTGCTTTCTGGCTCCTTCTGTCCTGAGCCCATAGCCCTCATTCTGTCATGCTGCAGTAGTGCCTGTTTCTGTCTCATGCCAGGCATCTTTCCAGGCATAGGAGTACAAAAACTGCTGGTTGGAAGAGGCTTCCTACTCTCAATAAGCACTGTGTACTAGGAGTGAGAAGGATAATTGCTGCACACCTGGTATCCCTGGGAAGCATTTATTCAGGCACGGACAAGTAGCAGAGGGGAACAGTAAGCTCAAACCTCTTACAGCAGCCTCAGTACTTGGGGGAGTGCACAAAGAAAGTCTTACCTTAGCAAAGACTAGAGAAAGATAACAAAGTTATTGCACATGCACAAGCCACAGGTAGGTCTAAATAGAGGGTACAGTATACAAGGAGTAAGGCATGATCACTAAGCAATTTAACATGGAAGTTTTAAAGTTGTTTTATTTGTTTTTCTGGTGCTGAGGATTGAACCCAGGGTCTTGTCTATGCTTAGCAAGTTCTGTTCCACTGAGCTACAGCTCTAGCAGATGTGGAGTATGTTCAAAAGAGGAGTAAAAGCTAGATTGTGATAAAAATAAACTAAAGAACCAAGCTTGGATTTTAACCCAAAGAACAGTGTTCCCAAACTATGGGTCTTAGTGAGTCCCTGACTACGATTATTTTTAAATGAAGTAGAATAGGAGAGGAAATTAGTTTTGTGGAATTTGTTTTTACTATGTATTTATGTTAGTATGCCCTGATTTGCAATGGAAACTATGCTTTTCACCAGAAATTAGCTTTGTATAAGTAAAATACACTGCTACATGAAGGGACTGCAATAGTATAGAGCAGGAATGTATCTGAAATGGTATTTCTCAAACTTCCTGAAATACAGAAGGAAAGCAGGATTTTGTTAAAGCATAATAAACTTCTTGGTTCCAACCCTGACTCACAAAATCAGCGAAAAGCCTGGTAATCTGCCTTGGCAACAGGCACCTCAGGCACTTCTGAGGGAAGCTATAGAACCCTGGTACTCTGAAAGAAGAAGAGTAATTAGGTTGGCATGAGAAGAAACTAGAGGAGGAAAGAACAGCTGGAAGGAAACATTACTGCCTGGGCAATGGAAAGGCTTGAACTAAGGAGATTATAGCACTGACCTTGAAAATTTGTCTCTTGTATACTTCCATGGACACTAGGAATATGAGCAAAAGAGTAGGTTTCAAGGAAATATAAAGAGCTCAGTTTTTAATGTTTAATTTGAGATAAAAGTGAGAGAATGGATGCTGGCAGGGTTTATAAGCCACTGTACAAACAAACCTCAGTTTGATCCCAAGTTTCCAAGTAAAAATCTGGGAGTGGACAATCTGGCCTGTAATGTGGCTGAGATGGGGAGGAGAACCTGGGTCCTTAGTATGACTTAACAGGCAATACCACACCAGTTAACTGCTAAGCCATCTTTCCAGCTTCCCCCACCAGATATATTCTTATGCAAATATTCCTAAATCTGAAATCTAAAATACTTCTGGTCCCAAGCACTTTGTTTAAGAGATACTCAGACTGAACTCTAATTTTATTTTACCTCATGTACTATTTAATTACTTAGGGAAACAATTTACACAGGGAAGGCAAGAAATAAAGCAGTAGCATTTATTTACCAGTTTTCAATTAAAAGATGTGTTTCTTTCCTGATGTCTTCTTAACAAGTCTGACCTCTATACAGACACACAATGTTTCCTGATCAAAATTCCTTCCCACCACCTTCCATTGTTTCCCTCTCCACTGAACCCCTTCTAGCCAACTAGTCCCTCTACTTTGCTGTCATTTAATTTTGCCCTCCTCCATAATCTATGACAATACATTCATAAGTACTATATTATACAGGTCCTGTGCAGCTGTTGTGAGGTTGTGAATGCACCCACCACTTTGTATCTGGAAGATAGCTTCCAAAGCACTTCTCATCCTTTGGTTCTTATGTTCTTTTTACCACCTCTTCCACAATGGTTCCTGAGTCTTGGAGGGTGTGATAGAAATGTCTCATTTAGTGTTGAATATTCAACAGTCACTTCTTCTCAGCATTTTGATGAGTTTTGAGTCTCCCCAATGTCACTACCAGCTGCAAAATGAATCTTCTCTAACCCAAAGTGAAAGCATCATTAATATATGGATATATCAGAGGTTAATATAGTATAACCAATTCATTATTATGAATTCATAGATTTTAACATGTCTGACATGTTTCATTCTATTTCTGATATCAGCAATGAAGTTTCAATTATCACATCTTTAGCCATTGGGAGCTTTTTAAAGTAGGATCTGCAGCCCTTTTAAGCAGCTCTAGGAGGTTTTGCCATCTTTCTTGCCATCTATAATGTACTTCTGGGTTCTTTTGTTCATTTGCTGTTCTCAGACTCTGAACCAGCCATCCAAGTATCTGAGCTCCTTTGGATGGGAGATGTTATTTAAATATTTTGATCATGAGTCTGTGGGTTCTCACTGCTTCTGAACTGGTTAGAGATTGACTTTGCACAGTTTTGGATTCTCTCAGAAAAATAGGTCTTTAATATCATCAAAAGCTCCCAACTCAATTTTTTGGAGATAGACAATTTTTTTTAGTTAAAACTTGCTATCAGATTAAAAAGAGACATTGAGTCAGTTTATTGACTTATCAGGATCTCAGGTTAATTATTAGTAAAGTGAAAATAAAAACAACTAAATTTGTAAAAGTCTGATGAAGTTTAAATAAGATAACATGTCAAATAGTAAGAATAGGACCTGGCACAGAGGGCTGTCTACATTGGTTAATATTATTCTTATTATGAGTCTCTTTCCAACCTTGTCATTGTGCATGCTCATACTGTGTGTCATCCGATATTTATACTTAGTGACACATTAATTTTTTTTTAAATCAGAACTATCCTATGAGTCTTCAACACTAAATGAGACATCTTTATCACACTCTCTAAGGCTTGGGGACCATTGCAGAGAAGGTGGCTAAAAGAATGCAAGAGTCAAAGCATGGAGAGAAGTACTTTGAAATTAGGTATTTGAATTTGAATTTGAAACAGAGTGGTTGGTATATTCATGGCCTAACAGTAGCTGTTGTTACCTGCACACATGTTGTGGTGGATGATGCAGGAGAGCAAAAAGAAAGATGACATCAAAATAGAAAGACTAGTTGGAAAGAAGAGAGGGTTCACTCAGTGGGGGGGAGGAGGGACAAAAAGAAGTGGTGGGAAGGGATTATCATCAGAGTACATTGTGTACATGTATGGAGATTGTCAGTAAATTTATTTATTTTGTTGGGTGTGGTGTATTTTTCAAAGTTAGTGTATGTATGTATGTATGTATGTATGTATGTATGTATGTATGTATGTATTTGAGAGCTTATGGGTGCACCAGGTCCTCTTGACACTGAATGTGGTGGTTTGATTCAGGTGTCCCCCATAAACTTCAAGTGTTCTGAATGCTAGGTTCCCAGCTGAGGTGGCAATTTGGGAATTAACACCTTCTGGAGGGCAAAGTATTGTTGGGGGTGGGCCAATGGGTTGCCAAACTTATAGCCAGCTCCCCCTTGCCAGTGTTTGGCACACTCTCCTGTTGCTGTTGTCCAAGTTATGTTGACCAGAGAGTGATGTCCACTCTCTGCTCATGCCATCGTTTTTCCTGCCATCATGGAGTTTCCCCTCAAAGCCTGTCCAAAAGCCAAAATAAACCTCTTTTTTTCCTAACATGAAGCTGCTCTTAGTCGGGTGATTTCTGCCAGCAATGCAAAACCTGACTGCAACAGTAAAGTGGTACCGAGGAGTGGGATTGCTAAAAGACACCTGACTGTGTGGCTTATATGAAGCATAGTGAATTTTTGGACTGATTTTCAAGAGGAATTTGGAAGGATTTGAAATCTTGGCCTAAGACATGCCTTGCAGTGCTGTAAGTACAGCTTAATGGACTATTCTGGTCAGAGCTGAAAGACCTGAATGAAAAAAGTAAGAACTATGAACTGTGAGGTTTGGCTTATGAGGGTGAGAAAGAGCTTTACTTGGACTGGGCTAGCACTTTTTGTTCCACCGTCCTGTCCTGAGAAGATGTGCAGGGTTGCTTTGCTTAACAAAATGAACTGGTGTGAGCAAAGGGATAAGGCACAGAAAAAAATGAAATCTTTGGGTGAACTCTGCCCATTCAGCTGCAATTAATTTTATTTTACAACCTTTGAGATTGGGCCAACTAATTTGCACTGGGGCAACAGGAAGAATGCAGACTCTTTTGAAGGGGCCTGAATGCTGAAGGAGTGTCCTGTTCTTCAAAGTCTGATTTATACCCCCTGGATTAACAAATTCCTTGGCACCCTACCTGGTATTATGGAGTATAACAAATGCAGGAAAGAGAGGGTCATTGAGTTTTTACAGGTCCTGTGCAGGTCTTGTGTTTTGGAAATGGCCATGGGCAGTGTGAAGCAGGTTTGCTGGATGCCTGCATGGAGATCCCAATGGGGCCATGAGGATGGACCGTGGGTTGCAGTGGAGACCCAGTGGAGACCCAGTGGAGATGCTCGGGATTTTATGAGATGGCTGCCAAAGGAGGGCTGCCAGCCCTGGATGAAAGCATTTTCCAGGACTGTGAGTTAATAGCTGGGGGCCAATTGGAACTTCAGATTAGACTTGTTGCTGCTCAGAAGTATCGGACTTGGCAAGATTTGTCACTGACTAGTTGTTGGATTGGAATTACAGAGTTTGCCCGTTTGCCCTGGTTGTTTAAAAATCTTGTATTGGTTAAGTATTTCTTTGTTTTGCCCAATGCCATCCTTTGCAGTGTGAATGTTTTATTCTGTGCCATTATGGGTTTTAGAGGGATATTTTTGGTATTTATGGCTCAGTTAAAAGACCTTGGATCATGGGGATGTATGAACATCATTGGAATTGATAAAAACTATGGGGACTTGTAAATTTGCATGAATGCATTACATTTTTACATCATGTACGGTTATTAGTTTATAGTAAGAATAGGACCTGGCACAGAGGGCTGTCTAATTGTAATATTATTTGATTCAGGTGTCCCCATAAACTCATACTGTGTGTCATCTGAATGCTAGGTTCCCAGCTGATGGCAAGTCTTCAACACTAAATGGGAATTAACACCTTCTGGCTTGGGGACCAAAGTATTGTAAAAGGGGTGAGGCATTATGGGTACTTTGAAATAGTATTTGAATTTGAATTTGCCAGTGTTTGGGCACACTCTCCTGTTGCTGTTACCTGCACACATGTTTATGATGACCAGGAGAGCAAAAGTGATGTCAAAATCTCTGCTCATGCCATCGTTTTTCCTCAGTGGGGGAGGAGGGACCATCATGGAGGATTATCATCAGAGCCTGTAATTGCCAAAATAAACCTCTTTTTCCCACAAGCTGCTCTTAGTATGGTATGATTTCTGTATGCAATGTATGTATTTGACTGCAACACTGAACATGAACTGAACATGAACTTCAGACACATGCACTACTCTATGCATCTGGCTTTATGTGGGTACTGAGGAACTGAACCCTGTTCAGCAGATATTGCAAGCAAGCTCCTTTCGCTGCTGAGCCATCTCTCCAGCCCAATAAATTTAAATATTTTATTTATATATTTGAGAGAAAGGGGCAGATAGAGAAATGGACCCCAAGACCTCCAGCCACTGCAAACAAACTCCAGACACATGTGCCATATATCTGGCTTATGTGGGTACTGGGGAATTGAACCTGGGCCCCAGGCAAGTGCCTTAACCACTAAGCAATCTCTCCAGAGGATCCAATAAATTTATTTTTAAAAACTATTCTAGCTGGGCATGGTGGCGCTCGCCTTTAATCCCAGCACTCGGGAGGCAGAGGTAGGTGGATCGTCATGAGTTCCAGGCCACCCTGAGACTACATAGTGAATTCCAGGTCAGCCTGGGCTAGAGTGAAACCCTACCTCAAAAAAAAAAAAAAAAAAAAAAAAACTATTCTAAAGTTCTTTCTGCAACATTTGTCCTAATAATGTGTTACACTAAAATGATTCAACAGATATTAGAATATTTCCTGTGGCGAAATCCAAGTTCAACAAAACAAATAGCCTTCATGATGTCCCCAAGCACAAGTATGCTTCCTGCTTTTCATACATATCTGGGAAGGGGTAAATTGGCGCACACGAAACTAGCTGAGAATAAACCAGCCAAGGAGTTAAGGTTTTACTTTGTGTTGGAGTCCTTGCCAAGTCACATCTTTCATGTTCTTTCTTGGTTGAACATAGAGAGCTATCCTCTGAACCTTTCTAGTCAAACAAGAGCTGCAAAACATCCCAGCTCACACAAATCCTAACATTGGTCCTGACTGGAAGCCTTTTTCACATTATGAAATCTTGAGCTATTAACCTTTGCCACACACGTCCTTCTGCCAGTTTGACACAGAAGATTTCAGAACTGCTGTGACTGAGTGGTCCAGAACAGACAGTGAATGGGAAACAGCCACCCTGTGGGGTTTTCTTTAGTGTCCAGTAGATCCCAAAAAAGCCTCGATATATTTCTCTTAGCCTGAAAACCTTAAGAGGCCCTTTATAACAAAGGCATTTGTTTATAATTGCACATTCTTGCCTCACTGACATGTAATTGTACTGTCATTGCATCAGCCATGCCAAGTCATCTGCAGCTTGCTAGCTATGTACACTACAATCTATCCTTGCTTAAATAGAAATTCACTTATTTGTTTAACCTGTTTTTCCCTGTTTTTTTCTCTTTTCTTCTCCTGACAGTCCTCAACTTTTTTTTTTTGAAGTAACCACTTGTCCCTTGGCATTTAAAGCACTTTAAAATATAATCCAAATGTTTGTCATTAGGAAAAAAGAATGGTATGCTCATATAATAGATACTGTTAAGTTACTAAACATAATTGATTAAACTGAGAAACAAAGAAACTTGTTTTTGAGGGAAAACAAATAAACAAATAAAAAGAGACATCTCTTAATTCAAGCAACTACAGCTATTTAATCTTCAATAAAGGGGCCAAAATACATCCTGGAGAAAAAAAATAGCATCTCCAACAAATGGTGCAAGAAAAATAGGATAGCTACATGTAGAAAACTAAATTTAGACCCACTTTTCTCACTCTGCACAAAAGTCAACTCTAAATGGATTTAGGGCATTAATATAAAACCTGAAACAACTAGGAGAAAAAATAGGGAGAACACTTATTGATATTGGCATACAGAAAGACTTCCTGAATAAGACCCCCAGTAGCACAGAAAATTAGACAAACATTATGACCTCATAAAACTAAAAAGCTATTCTACAGACAAGCAAAATATCAACAGAGTCAATAGACAACCCATAGAATGGAAGAAAATCTTCACCAGGTATAACTCCAACAGAGGTTTAATATCTATAATCTACAAAGAACTAAAAAAATTATAAACAGATGCAAAGTGACGCAAGGGCGCAATGCTGCACTTGCCCACAAAGGGGCGCACGCACCTGGAGTTCATTCACAGCAGCTGAGAGATGCTGGCGTGCCCATCTCTGTCTGTCTCCCTCTCCCTCTCTTTCTGTCTGTCTCTCTCTGTTTCTCTCTCCAAAAATAAAAAAAATTTAAAAATTTTAAAAAAATTATAAACAAGCCGGGCGTGGTGGCGCATGCCTTTAATCTCAGCACTCGGGAGGCAGAGGTAGGAGGATCGCCGGGAGTTCGAGGCCACCCTGAGACTACATAGTTAATTCCAGGTCAGCCTGGACCAGAGTGAGACCCTCGAAAAAAAAAAAAAAAAAAAAAATTATAAACAATAAAAAACCAAATATTCTACTCAAAAATGGGATAGAGAACTAAGAGAATTTTCAAAGGAAGAAATACAAGTGGCCAATATATACTTAAAGAGATGTTCAACATTTTTAATCATCAGAGAATTGCAAATCAAAACACATCATCAAGTCTGAAGAGGTAGCTCAGCATTTAAGGCACTTGCCTGCAAAGCCTAACAACCCAGGTTCAATTCCCCAGTACCCATGTAAAGACAGATGCACCAAGTGACACAATCATCTAGAGTTCATTGCAGTGACTAGAGGCCCTAGAGTGCTCACTTTCTCTCTCTCTCCCCCCAAGGGGTGGTGGCCCATGCCTTGAATCTCAAGCACTTGGGAGGCAGAGGTAGGAGGATTGCTGTGAGTTCGAGGCCAGCCTGACACTACATTGTGAAATCCAGGTTAGCCTGGCTCGAGAGAGACCCTTCCTCAAAAAAACAAAACAAAACATAAAACTCATCAACCAGAACCCTAAACCAAACTGCCAACATACGAGTCAAGGCTAAGTGAACATTGCAGAAGAAAGCCACAGAGTGGGTAGAAATATCCTGAGGCACAGCCCCCAACAAAGACTGACTGAAACATTATTTTCCCCACAGTGAATACCACTAATCCTACTGAGGAGAGCCCTCAGGGAAAGTGGGACTAGGGGAGAGGGGATATAAGACAACAATCTATGTAAAAACAAAATTTTTAAAAATAACAGTATATAAAGTATTTTTAAAGATATTTTTAATTTAATTTTTTATTGACAATAAACCAGGATATTTCCCTCCTCTCCCCTCATTCCCCTTCAGAACTCCACTTTCCACTATATCCCCTCCCTCTCTCCATTAGTCTCTCTTTTAATTTGATGTCATCATCTTTTTCTCCTGTTCTGAGGGTCTTGTGAAGGTATTACGAGGCACTGCGAGGTCATGGATATCAAGACCAATTTCTGTGTGGACAGTTGCATTGGAAGGAGTGGTACCCTTCCTTTGGCTCTTACATTCTTTCTGCCACCTCTTCCACAATGGACCCTGAACCTTGGAGGGTGTGATACAGATGTTTCGGTGCTGGGCACTCCTCCATCCCTTCTCCTCAGCACTATGTTGCCTTTTGGGTCATCCCAGTGGTCATCGCCATCTGAAAAGAGAAGCTTGTCTAATCAGAAGTGAGAGTAGCATTAATATATGAATATGAACATTAAGTGTAGTGCTTTCATGGTAGGCAGTTGGGTGGAAATAATGTATACATTTAGCCAGACAAGAGCAGGCTTTATACCCCTAAGGCTCATGACCTCCCCTGCCATAGTCTTTTGATTAGGTTTTTCAGTACCACACATGTATTCCCTCCCACAGAGCAGGCCTTCAGTCCAATTAGAGAGCAGTTGGTTTCCCGTTCGGTCATTTGGCCTGTCTGGACAAACTTGAGGTTTCCAGTGTCCACTGTTTTCACCACTGATGAATTCTGTCTCCCATACAGCTGCATGAAGTGCAGTTTTTTCCAGATTTCAGTAGTATTTTTTTTTTTAGGTAGAGTCTCACTCTAGCCCAGGCTAATGTGAAACTCACTCTGTCATCCCAGGCTGACCTTTAACTCACAGTGATTCTCCTCCCTCTGCCTTCTGAGTGCTGAGATTAAAAGTGTGCGCCACCACACCTGGTTAGTATTATCTTTTAATAAAATAATAATTATACATTCTGGCTTATGCATAGGAGTAAGTCTGAAAAAAGATGGCCAAAGTTGTTACATAAATTATGTTCAGAGATGAAGTTTTCACTAAGTTTTCCTATTTGGCTCTATATACCCTGAGTTGTATGTATATGTATATTATGTATGTGTATTATTTTCTCAGTCATAAAAATATATATTAAAATAAATGCCATTATAACCTGTTCAGAATATAGAATGTATTGCCAGTTGTAGTAACTGTTTCTAATGAAATTCTTGTGGCAGCTTCTCAAGAAAATTTTGTAATGTTAGTAAGCTTTGGTGAAAATAGAAGTCACTGTTAAAATAACTCAAGTATTGGAAAATAGTATACCTATAAAATCTATTTTATATTTTTATACATTTTATATTTTATACATAACAAAACCAAACCAATGGAATTTAAAGCCTTGATATCTTTCGAATAATAACAGATGACATTCATTCATTAAATATACAACAATTTGACTACATTGTATGTGCCAGGCAATGTGCTGGCTAAGTAAGTACTAGATCTATAGTGATTTGAAAAACCCCTATTTCTGTCCTCATCTTCTGGTATGAATTGGAACTGTCTGTATCTTGGAGCATATCCATAATTAACTATGAAAATTATTTCATAGAATAAGTTATGTGTAAGGTAATCATAGTTCTATTCAAATTTTTATTTCTAAGGTAAATCTTAGCTAAGTGTCTGAAAAGATCGTGTATGCCATCACCATTTTCAAAACTGCACAAAATCGTCATTTAGAATAAGATACATGTTCATTTGCCTTGACATCTCCAAATCAAATATAAATAGAAAGAGCTTAGGATTCCTTTCTACTAATACTCAGTTTGAGATTGGACATGTGAATTCTAAAGTGGTTTTTAAAAATGACCACTGATCTTACTTTGAATATTAAAGTTAAATAAAGTCTTAAAATTGCTAATATCAACTTCCTTAAAGATATTTTTATTCCACAGTTCAAATCATACCCAAATTTTTCAGACCTTTCTTTGAAACAGATAAAAATGTAGGGGGAAAGGGTAGGGAGAACCAAAATATCAAGTGAAACTAAGTTGAGTTTAAAAGTCTGGACCTAAAATTCTTTGAGGATGTCATATTGACAGTCACGCTAGGCCAGAGTCTGCATGTCTGCAGACCAGATGGGAAAGAAATGTTTTTGGCTTTATAGGCCATGCATTCTCTGTTCAAATGACTCAGCACTGCTACTGTAGGGCAAAGAAGCCACACACTATACAAAATAAATAGTCATAACTGTGTGCTTCAGTAAAATTTGGATTATGGATATTAACAGTGTTAATGTTATATTATTTCAATGTTTTAAAATATTATTCTGACTTTTTCAATCATTTAACAATGTAAAATTCACTCATGTCTGACCAACCTTATAAAAATCTGATGGTAGGCTGAATTTACCCTGGCTTTTGGCCAGTGCTTTGTGCTTTGAATCTGTTGCTTCTGGGGCTGGAGAGATGGCTCAGCAGTTAAAGGCACTTGTTTGCAAAGCCTTCTTGCCCAGTTTCAATTCCCCAGCACCCACTTAGAGCTGGATGCAAAGTAGTCCATACATCTGTGATCCCAATGCTTCTCTCAAGCTCGAGGGTCAGCAGTTCCTTTGCATTGGCAAGAGAACTTATCTCAAAGAAAGTGAAGCACAGACACCTCAAAGTGGTCCTCTGACTTCCTCATGTGCACCATGGCCAACTTTTATTAGCATCTTTTCCCTCTTTTCTCCAATAGAGCTGCTCTTGTTCTTCCTTTCAAAATACTGTTGAAAAACCAAACCAAACCAAAATACAACTGAAATAGAGCAATTTTTAAAAAGGCTTACTCACATTTCCCTAAAGCTGTATCTCTATCCAACTGAATTCATCGTGCTAGCATGTTTTTAGGTAAAAACCAGCCTCTAGGGTTGCTAAGGGCCTGATGAAGCTGTCTAGAATCTGACATACATTCACCTGTACCTCTAAAACTTTTCTTGAGTCATGCAGAAAGATTCCACAATGTCTGCTTTTGCCACTATAATTGACCAAAGGTAATAAATCTGTCTTGAGGTCCCTGTGTGCTAGGACTGTCACCAACATTCCTGATGCTCACAGACATGAGAGTTCTGGATGCCCAGAGCACCCTTTAATCTACCCAGAGCCTGACTGACATCTCTCTCACTTTTGTATCTGCTTAGCCTGAAGTGCATGACCTTGTTCTATAAATACCAGCCTTGTTGTCCTGGCTACTTAATGAGACTCCATCTGAAAAAAAAAAAAAAAAAAAAAAAAGCAAATGTTCTTTGTAATAGTAATTTTTTACATTAGTAAAGAAGTTTTAATTTTCTTCTTTTCAGAAGAACATTATGAACTTTTATTTCACAAAATTTTATGAATTTACCCCCTGCATCAGGACTGAAGGAAAGTGGCAGATTCTTTTCTGTTTGTTATAATTTTTATTTCTTTATTGTGTATGTGAGCCATGGTGTATGATGAATTCAGTTGGATAGAGATACAGCTTTAGGGAAATGTGAGTAAGCCTTTTTTAAAATTGCTCTATTTCAGTTGTTTTTTGGTTTGGTTTCTTAACAGTATTTTGAAAGGAAGACCAAGAGCAGCTCTATTGAAGAAAAGAGGGAAAAGATGCTAATAAAAGTTGGCCATAATATATTTAGAAATAAAGAACAACCAGGCTTTCTTATGAATTTTGTTCCATTTCCAATGCACTCATTGTCCAAGATCTCAGGTGCAATGAAAATCAGAACAAGTAAATGCCTGCAAAGAAGGGAAGTTACCAAACAATTTGAGCCCTTCAATAATAGATGCAAAGTTGATGAAATGTCAACACCCATAATGAACTGCTGGGGGTGATTCAAATAGTTTATATTCCAATGATCACTTCTGGTATTAACTTTGCTGGCAAAAGCAATACCTCACATTTCTAACACTCTTGAGAAAAAACCCAACAGATTTAGTATCATGTTGTTTCAGTGAGCCTTCAATGGGAAAGGCTAATTCAGGTGTGATAAGAATGTTTATCCCTAAAATTTCTTTTTAATTCATTTATTTTTTTGACAATTTCATATGTATATATCATGTATTTTGGTCATATTCACTCCTTGGCATCCTCGTGTCCCCCTCTCACTTTTGCTGAACCCCTTCTTGCCAACTAGTCCTGTTTCTTCCTCTTCTCCTCCTCCTCTCTTATTTTTCTTCTATGTTCTCTTTCTTTCTCTTTCCAGAATTTAATTAGGGTACGTACATGTGCATGGGTGGAGGGCTATTTACTGGAGCATGCACAACTTACAGTGACTACACCATGGAAGAATATATCTCACCCTCCCCCATCAATTGCCAATAGAAAAGAGTTGAGGTCTTGTCCTCCGTCCAGGCCATAATGTTGTACAGTGACCACAGCTGCTGTAAGTTCAAGTTCAATGGCCATGCCATGCCCAGAAGACAGCATTCCATGACAGTCCTGCTCATCTTCTAACACTTACATTCTTCCTGCTGCCTCTTTTACAATGTTCTTCAAGCTTTGGGAGATGTGATACAGATGACCTATTTAAGGCTGAGCACTCAATCTCTTATTCTCAGCACTTTGACCAATTATGAGTTTCTGCAGTAATTTTCACTCACTGCAAAATGGTTCTCCAAAAGTAAAAGCAGCACTAATCTATGGGCATAAACATAAATATGTAGAAGACAATTGGATGGGCACAAGATGTCCATTTAGAAAAAAAAAAACTGGCTTCTCTCAGGATCCATGACTTCTCCAAGACACAGGCTTTTGACCAGGTTTACAGTTACAGGCATGAAGTTCATCCTGTGGAATGGGACTCAAATCCTATCAGAAAGCAATTGGTTACTTCCAGTAGCAATCATGCCACTATTTCTCTAGCAGGCACACATGCCTGGCAAGTCACTGTGTAGCACTCAGGGTCTATAGCTAAGTATCACTGTTGATGACTCTTCTCCAGCAGCCTGCATAGCACCTTCCAGCACCATGAAAGCTAGCTAGCAGGGAGAAAACTTCCAGCTCAATCCAAGCTTGATTTATCTATATCTTTTTGTTTTGGTTTTTGTTTTTCGAGGGAAGGTCTGGCTCTAGCCCAAGCTGACCTGTGTGGTCTCAGGGTGGCCTTGAACTCTTGGCAATCCTCCTACCTCTGCCTCCCCAGTGCTGGGATTAAAGGCGTGCGCCACCACACCTGGCTTTTTGATTTATCTACATCTTGAACCCAAGCATCTGGTTTCCTCGACAATAGAGCCTTACCATGTAGTTCTAGTAAGCAACCTAGAGCATTGGCAAACAGCTTGTATTATTTGAGGGACTCTCTGGCCTCCCTGATCAGCAACTTCTAGGGAGGTCTTCCATCCCTGCCACTGGGATTTTTGTTTAGTAACCTATGGCTATGGAAGCAGCATTATCCACCCACAGAGAGTACCTATATTCAAACTCTTTTTATTCTTTCTTTTTTGATGTGTGTGTGTGTGTGTGTGTGTGTGTGTGTGTGTGTCAGCATATATGTGCCATGGCACACATGTAGCAGAGGAAGGATTTCACACTGTTTACTATCACTTTCACAAGTTTAGCTGGCCCCTGAGCTTCCAACAAATTCTTCTAGCTCCAGCTCCCCTCTTGCCAGTAGGCCTGGCTGGGAATACAAATGCCTGCCACAGCCTCAGGATTTTGTACGTGGATTCTGGGGTCCAGAACTCAGGTACTTATGCTTGCCTAGCAAGTGCTTTATCCACTGAGCTATCTCCCCAGCCTCCAAACTCTTTTTCTTTACACATGATTTTTAGGACTGGAGGGATGGCTTAGCGGTTAAGGCCTTTGCCTGCAAAGCCAAAGGTCCCTGGTTAGATTCCCCAGGACCCACATAAGCCAGATGCACAAGGTTTCACATGCATCTGGAGTTCATTTGCAGTGGCTGGAGGCCCTGGCATGCCCATTCTCTCTCTCTCTTTCAAATAAATAAAACTTAAAAAATAATAACCATGCTTTTTAATTAGTTTACAAAGTATTAGGTTTCCATGTAGCTTTTTAGATATTCTTAGCTTTGGTTAATCCCCCCTCAATCCCCTAGTTTGCTCCATCCTCCTACCTCATCATCCCTTAACCTTTCCACTCCCACAATTCCTCCATTTTCATATCACATGTGTTCTATATCCCCAACACCTATCATGGCCCCCTCTTGTGACCCCTTACCTCTATAGACACTGCTACAACTTGAGCACACAAATCTAAAATTTTCTGAAACTAGGATCTGCATATGAGACAAAGCATGTAGTGTTTGTCTTTCTGGGTCTGTTTTACCTCAGTGTATTTTCCAGTTTCATTGCTCTTCCTGAAAATGTCATAATTTCATTTTTCTCTACAACTGAATAGAATTCCATGTGTATGTGTATCACATTTTCATTTCCCATCATCACTTGACAGGCATCTGGGATGATACCCTTTTTTAGCTATCATGAGTAGAATAGCTGTAA
The DNA here is from genome assembly GCA_036365145.1 of Orientallactaga sibirica. Classification (NCBI taxonomy): domain Eukaryota; kingdom Metazoa; phylum Chordata; class Mammalia; order Rodentia; family Dipodidae; genus Orientallactaga; species Orientallactaga sibirica. The sequence goes on from JAEOAD010000060.1 coordinate 1,473,996, forward strand.
ACATAGATGTTCAACTGTCTCTTGGGTACAATATAGTCCTTTGAGTATATACACACAAAGGCTTGGATTAGAGAGGTCATAAGGTGGTTACATTTTTAGCTTTGGGAGAACCTCCACACTGATTTCTGTAGAGGCTGCACCCTTTACAATCCCACCAGCAGTGAATAAGGACCTCCTTTCCCCATATGCACACCAGCATTTGTCATTAATTTTCTTGATGATAGCCATTCTGACTGGGGTGAAATGGAATCTCAAAGTAGTTTTAATTTGCATTTCCCTGATGGCTAAGAATTCTAAACACTTTTAAAAACAGTTATAGCCCATTTATATTTATTTTTGAGAATTCTCTGTTTAGTTCCATGGCCCATGTTTTTAATAAAATATTTTATTGAATATTTACATAATGTGATCAGCTGTTACTAGAACCTGTTTTCTGGCTTGAATATGAAATATCAGCTTTTAAAAAGAGAGAGAGAAAGAGACAGAGAGAGAATGGACATGCTAGGGCTTCCAGCCGCTGCAAACAAACTCAAGATGCATGAACCCTTTGTGCATCTTCCATGGCCCACCTTTTTTTTAATTCACTGTGTAGTCTCAGGGTGGCCTCGAACTCATGGTGATCCTCCTACCTCTGCCTCCTGAGTGCTGGGATTAAAGGCATGCGCCACCACGCCTGGCTTCCATGGCACACTTTTTTAAAAATTATTTTTACTTTTTTATTGACAACTTCCTTACTTGTAGACAATATCCCATGGTACTTCCTTCCCTCTCCCCACTTTTGCCTTTGCCACTCTCCATCATATCCCCTCCCCCTCTCAATCAGTCTCTCTTTTCATTTTGATGTCATGATCTTTTCCTCCTGTTATGATGGTCTTGTGTAAGTAGTATCAGGCACTGTGAGGTCATGGATATCCAGGCTACTTTGTGTCTGAAGAAGCACGTTGTAAGGAGTCCTACTCTTCCTTTGGCTCTTACATTCTTTCTGCCTCCTCTTCCGCAATGGAC